>OV277860.1:86159815-87469815 GCA_922989275.2 Gari tellinella
TTTAGAAAGTATGTCGTCGAGGCCGGACACATTGCCACACGCTGACCATTAGAGATGCATTACCAGCTTGATTTGATGAACTATGCTGAAGATAAAAATATTCGAAAAAGACATACTTTGCTCAATGAAAGTTTACACCAGCACTTCCAATAGCTACATCAGTGAATCATTCATACATTTTAGGTATTAAGAGAAATCTCTCTTTTACGACCACTAAATTGTGTTAATTTTCAAGTATTTAGGACACGTGAATGCTTAAAGCAACGTGAACGTAAACCAATAGGTTTATTAGGGAGGTTTATGCTGGTTTCAGTTTGGTCACAGACAGTTTTGCGACATTAGGAATAGTCTACTCTGAGTACGTTGTAACAGTCATTCTCTTTACAAAAGAACCAAACATGTTTTAACTTGTAGCTGATAGAAAATGTAAAAGATGGCATTTATATCACATTTACAATACGATAGTTTTATTGCATACAACATTACATACAATGCTTATAGCAAAAACATAATAAATACAGTCGAGACAATGGTCATGATGTTTTCCAAGCATCTCCAAAATTCAAGGTAAAGTAATTTAGCACCGATCGAAGAGCTACATTAATGTTAAACATATTATACCAATCAAGTAAATACAGTAAATTCCCTCTACCGCGACCATTAAATGAGTTGAGTTGATAAATTACTTGTAACGCTTGATAACTTGATAACACTTACTAATTTATGAAATGTAGTGGAGAATGACCCTGGTGAGTGATGAGACACCTAGTTACGCGGCGTCCATGAGGTCCTCCACTGTTATAAATATATAAAATGTTCTGCTACAGTGGAGAATCTGTTATTCTTTCCCGTTTAAACGCAAACGTACGCAAACGCAAAGCACTAAAGCGTAGAAAAGGACAACTTTTGGACAATTCTGATAATTCTTGTTTATCTTGGTGGCAAACAGTTGGGAGCCTGATCAGACGCCGGGTTACCCGGCGTCTGATCTGGCTCCAAACTGTTTGCACTGGAAATAATAGTTTAAGCGTAAACGCGTTTATTGGGAAAGAATAACAGATTCTCCACTGTATATGGGCAAACACTACAGTGTCTTTGGGTCGCCCTTGTATATCTATAATGAAATCTTCTTCCAGGTAGCCCAAAGTAAGAGTTCATTGCGGTATCAAGACGTAAATGAGTTATCTAAAGTACACGATACGGTGGCTTTGAACGGGTTATAGAAGTATTAACAAAGAGAGTCACATCTGATTGTAGGGTATATCTGTTAAAATAGAAAATTAGGACATTCCTTTCGTTATTGTATACTCGGTGTGATTACGGGTAGTTGAACCCTTCACCCGCCCGCCGAGTTCGACTCCACCAGTTCTTATTGAAAATGGTTTCGATACAGATCAGTCGATAAGTTATTCATCGACTGATCATGGTCCATACTGTTTGAAAAATCATATATAATTGTGTGCGTGTTTTCGGTCACGCTGCTTCCAACGTTATTTTGAAATTATAGTTTCTAAAGGCAACATTTTCCAAAGCTGACGATATAATGGCGATGTTTAAAGGGTACGATAGAGTTTAGCGATGAAAGTGTTCACGATTTCAGATGACAGTGTTGAAGTAGATCTAGATCTATATAAAGATCATAATTTTAGATTAAGATAATAATTTAGATTAAGATAATATTTTAGATTAAGATAATAATTATAGATTACGATTCACTACTGTAACGTACTGTTACAGTGGAGAGGACATCAGTCTAATAAATGCGTTTTTTTTTAAAATAAGTGTGCCTATTGCAAACAGACCTGGGGCCCGTTTCATAAAATTTCGTACGACAAATATTGTCGTAAGTCAGATTATAAAACTATCAATTTTTATTTATTTCTCCGTCTAATCATGTCTTGTGACATCTTTTTGGAATCGTCTTGAAAAGACGATTCCAAAAAGATGTCGCAATACAGGATTAGACAGAGAAATAAGAGATTAAATCTATTATAAAGTTTTGACCAACGACAACATTTGTCGTAAGATGTTTTATGAAACGGGACCCTTAGACTAATCAGACGCCGAGTAACTGGTCAGGTTCCAAACTGTCATTCAGATTTATTTTTTAATATTTTATTTCTCGATATACATACACAAACAAAAAATCAAAATAACACAATGAAACATTTCTATATAGTACTGTTTAGTTTCTGAGCGAATTAGTTTCTGTACAACAAGAAATAATTTATATCTAGTCAGAAAAGAAGAGTAGAGAAAGAGAGAAGTCATACAGATACTAATAAATCGTCAAGGCCATCATAATCCTGTCATATCTACTTTCAAATGCATTGCTTTGCTTAAGTTTCAAATAACCTCTTCACTGCCAGGATGTCATAAATTTGAAACAATTGTCGTCTGCATTTATTTCTAGAATTTTAAGTTTAGATATTCTGACTTATGAAATATTTTATGGCGCGGTGTCTGATCAGGATCCAAACTGTTTGCAAATAACTATTGTACACCGGGTAAGTCAAAAAAGGGACCCGATGGGTCCTCGAGGCAAGGCAGTTAAGGGATGGACAGGGATAGAATAACGTCTTTCCTCATCGTACCGGGTGAGCACGGTTTAGTCACTACGTATGTCGCGGAGGTTTCTACAGTGCTCCCTCTCAACAACGACCCTCCCAACAACGACTCCCTCCTAACAACGACCCTTGCCGCAGTTTAATAAAAAAGGACAAACAAGTCTAACGTTTTAACTGCTGTAATATCGTCTGCTTAAAATTTAGACATTTTGACAGAAAAAAACTTAATGACGAGTAACAAACAGCTTGAAACCAGATCAGACGCCGCGTTACGCGGCGTCTGACCTGGATTTAAGCTATTTGAAAATGTTATTAAATTCCATCTCTATAACGACTCCCTCTGAACAACGCACAAAATGTGTGTTCTCATTGAATGTCGTTGTAGAGAGGGAGCGCTATATTAGAAATCATGACTGAGTTTTTGTACACTAAATGGCTGCAGAAAAAGTTTCCCTGTACCACTGGGGGCCATCGAGGTATCACGAAGGCCCGTTTCGCACAGAAGTCCTGTATATGTTTCGCACCTACAATCCATGTAAACACAGCCATTTGTGTACTATTTTTTATGCGTTGACATTCGCATTAACCACCTGTGTCCATAGACACACATATCAATTGAATTATTTTTTTGGCAAATTACAGTATAGGTTCGTGAATAAACTGTTTACATACCTTTTCTTGTATTATTTATGGAAAATAAGTATGTATATCAAGCACAAACGTCAATTTGTCACTCTTAAATGAATATTACCGGGCGATTATCGAAAAAAACATTGGAATGATCCACTATATTTACAAATATTCTGGAACCCCATCTCAGACATGATGCATGTTTATTAATAGCTCCATTTTTCCATACTTTTTCAATTTATTTTTCACAATAATGTATACAACTTTAAATCACTCACAGTACCCTGAAGGGTTTATGAGTGTGTATGTGCCCTCCTGAAGTCGCATTTACGTGTATACGTTACCAACAGAAGGTGTATGTGTTACCTCCTGAAGTCAATTAATTGATTTCTGTTGCAGTGAAAAAAAAATGGATTGGACAAATGTATTGTTTATACCTAGCTCACATTGGCTGTGGCGGTCGTACGGCAGTCGCACGGATTATTATTTTTACGGCGAGTAGCAATTTCCCGGCCGCTGTTGATTTCCTACGACCACCGTATGTTGTGCTCACATTTGCTGCGGCCGCCGCAATGCGAGATTTGATGTTTTGGGGGTAAAAAACTTGCGACAGTGCGGTCTCCGCTCGGCAGCCGTACGTCGCCTCTGCGGCGGCCGCGATTTCTAATAAAAGCCACGGCGACCGCCAAATGGCCGTACGGCGGCCGTTGATGTGCAGTCTTAATGCTGCTCCTGCTTCACACATTGGCTTGCTACATGTGCACATAACTAATATCCGTCCAACTACACCGAGAACTCAGAGGCCATATATGATTCCACTTTTAGATCAATAGACACATATGAACAAAAGTGCAAATGTCCAATATTAAAATTAACCATTGAGGCCCGGCGGCCGCACGGTGGCCGTACGGCTGCCGCAGAACCGCTCTATGGCGTGTCGTTTTCTACGGCCATCATAGAAATGAACTTTTTTATAACTCCGCGTTATAATACTGCGGCGACCTCTACGGCCTGTAAAACTTTGGGATTTGCCGTGCGGCCGCCACATTGCCGCCGTAGGATTTCTTCGGCCAGCGCAAGAATCTTCCGATTTCATTTTTAGTTTAAACATATTTATTGCATAATATATACATCCAGGGGATTAGGCTACAAATTTTCACAACATTATATAATGCCCGCTGTCCGATTTAACCTTTCTGCGAGCGCCGTACGCCCGACGTAGAGCAAGTGTGGGCGCACTTTTAGCGATGAGGCCGTCCAGTCAAGCGGTACCAGTGTGACCATACCAAGTGGTTTGTGACGTTAATTTTGGTACAACTGACAGCTTAATTATCACCAAAAAGCCTCGATTCGGAATTTTAATCGAATGTTGTTGTTTTTTTTAATTTATGAGTCGATTTCAAGGAAACATAGTCTATGGTAAAGGTATTAATAAGTTATTTTAGAATGATGTCAATGTATTTGTCCCTAGATGGATACTTTTTGTCTGAAAACGAGGCAAATATCCAGAAATGTTAACACACACAATGATACCACGACAATTTAATGCTAGATATTGCCAACTTATTTGCCCCATTTTCAGGCAAAATGTATTACCTTGGAGACAAATCCATTGATACCACTGTAAAGAATCCAGTCCCCCGTATCATAAGCTATATTTCGTTGAAATCGGCTAAAACAAATTTGTTACATTTGATTGAAGTTCCGAATGGAGGCCTTTTTGTTGACAATTTGACTGCCAGTGGTATCCACATATTACGTCACAGACCATGTGGTATGGTCACACTTGGTACTATCCATTTATATTCTCTTCGCATTTTGATAAAACGTGTAAAATAAAAGACATTCACCCATTACCCTAAAGCCTGTTTCTAGTTTTGAAGACGGATATTCACTTATTAAAGCAAATTGAAAGTAAAGCAGAATGAGCATTAAGGTACTTTTACTCTGTTTGCTTTAAGCTACCATTTGCTGGTATATACGTAATTATTAGATCATTGTTTCATAAATAGAATATATATAGGGAAAAACCTGTGAAAAACCTGTGCAGCTTCTCATACACTTTTCTTAACACTTTCCCAGAGTAAATACTTATATATGAAGGTGTTCGTGTAGTTTGGAATATTGGCTGTTTCTGTTTTACAAAATTATAGCCCTTTGAGTATTTTCCTATAAAGAACATGTTGCAAACTTTCACAGATTAATTGATTACATAGACCAAGGTGTTCATGAGGTTTTCAATTCGGGATGCAACATTTTTAAAGAAATTATGTCGCTTTGAATTTGTTTCGTACAAAATAATTATAGTGTATTTCAGTTGCTCTGACAAATCAACAACTCTATCAGCTTCATCTGCTTCCGCAACAGTTGATTGATCGAATTTATTTCCTAGTCCTGCACTTTTAACTGCTTCAGAAACTTACATGAAATGGACCGGGTTTTTTTTGTGTGTTTAACCTTTAAAAAATTTCTCACTGGACTGTCACTATCAACAGATTTGGTGGAGATTATTTATTTTCGAGATAAACGGTATAGGCAACAGTAAGTGCATGATACTAGGCAGTTTGCATCCTATTAATTCAATGATGACTTCAGTTGGTAACATATACATATAAAATGGACTTCGTTTAGTAACATATACATACTCTGTGCGGCACCTATACTCGGTTAATTTGTTAAACTCGATTTAAAATCCATGTATTGCATTACTGCAGATTCTTTATAACCCAAATGATATTCCATTGTTACAATCAATCTAAAAAGGTAATGTTCATATAATGATTAATAGCATTGTTTACCAAATATCATACATTTGAAACATTTTACATCAGAGGATGAATGACTATGTTATTTTGCAAGTAATACAATGAATAATATGAAATTTGTACGTGGATTGCTCGAGAAACCGTTCTACCTACCATCGGACCTATTTGATAATATGTTCCGGCTAGGAAAAAAAAAGTATAGGCGAAATTGAGAGACACTCAAGGAAATTCGTGTTTTACTTTCGTTTTGGGTACACAAAATATGTACTTTGTCGGTGCGGAACATATACAGGACTTCTGTGCGAAACAAACCTCGTGATACCTCGATGGCCCCCAGTGTGTACATCCACTTGTCTATGAAAGTCAGTTAAGGTCAATTTTCCCAATGTCTTTACTGTTGGCCCCGGTCATCTCGGGTCAAGTATGACACTTAAAGTTTCTCCATTTCCCGATAACATCATCCAGTACATGGCCGCGAGTAGGTTTTAGGATAAACTTTAAGGACACGCGCTACCTGATGGTGATGGTAGCTATGATCGTAGTCACGAACAGAGTTTCGAACAGTGTTTGATATTAACATTAACCCTTTCACTCTCAATGACGCTTAAAAGCGCGCTGGCAAACAGTTTGAATCCGGATCAGACGCCGCGTAACGCGGCGTCTGATCAGGATCCAAACTGTTTGACACTCATTTTGAAATTTCTTCAGTCATACTGCCTTATTTTTAAACTTTGAAGCAATATTACGGACAACAAAACTGAAGGAGACGACAATGAAACGGTGAAGGGGTGAAAATCTCCCAAATAATTTGAGCATGAAAGGGTTAACATTAACCCTTACAGTGAGGTAGACGGTATTCTCTCCCATACAACGTGTTGTGCTGAACATGGATCAGATTATAAAAAGTCTCAATTTTTGTTCTCTCCATCTATTCCTGTCTTGTGACATCTTTGTAATCTACTGCCCAGACCGTCTGCACTGGTATAGTTGCAAATAGTTTGAACCCTGATACGCGTAACAATGCGTCAGGTCAGAATCCAAACTGGTTGACAAAATATCAATGTTTTTTTAATATATAAAATTCCGAGTTTTATAAATAAAAGCGGGTGACAATTTGTAACAGACGATGTGCAGTGACGGCACTACTAGGATTGATTTTAATTAAATCATAATGGCAGCGAAAGAGTTAAAAACATTACAAAAAGTTACAAAATGATTAGTAAAAGTCCCCAGGTGTTCTTCATTAACATGTTGCTGTTCGGAGAATAAATAACTCATCGAGTGTTCATAGCAATATCCCAACGTTTTGTTCCATAGATGAAATATAAAAAAGAAAGTTCATATGCATGGTAATGAGGTAGAATTGGCACTATTGTCGCTAGATGGCAGATTGGGCAATAAACAAATTACAACCTTAGTGAAACAACACTGTCTTTAGTTGTATACGCCAAAGCCATTGTATAATTGACCAACATGTATTGTTCTTTAGTTCACCGGTGGGTGGCAAAGGTTCGCCCGTATTTGGGGCCTGACACTTGAATCCCCTTTTGTTGTTCTGACCAGATGTAATCACGTCTTCTTCGCCAGGATGGAGTTACAAGAACCCTCCTTTGAATCCAGTGAGGTGAGAATTAATATTTGGGATGTAATTATTTTTCTGTTTATAGTGTCAGTTTTTGCTCGAATACTACACTGTTTTTCCCTGTCTGTTTTCATCAGCCTAGCGTTGATGGTATCGGAGCGGGTATCTAGTTTGCATATATTTGTCGTCGCTTCTTCTGTGCTATTCATTCACATTGTAAACTTTTAATCGTTACACAAGATGTATGGGTTAACCCTTAGCGTCCTGTTAACACAATACCGTCAAATACCCGCCATATTTCATTTAGCCTTCAATGAAACGGAACGAAAGTGCTGCTATAAAAAGTAAAATAAAGTGACGATTTCGTGAAAATATTGAGTATTCTTAATAATAAAAATATATACATGTAATCAAATTTAAAAAGATAATTGAGATGATATCGAATTTGCCTCATTTATTCAGTCATGACATCAAAGAAGAGGTGATATGTCTTAGGATATTAATACCTTTGATAAAATCCGCAGAAGTCGAAATATTAGATAAGATCCCATTCAATATATTTATAATATTTTATAGAACAACTGAGAGTCGGGGTATTTGGCATCTGGTACAATGGTGTCTTTAATATACACAGTTTGTTTAAGTAAAATTGGTTTTGCTGAAAAATAATACTATTATCCCGGTTTCTAATTAGGAACGTGGTATCGCATAGCGGTGGATAACATAATCCAGATCCATAAGTGGTTATAAACAATATCATAGCACTTGTGTAAAGAGAAAATGATAGTTTTACATTTATATATATTAACTAATACAATAGTTTAATGTATACACTTCTTTATCAAATTTGAAACTCATGAGTGTGAACTGATATCATTTCTGTTCTGTTTGGTTGTTAGTTCCTTTCCATAGTTCATGATTCAACACTGCCAGCCGTATAGAAACACAATTTACCTTTACATGTACTCATGTTAATATTTAAAAACAAAAAAGTCAAATCGATGTACAATTCTTTCTTAGTAAGTTATGTGCGCTTAATACTTCATGAACATTGCAAATGGCATGGAGCTAGATCAGACACCGAGTAACCCAGCGTCTGATCTGGCCCCAAACTGTTTGCCACTTATACTTATTGTTATAAATTGTCGATACTTTTCAGTTTTAGTATTTTATTGCATTGCATTTCGATTCGTTTGATTTTGTTTTGTTTAGTTAGCGGGAAAAAGTAACACTGTAATTGTATTAATAACTATTATCAATATTTAAACCTGTTGCCCTATAGATATACCCTTTTACGCCTCTATCTATTTCTCAACTAATACAAAATAGTTCCACTTTATACAGTCATTAAATGCATCATAAGACATATCAATTCCATCCTAGCAGATGGTAGCTTAAAGGACCCTAACGCCAAGCAGAATGTTCTTTTACTCTCAGTAGGCTTTAAACATACATACATACATACATTTTATTCAGCTTAAACATATACATGTCTATAGCCAACACAGTTTAACATAGTGAGGTACTAGCTAAACAACATTCCGTATCCCGCGGTAATACTGAAACAAGCTAGGAAGAAAGAAGTACCAAATAACTTTTGAATACTTAAACAATATTATCCCACTGACATTAATTTTTATGTCAAATATTACAATGAAGATGGACACTATTCCATTAAATTAAGATAGTACAAAATTATTAAAATTGCTTTTAATCGAAACAGCTAAAGCAAAGACAATACACCTCATACAGTGGCGAATACATTATTCTTTCCTAATAAACGCGTTTACGCTAAATACTTCATGAACATTGCAAACAGTTTGGAGCCAGATCAGACGCCGGGTAACCCGGCGTCTGATCAGGCTCCAAACTGTTTGCCCATCCAGCTTAAAATCAGCATTCAATACTGTCTAAAAGTTGTAATTTTCTTCATTATTTTGCAATGCGTTTGCGTTTCGTTTGCGTTCAAACGGGAAATAATAACGTTTTCTTCCCTGTATCTAGTGTCTCCGCTCCAAGCCATTATGGATATTGTTTTTCTCTTTAAATTGAAGTGTCGAAACCCTGTTGTTTGGCCAGTTCACCCCAATTTAGCAGATGCACATCAGTTGCAGCTATCACACATTATCTTTTTCTCCCGATCTCTACTTAATGCTGATTCTATAATCACTAGTTGCAGTTGTCAGAATGGCCGTTACTCAAGTCTGACACGCTGGAGCGGCCATTGGATAACTCGCATTGGCTCCTGGTGACACTTTTATTTTAAGCAACTCTCATTAAGTTTAAAAATCGATTAAGCAGCATTTGGACAGTTTAAATTACACGCTTTGCGATTTGAAGTATAGTTCTAGAGATTGGTGACATTTCGAGACGTGTATTTGCACGATGTAATTTTCTCACCGGTCTTGCAGCAGTATTGCCTATTCAAAGCACTCTGGATATTGGTTACTTGCAAATTGGCCCTGCCGATATGCGGTCAGCAGAGTTTGCTAGTAATAGGCTGAATTTCAACATTCAACTGCCACGCTAATGGTTTTTTAAAATGAATGCAAAATTATTTGCGCCCCTTCAGAAAAGCACACTTATTACATTGCAGTTTGTGTAGACTCTGACCAACAGTCGGGTCATTCAATAACATACTAAATAAGTATAATGTTTCCTAACTTGTTAGACACGGTAGACAATCCATGGACACTGTTGACGACGCTGTTAGTTACTTAGTTTTTGGAAGGTTTAGCGTAATTCCAGGTCATTATCGACCTATTAAGGTGGAGACATCCAGCTTATTACTGG
Organism: Gari tellinella; assembly: GCA_922989275.2. Lineage (NCBI taxonomy): Eukaryota > Metazoa > Mollusca > Bivalvia > Cardiida > Psammobiidae > Gari > Gari tellinella. Next base: position 86,170,153 of record OV277860.1, read on the forward strand.
AGGAGGAAGGCCCTAGAAGCCCTTTTATGCACTGTTTCAGGCACAAATCGGAAATTGGTCAGAACCACCGAGCCAGCTGGAATGTTTCCCCTCATGAAAATTCCGAATGCACAGACTGGGATCGGAACCCACAGCGGCGAAGAGTTTACTGGTTGTAATTCTCGGTGACTTTGACCTCTAGGCCACGAAGGCCCCCAGTGGTCTATTAGTATCATATTTTGCATTGAACTCCAAATAAATCTGATGGCGCGGCTCATGGCACGGCTCATTAAAACTCTTGTAAAACTGTTTGAATCCAGATCAATAAAACAGAAGCATTGGTGAAGAATATATACCGCGCTCCCTCTCTATAACGACACCCAATGGGAGACGAACAGTATGTGTGTTGTTAAGAGGGAGTCGTTAATGGGGGGGATTGGCTTACATTCGCAAACAGTTTGAATCCAGATCAGACGCCGCGGTGTGCGACGTCTGATCTAGATTCAAGCTGTTTGTCACTCGTTTTTAAAAAAGCAGAAAATAATTTTAAGCAGACGATATTGCAGCATTAAAACGTTAGACATAAATGTCTTGTTTAGGGATCTGCGGAAAGGGTCGTTGTAAGAAGGGAGTCGATGTTTGGGTGCCCATTGTAGGGAGGGAACACTGTATATTGCAATTTGAATATAGTCTTTCTTAAACCTTTCACCCGCTGTAGGCGACCGACAGTTTTGATCTGGATCAGACGCTTCGTCAAGCGGCTTCTGAACCGGATTCAAACTTTTTGACCCTCGTATCTTTAGTCATACTGCCTAAACTCCTAATTAACCCTTTCCCCAATAGAAGCGTCTTTTAGCGGATATGATTTATTCATCCGCTGAAGAAAATAGTTCCAATTTAATCCGTAATGAATATGTATTATAGGGAATATTTCCTACATTATAGCACATGATAGCTTAAAGCAGGTTGAAAGTAAAGCAGAATGCGCCCTAAGGCGCATTCTGCTTTACTTTCAACCTGCTTTAAGTAGTCACCTATCTTAAGTACTATAAATAGGCTATGGGGTAAAGGGTTAAAAACGTGTGTGCAGACAGCAATTATAAATCATCCACCCTGAACCTTTAAATTAACAATTCAAGTTTCAAATAATCGTTTTTACCATTTAGGGTTTCGAGCTTTTACAGTTTATTACTCAATGACAAAAAGTTCAGACCCTGATTTAAAACGCTCATTCAGGATCCCTCTGATTTGGGTTTACACAGTTTGCAGAAGACAAGTGTATTATATACAAGTACACTGCTTTCAAAGACGAGTCATGCTATTTGTCGCTACAATTTCTCAATGAGTTGGTTGAAGTTTTGCTTAATGCAAGTGTGACTGCATATACAGTGCTCCCTCTCTACAACGACTCCCTCCTTACAACGACCCTTGCCACAGTTCCCTAAACAGGATAATTATAACTAACACTTTTACTGGAGCGATATCGTCTGATTAAAATTGTCGTCTGCTGTTTTTTCTCAAAGTTACATAATGGATATTTTGACAGTAAAACCTTAATGACGAATGACAAACAGCTTGAATCCAGATCGTCTGATCTCAATTCAAGCTGTTTGCAAATGTAAGCCAATTTCCCTCCATATAACGACTCCTTCCTAACAACACACACACTTTTTTATCTCCCAATGGGTGTCGTTGTAGAGAGGGAACACTGTATTCAATATACTAAATGAATACATATACATATCTAAATGTAAAAACTGAAGATGTGGCAATCAGTTATTAAATCTTGCCTTGTACATGAAGTACGATCTTCTCTTAGCATTACCGTTAAGGGTAGATTATTTTGAGGGATTTCATTACAAATTCACTTTAATTTTCTTCACATTAGCACATAATTATATACAACTAATTTTCATAAATTTGCTTGAATATTTGTAGGTTATAAAAGTGTGCTGTATGTCACTACCTGTGTATGACAAGTATACGTTAGATTAACCCCTTCACTGTCAAATTTTTCGTGAGATGTTTACCCTGTCACCGTTTCATTGTCGTCTGCTTCAATTGTTGTCTACAATGTCGTTTCAAAGTTTAAAAATAAGGCAGTATGACTGGAGAAATTTCAAAACGAGTGTCAAACAGTTTTGCTCCTGATCAGACGCCGCGTAACGCGGCGTCTGATCAAAATCCAAACTGTTTGCAAACACGCTTTCTTTTAAGCGTCATTGATAGTGAAAGGGTTGAACTCTTCACTGCCTTACCCGAATTCCTAGACATTCGCAAACAGTTTGGATCCAGATCAGACGCCGAGAAATTCGGCGTCTGATCAGGATTCAACTCGTTTGACATTCACATCGAAGTTTTCTAATACAACCCCCAAATCGAATTTTATAAATAATACCAGCGACAGTTTATATGCAGACAATATCATAACAGTGTAGGTGAAAAAGCCAATACAGAAAAACCCGTGTTCTACTGCCACTCAAGTAACAGACTTTCCGATCTTTCAAGACAAGATTGTTGCTTTTTGTCGGACACAGTTAATAGTAAACTTTTCCATGAGTATACTGCACTACTTTTATCATACATAATGCTATTTCTTTTACATAAGAATGCAACTTTTTCAGCGTTTGAGCGGTCGTTGTGTACGGGTTATACTGTAGTTGTATATCTAATTTGTAGGTATTGGATTTAATGGTCCTTTCCCGCCATATCTGTAAAGCGAGTATGTCTAGACGGACGCTGACAGAGATAAAACGAGTAATGAATGAAATCTGTAAAATCGCAATTTAACCAAACTGCATCCTAATATACAGTTGTACTTGTGATAAGCGACCGCAGAATAATTAAGCATGCTTGGTGTTATAGACAGATGACCACTTAATGCAGGACGAAAGTAATACAGAAAACTCCTGAAAGAGCTTTCTGTATTACGTCTGTCCTACATTAAGCTGGCATCTGTCCTAAAGATTGTACCATTAATCTTTTTAAGTGGTAGCTTACTTTAAAATTTAGTGTAGGCTTACTTTGACCCTGCTAATGTTTTGTCTGTTTTAAATTGGTCGTGTGTATAAAGTAACGTATGTAAATTATTTATGCTTCTTAAACTAAGAAACGTAAGAAAACGTGTCAGGTTGTTTGGTTCCTGGTTAGAAGCCGGGTAACCCTGTGTCTGATCAGGATACAAATTGTTTGCGATCCAAAACCAAGTCGCTTCCAGTAGAATAATAGTTCAAGAGGCAACAGGTTCATCGTACGATCCTCTTTCCATCATACATAAAATGATTGATAAAAAGATTCATCCGGAATATGTTGACGTTGATGTAGACTTTATGATACTGGGTGTCAGAATTTAAAAGAATTTAATATCTCGTGAAAATGTGTACTAATTTTATTAATTGAATATTATTACTTCTGTAACGCAGACGGCGCCATTTAATTCAGGGTCTAATTCTTAAAGTGACGGCAGGATGAACAGTGTTAACAAATTATTAATTAACCCATTAATGTGTATCACCCACAAGAGTAGATATTAGCAAACAGTTTCGTTTAACCGTTTACCACATAGCCTGTTTCTTGTTTTAAAAGCAGACGGCCACATAAAGCAGGTTCAAAGCAAAGAAGAATACTCCATACGGAGCATTTTCTGTTTTACTTCCAACCTTCTTTAAGCTATTATATTGAAATATACTGGAAATGCCTTCTAATGTGTGTTTTCAAGATTTCCTTTGTGTGTACTACTTTTCTTTGAAAAAAATAATTAAAAACGTACCCCCTTCCTACAATAGCCCTCCAAACAACGACCCATTCCTTACGATGAACCTTGCGGATGTTTTCGAAACAAGACAACTATGCCTAATGCTTGCAGTCCTGCGATTTCGTCTGCTTAATATTGTCGTCTGATGTTTTTTCTCAAGGTTACATATTTGTGGACATTATGACAGAAGAAATATAATGACGAATGACAAACAGCTTGAATCTAGATCAGTCGCCGCTTTTTCAAATGTAAGACAAGTCTTTAATGTTCCTCCCTATAACACACTCTCCATACAATACATGTAATACAGTGGAGAATCTATTATTCTTTCCCGATAAACGCGTTTACGCTAAAACTAGTTTTTCTTTTACAAACGGTTTGAAGCCAGATCAGACGCCGGGTAACCCGGCGTCTGATCTGGCTCCAAACTGTTTGCCACCAACATAAACATGAGTTATCAGAATTGTCCAAAAGTTGTTCTTTTCTACGTTTAAGTACTTTGCGTTTGCGTTTCGTTTGCGTTTAAACGGGAAAGAATAACAGATGCTCCACTGTAGTTGTTTCCAATTGGATGTTACTGTAGAGAGGGACCACTGTACTACTTGGTATATAATTTGAGACGAAGAAAAAAAAGCGTAATAATTATAGGATACTGGGTTAACCCTTTGAACCCTAGTCCCGCATATAGGCGTCCTTTTCAAACAGTGTACATGTGAATAGTACACTTGTCCTGTGCAAACAGTGAAGACCCAGATCAGAGGGCTCCGAAAGGAGCCCTCTGATCAGGGTCTTCACTGTTTGTCATAATGCCAAACATTGACAAAAACAACCCTTAAAAGTCAGAAATGGACTAGACTAAAAATGGAAACTGGAATTGTCCATTTAAAGTTTCAGGGAGGAAAGAGTTAAGTAGGTAAGAAAAAAGTCTTCCCAACTTTACCTTCCAATCAGAGTGGTCGAGATGAGGAACATGGTAATATGCAACATTATTTCGTTTATTGACTTTGAGATTCTCTTTTTCGATAATAGAAATCTGGATGTATTTCACTCTCAAGCGACAATCCTGTTCCTAGTGTATTTCATAAGTTGTTAATACTGTTCACCCTCCTGTCACTTTAATCCATGTATGTCAGGTGATTGCAATGGTCACTTCTCGTGTGTTTGGTAATTTATATTTATGTTAAGATTAATATTTTCGAACCAATTAGATGGATTATTCCCAAAGTGTTGTACATGATTGAACTCCCAGAATAGATGCTTGATGGTTCCTACCTGCATGTTACACAAATCACATGTATTGTTTTGTTTGATATTTTATTTCATCAATGATTTGTTTGTTGGGATAATTATATTGATAAATTTACATTTTCTGAGTGTAGTGTTGATTGTAAAGGTATATAATTATGTTTTTGTAGGCATTTATCCAAATAACTTGCGTATTGCATAAGTCCTGTTTCCACTTTTCTTGTAGCTTTGGTTAATCAAATTTGAGCTTTATTTACTTGAGTATTGTATAAAAGTGCCACGATGATGTATTCAGCAGTTTTAAAAGTAAGGGTTCATTTTGATGTATTGCATCATTCATATTTTCTAGTTTTAATTTGTTTCTCCATTGCTTTGGAAGGCATGACGTAAGTTGCTTTTATAAAAGAAAAATTCATTTCAGTTATATTGAATAATTCTTTTAGGGTTTCAAAACTTATAAGATTATTTTGTTCTATAATCGTTTATATCGCTAACATGTTAAATACCTTTTTCAAACCACTGTTTTCTAAATATGGTTTTGTTTTTATTAATGTATTTTTATTGTTCAATACAATTCTATTGCTTATTTTTGTAGTGTTTGTGTTATCATCTATTTGTGTCCAAGGAATCGTATTTTTATTTAAGAAGTTATTTTGTTCGAACATTTCTTAAAGGATAGTTTCATTTAGTTCACTTTCGAACAAAAGTTTTCCGCTGTATTTGTTTAAACATTTGACATATGCTATTTCCATCGTCCGTTATTTTGTTATTCTATATATCTTTTTACCCAACTTCATTTTAATGCGTTTATCAAAAGGTTTAGATTTATCATTTTCAGTCCTGAATTAATATGATCTTGTTTGTCGGTTTGCCGACAATACAGCAATGTTGAGGCAGACAGCAATAAAGCGTTGAATGGGTAAAAACCTCACGAATAATTTGGCGCCGAAAGGGTTAAGCAGTAACCATGCTGACCACATGAAGACATGGATTCATTGTCGGCATGCTAATTAGATACATGTAGTAGAAATGCCAGAAATACATTATAGCTAACTTTAATATTGTATGTCTGTACCGGAAGTGATAAAAGAACAAACCTGACTCCGGTGCTGTTGTTGGCGATCTAAATACGTCGTATTATCTAACCAGCCATCTTCACCTAATGAAATCTTAATGTCATTTCTCGAGTTATCTGTCCATCAACTGAGCGTTGCTGTTGACATGTAGTGATAAAGTGGAACAGTATCAAATGCAGGCCACATTCACCTACACTTCAACACTGGTCTCCGCATAAGGTGATTTTTCAATACAATATAACCTCGATAATTCGAGCTCGCTTAGGTCGAACAAACCTGCATCGCAAAGTTTAAAACTATTTATTGGAAACGAATAGTGATTATCTTCCCGGCAGCACGTTCTAAGCTCTTCACTGCAGTGGTATCGGCAGAAAGAATTATGTTCGTTTTATTTAATTCGCTGACGTCTAGTGTCACGTAAGTTCGTCTTTTACACGTTTTTCTTCCTCAACTAACGTGTTTATGATAAAAACCTTATGTCTGCTCCAAACTGTTTGGCACTAAGGTAAAAACAAACTTTAAAAATGTTCATAAAACTAACTTTTCTATATTTTATTGAATTATATTTGCGTTTCTTTTGCGTTTAGACCGTCAAGGTCACAAAAACTATGGTATGGTTGGAGATGTATAGACACACGAACGACAATACTATATATGAAACCCTAAGCAAATTGTTTCAAATGTTATAGGTATTTAGAGATTGTTAGAAAAATATGATAAAATGTCATGGTTACTGGCACAAGGGCAAAAGTATTGGCAAGGTCGGAAAAGTCTTGACACAAGCAGGTCATGTGCCAGATAAAATGCCCATGAGCAGCAGTGCAAGAGTTATAGCCAACAGTTATTTTAACATCAAGGTCAAGGTTACACGGTCAAAAGGGTAGTATGGCTGGAGCGGTATTGGTACACACATGATCACACCAAATATAAATTCACTATGCCTATTGGTTCAAATGTTATATGTATTTACACCAGATTGAAAAGTAGGTCAAATGCCAAGGCTAATTTCACAAGGGCAAAAATTTTAGCATTGTAGGAAAGGTCATGGCAAAGGTACATCACATGTAAATGATCAAAGGCCCATGTGCAATAGTGAAAGAGTTAGAGCCAAGGTTAAGTTTATAGTTTAGGTTTTGTTTAGCAGATCAACACCAAGGTCAATGTCACAATATAAAAATAAAAGGGTGAGGCTGAAGAGTTATCGACACAAGGTTGATATATATTAAGAATGAAAGTCTTATGCCTTTTTGGCTCAAATGTTATAGGCTAAATGCCAAGGTCAATGTCACATTGGAAAATATGTTATCATGTTCGGAATGGTCTCGACACAAACAAGTCATATAGCAAGTACAAGACTGGACCATACCAACTATGAAATCCCTATGCCTTTTACTTCGTATCTTAAAAGAATTAAAAGATGTTTAGAAAAATTGGTAAATGTTCAAGGTCAATGTTACAAAGGCATAAACGTTAGGATGGTGGGAAAGGTCTTTACACAAGCAAGGCACATGTCAAGTATAAAAGGCCCACGTGCAAGAACACCAACCTATGTAAAGGCTTTTGTGTTAATTCTGGTTAAGTAGGTCTAATACCAAGGTCAATGTCAGAATGTCAAACAACGATAGTATGGTTGGAGAGGTATCGACACAAAAATGATACACATTAAACCATATGCATATTGGTTCCAATGTTACAGGCTTTTAAAAAGTTATTTTGAAAAATAGGTCAAATTTCAAGTGCAATGTCACAAGGGTTAATTTTTTGACATGGTTGAAATGGCTCGACACATTCAAGACACACGCCAATTATGAAAGCCATTTAAATGTCCAGTAGTGCAAAAGCAAGATTATGGTTTTGTAACACCGACAGACGGACACACATACATAATATACAGACGGACAGATAAACTGATAGACAGGACAAAACTATATGCCCCGTATCACAGAGTCTGTGAACATCAAAATAATGTCTTTTCCCGAGTAGTTGGATTGTGAATTGAAGGAGCTAAAAAAATGAAAAAAAATCTCATTTGATAATAAATGTATATATGCAAACTGATCTTCTAGTAGAGTTCTAAAGCTATTCATTACATTATTCTAAACATTTAACTAATGTGGCTCTAACGATTTGACTAGTAGAATCAAACTCGTAGAATACCTTAAGCATTAAGGCGTTGACGGCTCGCTGTTTAATGGGCTTAATGCTAACATTGTAACCAGTAGAATGTTTGTCATTGCTTGTAGATTTCTTACGAGTGTTTATTACTCCAGATTTAAGTAGGGTACAAACTTGTAGAATACGTTTCTTACAATCTGGTCATACGAATAGACTTATTTATATTACAGTTTCAATAGACGACAGTAAGGTATCTAAGAGATCAGATACTTTAACCCAGTACTCGATAAATATACCCTTTTACATCTTTAAATAAATCCTTAAAGCCAAAAACAGGCTAAGGCGTAACTGGTAAAGTGTATAATATTGTACGAGTCAATCTTTGTCTGTGGCGTATAGTGTTCAGTCGTTGGTCATTGGTTAACCCTTTACCTGATAGCATTGTTTCTAGTATTGAAGATATGTGACTATTTAAAGCAGGTTGAAAGTAAAGCAGAATGCGCCCTAAGGCGCATTCTGCTTTACTTTCAGCCTGCTTTAATCTAAAATCTGCTAGGCTATATAAAATATTTGTAATGGTAATTGTTCATGAGGGTATAAACTGGAACTATTTCTTCAGCGGAGGAATTAATTAAATACGCTAAAAGTCGCTTCTATGGGGGAAAGGGTTAAGGCCATATATGTAGATCTAGATGTCTTGGAAACAGACGACTGCATATAATGCAAGGCGAAGGTAGAATGGATACTTTCAATATGAGCATTCTGCTTTGCTTGTAATCCTGTTCTATAATACCACCTGTATTAAAACTAATATTTATTATTCATTAACACATTACTGCATAAATACGTTTTTACACCTTTGACTTTGACTTATTTCTCCACTGAAGTAAATGGTTCGACTTCATTCAATCATATTATTAATAGATATACATCATAAGAAATATATATTTTATCCTTGTAGATGATAAAGTAAGCAAGCTGAATGTAAAGCAAGGAGCATTTTGCTTTCCTTACTCCATAGCATGTTTCTAGTATTGAAGATATATTATATTTGACCCCTTAAATCAGGTAGAAAGTAAAGCAAAAAGCGCCTTAAGGCTCATTCTACTTTACTTTCAGCCTGCTTTAAGCTACAATCTTCTTGAATATAGAGACTATTTTCTTATAATGCAAATTCTTTACTGTATAATTTGGAACTATTTTCCTCCTTGGAGGAAAAGCTTAGATGTGCTAAGATGCGTTTCTAATGGGGGAAAGGATTAAAGATACAGTACAGCGCAGGTATGACTGTCGAGCTCGAGTGTCGGGTGTCGGGGAATGTTACAGTAAGCTCAGTCAGGCTGCGGAAATATCTAGTTTGAATATCATATTTTAAATCATCTTCTACTGTTCGAGAATAATAGCTCTATTGTCAGTAAATGACCGTCGCGTGGAGAAGTGAAAACTTAACCTTCTACACGCTATGTCATTGTCGTCTACACATTTTTTTCATCTGCAACACTTCTCAAAGTTTATATAAAGGCGTTTTCTTTAGCAACATCTCATCAGAATGTCAAACAGTTTGGATCCAGATGAGACGCCGAGTAACTCGGCGTCTCATCTGGATTCAAACTGTTTGTAGTAGTTATCTCAAATTTGGCAGTAGCGCACAGAAGGTTAAGCTACAATGGAATGATAAACTAGCGAGATAGCATGGGCAATTCTGCAGCTTTGAGCTGATTAAAAATCAACAGACAGACGATAGCATCTACTAAAGTCAAAACATTGATTAAAATAACATTAATATGTATCTGTTAGATAGTGACTAGGGCGGAAAAATATACATGGCGTCTCCGACAATAAGCACACTGTGATGTGGTAATTAACTATGTGAGACGGGTAGAAAGTTATATTTGAGGACACTGTCTTGCTTGTGTTCAGCGGCCATTCTTTGGAGAAGTACAGTAAAGAAAACATAATTCTAACTCAATAAACGCGTTAACGTTAAAACTATTATTTTATATGGAAACAGTTTGGAGCCAGATCAGACGCCTCTAACTGTTTTATTAATCGTTCAATTTAATGTTTAAGACAGGTGATTTATTTACAAGGGGTTGGAGTAAAGCAAAACTCACCCTTAAGGAGATAACTGCTTTATGTTGAGCAACCAAGTGTAAGGATTTTAGAAAGGTTTCCTTTACTTGACTTTCGAGATAGAATAGACACATGACAAGTAGTTTATGAGAAAAAAGGTAATTTTATGTGATAAATGTTACTATGAAAGAAAGTGTCGACGCAACTCAGTGCGAATAACTATATATTGATGCTAATAGGGGAGAAAACGTTATTCTTTCTCAATGCGTGTTTGTGATTTTTATTTTTTTTTAATGGCCAAAGCAATCAGTTTGGGAGAAACATGAATCTAATCAAGTTAAAAAGTGTGTCTCAGATTTAAAGATTCAGATTTTTCTGCCAAATTTTCCAATAAATGTACGTATTTGTATATTTCTCATTGCGTTTCCGTTTAGATCTAGTTTCGCTTTTGAAACGGAAACTAATAACATTTGCCCACTGTAGCCAGGCTGTCCCCGTAGACGTTGGCGGTGGGTGACATTTGTGGCCATTGTAAACAGCGATCTCATTAGTACAGATACTCCGCACCAGGTCATTAGAACCAGCCCCTCAATTGAGACCCTTCATTAACAAATCGGGCGGAAACGTGCGGAGATGCGTGACAAGTGGCAGAAATGGGGATTTACGGCGCACTTATTAGCGATCACCTCATGTAATGGTCAGTTTAACCCTTTATTTGCTGGAACCAATTCACATTAATTTTGCAAGCAGTGTAGATCCTGATCAGAGGGCTCCTTCAGGAGCCCTCTGATCAGGATCTACACTGTTTGTTTTTCCTGTATATTTCTGAAATATGTGGTTAAACAGTAGAAAAATCAGCATAAATTTGTCGTTTGTTTTTTTTAAAGTGGGAATAGTCCATATGATAAATTGAGCATAAAAAGGGTTAAATTCACACAAATGCCATGTCTCTTGAGAGAGTAGTTGACACAGAAGTGGTTCCCAACTTCATCAGCGGTTTGACACAAATCACTGGGGTAAAAACATGGTGTGGAGGAGAAATTTATTACTTTAATTATCCGCCTCATCGGTGTGGCATAAATAGCGATAAATGCATGAAAAGGGTACATAAATAGCTCTGGTCATGTCATACTATTTATTTGAATTAATATTCAATGTACGATTGCGACCAAACTTGCGTTTACCCTTTACCTGATAGTCTCTTTCTAGTATTGAAGAAAGGTGACTTCTTAAAGCAGGTTGAAAGTAAAGCAGAATGCGCCTGAAGGCGCATTCTGCTTTACTTTCAGCCTGCTTTAAGCTATCATGTGCTAGAATATAGAAAATATTCCCTATAATATATACTCGTGACTGATAAAATTGGAACTATTTTCTTCAGCGGAGGAATTAATTATATTAGCTAAAAGGCGCTTCTATGGGGGAAATGGTTAAGCAACCACGTATACTACGATCATGTGTGGATCGTGGTAATTTCCTCCGGGGAGTTGGTCAAACGAAATCTTGGAGAGAAAGGGGGATTCCAACCGAAATGAAACGAAAATGCAAATACAACATAAATTCAGTGCGAGTATATTTGTATTGTCTTGGAGACTTTCACTGAAGACCTTCCACCTTCTGGATATTATAATACAACGCCCCCTCTACAATGGGAGACAAATAGTGTGTGTGTTGTTCGGAGGGAGTTGTTATAGAGAGGGAAAGATATGAGTTTACTTACATTTGCAAACAGCTTAAATCTAGGTCAGGCGCCACGTGAATCGACGTCTGATTTGGATTAAGGTGTTTGTTACTCATTATTATAGTGATTCTATCAAAATGTCCACTTACATTTATTTTTAGAGAAAAAAACAGCAGACAAATTAACAGAATTAAAACGTTTGATATAGTTGTCCTTTTTAGGGAGCTGCGACAAGGGTCGTTGTAAGGAGGGAGTCGTTGTAGGGATGGCCGTTTGTAACATAGTTACTAAAAAAGCAGGCAGAAAACGCTTCCAATGTTTTATATTTTGGTAAAGTATTTTTAGCATCACGTTACTATGTTAAACTATTACTCAATCTACGTCGCGCCTTCTGGAATGTGCGGGGGAATACGAAATGTCAGACTACGTCACTGATTAGTGAGACTTTGGAAACACCCCTTATCCCGAAAAGGCACCTTCCTGTCGTCCCACGCTTTCGTTATGCAAATTACATAACAGCGGACGTTAAGTCAATTGCCTATGTTAATTATATATTTGGCCATGAGCTGGGGTAGATTGCCATTTTAAGATTCAGAGTTAGTCAAAATCATGATAGTTACGTTGCTGTGAAGTGGCTAGAGTGTGTTTATGTAGCTCTGACGTTAAGTCACATGAATATTCATTCGAGCTCGTACAAACTGTATATAAAGAGCGTGCGCGCTCTGCAAGGGTTGATGATGTGACAATGACTGTAGAGAAGAAAGCCAAATTGTACGGAATTCAAAAGCCGGAACTGGCAAGATGTAGGGATACGTTTAGAACAGGGCTTGGAGAGATGTAGGTTGAAGTTAGAAATGCTGGTATACAGAGACCGTGCCTGGGAACAGTTTAGGAAATAGTTAGACAGAACGTTTGCTTTGTTTTAAAGTAGATCCATGAATCTGGGTTTCACAGCGCTTAATGGATTAAAACTTCTGATTATTCTACACGTTATAGGGAGGGAACACTGTGCTGGTAAGAGTAACGCATTCCCAAGTCCACACTGTACAAACCATTCAGTGCTTGTTTGACACACGGAGTAATCAGAGCTACTAACTACTCTGTGTTTGACATGAGTAAGGGATAACAATGATTTGATATGGAATGCTTATAATGTTGATAATGAAGTTTAAAATATGTTTCCAATTTCACATTTCAATTTTCAGCCCATTTAACAATGATTCAGTACATTATCCCTTTCACTGCCTAACCCCGAGTACATTGGTCATTTTATAACAGTTTGGCCCCCTGATCAGACGCCGATTGACGCGGCGTCTGATCAGGATCCTAACTGTTTGACACTCATTTCAATAGTTCTAAAGTCTTAAATTTGAGAAAATAAAAGAAGATGACTTTAAAGTGTTTAAATTGATGACGTCACGGCAGTGAAAGGGTAAACACGTGTGCTAAGCGATATTTTACTGTAGAAACTTATATGTCTCTTAAGACAGGCGTCTGCTTAATTCAGACTAAATATAACTGTAACTGTACTGTTATGGGAGTATTCTGCCTTAAGTTTGTTCTACATGTATTTTAAGCTGCCATTCCGCTTGTATTAATGAAAATTAATGATGAATTTCCATCTTTTTCAGTAGCAGCTTTGCACGGGTGCGACTGTCACCCAGGAATGCGTGTCCAAATAATCATCTGAAAATTGATCCACGAACAATTCCTTTCCAAATACAACACAACTAATGACCAGTTTAAATTCATTTTCTAAATTACCACTATAGTAAATTGAAATTAGTGTAATGATTGCGGGGGCATTCAAAATGAGGACATGGCCACGTTTTATGCAGGTATTCAACCCCTTCACTGCCATGACGTCACCAGCTTTAAACAATTTACGTCTACTTTTATTCATCAAATTCAAGTTTAAGGAATTTTTACTTTAAAAAAATTGAGTGTCAAACATTTTGGATCATGCTCAGACGCAGCGTTACTAAAGCGTCAAGACCAATTACCGGTACTTAAAATATACACTATCGAGGCTTCTGATCGTGGTCTACGCCGTTTATAATTCATCAGTGCTTACTACACATGATGCACTTCAGTCATAAACGGGTCTGTTATTGTTTAGATGCTGCATACTCAATGCAACAGCTGACTTGGGCTACAGGGATTGCAATTGTTGTTGCTATTGTTCATTGCAAACACATGTATGTTTCTTATGGATTCTGTTGTTCATATAATATTAGTATATGTGATACGGACATTGCATGTCAGAGAAATAAACTTATTTGAAGTTGAACACAGTGAACACCAGCGAAGAGTTTACTCGTTCTAAACAAACAGTGAACCGGTGAAGAGTTTACTTGTCCTCTGGTCAGTGTCTGCACTGTTTGTCGTTTCAAAAAAATTTAGTAAAACTAACCTAAATACAAAAAATTGACCAGACTTTATTTTAAACTGGATATGTCCATTTGCAGCTTCAGGGTTGAGTGAGTAAAACGTGAAAGGACTCCATGGAGGTATTGAAAGTTAATCCAATCACTGGGGTTATTCAGAATTGCCACATATACTACAAAGAAAAAGTAACTTTATTAATTCAAATGGCTATTTAAATCACATATATTGGCTACACTAGTATGTGATTTAGGCTGTAAAAATATTTTAAATATAGATAAACATCATCGATTACCCCTCTCACTGTCTACATCCGAATTCAACACTACAAAACAAACAGTTTCGATCCTGATCAGACGCCGAGTTACTCGGCGTCTGATCAGGATCGAAACTGTTTGAAACTCATGTCAATTTTTTTTATTCAAAATGCATATATTCTTAATTTGAGAAATCTAATTAGTGAGTATGTAATAAGTGGAATGTATCCTGGTAACAAAGGGTGTTAATGGTGGTCTGTATTCGGCATGTGTCTAAGGCAAGCACTATCTAGGGTAAGATCATGACCCGATGTGATAGACCCCATTTGCTTTAACTGTACTGATATATCATTATTATTTTTGTATTACAATATACATTAAAATCGATCATTAAAATGTGACATTGTATGGCCTCTCTAGATGATTGATAACGGCTCTGTTTTGATACACTGTCAAACCTGGATATCTCAGATTCGCTCAAACATAGATACAGTAGAACCTCTCTATTACGACCTCTAAATTGTGTCAAATAGAAGTCGTTTAAGAGACGTGGCTGCTTAAAACAATGTGAAAGTGAAACGGAAAGCTCTTACAGGAGCTTTCTGTTTCACTTTCACATTGCTTTAAGATGTCATCTGTCTTTTATACAGGCAATTAGCCTTCTTTTGAGTGGTCGTAATAGAGAGGTTGTACTGTGCTCCATAAATACGCCTTTCTACACCTTGAATTAATTCCTCCGGTGAAAAATAAATAAAATCCTCTTTATACAATCTTGAATATGCATCCTACATGTAAGAAATAGTTTCTATATCTTATCAGATTATATAGCTTAAAACAGGCCGAAAGTACTTTATTTCCAATCTGCTGTAAGTGCATGGTACTTGTTTTCAAACTAGAACAGGCTATATATTTGGTATTGGGATAAGTCAAAGTTACCCGTAATGCAAAGTTAAAATCTGGCTTAGCAATGTTTTACCCTTGTAAGACGGGTATGTTAATCAAGTTTTAACT
This sequence comes from Gari tellinella, assembly GCA_922989275.2. Lineage (NCBI taxonomy): Eukaryota > Metazoa > Mollusca > Bivalvia > Cardiida > Psammobiidae > Gari > Gari tellinella. The sequence goes on from OV277860.1 coordinate 86,185,726, forward strand.
TTGACTTACGAGTACGAGCGTAGATTCGACTTAAGTAAACTTTAATAAATCAAATATCAGCTGAAGAAATACGGACACGTTCCATTTATGTGAAATCGAGAATCAAACCTGACTAGTAATGACATGCACTGTCCATACTTTTGTCGTCCCCTATAAAACGAAACTAGAGCAATCACAATGGAAGAAAATATTGAAAATAGGCATAATGAAAATATTTGTGGCTTAGTAAATTCTGAGTGACGAATAGCATAGGGCCGGGGTCAATGCTTATAAAGCATTTGAGTTGAGTCTGAGTTCGTTCTCAAGCGCTTGATTGGTCAGATTTGAGCCTATCAAATGCTTGAGAACAATTTCAATTCAATTCAATTCAAATTTAATTGTGATAAAGGCCTCCGGCCCAAACACATATATACATCAATAAATATACAGTATGAGCATGAAAGTGTCATAATCAGGTAAACAACTAACAGTGAAGTATCATAAACTGGCTGTAGTATATAATTTCTAATGATATATTGTCTTTATGAAATCTAAATAGTACAATTCTTATTACAATGTAATTTATTACTCCAGATAGCAATTTTTCTATGTTTCAAAAAGTTATATATACTTACATACTTAAGTTGCTACTAGCTTAGCTGTCACTAAAGTTCACCACATTGACCTTTAGGTATTGTTTGTAAAAAACGTTTTTCTGGCATTTAGGCTATGATATATATATGTTGCTAAATTTTTAATAACTGTTTCATATTTACTCGCTAACAAAATCTTAAATTGCTGTTGGTTGGCCAATCTGTAATACTTTTTAGGAATATAGTTTTCCCTTATTTCCTGGTACAATGGACAAATCAAAACAAAGTGATATTCGTCCTCTATGCATGTTGTGCAAAACGGACATAGTCTTTGGTTCCTTTCCATTCCTAAATATCTACCCTTTTCAATCATTAGCTCATTAGAGGAACATCTAAAAGAAGCAAGTGAGAACCTAAACTTTCGAATATCAAGGTAATTAAGGTATGGTTCAAATTCAAAACTTGATTTAAATTGGGTATATGTTGTTAATTTAGAACTATTATTGCAAATATCATTCCAATTTTGTATATACTGATCCCTTAGTCGTTGGGTGAACTCGTTAAGGAAAAGAGATTCACTTAAAACCGTCTGGTTTTCCCAGACATAACCAAAACCGTTTTCATACAATATTTGTCTTACTTTAGACACCCAGTTATTTTTACCTGAATCATCAAGCATTTTAAGCATGTTATAACATTTACGAACATACATGTTATCAGGTAGATGTATAATACGCAACCAATATTTAATGCATCGTTTAGATGAAGCAATAAACTTTGGGAAACGTCCGCAATCACCCATAATGGCAACATTGCAAGTTCTCAATGGAACATTTGCAAAACGTTTACATGCATATTGATGAACCTGTTCAATACACGGATATTGTTCAAATCCCCAAAGTTCTGAACCATATAATAGAATATTAGCAATTTTAACATCAAACAATTTAAAATATGTTTTGTAAGACATAGGTAAATAATCATACAAATAACGAACGAACTCAGACTAAACTTAAACGCCTGGTCTAATCTGAACCGACTCTCAATCCTTCAATGAAACATGTCCTACATTAACTATTTCATCCCTGAAACTTTTAATGGACAACTCCAGTTTCCAATAAAGCCTAGTCCATTTTTTACTATCAACGGCAGTTTACTTATGTAGTCTTTACAAAAGGACAAACGTTGCATACATTAATCATATGGTTCTTTTAGGAACTCTTTGATCTAGATCTACATTGTTTGCATAGAACACGTCTACTATGTACGTGTACATGTACACTGTTTGTGCAGGCTGAATATACTCGTCATTATGGTTCAATGAGTTAGTTTGGTCTAAGCACCTGACTACCCGGATTGCATGTACAAACTATGGTACAAATAGTACATAGTTTAAACATATTTTATCGACATAAATTTAAACTATGTACTACTTGTACAAATAGTACATGTGTATATGCACTAATATTCATGTTATTATGTACATGTACATGTGTTTTAATTGAAATCATCCTATGTAATTTGATAAACAATAGTTTGTCATTGTACTATTATACTCCTGTATTACCGGTATTGGTACATTAATATGTTGTTGGTTTGCTTTGCGTGTATGTTTCTATAAGAGCAATCTGCAGTAATGATGGTAATGAAGGTATAGATGAGCCGTGCCATGACAAAACCAGCCTTATTGGGTTGCAAATAGTGTTAATCAACGCAATACTTGATCTACACTGTTTTGCACACTCATGCATCTCAAGCATTTCATGTAGGTGTATTACATACGGTTTAGGCAGTTTATACCAAATTCAGATACAGAGCCTGTGATGACAATGTTGTTTGGTTTGTATAATGTTGCAATGGTACTCGTATAAGGCTGGTTTTGTCATGGCACGGCTCATATGTATATACATGTATACAGCTAGCATACTTAAGGGTTGTGTATTTCAGTTCAGACATTTCTCTTTGCTGAAATATGGCATTCCCATTTTGAAGCGACGTTCTGGTTTCCATACTTTTTTCCGTTTAACCATTTCACTGATAGGACGGCACCAACTTTTAACCCATTTACGCCCAGTGGATTCTTCTATGTTTATGTATTGGATTAGTCCATTTTATATCAAAGGGATGTCTGGTCAAAATTTTCATTTTCATTTTGTTTTATATTAAAATTCCTATCAGCAAACAGTGTGGACTCTGATCAGACGCGGCGTCTGATTAGAGTCTACACTGTTTGCATATGTCCCATATATGGGACCGTGGGCAAAAATGGGTTAAACAACAACTAACGTCTACTTTTATTTCTCAAATTTAAATTTGAAGTATTTTGACCTAAGAAATATTGAAATGAACTCTTGTTACATGTACATTTATGATTATATTGGGTTGTTTTCTGCAATCAATTGAAAATTAAGAAACAATGGTCACGACCCTGACCAGATGGCTACTAACGGAACCCTCTGATCTGAATCTACAGTTTTGGCATATCATGGCTCCAGATGATAAGAGGGAGTAAACTGAACAAATTCAACAATTTCTCACTCATTTGAGCATCAAGTCCTATGGTGTTACTTCTTTTTAGAATCGTCTCGAAGAGACGATTCTAATACATTGTAGCACCTTAGGGTTTAATCCAGAAATAAAGATTTAAGGTTTTTGAAATACTCCCCTTATCTGAGGCCATGTCATATGACAAGTGTTCTCATCACGGGTACACTATTTAAAGGACATATATACTCGCTATGACCCAATGCGTTTAACAACTAATCAAGGAAGAAGGATTGAAATCCTTAAAGGATTTTTTTGATTTTGATAAACTAAAAATAAATAACAAGAAATGCTTAATGTGTTTTTTTTATATAATACATGCACAAGGGGCCAATTGCTACGACAATTTATATGGGTACCATAATATACATTGTAGATTGTTTTCCTACGACGGCAACTCTGTATTCGTAGGAAAACAGTTCCCAGTAAATACACTGACTTGGTAGGAAAACAAATCTGTTATAATATATTATAAATTAACGTAGCAAAACATTTTATAATAATACGTAGTTGTCCCCCAGTGACATGGATGCCTGTCTTTATTATTTGGTCAGTACGTTAATCCTGCTCACTTTGCTGATGCAGTAAAACCTCTCTATTAACCCTTAAACCTCTCTATTAACCCTTTAACAGTTTTGGTCCTGTTCAAATGCGCTTTCCGGCGTCATTGAGTGTGAAAGGGTTAAGACTACTGAAACAAATATTAATTGATGAGCAGTAAACCAATGGCATTAGCAAACATGCTTGATACTCATCAAACCCAGGGTAGCATAGCGTCAGATCAAGATCCAGACTGTTTGACACTCCGTCCCTCGTGTTGATGTTTCATCCGCCCATAATAACACGCTAAATAAGAAAAATAAAAGCCGACACTGTCGTAGACTGGAATGAGCTTAAGATAAACATATGTTACCTGCAAAACAGACATATGAATTAAATTGATATCTATCCAATTTGAGACAGCTTTAAATCCTTACCATGCTTGGTGTAGTCTGCTACAACTATATCGTCGGCGGAAAAACTCATAATAAGTGTTATGGTTTTTTTTAACCTTAAGAAATATTTAACTTGAGTGGCATACAGTTTGGATTCAGATCAGACGCCGCGTTACGCGGCGTCTGATCTGGATCCAAATTGTTTGCAAATGTTAGCTATACTGCGCTTAGCTTGATAAGGGTGAAATAACTTGTTACAAGATAGTATAGAAGGATATTCAAACACATCCTATGGGGTACAGTCAGACTTGTATTTGTCAACAGATTGGATCCAAATTAAGACGTTGATTATCTTCGATTTTTTGCTCATGATCTATACTGCATGGTCATTGCATATGTGAGTGTTAAGTTTAACAAATATGTAATATTATATACAGACGTCTTTAGACGACAACGCTGAAGCAAACATCATTTTTAAGGAAAGGGGTTTAAATATTTGAAGAAGTTTCTTTGATAAAATCAAACCTCGATATATCCAGGTCGCTTAAACGAGCATAGTTATATTGCAATAGTCAAAATTACAAAATTATATCACTCGCGTTAGTCGAACATATCCGTATTTCAAAGTTCAAACGTGGCTAAGCCACGTTTGAACTTTGAATTCCGGATATATTCGACTTAAGCGATGTCAAGTAATCGAGTCATTACTGTAAGAAGTCATTTTACCTGATCTTATATAATTTTGCCATTCGATCATATTTTGATAAAAGAGGCACGTGACTTATTTGATATGGCAACAGATGGGGTCTGAAAAGAGCAAAATTCAACTAAGGGCGTTATCAAGATTGAAGACATTTTTAGTGGCGGGGTTATTCACTGCGAAACATAATTTAAAAAGGATTTCGGGATTTAAATTTAATGTACTAATATAATAAGCGACAATAAAACATATGCGATATTAAGTTTATCAGTCCCGCCCAGCGAGGGGTGGCTTTAGAATCTCCGGTTATCGCTGATTGCAGAAGTGATGTGACACTGAGGGGTTATTCAAGCGACATCTGTTCACCCCCGCTCTCATCTCTCTCAAACAAACCCAGGGTAGTTTGGGCTTTAGTTTTGGGCTTTTGATTATACATGTTGACCCCTTTCACTGCATTGATATAGTATGTTTAAAACTGCTCTAATCGTATTTCCCCAAAATTAGATTTAATATGCTTTTGCTATTAAAGACCCATCGATATGAGCGTCAAATGGTTTGGAACCTGATCAGATGCCAAGTAACTCAGTGTCTGGTCTAGTTCTAATTATTTGCATATGCAATGGACGCGAACTATGTTAGTGAAGGGGTTAAAAAGGTACGACATTAAATGACATGTTTGGGGCAAACGACTTTTACCTTTCTCTTGCAAGATATACCGACCAAACATAACAATAAAACTCTTCTTATCGAATAAATCGTCATCTGACCAGTACTAGCAGTAGCGTGTTCAGTTACCACTGTTTGCTGTTTAGGTTAGCAGTTTGTGTCCCCTGTGCAGCGTGCAGAATACAGTAGAGATATAGCTGTTTTCCTTCCAAATAACCCCGGTTACGCTTAAACTGTTATTTTCATTACAAACAATTTCGAGCCAGATCAGACGCCGAGTAACCCGGTGTTTGATCAGGCTCCAAACTGTTTGCCACTCAGATTAAAACTGGTAGTCTGAATTGTCAAGATGTTGTCATTTTCTATATTTCATTGCGATGCGTTTGCGTTTGAACGAAATAATTACGTTTTCTCCACTTTATGTCAGACCGGTAGCCAACTTGCAATCGATGGCCATCGACTTCTTTACTGAACACGCTACAGGGTTCAGGTTGGTTGATACTCGTATCAACGATTCTTCAATCAGAATATTCAAGATGTCAATTTGAGGCTTAAAACCTAGGTCCATTTAATAGCCTGCCATTTTAATATTTGGATGCAAGCTTTAGAGAAGACGAGAGTATACCAAACTAAGATAAAATGCAATGCAATAAAACACATAGAATGTCACTTAACGTTTTGAACATGTTGCCCGCTTGTTGTAATCGGAGTTGCAAACAGTCAGAAGCATGTTCAAACACCAAGTCATTCAGGCTCCACATCGTATGTTATGGTGATAAACGGTTAAGCAAAGGTTCATTTATACGGGAAGAAATAATGTCTCCTCTCCTGTATAACTGGCATAAATGTAAGTGTTATTTTCCTGTCTTTGATAGTGGTTCATTATCTATAGGACACATACGTAGACGATTTTACAAGCCAAGGAAATTACTAGTACGTATATACGTCCCTGGTTTTAAACGCAAACACATTGCAATGAAATTACTTTTTACCATTACGAATATACTTTCATCTGCATTGTAAATAGTTTGGAGCCTGAGCAGTCCCCACTGTCGCCGGGGTTCCCGCTGTATGGTCGGACATAACGTTTAAGCATGAATGTGTACAGGGCTTCCTTTTCTCCGGTTTTTTCCTAAAATCTTCGGATTTTTTTCTAGTGCATGGTAGCTTAAAGCAGGCTGAAAGAAAAGCAGAATGCGCCTTACGGCGCATTCTGCTTTACTTTCAGTCTGCTTTAAGCAGCAACGTGTCAACAAAACTAGAAACAGGCTATGGGGAAAAGGTACGATTCGTAAAATCGCACTTGAAAAATGCAAACTTTGAAATCTTAGGATTTTTATGTCAACTTAAGGCAGCCCTGTGCGTTTACTGTATCTGGAAAGAATAAGCACAGAAAACGTGTGGTATTATACACATTCACAGCTAAGATACATTACGCTGGCAGTTGTAAATAGTATTGATCCAGATTAGACTCCAAGTATATCGGCGTTTCACCAATACCCTGTCTATTTGACATTTTAACCAATGTTGTGTCTGTTAAAACACCTAAACGGAACTAGGACACCGTAAGATGCAGATATCCCAAAGCGTTCGTTGTTGACACTGAATCACACCCGTTGTTATATGTAGACCAGTATAAAAATACTCACACACAACATTTGAATATGGTATGCGAAGCTCCGTCATCCCAAAATGTACTCGCACATCAACTTCTTTGTCTCTAGCTATCCGATGTAGTATAGGCTATGTGTTCTGGACAAAAGTTTAATTTTAATATTTGAAGTCAAAACTCATAAGATACAATTTGCTATGACAAGATGTACTCACACACCAACCTTGGTGTCAGCTGCTAATAGTATACTAGTAAAGCAAAATGCTCCGAACAAGCTTCGTCTATAATTGAGGTCACAGATCAAGATCAAGATGATACGAGCTTCCACGTCATCTCAAGATGTACTAACACACTAATCTTGGTATCCCTACCTGATGCGCTATAGAACATAGGCTAGGGACAAGCTTTAGCTACAATTGAGTTCAAAGGTCAAGGTCAACGTCATAGTGAAATGCAACACTGTACCAACCCAATATGTTTCCAAACACGTATTTTCGTTTCCCTGGCTGACGTGCTATAGATAATAATGCACTCAGAAAAAGTTGTTTAACTGATGTCAAGGGACACGGTCGCTGTTACAGGATGTCTGAAAATTGTATGTGACAGTCTACCATCCTGAGGTGTACTCTTAACCCCTTCACTGCAGTGACGTCATCAAATTTAATATTACCGGCTAGTAAATAGGGACGAAGACGTAGCAAAGGTTATCTCTTTTATTATACTCTATATCTTACACATCAATCCAAGCTGGATGTGACAATCCTGTACCTGCAATAGAATGTAAATGCATTAAGTAACAGGTTATAGACATTGTATATAGGCTGAAATATAGATGACATATAGCTACACAGAATCATGATAATCAGCCCTTGAAACAATATATTACATAATAACGCCTTTTCAGTTCTAGTGGTCTTGAACCTATTTTAAAAGTACTTACATATAACACATTAACGTACAGATAGACATGGTTCACGACAACAACAATAACTCACCAGTCTGTGGAACAAATACATGGAACACAACCAAACTCTCCCCTTCTCTTCTCCTCACATACACTCGTAACTGGTGAATTCTGTGGGATTAAACACATGCAAGAAAGGTTAAGAACAACGTCTAATTAGTTTTATAACAACGAGAAATGCCAAATATGCTGCCGTTTCGAAAGGCGCGAAAACATGTTACACTAAGGATAAAATGCCGAAATACAAAAGACTAATGCGTGTCAAGCATATACAAACCCATTGCAACCTCTCTCGAATCAAATACAATCGATTTGAACCAATACTAACCAATAATTCTTCAACCGACGGATCCTAAACAATGAACTTCTTTACACGACCAGATCTGACACAATTGTAAATTTCGCTCAGTTATCACGTGATCTCCCAGCATTCCCCGGTTGACGTAAACTGCCGACGTCAACCGCGGAATACGGAGAAGCACGAACAACACCAAACGAATACGAACTTTACCGAGCAAAACGAAACAAGGAAATAACAAATAAAACATGAAAACTTGACCTGGCTACACAAACAATTGACGTCTGCTTTTATTTCTCGAAATTAAATTTCAGCGATTTTGACATAAGAAATATTGAAATGAATGTCAAACAGTTTGTATCCTAACCAGACGCCGCGTTACGCGGCGTCTGATCAGGATCCAAACTGTTTGCAAATAACAAGTGTACTCGGGGTAAGGCAGTGAAGGGCTTAACACCAAATTATGTATCCCTAGCCGATATAGTAAAGGAAATATTTTCCAAAACATGACCATAATTGAGCTCACTGTCAATATTACAGTGTCCTGAAAATTGCACGCGACACTTTCTGATATCTCTAACTGGCGTGGTTAAGGAAATATGTCCCAGACAAGTGTATTCCATGAGTGCGGCCAAAAGTTAAGGTTAAGGTAACAGTGAATTGAAAACGGTTCGTGACACTTCGCCATTCAAATATGTACTCACGCACACAATTTGACAAACCTATAGCTAATGTGGAATAGTAAATATGCTCTAGAATTGTGTTCTTGTATAATTGAGGTCGAAAGTCAATGTTAACGACAGACTGACCTGAAAGTACTAAAAATAGGCTCAAACAAGCTTTTTTTAAACTTGAGGACAAATGTCAATATCAATTTTGCCTCAAAATAGTATACCACATTCCGCTACCCCCAAGATTTACTCACACACCATAAATAAGCACATCCAGATCTGATGTGGTGTAGAAAGTATGCCACGGACCAGCTTTTTTTTTACAACTGAATAGGTTGTTTCCAAGCTCAGGATTGGACATTTAAATGGGGTTTTATGACTCTGTGCTGCTATTTACCTTGTGTAATTTTCGGAGATCTCTCATCTCCTTCGTCAGCACTACTGGCTAGAAGGTATGTTGTGGCGGGTCACGTGACATAGGCAGGTCACATGACTTGGAGAGAAGTGACCAATATCTCAATTTCACATCTGACCACCATTTGGAATACAAAAGATAAGTAGTAATAACATTATTCCACAGAGCCTACACATTAGTGACCACAGAAGAAGACAGGAGAAAAGAAATCGAACATGTGTTAAGACAGCACTACGAGTCAAGAACTACCTAGAGTAGATTTTCTAATTACCTAAAAGAAGCTTCAGCAACCCAATCAGAAGAATGGGTCAAAAGAAAGGAAAGTGAATATTGGTATGCCATACGTTCGTGGTACCTCTGTAGCTTTGGCAAGAGTTTTCAGAAAGCACGGCATCAATATGAACAACAAACCATTTAATTCTATCAAAAGCCAAGTGACAAGAGTAAAAGACCGGACTAATAAGTTGAAACAATGTGGAGTCATATTATCATCTCCAATGCGAAAATTGCAAGGAGGATTACATAAGGGAAACAGCCAGACCCTAGGAACCAGGGTAAAAGAACTCATCTCCAGAAACAATTCACATACATACGAACATTGTGCGAACATCAAACATTCCATCAGATCCGAGAACGCTAAAGTCTTGACTTGAACAGAGATGAGTGCCTGGACACTCCCCCCCCCCCCCTTGTTTACACACCACTTCTCTCCAAGTCATGTGACCTGCTTATGTCACGTGACCCGCCAAAACAGCCCTACTAGCCAGACATAAAAAATACTTTTTACGCCTCAAATTCAATTCTCCATTGAAGAACAAATTGACTTTTTATACAGTCATGAATTTTGCACCATAAGCAATAGCTTCTATATTCTAACAGATGGTATAGTTTTGAGCATTAAGGCGCATTCTGCTTTACTTTCAGCTTGCTTTAAGTACTCACATATCTTCTTAGCAAGAAACAGGGAGATAATGGGTTAAGACAGTTTGACTGAAGAAATATTGGGATATACTATGATTGTCAAAGAGTTTTGATCCCGGTCAGATGCCGAATAGATTGACGTCCATTAGGCTATAAACGTGTACTGTAATCATCAATATTTTCATACATTTGGCATTTTCTACAATTTCAAGAAATGCCTTTGATACAGTGGAGAATCTGTTATTCTTTCCCAATAAACGCGTTTACGCTAAAACTATTATTTACAGTGCAAACAGTTTTGAGCCAGATCAGACGCCGGGTAACCCGGCGTCTGATCAGGCTCCAAACTGTTTGCCACCAACATAAACATGAATTATTAGAATTGTCCAAAAGTTGTACTTTTCAACGTTTTAGTGTTTTGCGTTTGCGTACGTTTGCGTTTAAACGGGAAAGAATAACAGATTCTCCACTGTAGCAGGGAAAATACAGCTTTCCCCGCTGCAACTCACTTTTCTCAATCACTGGCTCACGCAATCAATCATGCAGCCACTGAAGCACAAACATACATAATTCGATTCATCTTTACATATTATTAATTATAAAAATGAAACGGTTTCTAACTACAAAAAATAAATTTTACAAAATTTAATTTCTGATTGCAGGTTTTTTATAATAATTATTTAACAAGATAACGCAGGTTTTTTATAATAATTATTTAACAAGATAACGGAGTGTGTACGTGCGGTAAAACCTCTCTATTTCGACCACAACATTGTGTTGATTATTAGATGTTTATAACATGTGACTGCTTAAAGCAAGGTGGCAGTTAAACAGAAAGCTCCTTTGGGAGCTTTTGTTATTACTGTGACATTGCTTTAAGCTGCCACTTGTCTTTCATACAATCAATTCGCCTTCGTTTTAGTGGTCTTAATGAAGAGATTTTACAAATGAAAAGCTAGTAAAAGCAACAGTTTTGTCATTTTTCATTTTCTTATATGATTAATGGTATACTGACTAATAATAACATATCTATGCTGTTTTGCATAATTATACCTTATTCATTTTTACTGGATATACATATACAGTAAAACCTCGCTATTACGACCACTAAAGTATGTTAAATATTTGGGTGTTTACGATAGGTGACCGCTTAAAGCAAGGTGACAGTGAAACAGAAAGCTCCTATAGGAGCTTTCTGTTTCACTGTTACCTTGCTTTAAGCTGTCACCTGTCTATTATTCACTCAATTAGCCTTCTTTTTAGTGGTCGTAATAGCGAGGTTTTACTGTATTTTAACTTACATACAGTGCAGACCCTGACCAGGAGGATCTTAAAGCACCACCTAATATTTCAGAGTTTACACTGCTTGGTCTAGCTTTGTGAACACTTTTCAAACGACACCCCTAAAATCAACTTAAACAGTTCAAATTTCAAAAGCGACATATTCAATTTGAACAATTAAAGATAGAAAGGTTCCTGGTCCCGCTGACATTACATTATACGAACAAAGACTCGTCGGTGATGATGACGGTGGAGATTGATACAAGCAATATTCAAGTAATGCAGACAGCTCCTACATGAGTCTTAGAGCTGCATTTCTTGAGTCTTCTTCCAGCAACAACCCTGCCTTAAACGTTGAACATAAGTCATGGTTTGAGTGGTTGTTAACCCTTTCCCTTATAGAAGCGACTTTTAGCACATACATTTTATTCATCCGCTGAAGAAAATAGTTCCAAATTATACCGTAATGAATATGTGTCATATTTAATACTTTGCTTATTCTAGCAGTTAATAGCTTAAAGCAGGCTGAAAGTAAAGCAGAATGCGCCTTAGGGCGCATTCTGCTTAACTTTCAACCTGCTTTAAGTAGTCACATATCTTCAATACTAGAAACAATGCTATCAGGTAAAGGGTTAAAGCTGAATACTGTTGTACTGACGAAAGATTAACCATGTCAGCACAAAATTAATCGCGAGTCGTTTTACCCCATCACCGCCATATTATCGTCTTCTTCAATATTGCTGTTTGCAAAACCATTTCAAAGTTAGATTTGCGGTAGTATAACTAAAGAAATATCGATACGCGTGTCAAACAATTGGATCCGGACCAGATGCCGTGTAACACGAAGTTTGATTTAGTTTAAACTGTTTGCAAAGTAAAAACTTTATGCGACTTCGTATTATTTCGCTGGAACGCCGAAAAATCCGTTCCTTTCTTATGTTTACAATATATTTGCTGTAATTTCTAATATCAAATGAACATTTTGTTAGTACGCGTGTATGTTTAATCCATATTAGAGATTGATAACACGAATAATGTGTACCCTTTAAGGAACAGTCATGTCCGCATTACTGAATATGTATACATTCGAAAGTAAAAATTAATTTCCATTGTTTACATTCTAACGTCATCAACTTGACAGTTTGGCGCGAAAATGCCCATTTGACGTCATTTGGAAATGACGTCATTTTTATAGTAGGATAAGTATATCAATTTGTTTTGTAATAAAGAAATGCAGACATACACATTACCAGTTGACAGCGCGATACATAGTGATGTATTTAGCTCGAGACGTTTTTGGCGGAAATAGCCGATCTGACGAGCGCCTTGGCGCGAGTCTGATCGGTTGTTTCCGCCAAAAACGTCGAGAGCTAAATGCAACACTCTGTTGCGCACTGCCAACTGGTGATGTGTTTATTATATGCCTTGAATACAAACCAGAAACAACTAAATAGTTGTTTAAATCATTTTATATCCAAAATTTATTAGTTATTTGAAGCAGAACAAGATTTTTTGTATGTCACAAAGAATAACGCGGCACTCGTACATGTACGTAAATGACGTCACGTCAAATCGAAAGCGAGGTCAGAGTAAAATACAAAGTGGCTGATACAAGGTGGCTGATACAGACTCTTGTATTTTACTCTGCAAATACACGCGGAAACGCTCGATATCACTCGAAGGCATATAATAAAGCTGCTTATCAACTGTTTGTAAGGTATATCAATTTTATTGCAATTAATCTCATTAATACAGAAAAGTTTTAGTCGGTAATCATGGTTTTCACTAACAGGAAGGCCTACATCGGTTAAGCACAAATTTTTGAAAAACATCAAACGAACAATTTAACTTTTGTCGATTTAGAATTGTTTAGGTATTGAATATATAAGAGGACAAACAGTGCAGACCGTGATCAACTATTCGACTTTGGAAATATGATACGCGTCACCGGGAGTTAATACTTAGGATACATACAGAACACGATATTCTTTTCAAATGCATACGTTTATGCTGAACTCTAAATACTGTTCATTGCAAACAGTTTGGAGCCAAAAGAATAAACTCCCTCTTAAAATGTTCGTTTAGCTACCTTTCTCTCTCTCTCCCTATATCTTTCTCTACCTTCCCCTCCCCCTCTCTCTCTCTCTCTTCCTCTCTCATCCTCCCTCTCTCTCTCTCTCTCTTTCTCTCTCTCTCTCTATATTTCTCTATCTATCACTCTCTCTCCTTCAATCTCTATCTTTCTACGTCTCGATGTCCCTTTGTCTGTCTGTATGGGTGTATGCCTGTCCTCCCGTGCCTGTCTGTCTGTCTACATGAATATTTATGTTTCTTTCTTTCTCTATCCCAGTTCCTCTCTCTCTCTCTCTCTCTCTCTATTTCTCTTTCTCTCTCTCTCTCTCTCTCCTTCTCTCTCTGACTAACCCTCTCACTCTTTCTATCTCTTTCTCACTTTCTGCCTTTCTCCTTATGTCTCTGAAAACAGTTCTTCTCAACTGTTTATAAATATTGTATATCATGCAAAGTGTTGACAATTTAATAGAAATATTTCCCGTACCTCAGACAGTCATCACGGAAACGTTGGAGTTTCATCATCGCTAATTATGTTTCATAAAAGCCCTGTCGACCTTCTGCATTATGACCTTTTTCATTTGTAGAAAGGCTTGTTGAATTGACGGATTTGCCCCAGTGGTTTTAATATCATTGAAATTAAATATTTCGTAACGTCGGCTTGAAATGAGCATCTCTCTATTTTTAGATGATCAGCGTCCCTCAGGTAACGTCGTCCTGGTGTCGCGCGCCAGGCATGCGCAGTGAAATGATGTATGACTTAAACCCTTTGCCTGCGGGTCGCGACATTACTAAATTTTGCAAGCAGTTTGAATCCAGATCAGATGCCGCGAAACGCGGCATCTGATCAGGATCCAAACTGTTTGACCTCATGTTTAGATTTATTCAACTAAAGTGGCTATAGAATTATATTTTGTAAAAAGGTGCAGACGACAATTCTGAAGTAGACGATGTTATAGCAGGCGAGGGGTTAATGGCAAAGTTAAACGAACGAAGCGAAACTTGAGCGAAATGAAAACTACCCAAACTTGGACTTTTTATTACTTTTATACCTTAGCTTGTGATTAAAAAGGGGAGACGCACAAAAGCACTGACAGAGAGCCCTTTTAGGGTGATGAGCCCACATGTCATTCGGCCAAACATCAAACCCCTTCATCTTCACTTGTAAACGCCCAATATGCAAAGTGTATATCCTTTCAAGTATAGTGGCGTCGTTTGCTTTATTTTATCGTCTGCTCTACGATAAAAAATATAATGCTATGTCTTCAAATATCTAAACAAATCTTAGACATGTTAACAAACTGTTTGGGTCCTGTTCAAAGGGCGGCTGCAAGCGACTCTGTATCTTAATCCAGGCGCCTCACGACATTCGACCCGTTCTGCAAAGGATATGTAAAAATGGAGAGAAAAAACTAATTCACTGTCGGGCTAAAGTTTTGTCTCGCAGCTCTCTGCACGCGCCAGATCACGCTTCGTGTGATTTAAGGCATTTTGTTATATGTTAGTCCCGACTTTAACCCATTCTCTGCCTTATACCAGTAAAATGTTTTTTGCAAAAGGTTTGATCCTGATCAGTGACGCGGCGTCTGATCAGGATTCAAACTTGTTGACACTCATTTCAATTACTATCAGTCAAAATTAATTTGATTTTAAATTTGAGAAAATAAAAGGCAGACGATTGTTACAATGGATGACTTCATGGCAGTGAAGCGGTTAATACCGCGCTCCCTCTCTATAACGACCCTCCCAACAACGACTCCCTCCTTACAACGACCATTGCCGCTGTTCCGTAAACTGGACAAATATGTCAAACCTGTTCACGAATGCAATGTCGTCTGCGTACAATTGTCGCTTGCTAACTTTCTCAAAGTTACATAATGGAGATTTTGACAGTTAAAACTTACTGAGAAGTGACAAACAGCTTGAATCCAGATCAGACACCGCGTAACGCGGCGTCTGATCTGGTTTCAAGCTGTTTGCAAATGTAAAGTAATTTCCCTCTCTACAACGACTTTCTCCGAACAACACAAACAATCGTTGTCTCCCATTGGATGTCGTTGTAGAAAGGAGCACTGTCGTACATAGCATATGAACACGAACAAGCTAAACATGCGAACTGGATTTACATGTATCCCTTCACCGTTACGACTTCATCACTTAACCCTTATCCTGTGGTGATGTCGTCTGCTTCGAAATTGTCGTCTGCAAAGTTCGTTAAATTTGGATTTATACATTTTTTAAGTAAAGCAACCTAAAGAAGAGTGTCAAACAGTTTGGATCCAGATCAGACACCGCGTTACGCGGTGTCTGATCTGGATCTAAACTGTTTGCAAAAATCAATAAAGTCGCGACCAGCAGGCAAAGGGTTAAAACAATTGTCGTTTGCTTTTATTTCTCAAATCTAAATTTAGGGATTTGCTACCTGAACACTAAAGATTCTATACGCCGCATTATGCATAATTATGCAAAGCGAAAGACGTTATTAAATTTTGTTCCAATCTAAACGAAATAAAAAGTAAATGCAATTTGCGATGAAATGTTGAAAAATGCTATTTTTGAAAAAGTAGACGAAAATTGAAATCTTAGAAATATGTTTATCGTCTTATCTTGCTCCAAACTGTTTGCCAATACATCTATACTTTGAGGAAGAATAACGTATACCCCCCCCCCCCCCCCCCCCCCCCCACTGTATCCAAAACAAACTACAAACTACATGTACAAACTTACTCACATGACAAACGTTCATATTATTTATTTGAGTTATTGACAAATTACATATACAATGTATATAAGTCAATTCAAATATGTTATAATCTGTTCTGTTCTAACGATTGACTGCTTAATGAGGGCTAAGAGTAAAACAAAGAGTTTCTAAAGGAGCTTTCTACTTTAATGTGTCCTGTATTAATCTCTCATTTCTTAAAGCTCCCAATTCTTCCATTTTGGGATTGTCGCTAACACACAGATTTAACGGTATAAACGTTTTGTCTCAATTCTAATTATGCAGTATCTGCAGAAATGCATACAACATTAATCATTGAGTTAATACGAGAACATGTATGTATCCATTTATGATACCTCACAACATCACTTAGAGCGACATGCTATGGAGACTATGTTATTGTTCCCAATTGAAATGAAACTGCGTTCACGAAGCTAAACGCGAATACATGTGCAATAAATGTGGATAATTTTGATATTTTGTAGACGACTTGTTTTAACCCAGTTTTGCCTTGACGTTGCAATTAGCCATCCCTATGAGCAGCTGGAAGATTTCGTTATAGATATACAAGGGTGATCTAAGGACATTGCTATCTTTTATCCTAAAGCAGAATATTTTATATGCAATAGCAAACAGTACAGAAGCTGATGAGACGTCGCGTTACGCGGCATCTCATCAGGGTCTACACTATTTGTCAATGTCTTCTTTGATAGACACTAGGCTAAAACGGGTCTGGTACTGGCTCCTAATTGTCTGCAATGGATTACAAACGCGTCCGTTAAGAAATAATAAAAAATCCCCTGCAACCATTGCTCAAGAACTGCACAATACAGAACAAATATAGCAGAGCGATAGAGTTCCGTAAGGAGATTTCTGCATTACTTTTATGTTGCATTATACTACCACCAAACAAACACTTTAGCTTGTGTTTGATACCGATCAAGAGAGGGTTAAGTTTGAGGACCCCTAATGAAATCGGACCAACATCGGTAAATATCGGGAAATCTGCGGATAGAGATCGGCCATTTTCGTTAACTGTCGACCCGTTCCGAACAATGCTAGGCCATTCACATCAACTGTCAACCCGTTCCGAGCCATGCTGAGCATGGTTCGGAACGGGTCGACAGTTAGCGAGAATAGCCGATCGCTACACGTAGTGTACCAATTTTTGTCTGATCCCATTAGGGGTATTCAACCTTAAACTTTATCATGTTCAGTGCTTTATGAGATAAATTACGATACTTGCAGCTGGTCTAGGTAGCTGTATGACTGAGGCTGAACATAACCGTGCCCAGGGGCTCACGTAATTAGCTATCGATTCTCGCCAACTTATAATTAACTAATTACCGAATGGGCCTACCATCTCTTGTTTATATCAGTAGTGACGTTGTTTAGATTGGTGCAGTGAATTGTCGCTGAGATTAAGGCATGCACATACAGTCAACATTGATCAACTATTTTCACTGACAATGGCGTCAAAAGGCACATTTACAAACCGTGTGTATCCATGATTTACCATTTAGGCTTGTTACTGCCATATATTGGAACATGGAAAAAAGTGCAGACACTGGTCAGAGGGCTCCATTAGGCCCTTTGATATGGGTGTACACTGTTTGTCTAGGAGAACTGTACTCTTTATAGATAAACCGTTCGTAAATGACGACTATACTCGTGTCCAGGATATTTCAATCGGTCTTCAAATGAAAATGAATAATGGAACGGTTGATT
This sequence comes from Gari tellinella, assembly GCA_922989275.2. NCBI lineage: Eukaryota > Metazoa > Mollusca > Bivalvia > Cardiida > Psammobiidae > Gari > Gari tellinella. Next base: position 86,203,825 of record OV277860.1, read on the forward strand.
TGCGACCATTTTGTCTTGTACATGTTCGCCTGTGATAGTTTTACTCACGGTCAAGTGAGCAAAGGAGCCGGGAACAAGGGGCTAGGGGCTGTAATCCGGGACATCAGAGGCAGGCGCAGCACGGCGACAAATTATAATAATTTTTGGGAGAGGTCATTCAGTGTAAATATGAACCAGTGACAGTAATCCAAAATAAATTACCCGTGAACTATAACTGACATTGATGTTGCTAGACACATCTGAGATGCACAGGAAAATTCTATAAAGACAGGACCCCTGGTTACTGTGGCGCGATGATGACTCCAACCTTTTTCCCACTCAGATTAAAAAAAGTCTTCAATAATTACAAAAAGTTTCAACTTTCTACACGTTATTACATTGTGTTTGCGTTAAGCTTCGTTTTAACGGGAAAAATCGCCTTCCCCATTGTAAAACCCTTGTTAGGTATTTGGTCAAAGGGGTTTTACATATAGTACATGTATAACGTCCAACGATTATGTGCAAATATTTCCAGGGGTTCATTTTACATATACTTTAACACTTGTTTATATTGAGGAAATTATCAAAATATGGCATTTCTGCGATTTCGCCAAAATTTTATAATTCATTGAATTCTACATTATAATATTCCTAGAGAAGTTATTTGTTGGTAAAAACAATGCTTTACCTTTCAATGTTCATGTGTTTCCCTTAATGAATTGCAAAGCATTTTATTAACTCAAAGACACAATTTGTAACTTTTGCAGTTTTCTGTGAAAAAAATATTTTATAATTTTTACCACTACATATGCATGGGACATTTACATGTCCAACTCACATTCGAACCTGTAGAGTGGACATGTGGCTTCAACTTCTGTTGAAATTGCATGTATGTTATGTTTTAATGGAAGAGTATTGTGTTAGCTGGACAGAAATGCAACAAGAGTAATGTTTCATCGATCATTATTCACCATATGACAAGTTTTGTTGAGGTAGGGCGAGAATCAAATGAAAATCAGTTGCACCCCTTGTCTCTATACCTTTTGTCAAATATGTTTTGAAAAGCTATCGTGTTGGGTCCCTGTGACTCCTGTAAATGAGCCCCCTAATCTGGGTCTACAGTGGATGCATAGGACAAATGTCCCTTTCATAGGTACCCTGTTGGTATACATGTGTGACTATATCCGTCGATAGAGATGAATATGTTTACAGCCATTCATAGGAAGTTTCAGAGTGTGTCGACGGGGTAATGCAGACCACAGAAAAGCAGAAAGTTATTTTAGAATAGCGCCTTTCTGCATTGACCTGTTTCTTAAACCCCATAGTCTGTTTTAGTATTACAGATAGGTGACCACTAAAGACAGGTTGAAAGTGAAACAGAATGTCATTTTCGGCTAAAATATAAAAGAACATATGTCTTATGATACATAATCATGACTGTATAAAGTGGTGTATAAATTTATATCTATGGAGCAATGTGTGAGCAATTAGGACACATGTTTATTCTTTCTATAGACATGTTTTTTATTAGCGGTACGTCTAGAGGTACTATTAAGTCATTAACCAATTTAAAGTCCCATTGTGTTTTCAGACATTTTCTTAATGTCTGAAATACAATAACGGCTAATAATAATGTTTGAACATTCTTATGGGCCAAACTGATCTATGAAATGATGAAGACGGACCTAAATCACCAAAAAAGGGCGATTTAAAATCATAACAAACCGAAAATAGAACGTCTGATATAAACATTACCACACGGCTTAGTATCACGTGATACAGCCGGATTCAACTTCACCGTGTGCAACCGTTATCTACCTTCGCCTGTCCATCCATCAGTCAGTTAGACTATCACACTTTTTTGTCCGCTCTCTAACTCGAATTTTTTTTATCCGATCTTCCACAAACTTGCTGAAAATGTTCATTGATATAAAATCAAGGTTTAGTTTGATTACTACTAAAATCGCATAAGGTATTTTTGAGTTATTGCCTGTTTATTAATAAAAAATGACTGTTTCAGTCATTTTTGCACTCTAAAACAAACAGCTTTTATCGGATATTCACCAAACATCCTGAAAATATTTATTCATATAAAATTTAGGTCTAGTTTGATTATTTCTAAAATCGCATGTGGCATATCTGAGTTTTTGCCCTTTATGTATTAGAAATGACTGTTTTCAGCAAATTTTGCTCTCCAACACAAATACTTCTTTTTAAATCTTCACCAACTTGCTGAAAGTTTTCATTAATATAAAATCAAGGTTAGGTTTGAATCCTACTAAAATCGCATGAGGCATGTTGGAGAAATAGCCCTTTAATTATTAAAAAATGGCTGTTTCAGCCTTTTTTGCTCTCTAACACAAATAGTTTTCATCGGATCTTCACCAAACTTGCTGAAATGCTTTATTTATATAAAATCTAGGTCCAGTGTGATTATTACTAAAGTCCCATAAGGATTATCTTAGTTATTGCCCTTTATGTATTAAAAAGGACTGTTTCACCATTTTTTGCTCTCTAACACAAATACTTGTTTTCCTTGACCTATATTTAATACCAATACACGTAGTCAGCAAGTTTGGTGAAGATCCAATATAAAGTGTTTATGTTAGAGAGCAGAAAATGCTGAAACAGTCATTTTTTAATTATTCAAGGACAATAACTCAGACATGCCTTATGCGATTTTGCTAGTTATTCAACCTGACCTAGATTCTATAATAATAAACATTTGTAGAAAGATTGGTGAAGATAAAAAAAGAAGTGTTTGAGTTAGAGAGCGGACAAGGCTGAAACAGTCATTTTCAGCAAGCTCAAGGTATAGATCCTCCGTAATGTTTTTAATCGCTTACCCATGGTGAATAATATGTACACGTTGTCACTGGATCAAGTAGTGTTTAACCCTGTGCCCATTGGTCTTTACTTTACGGGAGTTTACAAACTGTTTGAATCTCGAACGCGGCGTCTCATCTGGATCCAAACTGTTTGACACTCGTCTTAAGGTTTGTTTAATTAAAACAATGCATAAATCTAAACTGAACAAATTTTGCAGACGACAATGTCAAAGCAGACGTCTGTGCAGCAGAATAAGGGTTAACAGGGTAGTTCTCAGTGCTCCAGCTATACACATGTAACCGGGAGTAATCTGAACTAATCTAATATTTTCTCACTCATTTCAGCACCGAATGCTATGGTGTTACTACTGATTAAACCGTCTCTTCGAGGCAATTTTAATGAGTATGACACCATTGGGTTTAAAAGCAGAAATAAAGATTTTAGTTTTTCGAAATACTTCCGTTATCTGGAGCCCTGTATTTACAGAGTTGTCCTTCTTTCCATTCACAAGGGAGGCTTTTTAATTTGTGCAGCACAAAAATATTATAAATAAAATTTAAAAGCGAAATTCTTAGATAAAGCCGGTTTTTGTGAAAGAATCACGTCCTACGTAGTTCAAATGGGACCCCAAACAACCGTTTTATGCAGGTTTCTCAAAAACACAATGCGGCTTTAAAGCGACTCGCAACCAGATGGTGCATTAAAAATAGTAATTTGTAAATATGTGTCAAACGCTTATATAAATGGTAAAGAATTAGTTTAGGATAAGAAATTCTGTTTAAAAGAAATGTATTTCAATAAAAAAAAATATTGGTCTCTGGTGGGATTCGAACCCGGGGCAAAATAGGGGAAACCGCTTAGACCAATGGACCACGGAACTATCCGTTTATCTCGGATCGATTTAACGTATTTCAATGTGTAGCGATCGAAAGTGCATACAACTTCGTAATTCGGCTCGTGTTCATGTCTGATCCCGTGTAGAGAAGCAACAACAACAACTATACCGTTAGCTAACGCTATAGAAAAACGATGGAAAATATCTAAAAAACTATGATTCGGTGACGATTCTTAAGACTTTTTTTGGACTGATCATATTTTTTTAATGTCAGAGGCCAAATAATGCCACAAATTTGCTTTTATTTGAGTATTTTATTTTATTTTGACAAGTACACCATCCGGTTGCGAGTCCCTTTAAGCCTAGTGTCTATAAAAGGGGACAATTGCAAACAGCGGAACGCGATGTCTAATCAAGGTCTTCACTGTTTGCTATTGCATATGAAATGTTTTGATGTATGGAAAACACATTGCAGTGTCTTTGGACCACCCTGGTAGCAAGCACACAGTGAGAGGCCATTGGAAAGGGTTAAATTCGATTTTCAGAGATGCCAGTCTACTTTGGTAGATACACTGTAGTATATTTGGCAGAGTTGCTACTAAATGCCATATTTAGCCTGGTTTATATGTTACCTGCTGAACTGTCTAGTAAGTTGTACAAATATATGCTAATTTTTGCAAATAACAGTTTTTACATGACAATTACATTTGTATTTTTCAAAACTAACTCTTTGTGCAGAGGTTTGAAGACCACCATAATTCCATCAACATGACACACAAACACAGAGGATATGTCAAACTCAACCCTTCGAGGTTCATAACCAAATATACCGCATGCTTCTAAATTATTATAGTTTCTGTTTCAATTTGATATACCGGTAATATTATTTAGGTTTAACGTGTTAGAATTTAATGTCGTCAGTGTGCGAGGTTTTGGTTCAGATAAGACGCCGAGTGACTCAGTTATGCTTTATTATGTCAAGTTTGCAGGGCTGCCATAAGTTGACATGAAAAATCCTAAGATTTCCAAATTTGCATTTTTCAAGTTTGATTTTACGAATCGTACTTTTACCCCATCGTCTGTTTCTAGTTTTGTTGACTCGTGACTACGAAAAGCAGGCTGGAAGTAAAGCAGAATGCGCCTTAAGGCGCATTCTGCTTTACTTTCAGTCTGCTCTAAGCTACCTTATACTAGAAAAAAATCCCAAGATTTAGGAAAAATCCGGAGAAATGGCAGCCCTGAGTTTGTCAGGATATAAAGGGTTTCTTCACTGCCATGCCGTCATCTGTTTTAAACTATTGTCGTATGCTTTAATTGCTCAAACTCAAACTTTAGGAAAGTTCACAAAGTAGCATCGTAATGAGAGTCAACCGGTTTACAACATAATCAGAGGCCGCGTTACGAGGCTTCATTTCAGGATTTCAAACTGATTGCAAATAACAATATTTGTCGGAATAAGGCAGTGAAATGTTTAAATAATATGGTATCTGTCCAACAGGTTGGAGGACCTTCTCTTCCAAGTTTTAAACGAAACAAAAGGAAAATATGAAAATATGATATTATAAAAAGAAGACAATTACAGATTCTTTCAAATATTTCAAATATTTTGACGTATTATTCCGCGTCAGATCATATTCAAAATGTTTGCACTGAACAGTTGTGTTGGGATGGGGTGGGGAGGGATGGGAAGGGAGGGTAGGGTTGTTACACAAGTCTTCCCCAATGTGTGTGTAATAATTGTCCACTGGTTCTTTTTGTGTATGGTAATCTGTAGTTTGCGACGCATATTTAACCCCTTATTGCCTAAAACGCATTATTATACCTCTAATGTATTCCTCTCCTAAGAAAATAGTTCAAATTTATACAGTTATGGCTATGCACAAAATGAAAAATATACTCTTTATTCTGGCATATGGTACAGTGGAGAATCTGTTATTCTTTCCCAATAAACGCGTTTACGCTAAAACTATTATTTGCAGTGCAAATAGTTTGGAGCCAGATCAGACGCCGGGTAACCCGGCGTCTGATCAGGCTCCAAACTGTTTGCCACCAAGATAAACAAGAATTATCAGAATTGTCCAAAAGTTGTTCTTTTCTACGTTTTAGTGCTTTGCGTTTGCGTACGTTTGCGTTTAAACGGGAAAGAATAACAGATTCTCCACTGTAGCTCATTAAGATGCATTCTATTTTTCTTTCAACCCATTCTATGTGATCACATGTCTTTAACCCCTTCATTGCCTTACCCTGACTACCATATATATTTGCAAACAGTTTGGATCCTGATCGGACGCCGCGTGACGCGGTGTCGGATCAGGAACCAAACTGTTTGACACTCATTTCAACATTTCTTGAAGTCAAAATACCAGACATTTAAAAATTAATGACGCCATGTCAGAGAAGGGGTTAAAGCTGGAAAAATGGGTATGGGCTAACTGATTCACTCTTCTCCCTCCCACTGGAATCGTCTGCCCTAACCACTTCACCACCGATATATCGTCCTACTAGTAATATGGGGGTCTACGGTGAATTGGGAAGGTATCCATTGTTCATATACAGATACTCACACATTATTGAGTTCTGGTGTAAAACACTATTATCAGATAATATATTTATAAGTAGACTTTACAAAAGTCTCCTTGCAGGGCAAGATACTGGTGAAAAGAACTGAGCGTATAATGTCAAGTCGTTACTTGATAACTACGGATTCTCAGAACAGAACAGAACAGAACAGAACTTTATTTGCTCGAATTCTACATAACATAGAATATATGAGGTACAACAAAAGAATATAAGTAATTACTGTCACGTGGTGTTTATAATTTAACTAAGTTTAGCTAATATCTAATACGGTGAGGGGGAAGGGGGCTGTGCCCGGTAATGAACTCTTCCAGACATCGGTATTCGTAAGGTGCGAACCAAATGAGGCTCCCACCTCCCGACGACCGATATCTGTTCAGCGTATTTGCGTATTAATGTATAGTATTATGCTTTCATACAGCGACACCTTCGCCTTTTTTTAAATTTTATAGTTAAATTTAAATATAAATATAAATATGGCTTTGCTTTAAAAAATCATCTTTGAGATGGGCCCATGTTATAGAGATACACTGTTGAGAAATTGTAATTCCTATTTCTATACCTACCTGGAACCAGGGTCGAGCCTGTTCCAGACTGTTTTTGTTAATGTTATTAGAAATCTAGATATATCGTATTTGAAGATTAATTTTAGAAATTCGAAACAAGTCAAATGTTATTTACCAATACAGGTAACGTTTAGATCATAGAACTGCATGGATCTAAGATCGATCCTCTTTCGAGGAGCCCGAGCTTAGTCCAGACAGCTGACATTTACGGATTATTGCATTGAAATAGACTATAAATTACAGTGGAACAACCCATTCAACATCAATCTACAAAAATTCCATATTGTCTTTAAACTTAGATTGATAGATGTTTTCAAACAAAACTGGTTTAACAGTATATCTAACTGTAGAACATTATCAACTTATCAATACATTAAAAATTCATTTGGATTTGAAGAATACTTGGACGTCTTGCCTAGTACATGTAAATTGCGTATTTCATTAACAAGATTACACTTGTAATCTTCTCACACTTTACGCATAGAAACAGGCAGATATAGTCAAAATAGGACTGACTGAAGAGAATTTCGTTTCTGCACTGCTTGTAATAATAGAGACATAGAAGACGAGTATCATTTTATGATAATATGTCCAATTTTTAACACATTCTGGATGCTGGTGTCAAACTCTGATGACATTGGGATGACGCATCTGAAAATATTTGATGGGAAGCTGAACCTGTCACTCATATTTATATTTATTCTATCAAAATGTCAATTGATAAGTAATTTTGAGATAAAAAAAAAACATACGGAAATTTTTAGAAGACAAAATTCCAGCAGTGAAAGCGCTTAAAATGCGGTTATTGTCTGTTTAAAGGAAACTTCGGCAGGTGCCGTTGTAAAGAAACAGTCGCTTTGGGAGGGCCGTTGTAGGGAGGGAGCACTATATTAACCTTATAATACATGTACAAACTTAAAGAATCGCCTTTCCACGTTAACAAAGATCCCCTACGATTGGGCTTCGCGCTTTTATGCGTTCTGTTAAGTTCTGTTAAGCTCTGTTAAGCTGTACGACACTCTACTAAGATTCCCAAGTTCTATTACGCTCTCTCACCATATAAAAACCAATCGGCATAATCGTGCCCAAAATTTTGACCGTCAAAAATCTGCCACGATCCTTGCGATTCTCCCGATTCTTCCACGCTCTCTCAAGATCACCACGATTTGTCCCACTGTCCGCCACGCTCAGCGCAATTCCCTCAAATCGTGGGCATCGCAGCTATCGTGGCTGAGTGTAAACGCAGCATAACGTCATAACCATTTCATGGATCTATCTCCCAAAGATCGACTGTACGCAAACATGATGTCTGCTTTTAATTCTAAAACATATAAAACAATTAGGCAGCTTGTCTTAATAACAATTTTGGTAAGTGCCGGATGGGTTGGATCCTGAACAGACGTCACTTTATGCGGTGTCTGATCTGGAGCCAAATGGTGTGCAAAATGCATATACTAGTGATGCTGATGTTAGCACTGAAGGGGTTCGATAATTTGTTCAATATGTTATATTAGTATTGACGAAAATAGATCTAGTTGTAAAATTTGCAATGCAACATACATAGATGTATGTTTCAATTTTCATATATTGGTCTCTTTTCAGGATATATTGTATCTATTCGTATACATGTACACATGCATATGTGGATGTATGTGTAGATAGAAAGGTTATAAAAGCCAATCGTCCTTTTATACATGCATATATTGTGCAATTTATATAATGATGAAATATTCGACTTTCTATCGTCCACATGGTTGCATAGGCATATTTATACATATATATGTTCATATATGTATGGGTGAATATGCGGGGCAAGAATGTGGTTTATGTGTACATGTATATGGATGTTTCATAGAAGTCCATCCTCCGTTAAATACATTTTATTATTGCACTACAACAATTCTTGTTTTTCATGCGTGCATTTCTACATATAAATCTATTCGAAAAGAGTAAACAAATTAAGAAGCAAATACGCTTCCATGTTTTTGTTAATAATAAGATTACGATATGCATAGATGTCCTCATTATGATTTAGATCACTTTCATATATTGTTTATTGATTGTGGAATGACGAGAAACTTTAAAGTTTAAGTCAATAAAGAATTCTGTCTGTCTGTCTGTCTGTCTGTCTTAAAAATGATGCCTAATCCATTATTGCAATGTAACATTTAGCGCAAAGCAGTTGGGTCGAAGAAACATCGGTATATATGTCAAACAGTTTGGATCCTTACCTGACGCCCCGTTACTGTTTGCAAAGCCCGCGACTTTGACACATACAATACAACAACATTACAAAACACTTGAAAACAGTGAATGTCACATGAAAAAATGCTATTTTGAGGCAAAAGATTTGACATCGTTTCAAGGTGATGTGGGTGCTTCCTTCGACTGGACCACGAGAGCACTTCTCGTAACTTTATATTGGCTTGACAAGAAAAAAGAAACTCGGACAGTTCAGCCAGTGTAGATCAAGTGGTCTTCGAGCCTGCAGTGCCTTAACCCCTTACCCAATAAATACGCCTTTGTACGCATCTAATTTATTCCTCCATGAAAGAAAAATAGTTCCAATTTATGAAGTTATGATTGTGTACTATTAGAAACATAATTATTCTTAATCCTGGCAGATTATAGCTTAAAGCAGGCTGAACGTAAAGCAAAATGATCCTTAAGGCGCATTCTGCTTTACTTTCAACCTGCTTTAAGTGGTCATCTGTTTTCAAAACTAGAAACAGGCTATGGGATATTGGGTTAAATATATATTGTTTGCAATGTGTCAGACCTAACTTGGAGTGAGTCATTCGTCGCATTCTTACCTTTTGCATCTTCTTCTATGACGACGGAAGCATTCGGTGACGAATTGTTGAATGAAATAACAATCACGTCCATTATCAACATTTATAATAGTAGATCTCATTGACAGTGTCAAGAGGAACTGTAAAATGGCCTGCTCTGTAAACGTCAGGGTGACGAAGTGTCACTATTTATTTACTATGTACACAAAGCTTATCTACTATACCTTACTGTACCATATGCTGCCGGACAAACCCTTATCGTGCTAAGCGTGACTAAACTCTTTCTTCTATAAATTGTTAGCCATTTTAGAGACATGGTTGTTTAAAGTAGGCTGAAAGTAAAGCAGAAATCTCATTGAAAGAGATAGCTGGTTTCCTTTTTCAACTTGCTTTTTACTAATCTTTCAGAATGCTAGAAAAATAACGTCGTGGCTCTTTATCAGCACACTATAGAAACATGATGAAAAGGCTTTCCAATTCAAGAATCATAGAAATACCCTTTCACGCATTAGAGCGTTTGCCTATATAAACGCATTTTCACGCATTTAGCTATTTACAGTGGAGAATCTATTATTCTTTCCCAATAAACGCGTTTACGCTAAAACTATTATTTGCAGTACAAACAGTTTGGAACCAGATCAGACGCCGGGTAACCCGGCGTCTGATCAGGCTCCAAACTGTTTGCCACCAAGATAAACAAGAATGATCAGAATTTTCCAAAAGTTGTTCTTTTCTACGTTTTAGTGCTTTGCGTTTGCGTACGTTTGCGTTTAAACGGGAAAGAATAACAGATTCTCCACTGTAACAACGAATATCCTTTATATGCATATATAGTTATATAACCTGTCTATAGATTAAAAAATGCGTCTGTCAAGGCTCCATATAATTTCGAATTCATATACTTTGTCTTCAGTCAAACTTCCTACACTCTAAATTCAGGGCTGCCATTTCTCCCGATTTTTCTGAAATCTTCAATTTTGCTTGATATATCCTACGAATTTTTTTCCGAAATCTTCACAGTTTTGCTCTAAATTTTATGAATTTGGAATTTTTTATGTATTTAACTTAGGAAACATAACTAAGGGTGTCAAACAGTTTCGATCAAGATCAGTCGCCAATGATCAAAACTGTTTGCATAATTGTGCTATTTTTATATAGATGAGCCTGGCGGCGAAAGGGTTAAAAGTACGGTTCATAAATCTGAGTATTTTATTAGCAATTTATGGTAGCCCTCTTTATTTTGAAAAATGGATATTTTTTATAATACATACGATATCATGGCTATGCATGTTTTGTTTGTGTGATGTTTAACCTCTTCACTGCCTTACCCCGGGTGCAAGAGTAATTTGCAAACAGTTTCAATCGTGGTCAGACGTCGCGTAACGCTGCGTCTGATCAGGATCCAAACTGTTTGCCACTCATTTCAATATTTCTGATACCAAAATACCCAAAAGTTAAATTTTAGAAACAAAAGCAGACGACAATTGTTTTTAATTGATGACGTCATGGCAGTGAAGAGGTTAAAATCCAAAAAAGCATATAAATAGATATGCTAGATATTCATACAGCTGACTGCTTAATGAAGAACGATGATGCAGAAAGCTACCAAAAGCCTCCCGATTTGTAGTTTGTACATGTACAGTATATGACTTCATTTAAGAACCACTGTCCCCAAGCATTAGTCTTACTATAAACGAGTATTTGCTCGGTAAACATTGAAACTGTGAAATTGTGGAGTGATGCCATAATATTTATCACATCATAGGTGGCAGTATTACGTCACACCTATCTGAAGTCTCATTGTGAACGAGATGTTGTCGTGATTAGGGTCCTAAATTTCACTTAGTTTATCAATTGCCACCGTGAACCAATATTTAATAAGAAATATAAACAGTAGTAGGCATCTACAATGTAAACATTATTTGTTTATTTATGCACGCTACTGGCGAATCTGTGATAAAGTTTGCATCAGTCATTTGGATGAAAACTGTTTGATTGTATTGTCTAAAGAAACAACAGATAAGTCGACTCTAAGAAATATCTGAGAAGACAAAACTGTGCGGACGACAATCAAAACATGCTAAAGGTTAATGATATTGGTATTGAAACCGAATATGCACATATTACAAACAGTGTAGATCCAGATAAAAGGGGTCTTGAAGGATCCCTCTGGTCTGTGTCTTCACTGTTTGTTATACCTTTAGATATTGCGGGGACTAACTCCCTAAGATTCGATGTAAACTTGTCATCGATCAGAAAACTGCAGAGTTCAAATATTAGCATTGTAAGTGTTACAGCGGAGAAAACTTTATTCTTTCCCAAAATAAACGCGTTCACGCTAAAACTATTATTTTTATTGCAAACAGTTTGGAGCCTGATCAGACGCCGGGTAACCCGGCGTCTGATCAAGCTCCAAACTGTTTGCCACTCGTATGAAACCGAAAAGTCAAGTTGCCAAAAATTTGTTATTTTGTACATTTTATTAGAATGCGTTTGCGTTTCGTTTACGTTTAAATGGGAAAGAATACCGTTTTCTCCACTGTACATGTAGCAGTGGCTGGCCTGTGGAGATATGATAATTGGTGATGGTATGACATCTTATGTTGGTAGAGGGTGTTGACATGAACGTTTATTACTACAATAATGGACCTGCGACAGTTGGACACCAAACCACACACTCTCTCCACAAGACCGACACCTGGTCACATAAAACTCCACTATAAACCAGTCATCTTGTATACAGACGTTTAAATGTATATCGGAATTCAAATTTCAACAATTCGTAATAAAATATAGACGATACATATCCCATGGACAGCCAACCGTATATTTTAATCCCATAAATGCCATGACGTCAGGTCAATTTTAAACTTGGGTACTTTGACTTAAGAAAGGTTATCATGATTGTCAAACAGTTTTGATCCAAATCAATACGGCGTTACGCAGCGTCTGATCGGGATACAAACTGTTTGCAAATAAATGATGTACTCTGTGTGAGAAGGCAGTGAAACAGGGCTGTCATAAGTTAACATGAAAAATCCTAAGATTTCCAAATTTGCATTTTTTAAGTGCGAATTTACGAATCGTACCTTTACCCCATAGCCTTTTCTTGTTTTGTTGACATGTGACTACTTAAAGCAGGCTGTAAGTAAAGCAGAATGCGCCTTATGGCGCATTCTGCTTTACTTTCAGCCTGTTTTAAGCTACCATGAACTCGGAAAAAATCCGGAGATTTAGGAAAAATCCGGAGAAATGGCAGTCCTGGTGAAAGGGTAAAGTGTCCATTCAGTACAGTTTTCTTTAGGAGTCCGTTACATAGATACGGAAAATGCCGAATAACAAAAATGCACAATTGAATGAATTTAAAATGTAAACTGTTACAATAATTGCAATTTTACAACTAATAAATTTTAATTGTAATTTCAGTGTACCGGCGCGCATTTACTCCGTTCTTGTGTTTCCGGTCACGTGGTGCAGCATTTCCGTTGCTTTTCGGCCTGTGTTACGAATGAACCTATTACAGGGTCTCGTTATTGTCTTCCATGTTTGTCAATCTACAGGGTCAACATTGTCTTATTTACAACGTAAACGTTAAGATCAACACGGCGGCTGGTCGGCGTGCGCATTGTTCGGAATATCTAAATGTACGGCTTATCGCAATGCTACATGTACTCAGACAGTAGAGAAAACGTTGTTATTTCCCAATAAGCATAGTGTTTATGCTAGAATGCTTGTGTCCATTGTAAGCAGCTTGGGGACAGATTAGAAGCCGGGTAACAAGAAAATAAAACATGTTCACATTTTAGTGCATTTCGTTTCGTTTTGTGTTTAAAAACATGGGAGAGAAGTGTCTTCTCCACTGAATAGTCAATGGTGCTGAGCTTCGTTCTGTCATAATATCAAAGTTCTGTTTTACTTTTTTATTCGCCTTTGGTTTATGTGTCCTCTTACTTTGAGGGATGAAAATGTATAATGTATTCCATATCCATGAAATTTATCAACTTTGTGGCAATTTCACTTACTTTGCCAATGGTAACTCGGTGACTGGATCCAAACTGTTTGATACTTTGTATTGATATTCATCAGTATTTTGTTACAAGGTGTGTTTTAAAGGGTAATTTTCTTAAACAATGTTATCATTATTTTTAAGTGCGATGAATAAGTAGCATAAAGGTTCATTCTTTCCTCCATATTTAATCGCAATAGGACGCCTTTTAGCCAAAGAATAATACGGAAAGAACCTATCGGATTTTCTGTTTTATATACGTTTTAATGTAACACTTTACCCAATTAGCTGTTTATAGCATTAAAGACAGATGATCACTTAAAGCAGGTTGAAAATAAAGCAGAATGCGCCTTAAGGCACATTCTGCTTTACTTTCAACCTGCTTTAAACTACCATCTGCTAAACTATATCAAAATATTTGTTACGGTAATTGTTCATGAGGGTATAAACTTGAACTATTTTCTTCAGCCGAGGAACAAATTAAATACGGTAAATGTCGCACTATGGGGGAAAGGGATATGTAGCAGCCTGCTATACCAGAGCACATATTGAGGAAAAGGCGGAAGGGCTGCAAAACCGTCGCATCGGTCCCTTTGACATGAAATAGAAATTGTTGTAGTCGGAAGCAAGGGGGTCTACGTTTGCCAGGAAACAGCAAATGTTTAATTATTTTGTGTGAGAAAAAAGTTCCAAACCAACCGGCGCAATCGGCCGAGGCCTGTGAAACCTCAGGGCAAACAAATCAATATGGCGCCAGTCGAATCGAACAAAAGACATCGATTTGCAAACTTTACGGGTTGTTTGATGGTCCGTGTATTATTGGAAACATATGGCAAAGTAATTAATGCGAAACAAACAGAATTCCTACAGTTAAGTTAAAAGTATCGGAATTCGACTTGTTTGGTTATTGTGGTCACATGTTTACAACTGTTTAAAAGTAAAGTCATGTGTGTTTGTTTATGAGTCAAGTGTATGTGTGTGATTAAGAAAAGGCGTCTGTGACCTGAATAAAGATTGTAATAATGTGCGAATATTAAAAAATGTTTTCAGAGATGAAGTCATGTGTTCAAAAAGGTGTATCGACACTTTCTAAACCTTAATAATTGATGATGAGACTCTGGTGTAGAAGATATACTTTATGCGTTTTACATAGTTAAATAATGCCCTCACAGTATTTTTAGTATTTGATTCAGTTGGCTGTTCTGTTCTGAATTTACCAATTTTCCAAAAGCATGTTTCTAGTTTTGAAGACAGATGGCCACTTAAAGCATGTTGAAATAAAGCAGAATGGGTCTGCTTTAAAATACCATCTGCTAGGATAATGATATATGTCTCATGGTGCATAATAATCATTATGACTGTATAAAGTGAAGATATTTCAAAATTAAAATTTGGCTGTCACGTTTAAGTTTCGAAATGATATAAAGCTCAACTAAGTGAGCTGGAATTATCAACTATGAGTCGTAAATATAGGGGAAAAGTTCGGTATGTCAAACTGGGTTCGATTATATCTCGTTATGACTTTGCTTTGTGAAAGTTTGCAGTGGCAACCAGTGTATGCTATAGCCAGCTGTCAGAACAGCACAATTTTAATTTGACCCAAGTCCATTATCATTCGTTATCATAATTTACTACCTAGTACAATTCCATGATAAACACAATATTCGCTGTTAACAGTTAACGTACGACTGCCACCTTCGCTTATTTAAGTGTCTACCCGTGATCATATTGCCGATATGTACAACACCTCTGCCACCAAAGTTATCGCACTTTCTCGCGTTTTATCGCTGTCTTTCCACGTGACACGTGTCTATTTGGTTAACGGTTATTGAAGAGCAATTCTAGTGTTTCTAAACAATTCAATTTCGGATGTCAACAGCAAATATTGGTAATAATATCTAAATGAACCAATAAGGCAACTTGATAACAGTATTCTAGCGGCGGTAGATATTTTCTATGGCACATTTCAATATTGCTAGCGAAACCCTTTCCCCCCGCCAGCATATCGCCTGCTCCACAGTTGTCGTCTGCAAAAAATAATCAGCTTTAACTTAAGTGGTGATTTATTTGCGGAAAACTTAAGAAGTATCAAACATTTTGGATCCAGATCAGACGCCGCGTTACGCGGCGTCTGATCTGGATCCAAACTGTTTGCAAATATTAGAACATGATAAATGGCACGGTAAGGGCTCAATGTGATATACAGGTTTTCAAATTGAGTGGTGAATCAGGGAGTTGAATTGTAAACACTTTGACTATACGATGTTTAATTAGGCAAATCGCGAGGGCGAACAATATCCGCAGATTGTGGCATCCCCGACGCAAATGGACACGAAATGGGAAACTCCAATCTGTCATTATTCGAAAAGAAAAAACCGCTAAATATAGATAAACCTGTGGTAAGCTGTCACTAACCGAAAAATGTCTAAACATATTTAAAAGAGAAGAAAAGTAGAGATTTTCGCTTCACTATTGCCCTTCATTATTCTTTAGTCAAAATACCTAAAATTAATATTGAAAAATAAAAGCAGATGAGAAATGTTCAAAATTGATGACGTGAATGGTAAAGGGGTTAGCTATTTAAACCTTTTTTGTACCTGTATCAGTGTTTCTTCAGTCAAAAAGTCAAACATTTGAATCTGGAATTAAACTGCAGACGACATGTATTTTAGCAGACGATAGTTTGTCTACGATAGGGTTAAATCAGATGGTTACAGTGGAGAATCTGTTATTCTTTCCCAATAAACGCGTTTACGCTAAAACTATTATTTGCAGTGCAAACAGTTTGGAGCCAGATCAGACGCCGGGTAACCCGGCGTCTGATCAGGCCCAAACTGTTTGCCACCAAGATAAACATGAAATATCATAATTGTCCAAAAGTTGTTCTTTTCTACGTTTTAGTGCTTTGCATTTGCGTACGTTTAAACGGGAAAGAATAACAGATTCTCCACTGTATATTTGGCGGTGAAATGATAAATACATTCAACCCTACCGACGAGTATACTCATCATTAACAAAAGCGTACCTCTGAAGAAAACATGTTACAGATTACTCCTGTAGGAGCCTCTGATCAGGGTCTGCACTACTTGCCTGTTTGCAGTATATTGTTAAAATAATTCCTAAATTGTCAAAAATGGTCTAGACTTAATTTGAAATTGAAATTGTCCATTACAAGTTTCAGGGGTGGATGAATTTAGCGACTAATTAAAGACAGATGCAGCGAAATGGTGTGAAAATATAAAACAGAAAGCTTCTACATGTGCTGTCTGCATTACCTGTTTCCTTTACGATGAAATTCTATGTGTTTACTAAGTTTCTATACTGTCATTTGACGGCGGTTTAACTGCTAAAATATTTTTTTCTGTAATCTGCATCATTGTTTAATCAATAAGATCTATAGAAAAGGTATTTGAAAAGTCCTCTTTAAAAACGGACTCTACACTATTTGAACCTACCATAGTCAAAATAATTCTAATCATCTGACCCCCGTTTGCAAACAGTGCGCATCCTAAACATACGCCACGTTCTCAACATAGTCGGTTTGTGTCTTAAGTATACACTATTTGCAATTACCTATATAAGGTTCATGCACGTGACCAGCTTATTTTGCTCTCACCTTACCCATAACATTTTTTTCTGCAGTATACGATCCTATCCCTTTAAATACGCGCTGCAACTGAATACTAGTCTCACCAATGTTTTTACCTGTATACAGGAGTCTTTTGCTTTACTTTCGTCAGGCTTTAACCTATCTGCTGCAACGAATTCCGTTGAATGTAGTTTAAATGCAATTTAGCTACGTGGGTAAGGGGTGACCAAAATAGTTAATATGAATATCGGATTTGTTCGAATGGGCAGCAAATGCTGCCCATTCGAACAAATCCGATAATCATATCTTTTTTCCCAAAATACCAGTGGTGGTCCCTTTGGACCCGAGCACGTCCAACAGATTTGAAAACAACGCACTGTTGAAAATAAAGCTCCGCCTTTGTCTTCATGAGGTGATAAATGGATATGCATAATAAAGAACCCGTTTACCAAATACGGCGCGAAGGCACACGCGCCTGTACTTATGTCTAAAATCAACAAACTGATTGTTTGTATAATGAAGAAAGAGTATTACCACACACCCTGAGTGGAAAATTAAGTCCCAACTCTAACATCTTAGCGACGGCGGTTTGTAACGCTCGAAGACCGGGAGATCAAAATTCCCTATCGTCGATTTTAAAACAGCATTAAACTGTCAAAAATAAAGCCCGTAGTAATTCATGGAATGAATGAAAAATGACCATATCGATCACAAGGTTCGGCGCCGGTGTTGAGTTGCCAGGCATTCCGGTGGAGTACCCAGTCGCGTGGCTATATTTGTTCAGCTGTATTAGTACGCGCATCAAAATGCTATCAAAATGAAATTAATATGATCCGTTGCTTCTACACTTCAAATTCCGCTTTGTTGGACGAAGCCTTATGCAAGCTAAACGCGCCGCCAGTCGGTAAGTGTGTAGGCACTGAGATTGAAGAACTTATCTCCGCCATGTTTGCTTGCTTTTTTGACATGTCATTTTTTGTCGGTGAACGAGTTACCTGCATTTTGAGTTGTGTGCTCTTGTGTGACCCTTTCACTGCCGTGACGTCATCTGCCTTAAACACGTGTCGTCTGTTTTTATTTCTCAAATTTAGATTTCTGGTAATGTGACTGCAACAAAACCAACATATTAATTTGAGTGTCAAACGGTTTGTATCCTGATCAGATGCCGCGTCACGTGTCATATGGTGATGATCTTAACTGTTTGCAAATAACTGTTGGGGTAAGGCAGAGAAGGGGTTAATCTCTCTAGCAGGTTTAGTGGCAGATGGGGCAAACTTGTTGCCTTCTACGCTCTGTGGAAAGTCCTCACCACACGGCTACCCGAGAATATGCACTAACCCAACAAAAGGTTATCAAAAAGTATAACATCTGTACTTGTCCCCGGCCTTTGTCTCACAGAGAATAAAACGTTACTCTTCTTGTAACCCCTTCTTAACAATTTCTTATCTAACTTTAGAGACGATTTTACTCGTCGTTTACAAACAGAGTACAAGAGAATCGAACACTTGTCCTATGCAAATAATGTATACCAAGATCAGAAGGTTGAACCGTTCCTAAAGTAATCCTCTGATCAGGGTATGCATAGTTTGTCATTTTGAAACATATTGCAAAAATGACAATGCACCATTAATGGTGAAATGGGCTAGACTATTGTTAACTGGAAAGGTCGACATGATGTTTCAGGGGTGCATGAGTTGATCATTTAGCCGCACAAAAATCTTCTGCTGTAATACTTCTAAGTATCCTTTGTTTCAAAGCTACAGGTGTAAGGCTAAATGACTGACGACATATATCAAAACGATCGTCAAACAGTATGTATCCTGATCAGACACTGCTTTCCGTCGATCTTAACTCTGTGCAAAGTGGACTGTAGTCGAATATACATGTGAAACGATTAAACGAAACTAAACGCAAAGCAAAAAGTTAAATGAGAAAACAGCTGTTTTGGAACTGTTGGCGCCTTATTTCAATTCGAGTGTCAAGCAGTTTGAAGTCTGGTTAGACACCGAATAATTCGATGGAACTGACTGTGCACTGTTTGCAATCGACATTTGTTGCTTGAGTACAAACGCTTTTTGGTTTGAAAGAAATGGTTTGGCTTTCCCTATATGAGACAAGAGATTGTGCTATTTTGAAATGCTATTATACCGAAAGCATGAGGTTTTGTTTCAAAATTGCTCAATATAAAATGAATAAGATAATGCCACGAGCTTAGTTAAATGGCATTCCGCCGTTGAGGCGTTATCTCGGTACCAGTTCTGTTATTATAAATAATACATATGTGTTTATCCATCAGGGCCGGGGTGCATGACACTAAGTTAGAGTCTAACTGTATGCTAAAGCACTACATGTGATAATATATACGTTTATAACAACAGCTTCTGTTATTTTAATATAAATTTCACTATATTGACCAGCAGAAAACGACAGAAACATACATGTATATATCACCGCACAGTAAAACAAATAAAGAAGTGTAAAACTTCCGTTATGATAAATTTCGTTCATTGTTACGTGGGATGTCTAAAATTGAAGCACTTGTATATATATATATATACGTACATTTTGTATTAAAAGTCAACGAATATTTTTAAAAATACTGTTACATCACGTTCCTAAATAAACATTGGAGAGTGGGTTTACCCGGCTTGGTGTTTGTGCTTAAGGTTGGTCTTTGCCTAGATGTTAACCAGAAAACCCATGTACTTCAACCTTTTTTAACAAACCATCTGACAGAAAGTCACAGAATGTAGAAGTTCCCTGTGGATAATTCATCAAAACAAGGTAGAAGCATGAAGTCATTATTCTGCGAACGGCATTCTGAAATGTTTAGTGTACGGTATCAGGCACTACAATGGCTAGCAATACACTAACCGCATTGTTAATGATGCGAAACAATACAGAGCAATATTTCGAAAA
Source organism: Gari tellinella (assembly GCA_922989275.2). Taxonomy (NCBI): domain Eukaryota; kingdom Metazoa; phylum Mollusca; class Bivalvia; order Cardiida; family Psammobiidae; genus Gari; species Gari tellinella. The sequence goes on from OV277860.1 coordinate 86,223,917, forward strand.
TACATTGAAACATATTTTGTAGCAGCTTTAGAATCTGTTCGAATAAGAATCGTTCCATATCTCGTGGCTATAACTTTAGACAGAATGATCGAGACGCTAACCATAACTCTGTTCCCAATAATGGTTAGGTTAATGTAACAAGAAATGACAGAGATAATTTTGACCAGTTAATTTCTACGAAAATATCAAAAAGATCTCCAGACAGATTCTATAAAGTCTAGTCCATATGTTATTGGTGGTTGACTGGTTGCAACTGATTTGCATCTTAAGTCGTTACATTTGTAGAGATGTTTACCATTGCCTATTTTAGGAATGTGTAATGTCCATGTACTAAAATAACATATTAATCTGGTTGTCCAAACGAACAGACGGACGACTGGAGTCAATATTTTATTTTTTGCAGGACAAATTCTGGAAGACGTACCGGTGCCAGGTTTAATGGATTTCTTTAAAATCTCCTGAACACTGTTACCGCTTTATATGCGTTGTTTTCACTTATTCAAACCAATGCAGTTGCCTGTAGACAGTTGCATAACGTTTTGCAAATGTAGAAACTTCATTGACATTAGTCTAGAATTAGAGGTACAGTACTGCAGCTACATTGACATCTGAGCATTTTACAAAGACGCAAAGACCAGCGACGTCTGATTAGGCTCCAAATTGTTGGTAAAGGACTCACACGAATTCATTGTGAAAATACCACAATAGTTACCCTTGTATTATACAGTTACCACGACAATAGGGGGTGCCTTTAGTATCTAGTGGCAAAACTAAGGTTCTATTTGGCACGAGGGATTTACCCCGAATGCCAATATATCCTTACAAGGGTCAATGACCACTAAATGCCCGACATTGCCGTGCAGTGACTTACTTAGTATATATGATTTAGCAATAGATACATTGGACGTGCTCTTTTAAAAGTAAAACACACTAGATCTACATGTATTGTATCGATTTTATATTTTTGCAGTTTCTTTTTTTTTTTGTACAGGATGTGTAAAATGTTATTTTAAAACATAGATCTCAACAAAAATAATATACTAAAGGAGTCCTCGTAGTTCTCGCTTTTTCTAATCTATTTCACTAGATTAATGTCTTATGATTGTATTTGAGAATCTAAATGCAACAAATGGTTTTCCAGCGTATCGCGTTCGAAATAAAGGTTGCAGCGGCCATTTATTTCTGTTTCATAAATCGACGTCGCCGACAATTATAGAACAAAAATGCACGTTCGGTTTCTCAAGATACCGTCTCAAAGGTGCCAATAACCGGTTCGTAGACTTGCATTCGGTTACTGTGTTCGCTTGAGTACAATTTTACCGTTGCCATAGTGGGTTATTTTTAACACGGGCTTGAATGTTTAATTCTTTCCTGTGTTACTAATAATCTTGTCATAGAATTTTGTTAGATGTTTTACATGTATTTACTTACTGTGCTGGCGGTCTTTTTGATTGTAAGGTTGTGGAACAGGGTTTTTATATTTTATGTACACTGTTCGTCTTTATAGGTGAATATAAGAGATAAGTGTGAGGTTGGGCGCCCCTAAACCCAGGTTTAAACCCCAGTGGTTGTTAATGGTTAATTTATAATTAATTATTGATTGCTGCTGACCGTACCAAGGCGGGCTCCTATGTTCACTTTGCTTTATGTTTGTCTTGCGTTTTGTTTTCTGTTTGGTGTGTGGGTGGGTGTATGGGATTGCGTACGTGTGTGTGTGTGTGTGTGTGTGTGTGTGTGTGTGTTATGGTATGGATGTGTGTGTGTTCTGCTTTAGAGATGGGTGTATTGTTTGTGTTGTGTTTCCTGCTTGAGTCTTCTTTCGTATTTATTAGTGGCATTTTTATATCACATTACTTATTATAGTGCCGTATACAATGTACAGTAATATACAGGTACTAAATGGCAGTAGGCAGTAGGGGTGCTTTTAGTAGTTATTGGCAAGACTAAGGATGTATTTGGTACGAGGGCTTTAGCACAAGTGCCAATATAGCCTTAGAATGATCATGCATTATTTATGCAGAAATGGATAAAGGGGAAATGCACTTTTAAAAGTCAAACACACTAGATAACTCGTGTCCATAGTATCCTGTAAATAATGTGTAAAGTGTGATTTCAAAACATAGATCTCACCAAAATAACGTACTATAGGATTCCTTGTATTTATTACTTTTTTGATAGTGCTGTGTCCGTCGTCCGTCGTCGTCGTCGGCTTCGTAGTCGTCGTTCGTCGTCAACAATTTCTTCAAACAACTTCTCCTCCTAGACTACTTGATGGATTTTTACCAAACTTGGCAGGAATGATCCTTGTATGGTCCTCTTTCAAAGTTGTTCAAATATTTCCGGTCCGTTGAATATCTAGGTCATAGGAGCTAAAAATAGATGTTTTCAATGAAAACTTAAACAATCTTCTTGTCTGAAACCACAGTAGCCTGAGCTTAGATATTTAGAACAAAGCATTGTCTTCAGGTCCTCTATCAAGATTGTTCAAATTATGTCCCTGGGGTCAAAAATGACCCCGCCCCGGGGGTCGTAATTTTACATAGAGTTATATAGTGAAATCTTCAAACATCTTTTTCTCTGAAACTAATATGGCCAGAGCTTTGATATTTGGCATGGTGACACTTCTAGAAGCCCTTAACCAATATTGTAAATATGGTTTCGGTCCGTTGCATATCTAGGTCACAGGAACTAAAAATAGATTGTTTCAATGAAAACTTTAAAAAAAACTTTTTGTCTGAAACCACAGTACCTTGAGCTTAGATATTTTGCATAAAGCATCATTTACAGGTCCTCTATTTAGATTGTTCAAATTATGCCCATTGGGTCAAAACTGCCAAGGCCCTATGGGTCGTAATTTTACATAGAGTTATATAGTGAAATATTCTTCTCTGAAACTATTATGGCAAGAGCTTTGATATTAAGCATAGTGACACTTTTAGATGTTCTTTACCAATATTGCTGAAAAGGTTCGGGTCTGTTGCATATCTGGGTCACATTGGCTAAAAATAGATTTTTTTTCAATGAAAAGTCTTCCTGTCTGAAACCAGTCAAACCACCCATGTACAAAATATTTGACAAAACACTTAATTTTCAAGTTCATCAGCAAGATATTTGAAATTATGTCTCTGGGGTAAACAATGATCCCACCCCAGGGGTCATGTGACCCTTGTGTTGGTTTTTCCAGGTGAGCGATATTTAGGCCCGCATGGGCCTCTTGTTGTCTCTTCTTTTGATACATTCATATCTTTTTACTGTATTTTAGATTATAAATCCAACAAACGGTTGGCCAGCGTATTGCGTACGACGTAACTTTTGCAGCGGACATCTTTGTATTTGTTTCAAAATTCGACGATGTCAACGTTTAAAGAATAGAAATAAACGTGCATTGGTTCGGTATCTAAAGATACCGAATATACGGTGCAGCTAAACGATTATCAGGATACCATCCAGTTATTGACAATAAGGGGAAGCGGTTACTTACATGTTTCATCAACAAATGTGTGACTATTTAAAGTAGCGTTTACAATAAATCGCTTATACTAATCATTTCACTTCCAAAAGAACGTTTACTGTCATATTGCTGACTACACAAGTGTTAGATTGAAGACGGTTTGGTCGCAACATGTAGATATGATTGTCAACCAGGTCAGTTTCTGATCAGTCGTCGAGTTACCCGGAGTATGATCTAGATCCACGCTGTTTGCAAATGTCACTTAAATCGACTCTCAACAATGGAAGGTATCAACGGCTATAGGGTAGAGGAGTCTTGCGGTTCAAATTGCCACGGGCCCGTCCAATCTAGGTGTTATTAATATCCAGCGAAACACTTCTGTCCCATTGAGATGCACACCCTTGGCCTTTGAAGTAGAATTTATTGTCTCTGTAATTTCTGAATATTTATACTCAATATCGCCGGTTATCTTATAAGAGTTAATGGGTGCGTTATTCAAATAAATAACCCTTCACTCGCGCCGGGCTCTTTTGTATTTTGCTAAATGAAGGCATAATTTTGATATGGGGCTGCGTATCACCGGGGGTAAATATCTCGGCAATCAATCTAGACTTCGCTTATGAAGTACCTTATAAACTTCAATGGTCACCAACGCCATTGGAGTATTTTACAATATAGTCCAGACATTCTGGATACTTAGATTAGTCATATTGTTGATGTCAACGACATATGACAGCTTAAAACAGGATCAAAGTAAAGCAAAAAGCTCCGAAGCAGCTTCTTGTTTTACTTTAATCCTGTTTTAAGCAACACAATCCGAATACAAGCATTGTGAGTTGTGTTTGTTATAGAGGGGATTGACTGTGCACATCTTGCGAGACGAGAATGCAATGTTATAAAAATAAAAATAGAGAAACTGGGTAGTCGCGATTATGCGTTTGCAGATGTTTATCAAGGGTGGAGAGATTAATTTTTGCCTTATCCCCCGATTCAATCTCGCTCAGACTGACCCTTTCATGGATTTCTATGGATGAAGTGTCACCGTCAAACACCTTAAAAGGATAATAAATTAACCCGATTCTTCTAATGCGCTGGTGCTAGAAATATTATAAACGTGATTGTATGAAAGCAGGTTTATTATTCAAAAAGCGATGCTCTCCGCTCGCCGCTGATCCGTGAAACCCTTGTGACCCCTGGCAAATAATCTGCGCTAAAAATTACACCCTGGTCTGGCTTCTTAAAAGAACATCTTTTTTCCGTGAGTCCCGCCCGGCCTAATGACGTGTTTATATCCTATTCGTGTCTTATGAAAACACTCTTGTACATCGTTACTGGGACAGCTACTGACCCCTAGACAGGTCCCTTCGGGACAAAGGCTCATTTTTACCCCCTTCCACAGGAATTGAAGCAGAGTAATTTCGTCAAGGATAAAAGGGGGTAGATTTTCCCTCGAGCCTGAATAAAACCTGTCATATTGTGGTGTGTTTCAAAGACCCGATTCTCATTTACATAGATTGATACCCGACATCCGGTCCTTAAAAAGACCCCTTACAACCAGAACGTAGATAGAACGAGGGGCTCCAGTGACTAGATGTTATTGTAAAATTAGAATATCTCCCTCCCATTGTACTACATCCGGGACACCCTGTCATTATGTCACGTGATATGAGATCGAAGTTTCTTCGCCAGTTGCGGTTCGAGATACTCGTCAACGTGATTGGTGAAACCCATTCTTCGTAATAAGCCTGATTTTCACGTAATCATATGGTAGGCTTTCTTTTCAGACATAGTAAAAGTGATCGTTAGCTACAACTTTCTCACGACTCAAGCGGAAACTAATACGGCCCAAAGCAACTGATACAGTATAGAGACGGGGCTATTCTTTATCGTTTAAACGCAAGTAAACGCAATGTAATAAGAGTTCGAACATTACAGTAAAACCTCTCTATAACAGCCACTAAAAGAAGGCTAATAAGCTGTATAAAAGACAGGTGATAGCTTAAAGCAAGGTGACAGTAAAACAGAAATCTCCTAAAGGAGATTTCTGTTTTACTGTCACCTTGCTTTAAGCAATCACCTGTCATAAACACCTAATAACTAACACTAATTAGTGGCTGTTATAGAGAGGTTTTACTGTACATGTTTCTAAATGTGTTGAAGATTGGTTCAAATCTGAGGAGCAAATAATTTGAAGCCTGGTGAGACGTTGCATTACTCGACGTCTGATCAGGCTCCACGCTGTTTGGACAGAACAGACATTGTTTGATACTCACGTGTTTAGCGACAAAAAACGTCTACCACACTGTATCAATTCCAGTCTCGTAACATGCAACACTATACATGTATAACATCAATCACGAACAAACGACAATTGGATGTTGCAAACAATTATAATACAGACCTCGCAAAATAAAGATAATGGTTGTCCTGATTCTACATTATTTTCAAATATGATCTAACATTATTCCATGCATGCAACAAATGAGTTTAACCCTTTACCCAATAGAAGCGCATTTTAGCGGATATGATTTATTCATCTGCTGAAGACAATAGAACCCATTTAATCAGTAATGAATATGTATTATAAGGAATATTTTCTATATTATAGCACATGATAGCTTAAAGCAGGCTGAAAGTAAAGCAGAATGCGCCTAAGGGCGCATTCTGCTTTACTTTCAACCTGCTTTAAGTAGTCACCTATCTTAAGTACTAGAAATAGGCTATCAGGTAAAGGGTTAATACAACTCATATGCACACATTTCAACTAAAAGAAGCAGTTGGACATTGTAAACCTGCCTCGCCAGGAGCAGACATGGAAATCGCGCAAACAGTGTAGATCGATATGAGGAACCATGTTACCATAAACAGCATATTGGAATGTATAAAGTCAAGCGGTGTAGAAATAAATTTGTCATAGCCGAGTAAAACTTGTCATCTCTTTCTTTTTTTATTTTGTCTGTTTGTCTAACAAGGTGTTAAGTCCCTCTAAGTCAACGTATACCCATTATGGTTTGGACGCGCCCAGTAGACGTAGTTTAGTTTTAGGGGAGGTGCATATACGGATACAGATGGAATCCCTTCTACTGGAGAAGCCACTGGTTCTAATACATGTCCAGTGTATATCACCGATACATGAGAACTCGTATCCTAAGGACCATTCATGAATGCATTTAGTGCAGCGGGCGCTGGAACCAGCGACGAATATATATCTAGTAAATGGCATTACCGCTAGACCACAAACTCGCCACGTAACTCCACGCCAACGATGATGATGATTTCCATGAGTCCATGTAAAGCAATATAAGGATGCTTCTTCTCGTCCTTACGGCGTCCGTCTACGTTCGATCAGGGTCCATGCTTATAAAGCTTTAGAGCTGAGTCTTAGATCATTCTCAAGCATTTATTTCGTCAGGTTTTAGCATAAACTCAAATCTGACCAGTCAAAGGCTTGAGAACGACCTCAGAATCAACCAAAACGTTTTTATAAGGGCTGGGCCAGGTCCCATTTTATAAAGCATTTGGGTTGAGTCTGAGGTGTCTTTTATAAACAGTATACATTTCCATGTACTTGTTAAGAGTAAACGTTCAATAAATCATGTAAATAATGATAGTGCTCGCAAAACACTAATATCGTCAATACAACAGGTACGCTATTTTCTCAATAACCGTGTCTATCTCATTGGTCATTGTGGGCAGTTTGAAGTCTGATATCAGGGCTTCCATTTCTCCGGATGTTTCCTAAATCTTCGAATTTTTTCTAGAACATGGTAGCTTAAAGCAGGCTGAAAGTAAAGCAGAATGCGCCATAAGGCGCATTCTGCTTTACTTCCAGTCTGCTTTAAGTAGTCACGTGTCAACAAAACTAGAAACAGGCTATGGGGTAAAGGTACGATTCGTAAATTCGCACTTGAAAAATACAAATTCGGAAATCTTAGGATTGTTCATGTCAACTTAAGGCAGCCCTGTGATATCAGTCGCTGAGCCACTCTGTATCTGATCAAGCACCAAACAGTTTGACACTAAGGCTAAAGGCATTCAAGAACCTGTAATTGTATATTTTACTGCATCCCCTTTGCGTTCTGTTTCATTCAAACGGTCTCCAATGTATTTGTTCGAAACTGACTGTCACCGTAAAAGATGCTACGCTCCTATGCTTTTTTAATTTAGAATGAAATATACCAAACTGTTATGCAAGACCTAGTATGCAAAAAAGTATAGAAATGTTCCAAACAAATGCTCATAACGCTTTATTAGTTCTTGCAAGACATACCAAAGCTTCATTCTCATCTCGTTTTAGTTTAACTCATACCAATTAAATGTTCATCCTCTATTTGCAAAGCTACATGTATTTAGAAATAACGTGACTTGTTTTTCAATCGTTATATTTTTACATATGGTATGGATATACTGTAGGATATAACTAATATTATATGTTGTATATATGATGATGTACTATGTACAAGTCAATAGAATATATATTCTGTTTTGTTCTGATATCTCGGTCAGTACTACTCAGTAGAGCCTCGAACTATACAATAGAGAGACGTATGTTCGAATACTAACCTAGACAAACAAAACACAACTTCAAAGGGCTGCCTTAAGTTGACATGAAAAATCCTAAGATTTCCAAATTTGCATTTGTCAAGTTTGATTTTACTAATCGTACTTTACCCCATCGTCTGTTTCTAGTTTTGTTGACACGTGACTACTTAAATCAGGCTGGAAGTCTGCTTTAAGCTACCATATACTAGAAAAAATCCGAAGATTTAGGAAAAATCCGGAGAAATGGAAGCCCTGACTTTAAAAATGGCGTCCTAAGGCGTCTATATTGATACGAGAGCCATGTGACGTATGGCGCTGGCTAGGCCCGTGCCTTCTGTTGGAGGATTGTGATCATTATCAGTAACTTCCAGGGGGACCAATACTGTGCTACACTCCTGAAGTATTTGTTATGGAGAGTTTAACTCATTCTGTCTTTTTGTCCAAACATTATCCACACAACACGATTAATCGTTTAAGTGTGATTAGAGCTGTTTGAAAAATTACTGTGAAGGTTTTAAGATGTTAATCAGGGGTAGTCTTATCTAAGCTAGTCTCGCTCCTCCCCCTGTCTTTGTCTAAAACTGAACAAACCTTTTAACATGCTTGTCACTTTTCATTTACTAAAATGGTTAATAGCAGTAGTACTCTGAGACGCCGCAATTTCCTTTTGGATATATTTTCATCGTCAAACAGATTAAATCGGCGTCTGATCTGGATCGACGCTGCTTCTGACAGTTATTCAAATTTCAAAAATGTTCTGAAAGGTTTACAATATCTGCGGATCTGAATATCACTCGTATTTGCAAACAGTTTGGATCCAGATCAGACGCCGTGATACGCGGCGTCTGATCTGGATCAAAACTGTTTGTCACTCGATGTTACGCTTCTTTTATTAGAATGCATAATTATGGATATGTATTTATATTATATGGCAAAGTTTGCAGACGACAATTCGAAACTGACGATATAACGACAGGAAAATGGTTAAAAGGTCTGCAGAGGCAGTGCAACTGACCTGAGATTGAAGCATAAAAGGTTTTATTGACTTAAGCATTATAGAGATGTCCTACACCAGATCCCTGAGTAAATATGGCACCCGGGATAGGTGTTAATTTTTTACAAAATGGCTAGTTTATTATCAAGATTGTTCTAAATCCATATATCACCGGGACCCCACCGGGACCTGCTCTAGCCCTTGTTGTAACGAATTGCTCAATTGATAGTGAAGAGTTGTTCAAATATTTAAAGTTATCAATGAGAAATTTCATTGAAAGTAAATTGTAAGTCAAAACGAGGACTACAGCTCCGGAACAAACCCTAGGGTTACCGGCCTTGTTGTAATGAGATTCCCTTTCGATACTAAACAAGTACTCAACGTTTCAAGTTAATAACTTTGACAATTAAATCAAAATAAGGGCGATAACTCTGGAATTACAAGCCAGTGGCTTATCTGTCTTGTTGTAATGTGCTATCCTTTTGATACTGAACAAGTATTCAAAGTTTCAAGTGAATACCTTTGATAGGTACATGTATTGAGACATTTTTTAACAAATTATAAGTCAAGGCAGGGCAATTACTCTACAAAGGCATGTCTCAGTGCCATCTGCCTTGTTGTTATGAGTTTCCCTTTTCATACTGGACATGCATTCCATGTTTCAAGTTAATACCTTTGATGTAGTTATTGACTATTGAGATATGTCAACTTACAAATTTTAAGTAAAATTGCTAGGGCAATAAGCGCGGAATAGCGTACGTCAGGAGTGCATGCCTTTTGTAATGAGTTTACCTTTTGAGTCTAAACTAGTATTCCAAGTTTATACATTAACAGTTATTGAGATATTTCAATTTCGAAATCTTAGGAAACAAAACAAGGGCAGAAACTCTTGAATGACAAATCAAATAATTACTCGCCTTATTGTTCGGTAGTTATTGAGAAATGTTGTCCTACAAAAATCTTAACGAAAAACTCAACTTACGCTGACGATGACGCAGTAAGTTAGGCGACAGTGTGGCGACAATACATCGCTCCCTATCTACAAAGACATCCAATGGGAGACAAAAAAAATTATGTGCGTTGTTCGGAGGGAGTCGTTATAGGAAGGGAAATCGGCTTAAATTTGCAAACAGCTTGAATCCAGATCAGACGCCGCGTCAAGCTGTTTGTCACTCATTATCAAGGTTTTTCTGTCAAAATGTCCATAATGTGACTTTGAGAAAAACAGCAGACGACAATTTTTGACAGACAACATTGTAGTCATGAATAGGTTGGACATACATGTATTGTTTGGGGAACAGAGACAAGGGTCGTTGTAAGAAGGGCGTCGTTGTTGGGAGGGCCGTCGCAGAGAGGGAACACTGTAGATTACTTTTCGAAAAGTCGAGCTAATGACGCGTTTGTAAACGCGTCTTGAGGGATAAATAGGTTAGTGAAATCCCATAGGCGATTTAGAATACATAGGGACTTTTTACTGATTTAAAGAGAAAGACTATATAACATTTTTCCCACTAAAAAGTATCAAAGATCAAAGAAAGTTGTATTGAATCAAATTGCTCTTTTCTAATATGAAAGATATAGGGCTGCATGTAGTGATTGAAATATTCTAAAATAGCAATTTAAGATTTTTTCCTACATGTACTATCTTGGTTCCCTTTTGATGGCTTCAATCTTTGAAACCATCTGCTCAAGACAGCAACACTTAATAATATCGTAACATATTATCAGTTACTTAAAAACCGAAACATTAACGATTAATGTTTAGAAATGTATTAGAAGAAACAGTGAAACAATTTAAAATAAAAAAACTCCTAGTGAATAATCATTACACTTTGAAGTAAATACGATGGTCTTGAAATAAATAGATTCCACTTTCACTGAAATTGGCATGCTACTTTTGCATTGGTACGGAGGGTGTCGCCGCGGTCGATTCCACGGCTGTTGAAAAGGCTTTCTTGAGATTCTTTAAAGACAATTAAATGCTGTATGTATACTATGTATAGATGATCTAATATGCTTGAAAAATATTCACGTAATTCATGAAATCATTTACAAAATAGGGTTTATGCCATATCCAGTTTTCAAACTAATTGCCGTATTAGCCAATGTTTAAAATTCTCTCTATAGAGTATATATAATATACACATAGAGAAAAGCGTTTCAAATATTTTCAAATCCTATTATCAAATACTTTTAAAAAGAAATATTGTTATCTCAGAAGTTTCACTATTAGTAAACCATTCACTCCATACCTCTGTTTTTCGATTTGAAACCATCATCAGTGCTCTGAAGTATTTTGATTTTATATCATTATGATGTATCTTCAAAATAAACTTGGATACAGTTGGAGTGGGACGATTTGGATGGTTTGGCTAAATCTTTAACTGGTCTCATAATTATAACAGTCGAACCTTGATAACTAGAACTTGCTAAAATCGAACATATGCATATTTAAAAGTTAAAACGCGACTTAGCCCGGTGACTTGTGAGAGGCTTAATCACGTTTTAACCTTGAAATACGGATATGTAAGACTTAAAGGGGTTCGAAATAATGTACAGTAAAGGGTAGAACTACGGATAAGTTCTATGTAAGCAAGTCCGGGTGTAAAGGTTCGATTGTACTAGCATTTATTTTCACATCATTGTTTAACTCACGTGGCTACGCAGTTTGAATTTCAATATCGATCGTTGGCACGTCCAAATATATTACTGGGAAACAAAAGAGTGGAGAAAACGGCCCCTTTTCATTGGGCACACACGTGTTCTGTTATCCACAAAAAGACGGTTATCAGTTTCCAGTATTTCCGGAAGGTAAACTAGCTACTCTACCCGGTGTTTGGGTCGATATATCGGGTATTTGGAAATTAGTAGATTTCTGACGCTCAATTATTTCATCATCATGGCGCCAAATTCGAACGAATGGTCTCAACGCTTTGATATGGGTTTGTTGGATTGTTTATGTCCTTCTTTATATCGATATTAACTCTTTCATCCTCAATGACGTCATAAAGCGCATTTGCAAACATTTTGATCCAGATCAGACGCCGCGTAACGCGGCGTCTGATCAGAATCAAAACTGTTTGCTGCTTGTTTTAAAATTACGTCAGTTATACTGCATTAAATCTAACTTTGAAACGATATTGCAGACAACAATATTGAAGCAGAGGACAATATGGCGGTGAAGGGGTAAACACAACACGAACAAATTGATCGTGAAAGGGTTATAGAGAGATACTAATAGCGGGATCCTCAGTTGATTTAATTATTGCAAACCCAACTACTTGTAAATGCAAAAATGCATTCAACACAATCCGGGTTAAGAAACGAGGACACGCAACGGAGACAACTGGACATTGTAAAGATTTACCCCGCCATATGTAATTTTCGTTTGTAAAATTTGATGTCTGCAACACTTCTCAAAGTTGTTGAATCTGCATTTTCTTCCTGAAAATATCACCACGAGTGTAAGACAGAGTGTATCCAGATGATATGCCGAGTAACACGGTGTTTCATCTGAATCCAAACGGTTTGACATTCCTATGAGATTTCCAGAAATGAACTACAGATAAACTCATGACATGTTTACAGACGACAGTTACAGAGCCTTATTTTATTCAAGACTAACCCAATAAAGCCTAGTGTCTATTAAATAGGGCATTGTCAAACAGTATAAACCATGATGAGACCCGCTTACGCGACGTCTCAACAGGGTCTACACTGTTTGATATTGCATACGAAGTATTCTGCTATATGGACAAAAGATCATAATGTCCTTAGATCACCTATTTTTCTATCTATAATTAAATCTTTCAGTAAGCACATTGGGAGAGTCCATTGCAATATCCAGAGATAAATGGGTTAAATAACATGTCTAAAGTCTTGGGCATTCGAACGTAACGTTTTGGTAAAAAAGAAAGCCCCCTATTAGGACCTTGACTTCGTCTGACATAGTGTCTCAACTTTCACCCAGAATTTCGTTGTTCATTTAACCCATTAACCCATAAATTCGCCTTTTTACGCCTATAATCTATTCCTCCACTGCAGAAAAAAGTTCCCTTTTATACAGTCATGATTATGTATCATAAGAAATATTTTCTGCTTAGATAACAGCTTAAAGTAGACTGAAAGAAAACCAGAATGCGTCTAAAGGCGCATTCTGCTTTACTTTTAACCTACTTTAAGCTGTCACCTAACTTCAAAAATAGAAACAGGTTATGGAGTAATGGGTTAAAATTAGCCCATCTAAGCATTCCGTCTACTAAAGAAGACATTGGTTGCGTTACGCGGCGTCTCATTATTGAAAGCACAGTTTTATATTTCATATGATATTTTCCGTTGTATGAACAAATACTGCGGTCAATTTAGATAACCATCGTATATCTAAAATGCAATATTCCTGCAAATGCACAGGGATGGTTCATTGCATAACTATTCGTGAATTATTAAATGATATTGACATAAACCTGTTTTGCTTTATTCTCCATAAAAGCTTGCTATACCCATAATATATTTTTTGACTAAACGAATTAAGAGGTTTCTCTAAAAGATGCTAAAAGAGCAATGCCATTATATCGAATGGTCCGATGTTCAATGTCGTGTCACATAACAATTTGTATGTTACACAGTGGATAATAAACCCAAACCTTTGCCGAATAACATATAACCTACGCTTAAAGAAAACACACGAGGCCCATTTTCATTGTCTTGTCTTAAAAAGGGAATGCACTAAAACAGAATATATAACCGCACAAAAGGAGTAATCTGTTTGTGTAAAGTACCAGTGGCTACTTACAATTAAGATGCTGGTAACTTTAATATTGCTTTGAGCTGCTATCTTTCAACTGTTATACTACCACTAGGTGATCATTTGGATGGCCATGGAGTGATACTGTATTCTGAGATATAATCTGTCGTAAGGTGATTTATAAACGAGTCATGGACGGAACTGGATGCTGAACCCATAGGCAATGGTGCTTGGTTGGTTTTGCTTTGGCTTTAATAACTTGGTATTATATCGATTAATACTCTCATTCGAAAGTTGTTATGAACAAAGCCTTCAAACATGTACATGTATATAAGCCTCCAGCACATACGCCTCTCTAGCATGAGGGGATTTTCTGAATTGCATTCGTCCTTCATTAAGCTGTCACTTGTCATCAACGATAAGTACTCTACAGTAGGATAGAAGTGTTGCAGGTAGACAGGTAATAGATGAGAGTAAAACCTCAGTGTTTCATCTTGGTCCAAACTGTTTGAATCGTTGATGATATATTTATTTCAAAATGGAAAATTGATGTAGATTACCAATGTTGATGACGAAATTCGTCTTGTATCAAATGATTAAACTGTCTTATACAGTAAAGCCTCTCCAATACGACATTAAACGAATGCTAATTGGTTGTGTGAAAATCAGGTGACGGTAAAACAGAAACATTCGAAAGGATTTTTGTTTTACTGTCATATTGATTTCAGCAGTCACCTGTCGTTAACACATAATAATCAGCACAATGAAGTGGTCGTTATAGAGAGGGTTTAGTGTACTCTATAACAGTGTGATCGTCCAGGCAAGGTTGCACTATATCTACATGAACCACACGCGGGCACACATACACACAACCACTTACGCACACACGTACGAACGCACTTACGCAAACACACGCACGCACGCATACGCACACACGCATACGCACACCTTTTATGAACGAGGAATTGTCCATGTCGTTCGCATTCAATAAGAACATAATACCAGATTTAGTTTGTACATTTTATTTCTCTCATTGTGAGATAGAAAATATAAACATGAATTTTTGTAAGGCAAACTTTAGTATAAAATTATACATGTTATAATATATACAAACATTCATATAGTTTATGTAAAAATTGCAAAAAATATAAACGTGTATTACATAGTGAGAACGTTGGAAGCACTAGATCAACAGGTAACTGAGTGTATCATTCCATTAACAAGTAACAAACTACAGCAAGGAAACTGTTAATCTTTCCCGTTCAAACGAAACTAAATGCAAGAGCAATATAATAAAATGACGAAAATGACAGATATTGTTTTATAAAAAAAAAAAGATAACGATTTGTTAAAATCTGAAAGGCAAACAGTTTGGAGCCAGATCAGACGCCGCTTTACGTGACGTCTGATCTGGGCTCCAAACTGTTTGCAATTGATATACGTTTTTAAGCTTAAACCGTTGATTGGGAAAGAAAAACATGTTCCCCACTGTGAGAAACTATCAGTCTCATCATAACGACATGCAAATAAACTAGGAGGGGGAACTTGATTTTAAATCGCCGGAATATTACCAGTCTGTTAAATATTTCTCCCCATATCTGACTTTCATTGTTCAAAACATGTGGTTGCTTAAAGAAGACTGAAATAAATCAGAAAGTTCCTAAAGGAGATTTCTGTTTTACTTTCATTTACCTTTATTTATATTTTACGTTCATCTTGCTTTAAGCTACCACTAGTCACAACCAATTACATGTTCTTTTCTTTTAGTGGTAGAAATATAGGAGTTCCAATGTTTTTTTTCATAAATCTTTGCAAAATGTGCAATATGCACCATTATGCCTTACAATATAATACCCAAACGGGGCATGTGTGATGAATAGCTTTTATCTATGAATAATGAACAATATGACATGAAATATATGGAAGATCGTTTTCATCATTTGAGCGAGGTAACATCATGCTTTAATTTGTAAATCAAATATAATTGAACACACTTGTGGAAGTTGTGGCAAGAACATAAAAGTCCATTGCACGGGAATGTGAGAATAATAGAGCACCGTGGTGACAGTTAACTGTATGCTTCCTTATAGCAATGAAGCGCATATCCCCTCTTTTCAGGATAGGTTTTTACCGTTCCATCTACAAAATCAAAGTCAATTTTCTAGTAACAAGTAATTATACATGATGTCATGAATGTTCATATTTGACTCGATGTGAATAAAAATCACCATTCCAGGGAACAACCAGTTTTGATCCTGGTCTATTTCAAGTAATTGGCGAAAAAATCAAACTTGTATTAGGCGAACATTTCCCAAAGCAAAGTGGCATTCAGGCTAAAAGTAATGTACTTCTCATCTGTATTGAGATGTCACCTTTAATCCCTTTGCTGCTTAACCCAAGATTAGAATAATTCTTTGTAAACAGTTTGTATCCTGATCAGACGCCGCGTCAAGCGGCGTCTGATCAGGATTCAAACTGTTTGACACCCAGATATCTAAAATTTATATCTGTGCAAGCAAAAGCCCAAATACCTAAAATTTATATTTCAGCAGATGACAGTTGTTTAAAATTGATGACATCATGAAGATCTTTTCATTGACTGTTTAACACATGTTTTGATGGTGTTGTACTCGGGTTGTTGTTATCCAGTGAGCCAGACTCCCGGAGTGAAAAGTACATGCCCAATGGCCCGGTACCATTTCAGCTTTACAAGCAAGAGGGTGTAAATGGGTCAGGTTGAAAGAGGGTATCTTATTGCGCTTGAAACATGTACATGTATTTAGAGTGGAGAAATCGTTATTCTTTCTTGTTTAAATGTAACTTAACGCAATAAAATAAAGTTAAGAAACTCGACAATTTCTTGAAATAGTGACGAATCATTTTAAAATGAATGGCAAGCAGTTTGGAACACGAACAGACGACGATTACCCGGCGTCTAATCTGGTTTCAAACTGTTTGCATTAACATAAGTGCGTTTATTGGGAAACAATAATGTTTTCTCCATTTTAAACACTCGTTTATATCACCATCAGAACGGAAAATAAATAAAACTACAGCCGACCATATTGCATATGATATACAAATAAACACATTGCATTGTATAAAACCATGAACACTCTGGTTTGAATACAGTCTGGATCCTGTCCACTTTATAACATAATAATATATAGAACATCATAGTCCTCTTGTATACAGCCAAAACTATATCAAGCGATGGTTTTAAGACAGGTAGCAGCTAAATGCAGAACAAGTTAAAACAAAAAATTACCGCATTGTATATCTAAGCTTAATGCAGGACAAATTAAAGCAGAAAGATCCTATAGGAGCTTTCTGCTTTACTTTGCCCTACATTAACTAGCCACCTGTATTTAGATAACTCTGTACTTCTTTAAAGAGTGACCGCTTAACATAGGTTTGCCTTTATATTGGGCTCGAGTGTCCTCTTGTATTGGCAGTGAGGGTAGCTGGTTCTTGTTGCCATGGCCGCACAGAGCAAGTGGCTCGGAGTTCAGACGCAAGGGCCTTAACCGCGTTGCCAGCGAGATTTGGACTGCTTCGGATTTCATGGCGCGTGCCTCTGAGGTTACCGGCTTAATCCGCATTGAAGTTCTGCATCTCTGACCTGGAAGTAGAAATAAAACAGGATTTAAACATTTTGAAGAAAAAAAGAATTTAATGATTATTTTATTCCATTTCAAAGTTTTGAAGTGCATGGGCAAATATTTGATCCAGGTTATACCCAGGTAAAGTACAGGTACACACCTCCTCACATCATGTTGTGACATTTAACCTCTTAATTGCCATGACATCACCAATTTTAAACAATTGTTTATGCTTTCATTTTCAAAATTTTAAGTTTATGTATTTTGACCTATAAAATATAGAAATGACTGTCAAACAGTTTAGATCCTGATCAGACGCCGCGTAACGAGGCTAAGTTCTGTGAATACTAAATAAATGGTGTCAGTCCAAAATTCTGACATTTCTTTGCCATGTGTCTACTTGCTGAACAACAAAAAAGGTTGGATCGTGACCAGACGCAGAGTTACTCGGCGTATATTCTGAAACCACAGTGATTGCATATTGTCAGTCGATTCATACCTTGCCCTTTAAATGTTAATCGTTTGCGATTCAACCAGCCATTGACAAAGGCACTTTTCTCTTTATACCCACCCACCCGATTCATATATTACAATAGACCCAGATATTTCGCAAATAGTCCTGTTAACGTATTGACAATTCGGGAGGTGGAGAGGATATGCACATAAAATACATTTCTAATATACAAAGGATCTCACATCAACCTTAATATCAACCCGGTGCACTTAACCAATTTATTGACATGACACCGTCTGCTTTTAAACAATTATCGTCGGCTTTTATTTCTCAAATTTTAATTTTATGCAAATTGACTCAAGTACGTCTATTATCGTAATGTGTACCGTCAGTTTGGATCCTGAACAGACGCTTTGTTACGCGGCGTCTGATCAGGAGTCAAACTGTTTGAAATAACCATTGAACCCGAGGTAAGGCAATGAAGAGGGTAGACATTCATCACTGAAAAGATTAGTTAACTTTGGTGAAAAATCCCATTCTAGCGATAAACCCAATATCACACGATATCGTTTACACTGGTCCACCGAATTTAATTGTATACACTGTCCCACCTAGATAATTCGAATTAGCTTAAGTCGAACATACCCAATTGCTCAAGGTTAAAACGAGAAAAGCCACGTCTTAACTTTGAAATACGGGATAATTTCTACTTAGGCGAGTTCGAGTGGCACCTACAGATAACGCAACGGGTAAGTTCGATTGAAGCGTGTTCGAGTTTTCGAGGTTCGACAGTGTCATTTCTACAGCTCAGATATTACTCCGCCACAAAAAGTAAATTTAAACACGTACGACGACTGTTTATCACGGCGTAATGAACTTCTCGGTTATTGCTGAATACCTCCTATATTTAACTATCTCATTTCTGACACAAGGCCAGTCGGTGTTAAATTTTAGGGCTGTTTTTAAAAAATATTTCAGAAAAATAAACAAACAGTGCAGACCCTGATCAGGGTCTACACTGTTTGCAAAGTATATGTAGATATCGTTTCGAGTATAGAAAAGGTTGAACCGTGACTCGTGGGGTACACGCGCCACCTAGTGGATAAAACATTTGTTTGGTTGGTCGTATTCATATTTTGTATCCTACACCGTACTGACGGGATTGCCTGAGAATTCTACAGATGTCCGGCTTTATTTTCAATTTCGCCGCGATCAAATGTGAAATATTAATACGGACTTCTTTTATTCGGAGGCAAAGTCGGTATCGATGAAAGTATTTACACCCCATCAGCGCTCGAAAGCAGTTGATGTTTTTAAATATCTGATTTTTGCGGAAGCACGTTCGCCATCAGTTTTTGTGATTGTCACGCTTAAACTTATTTTGCTAATATATAAATCCTATGTTCAATGCCTCAAAATAAGTAGAGATATTTAAAGACAGGTTACTGGATAATTCGGGAAAAGGGTAATACCCGGGGTAGGTAGTTAGGTTTTCATCATTTTGTAAGCCTGACCGTTCATCTTCTTTACAGTTTAAACATCTGCATCACATCCTAACATGTGACTATTCATAAGAATTGTCTCAAATAGACGATTCTTACGAGTAGTCGCAACATAAGACATTGCAGACACAATGAAGTTAGCTTTGGAAGTACACCACTTATCCAGAGCCTGGTGTGTGTGGCAAATCAGATTAGATATCTTATGCTTGGATTTAAGCTGGTCTGTGGCTGCGAGTGTCCCCTCTATTTACTTTAAATATTTACATGAGATGTGGCAAAATGGCGAACTCGAACAAACTCCCCACAACGCAAACAGAAAATGGCCAATTAAAGCAAAAAGTACATAGGCCGACCAAACAAAAAAATCTCAAGTCCCGTATTAAAGATATTAGGCAATTAGGCTTTCTGTACAATACAGACGGGTTTGAAATAAAAGAAACTTTAAACATTTTGCACACGGCCACGCCAATATGGCCCTATATTTGATCCAAGTTCCCCGCACCCTTGAGAGGTAGAGTTTGATTGAAATATTAGCAGTCGGGTATTTAAGGAGGCTTTTTTCAACGATTACATCGAAACCGGCTATTGAAGGACCAATTATTTTTTTCATATTTTCAACCAATCTAGTTTTTTAACGTTCAAAATTCTCAGACAACGCTGGATACGAGAATCACATGTTTAACAGCCTATTTGAATTACACGTGAACTAGATTTTATTAAATCCTTGCATACTTTCTCATAACCAGTTTGTATGACTTACAGCTGTTTATAACTAATATTTCCGGAACACAATTCTAAAATGTCAACCTTGTTCAAAACCGTTGATAAAGTATGCATATGAAGTATTTTAATGCTGACGAAAGCTTGAAACATTATCGTCTAGCGGCGCGTATATATGCGTCATTTACAGGGTCTGCACTGTTTGTCATTCTACAATATATTGAAGAAAATAAACCAACGAAATACATGTAGTCTTAAATGGACGGTTTTATTTAAAACAGGCATTGTCTATTTGAAACTTCAGGGATGATTATAACAGATGCAAATCTAAATAAATACAAACAGATCTAAAAAAAAATAATAAACCGTTAAGTTTTAATGGAGTTTTCAAATACTTATGAATTATGAAAACATATTTCTTGCTCTCCGCTGAAGAATAATCAACAAGCCGTTGTTGTACAATTTCAACTTATTTGATTCGCTATAATTCTTTGGGTAAAATACGTTAATCAGTTTACACTGTCCATTTTACAAATTTATTTCACTGAATTGCCTGGCTGAATGTATCAGCGATACAGATAAAATAGTTAGTTTCTAAAATAAAATCCCTATCTCTCCACAAAACCTTATAAAGTGAGTACTCAATGGAATCGTAACTTTGCGAACGCTTTGGAAATAAATGTGTTTAAACACTCCTATTTAGAACCTTAATGCACGCTTGATTCAAACCAGCATATCATCTTCAAACACAGTAATAACTCCATTAATGTAACTGACGACTACAATTCCAGTTCGAAAACACTCAATAAACACGCGACTGACAAGGATCTAAACTGTTAGAAAACCAAGTAAATGTGTCTATTCAAAACGCCAAGTTACTAAATTGAACATAGATGTTGACGACAAGAAGGCTATAATATGACAGTGAAAAGGTTAAATCTTGATAAATCATCTCAGTCACGATAGCGTGAAGCCACGATATCTCAAAATGTACCACCATTTACTGTGTTAAAGACAGATAACTACTAAAACCAGATGAAAATAAGACTGAAAGCTTCTACAAGAGCTATATGCTTTACTCCCATAAGCAGTGACGAAGAGGTTATTATCTCCCGTTTTAAAATAAACAAACTTAAGTGCAAACGCACTGCAACAATTTAAGGAAATTACTTTTTAAATCCTGGCGAGTTCTTTTATCTACATGACAAACAGTTTGGAGCATGATCAGACGCCGGGTTACCCGGCGTCTGATCAGGCTCCAATCTGTTTGCAACGAAAATATATTGTTTAAGCACAAACGCTTTTATTTGGAAAGATTAACGTCTTCTCCCCACTGTATCTGCCTACACGATAAACAAGCCTAATTTAGAATTGTAGTAGCGAGATTTTATCGTAGTAAAATAGGTTTAAACATCCGCACATCGTGTTTACTCTACATTTTATTCCCCAAGTTTATCTTCTCCATATTACCGTGTCTGTCCCACAAACTATTGTAAAGTCATTCTTAATTTGAATGTATCACTGGGTCGTCGGCCGTATTACTACTGAATAAAGCAAACTCTTAACCTATTCCCCTATAAACGCGCCTTTTAGAACATTTACTTGTTCCTCAAATATATATCTTTTAATGTGTTTACCATGTCCTATATTAGAGGGCCAAAGAAAACTTTTCTTGCAGCATGACTGGTGTGTACTTAAACAGGCTGAAAGCAAACCTGTTTTAAACATGCATAACAAGCTATGGGGAGTGTATGTGGAAAAGGAACCGCAATCAAAGATCGCCTAAGGTAGGGGTCTTTGACTGCGGTTCGTTTTCCACTTCAATATTACATCCGACGGCCTGAAGAGTGTGGCGTCCTTTGGAAATGGTCACTAATGACGAGGCCTATCAAGCACTTCTGGCTCTCCAACAGGTAGTCCTATATAATACCCCCGCACCAGTCTAAGATAAGAGGTCTATATTGACTGTGCACCACAGCAGCCCCCTGTTCACGCCTTCTAATGCTATTATTCCGATATACATGTAGAGGCGTTTTTATCCATTAATTGGGTATATCTGTTAGCTAGCGGGTGGTCAAATACGGAGTGTGTCAATTATGGTAGGATTAACTATACTTAAAACTGGTTAAAATATGAATGTTAATCTTATCGCTCTGTTGATTTTATTACATTTGTGAAATCTGGTAGGGTGAAGTCTGGATGCGTGATAAAGAATCGAGCCTTTAATCACTTAAGATGATTTGTATTTATTGTATTAAATTGATAAAAGAAAAAGTAGAATTCCTATTCGTATGATAATGTTATTCATATAGTCAGAGACCTCAACACCAGTATACAATCATATTAGTAAAACCATGACAAGAGAAGGACTGAAAATGTCTCTTCGATAAGATTCTAAGAAGTACCTCGTAAAGTTTGTTCGAGAAATAATGCCGTCAACATTAGATTTAATATTTTCTTTTCTTTTTATCTTAGACACTGGGGGGTTTACAAATTAACTCAGTTTTCTCATGATAAGAGTGAATTCAAATTACTCCGACAATAAGTTTCAGATAAAACACAAAGTAATAGTTAACCAGTTAACTGCTAAATAAGTCTGTTTCAAACCCATCATCTGCGCAATAGCTCAAAGCATATTTTTGAGATATTTAATGTGGAAATCTCATAACGAGTGTTAAACAATTTGGATTCTGGCTAGCCGCCGAGTTACTCGGCATCTGATCTGAATCCAAACTGTTTGCAAATATTAGCAAACGCGCGCTAAAATGGACCAGCCTTTATTGCAAACTGGAATTGTCCATTGGAAGTTTCAGGGGATAATGTGTTAATTAAAGAAAATGCCGAAATGAAAGAATAGCTTACCGTTTTATTGGTGTGCAGATTGCTCGTCAGAACCAGTTGGTGAAACCCGACAAAATATCATCGTCCTCCGGCGTCGTCGCTGAATCCCCGACAGAATCATAACTAGAGTCTGACACAACACTTGATGTCGGGGAATGGAGAGAGCCTGCCGGCGATGCCTGATAATAGTCTGAGGAAGCTTTGTCACTATAATGCTCGGCAAACATGTTATTGTTCTGGTAACTCTGGTACATTTGTTCGTTCTGTTGCTGCGGGGAATGGCCCAGTGCCTGTGAGGAGGCTGGCGAATGCTGCGAAGGATGATTCTGATTTTGTTGAAGACTCTGATGATTCTGTTGCTGGTTGTGAAGTTCTGATAGTCCGTTACTGTTATAGATATCGTTCACACTTGCTGTATCCATGTCCATGTCCATGTCCATGTCCATGTCACTGGCGCAGTTAGCTGCACTCTGTATCAGTTCCGACACTTTGCTCTCCAACTCGCTCATGTCAATTTTGTCGTCCAGCATCCCTTCAAGGCCAGAGTCATTGGCTTTGAGCATGTCCTGCAGCTGTTTGATGTACTGCACCGCCGATCTCAGTGTTTCTACTTTACTCATCTTCTTGTTCTTCCTACCGGAAGGAACGTGTTGCCGCAGCGTCTCGAATCCCATGTTCACCATTTTCACGCGCTTGCGTTCCCGCTCATTTCGTCTGGAAACGGATGGATTATGAGAATCTACTAATTTGCAGCCCAGTCCTGTAAAATCCACTCTCCGCTTGCAGCGCAATATCACTGGCTTGCTAGGTTCGTTGTTGTTCACCTCTTTACCATTTTGTATGTCTTTCAGTGACTTAGTCAGTTGCAGCTGCTGGGCCACAGTAGGTGTTTTCACTACTACATAAGTTCCATTAGTTGGAAATCCCTTCTCAAAGTTGTACTGTGTCATCGCATTAGTTGGAATCAGCTGCAATGGAATGAACCCTAATGTTGTCGCTGCCATATTTCAAACTTATCAAAATGTTACGAATGTTCCGGCTGAAATAAAGTCTGCATCGATTTCCTATCTTCTTGTATATAAGATATGTACTCTTTTGCGCTCGTACGCCGGTCGTGTGGCGGAAGCGTGCTATATTTGCCTCTGATAGCAGTTAGCTAGTATATGACCCAGGAGAAACCCCACCATCAGATATAATACGCCCAGGTGAGAGATAGGTGGCCAGTCACCGTGGAGACGTCATTCATTGCTTCACACGCGACAAGTTGGTTTTAAGCTCCGCCTCCGTCGTGTAAACTGTCAATCACTACCCCGCGCGTGCTACCTCTCCCCACGATAACACCTACCGCCATCGGGCGGCTACCCGAGCGTGACAACACGCGCACCTGTATTTAAGCCCCGCCTATTTTTCTGAGTCGTCTGCTTTTATCCTGTCAAGTACCATTGTATTGTATTCTGCATGCTCCCTAGCGCGTGCCGAATAGATGATGTATTCTGCGCCTTTAGCGTTTTGAATTTCATCATTTTTTTGGAGACACTGTTCTTCGCCGAGATTCATTAAAAGTAGGGATTGTACAGTGGAACCATGGTAACTCGAACTCGCTTTGATCGAACTTACCCGTATTTCAATGTTAAAACTTGGCTTAGCCACGTTTTAACTTTGAAATACGGGTAAGATATACTAAAACTATCTCAAGTTATTGATAACTAGGTAATGAAATTCAAATGAGCTCGACTTCACCAAGTTCGAATTATCACTGCTTCACTATAATTTTACTCTCTTCAACAGCAAAATTAATCATATATCACCCCTGACACAGTTTTATCCAATTTAACCCCAGTATTCGATCGATCCACTCGAACATAACTATGCAAGCGAAAGGGAAAAGGAAGATTGAAGGCGCTCATTTAAAGTAATTCAAAAATAGAGAGTGCCGCATTATGAGTAATTAATAGCAAATTACATTCGTTTGTACCTGGGACAAAAACTGATATTGCGTTTGTAAAAACAGGCAATTTGTTTTTGTTTTTTGTTTTGTTTGCACCGATGCTGGTTCTTTGTTTCTGCTGTTTGATACAGGGGCGGATCTTAGCAACAGAACCCCCGAAATCGACGTAAGTCCCACCCATTTACCTGCTATATATCAAATTATCTTGTTACGTGACTTATGATTATCTGTCATTGCAAACAGTGTATACCCAGTCAAACAAAAACGGCATCCGATGGCTCTATTCACTTGTAGCTCCTAAATGAATAGTAATTTCTGCCTGAACAAATTTATGTTATAGCTATGTTGTAGGCCCCACATCAGAAATCCTTGATCCGCTTTTAGGTTATTAAAGTTGAAATGGCAAAACCGTGATAAATATCCACACGCCTTTGATAGCCGCACAATGGTGAATACATTAGTACTCTTCCCCCAGTTAACCCTTTACTCCATTGCCTGTTTCTAGTTTTGAAAACAGGGGATCACTTAAATGCACATTCTGCTTTACTTTAAGCCTGCTTTAAGCAACCATCAGCTAAAATATAGAAACTATTTCTTACAGTACATATGACGGTACATTTAGAACTATTTTCTACAGTAGACAAATAAATGAGAGCGGCATTAAAAGTATTGAGTTTAAACTTAAAAGCAAACAACTTTAAAAGAATCTAAACGGAAATGCAATGTAACTGCTATATAGAAAATGATACTGTTTTAATACCTGTACTGTTTATCATAATCAGAGTGGCAAACAGTTTTAGGCGTCTCATCTGGCTCCAAGCTGTTTTCAATGTATTTAGTATATTAATTTTGTGTTCATTGGAACAGAATAACTTCAACAATACAAATGCAAATAACAGTCAAAGCATGTAGCTCTATGAACGAAATAGTTTCAATAAATTCAACCACGCCTACTCAAACTCAGTTAACTCGAACTTAACCGTATTTCGAAGTTCAAACGTACATGTACCACGTGTTATCTTTGAATCTGATATTAACACATACCAACTTAAACGAGGACTATTTCAGGAAATGTGACGACATTCGGGTAAGTTCGATTCGAGTGAGTTCGAGGTGTTATCGAGGAGTACTTTAATTATTGTGAGTATATCCATAGCCACCAACCGGTAGAGGAGAAAAGGTATAAAAATGACAGTTTGCTGCTTATTGCAGGACTAAAGTAATGCAGAATGCTCATCAGTGGCGATCTATATTGCCGTTGTCCTGAATTAAAACCCTTTTAACCCTAATAAATACGAAAGACTCAAGCAGGAAACGCAACACAAACAAAACACCCACCTCTCAAGCAGAACACACACACAGTCATACCATAACAAACACACACACACACACACGCACACTCCCATTCCTTCATCTACACACTAAATAGAAAACAACACGCAAGACAAACATAAAGCAAAGTGAACATAGGAGCCCGCCTTGGTACGGTCAGTAGCAATCAATAATTAATTATAAATTAATCATTAACTACCACTGGGGGGTAACCCCGCACATAGGCGTCCTTTTCAAACAGTGTGCATGTGAATAGTACACTTGTCCTGTGCAAACAGTGACGACCTAGATCAGAGGGATCCGAAAGGAGCCCTCTGGTCAGGGTCTTCACTGTTTGTCATAAAGACAAACATTAACAAAAACACTCCTTAAAAGTTAGAAATAGACTAGACTTAAATGGAACTGGAATTTTCCACTTAAAGTTTCAGGGAGGAAAGAGTTGAGCTACTATCTGCCTTAACCCATTCGATCCCAGCGACAAGTATGCTCGTAATTAACAAACAATGTACAGTGTACGAATAATACGCTTGTCCAATGCAAACAATGTAGACCATGAACAAAGAACCCCTTGTCACTTTGTAAAATATCAAATAATCCATTATAAGTCAAAAATAGATAAGACGTAATTGGAAATTTATAACGTTTGTTAAATTTTTTAGGGATGTTGCTCAATAGAGGTTTAACTGTACTGCGTTATCCAATTTAATTACGAATACGACAAAGCACACAAAGAAAACCCTGTATGCTACTCGACTCTGCATTTTCTACCTGTGTCAGCAGAAGTCTGTATGCTATAGTTGTTGTGGACTTCTGTAAGCGTTGTTTATAGTGCCTCCCAAACGGTTCGGAGGAACCAGGGATCGAACATGCAACCGTTTGGTTACAAGACAAGCAGCACCACCGATTGATACGCCACGAAGTCTCCTTAAAGTAAAGTTAAACGTTAACAAACGACGCTTTAAAAGAGTTCATCATGTAGGTGATTCAACATTATTTACCCCTTTCATGATCAAATTTATGGTAAGGTTTTTACCCCTTCACCACCATAATTATTGTCGTCTGCTTCAATATTGTTGTCTGCAATATCGTTTCAAGTTTAGATGTACGGCAGTATAACTGACGTTATTTCAAAACAAGAAGCAAATCGATTTGATCCTGATCAGACGCCGCGTCACGCGGCGTCTGATCAGATTAAAAAAATGTTTTAAAATGCGTTTTATGACGTCATTGAGAGTGAAAAGGTTAAGAATGTCTTCATATCACTACATAACAAAATACTAACTTGACTTTACTTTTATTATTTATTTATGTAGTGATATGAAGACATTCTTAAATAACAAAGCAACGCCTTTGGAATACACGTCATGGATATGTGCACTTTACAGTACAGAAACGCCTTTTCACGCCTTTACCTATCAATTACTGGAATACATTTACATGCTAATAGAGAGCCAATAGTACCACTTCTTGCATCTTGACAGGCAGCTTAACGCAGAAGATATCAGGATTTGTCTCCATCACTTTCAGTCGCCTGCTTTTAGCCTCCATATGGCTTAGCTGAAACTGCGCCAAATAGAAAGGACAGGGTAGAAGTATGCATAATTACATTTTTATGAACTACAGTGAAAACGCGAAAGTGGAAGCGTTTAACACTTCACTCCGTAACCTGTTTCTACTTTCGAAGACAGGTGACAACTTAAAGCATGTTGAACGCAAAGCAGAATGCGCCTTAATGCGCATTCTGTTTTACTTTTAGCCTGCCTTAAGCTACAATCTGCTAGGATACAGAAAATATTTCTTATGGTACAAGTTTATGACTGTGTAATTTGGAAATATATTCTTCAGTGAAGGAGTAAATTTAATTTCCTAAAAGGCGCTTCTATGGGGGAAGGGTTAATACGAGAAAAGGATTTTCTGTTGGAGAAAGCGTTAATGCGCGAGAAGGTATTTTCTATTAGGTAACGCGTACACTAGACCATCCTTTCAGGTATCGCTGTATGTCAAATCATTTACTATGTTGGGGTGCAGGAAAAGCAATTCAAGCAATTCATTCGTAAAGCACTTCAACAGTGTATGGTTGTTAGCTTAAAGCTATAGCTGTCATATAATATTGGTGATAAACTCTATCTGCTTTTACAGTACATGGTTTAATATGAATGAAGCAGGCACTACACTCAATTAAATCTCACTCTTTATTAGTTTATACAATATGGACGGCTTATGACGAGACCGGCGCGCTACTTGGGCGGTTAGATGGGGGTAACCCCCACGTTTCATCAATAAACCCTCACCCATTACCCCATAGCATGCTTCTAGTTTTGAAGACAAGTGACAACTTAAAGCAGGTTGAAAGTAAGGCGCATTTTTCTTAAGTTTCAACCAGCTTTAAGCAACCATCTGCTAGAAAATTGAAACTATTTCTTATGATGCATATTGATGATTGCATAAATTGGAATCCAGTGTATGCATGAATTAAAAGCGTAAAAATGCGTATCTACGGATTTTATTTTTTACTTTAAGACGACGTCTGGGTCCAAGGTTATAAAGCGATTAAGCCACCTCTGAAATATGTTAGACATACAAACAGGCGCCAAACTTTTAAAGCAGATGACGTCATGTCAACGAAGGGTTAACCTTTGTCCCTGCATTAACACTTTCATGATGAAACTTTATCGTGATGTTTTTACCCCTTCACCGCCACATTGTCAGTAAGTTCAAAACAAGCGGCAATGAGAGTGAAAGTGTTATGGTGGCAACTGCCCTTGTTTAAACAATATTTTATTCAGAAGAAAAGGATGGGACAACAGGCAAAGCCTATGTGAGTCCTCTCCAAATACAATCAAGGTATGAACAGTGTTATACATACATATATGAGTCGAAATTATAAATTATTGAAAGTACATGTACGTGTATAAAGATACTTGTAACCAAGTAATAATTTGTATATAACTACAGTTGCGGTTCGATATCGCAAACTCGCCCAACTCGAATATATTACTATTTAAGGCTGAAGCGAGGCTAGCCTACGTTCTTGGAAATAATAACTTGTTTGATCTAAACGAGATAGGAGTTCTGTTATTTATTTGTATAAGTAAGAGAACATTCGAGTTAAGCGGGTTCGATACATCGAAGTCCGACTATATTTTCTAAATAACTGTCCTTGGAACTATGTATACGTCTTTATGTGATGTTTAGTAAGATTTCATTTCGATTTTCAGTAATTCCCGGTTTTAATAACACTTGTTTTTCTTCATTGAATGGTATTTGTTGTATATCAGTCAGTATATTCGAGAAATGTGTGTGATCTACACGTATATACATACCCAAACTATTTGAACGCGTGCCGGGCGGGGTACATTGAATATTCACCCATGAAGAAAAGCTAACCCCTTTACTGCCTTACCACGAGTACGATGGTTAATTTGTTACTGTTTGCAAGCAATTTGGATTCTGATCACTCGGACGGCGCGTCACGCGGCGTCTGATCAGAGTCCAAACTGTTTGACACTCATTACGTTATAACCTTTACTCAATTAAGCTGAACTTTTAATAAGAAAAATAAAAGCAGACTACAATTGCTTATGTGTGCAACAGTGTAGGTGACGTTGCGGCAGTTAACGAAACATGATAAAAACTGTAGACCTGTGACAAAAAGTCCCATTACATGATGGTCTAAGAAATAGATACATAAAGATTAAACATGATTTACTGACTTAAACGATGTCAATGCTTTGTGGTATTTCATATTTAATAGAACGGTTGTCCCGGCGTCCTATTACCCATTTGATCGACCTCATATCCCGGTAGTGGGTTTTGTAGTTATGGTAACGAGTTAGCTTCTTTAAAATTCAAGTTATTTCACAATGGCGAAGTTGAGACGGAACCAATTTAAAAGTATATAGTTTAAAAAATTAACGAAACTATTAAATCCTGCATCGTTTATTCTATTGTGGTTATAAAGGTGCGTTACATTGTTACTTACCTAGAGCGAATAGTTATGGATAAATTAACACCTCAGCCCTTTATATACTATACTACAAACAAGGATACATTTATGCTGCAAACAGTGTAGGCCCTGATCAGAGGGCTCCTCATGAGCCCTCTGATCAGTGCCTACAGTGTTTGATTTTAATTTTCTTTCCCTGAAGTACTGTCTTAATATAGACCCATAACTCAAAATGAACTGACCATTTTGCTAAAGTGGAATAGAACATAGATAAAGTTCAGCATAAAAGGGTTTAGGTGTAGGGCAACAAGGAGTTTTGACCTTTGCTAATCTTTGTCCCGGGTAACACGAATTCTGAATCTGGGTCTGGATCTGGACCTAAACGGCTTGTCTGTCGGAATGTTTATGGCAATATAGGGAATATTGAACCCAATAAGCACACCATATGTTTTAGCTTGGGTTTATTCAAAATTGTTGGCGTACCTTTGTAACTAGTGTTCTCTCTCACTATTAAAACCTAGTAGCTGTATCATTCTGTAAACGTATCTCTAATTACTGTTTTAATTGAAACGTAACACTGGTCATGTATTCTACTTAGAGTTTTGCTTGGTTTACCCATTTGTGCCCACAATCCCATATATGGGACATAGGCAAACAGTGTAGACTCTGGCCAGACGCCGCATCATGCGGCATCTGATCAGAGTCTACACTGTTTGCTGACAGGAATTTCAATATAAAACAAAATGAAAATGAAAATGTTGACCAGGCATCCTTTTGATAAAATGGACCAATTCAATATATAGACATGGATGAAGAACATGTAAAGCCTCCTTACTATGGCCACAAACTTATGTAAAGGCTGATGTGTTTAAGGCAGGAGCCTGATTAAAGTAAGTTCACCTTACTTTAAGATGTTGAATTCAATTGAATTGAATAGAATTGGGTAATGTTTTCGTCTGCAACAATTTGCCGTCTGCTATCGTTCTGAAATATGAATTTTCAAATTTTCTTTTAAATTCAGTGTCAGAATAGCAAACAGATTGGATCATGATGAGACGCCGCGTTACTGAATCCAATCTGTTTGCAGAGGTAATCATTCTGAAAGGTATATCCACTGCTAGCGTGCAAAGAATTAAAACTATTACAACTAGTTAAAACAAATACACGATTATTATTAGAGGATGATCATCTAATAAAATGTAAAACTGTGTGTTGGTACTGTCTGTCTTTTCAGCGTTTTTGAGCCCTTTGATTATCTTTTCAGCTGGATTCAAGGTTATTAAGCTTTTGAGTTGAGTCTGAGATCGTCCTCAAGCATTAATTTTGATTGGTCAGATTTTTGCGTCTGTTCGTTTTGGGTTAAGTTTGAGAAATCGTCCGGCTCATCTTCTAGATACACAAGCTCAAATCTGACTGGTCAAATAGTGAAGAACTATTTCAGACTCACCTCAAAAGTTTTAATCCTTAGGGCCTGGATGGATGCATTTTCGAGTGGACGTTCAACCTTCTTAGCAACAACAAGATACTTTTATGATATTAACCCATTTGCGCCCAGTGGATTCTTCCATATTTTATATTGGATTAGTCCAGTTTTTATCAAAAGGATGCCTGGTCAAAATTTAATTATTATCAGCAAGCAGTGTAGACTCTGATCAGACGCCGCATAATGCGGCGTCTGATCAGAGTCTTCACTGTTTGCCTATGTCCCATATATGGGATCGTGGGCACAAATGGGTTAAGATGAGGAAAGGTGTCGCGCAGTAGTTCGCGTACCCGCTTCTGACTGATGTAGCCATGAGTTCGATCCTGAATCTCGACTGCATATGAAAGAGTTACATTGCCACTCCGGGTTCCTCCCATACAAATGACTATTCGAGTCACCGAGTGTGATTAATATAGTTTACAGAGTTTGCTTCATAATCGATGAAAATTAGATAAAGTTCAAGCGTATTAATAACTGAGATGTGACCATACCAAATATTCAAAATCAGTTGACTACATTTTGTACATGAATAATTTGTATGTCAGAAAAATCGCAATAAAACTGACGAATCACCGAATACAAAGAGAAAAATAATATGTAATGGGATTCATTTTTAATATCTGTATTTCATACTCCAGTCCTTCGCGACCATATTATAGAATCCCGGTATTGGAGATATGTGAAAAATAGGGCAATAAACTTGAAAATTCTTTGATCACGTGTAAATAATGTACATTGACGAACTATAAAACGACAACGAACTTTTTTTAAATGTGGTGACAATTGATCACCTCCATAGAGGCTTAACATTCAGTACAAAGGCTAGAGTAAAACCTCTCTATTACGATCAGTAGTTTATGTGAAATAGCAGGTTTTTACGACAGGAAACTGCTTAAAGCAAGGTGACAGTAAAACAGAAAACTCCTGTAGAAACTATCTTCTTTACGTTCACCTTGCTTTAAGCTGTCACCTGTCTTAAAACAACAAATTAGACTTCTTTTTAGTGGTCGTAATAAAAAGGGTTTACTGTATATACCACTAAAACTGTGTTAGGTGGCCATTCAGGCTACGATTAATTAGTATAGTTCTAAATAGAGGTGTCGGCTTAAAGCAGGAACGCGAGATTCATAAAGCTCCAACAGGGGCTTTCTGAATTACGTGTTCCTGCTTTAAGCCACTGTATTAAAGGGAATAGTACTGCTGTTTCGCTGAATAATCGTTTAAAACGGGATATACTGTTGCTTAATAGGCTATGAGTGTATGTACTTTCCATCATGTTGGTTTGTACTTATTATCGAAATAAAATACGTTTTAAGGCCTTTCGCTACCGGAAGTCGGTCTTGCGGGCGAGCGGATATGCGTCTGGACGACACAGACTTTTTTCGTACGTGTTTATACTAGAAACTTTATATAAAGGAAATGTTGATACGAATTAGTATAATCCTTCATAGCGCAGTTAGTATAGTGGTTGACTATAGTAGTTGACTAGCAATCTAAAGGACATAGGTTCGAGACCCATCCGATCCAAATATTTTTTTTAAGTGTCCGATTTATTGACTTGTCAATCCATAACGCAGTAATCAAGAGACATGTTATGTTTAGTCTTCGTTGATTAGTACTAGTGATGTTTACGGTCCAAGTATATTTCAACTTACCTGTACGTTTTAGTTTAATGACTTACAAGTCAATTAAATCGGTATACATGTAAACGATTTGATCGAACTATAAAGCCACACAGTGAAGCTTATCAATACGCTAACCTTTTCAAGATCGATATTGCCCATTATAATTATGTTCAAACAATATAATAAACCTTGTATGCAAGTCCATGAATAAATAATAATGCATTTTAATGAAAAAGTTTTAATTCTAAGGTAGGTAACTGTGTTTAAACAACAAATATCCCACATTTTAATAAGAAAATATGTTATAACAACAAATCCTGACTGTAATATTTTCTAATTTTTTCAGACTGACTAGTTCATCAACCATATATTTGAATAAAATGAAAACAAATATACATTGAATGAGTCAGTTTTTTGTAATTCAATTTTTTAGCATTTTGCAAAATTTAAATAGCTGATAACATCTTTCTGAACACCTTTATTCAAAATGTTTTTAGCTTTTCTTGTAATGAATGTTGTGGACTACTTATTGGGCGAGAATTATAGTCATTAGCTTTATTCATTTTTAAGAAAAATAAAATCATCAAAATTCTAGGTTTTTGTCAGAAAAAAGACCTTAAAGACAAACCACACGATAAATTTTGCCTATATTTACCCACATTGTTTCTTAGGCTATTATCATTCTTCATGAAAAGTTTCATAACAATCGTATGAAAACTACGCGCATATGCGAAGTACCTTAACTAAACCATGAGTGAATATACACACAGGCAATTATTATATTCTCTATTATTTAACCAATTACTAAATAGATACGCATTTTAACACATTTAATTTATACATCCACTGAAGAAAATAGTTTCACTTTACACAGCCATGACTATTTATCATATAAGCAATATTTTCTATATTCTAGTTGTTGCTGTCTTAAGACAGGATGAAAATAAAGCAGAATGTGCCGTAAGATGCATCTGCTTTACTTTCTACCTGCTTTAAGTGGTGATCGGTTTTCTAAATTAAAAACAGGCTATATGGTAATGTTTTAAACATGCACTTGTCTTTAACACTGAAACACTGATAGAAAGGGATTAGGGAAGATTTTATTTCCCTATAGAATAGTATGTGGACGTCGTGTATCGTGAACAGTAGCGGAAACCTTATTCTTCCCCATTTGAGCTGAACAAAAACCGCAAATACAAAGTAATTAAGAGAACTTATTGAAAATTCTGACTATAATTATATTTTTTATCTGAGTGACAGACAGTCTAGGGCCAGATCAGATGCCAGGTTACTTGGCGTCTTGTCTGAGTCCATTCTGTTTGTAATGGACAATTAGGTGCTTATCATAAGCGCGCTTACTGGGAAAGAATAACGACAAATAATTGACGAAATTCAGTCGGATTTCGCCCCTATGCTCATCGTTGGTGGTAGCAAAAAAATCATAGCAATTTATGTTGTCCCGTTTGATGTTTAGTCAATTGACTACTAAACACCAGGCCATTGGGTTTTTGCAAATAGTTTGGATCCTGGTCAGACGCCGAGTTACTCGGCGTCTGACCAGGATCCAAGCTGTTTGACACTCATACCGACATGGGGTTTTTTAGTGAAAAATGCCTAAAAGTTTACACCTGAGAAACAAAATGCTGACAACATCATATCCTGCGGATGATAGTTTGGTAGCAAAGGGGTTAATAGATGGGTGTTGAAATTCGCTTCTAGTCCTTGGAGTGCTGATAGCGACTTGACCAAAACTTGTAAAAAGTGACTCTAGATAAGACGCCGGGTTACGAAGTGTCTGGTCGGTATCCAAAATGTCTGGAACATGCTCTAATGTTTCTTTAGTCAAAATGCCTTGAATCTGCTTTAGGTGAATTAAAACAAACCAAAATCAGAAGCACAAAAGGTTAAGTTATTGATAATGCATACAGTTACCCTTTCTATTGCGATCACTTAATTGTGTTGGCGTATTAGGTGTTAACGGCACGTGTCTGCTTAAAGCAATATGACAGTAAAACAGAAAGCTCCTACAGGAGCTTTCTGTTTAACTGTCACCTTTGCTTTAAGCTTTCACCTATCTTTTATACAAGCAATTAGCCGGTGTTTTATTGGTCGTAATAGAGAGGTTTTACTGTACTCCGTGCTGTAGGTCACGGGACTGACTTGCCCCTTGTCCCTATCTGTCCCCTGTGATTGCCCACTGTCTGTGAGGTCGTCGGGAATGACCCTGGATGACCTCAGCGATCTAGTTGACCCTCGAGAAAAGAATTTGTTTTTTAATCAAAGGTGAAGAGGACCCGAAGTGACCCAGAGCTATTGTCACAATTTATTGATACTCTGTCGCGAGATCTCAAAAACAAATTGGATCTAGTTTGTAAAATCAGAATTAATCAAACGCTTAATTTATAGCAGGCGATAAGCGTTTAAGATAAGTTCTACATCAAATTGTGGGTCATTATTTTAAGCCCACTTTAGAGTCAGTGCGGCGATTTGGCGACCGGATGACAAGTTGACGGCGGGGTCAGAGTCTGGACTTGAAGGTGAGGCACGAGGGGCCGACCCCGTGGTGTCCCGATAATTGGATGTCGTTTAAAGATGACATCGTTATAAGGTGGTCTAAAAAGAAGCGATTTTTATCACATATTGATCACACTAAAAAAGGTGGCAACAAGTATATCTCACGATCGGTAAATCTCATGGTGACACACATACGTTAATGCCTTCGCTGACGTCATCATGCTGCTTTAACCCTTGCATGAAATTCGGGAGAATTTTAACCCTTCACCGCTTTAATGTCGTCTGCTTTAGTATTGATGTCGGCAAGGCACATTTCAAAGTTAGATTTAAGGTGGTATGACTTAATAAATATAGATAAGAGTGACAAACAGTTTGGTGCTGATCGGACGCCGTGTTACACGGCGTCTGGTCAACACCGAAACTGTTTTCAAACGCGCTTTATGGCGTCATTGAGGGTTAAATGGTTAAACAAATATCGTTTGTTTTATTTATTTTGTCAAATTTAGATTTTAGGTAAATAACCATAAATTGAATAAAGAAAGATTGTAATGAATGTTAAACAGATTGGACCATGTTCAGGATCCAAACAATGGGCTCGTGGTAAGGTAGTGAACGGGTTCGACGTAATATAGTTCCAGTTATCGAGATTCAACAGTACAAAGACGCTTATTGCGTAACAACCCGTGATGCCTTTAGCTGCCACCTTTATTAAAATTGCTCCTGATTGAATAAGGGATCGACTGTACAATCATCTCTATCATTGCAACCGGTTTAGTTTATAGTTTATATCTTTATTTGAGTCTCATCATGATTTAAACATATAATACATATAACATAATTTCCATTTACACAAAATCATGTCATTCATAAAAGAATTATCAGAGACTATATGATTGATGTAATTATCAGAATCCATTTCATTGCAAATATTGAATTAAAAGCTAGATATCGATATGCTACAGCTTTCATTTACATATTCTAAGATATATAAAGCATCTATCAATGATACGACCTAAACAGAATATCTCTTAAAGGAACACTAAGAAAGAAGAAACGTTTCAAGAAAAGAAAATAAAAACACATTAACCCATTACCCCATAGCTTGCTTCTAGTATTGAAGATAGGCGACTACTTAATGAAGGTTGAACGTAAGTATTCTGCTTTACTAGCCTGATTTAAGCTACCATCTGCTACCGTACATTGTACATGTATATAGAAATATTGCTCATGGTACATATTCACAACTGTTTAAAGTCGAAATATTTTCTTTAGTGGAATAATAAAATAACAGTTCTTTTGGGGTAAAAGATGATTTACAACCAGGTAACAGGCAAACTCAAGTTGAAAGTAATAAACAGAGAAAGTGCATTTTCATCTATCTTGCTGTAATCAGTCAAATGGCGAAATCTTTTTTAAAATCGTAGTTCTTTGTAGTTTTAGTTATTACGGTAGATCGTCTTAAATAAAGATGGCTACTTCATGCAGGATGACAATTAGAAGCTTTCTGCATTATGGTAATTCTGAATTAATTGTCTGTCTTTAGAGACATGCACGCTATTTCAATTAATGGCCGCTTACTGCCAGATTGACTGTACATCAATCTCCGATGGGTCTTGTGGCGAGGAGGATTTACTTACTTGAATAAGTAATAGTGCATATAGTACACCTTTTCTGAAGCAAACATCTG
The DNA here is from genome assembly GCA_922989275.2 of Gari tellinella. Taxonomy (NCBI): domain Eukaryota; kingdom Metazoa; phylum Mollusca; class Bivalvia; order Cardiida; family Psammobiidae; genus Gari; species Gari tellinella. The sequence continues at coordinate 86,261,302 of OV277860.1, forward strand.
GTAAGCTAACAAGAGCGTCTTTAAAAGTAGGTGACCTCTTAAAGCAGGACGAACGTAATGCATAAAGCTCCTGCAGGAGCTTTATGCATTACGTTCGTCCTGCTTAAAGCTGCATCCTGTTTAGGTACCAAAAGTGACACTTAATTTCAATGCCATTTAAGAGAGGTATTCTTGTAGTAGCAAATAGCTTAACGCTGGATAGGCGCAGCTTGTAAAATCACACTGTGAGGTTATACCTATCTATTATCAGTTTGTGCGATCAGAAACTGAATGGTAGTAAAACGATGTTTATCTTCATTTCTTTTATGAATGGAACTATCTACTATCACACACGAAGTGCGACGTTAAACTATTTGCATGTACATAATATATATCATTCTTTATATACACTCCTTCTCACATATATACACGTACATGGGGAAAACACGTTATTCTTTCTTAATAAACGCGCTTGTGCTAAAACAATGATGTCAATTACAAAACAATTGAAGGTAGATCAGACGCAGAGAAAAAAGGTATCTTCATCACTAAATTATATAACTCATTAACCCCAGGACAATTCTAGAATCTAGGTAGTTTAGTCCAACTTTGAGTATTTAGGGTCGTTTTCAAATCCACTGCACAAACATACAGTGCAGACCTAGATCACAGGGACCCTGTACAACAAGTATACTCTCTACAAAAAACAGTGCTTGTAAATGACACATATATGCTTCACGAGGATTTAATATAAAGTTAAACGTTCCTTCGTTACAGAAACAAAGATACAGAAAGGTCACATGGCAACTCTTTATTTTGGTCTACATAAAGCTTTTTGTTTTTTGTTTAATGACATGCAGCTCACTGAATCAAGGTTAGGTCTTAGTACAAATCACAGGGCCCGACACGATATATTTTCCCTCAATTATTTGTGACAAAAGCATGAAAATGTACATATACTTGTTTAGGCGACAATATCGAGCATGACAATCATACAGATCCATATGTATACACTTTTTGGTACCGATCAAATCTGTTTTTCGCTCGAATTATTAGATACAACAAGAAATTCACAGGTTTTCATCGACACTTTTTATTCGACAGTAAAGATTTTAGTATAGAGACGGCCATCTGTGTAACGTGACTGTCCACCGTATACCACCTCCATAACTGTCGATGAAAACCTATGAATTTCTTGTTGGTTACAATGATTCTAGAAGGAAGCAGATTTGATCGATACCAAAAATGTATAGTATATCTATGGAACTGTATGACCGTCGTGCTCGATATTGCCGCCTAAACAATTGTACATCAGTAGCCATTGATATATAAGGACATGACGCACCCGTGTCCTTACGCCAGAAAATCTGCCGTTTCATTGGGTAGACGTAGTTACTGTTTAATTTGCAAGATTACAATTGGTTTTATGTTATGTTTTTATGGAAGGATATTATGTTATCCAGACAGAACTGCAACAAATCTGTTGTTTCATCAACTTTTATTCACGATATGACAAATTTTGTTGAGATAGGACGATAGTGCACTGAAAATCAGTTGTACTCCTTGTTTTATTGTTTTATTACCTTTTGTCACAAATATTTTGAAAATCTATCTTTTCGGGTCCCTGTGAACCAATCCGGCGGCGGAGGCAGTGGTCTTATTTGTAAAATTTGGAATATCCTAGAGATTTATTTAGTGTAAAGAATACAATATCTGTTTCATCATCCAGAGTTTGACTTCAATGGAGGTAACACATTCAGAACTTACAAACTTTTCAAACAAAGTTTTGGAACTGAAAACTATATTAAAATAATGATACAAACAAAACACAGGTCATCTTTAAGTAAATTTCGCTCAGGTGTCGCTCCATTGCGCATAGAGACGGGAGGGTTCGAAAGGTTGGCCGAAGAACACAGGATTTGTCCATTTTGTAAAAACTGTGTAGAAAACGAATTCGATGTTATAATGAAATGTGATACTTATAATGTTATAAGAAATGATATTCTACCAACATTTAATACGCACTATTGCCAACTCTCGCCATCTTATTTTAAGCAGACGTAGATGTCTGCTATATAACAATGTGTAAACTGTGAAATTTGATTTGTGCAATTTGTATATTTTAAAATTTTAATGGTGACTATGCCCGTTTTTATTGTAAACAATGTTGATATTGTTATATTACCTAGTATGTTTTCATTTTGATAACACTATGCTAGTCTCTTATAGTTCATAAATGAATGACGTGGATAATTTACTTGATTCTATCTCCTTAAAATGAAACTTAACACAGGGCCATATAGTATTTGAAATGATACTTTCTTCACAAATATAGAACAACAACAACAGCAAATATAGAACAGCAACACACAACAAAAACCAAACTGTTTTTGACGATACATTATAATATGAATTCTTTATTCTACATGTATATTATAGTCTCATCATGGTTACAACAAAGTATACACACACAAAGAGTATTTTAAACCATGTCATTAATGAAATTATGAATTGCAAACAATTTGGAGCATGATCAGACGCCGAGTTGCTCGGCGTCTGATCTGGCTCCAAATTGTTTGTAAAGGATTTCATCGATTTAACAATAAAATGCGTATGTACCCGGTATTGGGAAAGGAAAATGTCTTCCATACTTTACGTGGCTTACTGCATATCCGTGGTAGACTGATATAGTGTAAATATTGAAACTATGTGATATATTTACACTGTGTCGCCCTGTCCCGTTTGAATTTACCCATTTATAATCGTCTCATCTATTTTGACGCTAAGTTTGACTGCGGAAACAGCTATGTTGTCTCATAAATGCAAAAATGGCCGACATAAAACAACGGTGACTTTGATCTGACCAAGATTACAGCACTATGTCCTGTGGCGTGTATTTTACGATTTGCCTTTAATACCGGCGCTTGAACCCGACTAAGCAGATAATACCCTGGTTTCCTTCTTAACAAACAGTTGGAGCATTTTAAACCACGGAGAGCTGTATAGACCCCGCCCATTATAAATACACGAGCATTATCCAAAATTGTATGTTTCAAAATCTCAAAGAAACCATTAATTAATAGGAACAATACATTAAGATAGCTTCTGATGGCCATTAAAACGTTAAAACTCTCTTAAATCGTCGATCGTTTATTAGTTAAAATAACCAACGATGTCTGGGGTCTGATGCTTAAACGTTTAAAGTTCTGGACAGGCTCTGTTATGATCGAATTATATTGTAGTTAAATGATCAGGTAAATGGTTGATTAAGTCATAATAACTGTTAACTTGACACTAAAATGTTGCTTCTAAAGGTTGCGGTTAAAAGTGGCTCATCTAACCAAGATACAGTTAAACTAACCAACCATGTCATTCAAGAAAGCGTGGCTATCTTAAACCCATTGACCCCTAGCGACGAGTATACTTGTCATTTACAAACAGCATACTTGTTCAGAGTATATTGCTCCCGTGCAAACAGTGTAGACCCTGAGTTTATCCTGTTTGTCAATTCAATATATATTTAAAACACACAACACTAACTCCTTCGATGAAGAAGCATGGAGAACATATTAACATGTTTCTAGGTTTGACATGTATTGTAATCTGCCATCTTAAAAGATAATTTGAAATGCATTTTGTATTTTGATTTTTTTATCGTGTTCAGGACTTTCTGCCTAGCGTAGAAATAGTTACAAGCATATTTATGGAATAATGAAGAAGGAAAAAGAAAATGAAGGAGAACATTTGAGAGAAAATAGAGAAATAGTAGTAAAAGAAAAGAGAGAATAGACAGAGAGACAGAGATGATGATGGTTAGCAAATTCATGTATAGACAGAAACTTAGACTGTCAAACAGAAAGGTCGTCATACGGACAGACATATAGCAATATAGACAGAGACAGAGAGACTTAGAGGCAGACAGACAGACGAAGAGGAAAGACAGACACGCTCCATTAAGGAAATAAAAGGGATGTACGAGGATAGATAAGGTTATTTGTTTTTGATCGTGTTTTATGAGATGATAAAATTGTCAGTTAATACCATGTAGTTATATTCACAACTTTTATAATATGTAACGCATAAGAGTTTACTAAGTAAAACGAGACTGACACCCATCTATCACGACCATATAAAAAGACACATTGATAGCAATGAAGATTGGTGACTGCTTAAAGCAAGATGAAATTAAATCAGAAAGCTTCTTTAGAAGCTTTCTGATTTACTTTCATCTTGCTTTAAGCACCCACTTGTTGTAACCACCGATAGTTAAATCTTATTAAGTGACGTGGTCGTAATAGGGTGGTTTTACAATTTGAAAGTCAATTTTAATCCGACGTGTTTAAACAATTGTTTTAGCTGTAAAATTAAGGTTTATTATTGTCTCTAGTCAATGTTGTAGAACTAATTTCAACCTTTTGTCCTTTCAAATACACCCTCAAGCCCTTTGCGGCATTTTTGTTAGTTTTGTAATCAATATTGCGATAAAGTCAAACAGCCGCGGGTCACAGAGATATGACTTGATAGAAATTGAAATAACCGTCATAATGTTTATCCAATTTATGCGGATTTTTTTCAAGTTTTCACGCAAATTACGCAGAAGTCGCCGACTTAGGGCGAGACGTGCTCTAAGTAGGGGTATCTATATTTCTATCTGCAGTCAATATGCCGAGGGTGATATTGGTGGAGGTCGTCAGAAAATAATAATTTGTAGTGATAAAGCGAAAATATTGGACTGTTCAGTATATTCCCGCTCACACGGCGGAGAAGTCGCTATTCATTCCCGTCTGAGCGAGGAACCTCCGTGGCCTAGTGGTTACAGACAATGCGACTGACGTTCACTAAGGTCCTTTTCCATCTGTAGGTTCGAATCCCGGTCTGGGAACTTAGGAATCTTTATATAAGTAAGCCTCGTAGCTGGCTTGTGGAAGGTCGGTGGTTCTACCAGGGACATTTCATATCATGTTATGAAATGTCCCGGGTTTACCCAGTTGCCGATTTCTGCATGAAACAGTGCATAAAGGACTTATTGGGTCTTCATCCACCTGTAATTAGCTGGGCATCGCGATATGATCGAAATACGTTGAAAGCGACGTAAAATCAAAACAAGCTAAACTCGCGTTTGAACGAAGCGAAACGCAAACGAAATGCAATTAAAGGTAGTAAACTCTGCTTCCTGAAAATATTGACGATTTTTACAATATTAGTGGCGAACAGTTTGGAGCCTGATCAGACGTTGGTTTATCCAGCGTCTGATCTGGCTACAATCTGTTGCAATGGAAATATCTGTTCTAGCAGAAATGCATCGGGAAAGAATCAGGTACATGTAGCTCTACCACTCTCAGTGCGCAGTAAGTTTTAGGTGTTTAACCCTTTACCTGATAGCACTGTTTCTAGTATTGAAGATATGTGACTACTTAAAGCAGGTTGAAAGTAAAGCAGAATGCGCCCTAAGGCGCATTCTGCTTTACTTTCAGCCTGCTTTAAGCTATTAACTGCTAGAATAAGGAAAGTATTAAATTGACACATATTCATTACGGTATAATTTGGAACTATTTTCTTCAGCGGATGAATAAAATGAATGTGCTAAAAGTCGCTTCTATAAGGGAAAGGGTTAAGGAAGATGTCTGTTTAAAGCAAGTGGATACTAAAGACGACATCTTGTGTAATCATTTTGCGTTAACTCATTGACCTTAAAGTTCAAAATGACAATTCATTGTTTTCCCAATAACACCTAGTGCAGATTTGACTACATGCAGTTGTCTACAATACATTGCAAATTGACGAACAGAAAATACCCCGATCAGAAGAGTCATTATTAGCCCTCTGTTGTACTGTTAATATGTTTGTTAAAGAGACGTACATGTATGCTCATTGGTTTTTATTAAATTTTGGAGAAAAGTGCAACATCTAAGTATCATATTCTATCAAACTGCATGTACATGTATGTCCTTTTGTTTTATAATGAAAACATGTTACTTTCGAATACACACCAAAAACTGATGACCAGAGAAACTCGTCTGATTAGTCGCCAAACTGATATAAAGATACAGATATAAACAAATCATCTAAGTTGTTTTAAAAATAAATAATACCAAACACTTTTGTTGAGAAGAAATAACGCTTTCTCCTGCATCGATGAAGCTTAAAGATGACAAATAAAAGATCACAGTCAAACAGAAAGCTCCAAAAGGGGCCTTTAATGTTACTTTCAGATTGCTTTATAATCAAATACCTTCATATACTCTTTCACTCTCAATGCTGCATACAGTTTGAAACTCGTATTGGTTTTTTCCAATCATATTTCCTTAAAATTAACTTTAAAACGAGATTGCAGAAAGCAATATTGAAGCAGACGACAATGAAACGGTGAAGGGGTAAAAATCTCACGAAAGATTTGGCAGCCAAAGGGTTAAGCAGTACGCACCAAGCACTAAACCTCGTTTTAGAGGGATCATATTAGAGGGATGTAAATGTATAAGCATCATTCATGTAGCACTATTGATTCAATCTAATACGACACTAGTTGATTTGTTTTCATTCTATGTTGCTTTAGGCTCCTAACTGAAAGACTAAATAGAAGCTAGAGTGAGAGTAATAAGTAGATACCTAATTCAAAATGATACATTGTGGTGTCATATTGCCGGACTAGGGCGGTTACTGTGATCACGTGACCTGTCTGGTTAAATAACGAACTAAACACTATTTTTTCTCGATTGTATACTTTGTGCCAAAAGCGATAGACTGTCGATAGTCGTAACAATTTCTTGAAGTAATAATTTGCAGTTGAAATATAAGCCATATACAGTAACACCCTTACTCAAATGACCACCCAAGATCCACTACTGATTTTCACCTATAGCACTTTATGAGCAAGCTTTGTGATAACATTTGCAAACAGTTTGGAGCCAGATGAGATGCCGAGTAACGTATTACTGTATCAACACAATGTTGATTTCCCATTTGAACGCAAACGAAATGCAAACGCATAACGTACCCGTATTCCATTGTTAAAGAAAAAGGTTGAACATCATCCTTAACTCTCAATGACGTCATACAGCGCGCTTGCAAACAGCCAGGACCTAAACTGTTACACATTATTTTTTAAATATCTTCAGTCATACTGCCTTAAAATTAACGTTGAAAGGATATTACAGACAACAATTTTACGATGAAGCGGTAAAAATCTCACAATTAATTTCGCAGTGAAAGAGTTAAGCGAACTCGAATTGTTGATGTTCGAACCTGTCTTTGTTTTATTCGGGCCAAATCTCTATTATTCATCTTTTCATCTACATGTGTGCAACTTAAGATAAAGCGAAGACATGTGATCTCGTTCATTCATATCACATGTACATGTACTTTTAATGGACAATTCCATTTTTTCCAGTTAAGCCTGGTCCATTTTAGACTATTTAGGCTTAATTGTAAGTGTAACAATATACATGTATAACAATATCACACACAGTGCTGACCCTGATGAGAGACCTCCTGCTGATCAGGGTCCTGCTTTGTTTTCATTTGATCAAATGTTCTCTTTTGTACACTGTTTACCCATGACGAGTATACTCGTCGCTAGGATTGAATGTGTTAAACCCAGAGTAATGTAGTAGTTACCCATATCGTTATTGTTCCAAGTTTAGATTAACGGTTTAGAAATGTTTACTAAAACACATCAAAACGTTTTGAACATGATCAGACGTTGGCGCCTGATCTTGAAGGAAACAATTTGCAAATGTATTTGTCATCGGGAATGCTTTATAATAATAATGATGATAATAAAGACTTTATTTAATGGCGGAACAAATCATTCACGAGACCCTCAAAACATATTTACAAATAAACAACAGAACCAACACAAAACATACATTTATATTGGCAATGTACAACAGAAACTGAACCCAGCCACCAGTCACAACAACCGGTACAGACCAAGATCAGCTATGGCAATGAACATGCAGCATCACAACAATGTCTGTCCGCTTTATATTAATACTTTTGAGTAGTTTAGTAAAATTACTATGCACACATTTGAAGACCAAACGTTCTGATTCATGGGTTCGTTACCATGGAAGGAAGACAAATCATATCAGTGTTAGACGACCATTCATTGAAGAAAACATGGACCCGTCGTACGTCGGGTTGCTGCTAAATAATAATAATAATAATAATAACGACTTTATTTCATGTGGATTACATATTTGGTAACAAACAAACAAACCAATTTTCAGTATGGTCCACAAACAAAATTAACATATATACAACACGAATTATATGAGACAAGAACACAATCAGTATTTTTAAACCTTTGCAAACAGAGTGGACCCAGAAAAGGCAGTTCATGTAGAGCTATACACAGGGACTACATGTACTCTGTTTACTTAGAGAATTTTAAAGATCAATCTGAAAATAATAATGTATTAGTGTCATTCTGAGAAATCAAGATTTGTTATTTGTACATGAATATTCAATAGATTGAGGCAATATAAAGCTCAAATAAAACGACGTTTTCACAAATAGAAAGATCTAGTTGTTGTTGGCCTCCTTCAGTCAGTGTTGACTATGGATTTGATTCCACTTCTCTGCCCTTGGTTGAACATCTCCGCTGGTGGCTGAACAGTCCGATGCGGGAATGGCAGTCTCTTTTACAGGTGACACACAGATATATAGACTGTGTTGTGTCTCGGTTGCAGTTTTCTTTTCTACGGGCTCGTTTGTCTTCTGCTAAGCTGATCAGCTTTTCCTCTCCTGACACCAGCTGTTTAGCAAGGGTGCTTCTCCACTTTGATCGGTCAGCAGTAAGATCTTCCCAGTGTTCGCTGTCAATCTCTAGGGCTTTCATGTCCCTTTTACAGACATCTCTGTAGCGCAACTGAAGGCGGCCAGTGTCTCTTTTCCCGGTTGCAAGTTCCCCATAGAGGATGTCTTTGGGTATTCTGCCGCCCTCCATACGACGAACATGACCTTGCCAACGGAGCATACGCTGTCTTAGTAGGGTAAACACAGTATTGAGGCCTGCGCGAGACAAAACTTCAGTATTGGGCACTTTGTCCTGCCAAGAGATGATGCACCTCATGTGAAATGTGTTTAGTCTCTTTTCTTGCTTAGCGTAGGTCGTCCATGTCTCACTCCCATATAGTAGTGTGCTGATGACGCATGCATTGTACACTGCCATCTTCGTTTTAACGTAGAGCTTGGAGTTCTCCCACACGCGTGTGGTGAGCCGAGCAAAGGTGGTTGCTGCTTTCCCATTTCTCTTACTTATATCTGTATCAAGAGTGAGGTTACTGCTTGCTGTGGACCCTAGGTATGTGAATTGGTTAACAACTTCTAACTCATAGTCGTCAATGGTTATGGCTGGTGGCACATTTACACCTTGTCCTAGGACATTTGTCTTCTTTAAGCGATCCATTAGGGTCTGGAGTTCTTGTTCGGTATGGGTTGTGACTGCAGCATCACCAGCAAACAACATGTCTCTGATCAGAACGTCCCGTATTTTCGTTTTGGACTTGAGTCGTGCAAGGTTAAACAGTTTGCCATCCGATCTGGTATGTAGGTAGACTCCCTATGTTGTCGTGTCGAAAGCATGCTTCAGGAGCAAGGCAAAGAAAATCCCAAAGAGCGTTGGAGCAAGGACACAGCATTGCTTGACGCCACTGCGTATGTCAAATGGTTCTGATACGTTTCCATCATACTGCACTGATCCCTTCATGTTTATGCGGAAGGATTCAATGAGACTCTGCAGTTTAGGCGGGCATCCAATCTTTGGAAGAATCTTGAATAAACCATCTCTGCTGACTAAGTCGAACGCCTTTGTGAGATCAATGAAGGCAATGTACAATGGCATGTTCTGTTCTCTGCATTTTTCCTGGAGCTGGCGTAGAGAGAATATCATGTCTACCGTTGATCTGTTGGCACGGAAGCCACATTGGGATTCTGGATAGACGCGCTCAGCCAGCTTCTGAAGACGGACAAGAACTACCCGTGCATATATTTTGCCAACAATGCTGAGGAGAGAGACCCCCCTGTAGTTATTGCTGTTACTTCTCTCGCCCTTGTTTTTGTAGAGGGTGATGATATTGGCGTCCCTCATGTCTTGCGATACAGCGCCTTCTTCCCAGCATTTGCAGAGGACTTCGTGCAGTGTGAGCAGTAGGGTAGTCTTGAAGTGCTTGATCAGGTCTGGAGGAATACCATCACTGCCTGGTGCTTTTCCTGCATTCAAGCTGTCAATGGCTTTACTGAGTTCATCCAAAGTAGGTTCAGCATCCAGTTCAGTCATGATTGGTAGGCATTTGATGGCATCAAGGGCTGAATCTTGAGTATAGTTCAGAATAATGCTCCACCCATCTCTCCATCTGCAGGCTTTTGTCAGTGATTACTTCCCCCGATAAAGATTTGAGGGCAGCTGACTTAGACTGGACTGGTCCAAGTGCCTTCTTGATCCCATCATACATTCCTCTAATGTTTCCAGTGATGGCAGCGGTCTGAAAGTCTCTGCTGAGCTGAGTCCAGTACTCATTAGCACAGCGCCTGGCAGTCTGCTGTACTTTGCTTCTTGCAGCCCTAAGAATCTGGAGGTTCTTTTGATTAGAGGTCTTCTTGTACGCAGCAAGAGCAGCACGCTTTGCTTCAATGACTGGTGTCATCACAGAGGACTTTGCTTCAAACCAGTCCTGCGACTTTGAAGTTTTCTTCCCAAAGGTTGTCAAGGCTGTGCGATGAATAGTGTTTCGTAGTTCTTCCCATCTCAGTGTTGCAGACTCCACAGGCAGCAAGGCCTCAAACTCTTCATTGAAGGTGGCAGCAAACTGTTCTACAAGTTCTTGTTGTGGCATATTACATGTGTCAATGCGGGCCTTTCCTTGTTGTCTTGCTCGGTGGAATTTCTTCACTTGTGTTCTGATCCTGCAACACACCAGTGAGTGGTCTGTGTCGCAGTCCGCGCTCTGGTAGGTACGGGTGAGTAGTACATTTTTAAGTAGAGTGCGCCTTGTCAGGATCAGGTCTAGCTGGTGCCAATGTTTTGAGGTTTTGTCTGAAAGTATGAGTTGGTGATACATAGGTTGTGAAATGTGCAAAACTCAAGCAGTCGCTGTCCATTTTCATTCATCTTTCCCACGCCAAACTGTCCAAAGCAGGAAAGCCAGGAGTCGTGATCAGCACCAACTCTGGCGTTGAAGTCACCCAGAAGGATTAATTGTTCTGTTCTGGGGATGCTGCTGACAGTTGTTGAAAGATCCTCATAAAACGCTTCCTTAGCTTCTGGTATGGCGGTCAAGGTGGGTGCGTACACACTGACAAGAGTAATTGGGGCTTCAGTGGTGTTGAGGCGGTGAGTAAGTATACGTGCAGAGCCGTTGCTGCCTTGTTCCACCATATCCAGCAAAGTGTTCTTCACTGCAAAGCCCACTCCATGCTGCCTGGGCACATCAGAGCTCTTCCCCTGCCAGTAGAATGTGTAGTCCTTCTCTTTCAGCATTCCTGCATCAGCCAAACGAGTTTCCTGAAGGGTGACTATGTCTACGTCCAGTCTCTTGAGCTCGTCATTTATGACAGCTGTCTTCCTGGCATCACCAATGCTTTGAGGTTTATTTCAAGGCCTGTCATCATTGTCCGTACGTTCCAAGTTCCCAGTTTTAGAGCTGGTCTCTTTTGTTTATATGTAGTTTTGCCTGGTGCATAATTCTCGGTCTGACTGTCAGAATACACTTAATCCCCATGCACCCAATGAGGAAAGCAGACAGTGGCGGGACAGCACCTTACTGGCTGGGGGCTGCCCAGCTTGAGGCGGGCGATAGCTGTCCAATGGGATCCAAAAATCCCTCCCTCCGTCGGGAGTAACCCCTGGCGCCTAGCTCTACGCAAATCGAGCCATGGCTTATAACCGGTAAACTGTTGCTCCCCGTGTTGTGTCAGCGCCTAAGGCGAAGCTGGAGTGTCCTCTCCAGTTTTGTGTCTGGTTACACTACCTCTCCAGTGTAAGGCGATAGGTAGGAATCAAGCCTGGGCAGGGTGATATGGAGAACAAGATGTTGCCCATGCAGCATGTCCCCCCTCTCCACGTCGCTGATAGATCCACATGAACAGCAGGGCTAATACAGTATGGGGACCAGCGCCGTCGCAGGAGCTGTCAGAACGAGGCTGAGATCAGCAACGAGCTGCCTTAGGGGCTCCGACTACGGATTTTTCTTCAAGGTTGACCCCCGAAGCCTTTCCTATAAATAGATATCCCACAAGGCAGTGGAGGTTTGAAATCGGGGTATTCCTTCCCCTAGATGGGCTGCCCACCAAGGCTAAAGAGTCCAATCTACCCACTATTTAACCCATAGCTGGGGTCTGTTGATGGATACCAGGGCGTGGCCACATGCCAGTGGGCCTGCATATCGCAACTTTAGGGGCAGACCACCTCCAAGTCCTTGGTAAGTTCAGCCTGAGGCCGTAAGGTGCTCAGTTACCGTACACTGCCACGAGGAGGCACTACCTAAGGCTTGCTGATGGAGAGGTTATATACTGGCAAGGACAGACTAACGCATTCTGCTGCCCCTTTCACATTGCTGCTAGCCAGCGGTGAGAGCTGAAAGCGGAAGGTGACAAGCACACAACACACCTCAGATCTAGACCAGTGACATTATATAATACTTTAAACCCTTTAGTCCATGGTATATATAGTTATGCAGAAAGTCACACGAGAAACTTTCTACATACTGTTTACATGTACACAAACCTCTGTTGTTTATTAATCCTTTACCCCCATGTCCTGTTTCTAGTTTTGGAGACGGTTTACCACTAAAAGCAGATTGAAAGTAAAGCAGAATGTGCATTTAAGGCGCATTCTGCTTTACTTTCAGCCTGCTTTAATCTATTATCAACTAGGATATAGATACTTTTTCTTATGGTAGATGTAGATCTACATGTTCATGGCTGTATAAATTGGAACTACTTTCTTCAATGGCGGATTAAATTGAATGCGCTAAAAGACGCTTATATGGGGCAAATGATTAAACCATCTCTTGGCATACAGAACTGTCGATTCTGATTCATTTTCAACAAGTGTGTGCCGGTTTATTTGCTTTATCAATCCACCCACTGCCTTACCCCGAGTATAGTACATGTAGTTGTTTGAAAACAGTATGGACCCTGATCAGACTCCGCGTAACGCGACGTCTGGTTAGGATCCAAACTGTTTGACACTTATTTCAATATTTCTTAAGTCAAACTACGAGTACCTAAAATCAAAATTTGACAAATAAAAGCAGACGATAATTGCTATTAAAAATTGATGACGTCATAGCATTGAATGGGTTACCCTTCTAAATACTAGTCGTTTTCTTTAACACTGTAGCTAACAGTTTTGATCCGGATGAGGTGTCGAGTTATTCAGCGTCTCATCTGGATCGAGTAGTCTTACTGAAGTATATTTCAGGTTAGAAAATGCAGCTAAATCAACTCTTAGAATTTTTGCAGACGACAAAATGTGCAGACGACAATTACATAACGTGCTTTTAGATTAATACCATTTTTACTGATGGTTAGAAATGCAGCATACAAATACCCGGATATAACGGTGGACAATAAGCGATGTCAGCAATGCGAAAATTGCCTTATTCATGCCTGCTTCTTCATACAAAAAATACAATGGTAAGCCGCATATCTACCAACAATCACATCACAATAAAATATAAAAACATCTCATATAGGAAGATACCCTATAACTTTACATGATAAAGAGGGGTATCTTTAACCCCTTTACTGCCATGACGTCATCAAATTTTAATAATTACCGTCTGTTTTAATTTCTTAAATTCAAATTTAAAGTATTTTGACTGAAGAAATATTGAAATGAGTTTTAAACAGTTTGGATCCTGATCAGACGCCGCGTTACGCGGCGTCTGATCAGGATCTAAACTGTTTGAAAGTACTTTTTGAACTCGGAGTAAGGCAGCGAAGGGGTTAACCCCTTCACTGGCTCGTACCCACTGATCTAGTATTTGTAAACAGTTTGTATCCAGAGCAGACGCCGACTGACTCGCGTCTGATCAGAATCCAAACAGTTTGACACACCTATCAATGTGTGTTAGCCAGCATCGTTTATATCAAATAATTTTAGCAATAAGTCAATCAGATAATTTTAACCAGACCATACCTATGGCAACATAAGAGTAAACCATATTCTATAGGGTATACCGTTATAGTACGGTATTAAATAGCCACCGACATTCTAATAACGTAATCCTATACGCCTTTTCAAAGTTTTCTGAGAGAATTAAATAGCGCACGTCCAACTGATATGCAGTATCATAACCTGTCTATTTTTCATTAACTTTTAATTTGATATAGTATGTAATAGAAGCAGTCTTTTGACCCCCTCCACTGCCTTAAGCCGGGTTCAATAGTTATTTTCAAACAGTTTGAATACTGATCAGGCGCCGCGTTTCACTTGGTTTTCTATTTTATTTTTGTCCCTCAATTGAGCTCCTTAAGAACATTTGTGAATTACTTTTATTCAGCATCTAATTGTCGAATATTTCAATGTTTGATAAAGTGTCTATTCTGGAATGTCATCTCCGGATCCGTTTTAAATTGGTTTGACATTGTTCGCATGAGGGACACGTGCTCGACGACCTTGGCACTAGACCCCCGAAGTACACGGGAAGGAGCTCATGTTCCCCCCAACACGCATTTATGCTAAAAGATTATAATTATGTCAATTGTAAACTGTAACAGTTTGGAGCCAGATGAGGCTCAGCGCTTACAAAGCGTTTGAGTTGAATCGTCTGTTCTCAGCATTTGATTGGTCAGATTTGAGCCTAAGCTCAAATCTGACCAATCAAATGCTTGAGAACGACTGCAGACTCAACTCAAAGGCTGTATAACATTGGAGCAAGATGCCGAGCAGCTCCAAAGCATTTTGACTCAGATTGTAATTGTCACAGTTTTCAAGAACTTGACAGTTTCTAAATATTATTGCAATGTGTTAACCCTTTGAGCGTGAGTTACGCATACAAACCTTTGAAAACAGTTTACATGTGAAGAGTATACTTGTCCTATGAATACAATTTACATATGAAGAGTATACTTGTCCTTTGAAAACGGTTTACATGTAAAGGGTATACTTGTCCTATGAAAACAGTTTACATGTGAAGAGTATACTTGTTCTTTGAAACTGACAGCGAAGACTCAGGGTCTGCACTTTTTATTGCAGAAACACCAGTAAATACACGTAGTCACAAATGGACTAGACTTGTATGACAAACAGAAATTGTCCATCAACCCTTTCACTGCCAAATTGTTCGTGAGAATTTTACCCCTTCACCGTTCCATTGTCGTCTGCTCCAATTTTGTTGTCTGCAATGTCGTTTCAAAGTTATAAAATAAGGCAGTATGACTGAAGAAATTTCAAAACGAATGTCAAGCAGTTTGTATCCTAATCAGACGCCGCGTAACGCGGCGTCTGATCAGGAGGTTAACTGTTTGCAAACACTCTGTTAAGCATCACTGAGAGCGAAACGTTAAACGTTTCAGGATTGCATGAGTTAATCTAGAAATACCGGAATTGTTTTTCCCAACTGTACAACTGTGGGTCTTGGTTCCCCGGATCTGAACCGAAACCCGCTAAACCTTTGTGACGAGTATACAGTGAAACCCCTCTAAACCGGAACCTCTAAATACCGGAGTTCTCTCTAAACTGGACAAAACCTTTCGTCCCGTTTCCAACTCTTCTTTAGTTTAACCAATTACACTATAAATATGCCTTTTTACGCTTTTGATTTATTTCTTAATTGAAGAAAATACATTCATGAATATATACCATCAGAAATGTTTTCTATATTCTAGCAGACGATAGCTTAAAGCGCATTCCGCTTTGCTTTCAAACTGCTTTAAAGGACCAACTATCTTCAATACTAGAACAGCAACGTTGTCCTTAGAATACGTTTTACACGCGTGTTGCTCAAGAGAGGGAGTACATGTAGCTTAATTATGTAAATACTGATTTGTCACATATCTTATAGAATGTTATTTGCCATGTTTGTGTTGATCATGTTGTAATATTACACATAAAAACATTGAATTGCCCCCCATAGGGAGTCGTCCTTTACAAACAGTATGAATATTGAAATTGTCCTACACAAACAATGTATAATCTGACCAAAGTCTCATCAGGGTCTGCACTGTTTGCAATTTTGATATGACAAAGTCAGCGGTAAAATATTTGAGTAAAACTGGCAACCCTGACTATGTTAAAACGTATAACTTATTTTGTTAGTACAGTATACAAACTATTATTTGCAGTGCAAACAGTTTGGAGCCAGATCAGACGCCGGGTAACCCGGCGACTGATCTGGCTCCAAACTGTTTGCCACCAAGATAAAGATGAATGATCAGAATTGTCAAAAAGTTGTACTTTTCTACGTTTTAGTATTTTACGTTTGCGTACGTTTGCGTTTAAACGGGAAAGAATAACAGATTCTCCACTGTATACATGCGATTTATACTTACCTCTTCACTTCCCTTTTGCAAATTCTTTGCTGTTGTTTTTATGCTGTTTGAATGTAAATATTGCACTTTTCATATCTATAACGACTTAATTTAATAGTTTAATCATTCGAATTTCTTTAACACTCTCATGATCAAATTTATTGTGAGGTTTTTACATTTTATTGTACATGTATTGTATTTGTTTTTAGTTCCCCACTGTATATATTGAAGCGACACCTGTTACAGATAGAAGATGGCGCCTATCTGACACGTGATAGCCTTCAAAGTGGATCCCTTTTTTGACACCGTCCAGGACACATTTCAGTCAAAGAGACTATTGCATGACTAGCACGCGAGTACAAAACATGCAAGGTATATGATATCAGTTATTGGCCGGACGCGAACGGGAGACTCCGAACTGTTTGCATCTTAGATAAAAGTCATAATATATACAACTAGATCAATTCAGGTATACCTGTCATTTTCTACATTTTATTGCAGTGTATTTGTATTTTTGTTGTTTGTTTTCGTTTTAGACATTCTGTACCCATTTTGTATGCAATAATATTTTAAACAATTGCCAAAAGAAACCTCAATAATGTGACTGTCATCCAGTTTGGATTATGATTGGACTCCAATTACTCGCATTCTGTTCGGATTCTATACTATTCCGATATACCAGTGCTTTCGGGTGTGCAAGTGAATGCGTTCAAGAAACTCGATGATGAGGCACCCATGAAGTTAGTATCATATTTAACCCCGTATAAAATGCACATCACGTGACATATCATAATATTCATGTCTGGCACGTGGCAAAGACCTTGTAATGTTTGCATTGTTGCGGACTTGTAATGATTGGTAGTGTACTGCAGTCTTTTCATTTAAAATCTGAATCCCTCACCAAAGAACATTTGTTGATGCTTCATAGTCACGAGGGTATATTGTTCACTGTACTATATATAATAACATAATATACTCTCGTCACTATAAAGCATCAAAAATGTTCTTCGGTGACCAAACCACGTTAGTTCTTTGCAAACAATTAAGACACAAGGCTTATTTTAGACGGGAAAGAATAACGTTTTAACTACTTTAATGATGTACAGTGCTCCTTCTCTACAATAACACTCCATGGGAGACACAGATTGTGTGTGTTGTTCGGAAGGAGTTGTTATAGGGAGGGGGAATTGATACGTTTAGAGTGTTGAGCATGACGTTTCTTACATCTGCAAAGCGTTTAAATCCAGACCAGACGCCGCGTAACTGTTTGTCACTCGTCACGATTTTTCTTCTAACAAAATGTCCAATAAGTAAGTTTGAGAAACAATAGCAGACGGTAATTATTAGTAGACGATATTGCAGCAGTAAACGAGTAAACATAATTGTCTTGTTTGAGGAAATTTGACACTCCGTAAGGAGGGACTGGTTGTCGGGAGGGTCGTTGTAGGGAATGAGCACTGTGTTATGTACAGTGATAGTAGTCATGACATATGACACACTACACCTACGAAAGAGGCTGTTAGATACGGCAGTATTGACATCTCTGATTTATTTATCCATGTTTGGAGTCAATATGTGTACAGTAAAACCTGTGTTAAACTGTCATTAACCCTATCCCCTACAGAAGCGCCTTTTAGCGAATATGATTTATTCATCCGCTGAAGAAAAATAGTTCCAATTTAATCAGTCATGAATATATATATTATATGGAATATTTTCTATATTCTAACACATGATAGCTTAAAGCAGGCTGAAAGTAAAGCAGAATGCGCCTTAAGGCGCATTCTGCTTTACTTTCAACCTGCTTTAAGTAGTCACCTATATTCAGTTCTAGAAATAGGCTTTCAGGTAAAGGGTTAAACTAAAGAACATATATTCATAATGTTTCTTAAAGGTTGCAGTTCAAATGCAAAACAACAATAATGCATAAATATGCCATCTTGTAGCATTCCGCATTGTTCTTGTCATATTATAAGCGATAAAATGTATTTAGAACTCGAAATAATCGTACTTCTTCAGCAAATTGACCGCTTTTGACAGTTTAAATTGTAAATTGCATGGAAAATTAAACGTTTTCAAGCAAATGTGTTTGGATTGTTTTAATTTAGTTTACCTTCTGCGCGATATAGGTTAATTTGTGATCACTGCTGCAAACAGTTTTTTCTTAGGTATGAGCATTTTAATGAAAGCAGGCGAAACCCCGTTTTAACATGATATCGATTTTCCTTTCACACGGCACGCATAATAATTAAGCCGTTTTTACTGTCCGACCGTACATTGATTTGACGTCTATCCACATTGTTCGCCTTTGATACTGAATTAACCATTACACCAATTGATTTGGAATTTTTTTGTCAACTATGTATTTTTCATTATGTTTTATCAGTTTAAGGTGGTTCGACAGCGGGCGGCCCGCATCTCGAGTTCCGGAAATGCTGATGACTTTCACCTGATCTTTTCGGCACGTGCTTATAGTAGAACATTTAGATAAAGAAAAGTTGGATGATATTCAGTGTCATCTCTGTTAGCGCAGTTGGTTACGTTGGTTGATTAGCAATGCAAAGGTTCTGGGTTCGATTCCCACTCGCTTCAAAACTTTTTTTTAAAATGAATTGTCCGATTTTATTGACTAGTTAATCCATAACGCAGTGATCAAAGGACAGGCTATGTTTAGTCACGTAATAATGAATAGTATCAGATGCAAGTATAGTCAAGTGACAACTAAACTTTGTGAGGATCTATAGCCTACATGACAGATGGCAGCTTAACACAGCACAAAAGTAATGCTAAAAGATAGATCCTATAGGAGCTTTTATGTATTACTTTTGTTCTGTATGAAGCAGTCACCTGTCTTCAAAGATCTACAGGCTACCGTATTTAATGGTCCCTTATAACAGGTTTGACTTATGGTATTATTTAGAGCTGACGGCATTTTAAAGTTGAACTCAAGGGAGGTTACTCGTTTTGTGTTAACATTTTGTCAGAATTTCTGGAAATCATGTATAAAATGTAAATTCCACTGTAGATTTTCATAAAACTTTTGCGACTAGTAGAACTAAGTAATATCTATCTAATAAGAGTAAAATTAGTGTATGTTAAACGACTAGATTTTTTGTAATTTGAGATTTAGTGAATTTGACTTTTTTAAAATATTGATATTTCCAGAAAATATGTCATGAAATATATTTTGTTTGCACAATATCTTACAGTCTCTGTACAGTTTACTTGAATGTACAGAAATTACTGTGTTATATCATTTGATAAAGAAATTATTCCTGTTTATTAAAAAAGGAGCTCTTCTCGACAAAAGGTCCTGTCAGAAAAAAACGGCACTGTAACTTTTTTTTATTTTAATGATTTTTCACTCTCCATATGGTATATTTCAATTTAATCAAGGTTTCAAAGAATTCTGACACAGAATAAGTTGACCCGCGAACCACCTTAAACATTTTTACTATTTTAAATGTAACAACAACGTAATATATAAATGTCATTTATATCACAGCATCTCTTCATAACATAAGTATTTAAATGATTGACAAGCATAATCTGACGACGTGTAATATAAATTAAACATGTGTAGCGTTCTGTAACCGCCATTGATACCATAATTATGCACTGACCAGCATGTTGAAATACGTTCAATTGATGGGCAATTTGTAATAAATTCTTTAAAATAATAAGACGACTTAGTAGACTCAGTTTTCATGTGCAGCATGTATATGTGTTGGTTTCTGGAACAATTGATACGTATACAGGCAAAGAATTAAACAGTTGCATGTATTGGTTAGACTATGCAAATGTAAAGAAGCTCTCGTAATCGCCAAAACCAAAATCATGTTATTACGGATTTTAGGGTTCTTCATTAAAGTACTCATGGCTTTGAAATCAATGCATATTCAAATGTGCAATTTGGCATAAATATGCAAATATGATGTATCTAGGAAACTGTATATTTAAATGTTAAAGCGTATATTTACTTTAGGAAAAAAAGACACGTTTGAACTAGAGTTCCGTTTGTTTGGGACATCCTGTTGTCGCCCAAAGCAATATACTGCTGCTTGATGGGCAGCGTGTTGACTATGGTGAAATATGTTGTGGCTTCTCTGGTACGGTGCATATCCATGACTGTATAAAGGAAAACTATTTTCTTGAGCGGATGAATAGTTAATGGTGTAAAACGGCGTATCTATTTGGTAATGGGTTAAACGGGAAATGTTAACATCTTGCCCAATGCACTCGTTCATTATTGCAAGGATATGTGCAGTGTTCCGGGGTGTGAAATACGCTGTAAGGACACGCCATGTCACAGGGTTAGGTACTGAGGCTGTCGTGTGACACACCTATCAGTGTCGCTATTCTCCGGCCACAATACCGGAATGTCACGGCATCCTAACCCGACGACTGCAGCAACTACCAAGAAACCTCTCTTTAGCGACACTTGAAATAAGCCAGTGTGTGGGTATTTAAAACGCGTGGTTACTTAATGCATGTCACATGTAATGTAGAAAGCTGTAGGATCTTACTGTTGTCAACCATTAAGCAACCTCGTATCTTTAACAATCACTATACTTCCACACTTGTTGGTTGATAAAGACAAGTTGCATTGTATAGACAGTGTCGCCTTGAATGGCCATGTACCGGTTTTACCCGGCTATACATCAAAAGTAGACATGATGTGTGAACAGTTTTATTAATTTGACAAAAACCTTCAAATTTGTATCACATGGACGCTCCGTTTATTTATTAACCCGACATAAGATTAAAACACGCCATCAGAAGCAGTTTGCCATTTCGGGGGAGCAAATTTCAGCGATGAACAGTATTCTTTCCTACCAAATGAATCTTCACCCTAAGAAACAAATGTTCATTGTCAACAGTCTGGAACAAGATCAGAAGCAACTTTGTTCTACATTAGGCTGATTAGGCGATAAGCACTTTGTTACTTAGATCTTTAAAAAATACGACAATTTTAAGCCATTCTCCAAGTACATGTATGTATAATTATATTAAAATTTCACTGACTTCGTTTAAATACGACGGCCAAAGTTGTACATGTATTTTGTTTGATTTGAACAAGAAAACCCAAATTACATGTACATGTATCTGTGCTTTGATTTGAATAAGACGACCAAGGTTACCATAACCCATTTATGCCAACGGTCCTATATAGAGGACATGGGCAAACAGCGTAGTCTTTAACTCTTTCCTCCCTGAAACTTTAAATGGACAATTCCAGTTTCTATTTAAGTCTAGTCCATTACTGACTTTTAAGGGTTGTTTTTGCCTTTGTTTGGCATTATGACAAACAGTGATGACCCTGATCAGAGGGCTCCTTTCGGAGCCCTCTGATCTGGGTCTTCACTGTTTGCACAGGACAAGTGTACTATTCACATGTACACTGTTTGAAAAGGACGCCTATATGCGGGACTAGGGCTCAATGGGTTAATTAGACGCGCCATAATGAGGTGTCTGATCAGAGTCTACACTGTTTGCTGATAGGTGTTTCAATTTAAAACAAAACGAAAATGAAAATTTAGACCAAGCATTCCCTAGATCAAGAATGGAATAATCCAATATAATTACAAGCATGGAAGACGCCACTGGGGACAAAAGGGCTAAGTGTCATCTGAATAGGTATATGTACCCGTGTTCCAAAGTACCTGCGCTTCGGTCTGAACAGGTAGATTCTACACCAAATTTATTTGTGATTTGGTCTGCTCTGGTAGGCCTAAGTTACATGTGAATTGGTCTGCACAGGTAGGTCAAAGTAACCTTTGATCCGATCTGCACATATAGACCAAAGTAACCTGTGGATTTAACTGCTCAGCTAGACCAAAGTCACCTGTGATTTGGTGTGCTCTGGTAGGCCTAAGTTATTTGTGATTTGATCAGCATATATAGACCAAAGTTACCTATGATTTGGTAAGCTCAGATAGGCCAAATTTCACTATGATTAATTTTGATCTGCATAGGAAGGCCAAAGTTTTCTGTAATTTGGTCTGCTCTGGTAGGCCTACGTTACATGTGATTTGATCCGCATATATAGACCAAAGTTACCTATGATTAGGTCTGCTCAGGTAGGACTAAGTTACCTGTAATTTGATTCGCACATATAGACCAAAGTAACCAATGATTTTGTCAGCTCATGTAGGTCTAAGTTATCTGTAATTTGATCCGCACATATAGACCAAAGTTACCTGTGATGTGGTCTGCTCAGGTAGGTCTAAGTTACTTGTGATTTTATCTGCACATATATACCAAAGTTACCTGTGATTTGGTCTGCTCAGGTAGGGCTAAGTTATATGTGATTTAATCCGCACATATAGACCAAAGTTACATGTGATTTGGTCTGCTCAGGTAGGGCTAAGTTATCTGTGATTTTTTCGCACAGATACTCCAAAGTTACCTGTGATTTGGTCTGCTCAGGTAGGTCTTAGTTATCTGTGATTTGATCCGCACATATAGACGAAAGTTACCAATGATTTGGTTTGCTCAGGTAGGTCTAAGTTACCAGTGATTTGATCTGCACATATAGACCAAAGTTACCTGTGATTCGGTCTGCTCAGGTAGGTCTAAGTTATATGTGATTTAATCCGCACAGATAGACCAAATTTATTTGTGATTTGGTCTGCTCAGGTAGGTCTAAGTTATTTGTGATTTGATCCGCACAGATAGACCAAAGTTACCTGTGATTTGGTCTGCATAGGTAGGCAGTAGTTACATGTGATTTGATCTGCACATATAGGCCAACGTTACCTGTGATTTTGGTCTGCTCAGGTAGGCCTAAGTTAACTATGATTAATTTTGATCTGCATTGGTAGGCCAGAGTTACCTGTGATTTTGGTCTGCTCAGGTAGGCCTAAGTTAACTATGATTAATTTTGATCTGCATAGGAAGGCCAAAGTTTTCTGTAATTTGATCTGCTCTGGTAGGCCTACGTTACATGTGATTTGATCCACACATATAGACCAAAGTTACCTATGATTAGGTCTGCTCAGGTAGGACTAAGTTACCTGTAATTTGATTCGCACATATAGACCAAAGTAACCAATGATTTTGTCAGCTCATGTAGGTCTAAGTTATCTGTAATTTGATCCGCACATATAGACCAAAGTTACCTGTGATGTGGTCTGCTCAGGTAGGTCTAAGTTACTTGTGATTTTATCTGCACATATATACCAAAGTTACCTGTGATTTGGTCTGCTCAGGTAGGGCTAAGTTATATGTGATTTAATCCGCACATATAGACCAAAGTTACATGTGATTTGGTCTGCTCAGGTAGGGCTAAGTTATCTGTGATTTTTTCGCACAGATACTCCAAAGTTACCTGTGATTTGGTCTGCTCAGGTAGGTCTTAGTTATCTGTGATTTGATCCGCACATATAGACGAAAGTTACCAATGATTTGGTTTGCTCAGGTAGGTCTAAGTTACCTGTGATTTGATCTGCACATATAGACCAAAGTTACCTGTGATTCGGTCTGCTCAGGTAGGTCTAAGTTATATGTGATTTAATCCGCACAGATAGACCAAAGTTACCTGTGATTTGGTCTGCTCAGGTAGGTCTAAGTTATTTGTGATTTGATCCGCACAGATAGACCAAAGTTACCTGTGATTTGGTCTGCATAGGTAGGAAGAAGTTACATGTGATTTGATCTGCACATATAGGCCAACGTTACCTGTGATTTTGGTCTGCTCAGGTAGGCCTAAGTTAACTATGATTAATTTTGATCTGCATTGGTAGGCCAGAGTTACCTGTGATTTGGTATGCTCTGGTAGGCCTAAGTTAACTGTGATCTGATCTGCACAGGTAGGCCAGTGCTACATCTGGTTGATCGGAATATGGCGGTAGATCCAAGTTACCTTAGGTTTGATTTGGAGTAGACGGTCCAAGTTACCTATGATTTGATTTGGAGAAGTATTAACACAATTACACTCGTTGATTTATCAATGATATAGACAGAAATAAAAGTCTTGGAGATTAGATAGTTTGCGTGACTTAACACATAAATTCTACGTCCCCGTGATTATTACACTGACTCTGAGTTAACCCTAGAGTCATCCTTTGTTGGCACGCGACTTAACCCCTTCAGTGCTGAACAAATGTCGTCTGCTTAAAATGTCGTCTGCTTTTCATCTAAAATTATTTTTTCTTTTCTATATCTACATATAGACCAAACGAGTTACAAGCAGTTTTGATCCTGATCAGACGCCGAGTTATTCGGCGTCTGATCAGGATCAAAACTGTTTGTAACTCGCTGAACAAAAAATCGATTCTCGGATTCCAAGGGTTAAACTTTCAATCATAAACCCCAAATGAATTATCCACGACTGGAAATTGAATTTAAAATAGTTTTCAGCGGAAAGCGTGTTATTATTTACATTTAAGTAAATGTACCACCCTTCCGGTCCAGTGAGTCGAAATAAGACAGTAATTCAATTACAGAAATCAAGGGGGCGTTAACAGTGCAGATCGTGCGCAATTTTCATAATCAAATATTTTACGACCGTCCTTGGCTGATAGTTTTGGTCGAGCTATGAAAATTATACACCGCTTAATTACTGAGCTAAATTATACCGTGTTCATTCAATTTGATATAAATGGAACGCAAATATTTCAGCATACACTACAACCTGATCCGGTTTCTTCATTAAAATGAGCGGTATGAATGATAGAAATCTACAATTGAACCTCAATAACTCGATATCGCTTAATTCGAACTTACCCGTTTTTATTCTCTTCAAAGTCAATGACTCGAACTCGCGTAAATTCGAACATACACGTTTTTCACAGTTAAAACGTGGCTTTTAGCCACGTTTTAACTTTGGAAACGGGTAAATTCCACTAAATTGATCTCGAATTCTCGACGCTCGACTGTAGTAAATAAAGTAGAATACAAGAACTGAATAGGCTTACAAGAAGAAGAGAATAACAGAGGATAGAGACGACAATACCGGAGATAATACGGAGAACCAGATATGGAAACCTTATCCACCGAACGTTCAATTGTCCCACAGATTTATCATACTATCAAGAAATCTTATACCCTCTAAATGGCCGGATTATTTCACCGAAAACAGTTAAATGAAAACGAGTTTTAGGTTAATTTTGTGAGGTAGTGTCTCTTTTTACAGTTGAACCGCGACAGGTCAATAAACCTTGTACCCAGTGCGTAAGGCAATGCTGTGCTTAAGCAGGATGACAGTTCAGCAGAAAGCTCATAAAGGAGCTTTCTGTTGTATTTTCGAACTGTTTAAGTAAATATGCGTATTTATTAAGTATTATTTTGTATGGTTGTACCATTTGATTAACTAAACACATAGCAGGAATGTAATGAGCGCTGATATGTTGTCACGGCTTAGATCTCAGCTAATGTTTTCTTCAAAGTATCAAGTCCGCGGAAGTACTTAATCATGTTTTAAAAACTAATACCCCTGCTTGTTAGGCATTTTGTGAGATCCACAAATTCCTCTCATTTTAAGCGTTACAAAGGTCTACAACATGTATATATCAGTGGGTGGAAAACGTTCTTCAGTCGCAATAAAGATTTTTCGGGTATACTTTCAGCCAATATGGCGCCTGATCAGACGCTGCAAATGACGTGTCAGTTTCTACATTTCATTGCATGGTATGGTTCGTTTCTTTCAAATCGTATCCATGATACAAAAATACACTTTACATGTACATCCAGTTATCCTTCATGTGAATATGTTAAAATGAAAGTTCAGACAAATGAATATTGATAATACATTGAAGTTATAATGTGATAATGTAATATATATGTTTATGCTTTATAACTTTATAGAAACCATGCATACTTCCAGTGTACGTGAGCTACACGGCAGGACTTTGAAAACTTGTAAACACATTCAAGATGTTCCTTTATAATACTTTTAAACGATAAACCTGTTGCATGGACCAAGTCAATGAAATGTATAGAGAGTATACACGTGTATCAATTGGTATCCGGTTTAACCAATTTATACCTTAATATTGCAATGGTCTCTCCATGCATGCTTTGTGGGAGTCCATTAATTATCAACAACAATAATATAAATATAATCTCATATGAAATAGCATACAGTGTAAACCCTGATGAGACGCTGTATTACGCTGTCTACACTGTTTGCCGATGTCCTCTAAAGTAGACACTAGGCTTAAATGGGTTAAATAAGCACACAGTGTCAACAAATAACCTAAATGTAATCAGTTTTTGACGCATGTTTAACAATTGTGTTGATATTGTAATGTTTATGGTCTTTGTTCACCATAGTCAAATGTACTAATTTTGTTCATTTGATATTGGATTATTATTATATTGACCTTCTTCTTGCTGCCCCTGTTTTGTTCTACAGGACTCCCTCTCTACAACGACACCCAATGGGAGACAAAAATGTGTGCGTTGTTCGGAGGGAGTCATTATAGGGATGGAACTTTGTGTACATTTGCAAACAGCTTGAATCCAGATCAGACGCCGCGTTACGCGACGTCTGATCTGGATTCAAGCTGTTTGTCACTCTCGTTATTTAGTGTTTTTTCTGTCAAAATGTCCAATATGTAACCTTGAGAAAAGCAGCAGACGGCAACTTTAAGCAGATGATATTACAGCAGTAAAAGCGTTATACATAATAGTTATGTTTAGGGAACTGCAGCAAGAGTCATTGTAAGGAGGTGTCGTTGTTGGAAGGGTCGTTGAAGGGAGGGAGCACTTTATAGTTATTGATAGTTTTGTGTTTGAATACTAATGTCCTTGTTACTCAACCATCAGGGAAGGGTATGTATCTTAATAATGCAACACTTGTTTTCCGACCCAATTTTAGTACAAATGATTGAACAAAGTATGTTTAAACTTATGTATAAGCCTCAATGGGCCTTTGTGTCTCAATCAGACAGTGAGGCGAGTACCCTGGACATCGCTCCATGAGTACATTCACAAACAGAATCAAACACATAGCCAAAGTCCGTGTTGTTGTGTAACATTTCATGCTGATGTTTTTAAACAGACTGATAGACGGTCTCTGCACCCCATATTTCACACCCATAACCCTTTACCTTACTATCTGACCCCAGGTACACGCGACATTGGGTGATAATGGCCCTTTTTGTCTTGATTATCTGTTACCTGCTTAGAACACCATTATCACCCAGATTGACCAGTCCGTGTCTCACCGCTGTGAAAGCAACAGTTTGTTGCGGTCAGTTAATTAGACCAGACCGCAGTCCCCGGCTCCAGCCCCGGGAGCGGCGCTGTAAACAACTTTTGTTGTTGTTTTCATCAGCTGTAGAATCGATACTGTCCTGTGGATAAAGAAGCTGTCTTTTTCAGGTTAATTGCAATTAGTACAAGGCACGTGTGATTCGTGACATATCAGACATGTACATTGTCATTTATTTGGTATTTGGAAACAGTTGGCAGATTATTACAGTACAAAAGTTAACAGGAAAATTCCAGTATATACTTTTTGAATTACCGTACGTGTACTTATTGTTTTCATTAATCTGAGTGTGTCCACCATAGAAGCACTGGCATACTCCTCTTGAAAATACCAGTCCACGCTTCTACCGTCGCCATGACCAGAACTCCGTTAGTAACCATAGAACTTCAGGCATGTGGTCGGACAGCCTGTAACATAGTAAGTCTCTGGAAGACCTAGTATTCGGTACTAACTTAACCTATCATGTGTTTTACATGTAGTAGCTGTTATGTCTATCTTGGGGTACAAACTTTACACCCTACCCTTACAACTAACGCGTTCCTATCCCAAGAACTGATAACTGTCAAATTTCAGCAGACGGTGTTTTGTCTGAAACAAAGGTTCAAACATACGTTAATTTCGGCGAGCCACGGTAGTGATCCGATGTTATCCGATTACCCCATAAATACGCCTTTTTACGCCTTTAACGAAATCCTCTACTGAAAAAAATAGATCCAATTTATACTGTCACAAATAAAAGTAACAAGAAACATTTTATATATTGTAGCAGATAATAGCTTAAAGGAGGCTTAAAGTAAAGAAGAATGCGCATTAAGGCGCATTCTGCTTCATTATCAACTTACTTTAGTGATCATCTTTCTTTAAAATTAGAACTAGACTATGGGGTAACGGGTTCAAAGAGCTATGTGGATCTCATTACAGAGTTCCCTCCCTACAACGGCCCTCCAAACAACGACTCCCTCCTTACAACGACCCGTGTCGAAGTTCCCTGAACAGGACAATTATATACAGCCTATTCACAACTGCAATGTCGTATGTTTAAAGTGCCGTCTGCTGTTTTTCTCAAAGTTACATAATTGACATTTTGAGAGAAAAAAATCTTAACGATGAGCGACAAACAGCTTGCATCCAGATCAGACGCCGCGTTACGCGGCGTCTGATCTGGATTCAAGCTGTTTGCAAATTTCCCTCCCTATAACGACTCCTTCCGAATAACGCACACACTTTTTGTCTCCCGTTGGGTGTCGTTGTAGAGAGGGAACGCTGTAGTGTGATTGGTCCTCCTCTTCCATATAACCCATATTCCTTAGACACTCTCAGCTACCGGTTCTTTCCTATTGGCTTTTCTGACTGGCACCATGCCACGGAAATTCCACAGTCTAAAGGTATTGCGCCTTTAAAGCTTTTATTCTGAAATGAAGCTATCAGAAATAAAATTCTATTACAAATGATAAAGCTTCTGATAGAGGAATAACACTAGGGAACGTATCATTATTCGCCACCTAAAGTCACTTCAACTATATCATCATTTAACCTTTAACCTGATAGCCTATTTCTAGAACTGTATATAGGTGACAACTTAATGCAGGTTGAAAGTAAAGCAGAATGCGCCTTAAAAGGCGCACTCTGCTTTACTTTCAGCCTGCTTTAAGCATTCATGTGTTAGAACATAGAAAATATTCCATATAATATAATAATTTATATTCATGACTGGTTAAATTGGAACTATTTTCTTCAGCGCACGAATAAATTGAATGCGCTAATAGGCGCGTCTATTGGGTAAAGGGTTAATAGAGAGATGTCTCTGATTTGTCGTGGAATCCGCCCATGTGTTCCATCGATAATTAGCTGACAATGCCCGCCAATGGCTGGCGGATCGTCGGGAGGAAAATCGTTAAATGTTCCAATCCCCGCGAGGTGATAATAGTACGTGATAACATTTAATGAAGCTGAAACAGATCAATTGACACAGGGAGTAATTAATAACACAATAAAAGGTCGTTGAAAACATTCGATAATAGAATATTACGAGGTTTATTTGTTTCTCGTGTGTCTACAGTCATGCTTGTACTAAGCGATGGTTCTAAACAGGAACTGAGAGTAATAAAGGAAATTTGTGTATACTGTTTTGGGAAAATGACAGCTTTGGCAAGTTATAAGAAATACAGTAGATATTTCTGTCTTTTCTTTGGCAGCAACGAGCGATAAGTTGTCTGTAAAGATGGTCATTTTCTTTTATTCAATGGTCGTTCGGCACATGTTTGAATGGTTTTGTCCTTATGCTGGTACTAAGTAAGCTATGCGATAGTTCTACTATTGTCTGTTGTTCAAATCATACCCATGTAATAAATAGAACAAATTCCCAATACAAGACCAATTCAAAATAAGTTTCTTTCATGATGTTAAAGAAAGGTCAAAGAAAATTAAAGATTTGTTCTGTTCTGTTCATTAAAGCAGGATGGATGGAAGTAAATCGATGGCGTGTATTTAACAACCGTTTGTTGTGCAAATCGAAAAGCAGCATTCTTCCTATAGGCGGTCTCAATAATGAAATGTCAATGTTTTTATTATACTTTAGTTCTGCATGAAACGGCGGGTGTCCTTAACTAATATCTTAAACCTTTATTGACATATACTATGTTATAAAGCATATATATAAATGTATAGTTATGTCACTTATGTGTTAACATAACTGAACTGAGAGTAACATTACATGTAGTTTAACCCATTCAGCCCTAGCACCGAGAACACACGTACATACAGTGGAGAATCTGTTACTCTTTCCCATTTAAACGCAAACGAAACGCAAACGCATTGTACTAAAATGCAGAAAATAACATATTTTTAACAATTCTGATAGTTGATTTTAACCTTGATGACAAACAATTTGGAGCCTGATCAGACGCCGGGTTACCCGGCGTCTGATCTGGCTCCAAACTGTTTGCATGGGATGACAAACAATTTGGAACCTGATCAGACGCCGGGTTACCCGGCGTCTGATCTGGCTCCAAACTGTTTGCATGGGAAATAATAGATTTAGCGTAAACGCGTTTATTTGGAAAGAATAACGTTTTCTCCACTGTAACAAACAGTATACCTTAGAAGAGAACAGTGGCTTGTCATAAGCAAGCCAAGCAGTGTAGACCCAGACCAGAGTTTGTTTAAAGGAGTCATCTAATCACAGTCATCAATGTTTGTCATTTTGCACTATATTGTAAAAGAAAACATACTAAAATAGTCAAAACTTGAGTAGACATAATTTGAAACTGAATTGTCCATATGAAGTTTCAGGGTTAAATCAGTTTAATACTAAAAGAATATCACCACAGTGTGTAATCTGCGGTCTTGTTTCATTTCGAGAACTGCTTCCACGTCACACGAGAGGCTTAGACTCGAATATGATCTGGAATGCACAACCAACGGGAATTGATATAAGACCCCGGATCACACACTGTGGTTATCTTCCTTTTATTATATACATAAACTTTATCTAATGTCCTTATTTTTCTTTCTTTTTTTGAAAACAAAGTTCGTTGATCTATCTTAAAATCGAGAATATACCTTCAACAGAATAACCAAATAAATGCATATCTGTTAAAATGCTACTGCGTACTAATACAAACTGAAACGGTTTGTGGAAGTCATGTCACCACCAACAATTACATGTACATTGTACCTGCAATACGTCATCATTTATATTCATGGCGTTTTGCTTTGTTCTCGACTTGATCCGACATTTTTATCGGTTCAGTTGAGAAGTTGGTTTTTAGCAAATAAAGGTCATTTTTAAAAGCGGTTTAGAGTATGAATTTAACTGCGAGTTTAAAAGTGAGTGTTGTGGAATATTCATGCTTAAAAACCATCAACACTGGATTTCAACTTGTTTTAGAAATAGATCCGATACCGGGAATTCCGAAAAGTTACGCACAAGTTTTCTCTAAATAAAAAGATAGCGTATAACTTCTTTAGCATAATATATATACAGAAGTTCCGCCAACATCGCGGAGCATATACATGTAAACAATCCGATACAAACCATTTGATACGGCAACAGATTGTTCGGCGTGTATTTGCTTGTATTTATAAATGTAGATAGATAAGCAACAGTACGTTCGTTGTCTCATTTATTAATTTATTTTGATGTCATCAAAGCATTGCATATAATGCGGTTACATGTTTTTAATATACATCTATGTGATTGGTTCAGTACAGAAACTGATGCATAGACTGATAAAGCTTCTCCTTAAATAGATCTACACCTAATTCAGTATGAACTATACAGTGGAGTTATTTTTCAGCAGAGCTGTATAATATATCTTTTTAGACCCAAGATTGTCAGGGTTTCAACCACTGAAAAATGATTAGAAATCTAGTCTGATTAAGGGGTATCTGCTTAAAACTGAATTGTTTGATTTGCCAGGTGACAAACTGGTTTATGTACTTTAACAAGTTGTAATGGAGACGCATTGTGAGTGCAAAATAAAAGAACATTGACTGTTACAAACTGATTGTTATGCCATCATGTTAAGGCATCTGTTAATGTAAAGTTTGTTTCCAGAAACTAGGAATGAAGTTTGATATATAGAACAGTAGATTATTGCGAGCATCTTTGATCAGCAGGATAACGTCTAAAATATTGGTTTTTGCATTTTTATACAAGATAGTTTTTTTTAGTAATTATGCTAGATTTTACATACGAATAAAAGTTACTGTAATGATATATTTTTTACAATTCTCGAAAAACACCAATTTCTTAAACTTTGCACACCCATCTATAGCAGGTATGAGCGTTATCCAGACAATCCCATGTACAGCATAACTTCCACCACACACTCCACTGAATATCTTTTTTAAATATATTCTTGTTTCCCAAGGAACACGTTTATATTAGAAACTTTGTGTCTATTGCAAACAGTTTGGAGCCAGATCAGGCGCCGAGTAATGATGAAATAATTATAAAACGTATCGCTACATGTTTTAGTGTCGGTATTTAAAGCTAGATAAGAATGAAATAGCAACATGTCAATGGCCATTTTAGTTAACATTTCACCTTTCTAAAAACTTAAACCTGTCTTGACACATTTAACCTAGTGACGACGATACTCGTTTTTGGAAACACACTTTGGATATGTAGTATACACTTGTCCTATACAAATAGTGTAGATCCTGATCAGATAACCCCTGCAAAAGGCTTATGATCAGGGTCTGCACTGTTTGCCAATTTGCAATTTATCGCTAAAACAAAGCTTAAATAGTCTGGAATAGACTATACTTGATTGAAAAATGATATGTGCAATTAAAAGTTTCAGGGCCAAATGAGTTAATTAACTAAGTGGGAAACAAGCCCGCTTGTAAATGGTGCTTATACAGCGTTCCCTCTCTACAACGACATCCAATGGGAGACACGAATTATGTGTGTTGTTCGGAGGGAGTCGTTATAGGGAGGGAAATAGGCTTACATTTGAAAATAGCTTGAATCCAGATCACACGCCGCGTAACGCGGCGTCTGATCTGGATCCAAGCTGTTTGTCACTCCTTATTAAGTTTTTTTCTGTCAAAATGTCCATTATGTTACTTTGAAAAAAAACAGCAGACGACAATTTTAAGTAGACGATATTTCAATTTTGAAACGTTAGACATAGGGAAATGCGACAAGGGTCATTGTAAGGAGGGAGTCGTTGTTGGTAAAATCAACTTTAAATAGACTAGTCTTATTTTAAAACTTGAATCTTCCATTAAAAGTTACAGGAGTAAATGAGTCAAGTATTGTAAAGTTGACTAAATGGCTTTGGCATCATATGACCATCTTATGTGTCGCGGTGCCGTAAACCAAACCGACTCAATTAATCAATCCATGACTGTCCATTTATAACTTGTCGAATGGCCGCTTAACGCATATCATTCTAAGCGCGACTTGGCTAATATTGGCAAACAATTGGCACTCATATTCATAGTTTCTTCTGAATTTAAAAAATATAAAATATATGATTTTTATACATTTTTGCAGACAATACATTTAAAGCAGACGACAATTCAGCCTGATAAGGATTAAATCATATAACAAACCCGTAGTGTTTTGGCTAGCAGAGATTCTCAAAAATTTTCCGTCTGATATGTAGAAGTGTTTCGACAGACCTAGTTTGACATAGTTCGTGTATGCTAAGGACAGCGTATGATTTGAAGACAAAGTATAAATTCTTAGGACATACACCAATAGATGCTCTATGTCTTCTCAAAAAGCCCAATGGCACGACTTTGATAGTTATAAACCAATCTTGGTATCATTCGTCAGAAAACTTTAGGGTTTTACAAAAGGTATTTAAAACACACCACCGACCATATAGCTACAAATATGGATACATCTCCCCATCGTTCTAAGTCAAACAACTCGTTTATTCCAAAACAACTTTCGAATAAAACGAAACTTTAACTCTATTCGAAAAGGGTTGAAAAACTAACACATATGTTACAAACCGACTCGCCCAGGAAAAACTCAGATAAAATATTGTATAAAAACTCTGGAAAACTGTGTCCGAAAGTCTCTATCTGATGTAATCAACTGAACTGTTCACTTGACCAATAAGATGCTGGTATCTGTCAGATCGCAAGAATGTCGAACCTCGTTCTTTGCTGATACACAGGTATATGGATTTACATGTAAAGAATTATTAAAACATGTAAACAGTACATATATCGGTTAATAATGCAACAAAATATTCATTAGAAATCATTTGAAAAATTCTAAAACTTTTCTTTGGCAGTGTAAAACACATGTAATGTTGGAATCTCATGTAGAAGTTATCTGTAATACATTTAATATGTAGTAGAAATTCCATTGCGCTTTCAATGAATGAATGCTGAAGACAAGTTGTGCTGTACAACGTATCATGCGTTTGACTATGGTACGTTCTAACATATTATCGACACGGGTCCTCCCTTTCTTTGCAAATATAGAAATTATATAGAAACATACACAGTCCAACTTTATTGAACGACCAAAAGACGAGGACACATTGCGGTTTCTAAACATGTGAAAGCTC
This sequence comes from Gari tellinella, assembly GCA_922989275.2. Taxonomy (NCBI): domain Eukaryota; kingdom Metazoa; phylum Mollusca; class Bivalvia; order Cardiida; family Psammobiidae; genus Gari; species Gari tellinella. The sequence continues at coordinate 86,296,015 of OV277860.1, forward strand.
AAATGCAGGACAAAGATAATACAAAAAGCTCCTTCAGGAGCTTTTTGCATTACCTTTGTCCTGCATTTAGCTGTTATTTAACTATAAATCTAGTACTGTTTATTATTTGAAAGTTTTGCCTTATAACAAGACTGACTGTAGCTGTGTCTTCTGGGCAGATGTTTGCTCGTAAATTACAGAAATAAACATGTTCACATTGGCAGACTTGTCAGGAAGAGGCACAATTCGATATCAGCACTTCCTGAAAGACATGGGAATCGCTAAATTGTTTATAAATATTAAATGAACTAATTTCCGAAATGATAAAGATAGTTTTATGAAAGTGTCTGCAAGAAGCGCTGATATTAATTGTCTCAATTGACCCGATCGGCTGTAAAGGTCTTGGACCAAGACATTATGGCTAACACTGTCGAAGCAAAAGCATTCGTTATTTTTACTCGTAATCTGAGTAAAATATTTGAATTGTTTTATTTAAAATCTTAACGTGATTGTGATTGTAGGCGAGAGTTTTTCAAGTATTTCAAACTGTCAATGAGGATTTATGAAAAAATGTTATAAAACGTTATCAACGGAATATCATCATTAAAATGACTTCTTTCGAGCAAGAAGCGCCTTTTAGGCGAACAAGAGACGGTCATGCTTTCAGACGGAGAATAAAGAAGACCAATAAAACGTCTTATAAGCACGTGCCGCACAGCGAGAAGCCGCCGCATGTTGTTGCCAAGAGGAACGCACGTGAACGACGGCGCGTAGAGACTGTAAACAACGCGTTTTTGCGATTGCGCAGACATGTTCCGTTTGACAGTAAGCACAAGCGTCTGTCTAAGGTGAAAACCCTAAGATATGCCATCGATTACATAAAACGCTTGACGGAGCTGATTAACAATCATGATAAGCAGTTCGGAGCACCTTGTTGCAGTTTTGGACGATCTGTTTCCATGGCAACGGTACCAGCACAAAACGAGGGATCGGGACTTCTGTACAGATGCCGTGACATTAACATGGAGACGGCTGTCAACTACGGTAGCTGGCTTAACACTTGTTCTTGAACGTGTATCGTTAACTGTTTCACTGCCATATAATTGCATCCTTTAAATTTATATAGAATCATTAACCCATTTGCGCCCAGTGGTTTCTTCCTTGCTAATAGTATTGGATTATTCCATTTTTTTGCCTGGTGTAATTTTTCATTTTGTTTTGTTTTATATTGAAATTCCTATCCGCAAACAGTGTAGATTCTGATCAGACGCCGCATTATGCGGCGTCTGATCAGAGTCTACACTGTTTGCCTATATCCCGTTTATAGGACGCTAGGCACAAAAAAATGGGTTAAATTACTCTCATGTAATAGTTTGACCTCTCCGGGCCTTTTCGTAAAAGGTAATCATGTCAAAATACATATCACATATTTCTTGTCCTCTTTGATTTTATGAATGAAGGCATGAACCAAATATGTGCCGTGTATTTGGGCATGATGCTCTTTGATAAAGGATCGCAGAGGTCGAAATATTAGATTAGAACAATTTAACTATTTCATACAACATGTTTCATAATTCCCTTTTTTGGAATACAATGTATATTCAAATTTGTAATCTAAATTTTGTTGAATCGAAGTTTTGGCATATTGGCTTGAAACGTTTTCATGTATCAAACAGATTAGACGCCGAGTTACTCTATTTGAAAATGGCAACGAGGTAGCGACAGAGACTATACGTTACACTACAAACAGAAAAGGCGGAAACAGAGGGATTTGTGTTAGAATATCATTCAATCAGAAACTTACTGTAAATCAACTGACTTTCAAGTGATTTAAAAAAAACAGGAGATTACCAGAAATTAAAACCCAATGTTCTCCAGGTATGACAAAGGAAACAATGTGCTGCAAATTTTGATAATGCTCTATATCATTACAATAAATATCAAACGATATTTTCAACAGTGCCGTTAGTTGAGGGGAGTTATATGATTGCCTGGAAGAGTGCGCATGCCTCCAGACCAGTTAAAACAGTGTCGAAAAACTACTTATTTCTTATTTTGAAAAATGTTGTAAGAGCAATGCAATAAAATGTAAAAACAGATCAAGATTTAGTTATAGTCTAATGTAAAATAGTTCTAAACCTGATTAGACTGAAATCGATTTTGCATCTGATCATGATTCCATACAGTTTATCGTAGGCATCCATTCGTTCAGTAAAAACTATTCTATTTAACCCATTCACTGCTATGACGTATTCAATTTTTAAACAATTGCCGTCTGGTTTATTTTTCAAATTCAGATTTTAGATATTTGACTGAAGAAATATTGAAATGAGTTACAGCATTACGTAAGTCAATATACTGAAATTATATAAGATGACAATTGTTTAAGGCAGAAAACGTCATGGTAGTGAAGGGGATAAGTTGTCTGATTTCAATAACTCGATTATATCTCTTATAATTTCCTACAATTTCTAGAACATATATCTACAACTAAGTGTCCAAACTATTAATTATTTTGTTCTGGTATGAGACAAAACTGTTTGGTTTCCACTATTTAAGGTTTAATAGATATACTATCATCACAATGATCTCCGCATTACTTTTGTCTTCTTTCACGACGCCTCCCTGATATATGTAAGGCTTCTCACCCTTCGTCCCTTGATTGACTATTTAACTCTGTCAGCTATTATTTCATATATTGTATGCATTTGTATTTAATAAACCCTTTCTTCCCTTGAACTTCAAATGGATAATTCCGGTTTCCAATTTAGTCTGGTCCATTTTCTACTATTAAGGTCGTTTTGTCGATTATAATATATGACCAACAGTGCATACCCTGATCAGAGGAGCAAATGTATTCGAGTAAAAGGAGACATTAAAACTGAAGTTGACACATAAATATTTACAGAAAAAATACATGTTTAACACGTATCATGCTGAATTGTCGTCTGCTTAAACTTGAGAACATATGAATGTGAGTGGCAAACATATAGGGTGCATATCAGACGCAATGTTACGCGGCGTCTGATCTGGACCCAATCTGTTTTCAATTAATAGTCAAGTATCGCTTAGCACAATAAGGGTTAAACGGAGGAAGGAAGTGTTATCATGCTGTATTTTGGGATTTTATACAGATGATAATGTACAGTTGAACATAATTTGTTTGTCAAAAATTTCAAAGGAATTGAATTTCATTTTAAAACAAAATTAATATCGATACGAGTGTCAAAATTGTAAATTCTGACCAGATGGCGGTCTGTTACAGTGGAGAATCTGTTATTCTTTCCCGTTTAAACGCAAACGTACGCAAACGCAAAGCGCTAAAACGTAGAAAAGTACAACTTTTGGACAATTCTGATATTTCATGTTTATCTTGGTGGCAAACAGTTTGGAGCCTGATCAGACGCCGGGTTACCCGGCGTCTGATCTGGCTCCAAACTGTTTGCACTGCAAATAATAGTTTTAGCGTAAACGCGTTTAGTGGGAAAGAATAACAGATTCTCCACTGTACCATGTTTTCTCGGATTATGACAATAATATAAACAGTGTACAGCAGAACTTTAACATCATTAAAGCAGACACTATGAAGAACAAGAAAGAAGAATAATAAGGGTTATTTTACTTAAACTATACAATTTCTCGTTCAACATACACATACGTATAAATATTGACAATATAACATAATATAATAAGGTCAAATCTGATATGTAGATCTACATCTTCATCTATTTAACAGATTGGTGCAAATGAGACGCCGATTTGCTGAGCGTCTTAATGATCCCAGCACCTGTAACAGTATTAACTATTATCATGCTAAGCACGACGTATGTAATATTTGCAAACAGTTTTGAACCAGATCAGTCGCCGCGTAACGCGGCGTCTGATCTTGATCAAAACTGTTTGACACACATACTTAACTTTTCTTCATTTTTTTAAATCTAGTTTTGATATATTTCCGCTGCCGATATATTTGAAGACGATGACAATTCAGCATGATAAGGGTTAAAGTAGGCACTATTATGGTGAAAGGGACAATGAAAGGTCTAAATCGTTTATCAAAAGCTTATAAAGCCATCATTCATTGTAGGCACTACTTTACGACCACCAACCTGAACTAACCCTTATCGAGCCAACAAGACACATGCTTAAAAAGGTATTTAATTAAACCTTTCAAACTCATAGAACCTTCCTTTGAAGTTACAGTTAACTGGATACAGGTATCAAACAGTTTATATTCTGATCAGACGCCGAGTTCCTTCGCGTCTGATCTGGATACAAACTGTTTTCAAATACGAGTATTATCGCTCTTCACTGGATGGTATTTGTTACCCCTTTCATGATCAAATTATTCGGGAAATTTTTACCCCTTCACCGCTTTATTTTTGTCTGCTTCAATATTGTGTTCTGCAATGTCGTTTTAAAGTTAACAAATAAGGCAGTATGACTGCATAAAATGTCAAAACGAGTGTCAAACAGTTTAGACCCTGATCAGACGCCGCGTTACGCGGCGTCTGATCTGATCAGGATCAAAACTGTTTGCGAACGTGCTTTTAAGCGTCACTGGGAACGAAGGGTTAAAGTGTGTGACTCTTGACTATGACAAATCCCCTTGACAACTTAGACAGGCTCTCGGTACCTGTGAAGTCATCTAAGGCGAAGTTTATCGTCTAATACCCGGTACCTAGGTAACAGGTTTATCCAATCTGTCCAATCTTTTACAAACTTCATCATAAAATTAAATTTTGTCTACTTTTAGACGTGATTGGAGTAGTCATAGAAATGAAAACCCCCGCACTCCCTTAACACGTATTTAGATATACTAGTTCCTGCTTTAGAGTAAGGTTTTCAAATATACAGTATACGTATATTGCCATTGTTGTTGGATATGTTATACAGTTATATCCATGCAATTGTCATATACACGTAATTCAAAACCCTCTTCATGCGCAGATTTACTTGGCGTCTTATCTGAATTCAAACTGTTTGCAAATAAATTGTACCTGTAAAGTCATGAGTTTTCAGGATAAGTGTTATTACGTCTTGAACGCATTTCCTTTTTTGTAATTGTCTGTGGTTATTCAATATAATGGTTGTATTTCCGGGATTGTAAAGTATGAAACATATTTTTCTATTAATTTTGAACAGTTTAAAGTCTCTTCGGTGATATTATTATTTTCAATCTGCTACAGCAAATGACACTTTACTGCCTAATCTTCTGATCAGTAGTAAAGTTGTATTACTTAAACTACTAAGTACTAAAACTGTTTTTATTGTCCCAAATGTAAATCTTGATCCTGTCAATCGCGAATAGACTGGTACATGTATTTGCCATGCGACGTCTGGTGACCGTTTCATAAAACTTCGTACGAAAAATGTTGTTGTAAGTCAGATTATAAAAGTCTCAATAATTATTCATTTTTCCATTTAATCCTGTCTTGTGACACCTCTTTGGAATCGTCTTGAAAAGACGACTCCAAAGAGATATCACAAGACAGGATTGAATGTAGAAATCAGATTAAATGTATTTTAAAGTTTTGACTTACGACCGGTTTTGACGTACGCCGTTTTATGAAACGTGTACCTGATCTGGATCCAAATTCACGGTTTGATACTCATCTGTTAGTTTCTATAATATAACAGATGTATACACATTTATTGAATATATTTTGCAGACGACAATTTCAATGCAGCTGGTATTACGGTAGGGCTATTAACTTACTTAGAATGTTTTATAACATAAAAACTAATTGTACTTGGTACGTTGCGAACCCTGGACAATTGAATATAAGAAATGTTCTACTACAGCAAGTACATGTATTAAGTATACTAAACGGTTATCATCTCACTTTCTATGTACTAAAGACGTTTCAATTATTAAAATACTAAAGGCAACTGCAATTGTTATGCCGAAACTATTAAGGACTACGGGTCCATACATTATTAAACTACAAAGTAATGTTAAATTTGTAATACTTAAACTACCGAGTTCTTGGAATTAATTTATTTTGAACATATTGCTCTTGGAACGTTGTGTAACCTACACTGCCAAATACTATTGCTGTTTCTACTCTAAATTACTGCAAACATTGTTTGAACAGTGTTCAATTGGCATGCAAGGGTCACAGATTCAAAACTATTAGACGCCAAGAGGTGGTTTATTTCCAGTTGTACGAGTTGCCAAAGAAATGATGTATTTAGTCCTTTTATTGCGGAATTAACGGTGCTATTGTCAATGTCACAGTAACTTAGTGTCAATATTAGGATTACCAGCTGTGTAAAGGTATTTTAATTAGTTTACTTTGAAGCAAATAATCTTGATGGAACAGCCTTTTATCGGCTTATCTGTAGACGGTCAAATCACTTAAGATACACATGTTGCTGAAACAATTTTCCAGTAGCATGTAACATATGTAACATTCATCTTTATGTGAAATCAACTTGAACTGCATGTAAGCGTATACCGGTAATGTAAATATTTGATTGAAACCAAACTCAAATGACATGTTGGTTACACCATTGTTACAATACACTGGCAATGAGACATGTATACAACATTTGTTGAAACACAACTTCAATTTCATGTGGACACCAACCCTAAATATGTAAAGAAAAGGACCAGACTGGAATTGGAAATTGTTCATTAAACTTGCTCTAGTATGAATGATTTAAGCGGTTATTCGTCAAAGATGCACGTGGACCTCTTTAAGCAGCTTTAGTTTGTCTCATGCGTTTAACAGTCACTTATGATAAAAACAGAAATGTCACGTTCAGTGACCGTTAATCACAAATTCGATTTTATGCAAATACAATTGTTACTGAATCAGGTTGCCATTGACGTGTCAGTTTGCAAAATACATGTTAAAAGTGTTTGACGGGCTTATCCTAATATAATATAAGTGCACATATGTCAATAAAATTTAAATTGAAGTTCTAATCCATTACAATTGCAGAAATGTTAACCCTTATCATGTCCTAATATCGCTTGCTTTGAAATTTCCGTCTGCAAAATTATCTAATTAAGATTCGTGCATTTTTGTTCATTAAAGAAAGTTGACAGTTTGGATCTAGATCAGCCGCCGAGCTACGCGATGTCATATCTGGACCAAACTGTTTGCAAAACAATACTGGCTAATGCAATTATTGATTAAATGTAATCCGATTGCCATACATGTGTGCAAAGTGCGCGCTATATAGCAACCAATCATGATGGACGTAAGTGCACTAAATTCAACGGCTTTTATTCCTTTACATACATTTTACGCTCGTCTCTTATTTACGTGTAGAAAATCATTATTTGCAAACGATTTGCAAACATAACAGATAGCTAAACATTATGAAATCATGTTGAAAATAGGAAGCAGTAGATACAGAAAGTAATGTGAAAATTTATTCAATATTGCCCCAAATCCCATCTTGACTCGTTTACGCGTCATATAATTGTCCTATCCAACAGTGTAACTCCTGAAAAGATGGATCAGTGCCCCTCTTATCAGGCTCTGCACTGTTTGGTACATGTATATTGCAATATGATGTAAAACAACATAAATGGTAAAAAAGGAAAAACAAAAAAAGACAAAAACATAATAAATAACTTTTAAGTTGTCTATAGAAGTTTTAGGGGTCAATGAGTTAATGAGTATCTCTTTGTTTTTAGAGAAATTCAAGAATTGTAACAATGTCATGAAATAGTGTAAGGTACAGTTGTGTTGATTCTTCGTAATATTTATCGGTATGAAGGTACGACAATATACGTTGTCTAAATCGAACCTATATCTATCCGTATTTATAATTTAAAACGTGACTAAGCCACGTTTAAAATATGGTTATGTTCGAATGTTGCAACGAAAAAAGCTATTACGTACATGTATATTACATAAAACACTCATTATCAATATAAATATATCGATAAACATAACAATCTTGCATTTTTTCTCATTTATTCTAATATGTTAGTTTACCAAATGCATTTCAATTGAAAGTTTACCGCTTTTCTAGAGTTTGTTCAAATTGCAATGTTGTTTTAGAATCATACCGTTTTGACACATAGATGCGCAAGCATAATTACTGTTAGGTTTAATGTCATGGAATTAATTTTAACAATTTTCAACTTTTTTAGACTTAAGTCATTTTGACACATAAGCGAATGAAGTGGATTGACTTGGATGCTTTGTCACATTTATTACTTTGAAATATGTGCAAAACATAGATCAAATATTTTCCTATTAGCTTTTATTCGCTCGTAGTTATGCAATTTGCCATATTTTTTAAGACTTTGTCTCATTAATATTCAGATGGAGTCTGGTGTCGTGGGTAGATACTAGTATTCCAGATTTTGCAAGATTATATTCTGTTAATTTTCTTTTTTAAAAATGTACTAATTTTCTAGTTATGGTTGTTCTCTGCAATAAACTGCATAATTACAAAACAGTGTTGACCCTGGCCAGAGGGCCCCTAAGCCTTTAGGAGAAATCTGATCGCAGTTTACACCATTTGCATAGAACGATAATTTTTTGTAACATAAGGGGTATAGAAGTCGCTAGGGTTCATTGAGTTTTACAATCATTCTCCTGTCGTAAAATTGGCTGCATTAAAAAGTGTTGTCTACGAACTAGATCTACATGTACATGTTTTTCAAAGTTACCGGTAGTCTTTTCGCGACCTAGACTAGACGAATTTACATGTAGATAGAGAATGTCATTATGAATACGAATAAATTCTGTGTTATTCGTATGTTATGTAGATGTATAAGGTCATCTTTTAAAGCTTAATTCGGCTGACCTGTAGATTTGCAAGGTTAAGCCTCATTCGTACATGTGAAAGATACGTTACTAACGCTTATGAGCAACAGCCGTTAAAATCACTGCGATAAGACCTAAGCAGACCCATTAACCCTTTTATTTCGTTTTCAATGACGCTTAAAAGCGCGTTTGCAAATAGTTTGGATCCTGATCAGACGCCGCGTTGCGTGGCGTCTGATTAGGATCCAAACTGTTTGACACTTGTTTTGAAATTTCTTCAGTAATACTGCCTAATTTTTTAACTATCAAACAACATTGCAGACAACAAAATTGAAGCAAACGACAATGAAACGGTAAGGGGTAAAACTCTCAAGACAATGTTGGTAGTGAAAGGGTTAAGAGTATCTCGGTGACCAACGACATGCGACATTGGCATTCTGGAGATGACCACAACAGTGGTCGAAACCGTCAACAGGAACTGCAAACTTTATGTGATGTGAATAGAGGAAATCAAACTCATACTGTGCACTCTCTGTTTGAGGGAAAATATTGGCAAATACCCATTGAGGAGTTTGGTCTAGTATAAGTCCGATTGGTAACAGTTTAGACCCGATATGAGATGTTCATAGAATGTTCTAAAATGTGAAGCACTTTACGAAATGGCCATGGGTCTCCAATGCTTGACAAGGTCAATACAGAAATCTTCCAGATTAGATTGTTGCACCACCTTTGCCATGCATACATGTTATCTAAGCAGTACATGTAATCGCTCATGATAAGAGTGGGTAAACCAATCAATAGTTCCAGTTTTCTCATGATGCTTCCATCAAACCCTTTGTTGTGACAATTCATTAGAATCGTGAAAAAGCCAAATATCTAATTGGCAGTTACATCATAGGATATAATGGTGAAGACGTTATGCTGTAAGCTCATTTAAGGAGATAGGTAACCATAATTATGTCAAATTGTTCAGGTACCGGAATACATAATTTATATTGGGGGCATAGTGATTTTAGTTTTTGAAATACTCGCCCTGTCTGGAGCTTTCGGTAAGTGTGTGTGGTATGTTTTATAGGTTTTATAGGTTGTCATCTTATTGTTGTTTGATAGACTGGGACGTGAAAACTCGCATAGGTAGGATTACCTATCTGCTGGAGGGTTTATTGCAGTTTTACGTCTATTGGCATGACCGAGAATAATAAACATGCACGATCGACTTTCATTTTGAAACTGTAACTTCTTCAGCTGCCCAATTCTCAACCCCTCAGTGAAACTTTATATCCACGTCGTACTGTTTTGTAGACGGAAAGGGATCGTAAATTCCTTTGAGTTCTCACTAGGTGAAGATGGGCGATTATTCAATTATAAAGCAGTTAACCCTTATAGTGTTCGGCCCGGATATATCTACCCTTGCAAACTGTGTAGACATTGATCACACGGCTCCTAAAGGAGCCCTGTGATCAATGTCTTTACTGTTTGTCACTCTTCTAAATATTTAGGCGACAGTTCTTTTGGAGGTAATATAAACCAGTCATATACTTGGAAACGGAACAGTCCATTGAACACGTTTGCATGGTTAGGGGTACACAGTAGTAATTGGCACTGTCATTATGACTGAGAATGGGCCCTTTATGACGGAACACTTTACTAATAATGGCTACATTAGCCCCGATGTTGTTCTTTTGATGACTTTTTATGAAATCTGTTTTTTCTACACCATTAAATATTATAGGTGTGTTGTCTCACTTGGATGTGGGTTCATTAAATGCAGTCAATCACGATGTGTGTGGAGAGTGGATATTTTTATGCGTTGTGCGTGTGTGTGCTCGCATGCGTGTTTACGTGCGTGCTTACGTACATGCGTGCGTGCGTGCATGCGTGCGTGCGTGATATTTAAAAAAGAAATGATTAGTTTTAACCCTTCCACCGTCAAATTCGAAAGACATATATCTTATCATACATATTCATAAATGTATAAATTGGACGTATAATCTTCAAGATATGAATGAATTAAATGCGCAAATACGGGTATCTATGGAGTAAAGGGTTTAACGCATTTATTGGGCCCTAGTGGACGCCTGGTCTAAAGCGGGGGACGCGCAAGGTCTATCTATGGGCTGTGCATCCTATTAAATGTATCTGAAAGGAGGTCGCGTGTAGATTGACGCGTTTTGTTATTTGTATGGTAGCCAGATTAGCCAACTTTATTGAATCGTTGGGTTACAGTTGAGAAAAGGTTATTCTTTCCCGTTTAAACGCAAACGAACCGCAAACGCATTGTAATAAAATGTACAAAATAAGAACTTTTTGACAATTTCACTATTCATTTTTTTACGATCGGCAAACACATCTTGCTCCATACTGTTTTCAGGGAAAATAAAAGTTTTAGCGTAAACACGTTTATTGGGGGGGGGATGATTTCTCCACTGTAACCCTTTCACTGTCATTGACGACTGGACTCGATTTTGAAAAAATAGTTGACACTCTTATCAATAGTGTTTCAATCAAAGCTTAAAAAAATTGTATTTGGCATAAAAAGGCAAACAACAAATTTAAGAAGACGATATTTTGTCTAATAAAGAGTTAAAACTGTTATATTTGGCGCGAAAGTGTTAAATTTGTAGTCTTCATTTATGACTCAAAGTTCGATTTGAGCAATATTGACCTTTGAAACATCACCTGATCAAGCGTCAAATTGATCGAAATCTGAAGCAAAATGCTCGCTAAGAGAGATTTCTTCTCTACTTTCAGCATACCCGAAGCAACGACCATTCACGAACTATTCACAAAATATTAAAATAAATTACCGCATAAATATGCATGTTTACGCATTCATGATTTATTCCTCCACTGAAGAAAAGAAATCGCCTTTATGCAGTTATGACTGATATGTACCATGTGACTCATTTATATATTCTAGCAGATGGTAGCTACCTGCAGGTTGAAGGTAAGACTCTGCTGTACTTTCAATCTGCTTTAAGTAGTCACATATTTTCAACACTAGAAATAGGATGTGGGATAATGGGTTAAGGTATAGTGTTAAGGTCGATGACCGACTTAATGCTTTACGTCTGATGTCTCTTCATTGTGTGTGTTTTTTAAATGTGTTGACTCAAACTCCACATACTCAGTGAATGTAAGGTAAATACTGTGAAAAGTGTATGCATGTAAAACTTCCCTATTACGATCACTAAAAAGAGGATTAATTGACTGTTTAAAAGACAAATGAAAGCTGAAAGCAAGGTGACAGTAAAACAGAAAGCTCCTAAAGAAGTTTTCCGTTTACTGTCCCCTTGCTTTAAGCCGTCACATATCTTAAACACATAATAGTAAATACAATACAGTGGTCGCTATAGTGAAGTTTTACGGTACTATATCAGTTTTTCTTTAGAGAGGTTTCGGGAGTATGGGGTAGATTTTGCTGGAACAGTAAAACCTCTTTATTACGACCACTAAAAATGAAGGCTTATTGAGTGAATTAAAGACAGTTGACAGCTTAAAGCAAGGTGACAGTAAAATAGAAAGCTCCTATATGAGCTTTCTGTTTTACTGCTACCTTGCTTTAAGCAGTCACCTGTCAGAAACACCTAATAATTAACACAATTTAGTGGTCGTAATAGAGATGTTTTACTGTACTTACTGAAAGACCGGTGGCTATCGAGCTTTTCTGCGCCATTAGTGTTGTCCTGCATTAAACACGTATAACTGCCATCAATTTAAGCTCTTTGTGCATTATTGAATGATTAGTTAGAAAGTAGAACAGGGGCTCGTTTCATAAAACTTCGTACGACAAAAACGGTCGTAAGTCAGGTTATTAGCGTCTTAATTATTATTTATTTCTCCTTCTGAACCTGTCTTGTGGTATCTCTTTGGAATCGTCTTGAAAAGACGATTCCAAAGACATGTCACTTGACAGGATTAGACAGAGAAATAAACAAATAAATGTATTTGTAAGTTTTGACTTACGAACGTTTTTGTCCAACGAAGTTTTATTAATCGGGTCCCAGATGTTTTGGGGTCAAGTAGCTTTTTCTGTTTGCATAAACGTATGGTTTTCTGGGTTCGATTTGTAAAGGTTTCACTGTAAATGAAACAGTGCAAAATAAAGGCCCATCTGAACTACAGTCAATATTGTATCGAGCGAGCTCTCTATAGAATATCCATATGCAATATCGAATGTATGTAATTGCATAGAAATAAAGCGGATAGTTCCTATAGGAGCTTTCTACGTCATCCAAATCCTGCATTAAGCAGTCACTTATTGTAAGAGGTATTCGCGCTACTTCACTTAGCGATTGATCAATATTTGCTGTACCTTGTTGAAAAAGTGGGAGACGCTTTATCAAACAGGTTATGAAGATCATATTTTATGCAAACAAAAAAACGAAAGATTATCATTGAAGCCTGAGTATAGCTGAGTCAATTGACGCCGAGCCACGCGCCGCGGTACAAGTGTCGTCTGCCGCACAATTGTTCCCAGTCATCCGGGACTCGCTCGAGTGGGGTTTACCTTTAGCTGCACAAAGCAATATCCATTTTCAAAATAAAACATTTTCTCACAGTTGATTGATATGCAATTGATTTCATGAAACGCTCATTAGATTATTTTATAGTTTTTATCCATATGAGACGCCGAGTTACTCGGCGTCTTATCTGGATCAAAACTGTTTGCAAAGGATATCACAAATCTTACCTTAGCAAACTTAAGGTTAATCTCAGCCATATTATTTTATTTCGAAATCCTATTACCTCCAATAGTTGAATCATGGCTTCTTATCGGGAAATAGAGCCACGAATTTATCCACTTTGTATTGAGCGTTCTGAAAGTGTCACCAGAATGCGTCTGTGTCGGCACGTGCATGGCGCGTGCAGTTAAACGGCGTTAGCTGCCATGTTCCAAATTTGTTACATACATGAAACTTTATTCACGTAATCTTCTATAGGCAGTACACCTGTGGTTAGCATCAATTTAAAGAAGGTGTTTTGGCATGCCATGGTCAGGTGGTAGTTTACAAATGAAACAAAGTTCAATGATAAACACGTTTCCTGTATTAAGCAGCCACGTGACTTAAGCGAAACCCATGTTTTTTCCAATGAGCAAAGAATATGTTTAAAAACTTCATTCACTTAATCAGTAGCCACCTGTCTATAGCAATACCGATACCCATTATTTTACATTAAGCGCACACTGGCCATACATTTGACAGAAACTGTTACGTTTTAAGTTACAATAAAATCTTTCTTCAGCGACACTTTTAATGACAGTTGATACTAATGTAGAAAGTTCTGTTAGGAGCTTTCTGCATTAAAATTGTCATGCATCAAGCGGTCATCTGTTCCGAGTTAACTATATATGTATGATATTGATATTCTTTATAAATAATGACTATTTCGTTCAAGAAAGGTTGAAGTTTTCCGTAAACTCGTACATACATGTTATGTATATAGGCAGAATCACCTGTGCTTAGCAACCACTCTCAAGACAAATGGCAGCGTATGTATGCTATAATAACCAAGGGTTGAGTCACGTCGCAGAAACCTAAACTTACGGACACTGCAAACTATGTAGACACACATCCTCATTCTTCATTTGTCACCACAATACGTCCGTACCGACACGTGCTTGGCGCGTGCAGCTAAACGGCGTTAACTGTCATGTTCCAAATATGTTACATACACGAAATTTCATTTCCTTTACACTTGTTATGCTGAATTTTCAATATAGACCATTCCACTTGTGTGAAAAGACCAGTTTATGTTGATTTATAGGAGAGTTGCTAGAAAATATAAGAAATGAAAGCAAACAGTACATAGTTACACTGTCCACATGGCTCATGGATCAGGGTCTACCCTTTTTGTGAAATATCTAAACAATGGCTTGCAGCACAAAAATGATTAAATCCCCTTCGAGCAGTATGCATTAATTTTGTTAAGCATCCATCCCAAAGAAGCATTTTTGTCATCTTATATTTAGATGACATGTTACCGTTGAAAGAAAAAAATGGAAAACACGTTTTCTTGTTTCAAGCAACTACATATGTACCTGTATCTACATGTAGCAGCTATTAAAAACTTCTCCAGATTATGATTTTTTTTTCTCTTTGTCTTATGAAACCACTTTTTGGGGTGTTTCATTGGGGGTATTTACATAATTCTATCGATTTTAACTTTCTTCTTAGAATGCCCTCAGAATGCACCATTTAGTATGCAAGTTTTAAAAATTTTCCGGGGGAGGCCCCCGTACCCCCACCTATGGGAGGGGTTACACCCCTCCCATACCCTCCCCACCTGTGCCCCCCCCACTGAAAATTTTCTGGATCCGGCCCTGGTATACATGGTTTACCACTGAAAGAACCCTGGCTATATTATTCTGTTACATGCAGTTACACCATTCAGTAGCACTTAATTAGCTACACCATAAATACGCCTTTAATATATTCCATCTCTCAAGAAAATAGTATATACAGTCATGAACATGCACCATAAGAAACATTTCCTACACCCTAGCAGATGGTAGATTAAAGCAGACTGAAAGTGAAGGCTAACGAAGAATTTCGCCATCTGGCGCATTCTGCTTTACTTTCAACCTTCTTTCAGTGGTCTCCTGTCTTTGCATTGGGGAACAGGATTAAAATAGTTTTAATATAACTACTCAAAACAACATTTTGGGTTTTCAGACAGATGTCAGCTCAATACTGAATAGAATGAGTAATGCAGAAAGTTTCTGTTCGAATTTTCTGCTTTGCTGTTATCATGTATTCATCAGCAATTAAATAAACACTTCCTTACTGATACATCGCAGAAAAAGGGTTGCACCATACCTAACAACACAGGGATACGACACAATTGATGATTTTAGGGGGGAAATCGACAGAAGGTATGTATAGATAAACCTTCTGACGATTTTTTCTCTCAAAAAACAATCGTGTCGGGGTCCTGTGCCTAAAACAGTATTGATGCCAATCGTTCATGGACAGTAGATCCGTGTGTTTAGCGGCCACTCATATTAACATGTAATGAAATCATGCTATAGTCGAGTGACAGCGTACCATCTAACATTTTAACCTGTATCATATGAATAAAAGGGCGCTTTCCCGCACGGAAGCGCCTTTCGGGGCATTCAATTAATTCCCGCCCTGAACAAAATGTGACTTAACAAAAAGTCATATAGCATATCTGACAGTAGCTTAAAGCAGGCTAAAACTAAAGCAGAATGTATCTTAATGCACACTCTTCTTTACCTTCAAGTTGCATTGAGTAGTCACCTGTCTCTAAAACTAGAAACAGACTATTGGATAATGGGTTAAGAAGGTACGTGCTTTAGCGACACACGTGTTTTTCCACGCGTGGTTTGGCGTGTCAATTTATTTTTATTTTATAAGGAGTATGGTTGGATGGTTTTGTGGTTTTACGCCCCTATAACAACGAGGTCGTATTTGGACGTGAGTTCGGTTCAATGGTTCCCCCGAAACACTGAACATGAAGTATATTCACCCCTGACACTTTAGAAGGACAATTCCAGTTCCCAATTACGTCTGGTTCATTTATGAATACCGTCATTTAGGGTTGTTTTTGCCATACACATGTATTGCAAAGTGACAAACAACACCTACCCTGATTAGAAGGCTCGTTTAGAAATTCTCTGATCTGCGTATACACTGTTTACAAATAGGACAAACGTACTTGTTACAGGCACGTTCATTGTAAAAGGCGAGTAGACTCGTCGCTAGTGTTCAATCTTTGTAAATAATGAGATATGTTTCTCAATTTTCAGAAATGCTTTTTGGGGTATTATTGCTGTTGTTGTTATCATTATTATTATCAATTATAGTGCTGTTATTTTAATTATTATTATATTATTATTATCATTATTATTATTATTATTATTAGTAGTAGTAGTAGTAGTAGTAGTAGTAGTAGTAGTAGTAGTAGTAGTATTCTCTATTTCACATTATCAATGACAATTCGTTTTGTTGATGGTAATAAGAGGTACAAACTTCTCGACACGTATGCGAAAGATTATTCAGAAAGGGGTTACTCCAATAGCTTGTCGTTCAAGAAAAACGCTATAGAAGAAAACAAAGCCCCGAGTTTATAAAACTTTAAATGGACTGTGCTCAAAACTCAGAATAATTTTTCTCAGCTCATGACAATTCAGCAAACATTTTAAAAAAAAACAAGTATTTGCATACACTAATTCTATTGTTAAAATATATCCAAGTCAGTTTACTTAAATCAGTTCAAACATGTTTTGTAAAATCTGAAGCATCAAAACTGAGTTTTTATAACCTTGGGGTACGGTAGTGCTCTTTGAACTCGATGTTTATGGTATGGCATTGAGCTCTATTTAGAAACTCTCTGATTAGAGTATTCAATAGTTTTCATATAGCATCATATACATGTATGTAAATACAACAGACAGCGCGGTATAATCAAAACAAGAAGTAGACTTCATTGGAAGCTGGTATTGTCCAGTTGAAGTTCCAGGGATGAATGAGTTAACCCTTCCATGATCAAACTATTCGGGAGAGTTTTACTCCTTCACCGTTTCATTGTCGTCTGCTTCAGTTTTGTTGTCTGCAATATCGTTTCAGAGTTAAAACAATAATGCAGTATGACAGAAGAAATTTTGAAACAAGTTTCAAACAGTTTGGATCCTGATCAGACGCCGCGTGACGCGGCGTCTGATCAGGATCCAAAATGTTTGGAAGCGCGCTTTTAAACGTCATCGAGAGTGAAAGGGTTAAGGCGTGTGCGAGGGAACAACAGTTCATTTGAATGACGATGTTTAAAGGAAACTCGAACCAAATTGAACGGAATTGATTTACATAAGACAACTTGGAATAGTATAGTTTCAATAATGAAGAAATCATTTGGTACCATACTTTGATGAATATTCATGGAATTCATCAAAGGTAATATCTCTACAAATTTAATCCTGGACGAAAAAACGCTCCTCAATGAAGGCATTGGTACATTTGAATTCCTGTGAACCGTATTGTATATACGCCTTGAAATATCGCACTTGATTACCCTTAAAAGTCATATTATTCAGTTATAAGACAGCAATAAGTTACTTGTAAAAGAACAAGAATGCCGATCAAAGAATAATATGTATCATGAATAATTATGACCAACTATTAACCCCTTCATTGCCTTACCCCGGGTACAGTAGTTATTTGCAATCAGTTTGGACCCTGATCAGACGCGGTATCTGATCAGGGTCCGATCTGTTTGATACTCATTTCAAGATTCCTTAAGTCAAACTACCTTAAATCTAAATGTGATAATAAAAGTAGAGACGCTTGTTTGGTTTAAATATATTTATTTTAATAATTTACATTTATTTTACAAACATACAACAAAGTTTAGGTTTAGACAATTGTTTAAAATTGATCACGTCAAGGCATTGGCGGGGTTAAACCATCTCTCAGTTTATTACTGACATAACATGAATGCTTTTTATAATGACCGTAGAACTCGATAAGGTGGCGTCTGATCAGGGTCCAAACTAGTTGACCATTACAATATAACTTATGTCCATTAACCTAAAATTTAAAATTTAAAAAAATAAAAGCAGATGACAATTGTTTAAAGCATATGACGCAATGGCAGTGAAGGGATATACAGTGGAGAATCTGTAATTCTTTCCCAATAAACGCGTTTACGCTAAAACTATTATTTGTAGTGCAAACAGATTGGAGCCAGATCAGACGCCGGGTAACCCGGCGTCTGATCAGGCTCCAAACTGTTTGCCACCAAGATAAACAAGACTTATCAGAATTGTCCAAAAGTTGCTCTTTTCTACGTTTTAGTGCTTTACGTTTGCGTACGTTTGCGTTTAAACGGGAAAGAATAACAGATTCTCCACTGTATGAATTCAAGAACTCTTTCAGCACAGCTTAATTCATAACTATCAATAGATCTATTGGTTAGAATAATTAATGGCCTTAACCAAACTAATCTGCTGCTTTGACCGCAGTTAAGGTGCAGCATTAAGCCCCGATAAACAGTACAGTAGAACCTCTCTATTATGACCACTAAAAAGAAAGCTAAGTGTCTGTATACAAGACAGATGACAGCTTAAAGCAATGTGAAAGTGAAACAGAAAGCTCCTGTAGGAGCTTTCTGTTTCATTTTCACATTGCATTAAGCACTCATCTGTCTAAAACGGCTTATAGTTGACACACTTTAGTGGTCGTCATAGAGAGGTTCTACTGTACTCATATCGAAAATAGTCTGACAGCCCTATCAGGCTTGTTTTCAAAACATATATTAATTCTATTACTTTTATATTTTACTTATTGTATAAGATACATGTACAAGTTTAGAGCAAGTTTTAAGTAAAGTATGATGCTACTAAGGGTTTTTTCCACTATATGCCTACTTTCCAACATGTTTGAGCAGAAACTTGCCTTAAACTCATAAGTTATATAATTTGGATACAATATTTGTAACTGATTCATTCATTCATTCGTTCATTCGTTCATTCATTCATTCATATGGGTTTTAACGCATTCGTTCTTTCATTCATTCATATGGGTTTTAACGCACCGCAAAATATGAAATGGTCATATAGCGACGGCGTGCATGCATGTATTCATATGTGAATGTCATGGTGTCACTGTTTGGTCGAGTCTTACCATTCTGCCAGTGCCAGCAGTGGGCGTATTCTATTATCCCCAAACCCATTGGGACAATTTACAACTGATGTCTGTGGTATGATATAATGGGTTAAACAAATACAAAATATAGATGTTTAAAGCACGGTCATAATAAAGCAGACAGCTCCCAATGAAGCTTTCCGGTCGTTTTATGTTTCCATAGAGCCAGCAACTGTCTTAAACAGACAATGTCTTCTTTTGAAGTACATGCACTTATTATCAGTTCCCTCCCTTCAACGGTCCTCCCAACCACGACTCCCTCCTTTCAACGACCCTTGCCGCAGTTCCCTAAACATAACTATTATGTCGTACGCTTTTACTGCTGTAATATCGTTTGCTTAAAGTTTTTGTCTGCTGTTTTTCTCAAAGTTACATATTGGACATTTTGACAGAAACAAAAGCTTTATGACGAGTGACAAACAGCTTGAATCCAGATCAGACGCCGCGTTACGCGGCGTCTGATCTGGATTCAAGCTGTTTGCAAATGTAAACCAAGTTCCTCCACTCAGGCCCTCCGAACAACGCACACATTTTTGTCTCCCATTGGGTGTCGTTGTAGAGAGGAAGCGCTAATAATATTATATATAACTAAATATATAAACACATGGTAGCCCATATTTAGCTGGAACTGGTCATATCATAGCATATTGTACAGAATACTTCTTTCGCGTGTTGGGCAGTCTTTTGCAAGATAGAACTGAAAGTTCTTCCAAGGATGTTTCTTTACTTTAATATCACTTTAAACTGCCACCTATATGTGACACTATCATTGACCGTGAAAATCGAATTTTACTATATCAAAGTTTGTGGTCAGATTACTGACTCAACCAAACGGTTCATTTAACAGATAGTCTAGATAAAAATGCCATTTTCCAATTAAAAGATATGACCCTCAAGTTAATGAAAATATCAAAAACTCATAAACACTTTTTGTACTATCGAGTTTATTGCTGCTTTATACCCCTCATTGCCATGGCGTCATCAATTTTAAACAATTGTCGTCTGCTGTTATTTTTCAAATTTCAAATTTAGATATTTGGCTAATAAATAATGAAATAAGTGTCAAACGGTTTGGATCCTGATTAGACGCCGCGTGACGCGGCGTCTGATCAGAATCCAAACTGTTTGCTAATAACAATTATAAAAAAAAACTGTTTAAGCAGTCATCTGTCTTTAAAACATTTAGAAGTTAACACAATTTAGTGGTCATAATATAGAGGTTTTGCTGTATTGGTGATTTATCAACATATAGGTAGGAGACGGTGTTCACCCTTTCATTGTCAAATTAATCGAGAGATATTTACCCCTTCACCGCTTTATTGTCGTCTGCTTAAGTGTTGTTGTCTGCAAGACACGTTTCAAAACTATATTTAAGGTTGTATGACTTAATAGATATCGATAAGAGTGTCTATCAGTTTGGTTCCTGATCATACGCCGCTTTACGCGGCGTCTGATCAGGACCCAAACTGTTTGCCAACGCGCTTGAAGGAGTCATTAAGAGTGAAAGTGTTAAAGCAACCTTCTTGATAAACGAGATTGCCTATGGGTAAGCGTTACTGCTACTATTCTAGCGATTAGATGATCCGATAGAATTTAAACTATTTATGCAGGACTTCTGGAAAAGTTCTGCTTTAACGATAATTTAAACACAGAGCTCCACATAAGGAGAATATTTGAGAAAAAAAATGAAAACGTTATTTCTGCATTAAACTCTATGGTGTTACTGCTCATTTGAATCGTCTCTTCGAGGCGTTTCTAATTAGTAGTAACACCATAGGATTTGGTGCTGAAAAATGAGTAAGAAAATATTGTATTTTTCAGTTTATTGTCCTGTTCAAACACGTGATGCAGCAAAAAGATCGATATGCTCCACACGATCACAAACTGTGATGCTTAAGAAGACTTGACTAACATTTTAAAACAGTTTTTATCCTGACCAAACATCAAGTAGCTTGTTTCTAAAGGCAGATGCCAAAGGACCAATGGAATGAAAATGGGTGTAAACATTGAAACAATAGTTCATTTCAAACTGTCGAAATAGAGAAAATATACTGTATAATCGACATTAACCCATTTTTGACCATGATCCCATATCCTTTCCACGCCCATAACGTATTAAAACGTTTTGACGTTTATCGCACATTTTGGCTTCCGTAGAATGAAAAGTTATGATTCGCACATCGCGTTGGAAGACTTTTCTGAAAGGCCAGGTTCGGCACTGCCTATTTCTAGAATATCAATGGTCTCCTGCAAAATGGATCCAGACACAAATTTGCAAGATTGGAAAAAGGCGAATGCCAGAGGGGCCGAAACGGTCCATCTTTCTACTTTCGGTTTAAAATGTACTCGACCTTTTTGTCAAAACCCGTTATAATAGCACTCATGCTGGAATTCAGTAACACTGACATGTCAACACAAAGCTCACAAAGCTCAAACTGAGCTCAAACTGAGCTCAGGATCCACTTTTTTTTTTTTTTTTAACTAATTCGCGCATTGCGTGAACGCGACTTAAATATAGCGTCTCTAAAAATAGAATGTCACTTTCATTTCCTTTTGACACGTCAGAGTAGTTTTGAGATGTCGGAGTGTAGTGTTTATTCAGAAAATGAGCTCCAAACTAGTCCAGTAGTGTCTGTGTTATGTGTACAAAATCGGCTGGGCTTGCTAAGGATATATGGGACTTAGGCAAACAATGTAGACTCTGATCAGACGCCGCATAATACACTGTTTGCAGATAGGAACTTTTATATGAAACAAAATGAAAATGAAAATTTTGACTAGGCATCCTTTCGATAAAAAATGGACTAATCCAATATATAAACATGGAAGAATCCACAGGGTATAAATGGGTTAACCCTTTCTTTCACTGTCGTTCCCCGAGTGCAGTTGCTATTTGCATACAGAATGGGTCCTGATCAGAATCGAACCTGTTGGAGACTAGCAGCGATAGTTATCATTTAGTAATTTTATATAAAATTCAAATAGGATAAATAAAAGCAGACGACAATTATATAAAGCAGGTGGCGTCGTGGCCGTAAAAAGATTAACCCTTCCACTCTCAGTGACGCTTAAAAGCGCGTTTGCAAACAGTTTGGATCCTGATCAGACGCAGCGTTACGCGGCGTCTGAGCAGGATCCAAACTGTTTGACACTCGTATCGAAATGTTTTAAGTCATTTTAAATTGAATCTTACTTTGAAACGATCTTGCAAACATTAGAATTGAAGCAGACGACAATGAAATGGTGAAGAGGTAAAATCTCACGTAAATGTTGGTAGTGAATGGGTTAATTTAAGAGTTTAGCGATTCTCATCTAATAGCTTCATTAGAAGTCCTGAAGTTTCCAAATCTCCAAGTTCCTCACAGCCTGCTGCTGCCAGACTCCGGTAGAAGGGAAACAACTCAATGTGCCCTGTACCCGGCCAGCCTCCAACAATTGTGCACGGGTTACCAGTGCTAGTATTTCACAATTATAGATAGATTTTGCCGTATAAATCACAATGTGTTCTGATTTGCAAATTGTTGAATCCGTTCTTGAATCCGTTTGCAAATTGTTGAATCCGTTCTTATCTGTATGGCGTCGAAGTCACGGGACCCCAGATACAAGTAAACTTAATTAATCCAACGCATTCTAACTCATTTCAGCACCAAATCCTATGGAGTAACTACTCATTAGAATCGTCCCGGATATTTTTACCCCTTTCACCGTCATATTGTCGCCTGATTCAATATTTTTGTCTGAAGACCGTTTCAAAGTTAGATTTAAGCTAGTATGGTTTACGAAATATCTGAGCGAGTGTAAAACAGTTTAATCCTGATCAGACGCCTCGTTACGCAGCGTCTGATCTGGATCCAATCTGTTGGCAAAGTCGACTTTATGCGACTTCTATGTTTCTTACGACATTATTACTTTCGTCAGATGGTTTATAAAATTTGACCGTTGATCCGCTCCTGACTGTGTGTGTGAATGAACGAATATATAAATTATTCATAAAATAGAAACTGTAATATTATACGCTTTACTAGGCCCAAATGATCCGATAGATTTAATGTATTTGTTAATTTCCAAAAAACGTGGTCACAGTATTACAAAAATCACACTTCTGTATTAAGCAGCCATCTGTTTAAAGATTCAGGAGAGGGGTTGGCATTTTATTTCCTGGTGAAACTAAACTAGACACATATAGATGCAATTCAATAATGAAAACGATAGGCTGGAAACAAACAGTTGACATATTTTATTTAACCCAGTACCCCATAAATACGCATTTTACGCCTTTAAAGTTTGATTTATTCATTCGCTGTTGAAAATAGTTCCACTTTATACAATCATGAAAATGTATGACAAGAAATATTTGCTTTATCCTATAGAAGATGATAGCTTATAACAGGCGCATTCTGCTTTACTTTCAACCTGCTATAAGTATTAACTTGTCTTCAAAACTTCGAAACAGGCTATGGGGTAATGTGTTAATGCAAAAAAAACACATTCATTTTAATACGAGGGTTATACAGTTTGGAGAATGAAAAGACGATCCAGGTTAGCCGGCGTCTGATCTTGATCTAAACTGTTTGCTATGGACATCGATCTATGAGGCGCAAACGGTATGTTTAGAAAACATAAAAATAGCTTCTCCCTATATATCTAGACTTCATTATTAAATGCGGTTCTTACATAGAATTAATAACAAAGTTGTAACCTATACTCATATTCGTTCTAGAAAGTGTGTCTATATTTCTACTGCACGTTGGTATCCTGATTTGAAAGGTGTACACATTCTGCACGCTTCAAAAGTATGCCAAAATGTCGGTGTTGAATGAATTTTACCTTTCGTTTTCATGTATAAAATAAAAAGAAAAACGCTCTGTAATGTAACCCTGGTATTTTACAGTCCGCTGGCTTGCAAGCTAATAGTTCAAAGTATAAAACTGCATTCGCTTAAAAATAGATGACAAATTACCACCTTGAAAACATTCCGTCCTATTAGCCCTTTTATAACACATAAACGTTTTCAAATGACATTTGCAAACATTTTGAATACAGATCTATCGTATACTTTGAATACTATCGTAGGGCCTAATCTGGATCAACATTGTTTGATACTCAGATCTTGCATCTGTAGATATTTGAAATGATCGAAGCAATTTCAGACATTCTAGCGGAAAGCATTTCTGCAGGTGAAAGTTGTTCAGTGTTGAAAGAGTTAAAATTCATGAATTGTTACTTCTTAACTTCTGCAAACAAAATACATTTTGTATGTTCACTGGACTGAACCGAGGGTATGTATTTTACGCTTATCAGGCTGAATTGTCGTCTGCTTTAAATATATCGTTTGCTGTAAAACTAAAAATAAGTTTTTTATGCTTTTGACACAGAAGAAAAGTTGAATACGAGTGACAAACAGTTTTGATTCAGATCAGACGCCGCGTTACGCGGCGTCTGATCTGGATCCAAACTGTTTGCAAATGATAGACAAGAGGTTATACTTCTTTCTTGACAACCAAGATTTAAATACCACACGCAAACAGTTCGTTTCCAGATCATACTCCACAATAATCTGACGTCTGGCCAGGATACAAAATATTTGTCACTCAGGTTGATGTGTCATCAGTTCACGGGCAGAAAATGAAAATTCAAGAAAACTCTATGGACGATATATTTGAAGCATACGACACCTTGAATGATAAGGGTAAATAATGCAAAAATCGTAAGGAACTTCCATCCAATCCCCTATATTTATTAATGGATATGTCCTTATCTTTAGATAGACTTTACCATTAAGGAGTTTGTTCTGTTTGTGGTTAGTATTTCCCGCGGCGGTTGTCGTCTGCGCGCCACGCGCCACTCGCGTGGGCTGTATGTAAATTAACCTTTAGTAGGCTCAGGTAATGTTGTCTGTTTATATTGTCGGTTGCTTTCTTTTAAAACTAACTTATTAATACTAAATGCACATAAACGATTGTCTAATACGTATAAATATGATCGGGAAGTGTTGAAGTACTTGAGTTATTTTGTTTGAACTGTTCGGACAGTCTGACGACAATTCGATGAAATTTTAAGCTGCAAATAAGGCATATAAAATAACTAGCTCCGAGACGCTCGGCTCTACGTGTACACCTTTAACAGATCTAAACTTCAAAAATATTAGATTTTATGCAAAATTAATTTGTAACCACATACCATGCAGTGATTTAGCTAGATAAAGTTTACGGACTGAAAATACATTCAAATAAACCACGAAAGGATGAGCTGAATGTTGCTGTCCAAATTTCTTTGAAGTTCGACTGTAGATAGTCTTAATGACACTGTAGTTTTTAGCACTCTTTGCAAGTTTCGTCTGCAAAACTTGCACGTCTCACGGTACCAAGGTCTGGGAGTATAGTGTCCTTCTTTAAGAACATATGAGTATCAGTTTGGATTCAGATGACACGCCGATTTCTCTGCGTCTCGTCTGGTGCCAAACTGTTTTCTATTGTTATCTCAAATTCACTAACAGTGTATTAAGGGTTATATTGATACATTTTGTACTTCTTAAAAGTGTTCAAATTATACAAAAACGCATGCACATAAACTCGTACATATATACGTATACATATCATTTATACCTGGCTCGTACGTATGCATATTAACCCATTTGTGCCCACGATACTATACGATGTCTGGGTTTTACCAACCTTTGCTTGTTTTGAATGAGTTGGCACGTTTTTGCTATATTTTCATTGTATTAGAAACTTTCAAAGTTAACGTGTAAATTTACCAGTCCATATTTATGTTCGATGTCTTGATTTCAGTTAACCAACCTGCATGACATTGAATTTAACTTATTCTTTGCTTTAATTCTGTCTTTTTATTTTAAGAATTTAATTTTTTTAAAAAAAAACATCGATACGAATGTTTACAGGTGCCTCGATTCTGATTTGGATCAAACGTGTATGCCATTCGTATAATTCCATCAGCCAAACTTCTCGGAACAGCAGATGATCACTAAACTACAGATGATAATACAACAGTGTATAGTTAACCCTTTCACTCTCAATGACGCCTTAAATCGCGTTTGCAAACAGTTTGGGTCCTGATCAGACGCCGCGTCACGCGGCGTCTGATCAGGACCAAAACTGTTTGACACTCTTATCCATATTTATAAAAATCAAACAACATTAAATCTAACTTTAAAACGTGCCTAGCAGACAACAATACTGAAGCAGGCGGCAATACAGCGGTGAATGTGTAAAAATCTCCCGAATAATTTGATCATGAAAGTGTTAAGCAGACTGAAAGTTTAAACTATGACACTCATCATGTTCTGAGTATGCATATTGCAATTGAATGTAAATTAATTTGTTCAGTGCGCCATTTCATATCGATAATCTCCATCATGGGTGACATCACGTTCACCCCAAGCCAATAAAACCGGGTTCTTTAACGTAAGAATCACAGTAGTGCAATTCTGATCGACACAACCCTTTACCTTTATCCTGCTATTATAATGACTCGAATTATCAATAATTCGAACTCGTTTAAATCGAATATATCCGTATTTCGAAGTTAAAACGTCGCTAGCCACGTTTTAACTTTGAAATACGGATATGTTCGACTAAAACGGGTCGGAATAATCGCGGTTTTACTGTTGCGATAGTTCTATGTTTGACTTTAGAGAGCTCGAAATATCGATGTTGAACTGTATCTGCATCAAAATTGCTATCGATAACATTCAAAATAGTATTTTAAATTAATTTCTTTTGAACACTGATTCGGAGGCTAAACAGTTTGGTTCTTGATTATATATACACCGAGCTACACGGGATCTGGTCAATCCAAACTGTTTGAAAATAACAAATTCAATGACGGCACACTTTGCTTAACGTGATACTTTTATGCAATATACAAAATGTTGGTGCATTATGTCTGCATCATAATGAAATAATTCCTATGACATGAATATTTACGAGTGAAAAAGAACAGCACAAGGAATTCAAAAACCGAAATTGCACCTGCTCTTTTCCAGTGATTTGCTGATACTTCAGTATCTTGATTTTTTTCAGTAATACACAACAATTAAAATTGTATTTCATAGGAAACCTTTGATGGCCTTATAAAATCCAAATTCGGAGTAAACGATCAATCCTAGTATAGCTGTTACATATGCTTGCACTACTACTACTACTACTACTACTACTACTACTACTACTACTACTACTACTACTACTACTGTTGAGAGAACATTGTTTTAAATTTTAAACATTTCAAGATATTGTCCATCTCTTACCATGGAAACCAGTTTTGTGGAGCGAGTCATATATATTCTAAAGCCGACTAACAATAGAGGCTCTGGCCCAAACAGCAGCAAATGAAATGGATCTACATGTATAGTTAAAAAGTTAACACCCTAACTTTTAAATTGGCCTATAATGTGGTTTAAATTTTGCAACATCACCAGTAATGTAACAAATGTATGGAAAAAATGCCAAAATTTCGTAGGGTGACGAATAATTATATCCCGTGACTGTATTTTGAAATAAAATTCTGATTAAACTAACAACAACGCCTACTACAACTACAACAACAACTACTACTACTACTACGAGTACAACAACAACAACTGCTACTACTATTACTATTACTACTAGTTATTTTTATACCACTCAAACAAACAAAACGTAGACCTATTTGGTATTCGTCAGACTGTCAATTCCATCTTCCGCCAGATTTATCAGTGCTATACACTACGCATGTAAAAGACCCAGAGGGTTCTAATGAAAAAGAACATAGAATCGCCCGGTGCCTCTGTATCTGCTTCTCTCGTTCTGTGATGTCCGATTGGGCGACAGTTGGCAGAAACAGGTGTACATTAAAACAAATCAAACGAACGAACAGGAAGGGTTCGTTTTTCAGAGGTTTCACCACAAACAGTAAAACCTCTCTATTACGACTACTAAATTGGGATAAGTATCAGGTGTTTACGACAGGTTACTGCTTAAAGCAATGCGACAGTAGAACAGAAAGCTCCTTTAGGGGCTTTCTGTTTTACTGTCACCTTACTTTAAGCTGCAACTGTCTATTAAACAATCAATAAGCCTTCGTTTTAGTGGTCGTGGTAGTGAGGTTTTACTTTACTTAAATTCAGGAATTCTCTAACCACAAACCAGCCACTGTCATGATTTTGCATCATTAAATATTTCAGACGTCTGCGGTTAAAACTCTTTAAATTATACTTTAGAGTTTTTGACAGGGTATCGAACATTAAAACAAACAAAATATCGACACGCGTGTCAAATAAATGTAATGTAAATCATGATCAGACGCAAAGTGAGAACACTTTTTTTTTCTTCCAGATGCCGTTTTGAGGTGCTTAACCCTTTTGTGCCTATAGAGTCCTACAAAAAGGGACATAGGCGTAGACTCTGAACTGACGCCATATAATGATAGTCTACACTTTTTGCTGATAGGAATTTCAATACACATGTAAAACAAAACAAAAATGAAAATATAGATCACGCACTCCTTAAAAAAACCTATATAGAAAATTGACCAATCGAACATATAAGCATGGAATAATCCACTTGGCAACACGTTCACTGTAGTACATGAATTATCGCCTGTTTCTAAGATTTTGTCTGCAATTCTTCCAAATTAATAGTTTACCCTTTCCCTAATAGAAGCTACTTGTAGTACATTTTTTGGTTCCACAAAGACATGCATTTTCAAGCATCTACAATGTACTTTTATAGAGTCAAATTGTTGGGGGTTTACCTGCCTGTTGAACAGTGAATGTTAAGGTTTGTTGGGACTAAAGCAGAAAGCTCCTACAGGAACGTTCTGCTTCACTTCCAGCCTGATATAAGCAACCACCTGTCTTTAGTACTGAAAAAAAGCCGGGGTGGGGACATATGGACTGAAAAAACGTCGATTAGAATGTTAGTTTCATCCTTATCATATGCCGAGTCACTATTTGTCTGATCTGGATTAAAACAGTTTGCTAATACCAGTGTATCTTACTGTCATCGTGCTTTAAGCAGTCGCCTGTCGTAAACACCAAATACTTATCCCAATTTAGTGTTCGCAGTAGTGAGGGTTTTACTGTAGAGTATATCTCAAACTGGAATAAGTCGAACCTGCAAATATTCCTGCAACTCAATTTCCCTTATCTCATAATCGCCTCAGTGAACATATCCGTATTTCGTCGTTAGAACGTGGCTATGCTACGTTTAAACTTTGAAAATACGGGTATGTTCAACTTAAGCGAATTCGAATATCGAATATTATATAAATAGTAGATGGCAGTTGGCGTGACATTCAAATTGTCAACCCGAGAAACAGAATGTCACCCCGAGGCGTAGCCGACTTAAAGCGAGGTGTAATAATATGAGTTACAATGTTAATTTCCCATAGACCAAAATAAAACACTCTGCATGTCTTTTACACCTATCCCCAAAATATACTGTCACTCTTTATGCTATTATTTTTGTGACGTCACTGATATTATTTTTCTCTATTCTTAAAAATACTGTCAGCTATATGATATTACTTTTTTGTGACGTCGTTCTATATGATATTGTTTTTTCTCTATTCTTTAAAATACTGTCAGCTATATGATATTACTTTTATGACGTCACTATATGATAATATTTTCTCGATTCTTGAGTTTAGTTGATACCAACAACGTGACGTCGTTTCGCGTGTTACGTGTTTGGCGGCTCTAAATTGGTATTCACACCATATTTTATAAAATACGAACGAGACGATTCCACCGTCAGGGTTGACAAGCTTGGTGTAATACAATAAATATTAGATGGCAGTTTGCGTGACATTCAAATTGTCAATTTCGCCTCGGGATGACATTCTGTTTATCGGGTTGACAATTTGAATGTCACGCAAACTGCCATCTAATACTTATATAATGTCGTTGATACAGTGGTGTTTCCACATGGAACATCTCGGCTGGCTATTATTGGGTGGGGGTATGAATGCGTTCCCCGTTTCGTCACGCGAGGATGGGACATTGCAACAGTAAAGACCTTGATGAACTATCGCATTAGAAACACGACGTGTGGCGAGAGTACTTTCTGTTATAGTTTATAGCATTTGTTAACCTGCGCAGTTATCAATGCATATCACACTCGGTGACTGAATGGGGTATATAGTGTTCTCTTTGCCGTAAATTTAACCACGGCTTTACCCCAAGTCCAACAGTTATTTGTAAACAGTTTGGGTCCTGATTGGACGCGTCTGATCAGGATATAAAATGTTTGACACTCATATTGAATTTTCTTAAGTCTAACTAAAAGCAGATAATCGTTGTTTAAATTGATGACGTCATGAAAGTGAAGGGGTTAAAGGTCGCAATCGATTGTTAAATAACTTCCTGTTCATGCTTCCTTCAGTCCTGACTGAATTATGAGCTGAATGATGCTTTTCATAATCCTTACAGGTGTCTGCCGAAAACAGACTGAAAGTGAAGTAGATAGCTCTATATTTGCATTTCTTTCAGTCTCTTTTGAAACAAGTCATTAGTTTATAGGATTAAGTATGATAGCCTTAATACTTAACGAACAAACTATTTACCAATAATAATCTTTGGGTGGTACGTTATTCTTTACACCATCCAATTATCTGGTTGCCATGGTAACCGAGATCTGCATGAGCGCAAAATTTGTATTGCTAGGGAACAAAATCATAATTTGAATAATCTGTACATTAAAAATCAAATCATGTCGTAATAGAATAGTAATCAGTCGAGAAATTGCATTTCTCCGGCTGTGTTTCATCTTTGACCCTTTCAGTGATGACGTTTTCCTATGGACTAGTCCCCTTTTGAAATTACCCTTTTATGTCGATTTAAAGGTCTGCCTTAAGAAAATATTTCAGAAAAATAAAAATATTACAAACAGTGTAGACCCTGATCAGAGGGCTCCTTTCGGAGCCCTCTGACCAGGGTCTACACTGTTTGTAAGATATAAATAATTATATTGTTTACCAGCACATAAAGGGTTCTGGCATGTCTGTTTCAGATAGCTCGGGCCTTTGTCAGTAAAACTTCAAAACTGTTCTCTGAGCCACTTTTCTTCCAGTATAACTAAACATTAGCTCCTGAACAGGTCAAAGGTCCAAGAAGCGCTTTTTTATTAACCCTTTCACCACCGTGATATCATATGCTTAAGATTTACCGTCTGTAGTTTCGAATTAAATATTTTTTAAGAAAAATGAGAAATCGATGTTACAGTAATATAGGTTGGATTCTGATCATACGCCGAGTTACACACCCATGATCAGGGTCCAAATCGTTTCAGAAACACCAATACATTTGCGACTGGCAGTGAAAGTGTTAATTGGAGAATTTCAATTTGAAACCAATGAAGATTTGATACACATTGTAATTCATGGCATTTGTAAAAAGTACCCATGGATGCATAATTGATCTCAACAAATGCTTGTCTTTTCGAATGGGCAACAGATGCAGGGTGCACTAAATGCATTAGTCAAAGCGTTTCTGCGACGATGATCTGATCCACCCAGGTGCATCTTGAAGACGCTTGGAACTAATTATGAATCTATGAGAAACGGGTACAGTCGGACTAGTGTGGTAGATTCGGAAGCACCGAATCCGATCAGTTTTCGTCAGTTTAATAAATTGACTTAGCTTTGATTAAAAAGTTTGCTTTTCAACAAAATTTAACACCAATTCATTGTACTGCAGTATAAACAAATAAATTATTAAAAATTGAAATTGGATCATGAAAATTGAAATCTTGTTGTCATATACAGTCGATCCTCGCTATCTCAAACACACGTAAGTCCAACTCGCTTGTATTTTAAAGTCAAAACGTTGCTTAGCAACGTTTTAGCTTTCAAATACGGATATGTTCGACTTAAGCAAATTCATGTTATCAAAATCCAACCTTTGAAATACGGATAAGTTTGAGTAAAGCGAATTCCAGTTATCGAGATGCGACTGTATTATGCAGCATTAGACAATTCGAGAGTCCGACGCCAAAATTGAGTTATAAATAGACCAATGATTTGCATACAGCTGTACCATGGTTACACTCGAAAAATGTCGTGTGACCTTAACCCTGCGTCTGCTAATCTTAACTTTACTAAATTTTTCAAACAGTTTGGATCCAGATCAGACGCTGCGAACCGCGGCGTCTGATCAGGATCCAAACTGTTTGACCAGTGAGTTTCGGTTGCTGAAGCTTTACATATATTAAAATTAATTTTAAAGAAAACGAATTGCAGACGATAATTGTAAAGCAGACTATATTGAAGCAGAAGAAGGTTTAATATTATGCAACTCCTTTTTTATCCATTTATTTGACAGGGTATAAACGATGAGTTTACAGCATAGTATAGTCTATGGTTGAAGCGACACTCGGTAGAGAAAGTGAGCGAAAGAATAAACACAGACCTGTGCAAATATCTATCTTAACTATTTTACAGCCATATAATCATCTGCTTAACCCATTCCCTTAAATACGCCTTTTAACTCCTTTGAATTATTCCTCCGCTGACTAAAGTTGTTCTTTTCTATACAGTCATGAATAGGTTCGTTAAAATAGTTTCTATATCCTATCAGATAGTGTCTCAAAGCAGGCTTGAAGTAAAGCTGAATGCGCATTACCTTAAGGCGCATTTTGCTTTAGTTTTAACCTGATTTAAGCTGTAAACTGTTTTCAGTACAAGAAACAGGCTATGGAGTAAATGGTTAAAAACGTTGTCAACTTCAGAAAAAAATGAATTTTACATATAATTTTGGAAATTCAATTTTTATATGTGAAGAAACATTGAAACTGCTAATCAAATATTAGTCTAAGTCTGCTTAGTTATGGTGTATGATATGGCTCTAAACTGTTTGCAAATGTTATAACATGTGGCAATTGATAAAGATTTACCAAAATGCCTTTTGGTGCAATTTAACTGTCCATTGGTAAACAGTTTTTATCCACATCCGACACCGAAACTAACTTGGAGTTTTATCAAGCTTCAAACTGTTGGCACACGACATTTGAGTTCTTCCACTATATAAAAGGTAATAAAATATAAAAAGGATATGCAGATGACAGTTTTCAAATGTCATTCTAGCAGTAAAATGTTAGGAAAGAGTGCGAACCTCTCGCT
Organism: Gari tellinella; assembly: GCA_922989275.2. NCBI lineage: Eukaryota > Metazoa > Mollusca > Bivalvia > Cardiida > Psammobiidae > Gari > Gari tellinella. The sequence goes on from OV277860.1 coordinate 86,329,511, forward strand.
ATTCTTGTTGACTAAACCATTTTCAGTGTAGAAAAACGTTATTCTTTCCCGTTTCAATGCAAACGAAACACAAACACATTAAAATTACATGTAGAAAATGACAACGCGTTGATATTTATTAGTTTTTATTTTTAACTGAGTGGAAAACAGTTTGGAACCTGATCAGCCTCCGGGTTACCCGGCGTCTGATCTGGCTCCAAACTGTTTGAAATGGACATAAAAGATTTAGCGTAAACGCGATTATTTGGAAGGAATACCACACTCTACACTGTAAAATAGCATTTAACTTACATTATCATCTCCTCTCATTCAAATGAAACTGAAACAAAAGTGCAATGTAATAAAATGTAGGAAATGGACTGTTCTTGACAATGTTGTCGGTTAAATATACATTTACTTTATCAAATTTTGATAAGCAAACAGTTTGGAGCATCGTCTGATCTGGCAAAAGATAACCTTTTTATTACAAACGCGTTTATTTTGGGTTGGGTGGGGTGTTAACATTCTCTATGGCAGCAATCAGCCTATATATATATATAGAAAAATAACTCTTCTTCTATACAGTGGAGAATCTGTTATTCTTTCCCAATAAACGCCTTTACGCTAAATCTAACCCAGCGTCTGATCAGGCTCCAAACTGTTTGCCACCACGATAAACATGAATTATCAGAATTGTCAAAAAGTTGTACTTTTCTACGTTTTAGTGTTTTGCCTACTTTTGCTTTTAAACTGGAAATAATAACAGATTCTCCACTGTACCGACTGCGACTTGGTCGCGACAACAGTATTGATTTAGAGCAGACACCAATTGCATCGTCATCAGATCTAGATTTCCTAGCTGTATGTTTAGAGAGGGTTTATCAAACACAAAATTGCCCGGTTATCTCATTTTAGCCTAGGATCTGTTACAGGAGACAATGGAAAACAGTGTAGACCCTGATGAGACGCCGCGTTAACGCTGCACTGTTGCTATTGTACATCAAATGTCCTGCTCACGGAATGGAAACTGCAACATTGCATTGTATTTAGACCACCCTTGTATATTTATAATGAAATATTCCTGAATGCACGGTTCATTGCAATACAGTGGAGAAAACGTTATTCTTTCCCAATAAACGCGTTTACGCTAAAACTATTATTTGCAGTGCAAACAGTTTGGAGCCAGATCAGACGCCGGGTAACCCGGCGTCTGATCTGGCTCCAAACTGTTTGCCACCAAGATAAAGTTGAATGATCAGAATTGTCAAAAAGTTGTACTTTTCTACGTTTTAGTATTTTGCGTTTGCGTACGTTTGCGTTTAAACGGGAAAGAATAACAGATTCTCCACTGTATCCAGGCTTAAATTCATTAGCTTCTCTTCACCACGATCTAGGAGAATTTGTGACAACTTTTGCAAGCAGTTTGTACCGAAATGAGTCGCCGAATTTCTCGGCGTCTCATTTGGATCAAAACTGTTTGTCGCTCTGTTTATTTGTTCTGCAAGAAAACCCAGCTAAATCAACTCTTAGAATTAATGCAGACGATAATTTTACAGTCAACACTTACAGTGGCGAAAACGTCATTCTTTGCCAATAAACGCGTTTTCGCTTAAACCATATTTCCATTGCAAACAGTATGGGGCTAGACCAGACGCCGGGTAACCCGGCGTCTGATCAGGCTTCAAACTGTTTGACACTCGTATACAAATGAATAGTCAGAGTTGGCAAACATTTATTATTTTCTACATTTTATGTCAATGCGTTTGAGTTTCGTTTGCGTTTAAACAGGAAAGAATAACGTTTTATCCTCTGTGCATAGCGTGCTACAGTGTAAACCCTTACATTTAGGGAAATGAGTATCTCCAGCATTTGCAAACAGTGTAGACACATATCAGAGGCATCATAAAGGAACCCTTCGTTCAGGGTCGATATACACGGTTTTCCACTATTTAACATATTTTTCGGAACTATCCCACAAGAAATTGAAACTGTCAATTTCGGAAAGCCAGCATAGTTAGATCTAAAATTCAGGATAAAATTGTAAATGAATCTACAGCGATAGAAGCAATACATTACAGTACGACCAGGGACTCTGCTGTATAATTATGTAACACAAACCACTCGTCGTGTGTTATTCTAAAAACAAAACAAATGTGAAAAGAGCGCAATCATTGAAAACACTGACTGCAAAGCGAGCCAAATTAGAGGCACTGTAAAAGTTCGAAAGAGGAGGGTCACATTTATCATATATGGTGAATCAGATCTAGACGTCAAAACCATGACAAATGGCTGACTCGAGCCCACCCCCTCCGCAACAATAGCCCGTCACAAAACAGAAACAACTCTTCATCTTTCAAAGCTTTATTATTTGTTTCAAAAGAAATCAGAATCTTTCTATGTCAAATATTAACGAAAGGACCCGCATCTTACAGTGTATCGCTCGCACGCCCAGCGAAACTATCTTTCATATCCGTATATACAATGTTCATGCATAATGATGATTTATGCCCGATGTTTCTTGACCCATCATTAGTAGCAACAAAACACCGCACAAACTATGTGTACAGTCATACAACCGGGAGAAGATGCCAGTCTTTCTCTTTTATACGAAACGAATATACAAAGCAATAAAGTTGAAAAAAGTCAGGTTCCTGTGAGTTGATTAATCTGAGTGACAAACAGTTTGGAGCCTGCTCAGAAGACGGGTTTCTATTGCAAACTGTTTGCAATGGAAAAACAGTACAGCCTCTCTATTACCACCACAACATTGCATAAATTGTTTCTTGTTTAAGACAGGTTGTTGCTTAAGTCAAGGTGAAAGTAAAATAGAAAACTCCTTTTGGAGCTTTCTGTTTTCCTTTCACCTTGCTTGAAGCTGCCATGCACTTGTTTTTCATATCATAAATTAACATTCTTTTTAGTGGTAATTTGGAGGCTTTACTGTAATTGATTTAGCAAGTGCGTGTTTAGTGCGAAAGAAAAGTGTCTTCTCTACTGTTTCTGTGTTATGCAGCAACTCAATATTTGACGGCTTATGTAAGACAAAAGTAAAAGAGAAAGCTACAAGAACGTTTTGCGTTACTTTCATCAAGCATAACGTCATAATTTGTCTTGAGAGTGCAAAGTATGGTGGATAAAACGTTACTCCTTCCCGTTTAAACGCAAACGACACTCAAACGTATTGTAATAAAATGTACAAAATCACAACTTTTTGACAACTTTGACTATTCATTTTTATACGAGGGGCAAACAGTTTGAAGTCTGATCAGGCGCCGGGCTACCCGGCGCCTGATCTGGCTCCAAACTGTTTGCAATGGAAATACATGTAATAGTTTTAGGGTAAACGCGTTAATTGGGAAATAATCGCGTTTTCTCAACTGTACATTAACTCATTCCAATAAGTTCACCCCAGTTGTTTACTATTTAGGGGTTTGTATTTGTTTTTATAGCAAAATGACAAACAGTTCAGACCCTGATCAGTTGGCCTCCTTTAACCTAGGTCTGCAATGTTTGCAATGGTGAAGCATAGTCGTCCCAGGTACATTGTTAGAAAATGACGTGTATACTCGTTGCTTAAGGCTCAATGAGTTAGAAAACGATGTGTATTAAAACGTCCAAAGATCTCCTACTACATGTTTACGGTACAAAATACAGGTTTGTTTCTTTCCGGACAACGACTCCCTCCTTACAACGACCCTTACCGCTGTTCCCCAAACAAGACAATTATGTCCAACCTTTTCGCGGCTGCATTGTCGTCTGCTTTGTCGTATGCTGTTTTTCTCAAAGTTACAAATTGGACATTTTTACGGAAAAAAAAACTTATTAACGAGTGACAAACAGCTTGAATCAAAGTTAGATTTAAGGTTGTATGACTTAATATATATAGATAAGCATTTCGGATCTGGGTCAAACATTTGAGTGAAAGGGTTAAACGGCACTAAATACAAACGCAATGTGTACCAAAAAAATGCACAAAATGAAACGTTTTTGAAAATGTTGACGATTTTAGAAAAACTGAGTGGCAAATGGTTTGGAGCCTGATCAGTGCCCAAATATTTACAATGGCAATACATTATGCAAAACAAACGCGTTCATTGGGAAAGAATTAACTTCTTTATCCCTGTATGCAAGCAACGGCTAAAGTAGAAGACAACACAACAAACTCAAGCCAGTTTATTGCAAACCAAAATTTGTGGTTAGTTGTTGGTAATCAAATCCAAACAAAGACACACGTTTCTTAAATTATTTAAAGAATTCGTAATTATGCTAAGTTTACCATTTGTTGATATCAACTGCGATAAACATTTGTAATTTTGACGTGGACTGCTCGTTGTATAAATGGATGTTATTATGTAAAATAAACATAATGTCAGATACGTTAACTATTTCAGTAAACCTCTTTCAATGATCACTCCGGATAAGCATCGTTTCTCAACCTGTAACGCAGGTAACATATTAATGCAGGACACAAGTATTGAAGGAATCTCCTTTAGGAGCTTTCTGCATTACGATTGTCCAGCATTAATCAGCCACCTGTATTTAAAGATACGCGCATAGTTCCTACTGGCTTGTCGGTGAAGATAGTTTGTACTGTTAACTAGTTGCTTCATCGTGTCTCGAGTTTATCCATATCAGACAAAAGCTGACAATATGAACCCGTCTATCTCAGGCGCGTGTTAATTTATCTCTCACTAACAAAACCGGGGACAAACACCAATTTTAATAATCAATATAACGTAGGACATTATCAATTCCATTGTGAGTCTACGCGCCCACTGTCCTAAGTACGTAACGTATTTGCCACAAATTTATTTCGCCCATTTGTTTACCGAATCGTTCAAAACTAACTTAGGTGTTGATCCCTGATATCAGGTGTGAAGTCAAATCCCTCGACAGATACTTAAATAAGACAGAGAATGTCTTATAAATGAATTTGGAAGTAGTTTAATATAGCTCCGCAATTTGACAGCAAAAGCCCCATATATCATTAATATAACCGCTATGTTTACTTTTTAAATCCCTTTCGGCATTTAGAGTGTAATTGTTTCTGGGCGCTTGCGCACAGCACGAGACGGTGGTCTTAGGCTGGCTTACCCCTTACACTGCGGCCATCAAGTATAAACATTGTTTGCAAACAGCGAATCCCATTATCAGAGGGTGACAAGACGTTTCGCGCCCAAACAATTTCGCACCTTGGATGTTTCGCGCCCAAGCCGTTTCCACCCTAGTCGTTTCGCCCCTGGTCGTTTCGCACCCAATATCAAATATGTAATTACAGTATATCTCTGTTAAAAATTAACGTACATTTATTGGTTATTTTAATCGAATGGTGTTCAGATAGAAATTTGATGTTAGCAAGTACTGTAAGACGGGATATTGATCATGCTACTGTATGTATGTATGTCTCAACTTAACGAGAAACTCATATAAAAAGGTAGGAATTTTTTTGGCACTCTAAGTACTTATATATAAACGTAAAATAGATGCCATTTTTTTTATTACCTTTTCAACGTTCGACATAAATGTATTCGAGATAATCAGTGAAAGTTAATACATAAAGATTAAATCTGCAGGTTAATAATATAATAGTTACAACCATGGTAATAATGCACGTGTTTTACGTGCACGGCAATATTACATATTCAACATTTTTAAAAAATAGTTTAATTCTCATTCTTAAATCTTAGGCAACATGGCTACAGTGAAATCGAAATATATGAAATATATCTATATTTAAGATGACCAAACTAACAAATTCAAGACATTGAAAATTCGTCAATGCACGTGCTTAATGAGCAACGATATAAAGGTTTACAATTGCTATAATCCATTCTCGGGCATGCCATCAACCTGTCAAAAAGTGGATCGTCTGTATTTCAATGTTATTTTATATATAAATAGACTAAATTCAAAAAATGTCAAACAGTTTTGACCCTGATCATACGCCGAATTATATTCTGCAACTGATCAGTATCGAAGCTTTTTGCAATTAACCAATATATTCGGGATACATTGGTGAAATGGTTAATACATTATCATGGCAGTGAATGTGGTAACATGTTTTTTTTAAATAATAAATAATAAAAGGACTAATAACCTGAATTGCACGTGCCATCGACCAAAACCGTCACATGTTATTGCTTCTTGTAGTTTACGTACCACTTTCTCGCATGCTATGCAAATGTCACTCATTGTGAACACAAAAAAACCACAAAGTGAACCACAGCATATGCCACTATCTTACTTAATTATTCCTCAATCCAATATTATTTTAAAGACACAACCGTATTTTAAATCACTATTCACAAATCCTGTCTTAGAACTATTTTCACTCACGCACATAAATTATAGCCTATCAACAATTTAGAGCGATATAATGAGAACATCTTGAAAACCACCTTTTATTAGTATCTTTTTTTCCGTCTTCAGTAAAATTGCATATACAATATAATTATCTAAAAAAAACAATCAAACTCGATTTACTCTAATTTTCATTGAATCATCGTTCAATAATATTTAATGACAACCTGTAATTACCTTAAAACCTATCAAAATATATTTCTATTCAAATCGGTTGTTTCAATTTTAAATGACGGGTTTGGTTTTCTTAATTATAATCCCTCATTTAACATCAAAGTTCGTGAAAAAAAGCAACAAACAAGGTGCAATAAACAAAGCAAATTAACACCTGTTTGATGGTACCGTGGACATTCTTTATGCCCTCGCACGTTCGCGAATTATTTGACACTTACGTGAGTGAAATATAACAAATTGTCGTCATATTAACACATTCAAGTGTTAAAATAATTATGTGTTACTATGGCAATCATGTTATGTTTAAACAGTTAATACAATCAAACAATAACAATGTAATTATTATTAAATTGTTTGTAGGTATTCTTTAATAAATATGATTACAAATTTCAAATATGACATAAGTTTACAAAAGTATTAGAAATATTAAGAACAAATAACACGATACATTATATTTTTCACACTTTTATTGTTTTACAAATACAAAATGGGAGAAAGAAAAATTGATTTTCTATTAATTTTTATTACATGAAACTTAAAACTTAAGTTTATGGGATAACATACATATATTTAGTAAGTTTATAAAATTGGGGGCGAAACGACTAGCCCTTAGGGGGCGAAACGACTCGGGTCTCATTTGGGAGCGAAACGACCAGGGTGGAAACGACCAGGGAGGAAACGGCTTGGGCGCGAAACGACCCGGAATCTTATCAGAGGGCCCCTGAAGGTGCCCTCTGATCAGAGTATGCACTCCATGCAAAAAATTAAATGCTGTTTATGTTGGAAAGCCATTCGTAAGTCAGTATTAACTGAACATTTATTAGAACTGTTGTGAGTCTATTCGAAAATGCAGCAATGAAAAAGTTAAGACCTTTCCGTTATTAGAATGAGTTTTATACCTTTATAACTACATGTAATTCCTCAATGGAATGTGGTTTATGCTTCTACCCTGTCTTGACAAAACACCATGTGAATTGTTTCCTAGATCTTTTGTCAGATGACATCTTACATCATGCAGAAGAAGGAGCAGACGCCATAACTCTCGGTTATTTATTATATTATATCTTCAACAGCTCACTTGTTTTAAACTTGACAGTGTTAACCTCTCTACAGCGACACTAAAGCTATACCATTTAGCTGGGTCCTGCATCTAGCAACCACCTGTCCCATCCTTTCTTATTGGATTGTCACACAAGAGAGGATGTACTGTTGGAAGCCAGTAAAGACCACTTATATAAGAATCGTGTTCTGGTTTGAAGGATGTCTGCTCAACAAACTGTAAACTTGTAATACAAAATATTCTCCGGTAGGGTTTCTGCTTCCTTTTCCGACCTACGTGCAAATTGCATTCTACCCGGATGCACATATGATTCGGTTGACGTATTGTGCCACATAATTATGGATTAAAACATGCAGTCAATAAATGCATGTATACTAAATGGAAAAACATAATCCCTCTCAATACTAGGTGACTAGCGATTTCTGAAAAGTCATCCGATGTGTTCAGAAAGACACAGGTTCAAAAAATAAACATTTCAGCCCTAGACTCTCACATTTAATTATAAGACTTTGAACATTTGAAACAAGCTGGTGATACAAGAAGACATTGTAATGTTATATGCATATTAACCTTCATTAATAGAAGGCTGATTTCTTTAAAAAATAATATAAGAAAAATAACAACACCAACACGAATTAAATTATCTTTATTAAAAAATAAAGCATACTTATATTGACAATGGTTTTGTGTTTTTCGTGTGAAAAAGTAAACAATACGAGTTAGAAAGACGTTTTCATTTCTATAAAGCCAACCTTTTCGACAAAATTTATATTATGATTTTGTTATTATAATTGTACAACAATAAACGTGTTATATTCATCATTTTGGTCGAGAAGGGGCGCCTATCCAAAATTCAGTGAAAATATTCCAAAATATGGGGTAAAACACACTTTTGAGACTTTCTACAACTTGGTTGCTGTAAAAACATACTTTATCTTTTAATTTTAATTTTTTATTACTTGATTATCATGCTATCAACTATGTTCACTTACTATGTTTTCTTATCGATATAAATTTTTGAAACAAATGTTATATTTATCTTATTGTAAGTATTGGGTTGTTTGTTTTTCTTATACCACATACCTAAAAAAAAAGCTGTACATTTGACATAAGGCTGATTTCACCCCTTTGTGAACTTAAGCCTTTGCTACGTTTTCTGAATTCTGTACATTTACAGAAAATGTTCCAAGTGGCAAACACTGAACCCTGATTAAACCCAAGTTTAGTGCCCTGATCTGGATCCAGTTTGTAAATGTATTCGGTACAGGTAGTTATCACTGGACATACTGTTTTAAACACACGCGTATCAGTTAGAACAGAAATGTATGAGCGAAGTAATACAGTACTCCCTCTCTACAATGGCCCTCCGAACAACGATTCCCTCCTTACAACGACGCTTTTTCACCTATTCATGGATGCATTGTCGTCTGCTTAAAAAAATTGTCGTCTGTTGTTTTTTCTCAAAATTATGTAATGGACATTTTGACAGAAAAAAAGGTAATGCCGAGTGACAAACAGCTTGAATCAAGATCAGACGCCGCGTCTGATCTGGATTCAAGCTGTTTGCAAATGTATGCCAATTTCCCTTCCTATAACGACTCACTCTGAACAACGACCACAATGTTTGTCTCCCATTGGGTGTCGTTGTAGAGAGGGAGCGCTGTACTTAAATAAATAAGAAGTTATGACAAAGAGTAAGTAAGTAAATCAACATCCTTAGTATAGATGATACTGAAACGAAACATGAGGCGACGGGCGCCGGAGATCCAGTGTGACCAAGTGATTAAACTAATAAACAAACACTTAATGTACATTATGCTTGTCTGATTTTGTTGACCAGGATTATTTATAAACCCATCTTTTGGACTTACATTCAATTTGATTGTGTGGGTTGGGTGATTATCCCCTTTGGTGTCTATTTCTTACACCAACCATGTGGACATTAACCTTTACCGCGCTTAACCTATTCACTGCCTTACCACGAGTACAGTAGTTATTTGCAAACAGTTTAGATCATGACCAGACGCCGCGTAACGCGGCGTCTGGTCACGATCCAAACTGTTTGACACTCCTTTCAATATTTCTTAGATTAAAATACCGAAAAATTGTTTTTTAGAAATGGAAGCAGACGACAATTGTTAAAATTGATGATGTCATGGCAGTGAAGGGGTTAATAGTAGTTTCGCCTGACAATGTTGTCTGCAAAATGTTTTATTTAATCAGGGAAGACGTTCTTCGTTCCCAGTCAGGCTCCAAACTGTTTGCCACTAAGGTCAATATACACAGTTAAAATTGTCAAATAGATGTTTTCTGCATTTCAGTGCAATGCGTTTGCGTTTCGTTTGCGTTTAAATGGGAAAGAGTAACGTCTTTCCAACTGTATTCTTGATCATAAATGATTTGTTAATACCTGAGTGGCAAACCAGTTGTCATTTGTCGTCTGCAACACTTTGCTTGTAGACAATATATATATTTAGTCTGCTCTGGATCTATACTGTTTGCAAAGTCCACTTTAGTTGTACATGGTGATGAATAGGTCACGGTTAGTGTCTGTATTTGCTTTTGTTTTAAAATTTTGAGTTTCGACATTTTGATAGAATAATTTATTTCACCCGTATAGCAAACCAATTTGAATGAAAAGTACCCCCAAGAAGTTTTAAGTCTTAAATACGACCTCTTTACATTGTTTATATGCTTCTTTTCATCACGATGGTTTGTAATTATTATCAATATACAATATGTTTAAATTAAATCAATCAATTAGGCCCAGTCGAGTTACTGTAGCGCCAGATCTCTTTTCAAATGCATGTCAAATCCCAAATTGCATTTTATAGTTAGATGATTATACCATCGAACATCGACCATTGGGCGACGAAATCTTATATTTTATTCACCAAAATCAACACCGTTTGGTATCTTCGAAATCAAATTAGACTCGTCATTGTTCAATTAATTTTCTTTTGATTCACATATGAATAGTTAGAATAATGTGAGCAATAACCCAGCATTATTCAAAATAGATTCAAGATGCCAGTAAGGCGGTACCCGACCCTCAATGACCTCTTCATTAACATCAGTATGTGCTCTTTTCAATTACTAATATACATAATTATACAACCTATTTTCAAATGCGTGTTTGCTCATTTTGTACTGAATCTGTTCTGAAGACACTCCCTGTTATGTTCAGAAACAAAACTCAAAATACTGCTGATGTCGCTGTGTTTCCTTCACAGATTTGTCCGTAGGTTCGTTTTCCCAGCTATGCTCTCATGTGCAAGAATTCACTGGTATGTTGATTTCAACAAAGATGGAAGTCATGATATTGTGGAAGGTAAGCTGATTTTACTGAAGATTTGATGCAATGATAAGAATATCGTCAGATGATTCAAGTAAGGGCATCGATGCTGGTATGCAGACCCAGTATTTAATCCAGTGAGAGAAGGATGTCGGTTTCATTAACTCATTATCCCCTAATACTTCCAATGGAAGTTTAGCAATAAAAGCTGGGCCATGTTATACTTTTTGGGTGTTTTTTTTTTATAATAAATTGCAAAATGACAAACAGTGAAGTCCCTGATCAAAGAGCTCCTGCAGGAGCCATCTGCTCAAGGACCTCACTGTTTGCATAGGACAAGTGTACTCTTCACGTGTACATATTTTGTAAAGCACGCATATATGCGTCACTAGGGCTCGATGAGTTAACCCATGTGTGTATAGAATCCTATAAGTTGGACATGGTGGGCAAACAACACAGATTCAGATAAGATACCGCATAGACGTTTGGTCTGAGTCTGCATTGTTTTCTAATGGGAGTTTCTTTCAAACTAAATAAAAATATAAAATAACACCATGCACCCCTTGAATGAAATTTGGATTGATACATTGTATAAGCACGAAATAATCCACTTGGCCTAAATGGACGAAATACTTTAATACGTTTTACATAGTCCAACATCACGACAATCGCATCTGAAAACAATAATTTAGAGCCTGGCCAGACGTTCATTAACTCGGCGTGTGAACATGCTCTGAAATATTCTCTATTCTGAGAAATGTTTTTGCAACCGTTAATATTGGTGTAACCAGGGTTTCTTATGGCTAAAAGTGGAGTCCACTACTCCACTTTTAGCCTTAAGAAACCCTGGTTACATAAGCATGATCTGAGCCTGTTATTTTCTATATTTTATTGCATCGGGTTTGTGTTTTACTTCGATTAAATGGGAAAGAGTAACGTCTTCATCACTGTAGTAACCGATTGTCAATGTATCTATACTCATCTTCCGTAAGACCACCGTGCCACTGCGTCCAAATTGCATGTTATATTAGTTCGTTTACCTGTTGACATTTATGTAGAATTCGATTTATGACAAAAAAGCAGGAGCGAAACACGTGTTTGGTGACGGTAAACATAAATGAGCGTGCCTCTACTATGACGGTCCTCAATCATCTGGTTTTTGTACAAAAATGTTGCTGGTATGTCTTATTTTGCATAATTTAGCTCTGTTTGATAAGTAGACTTTCTGTTCCCGAAGTTTTGTACAAGGAAGGTGACAAACAATATTATTTCCGAATAAACGGTCAAGTTCAGACTGCATAGAATTGCTATTTAGCGTATTTAATTTATTCCTCACTGAAGAAAATAGTTCCTCATTACACAGTCATGAATATGTTCCATTAGAAATAGTTTCTATATCCAAGCAGATAGTAGCTTAAAGCAGGCTGATAGCAAAGCAAAATGCACATTCAGATTCATTCTGTTTTACTTTTAACCTCTTTATGCGGTCACCATTCTTCAAAACTAGAATCAGGTTATGGGCAAATGGGTTAAAAGCAGACGGCAAACGTTTAAACGTTTTATATCAAGACAGCTGGGCCCGTTTTATAAAACTTCGTACGACAAAAACGATCGTAAGTCAAAACTTTTAAATACATTTAATGTCAAAAATTGTCAATTTCTGATTTCTCCATCTAATCCTGTCTTGTGACATCTCTTTGGAATCGTCTTTTCAAGACGATTCCAAAAAGATGTCACAAGACAGGATAAGATGTAGAAATAAATAATAATTGAGACTTTTATAATCTGACTTACGACAACATTTGTCGTACGAAGTTTTATGAAACGGGCCACAGAGAGGTAAAGTGCGTATTGCTTTACAGTCGCATCTCGATAAAACACATTAGCTTAAGTCGAATTTACACGTGTTCTCTAAGTTAAAGCCAAGTTAAAGCTAAGTTAATGTGATTTCGAAAATATCTTATTTCGACAGAAGATCTAATTATGGTTAAGTTAAGACTTAAGAGAGTTGGGGTTGGTAAGGGTCACCTGTTTGAAGAAAACGCAGGGCTGCCATAAGTTGATCCTAAAAATCCTAAGATTTCAAATACCGGTATTCAATTTTTCAGACGCAATTTTATTAATCGTACCTTTATCCCATTATGCTATTTCTTGTTTTGAAGACACATAACTGCTTACAACAGGTTGAAAGTAAAGCAGAATGCGCCTTAGGGCGCATTCTGCTTTACTTTTAGCCTGTTTTAAGCTTCCATCTGCTAGAATACAAATTTCGAAGACTTAGGAAAAATCCGGAGAAATGGCAGCCCTGAAAACGGATGAAATTGGAACAATGAGGGATATTTGTGGAGCGCTCCAAGTGTCAAGCGCGGGGGTTGGCCTGCCGATAGCTTATCACTCTAAACAGTGTTTACATTGCACTATCTAATAACCCATTTCTATGCTTTATTCCACGCAGAACGTTGCTCTTTTTTATAAGTATTTGATCTTCTCCCCGTTGCCTATCCCATTTCTTTTCAGATTTTTAAATGGGCGTTCTCTTTCCTCAGTAATTATATACTCTAATTGCTTAATTCAATTAAAGCCCATATTAAAATTATCTCGCAAAGATCACGACCGTATATTTTCCGTTAACTGGTCGCCTGTCTCTAATTTTAACATCGCTTTCTATTTCGTAGAGCCCCTAAATGGGCTTAATTACCTCTTACAATCTAGACTATTATGTGGTAAGCTGTAGTTTGACCAAATATATTGACCATTTGTGAAGAGAGTCTGTGATGCATTCACCGTATTGACAACGATTATTTCATGTTGGGCTCTCGGGAGGCGCCTGCGAGGTAATCATCCTTTTGTCATAGCCCCCTCTATCATACCACTTACTTACAATAACAGTTATATTAAGCGACCACTCTAAGGATAACTGTGAGCAGACCTTGTAACATGTGTTTGCTTAATGCAGAATAAAAACAATACAGAAAGCTCCTATTGGAGCTTTCTGTATTGTTTATAACCTGCATTAAGCAATCGCCTGTCTTTAGAGATAGCAACACTTCGTCAATTGGTGATCGCTTAACACATGTTGATTGTATTTATCTCGTGACTGGGTGGTGTCTATAGTAACATCGCCCACGCGACTGGCGAGACACCCAATCACAGAACCCAAACTTTCATTCATGGCATTTTGCAACCTGTGCAAGAAAGTGATAAATAACAATTAACCTGTCATCGCAAAAACATATATGCAAAAACCGGATGAAATGTTAGTAAAACATACACATACACCCGTACGCCAAATCTAGTTGAATGACGACGCTTAATAATCAAAGTTCTTGAGAGCACTGATGATGGTTTTAAACTGAATTATAGAGGTATGGGTATTGGAGATAAAACAAGGACTTTACGAAAAGTAAAACTTAGGAGAGAACAATATTTCTTGAAACATTTAACAATACTGTAAAGCAACGGAACACCGGATTTGGCTTAAACTCGGTACGTGTATTGTAATATTTCATGAAACAAGAGAATATTTTTTCAAGCATAAATGACAATTCAAAAGAAAGATCCAAAGCGTCACTCAGTTTCCAAGTTCAGGTCAGAAGTAAACGAGATGCTGAATAACTCTGGCAGTGTCATTCAGTATATTGTCTGGGTGTAACTTCTTGTTAATATCGTATTTCTGCAGTTTTGATCTTGATTTGAACTCAGACTTTTACCACTTGAATGAATATTTATTACATGTATTTGATTTTTGAAATATCAGATCAGGGCTTACACTGTTTGTACAGCATGCTCATATAGGACCGTGTTTATGCTTAGATATTAATATAAGTTATGGAAATGTTGTACAAAAACGACCCATCAAATGGACCGAAACGGCCTCCCTCTAATAATAGCCAGGACGACTTAAGTCGAAACAACCTAGGCCGAAACGAACAAGGGCCGAAACGCCCCGTTCCCTTATCTCATTCACAGAGAGTGCCCGTTACCATTCGTACTTGTAACGAAAGTGAAAGTAGGTATTGAAAAGACAATTCCAAAGAGACGTCACAAGACAGGGTTAGATAGAGAGATCAGAAATAAGATTTATTTTTAAGGTTTGACTTACGGCCGTTTATGTCGTTACGTAAAACGTTACGTGAGACGGATCCCAGTTGCATACATCGATCTGGGTTATTTGAAACCGCTTACAAGCACGTTTATGCCCCCGCACGACTTGGTCGGGGAACTGTTGTTTTTAGCCTGTCTGTATGTTTGTTCGTCTGTCTGTTTTTCCACAACCTTCACATTGGCCATAACGTTGGAAGTACATGACTTGTGATAGAGACTTCATAGTTTGCATGCGTACTCGATGCAAAACTCTTAAGTCCAGGACAAGTTTGGCTATGTCCGACAAAGATAAAGGTCATTTTGATGAGATTTTATCTAAAGGCCAATTTACTTTGGCCATAACTTAGGAACTGCATATGATAGAGACTTCATATTTTGCATGTGTACTTAACACACACAGCTCTGGAGCTGTACAAATTCGGTCATTTCCGACAATGGTCACTGCCATTACGGGTTAAATAGGCTGAATTTAATGTTGGCTATAACTTTTGAACTACATGTTAAATTGTGCATATGTACTTAAATCAAGATGCTCGTGTGCTCAGTACAAAGTCGTTTATTTAAGACAAATGTCGTGGTCATTTAGAGGTAATGGTCAAATCAGGGGTGGTGCATTGTGTTTCACAAACACATTTTGTTCGTACAAAATTTCGTATTCAAGAACACTCTCTTAACATAAACAATGAACATGTATTATGAAGCATAACACTCTTACAGATGAAATGTTTCATAAGGTTTACGAAAAATGACGTTTAGAACTAATGTTTTCTTAGTCTTTAAAATGAGAGTACAAACATTGTTCTAAACAATTATTCTTTGACGCCATTATGTTGAAAGGAGGTTCTTCTTCCTCGACCTGCCAATATAAAGTTTGGTAATGCCGTAACAGTAAACATTTGACATCGTCTAATTTTACCAGAAAGGCAAAAACCAAGATGCCCAGACACATTGATTTGCTTAATTGGTTCAAATGGAAGCTATTTAGACCGCTTCTCGATAAATACTTATTTCTAAGATGCCTGGTCCAAATTTTCATTTTCATTTTGTTTTATATTGAAATTCCTATCAGCAAACAGTGTAGACTCTAATCAGATGCCGCATTATGCGGCGTCTGATCAGAGTCAACACTGTTTGCCTATGTCCCATATATGGGATTGTGGGCACAAATCGGTTAATATGCAGAACTCCGGGTTAGTTTCTTTTGGTACTCGAGCACGGACTTCAGATGTACTTTTGACGTTCCACGGTCTATTTGAAAACCTTATTTAAACCCCAAGTTGAAATTAAATCATGTATAATTGGATGTCTTTATTGGAAAATATGTAATAAAACTGTTATCTCCCTATTAAACAGTTATGGACCAAGAATGTTTTATATGGCATTTATTTCGATAACCAACTTATTTTTCTGATATAAATGCAAAGAAAACTGAACACACCTGCAAAGTGATAAACCTTTAGCATGTTATTGTGATTGTTTGTGATACATTTTGCAAAACTTTTCTTATTCAGATGAAACGAATAAAACGCCTTCGGCGTCTCATCTGGATCAAAATAGTTTGACACTGAGTAAAATATTTCTCATTGATGAGGTGCAGACTAATTTATGAGTTGGGTTTTACGGCACAGCGACACCGAATAATTGTCTTCTGGACATTTTGTAAATTAGTATTTATTCATTTTAATTTAGGAAACCTACGGACGAGTGTTTAACAGTTTAGATCCAGATCAGACACTGAGTGACGCGGTGTCTGATCTGGATCCAAACTGTTTGCAAGTATCAGTCAAGTCGCGATCGGCAGGATAAGGGTTCAGTTATAATATAACAATTTTCCTTGCACTATGGCAGATCAAAGCAGCGCCTCGAAACATAAGGTATAACATGAACGTTTATGAGTAGCTATCTTCTACATCTTTTCAGCTACTGGGTACTCCTAGCATACTCTCAGACATCAGTGACATTGCAGAATACAATAGCCAGTCACATCGTCCCAGTGCTAAATGCCATGTCAGTAGACAATAAAGACCAATACTACACCTGGGCTCTACTGGCAATGTACTTTCTCTGTCTGTCATTCTCTCTGTCTCTGTCCTCTGTCTCTGTCTCACTCTGACCCTCTCTCTCTCTCTCTCTCTCTCTCTCTCTCTCTCTCTATGTATGTATGTCTGTCTGTCTCTGTCTGTCCCTCTGTCTCTCTCTCTGTCTCTCTCTGTGTCTCTATCTGTCTCTGTATCTGCCTCTGTCTCTCTGTCTCTGTCTCTCTCTCTCTCTCTCTCTCTCTCTCTCTCTCTCTCTCTCTCTCTCTCTCTCTCTCTCTCTCTCTCTCTCTCTCTCTCTCTCTCTCTCTCTCATTTAATCAATATATTGGAAACTGACAGTGCTCCCGTAGATGCTTATTTTGATCAGGGTTAACCCTGTTTTCATAGGACAAGAGTTACTCTTCACTGATCGAAGATTTAAAGAACACTGTTCCGGAAAAGTTCACTCAGTCTGTAAAGGACGCATATAGGCGTCCCTTGGGTTCAATGGGTAACAAAAGTGTGATTGTTGTAAAATACTTTATCACATAAAACCGACTCTGGGAGTGTTATAAAGCCATTCAATAAACTATAGTGAAATATCAATATTTGGGCTCCGGCCCTACCTGTTCGTCTACGAGAGCTGCATGGCGCTGGGCGCCAAATGACGTCATTTGCCATATGGCGTTACTGTAAACAACGTCAAGTTTTGGCGGAAAGTACATATGGCGGAGAGACAAAAAACTACGGATTCAGTTCACTTAAAGACATACTCGCCTATATTAAAAATGTTGAAAAATAAACTTCTTAAATACCTTGATTACTATATATTTTCTGATTTGCAATACATTTATTACCATAAACATGAATTTTGAAAAGTTCTCATTGGTAAATTATGTAAAATATAGTCCTTTCCGTACAGGTACTGTTTCAAGATTTGAAAAAACTGTCCCGAGTAACAGTTCTGTTTATGTTTTTATCAGCAGCACTGTAAATGCTTTAAGTAACTAAAGCTTTATTAAATGATGTTGTATTCACATACACTCATATATTTACCAATTTAAGCAAATATTGGATGAATATTTCTCATTTTTAGGCCAACAGAGACCCAATTTGGCTATTGGGGGAGGTTTATTTTCTGCATAAAATCTAAGGGGGTAGGGTTAGAATTTTGACCATATTTCATAAATGAAGATGGCGACACCTAGGTTTCTTTACACCATTTGATAAAAAATACTTTAACCTAGATGCATAGAAAGTTTAAAGAATTTTTTTGGGGAATTTTTTACATAATTGATGTATTTGTGAGACATTGGCAAGAAAAAATGTCTTATTTTTCCGGTTTTCAGCATTCATTTTAGCCCAAAAGATCATTAAAAACACAAGAAAGATCTTTAAAAAGATTATTTCACACTTGCTTGTGATGAATGAATGCTAGAAAATTAAAAAGTGTACTAGAAATATGTTATTGTGTAGTAATATAATTGCATTTGTCCCTTATGACGTTTTCTACTCTGACAATGAGCAAATGCGGCAAACGTCACACTTTTCAAAGCCAGCTAGAGCTGAAAAAAGCATGGCAACCCCCAATTTTTTATTTTAGCAATTTGCTTATATAGACCTTAATTCAACTTGTAGAAGTTTTCATGAGATTCTGTCGAATTTTTCAAATACGCAAGTATCCCTTTAAAAGGGTTTTAAAATGTTTATGTGATAAATAGGATCTAACATTCGTGCTCATTATTTATCATTCTTAATAAACTCGTTGACTAAAACAAATATAACGCTCGCAAAGGCTCGCGTCATATTGTTTTAGTCAACTCGTTTATTAAAAATGATAGTTAATGAGCACTCATGTTAGATCCTCTATATTGTACATGTAACAGCAAATTCATTTTATCTTCACAAATTGTAGAGAACCAAGAACATCTGATAAATAGAGTTCACTGTATAACAATGGAAAACGGTGTTCTTTCCCATTTAACCCATGTGTGCCTATCGTCCTATAAAAGGGGAATAGACAAACAACGTAGAATCTGACCAGACGCCTGATCAGAGTATCCACTGTTTGCCGATAGTAATTTCAATATTAAGCAAAATGAATATGAAAATTTATACCAGGCACCCGTTAGAGTAAAAGATGGACTGATATAATATATATAAACGTGGAAGAATCCACTGGGCGCAAATGTGTTAGATTAATTAAACCAAACGCAAAAGCAAAGCAATAAAATGAATGGAGAAGATAACGGTTTATGGACCAATGGTGAAGGTTTATTGTAATAAAGATGTTGTAGACAATTTTTAGCCCAATCAGGAGGCGTTTACAGTGTTTATACGGCCCCCTCTCTACAACATCAACTAATGGTAGACACAGATTATAGGCGTTGTCGGAGGAAGTCGTTATAGGGTGGGAAATTAGCTTACATTTGCAAACAGCTTGAATCAAGATCAGACACAGCGTAACGCGGCATCTGGGGCCCGTTTCATAAAACATCTTACGACAAATGTTGTCGTAAGTCAAAACTTTAAAATACATTTAAGTCTCTGATTTCTCTATCTGATCCTATCTTGTGATATCTTTTTGGAATCGTCTTTTCAAGACGATTCCAAAAAGATGTCACAAGACAGGATTAGATGGAGAAATATATAATTATTAAGAGTTTTATAATCTGACTTACGACAACATCTGTCGTACGAAGGTTTATGAAACGGGCCCCTGATCTGTATTCAAGCTGTTTGTCACTTGTCATTTAGGGTTTTCTGTTAAAATGTCATTTATGTAACAGCAGACGACAGTGTTTTAAGCAGACGATGTTGCAACAGTAAAAGCGTAATACATAATTGTCCTTTTGAGGAAACTGCGTCAAGTGTCGTTGTAAGGAGGGAGTCGTTGTTGGGATGGCCGTTGTAGGGAGGGAGCACTGTAAGATGAATGTAGAAAACAACAGTTTATGGAACAATGGTGAGGACTTATTGTAATAAAGATGTTGCAGACAGTTTTAGCCCAATCAAGATTTACAATGTTTACAATGTTTATACAGCGCTCCCTCTCTGCAATTACATCCTTTCGGAGACAAAGAGTGTGTGCGTTGTTCAGAGTGATTCGTTATAGGGAGTTAACGTGGCTTACATTTGCAAACAGCTTGAATCCAGATCAGACGCGGCGTAACGCGGCGTCTGATCTGCATTCAAGCTATTTGTCACTTATCATTAAGTTTGTTTCTGTCAAAGTGACCACTATATAACTTTTAGAAGAAAAAAAAACAGCAGAAAACAATTTAATTTTTGAGCAGACGATATTGCAACAGTAAAGGCGTAAGACTTAATTGCCCTGTTAAGGGAACTGCGGCAAGGGTCGTTGTAAGGAGGCAGTCGTTGTGTGGAGGTCGTTTTAGGGAGGGAGTAATGTAATCAACTTAGCACAAATTGTTTTATAGAGGGAAAAATACTTATTTCCCACTGTACACTTATGCAAGCAATATCCAAATAAAAAATCTGTTTTTTGCTTAATATGAAATTATTATGAATTGCTAAACCCCATGTAATTTCAAACGAAATGACATCATACCATTATCATTCAATGTTCACGATAGTAACTCCGTGATATGTAGTTATTAATGGCCTGTCAAAAAAGGCTAATATAAGTCAGTTTATCTAATGTCTTTCAACAAAGTCATAATGAAAAAGTTAATGCATTTGCAAATGTAAAACAAAAACGGTCATGCTTTGTCAGCAAATGCACCTAGATGACAAGCATAAACTATAACTAGGATAAAAAGGACCGACCAGGCCCATCCGTTCATGTGGTCTGAGTCAACTAAATTTATTTACTTTTCAAGGGGGACACTAACAGTTGAAAGTGCAATTAATAGACGAAATATTATTTGATGATAAACTTTTGTTTGCACTATTTTCAATTTTAATAATAATTGAGGTTTTTCTGTAGATTGAATATTTGAATTGTTAAATGGCATGTTTGTATAGAACAAATTACACTCATGTCCTTATTTAGTTGGCAATACTTTATCATTTCCCGTTCCACCCAAACGCAACGCGGGAAACGCAACACGACAACATGTCAAAAATATGACGCAATATTGAATAAGTAGTGTGTTCGCTTTAATCTGAGAGTCAACCAATTTGTAAAACATGTTTTAGCTTATAGAAGGAAGAAACTCAAGCACGCAGCTACCGAATTTGCTTTATATTGGATAGTTAGCTTGATTGCTTGACCCAGTCACCCGTCTTAAACAACGGCAACTCACTTTGAGGGGTCATATTAGCGATACTGCTTAAACTGTTCACAAACGGCATTTCTTAATTTTTCATTTCTAATTTAGATATCAAAACTCGCAATTATCTTAAACTGTTAGGATAACATTTTGGTGTACTTTGACCTAAGGGCGGTTTTTCTCAAACATCCCATCAGACTGACCCATTTTGACCCCAAAACGTCGCATCCCCTCCCTTATTAGCTATGATTCATATTAAACTTAATTAGCCCTTAGATTGCTGGGAATGACTCGACTAACATTTACCAACAGTTTAGATCAAACGCCACGTTAAGATCATACTGTTGGACAGTCGGTGTCCATGGTATTTTAGCAAATTTCTAACATCTTAATTTGAGATTATAAAACAAAAGGTTATTTCGAAGCAGACAGCATTTCAGCAGCGAAAGAGTGAGTTTACAAATTGTACATTCCCGGTCAAGCCATAAAGAGTGTTCGTTTGCATATTTTCAGCACAGCTACATCAACATTTGCAAATATTTTGTATCCATATCCAAACTGTCAAACACTAAACATATTTTTGATTTGGTATGAGTTTACGTCGCTGTAACAGTATGTCAGTCACACCGCGACGTCCAGCTAATTACAGATGGGAAGGATGCACTGTTTCAGGCACAAATCGGCAACTGGGTAGAACCACCGACTTTTCGCAAGCCAACTGGAAGGCTTCCCCAGATGAAAGTCCGAATGCCCAAACCAAGATTCAAACTTACAGCGTCGAGGAGCTTAGTGATGTTAGTCACAGTGAATATACCACTACGCCACGGAGGCAAAAACTCAATTTGAGAAATAGTGTCATTATAGATTCGTGCAGACACAATCGTGTCATGGAAGAAGTTAGTTAATGAGTTTCATACGAAATTCTAAAATCCTACTTAAAAGTTCCGAGTTCCAACTTCCAGCACTCCAAATTCCAAATTCCAAATTACGACTTCCAAGTTCTAAGTTTCGCGTGACGTCATATTTTCGCGCCTTTTACTTCACACATGTGTATGAACATTGAGTGTGTGTCTCAATTTTAAAAGGGAACTTGGAAGTCGGAACTTTGAACTTCAAAGTTGGAACTTGAAAGTAGGAACTGGGAACATTGAAGTTGAAACCTTGAACTTGGAGCTTGAAAGTTGGTACTTGAAAGTAAGTACTAATCGTAGGAACTTGGAACTCGGGCGTAAACAATATACATCATGTGACAAACATTTTATTCAGCTTAAACATGGACATGTCTATATGGCGAAGACAATTTAACATTGTAAGGTACGTTTTCAGAGAAGTGATAAGAGACAAATAGTCTGTAACAATATCTCATGCAAAATACCTTCAATTAACTCTTTCCTCCCTGAAACTTTAAATGGACAATTCCAGTTTCCATTTAAGTGTAGTCCATTTCTGACTTTTAAGGGTTGTTTTTGTTAATGTTTGGCATTATGACAAACAGTGAAGACCCTGATCAGAGGGCTCCTTTCGGAGCCCTCTGATCTGGGTCTTCACTGTTTGCACAGGACAAGTGTATGACTCACATGTACACTGTTTGAAAAGGACGCCTATATGCGGGACTAGACTTCAAAGGGTTAACCCCACCAATGCCCGCCCAGTTCGGCACCACTTACATCTGCAAACAGTTTAGATCTAATTCAAATATCACTTTATACAGTGACTGAATAGGATCCTAACAGCCTGACAATCATATAAAGGCCATTAAAACCAAACTGAGCGAATTTGTAAACTTTAGCAAAAAAGACAGACAATCATTCAGGCAGAGAATGTGATAGAAAGGATTTTGACGTCAAAACAGCAGTAAAAGTGTCAAAAGACATGTCTATATATATTTGACTTCTTTTCTTGAAAGCAATAAAAAACCATGTAACAAAGTATCTGTGAAGTAAGAATAAGAACTTGGAAGACGGAAGTGTGAATTTGGAATTTAGAATGTCACCGCCAGCCTTTCGTAGTTTCGCCCTCGGTCAGCACTTTTAAATCGGATAAGTATAATAGTGGAGTATATTATTCTAAATGAAATTGAAAGAAAACCCAAGGTAATTAGATATAGAAAATTATGGAATTTTGAAATCGCAACATGAGTATATTCATAACTTGTTTCAATTTTAGTGACAAATGGTGTTGTGCCTGGTCAGACGCCGAGTTACCCGGCTCCTGGTCAAGCTCTAAACTGCATATTTCAATAAACGTAAGGGTTTTATATAAAACGCGTTCACATGGAAAGAGAAACGTAATTTTTCCTGTTAAAGAAAAAAGTCTATGATGTAACTGTTACATGTACAGAGGAGAATCTGTTATTCTTTCCCGTTTAAACGCAAACGAAACGTAAACGCATTGTACTAAAATGCAGAAAATAACAATTCTGAAAGTTGATTTTAACCTTAATGCCAAACAGTTTGGAGTCTGAGCAGACGCAGGGTTACCCGGCGTCTGATCTGGCTCCAAACTGTTTGCATTGGAAATAATAGATTTAGCGTAAACGCGTTTATTGGGAATGAATAATGTTTTCTCCACTGTACACAATGACCTAGTCACTGAAAAGGTTTAACCCCTTCACTGCCTTGTCCAGGGTATAAAACTATTTGCAAACAGTTTGATACTCATAAGGTCAGAATACTAATGAATTAAATTTTGAAAAATAAAAACAGACGATAATTGTTTAAAATTGATGACGTCATTGCAGTGAAAATCAGAAAACAGCCACTGCAATATCAATATTTGCTGAGACATTTTCGTCTTCGGTGTCCTCTTTATACAATATGCATTTAGTTATTTCGACAGATGAACCATCTATATGATGGTCAAAAAATATGTATCCTGATATAATGTTTGAATAAGTCGGCGTCTGATAAGGGTTCAAACTGTTTGATATTAATGTCGATGTCCCTTCATTCAAAACTTAATTTCAACAATAAAAGCAGACGACACATTTTAAGCAGAAGATATTCTGTCAGTACATGACGTCATCAAGTTTGATGTATTGTCTTTTCGCCAACAATAGTATCCACCTGTTAGCAGTAAAATTACTAAGGTCAAAGATCACATTCAAAAACACGAAAATTGTATTTACTGAATTCGAAAAGTCTTTGTATCTTTTTAACATTTTTATAGTAACCTAAACCCATGTCCTCACTAGTGGTCAATACTTAGTGCTTGGCTGTCATGTAACATACTCATATCCATAGATCAGCCCCTACACGGCCAGGACCTCGTCTGCTTAAAAACTTGTCATATGCTTTTATATCTCAAAAGTACGGTTTTTGGTTGTTTCGCTATATTAAAATCTGTGTGAATATCAAACAGCTTGGAGCTTGATCAGACGCCGAGTTACTCGGCGTCTGATCAGGCTCCAAACTGTTTGCAAACGCTAATAGCTAATGGCTTGTCGGCGAAGGGTGTAAACTCTATAACTAACTCGATGAGTTGGAAACAAATTTGATTTTTATGTCGGATTTATTGTAATGGAGCTATCTCGTCACAGTGTCAAAATAAAGAAACTCTCTCACGTGGAAACGTTGTAGCTCAACAGCTAATGTCACCATATCGCTATTAATACAGTAAGACCCATCTGTTACGACCCCTAAAAAGGGACTTATTGATGTTATTTAAGACAGGTGATGTTTAAAAGCAATATGAAGTATAGCAGAAAGCTACTGCGAGACGATTTCTGTTTTCTACGATTTCTATGTTCAACTTGTTTTAAGCAGTCACTATAGGCTAACACTCCACATATATAACCTCATACAGTTGTTGTAAACGAAGGGGGTTACTAAACCTGGAAGCGATTCCCAATATTATTACTCTATTTTTATGGTATTTTCCCGATTGAAAAGGACATATATTTTTTAAAGTAGCCAATTAAATTTGGTGTTTTATAAAGCCATTTAAAACCGAACAAATTTCCTATTACGTTGTTACACAACTTTTAAACTTGAAGGTAGTTACAATAGAACTTCTACACTACGACCACATTGTATTAGATTTGTTTTGGGTGTTTAAGGAAGATAAATTTATAAATCAAGATGAAAGTAAAACAGAAATCTCCTTAGGAGATTTCTGTTTTACTTTCATCTTGCTCTGTAAACCAGTATGTCTTTAATACAACAAATGGGTCTTCGTTTATGTATTTACGTGATTGTTATTACGGGGGGTTACCGTATCATCAGAAAACGAGTGGTTTGAGCAATTTCTACTTCCTATTCGCCACGTGTCTGATATTAAATGACAGCCATTCAAAGGATTTGGGTATTTTGTAGGCCCATTTATCATGTATTGTTCCCCCAAATTATAGCATGCAAGATTATATAATGAGCGCTAACAGAGTAACAACAATGGTTAGTTCCATAGCGGACTGACTTTTATGTAAATCGTTTTCTCGCATAGCACGGGATGTTGCGAGAACCAAACAATGTTGACATAGTCACTAGAAATTAGGACTCAATTCAGGATACGACCCTTTTACTGCCATCGAATATTTCACAGGAATTTTCAAACAGTTAGGTAATTCGGCGTCTGATACAGGGCTGCCATAAGTTGACATGAAAAATCCTAAGATTTCCAAATTTGCATTTTCAAGTGCGATTTTACGAATCGTACCTTTACCCCATAGCCTATTTCTAGTTTTGTTGGCATGTGACTACTTAAAGCAGGCTGTAAGTAAAGCAGAATGCGCCTTAAGGCGCATTCTGCTTTACTTCCAGCCTGCTTTAAGCTACCATGTACTAGAAAAAAATCCGAAGATTTAGGAAAAATCCGGAGAAATGGCAGCCCTGCTGATAAGGATGGAAGCTGCTTGACGATCGAACTAATGATTATTCAATCAGAACCTGTTATCTTGAAAAAAGGTTGCTGGTCAAAATTTGTAAACATGCGAAATTATGGTAGTGAAACACTTAAAGACCCTTACTATATGCACTCTACCCGATTCAAACATACATGTATTTGAACACCAAACAGTATCGTTTCTCTTGAAGTTTGAACATCACTCAGACGTCGTATCATTGTTGGTCTTTAAAACAAATGGAAGCTTAAACGTATGTCTTATAAACCATGTAGACAATAAACATACCAGATAGTCTGGTACTCATAACTTGTCACAGGCTTGCATTGTTATTAACCCAATACCCTATAGCCTGTTTCTAGTATTAAAGATTGGTGGCCACTTAGAGAAGGTTGAAAGTATAGCAGAATTCGCCTTAAGACACGTTCTGTTTTACTTTCAGTCTGCTTTAAGCTATAGTGGGTTACGATATAGAAAATAATTTCTATGGTGCATCTTCACGACTGTATAAAGTGGAACTGTTTGCTTCAATGGAGGAATAATTTAAAGGCGTGAACTTATGGTGTATTTGTGGGGTAATGGGTTACGCGTGTATCATTGTACAGCACACTTTAACTTCTATCAATATTTCCACCAATGGTCGTGTGGTAGATTCTAAAATTACCAATAATTATTTATTTCTCTATCTACTCAAGTCTTGTGACTTCCACATGTATTTGGAATCGTCTTGAAAAGATTAGAATAGATGGAGAAATCAGAACTTAGATGTATGTTAACGTTTTGACTTACGACCGTTTTTATCGCACGGCGTATCATATCAGATCAGTGGTTTTGATCCCATGCGCTGCTTTGCGGTGAATTAGAATCAGCATAATATCATCTTCCTGAAACCATCCCTCAACAGCTTTATCCTATCATTTCATCATTCATCTGCGCTAGATGATATGTTCAGTGTCGCAGTGCCGTAAAACTCAAAACATTCAAACATGAATACAAGCGTCCATCCATTAACTATTCTTGCATTTTCGTTTGCAATGCCTTAACTCGATGACAACTGAAAATTTAAATGAACAAATTCTAGTTTCCTATTTAGTCCAATCCATTTTGATCAGTTGGGATTGTTTTTACAATGCATTGCAAAATGA
Organism: Gari tellinella; assembly: GCA_922989275.2. NCBI lineage: Eukaryota > Metazoa > Mollusca > Bivalvia > Cardiida > Psammobiidae > Gari > Gari tellinella. Next base: position 86,356,718 of record OV277860.1, read on the forward strand.
CAAACAGTGTGCACACTGATCAGAAGGCTCCTTAATGAGACATCTGATATTAGTCTACACTGTTTGAATATGACAAGTGTACTCTTCAAACTTAGAGAGTTTGTGAATTCTGCATTTTCTCGCCGTAAGTGTTCAATGGGTAACTCTGTCACATGGTGTAAAGGACGACAATGCTACAACACAATGTAATTTTGAAGTCGAATAAGAAAGGCCTTATTGTATAAACAAATATATTAAAGTAGCGTCGAGTTGGGGGATACCTCTAACATATATCAAATGACAAATCACTTTTCCCCGATACCTTGTTGAACACACCTGACAGGTTTGGATTTCAACCAAAAAATGCCAAATACAATAAAACAGTTCAAGTTTACCCTTTCCCTGCCAATCACAAAGTCACAGTTTGTTTTGCAAACAGTTTGGATCCAGATCAGACGCCGCGTAACGCGGCGTCTGATCTGGATCCAAACTGTTTAATATTCGTCTTAAGGTTTCTTTACTTCAAAATGTATCAATCTCAATTTAACAACTGTTGCAGACGACTATTTCAAAACAGACGATATTACGGCAGGATATGAATTAACCCCTACACCGCCTTACCCCGAGTATAACAGTTATTTGCAAACAGTTTGGACCCAGATCAGACGCCGTGTAACGCGGCGTCTGATCAGGATTCAAACTGTTTGATTCTCATTTCAATATTTCGTAAGTCAAAATACCTAAAATTTTAAATTTGAGAAATAATAGCAGACGGCAATTATTTAAATTGATGACGTCATGGCAGTGAAGGGTTTAATGGTGAAAACTGGTATCATATACCAGAGCTGCCAACACCGTTTTCGCGTTAATACATAATGGCGATGATGAGGTTATAGGCAAAAAATGCTATATAAAACTGGTTTTAGGCATTAAGACTAAATATCTGATTTGCGGTTTAAATACAAAAATTTACGACATAAATAACACACAATATACTACAGTGGAGAATACGTTATACTTTAACAATACGAGTGTTGGCAGGTTTGTGTTAAAACCAAGATGTCCCAAGCATACAGTTTGGAGCCATATCAAACGCTCAGTAGCTCAGATTTTGATCATGTTCAAGAACATGCCATTTCCTTCATTATATTGCATTGTATATGCGTTTAACCCTTTCACTCTCATTGACGCTTGAAAGCGCGTTTGCAAACAGTTTGGATCCTGATCAGACGCCGCGTAACGCGGCGTCTGATCAGGATCGAAACAGTTTGACACTCGTATCGATATGTTTTAAGTGCTACTACAATGAATCTTAATATGAAACGACCTTGCAAGCAAACACAATTGAAGCAGACGACAAAAAACGATGAATGGTTAAAACACTCTCTGAAAGGGTAGTGAAAGGGTTAATGCCGTTTAAACGGGAAATGATAAAAAAAAAACTATTGTATTGTCTGTTGCATGGTACATCGTTAGGGGAAAAGTGACACTGTTGTCGTCTAAGGCACTTAAAGAGGCTGAAAACCGATGGCGTAGATCAATTTGCAAAATAAAATGAAAATACTCAAATAAAGTCAAATATGTGGCATTATCGTGCTTATTACATACCACTAAAGAGAAACATTGATTTGCCGTTGGAACAGCATGTCTGCACACAGAAATATGTACATGTATATGTAACCTAGGCAAAGTAATATGTTACTGCTGTAGATTTCTACTTTACCTCCATGTTAATTTAAATCACTCATTCACCACTGAAACTTCACATTACCAGTTTCCAAATAAACCTAGTCCATTTTTACTATTTAAGGGCATTTGTTAAACTGTATTTCAAAATGATAAACAGCTCAAACCCTGACCAGAAGACTCCTGCAAAATAGGGCCAGTGCACTGTTTACTATAGAATATTGTTTACTAAAATACTGTTTGCATCACTAGGAGTTAAATGGTCAAATCTTTCACTGAGTTACCCTGAATACAATACATTATACATGTAGTTATTTGTTAACAGTTTGGATCTCTCTCTCTCTCTCGGTCCGTCCATGATGGCATGATGTGCACAGTCCAGTTTGATGGAAAACATGTTGAATTTGGTGTAAAGAGTGGTGTCAGACAGAGTTGTGTGCTTGAACTAACACTGTTTGGTATCTGCTTTGCTCTTTTGCTGAAAGATGCATTCAACTCGTCGGATGAAGGTGTTTATTTTCACTTAACCCTTTCCCCAATAGAACCGCCTTTTAGCGGATATGATTTATTCATCCGCTGAAGAAAATATTTCCAATTTAATCAGTAATGAATATGTATTATAGGGAATAGTTTCTTTATTATAGCACATGATAGCTTAAAGCAGGCTGAAAGTAAAGCAGAATGCGCCCTAAGGCGCATTCTGCTTTACTTTCAACCTGCTTTAAGTAGTCACCTATCTGAATTACTAGAAATAGGCTATCAGGAAAAGGGTTAATATCAGATGACCGCTTGTACAACCTTTCAAGACTTCGTGCCGAGACAAAGAACAAGAAAGTACTCATCAAGGATCCAGGTACTCCACCTCTGGTTCCTCCGAAGAATTCTAGGAACTATGTGGCACGACAAGGTAACCAACAACGACGTCCTCTCAATCCCTGTCGTTTTCATCCAGTTTCATGTTACTGCAGCAACGGCGATTACGCTTGCTCGGCCACGTACACAAGATGGAAGCCGGACTCATTCCCAAGGCTCTGCTAGATGGAGAATTGGTGCGAGAATTAGGGGTCGTCCGCAGCTTCGTTTCAGTGATGTCTGTATGAGGGACATTAAGTTTGTTATATTCAGCTTGAATCATGAGAAGCCATCGCCAAAAACCAGAACTCTCTGGAATCAGTTAGTATCTACAGGTCTGGAGGAAAGCGAACCTGCTCTAAGTCATCTGAACAGCCAGAAAAGAATCAGAAGAAAGGCCATTCAAACCAACATCACCATCAGTCAGAGGTCATGAGTTTTCACATGACAACCTGGTCCGAGGTTATAAAGCTTTTGACTTGAGTCTTAAGTCGTTCTTAAGCATTTGATTGGTCTTAGGCTCAACTCTGACTAATCAAATGCTTGAGAACTCACTCAGACTCAACTAAAACGCTTTATAACGTCGGAACAAGGACTACAGCAGAGCATGTAGATCCAGGATCGGACTCTACAGCACGAAGCGGAGATACTCTTCATCAACCTCTCAAAGGGCTACTCTATAGTCGCGACGGCTAGAATGCCATAAGTCAAAATACATAAAATATAAATTTGAGAAATAAGCATATGACAATTGTTTAAGACTGATGTCGTCATGGCAGTGAATGGGTAAAGATGATTGCTTCTTTAAAACATTAGTCATGTGTTTGGTTGTTCAAATCATCAGTGTTTTCACTGTATTGTACATCATGTCACTGCCGTTTATGTATTATTAATACAGATAAATCATTACAACAGGCGAAGATGCATGGCTGAAATTAAAAGTGGTACCGTCAAGCTTCTGTTAAGTAGTCAGTCTTTTAAAGAAGCACTGTATAAATTATGTATTGTCTTTAATAATATAGGTGACTGTATAATGTAGTGCAAACGTAAATCAGTTTTTTTCTGTTTTACCTTTCTTCTGAATAATACAATACTCTGTGATCAAAACTGCGCCTCTGCTATTGACTGACCTCTTAAAACAAATTGGACTGTACTCAGAGACGTGAAATTCGACTATCACTTGAAGGATATGGTGACGTTTGAGACGGTCAGGGATGTTGAATGCAGGGACCACCGGCGGCTTGAGAAGTGACACCGAGACTTGTGAATAGTCAGACCCGACGACAAGTATTGTTGTATCGTATACTTAACACTTAAAGTTGCGTAAAGATTTCTCGTATTACCTTGCGCTCTCAGCAAGACAGCCGAATGTAAAATTAAACTTCTGTACAAGGACCCACATATCTACAGTGCTCCCTCCCTACAACGGCCCTCTCAACAACGACTACCTCCTTACAACAACCCTTGCTGCTGTTCCCTAAACAAGACAATTATGTCTGACGCTTTTCATGTCTGCAATACCGTCTGCTTAAATTTGTCGTCTGCTGTTTTTCTCAAAGTTACATAATGGTAAAAAAACTTAATAATGAGAGACAAACATCTTGAATCCACATCAGACGCCGCGTTACGCGGCTTCTGATCTGGATTCAAGCTGTTTGCAAATGTAAGCCAATTTCCTTCGCTATAACGACTCCCTCCGAACAACGCACACATTTTTGTCTCCCATTAGATGTCGTTGTAGAGAGGGAACGCTGTATATCGATTAGTAGAATCTAGTCACTCGACAAGATTACAGAATCTTGTCAAATTTCCGAATGTTTGATTTGTTCGCTTATATAAGTTAAAGATACAGTAAAACCTCACGATAACGACCACCAAGTTTTGTGAATTATTGGGTGTTAAAAATAGCACCTGCTTAAAGCATGGCGACAGTACAAACAGAATGGGGACACCGTGGGAAACTATTACTTTTCCAGATCATTTTAGGTATTTAGGAGTTACCTGCCCTTTATGTGTTAAAATACCATATTAAACAGTTTTACACTTTAGCAACTAAAGTTTTCAACAGATTTTGATTTTACTTGCAAACAATGTTTATAAGTTTAAGTTCTTGAATGGGTGCAATTATTGTCATCATAGAGTACTTCTGTCATGAGTTATCTGCCATTGATGTATTTTGAAATGCTTAGAAATGTTTTATTTTAAAGTTGTTTTACACTAGTGCCTACATGTACAAGTGTGATACAAACTTTTTTAACTGTATATGGCTAATATTTTTCGAATGAGTTCAGGTATTGTCGAAAACGCACAAATCAGTCAAAAGACTGAGTAACCTGCCCTTGGTCAGTTGATGACCCCATATTGAACAATTTTGCACTTAAGCAACTACAGTTTTTTTATCTTTATTATACTTGCATAAGCTGTATATAAGTACACGTTTTTGAAGGGGTGAAGTTATTGTCAAAATAGTCAAAATTGTTAAACATGTGCAAATTGCTCAAGAGTTACCTGCCCTTGATAGTCGGAATGCCATATTTAATAGTTTTTACACTTTTGCAAATCCAGTTTTCAACAGAATTTGATTATACTTGCACTAAATGTATATAAGTATAAATTCTTGAATGGTGTAACTGTTGATAAAATGTGATACTTATGGCAAGGGCTATCTGTTTTTTATGTACTTAGAAATGCTAGAAAAGGCTTTATTTTAGTATTGTTTACACACTATTGTGGGCAAATGTGAATTAGTTTTGATAAAACTTTATTAAACCATAAATATATGGCTAGATTTATTAGTTTTAAATTAGTTAATTTATTGCTGACAATGGGCAACTAGAGTTCTGAATGTATCTTTATTTAAGCATTGTTTAGGCTTTAGTGTGTACAAAATAGAATGGATTTTGATTAAACTTTGTAAAATATTTTGAATGTTGATCTTTAAAGACAGGTGACCACCATTTGCCCCTCCCACAATAAAGTTTGCCACTTTCTTCTCTACAATCGCTGCAGCAGGGGATATCAATTCTAAGATTTGTTTCGATAGATCCTTTTGGTTTTGTGTATAACACTGGTACATGGGACTTCGGTTTAAAGTCCCATCCGGAGGAGATTGTGCCGATGGGAATCGAGCTAACGACCCCTGGATTGGCAGTCTATCCCTTTACCTCTGAACCACTGTCCGCCGGTCGATTCTGATTAGATACAGTGGAGAAAACGTTATTCATTCCCAATAAACGCGTTTACGCTAAAACTTTTATTTCTATTGCAAACAGTTTGGAGCCAGATCAGACGCCGGGTAACCCGGTGGCTGATCAGGCTCCAAACTGTTTGCCACCAAGATAAACATGAATTATCAGAATTGTCCAAATATTGCACTTTTCTACTTTTTAGTGTTTTGCGTTTGCGTTTCGTTTCGTTTAAACGGGAAAGAGTAACGTTTTCTCCACTGTACCCATTTTCTGATCTAGATCATCACTATTTTCAGTGTGCCAATGATTCTCACGCTTCGACTCGTGTTTTTTTTCCTTTGCTTGACAACAAAATGTCTTGCTGTAATTTACATAATTGTTACACGTGCCTCTATTACCGTTTTCTCGTTAGGTTTCCCCTGTAGTTACGAGAATTGGTGGCGATGATCTAATGTTCATTTCATTTTGATTTAAGGTTTATTTTATACAAATGGTATCTAAACTTCAAAAACTGTTCTTGTGCTGCATGTATTAAATCATTTGAAGAGGGCGTGAAGGGTTCGGTGGCGCTTGTATTGAAACTTCACTTGTCTTCTTCCCTGTTAATCTGGCAATGAAATTGTCTATTTAAAACATTGTTTGGGTGGCTCAGCCCTCTTCAACCTGCAGACTACCCCTTTTGACAGAATTCTCAGTTGCTCTTAGATTGCCAAAGCCCCTTTCAATCTCTAAATCGACACTTCAGATCCGTTCATTCCAAACAACATCTGAATACAAATGAAGAACATATAGCCGACAATTGAAATTGGCCTCATTCTTCATTTTACATAACTTATGCAAATTAAGTAAAGGGTCAAAGGGCGTGATATAATTTGCATGCCAAATTATACAGATTCGCGTTTATTATATAACAAATTGGTCCCTGTAAAGAAGATGGAGATTTTTGTGAAACTGGGGTTACTTTATAATCCCTTCACGGCCATGACGTCATCAATTTAAAATGATTGTCGTCTGCTTTTATTGCTTAAATTCAAATTTTAGATACTTTGACTTTAGAAATATTGAAATGAGTAAAATACAGTTTGTATCCTGATCAGACGACGCGTTATACGGCGTCTGATCAGAATCTAAACTGTTTGCAAATAACTAGTGTACTCGGAATAAGGCAGTGAAGGGGGGTAACAATACTTAAAAGATTGAGTATGATAAAATAGGAGCTGAAAAAGGGGTAAAGAAAAATCGTAAATTAATGAAATAGGTTTAAATGTGGATCTCTTAGAAGAGTGGTGTTAAGGGAAGCTGAATTCATTATCCTACCGGGCGCATTAATGTGCAACTTTGCACGCGAACTTAAGTTGTTAGTTTTGTGGGAGGGTTGTTTTGGGTCAGTCCAGTTAGTGACGCGCTGTTTGATAAATTACACGTAACGGCTTTGTGCAAAATTCGTCTTTTGTCCCGTGTCTGAAAGCCTGCAGGAGAGGACAGCTTCTTTGCCATTGAGGTCTGCAGATGAAAGAAGACGAAAACATAGAATATTGCAGAGTAGCGAACCGGTCTATATAAACTAAAGAATAGCGAGAGTTGGTTTGCAATAAATGCTCTCATTAAAATCAAATGAACGTCATAGGTTTGTTACCCAGCCGATCTATTGCTAGATGCGGGTGTGCGGGTCTGCAAACTCTTGTCATGAGCCTCGCTTTCCGTCATGCTGCATTAACCCCTTCATAACCCATTACTCCATAGACACGCATTTTTACGCCTTTAAAAATGTATTCCTCCCCCGAAGAAAATAGTTCCACTTTATACATTCATGAATATGTACTGTAAGAAATATTTCTATATGCTAAAAGATGTTTACTTAAAGCAGGCTGCAAATAACGCAGAATATTAATGCGCATTCTGCTTTACTTTCAACCTGCTTTAAGTAGTCACCATGTCTTTAAAACTAGACACAGACTATGGGGCAATGGGTTGATATTGTTTTCAGTTCAAAACATACATGTACATGTACTTGTAAATCCCACCGATAGCCATCTGCGATAACTCCAGTAGAGTGAATGTATACCAGGAAGACCTCTATTGCTAGTACATTTCTAGTAACATATTTACCAATCAATGATGGTTCCGCTCAACCCCTTCACTGCTATGACGTCATATTTGTTAAAAACAATAATCAATTGTCGTCTTTTTTTATTTCTAGGTGCATTGATGAAAAAGAGACAACATAAGGAAGGGTCAAACAAATGGGAAGTTTACCAGACGCCGCGACAGCGACGTCTGATCAGATTCCAAAAATATCAGAATCCAAAACTGTTGTAGTCGTGGTAAGGCAATGAAGGGACTATGGAATTTTTTTTTCAAAACTAAAAGTACACTAAGATCGTCATCAGTTTATTCTCTTCGAAAGGACTCATATTCTGTGAAGGCATTCTTTCACGACCACTAAAACGAATGCATACATTAGGTGTTAACTCTTTGCAGGGTAGCGGCGGATATACCTGCCATAGTGATAACGTCTACAATCAGATTGGATCCAGATGAGACGCCGCGTAACGCGGCGTCTAATCGGGATCCAAACTGTTTGCTATTCTGACACTGAATTTAAAAGAAATTTTTAAAATTCTAATGATACAAATGTAGCAGACGAGAAATTGTTGCAGACTACCGCATGCAAAGAGTTAAGCTGTGGTCAATTGAAATTGGGGATGGCAAGTTAAATCGGGCCGATGTTGGTCTGTATCGGTACTCTACGGACAGCGATCGACCATTCTCATCAACTGTCGATCCATTCCGAACCATGCTTGAGCTAAAAGACAACCTGCATAGGAGAGAATGGTCGATCGCTGCACGCAGAGTACAGAGATCGGTCTGTTCCCATTGGGGTACCCAGGCTTAACCCTTTTCCCCATTGAGAAGCGCCTTTTAGCGCATATAATTTATTCCTCCGCTGCAGACAATAGTTCCAATTCAATCAGTCATGAATATATATTATATGGAATATTTGCTATGTTCTAGCACATGAATACATAAAGCAGGCTGAAAGTAAAGCAGAATGCGCCTAAGGGCGCATTCTGCTATACTTTCAACCTGCTTTAATTGGTTACTTTTCTTCAATACTAGAAATAGGCTATCAGTTAAAGGGTTAATTCCGGGTATTTCACTGCACCGTTCATGCTCAAATGTGTTACAAGAAATGGACCGTGGATCGATGTCCATTACATGGACTCGTACTTTATTCAATGGTGCCATTCATACCTTCGCTCCTTTTGCAATTATCTGCCACTAATAAATGTATAACAAACAGTTTGGGTTTTTTTTTATAATATAACAAACAGTTAATGTAGTTGATTCGTAACAAGATTGTATCTGGTTGTACATGTATTTTATTGTAAGCATGACGATACAACAGGCAGTTTGTGGAAAGGCGTTATTCTTTCCCAATAAACGCGTTTGTGCTAAAACATTTATAATCATTTTTAACAGTTCTGAAGTCAGATCGGACGCCAAGTAAAAGGTTTCAAGCTCTTTGCCACTAAGATTAAGAAACAATGGCAAAATAAAGCACATTGGACACAGACGAGTATGCATGTATAGTACTTGTGGCTATAGAGAACCTGCATGTAAGTTCACGAACCCATGTAACTACAAAAGGACAATTCCAGTTTCTAATACATTCTAGTCTATTTTTGATATACAAGTCATTAACTCTTTCCTCCCTGAGACTTTAAATGGACAATTCCAGTTTCGAATTTTGTCTAGTCCATTTCTGGCTTTTAAGAGTTGTTTTTGTCAATTTTGGCATTACTGACAAACAGTGAAGACCCTGATCAGAGGGCTCCTTTCGGAGCCCTCTGATCTGGGTCTTCACTGTTTGCACAGGACAAGTGTACTAATCACATGTACACTGTTTGAAAAGCACGCCTATATGCGGGACTAGGGTTCAAAGGGTTAATGTATTGCAAAATGACAAACAGTGCAAGCAAAACATAAAAAACTATTTTTTTGTTTTCGTTTCGATCCGGCTAAACTTTGCTGTATGCTTGTGAAATGCAATGTAAATATTTGAAATAGAATATGTTAAAAACCAAAAAGTGCAGGTCCTGAACAGAGGGTTCCTATAGGAAGCCTCTGATTGGGGTCTACGCTATTTTCCTGGACAATTGTTCTCTTCGCACGTAAAACTGTTTGTTAATTATTTATGCGCACGATGCATATACATGGGTTAAATAGAAAATAATGACGTCTTGCCCACTGTAAGATATGTCTGTCAAATGTGCCCTTGGTGCGTTGGTGCCTGTCAACTATTGCTTTTCTCGCGTTACAAATTGATGCTCTCTGCAGATAAAGACAATAAACTGCGATTCACAAGTGCTTTGGTTGTTAATTTCCATTACCAGGGTATCGATTATGTCATTTCCACGATTGAGTAATCAGTGCTAATGATAGTTTTAGCCGCAAATCAGTTTTTTTGTGCGTGGCAAAAGGCGGGCTGGTTTGATTTAGACTCTGATCAGACGACGAAAATAACGTTGGAGAAGATTCGGTGATTTTTTTAACCAGTAAGATGTACATTTTGCAAAAGAAAGGAAAAGCGCGTTGGCCCTTTACCCGCAAAGAAGCACCTTTTGGCGCATTTAGTTTTTACTCACAGAGACCTCATTTCATGTCGTAACCATGTGGTGTTTAAGAACCACATACTATGTTCCTGCATGTTGACGTGTGGATGCTTTAATCAGGTTAAAAGTAAAGCAGAAAGCTCATGTAGGTGCGTTTAGCTATCCTTAAGCAACCATCTGTCTTAGACACTGAAAACAAACTGTTGGTATAAGGGTTAAGCATTTCATGGCCAAATTAGTCCGCTTAAAAGTTGTTGAATTGTTTCAAAGTTAGATTTGAAGGTAGTATGACTTAAGAAATATCGATACCAGCCTAAAGCGGCGTCTGATCTAAATCCAATCTGTTTGCAAAGTCGTCTTTAGGCGACCTCGGTGGTGTAAGGATTACAACGGTGTTAAGATAACTTCCACCCTAACACTTTTTTGTCGTTATCTTGTTTTGATGAGAATGTCTTTTTTCGTTTTCTGCTACGTGCACTTACTAATAAAAGGATGCTTGGATATGTTCCTACATCCTGACATATTGATGTTCAAGTAAGTCTATAGGTACAGCAAAACGTGACAATTGGGGAGAGTTTTCTTTAATTTCAATCTGTTTTAAGCAGCAGCTGAGCATAAAATATTCAGGAAAGGGTTAATAAATCGCATTGGGGTGTTTTTTCCTTCTTTAGTACGAGTATTACTACCACTGGATTAAATGTCAGTGTATAAAGATGAAACCGCAAATACACCGTTAATACCTTAAACCCTCTTCATTTCATTCACATCCGTAGATTTTCTGTCAGCTTTCACAAATTAGTAAATGGTGTGCATTCATTTCTCTATTTAACCCTTTCGTTGCAAAATGTTATCGTCTGCTTAACCCATTCGCCGTAATAATAGTGCACGATGTAATACTGCGGCCTATTGTTTCAATGTTAGATTTATGGCTAAGTGACTTGAGACATATCAAAGTGATCGTCAAACAGTTTGGATGCTGATCAGACGCCGCAAGACGCGGCGTCTGATCAGAATCCAATATGTTTTGCATCGTCGACTTTAGTCGCTTATGGCGTTGTAAAGGATAAGCCGTCTTACTGGTTCCCGATTAAAGTTTTCGGATAATAATTGTGTTCTCTTATCAATAGGATATCTCTGAAAGAATTCAAATGTAAAAGTCTTAAATATCACGTTTTTACTATTGAGTGCGATTTCCAAGCGTCTTTGGTATTGTCCATGATGATAAGGGACATCTTGTAACTAGTCAGGTGTTGGCCCCCACTCCGCTTTCTAGCTTGATAGATTGGCGTTCCTCGATAAACCGCAGGGGAGGGGCTTATTTCTGCATGAATCCGAATAAACCCAGACTATAAATACTTAAAATGCAGGGCACACTTTTATTATTTACATTTAAAAGTGGCTTAAGTGCATCCAGAACGAGGCTGTCAACAAACTGTGCACGCGACGGGCACACTCCGTGACGAGCCTTTCTTAAGCATCTTGTCTAAAAATAGTAACATTGCAGACGATATTTTGGCACCGTCTTTGGAGAAAAGCTTTCATTCTGAGTTTCTAGATGGACGCTAGCACACGGTTCTCCACCATGGCTAAAATAAAACAGGAGTACCACCATCAAAGATCACTGGCTGGCTTCCAAACCATGCCTTCATGCATGTACCAGCAACAAATTCCAATTGGAAATATGTCAACAAATGCCAATCTTGCGCGATCAAAACTGTTTCGGCTCCATATGTCGAAGGAAAACTCTCAGTTATCGAACTGTCGCAGGCGGCTCGATTTTAACCAATCGGATCAGAGCTTGTTCTTCGGTTTGAAACCCGGCCAGCAGGTTTCGGTCGCGAGGAGAAATGAGCGTGAACGGAACCGAGTGAAATTAATTAACATGACATTCGCAACGCTCAGAGAGCACCTGCCGTATGAATCAGACACTAGTAAAAGTAAAAAGATGAGTAAAGTGGATACCCTTAAAGCGGCTATAGACTATATTCGGCATCTTCAGGAGCTTGTTGACGATAACGATACAGAAGACTCTGTACTAAGCGACAACTGTGCAATAGACTCGTGTGTACAATTTAAACTAGGACCGCCTTCAACGCCGCAGAAATCTCCGACGACGGCAAGCATGACGTCAGAGTCATCGTTTGACGGCCTCTGCACGGAAGATGAGGATCTCCTGGATTTTGCCAGCTGGTTCTAAGGATCAGGTATACATGCGGACATACAAACAGTGCTGCCTCTCGTGAGCGACATACAGTGGAGACAACGCTATTCTGTCCCGTTTAAACGCAAACGAAACGCAAACGCATCGCAATTAAACGCAAAAAATGACAATGTTTCGACAATTCTGATGATTCATATTAATCAGAGTGGCAAACAGTTTGGAGCCTGATCAGATGCCGGATTACCCGGCGTCTGATCCGGCTCCAAACTGTTTGCAAAGGAAATAATAGTTTTTCGCGTAAACGCGTTTATTGGGAAAGAATAACATTTTCTCCACAGTACCTGACCCCTAATGAAATAGGACCAAAACCGATACTCTACGTGCAGCGATCGGCCTTTCTCGTCAACTGTCTATCTGTTCCGAACCCTGCTAAAGCATACAACTGCATAGGTTGCTAAAGCCTGGATCGGAACGGGTCGACAGTCGACGAGAATGGCCGATCGTTTTCCGTAGATGTTCCGATTTTGACCGACATAGCCCGATCTCATTAGGGTCCTCAACCTTAATGACACGTGTCTGCTTAATGTAAGACAAAAAAGTAATACAGAAAGCTTTCGGATTAACCTTTGTCATGCTTTAACTTGCCATCGGTCCATACTAACAATTAGATATGTTACAGTGGAGAATCTGTTATTCTTTCCCAATAAACGCGTTTACGCTAAAACTATTATTTGCAGTGCAAACAGTTTGGAGCCAGATCAGACGCCGGGAAACCCGGCGTCTGATCAGGCTCCAAACTATTTGCCACCAAGATAAACATGAAATATCAGAATTGTCCAAAAGTTGTTCTTTTCTACGTTTTAGTGATTTGCGTTTGCGTACGTTTGCGTTTAAACGGGAAAGAATAACAGATTCTCCACTGTATGAGTGTCGCTGTAGAGAGGGGGTACTGTAGAATGATTAGACATATGTTGGCAATAAAAGTTCCACCAGCTTTCTAAGAAAGATAAAGAGTGCCTCTTTCGAATTCAAACATAACTAGGCTTTCAATAAACATGTACATGTATTTCTGTAAAGGTAGTAAGTGGTAGTGTTTTAGTTGTGGTAAAAGTCGTAATAGAGATGATTATGGTAGTAACTGTAGTAATAGTAATAGTAGTAGAATAAGTAGTAGTAGTAGTAACAGTAGTAGTAGTATGAGTGGAAGTATAGTAGAACTTGGATGTAGTAGTAAAATTGGAACTAAAAGTGGTGAAAGAAGTAGTGTTTATTAATGTTGTTGTTTTTGAAGTAGTAGTAGTAGTAGAAGTAGTAGTAGTAGTTGTAGTAGTATTGGTAGTTGTATTAGGGTAGTAGTAGAAGAAGAAGTAGAAGCAGCAAAAGTAGAAGGATAAGTAGTAGTAGCAGTAGTAGTAGCAGCAGTAGTAGTAGTATAAGTAGTAGTAGCAATAGTAGTAAAATTAGTAGTAGCGGCGGTGGTGGTGGTGGTGGTGGTAGCAGTAGTAGTACTGAGTTGAAGTAGTAATTTCAGTTGAAGTAATGATAATAGAAACACAGTGTAGTATTGATAGAGCATAGAAGAAGTAGAAGTGGTATCATATCTTAAAAACAAAATCTTCATCATATTCGTACAGAGAGGAGGCTGTTCATTAGGTTACATTCTTAATTCCTGTTCTATGGGTATTTTATATATTGATTTGAAGATAACTGTTTAGTGAGTTTTCATTAGCAGCATCATTGCAATGAGTGCATCTGTTCAAATTGAAATCTGCATTTTTTTTCTTATTATCAAATAAGAGTTATGCATTTCAACTGGTGAAATATTTGGTACATATGTTTAGTTTGGAGCCTGACCAGACGTCGAGTTACTCGACGTCAGATCTTGATCCAAACTGTAAATGCAAATACAGTCTGGTAATTGTAGGGGTAGGTTTTAATTGATGAAGTTATTTGCATTAGCCAAGGACGGATATTGAACGTCAGTAAGGACCACAAAAAGAAATTCCGATCGGTGCTTTACTTTGGGCATTTAAAAGAAACAGTGGTTTTCCAGCAGTGTGATTCCATTTGTATACATGCTTGCAGCCCTCCCCCACCCCCACCCCCCACCCCCACAAAAAAAAGGAAAAACACAAAAACACAACAAAACAGACACACACATTGACATACATACAGTGGAGAATCTGTTATTCTTTCCCACTAAACGCGTTTACGCTAAAACTATTATTTGCAGTGCAAACAGTTTGGAGCCAGATCAGACGCCGGGTAACCCGGCGTCTGATCTGGCTCCAAACTGTTTGCCACCAAGATAAACATGAACTATCAAAATTGTCCAAAAGTTGTTCTTTTCTACGTTTTAGCGCTTTGCGTTTGCGTACGTTTGCGTTTAAACGGGAAAGAATAACAGATTCTCCACTGTACACACAACTAAAATAACTACCCCCTGCTGGGCACGTCCCAATATTGACCTGGTGGAACGTAAATGTATATTTACTATCAGTCCAGTGAAAACTTAAATCAGGGTAAATGTGAAACGGAAGGGCCTTTTATGGGTTCTACTTAATCCATTGACCTCTGGTGGTGCGTTTACGCGTCATTTACCAACAGTGTACCTATAATTGGTACACATGCCGGAAAATTCTACTCAGAGTGTTAAACAGCTTGCATCCTCATCAGAGCCCACTCGTCATGTTGACGTTGAATATTTTTAGGAAAAAAGCGTTATTGGCAAATTTATTTTGGTTACGTATTTATGGTAAAATGCTGTCTACTCTAATGACCCCTATTGACATCCGGAACACGATAATACTCGAGTGTTATCGACAATCTTGTTGTTCAATTGATGTGAGAGTGGTTTTATCTCTTTATCGGTTTTATATCGATAAATATCGGTAATTGGATAATGTGGAAAAGGCGTATCGGAATTACGACTGTGGACTTTAGTACAGTGAACAATCTGTACAGCGACTATCCACAATTAGTGGTTGAAATTATTTTTTGACCAATGAGAGTTGAGTATTTTTGAAAAAATTTCGAGGATTAATTTTTGTAAGTCAGTACTATCAAACACTAATCAACGACTAAAACATTTAATCCTGCGCATGCGTATTTGGATGAAAGGTCAAAAGTACTGTCAAACTTGTGTTTAGCTGCCGCCAAATATAACCACAGTGATATTTAAAGACAGCAGTTTGCTCAATACGTGACAAAAGTAAAGCTTAAAGCTTCTTTACGAGCCTTCTGTTTTACTGTTGTCATTCGTGAAGCTGTCATCTGTATTAAGGCCGATAAAGCATATCCTTTTGAGAGGGCACTAAATGCAAGATTGGCGACTACAATACCAGAAATCCCTATTATATAGGAACAGTAATATGCTTTTAATGTATTTTTAAGATTTATTTTGTGGCCGCTGAGTATAGATTGTACTGTACTTGTAAACACTAAAGGGTCAAACAGCCTAAACGTGATATTCAATGATAATTGTGATAGTAGGCTCGCGTCAATAAGTACCCTACAAGATAGGGTAGCATTGTGGCTCACGATAATTACCGATTAGTTGCAAATTGCCCACTTCCGTGAGGAATGATATCACTAGTTGTAAAGGACCAGATAGAATATATCTCTACCCGTTACTTGAAGGACCTCTTCAATACAGGATTAGTTGGTCAAGAAGTCCTTGTACTTACAATTGCGGATTAACCCTTCTGTACGCTATGTTATTGTCGTCTGCAAAAACTGTCTCGTCTGAAACAATTCTTAGATATGCTGCATCTCCATTTTATTTTCAGAAAATGTTACCAGAGTGTCAAACAGCCTGGACCTAGATGAGACGCCGACTCAGTCGGCGTCTCATCTGGGTCCAAACTGTTTGAGATAGGTATGGCACATTTGCCAGCAGCGTGGTGAACGTTAAATCGTAAAACCAGAAACCGCCAAAATCTGTTACAATAGTAGCAAGTGCCCGTAGTGACACTGAAGCAGACGTCACAATAGTAACAAGTGCCCTTGGTGACACTGAGGCAGACGTCACACCCACGCTTCATCAGCAGGTACCATAGGTAAAGAGGATAAGTAAAGCCGCATTAGCAGTGAATCCGGTAATTGGACGAAAATAGTCATACACCTTTAGTACGCTATATAATAGTAAACAATTGTTGTCTGCAACACTTTTTAGAGTTGAATTATCTGATTATGATTTTTAGAAAATGTTACCAAAGTGTTTAACTGAGTCTATATAGAAGGGACGCCATGTAAGTCGGAGTGTTACCAAAGGTCATCACATTTCAACATTTGTCATACTGAATTCGCGTGCAGGTTGTTAACCACTTAGATAAATAAAAGACAAATAAAAGATACCAACTTTAAACATATTTAAAGTAAAGCAGAAGTATCACACATGCATATTTCTGTATTACAGTCAATCCGTGTGGCGTCCTGTTGATATAGTTTGATAGAAAACTGCAGATACGTCAACTCTTGGACGTGTTGCAGACTACAAATTCGCATACGACAAATTCTACAGACGACAATCAAATGGCGTGGCAAAGGTTAACCCCTTCACTGCCTTACCCCGAGCGCTCTAGTTATTTGCAAACAGTTTTGATCCTGATCAGACGCCGCGTAACGCGGTGTCTGATCAAGATCAAAACTGTTTGACATCCATTTCAATATTTCTTAAGTCAAAATATCTAATTTTTCAATTTGAGAAATAAAAGCAGACGACAAATGTTTAAAATCGATGACGTCATGGCGTGGCAAAGGTTAACTTGCACATCGTAGGTCTCCCAGCGGGGTCGCGTGTCTGCTGTCAGCAATAAAAGGCTTTGTCGCCTGTCCTGACTACTCCTGTGAGTCTTACGAAACGGCGTACGATAAAACAGTTGTAAGTCAAATCTTTAAAAAAGGTTTAAGTTTGTATTAGATGGAGAAATAAATAGTAGTTGAGAATTATATTAACTGACTCACGACCATATTTGTCTTACGCAGTTTCGTAAGACGGGTTCCAGTAGCATTGTCAAACAGGACAGAGTGGACTGTCGTATCCCAGTCTAAATACCAATTCATACATATTAACCTTACTATTGAACTGCGTTGAATTGTAGATCATTATACTCGATTTGAATTAAGAAAACACTAAAAATGTATTAATTTAAGGATACCGCTCAATTATTATTATTTTTTTTTTTTATAATTATTCTATTACATGTATTATTATTATTTTATTAGTATTATTATTATACCCGATTTATATAGCGCTCTATTCACACAAGAGTTGTGCTTTCAAAAGTGCTTCACATAAAATTTTATAAATGTACCTACAAAGCGAGAAAACTCAGAAAAGACAAATAACTACATTCACAATAAATATGATACATTATGGAGCTACATGGAAACATGATCATTTTTTCAATATTATAGCAAATATTATAAAAGTGTTATAGTTAGTTTGTAAAATCAAAATTAAAAGATCAATGGCATAATTGTTTTTTCAGTGTAGAGCCGGAGAGTAGTTCAAAAATCGTTAAACGAATGTATGACGAATGTAAAACGAAAAGTGTCTGAATGACCTTTACGTTTACGACTGATATCTTATATTAAGCAGCCCAATGAAAGTCAAATTCTGCATCACGTTAATCCTGCATTTGACAGACTCGTGCCATTAGAGGTCCATAGATTCCTTCCTGTAATATATTTCAATACATACTACAATTTAGACCGCGTCACCGATACAAAGATGGCATTGCGAAGGATAGTTGAAAAGTTGCAAAGTATCTACACTATTAGTTTACAGAATCAATCGGGTTGTTGCACTCAGTCTTTGCATATACAAACGAAATTCGATATCTCGAAGTCGTTTAACTAAAACTATCCGATAGTTCGACATATGAACTGCATTATATCATGCTCGGTTAGGTTTAACATACCCATATTTCAAAGTTAAAACGTGGCCTAGTCACGTTTTAACTTTGAAATACGGGTATGTTTGACAAAACCGACTTCGAGTAATCGAAGTTCAACTGTAGTAGCACGTCTTTTTCAGATGCTGCATTTCCTATGCGGCCGATGACACGGATGCCGCTCGCATTCTGAAGGTCTTCACTATTTATTGGAAATTTCCAACTAACACTTTGAGTTAAAATTGATGCCAATAATGAGTTTAATAGCAATCACTGAGTGAAATTGATAATACTTTAGACTGCGCTTGCACATCACTAGATATTATTAAAGCCAATTATAACACTGTTTGACACAATATTTTTGTTGGTGCGAAAGCGTCGAGATACAATTTTAAATTATGCGATTTAAATTAAAAATAAATGCAATCACATGATGTTTCTGTGGCTCTTTATGTAAATGATCGAATTTCAATGTCTTCTGCACAATACATGTAATTTTCAATTCTGGTTTTTGATTTGTATGTTAAACAATACACCAATCGGTTAGTAGTCCCGTCAATACATTGAACTTTAACTAATAGCAAACTACTGTTACAAACCGTGTAATGCTGATGAGTGTACTTGTCTTACATAAACAGTGTATACCTGGATCGGAGCCCTCTGGTCAGGGCTTGCACTATTTTCAATGTACAATGTACATCTATCAATGAACAACCCTAAATAGAAAAAATGGACTAAAACTACAGTCACAATACACGTACTTGTTCTAAATGATAATAAAGCTCCGCCCAAATTCATTCCACTTAAAGAGTGAAAGAGGAGACGTTCACAATAAAAGAAATGTAATTTGCCAACTAAATTAAATGTTTTGTTGTGATAAAAGAATTTTTAGGGATATCTTAATTCTTTTTGTTAACCCATATTCCGCTAGGCACAGCTTGACTGATATTTGCAAACAATTAAGATCTAGACCAGACGGTCTGATTCCAAATTACTTGACAGTTCAATTAAAGTTTATAGTTAACAAAGAGATTATTAATCCAAATGTGTTGCATACGACCGTTTCTTTGCAGACGTTATTCTAGAAGAATATGGATTAAGGGCCAGTAGCCACGCAAAACGCTGAGGAGAAACAGATATTGAATTATGTAATATAATATGCATATTGTCCTATCGACAGCCGTGGAATAATTCAATTACTAAATTTAAAGACTGAAAACTGACACTATAATTATGAACACATTTAGACGAGTGATACATCCGGTGGTTTTGTAAAAAAAAAAAAAAAAAAAAAAAAAAAAAGGCGACTGCTTACTTGCTTCTTAAACCATTACTTCAAAGTCTATTTCTAGTTGTAGAATGCTTCGTACTGTTATTTTGATTTAAGCTCCCATCAGGAAGGGGACTGGAATTATTTTCTATATTTCATGTTTAGAAGAAACAAATGCTTTGCAGAGGACTACTTTTCATAGTGATGAACAGTTTGAAATGTAACACAAATGTGTATAATGGTGGTAAGAGTTAAATGCACATGTACTACAGAAAGCTGCCGTGTGCGCTTTCTGCATCATGCCTCTCCAGCATTTATAAACAACCTATTTGTAGAGATATCCATTTTTCCTTAGCCATGCTTAGTAACGGCTGCGAACAAGTATTGCTGCATAATTATGTATTTCTGTATGTTAACCCTTTCACTGCCACATTTTTCATAAGAGTTTTATCCCTTCACCGTTTCATTGCCATCTGCTTCAATTTTGTTGTCTACAATGTCGTTTCAAAGATAAAATACAATGCAGTATAAGTGAAGACATTTCAAAACGAGTGCCAAACGGTTTGGATCCCGATCAGACGCCGCGTGACGCGGCGTCTGATCAGGATTCAAACTGTTTGCAAACGCGCCTTTTTAGCGTCATTGAGAGCGAAAGGGTTGATCACACCCATAGACTACGCGAAGTATTGTACATTGGGACTTGAGATAAATGTCGCCATAACAAAGGTTGTAGTTGTTCACAAGAGAGGTAATCTTAGAAGGATTGAAAGCTGGACGAATGGACAGTAGCAAATTGATACTGTGAATGATTTTACTCTAAATTAGTACAATTTCTCTTTAACAACACTCAAACTCGAAAAAAGTTTAAAACCTATTAATACGTTAGTATCTAATTTGAAAAAGTATGAAACAAAGCATAAGGTTGCATCTAGAAAACATCGCACATCGTTAACAAGGTAATGCAGAAAGATGCAATACAACGGGAGTAAATCAGAGAACATGTCAAATATATTATTGCAACAATATTGGAGATGAATATCATTTTGTTTTCAAATGCAGACAGTATTACGGTTTGAGATTGCATTCTATTAATGTTTAAACTACATGTAATTGAATAGCTTGGTAGACAAAATCGAATCGAATGATGTAGGTTATGTAGATATATCACAGAAGCTCCAAAACTGAGACTTAACACGATAGATGCGTCTTAGTCATTTTACAACTGTTCTTAAAAACAAGTTAATGCCAAAGTTTACTTATTCCATAGATTATTGACGAAATGCAGTCTCGTATCTAATCATTACGATATACTGATACATGTACTTTGTTCGAATAGAAATTCGATGGAAATACTTGTTAAATGGAACGTGTCTTTATCTGATAAATATTGCCATTATAAATAAGGTTAGTTATGCATTCAAGCACAATGTTATATATTGAACAAAGTGCATACATGAAAACTTAGCTTCATTTATCTCATTCATGTATATCACTGTAGTTCATGCTGATGTACACAATTTGTAAACACAAAAATGTAAAGTCTATGTGTAATGAAACTATAATCTATTAATATAATTATGTTATGTGAAATATAGATGTTTCATTAGAAACTGTAGAGTTTATGTAATTAAAACTCTGTTCTGTTCTGATATGAATCTTTATGGCAAAAGTAGTAGTGATAATAGTTACGACGACCACGGTATTAATAGTCACGACGGTGATGTTGACCGTATTGATAATGGTTATGTTGATGACAACGGCGACGATGGAATCATCATTACTATAATGGTAATTCTGCAGAAATTGCAGCCGATGTCTTTTGATATTCATGGATGTGTGGTGTCTATGCTGATGCGGTGCTGTATGTTGTCTCCAATAATGTTGTAGATTCTCACCTTGATGCAGATATATGTTATAAGGCAAATAAACTCTTAAAATAAAGTCTTAATAAACTCTGAATGGTTACATTTCGATTCGGCGATCACAGACTTTTCTTAGCCTGTTTTTTAAATTATTTATTCAATATTGCTGATATTTCTGAAACCATTAATTTTCATTTCTTTCATCTTTGACGTTTCTCTTGTTAAAAATATTGGATTGCACTATCATAAATATACAGCGAAACCTGTACACAGTCGCCACTCAAATGAAGCCGAGTTTGTAGAATTTTAAAAGGTGGCAGCTTAATGCAGGACTAAAATAGTCTTCTGTAGGAGCTTTCTGTATTACTTTTGTCATGCATTAAGCAGTATTCAGTGTTTAAAGTAGCCATTTATCGTGTGATATCTGTACCCAGGTTGAATTGTAACTATAATAGCATTTTTATTACCCATGGAACACTGTTCTATTGGGACACGTGTTCGTAGAACATGTTGTATAGAAATCTCGATTGTCAATGAGATGTTCCGAGTGAACGCCTGTAGCGTTAGCATAATGCATTGACGAATACGTTCCATGATTTCAAAACGTTCACTCCTACAGACGACTAGAGTTGCATTGCACTGACTTTTAATCTAGACCCAGTGACTAGGCGTATGAATAGGTGTTTGGCACTCGCGTCGACGCTTCTTCAGTCACAATGCTCAATTCTAAGTATGACGCCAAACGCAATGAAATAAAATACATGTACATGTATAGAAATGGTCAAACAAAATAGTTCATATATCAATCCAATTTGACTGCAATATAATGTCAAAATAGAATCATACATCAGATTGATATATGGTCAATTTGGTTCAATATAAGGACAATTGGTTCCATACATGGTTCGCCTTAAATCATAATTTATAAAGTAACTTTTTTGATGCAATATACATCTAACGACAAAATAAATTCATATAATACTTCGGATTGTTACATTGTAAAAGACCGTATAAGATAATCATGGCTTTCCATAGTTCTTTATGTATACGACATATCGTGGTCATAACTTTTGATTCTTATAAGACACCATGTTTCTGCAGAGTCCGGACTTGTTTTAGACTGTGTGAAATAAGCACCAGTTTGCGATGTTTCCTGCGCAGGCTGCGTGTCCCTTCAAATTCAATCTTAATACAGCTGTGGTCCTGAACCACTTTTGTATGTCTAAATTCTTATCGCTCAAAGGAACTTCTGACATAATTTGTGAATCCATTTAGAATAAGCTCTTGCCAATCTCCTGGATATGAAATAATGGGTCAAATAGAATGTAAGAGACACATTAAACTGGTTTTATATTGTTGGTTTGAGGGTGTTATCTGCTGCAATGCTGTACAGCAGAGTTGTCTATAACTGCTTGTAGGTTATACATAGCGCGATTTGACTTATACCAAACAGTTTATATTCAGATACAATGTATTATACAACTATTATTTGGTGGTTTTGAATACCGATGAAAGTTAAAAGCAAGATCAAATGAAAACAGAAAGCCACTGTAATCGTTCTGTTTTACATGTACTCCCATTTTTGTATTAATCGCTAAATTTAACTTAACAGGCTGAGTTGTAGGTGAATGCATTTATTTTTTGCTTTGGCGGAAAATGGTAACTTAACACTTCTCATTCAAAGCGCGACCTAGGTAACATTTGCAAACAGTTTGAATCCAGATCAGACGCTTAGTTGGATGTAAACTGTATGTCACTCGTATTCAACATTTCTTCAGATAAAAAATATTTAACTAATTTTATCTTTTTTCGCAGACGCTATATTTGAAGAAGACGGCAATTCAGCTTGATAAGGGTTAATCGGGTGATAGAATCTGCCACACGTCACTGGTTACAAACCTTATAAACCATGGCCTGTCAGTCAAATAAGGGCAATACTTTGCGGTACAATCATCAAAGAGAAACTGTAATTAGTATCAATTTATATTCCTTCGCCAATTCCATAATAAGTCCTTTAGAATTTTTCATAATGTCTTTGAGAATTGAAGTACAATTTTACCTGAGTTAAGCGTCCACTTGAAAGAAGTTGAATAGAATGCATGACATTCAGGTGACAGCTTATCGCAAGACAACAGTACTGTTGGAAGCTCCTGGTGGTGTAACCCATTTTACGAAATCTACATGTATGTCCGTTTTCGTGGAATAATCAAAGAACATAGGTTAAACCGGTATACTATATAAGTCAAGACTCTAATCTCTTTGAAAGACCCAGCAACCAATAGGTAATTCAACGCTTAAAATCTAAATCCCTAGTTGATTAATAAATAATAGTCATCCTCAAAAAGACCATTCTAAACAAGGGGTTATTTTCAATGTTCAAAGGCAGATGGTTTATTAAAATCAGGAGGAAAATACCCTCTGCGAGTTTTTCTTCAAGAGAAAATAGAATTTCTTTTTTTATTCCGTAAAAAACGTGTAACGCAACTCTCATAAAACATGTCATTTTCGAGTACTAAATACAGTGGAGAATCTGTTATTCTTTCCCAATAAACGCGTTTACGCTAAAACACTATTAGTTTCATGGCAAACAGTTTGGAGCCAGATCAGACGCCGGGTAACCCGGCGTCTGATCAGGCTCCAAACTGTTTGCCACCAAGATAAACATGAAATATCAGAATTGTCCAAAAGTTGTTCTTTTCTACGTTTTAGCGCTTTGCTTTTAAACGGGAAAGAATAACAGATTCTCCACTGTACATGTGGCAGTTGAATGCACAATGCAGCTATTGAAGAAAGCTGTTTAACCCATTGGCCCCTAGTGACGCATATTTGCGTCTTTTCAAACAGTGCACCTGTGGAGAGTGTAGACCAGGATCTCACACGCCAAATTTGGTTTCCCTAGCTGATGTGGTATATGAAATATGCTCCAGACAGATTTTGTCTTATAATCGAGATCATACGTCTAGGACAAGATCACAGGGTCCTTATATTGGTACACTCCACTCCACTATCCCAAGATGTACTCACTCGCACACACACTTTGGTATCATCAGCTGATAAAGTATAGGAAAATACGCAATGACGTTTCTTTTCTACAATTGAGGCCCAATAGTCATGGCCAAGGTCACAATGACCTGAATGCCATCAGCGAAACTGTGCCATCTCAAGGTGTACTTACTTTGGTGTTCGTTGATAGTGTGATATTAGAAATATGTTCGGGACATGCTCGAATGTCAAAATCAGCAAGGTCACAGATAGTAACTCGCTGTCTGATTAGAACCCACACTGTTTGTCAATCACCATTGTACCCGGGATCAGGGCTGCCATAAGTTGACATGAAAAATCCTAAGATTTCCAAATTTGCATTTTTCAAGTGCGATTTTTCGAATCGAACCTTTACCCCATAGCCTGTTTCTAGTTTTGTAGACACGTGGCTGCTTAAAGCAGGCAGGAAGTAAAGCAGAATGCGCCTTACTTTCAGCCTGCTTTTAGCTACCATGTACTAGAAAAAAATCCGAAGATTAAGGAAAAATCCGGAAAAATGGCAGCCCTGCGGGATAAGGCATCGAAGTGGTAAAGCATTCAGTGAATGAATGTAACATTGCTGTCTTCAAAGGCAGATGATGTAGAATGCTCTTGCATTTTCCTGCATTAAACTGTCACTTGAACTAAAGGCTAGCCATGTATTTTCTTTTCATTGGTCACTCAATACGAGTTAGAGTGAAATCTATTGAGTAATCAATAGGGTTTATTGCCTAACATCAAATGGTAACAACCACCAGAAAAAGAAACTATAATGAATGCACAAATTAATTCTAATTTTAATTCTAATTTAAACCCATTTAATGTCAGCCTTCTGCATGCTAAAGGGGGAAATTGTAATCAAATTTTCAACCAGCTTGGGTCCAGATGAGACGCCGAGTTACTCGGCATCTCATCGGAATCCAAACTGTTTGATATTCTGGTGAAATTTCCTGAAAGAAAATGCAGAAAAATCAACTCTAAGAATTTTGAAGATGAAATATTTTGCATACGACAATTCCGAAGCGTGCTAAATGTTAATTACATGCGGTTAGGCCACATACAAACTAGTTCCTTTCAAATTCCTTTCTACTCTTCGATGCTGCCATCTGCAGAATTAGGTCTTCATCACGGTGTATAGATTGATTAACACCTTCACTGTCAAAGTGACGTCTGCTTTAAATACTAGTATGTCACCTGCTTTTATTTCTCATAAGTGTAGTGAATACATATTGTCATATGAAATACCGAAACTAGTTTGAAATATTTTGGATTCTGATCAAATATTTGGACTCTAATCAGGATCCAAACCGTTTACAATAGTAATCACAACTTCGGCCGTGGTGTGCAGACCGTTACATGAATACGTTAGTCTTACACATTTCATTGCCGTGACGTTACTGTCATCTACTTTAAACGATTGGCTTCTGCTTTTATTTGTCAAATTTAAAGTTTAGGTATTTTGACTTATGAAATATTGAAATGAGTGTCAAACAGCTTGGATCCTGATTAGACGCCGACAGTGTTTGCAAATAATCGTTGTACTCGGGCTAAGGCAGTGTTCAAAGGGGTTGCGTACACTGCAATATGCACTAGCGCACTACAGAATGGTCCACTGTTCATTCCTTTTGGTACCTGTATCAGGATAGTATAGGTAATATATAGTATGTAGATATAGAATATAGTGCTTTAGCATGCTATTGCAATGACATGTTTTGCAACATAAACGAACAAATTATTGGTGCCTAAACAATTACATTGTACTCTACTAACTACCCAACCATTTCTTGGGGGACCTTTTGGTATTACCTTTTGTCCGACATTAAGCTTTGGCATTTGGCAGATTGCAATAACTGCTTTTTCAGCTTCTAGAATGGCCACAAAACCTTCTTATTTCCTTCACTGCCATGACGTCATCAATTTTATGCAATTATCGTCTCCTTTATTTCTCAAATGAAATGTCAGGTACTTTGACTGAAGAAATATTTAAGTTTCGATCCTGATCAGGGTCCTAAAATGTTTGCAAAAAATCTATTGCAATCGGGGTGAAGGGGTTACTGTATCGATATTCTGTAGTGCACGGACGTAAAATAAAATTACCAATAACTCATTGAACCCTGGGTATTCCAAAGGACAAACTAATCTAGTCCATTTTTGACCATTTAGTGGGGTTGGTGTTTTTTTACAATAAATTGCAAATTGAAAAACAGCGAAGACCCTGATCAATAAGAACTTCTGTCATCATTTGCCTCTGATGAGGGTCTACACTGTTATGCATACGTGGCACGTCTTTTCTTCACAAGTGCACTATTCGTTAAGAGCACGCAACAAATTGCAAGCATGTCTTCGTACACACGCGCTCTTAAAGATGACAGAAATCATTCCAATTTCTTTACGCTATCTTACTAAACATGTAAAGCGTTATCTATTTGTCGTTTGTTTATGGACTGCTAGACTACTGCTAAAAAATCTAAAATGTATTTTCCAGATATGGTCAGGGAATCAAACAGTTTGGATCCTGATGAGACGCCAAGTTAATCGGCGTCTCATCAGGATTCAAGCTGTTTGCAAAAGTAATCTCCGTTTAGCCGTAGGTGTGCCATGAGATTCTCCTGAGTAGCGCCAAATACGGGGTAAATGTTTACCGATGTAATATTGAATTATAAATTGGTTCATATGTTTTATTGAGTATGCCCCTGCAACAGGGCTGCCATAAGTTGATATGAAAAAATCCTCAGATTTTTCAAGTGCGATTTTACGAATCGAACCTTTACCCCATCAACTGTTTCTAGTTTTGTTGACACATGACTGCTTAAAGCAGGCTGGAAGTAGAACAGCGCATTCTGCTTTACTTTTAGTCTGCTTTCAGCTATCATGTCCTAGAAAAAAAATCCGAAGATTTAGGGGAAAATCCGGAGAAATGGCAGCCCTGCTGCAAATGTTGATGACGTTCGCTTTTTTGTTGCAGGTGGTCGGAGAAAACTGATAAAAGAAAGGCGGGTAATATTTGGACGTATGTCACCTGGAGTTTGTCATAATCAAGGATAATTATGCAGTAAACTCGTATCTACACACACAGTGAGAGTGAAAGTGACACACTACATATATCTAGTCATGCATCAGGACATACGAAAGACGTCACAATCTTGAACGCGTGCCGCTCGCGCCTTAACCACGCCTACTTACAGATATGCCACGCCTCCTGGACAGCCGAAAATGGTCATACCCAGTGTTGCGATTACATAAACTGTCAGGTTAATACCGGTGCCTTCGGTGAATACAGAAAATCTTGTTAACATGTATAGGAGAAACAGCAAATGTTCAGAATGTTCTATTTATTATCTATTTATAATACGTATATTTTTTTAAATAAAAAAATCGAAAAGTCATAGCTAGCTGCTTTTTTGTACCATTAATATCACATAAAGAGTATTAGCTTCTGTAACAGCTGTCATTGAGATCTAATAAAAACACTGAAATGTAAAAATCAGCTCTTAAAGTCACTGTTAAAGTTTAAAATATAATTGAGATGATATGTGTAAAAATGTGCAGGACAAAATTGGCGAGGGTTGTCATAGAGACCGGTGAGCCCAATATAGGTACCATAGTTAATGTTAACCCTTCGCCGGCGACTCTTTATTATCGTCTGCTTGAAAAGTGTCGTCTGCAAAATTATCGATGACGATTTTAAGAATATTTTGAAACATCTAAACAAGTATAAAACAGTTTGGAACCTATACTCGCCGTCTGATCTAGATCCAAAACTGTTTTGCAAAGTTAAGCCATGATTAACCATGACACCTTTACCGTGAATGTTGTCAACTCTCACTGATTTCTCGGCGTCTGATCATGAGTCAATTTTTTTGACAATCGTCTCCATGTTAAACATTCTAAATCAAGTTGAAAGAGAAAGTGCAAACGAACATTTCCAAACAGGCGACAATATAGAATGTTTCAATTCGTTTATTTATTACAGTCGTGGTTTATGGAAATTGGCGTGCTTTGGTCACGTGTGCTGTAGTATTCCCTGAACCCAAACAACATTTACTGTGGCCCGTTTCTCTAATTCTATAGATCATCCCGAATCAGTAACTGGTTTCCTTAGACTCAATGGACCCTTGCGATGATTACACTCGTCATTTACCAACATAGTACATGTGAAGAGTACACTTGTCCGAAGCAAACAGCGAAGACCAAGAGAATCACATTGCTACTAATCGGTGCCCTTTGATCATAATGTGCCTACCTGTTCCCAATCATGCTTTAGCTTAATCCTTTATCCCATAAATACGCCCTTTAAAGCCTTTGTTTTATTCCTCCACTGAAAAAAATAATTCCATTTTTAAAATAAGAAATAGTTCTAGCAGATTGTAGCTTAAAACAGGTTGAAAGTAAAGCAGAATGTGCCTTTAGGCACATTCTGCTTTGCCTTTAACCTGTTTTAAGTGGTCATCTTCTTTTAAAACTAGAAACAGGCTATGGGGTAGTGGGTTAAGCATGGTTCGGAACAGGCAGGCAATTGACGAGCAATGCCGATCGCTGTACGTAGATAACCGATTGTGGTCCGATTTCCTCAATCTAAAGTGGCTGCGATTGCGGGCGGGCTTTTTCGCATCATAAAACGTTTTATACATGTTTTAAACTAAGATGCATTATGAAGCGAGCCCTGGGTTATAAGTTATAAAGTTACAATACCGCGGCCGGCGAAGTTACTCATTTGTATCATTTCTTAAATTCTTATTACCGACAGGTGCAAAAGCGTACAGTGGAGAAGACATCTTTCTTTTCCAGTAAGAACGTTTCTGCTTAAATAATTATGCAAACAGTTTGAAGCCAGATCAGACGCCGGGTAACTCGGCCTCTGATCAGGCTCCAAACGCCACTCAGCATATGATACATGTAAAATTGTAAATCGTTACATTTTTTAAAACAAAAATGTAAGTTTTCTTCAATAACCCATTTGTGCCCACGATTCCATATAATGCGGCGTCTGATCAGTCTACACTGTTTGCTGATAGGAATTTCAATATAAAACGAACTGAAAATGACAAATTTGACCAGGCATCTCTTTGATAAAATATGGACTAATCCAATATATAAACATGGAAGAATCCACTGGGTATAAATGACTTAAAATGCAGTGCGTTTAGTGTGTCATAAAGAGGGAAAGCATAAGGTCCTCCACACTATGCCTAAACGCTTTTAGTAAGAGACGAATTTAATGGGTGCATCACAAAGTTAGATAAGCTGGGTTCACTAGGAATATGAGCGATTTTAAAAGAAATAGTTACTAATCATTGCAACCAGTGCAGACCAGACACTTTGCGTAGCACCGCGGCAAACCTGCTGCTCGCCCTGTAAAAAAAATTGATTCAATATCGTCCCTTGGGTCCAAGGTTCAAGGTTAGAAAGCGTTTGAGCTGATTCTGAGTGTGTTCTCAGGCATTTGATTGGTCAGATTTGAGCCCAAGCTCAAATCTGACCAATCAAATGCTTGAGAACGACTTTAGACTCAGCTGTTAAGCTTTACAACCTTGGATCCCAGTGTGTCTAGTCTTTCGAATGAGACTTAAGCAATTCCCTCCTGATCAAAAGTGTTTATCTTCTTTATTCAACCGTGTTTAAGATAGGTTATCGCTTAAAGCAAGATGAAAGTAAAGCAGAAAGCTACCTTAGGAGTTTTCTGCTTTACCTTTATCTTGCTTTCAGTAATAAATGAGTTCAAATTAATGATGCGGGGAGGGATAAAGGCATCATGTGACGCTAATGGTTACAGTGTTGTATAAGGGACATAACTTCCATCAAGATTCAAATTGGAAAAGTAGAGACCGGTCCAGGGCCTATATTGCTTGGGCCCAAGTTTATAAAGCTTTAGAGTAGAGTCTGAAGTCATTCTCAAGCATTCGATTGGTCAGATTTGAGCCTAAGCTCAAGTTTGACCGATCAAATGCTTGAGAACGACTGCAGACTCAACTCAAACGCTTTATAACCTTGGACCTTGGCGTGACTCAGCATATACAATCGGGGTGATGCGCGCAGGACAACGATTATGTCGTGAGACGTAAAACAGAATTTCTTAACCCAATAGACTGATTCTAAGTTTTGAAAATAGTTTATCACTAAAATAGGTTGAAAGTGACCACTTAAAGCAGGTTGAAAGTAAAGCAGTATGTGTCTTCGTGCGCATTCTGCTTTACTTTCAGTCTGCTTTAGGCTACAATCTGATAAAATAGAAAAAAAATATTTCTTATCATACATATTCATAACTGTATCAATTGGAACTATTTTTTTAGTGGAGGAAATATTAAAGGCATAAAAAGCGTATTTATTGAATGATAGGTTAAATAGCAAAATCAGTCTTACTTTTTCCTGCATAACAATGCAGTGATTGGGCTTTATTGATATTTATAAATGATCAAAGAGTGACCGCATTACACACGTTATTAAACTGCCAGTATTACTCTTTACTTGTTCATACTGACATTGTTGCATTAATTAACCCATCACTCCATGCATTCTCAATTCCACGCCCATTTAACCCCTTCACTGCCGTGACGTCATCAAGTTTCAACAATTGTCGTCTGCTTTTATTTCTCAAAATTAAATTTTAGCGATTCTGACTAAAGAAATATTGAAATGAATGTCAAACAGCTTGTATCCTGATCAGACGCCGCGTAACGCGGCGTCTGATCAGGATCCAAACTGTTTGCAAATAACAAGTGTACACGCGGTAAGGTAGTGAAGGGGTTAATTTATTTCTCGTCTAAAGAAAATAGGTCCACTTTTTACAGTGATGAATATGTACCATATGAAATAGTTCTGCTTTATTTTCAACTTGCTTTAAGTGGCCACATGTCTTCAAAACTTTAAACAGGCTATTGGGTAATGGAATAGTAATGATAGTGGATGTGAACTAACGACGCAACCAACCCATAATCCTATAATAGATAGGTTGTATGTTGTATGTATATACTGTACATTTTCTGAAATAAATATGTTTAAACTAACCAACCCAATACACACGCACAGTGGATAGAAAACAAAGCCAGACGCAATTTAGTGCAATGTACTGCACGATTTGTCGAGATTTTTTTTTATATCTTTATTGTGATTTAAAACCAACTCTTTCAAGAAGTATTTCATTTTGTTTGTGGGCTTGAAAAAGGCAATAAAATTCGAGACTTGAAGTAGAAAATTTCAACTTGCACAGCATTTGCTGCGAGATAAAAGTGCTAAAACCTAAATGATGTTTGTCTTTTCCAGCTTAGCTATCTAAAGGGCTTTACTAGATTGCATATAAATCAAAGGTGTTGTCAGCTGGAGCGTCATAGCACAGCGCAGTTGGAGTATTTCGAGTTTCACTGATACGACGTTAATTATAAATTTATCCAAATGTATATGAAAATATAAAAGTAACATAAGTAGACAAGTCGCGTGCCGCCATGATAAATTGCCCATAAAACCATTCAAGACTGACAGGTGCGAACAGATTTCGACATGATAACAAACTTTAAGGGTGAAATCTCGCGAGAGTACAACCTATTCTTAAAGGACAGCGCATGCGTTGTAGTAAATTTTCAGTGAAAGTGGAGTCAGAAAGACTCGTCCTCCCAAATATTGCCGAATGAGTTGACCAATGAAATCGCTGCAAACATTTGCCATCAGGACTAAGAACACCTGCTCAAAATTTATGTTTAAAAAAAGACATGCGACGCAGAAAGAAATTTTGAAATACCGACGAGACTCGATAATTCGCAGTTGCTCTAGTCGAACAAACCTATATTTCGAAATTAAAACGTGGCGTATAAACTTTTTAACTTTGAAATACGAGTGCGTTTGACCTTTGACCTTTATTTATTGGAATTCAACAACGAAAATACGAATACATTCGACTTAAGCGAGTTCAAAGTATCGAGTATCGACTGTACAAATGAAAGTGAATCAACTAGTTAAGTTAAAATTGAGTTATGATATTGGTGAAAACAAAGCTTTTGAGTTGTGTA
Organism: Gari tellinella; assembly: GCA_922989275.2. Taxonomy (NCBI): domain Eukaryota; kingdom Metazoa; phylum Mollusca; class Bivalvia; order Cardiida; family Psammobiidae; genus Gari; species Gari tellinella. The sequence continues at coordinate 86,389,250 of OV277860.1, forward strand.
CGTTTCAGCAAGGTCTAGATATGAAATGATGTATAATGCTTTCAGTGTTAGTTGCCCTTAAATATGTGTCGCAACGAAACAAATTTGATATTTGGCAGACATTTTGCAACTGGGTTTTGGACACGTATACAGATTTTCGACTTGTTACACTATAATATAATATAGCACCACTTGAGTAGATCTACAAGCTCGGATATACCCATCATAAGAACAGGGGTAGGAACAACAATTTCAAGCATTTTCTAAGAACTGAACAAGAATGTGAGATACTTAATGTAGCCCTTTTCAGTGTAACCCACAAAAATTGAACTCCATAAAACCGGAAGTCTATGAAAACCGGAAGTCTCTAAAACCTTCGAGCAATGTCTCTGGAACAAACATTTATATTACAGTGAAGAATACGCTATTATTTCCCATTCCACGTGTTTAAACTAAAACTACTATTTCCATTGCAAACAGTCTGGAGCAAGATCAGACGCTGGGTAACCAGGCGTCTGATCTGGCTCTAAACTGCTTGCCACTCAGATTAAAGTGAATCGCTAGAAAATTCTAAAAAAAACCAATTCTTTATTTTATTATTATGCGTTTGTATTTCGTTTGCGTTTAAACGGGAGAATAATGTCTTCTCGGCTGCCATTCATTCAAGGAAGAGGGCTTCATAGTTCCAAGCTGTTTGTGAATATTACTCAAGTCTCGTTCAACACGATAAGGGTTAACCTTATCCCCCACAGAAGCGTTTTATTTTTAGCGATTTTGATTTAATCCTCCGCTGAAGAAAATAGTTCCAATTTAATCAGTCATGAAAATATATTATAGGGAATATTTTCTATATTCTAGCACATGATAGCTTAAAGCAGGTTGAAAGTAAAGCAGAATGCGCCTTAAGGCGCATTCCGCTTTACTTTCAACCTGCTTTAAGTAGTCACCGATCTTCAATACTATAAATAAGCTATCAGGTAAAGGGTCTTAGACCGATAACACTGTCATTTACAACCAGCTTCTAACCTGATTCAAGACAAGTATTGAAACTGACACACATATCGTTTACTTTTCCATTCAAAATTGTTAAAGTCAATATTTATCAACCATGTTAGACTGACATTGTCATTTACAACCAGTGTACCTGTAAATAGTACACTTTTCCTTTGCAAACAGTGTTGACCTTGAGGAACTGTTTTTCATTCTAGATCGACAACAAATAATTAAAACTTGAATTGCCCATTTTAAGCCCAAGGGATGAATAAGTTAACCCTTAGTCGAACCAGCTTTTTGGGTTGCGCTGGAAAAAATATCTTAAATCTGACAGCCCCACCGCCGAGTCCATTTTACACAAACACACACTTCAACTTTCAGCCAAACCAGTGGTAATATGAAACAGTCGATGTCAGATGGTCAGAAACGAGGAACCAACAATATATTAACCCATTTGTGCCCACGATCCCATATATGGGACATGGACAAACTGTAGACGCTGATCAGACGCCGCATTATGCGGCGTCTGATCAGAGTCTACACTGTTTGCTGATAGGAATTTCAATATAAAACAAAATGAAAATGAAAATTTTGACCAGGCATCCCTTTGATAAAAATGGACTAATCAAAAATAAAACATGGACGAACCACTGGGTTAAACACGACAGTAATTTGAGATCACCAGTTTTATTTCAACATTTTATTTGTCAAAGCTAACCAAAGCCACGCGAAAACCGCGAAACAAAGTGGAACTAAAATTCAGCCCAGAAAATCCGCGTAATCTCCCGGTAAAAGGAGATTTATTGGAATACATGTATCGAATGGCAGTAAAACGTGTTGCCAAACATGGTATGAGATTAATTAAGAAACAATGAAGCTTGTCGCTTAAAATCAGGTAAAAATAAAAGTGTGCACAAATTACGAGGACCACCGTAGATGGTATCATTAACAGTGGGAATAACGCTCTTCATACCCACTTTAACTAAACACAACTTGGATGGAATATCGTACAGTTCATCCATTTGTTGAATAACCCATTTACGCCCAGTGGATTACCGGTATTACATGCTTCTGTATCTGTATCAATACGTCGTAGAATCCTATAAAGGCTTTTACACGACAGGTAAGAAGAAGTGTCGCCCTATTATTGGTGATACTCTCGTACGGCTGTTTTGAAAGCCAGTACGGAATCAGCATGCACTGTGCTGTCTGGCAGTTTGTTCCATTGTATCACTGTGTCTACAAAGAACGAGTGTTTGTATTGATGGGTCTTGCTATTTAGTACTGTGAGCCCTCTTATATATTAAATTAGTCCATTTTTGTTTTTGGATAGTCTGGTTAATATTTTCATTTCGTTTTATATTGAAATTCCTATCAGCAAACAGTGTAAACTCTGATCAGAGTCCACCCTGTTCACAAGTGTCCCTTTTAAAGGACGCTAGGCACACATGGTTTAACCCATTACCCCATAGCCTGTTTATATTTTTGAAAATAGGTGACTACTTAAAGCAGGTTGAAAGTAAAGCAGAATGCGCCATATGGCGCATTCTGCTTTACTTTCAGCCTGCTTTAAGCTTTTACCAGCTAGAATATGGAAAGTATTAAATATGACACATATTCATTACGGTTTATATTGGAACTATTTTCTTCAGCGGATGAATAAAATGCATGTGCTAAAAGTCGCTTCTATAAGGGAAAGGGTTAACTTGACATCTACTTTCATTTATGCAAATAAAATTAGAGCAACAGTTACTATTATAAGTATACAGTGATCACAATTACATTGTAGCTGTCATCAATAGTCTCCATCCTGGAAGAGGCATCGAATCGCCAATGGAAAATACATGTAGGATAATCTAAGACTAAGAATGTTATAGGGGCATTACTTCACAATGCCTGGAAATTACAGACAGTGAAAGCGCAAACAACCCAACGATAACTATCGGTCATTTTTCCAAATCTGGGGCCCTTTTCATAATTCTTCGTACGTCAAAAAACGGTCGCAAGTCAAAACTTTAAAATACAATTAATTTCTGATTTCTCCATCTTTTCAAGACGATTCCAAAGAGATTACACAATACAGGATTAGATGGAGAAATAAATAATAATTGATACTTTTATAGTTGTTCGATGTTTTATGAAATGGGCACCCGGTCGGCAAGCGTGCCAATAGAATAGTGTGCTATTGCAATCGGTGCGGATCCAGTTCAGATGACGAAGTATCTCAGCGTCTGATCTGGATCTGATATGTTTGCAATTGATAACCAAGCTGCAATTGGTAGAAGAAACAGGAGCCGCATGCGGCCCTAAATCGCTCACCTGGTACCCATGGTTACAGTCATGTTAATGAACCAGTAATGGTAAAGTATTCACTATAAGCCATCATCGGTAAATTCACCCCACCCACTGGCAGCCATGTTTGAGCTAGGAATATTATTTGAAGAAAACTGGGTCACCAATGAATCATTATTTGTTAAAATATATTTTTAAATCAGACCAATAGTTTCAGAGAAAAATATTTTTATAGATTTTCTATACAGAAATATAAGGAAAACTTGCCCCACCCACTGGCGGCCATGATTTGAAAGATAACAATTTGATTTTAAGAATTCTGGTAGACAGTCATAAATGGATCATTTGTGTAAAATTATTTTCAATTTGGACAAGTAGTTTCACAGAAGAAGATTTTTTAAGTTTTTACTATACAGTAACATAAGGAAAATGTGCCCCATCCACTGGCGGTCATGTTCTTTTAGATATCAAAATTATTTCAAAAGAAATCTGGTAGAGGGTCACCAATGGATCATTTGTGTGAAATTACTTTCAAATCGGACCAGCGGTTCCAGACAAGAAGATTTTTAATTTTTCACTAAATAGCCATATAAGGAAAATCTGCCCCACCCACTAGCGGCCATGTTTTTTAAGATAGGATAATTATTTTAAGAAATCTGATAGATGGTCATCATGTAGTTCCAAAGTTATGGCCATAGTTAAACTCAGCTTATTTGACATCTCAATGCCCTTGACCTTTGTCATACATGGCCCAAGTTGTACTGAGCCCAAGGGCTTCTTTAGTTGAGTACATATTATATGTACTCAACTCAAGAAGCCCTTTAGCTCGAAATGCCAAATATGTAGTTCAAAAGTTATGGCTAATGTTAAAGTTGTGGACAGAAAGACATACAGACAGACCAAAAACGTATGCCCTGACTACATGTATTCCATGTGGAGGCCACAAAAGCACAAAAAGTCAATATTCTCCCTCTTTTCATTCCTCTTCCAAATGAAAAACAAACATCAAATAATATTGTTTATTATATAAAATTTTATTTCACGCACAATATGTACAGTAAATCCTCTTTTTACGACCCCTAAAACAGCACTGATTTCATAAAATACAGGTGACAGCTTAAAGCAAGGTGAATGTTTCACATTCACCTTGCTTTAAGCAGTCACCTTCCTTACAAATCTGCTAATTCACACAATTAAATGGTCGTAATAGAGGGTTTTTACTGTATATGCAATTTTGTTCCATCAGGCATACAGAATAAACACATACACACGAGACAGATTGACATACAGTAACATTTCATGTGCTGCTGCCACTGATAAATGGGAAAATGCAGAATATTGGTGAGAAGCCTACTTATGCTTCAACCCTGTCCAAAAACAGAGCTGTACAAAATCTCTCTATTTTCCTGAAAGTTGACTGCCTACAGCAGGTCTAAAGTAAAGCAGAAAGCTCCTGCAGGAGCTTTCTGCTTTACTTTAGACCTGTTGTAAGCAACTATCTTTCTAAAAAAAACTATAAATTTAAATGTAGCACTATGAAGAAAAGGGGTTTAATCAACACAATTTAATAAATCTTAATCCATGATTATATAAAGATGACTGAATCATTTTATGACAAAGTGTTGACATAAATCTTACATAAATATATTTCAGTATTATTTATGTTCACTGGAAGACTAAATAACTTGACTGTGACAACCATGCCCATTGCATGCATTCATCAAAAGCTTCATTTGTAAAAAGCGAACAGATCCTTTTATACCTAATTACCTATTATGGTAACATACACTGAAATGCAAATCCTTTAACCCTTTCCCCCATAGAAGCGCCTTTTAGTGTATTTGATTTATTCCTCCGCTGAAGAAAATAGATCCAATTTAACCAGTCATGAATATAAATTATAGAGAATATTTTCTATATTCTAGCACATGATAGCTTAAAGCAGGCTGAAAGTAAAGCAGAATGCGCCTTAACCCATTAAGCCATACTGACTCATTGCGCAATAGCCTCATACTAACTCATTTTGACTCACTTTAATCAACTAGCATGTATTGAGGTGAGCACTGATAATTGTTAATCGCTTATGAGTTAATGGGTTAAGGCGCATTTTGCTTTACTTTCAACCTGCTTTAAGTAATTACCTATCTTCAATACCAGAAATAGGATATGAGGTAAAGGGTTAAACCTAATTGTCTATTATGCCAACATACACTGAAATGCAGCATAGCCCTCCAATCAATCTTGTATTCAGTTAACAATGAAATACACAGCATCACACTCTTTAAAGACAGATGACTGCTTAATGCAGTACAACAGTAATGTAGAAAGTCTATTTTAATGCAGAAAGCTCCTGAAGGAGCTTTTCTGCATTACTATTATCCGGCATTAAGAGGACATTTTCTGTAATAAACAGGAACTTTCTGCATTACTTTCTTCCTGTATTTAGTGGAATTATCTGTGTTAAGCAGCAACTTTCTGCCTTACTGTTGTACTGTATTAAGACGTCACCTTTCCTAAATACAGTGTACTTACACTGTATCTTCTATCAACTGTTCACTTTACAAAAAATATTGTTTTCGAGTTTAATCCCTGCCATAAGTAGCCCCCATAAGTTGACAGACTATGTGTCTTTCAAAATAACAGTCAGTCAAACATAACCCATTTTCACATTGATACACCTTTTTAAACATGATTTATTCCTCAACTAAAGAAACAAGAGGGCCTGAAGGCCCTGATATCGCTCACCTGTTGTACTGAAGCTTGATAGCTTTATCTTACTGTTTCATCAGTTTTAATTTAAATCCATTCAAATTTGTAGTATAGCATGTAAACAATTTTGGAATACAACCTCATAATTCTAGTATGGTAGAGTACATCAAGGGCAGATAACTAGAGCCTAAACAATACTGAAATGAAGCCTTTTCCAGCATTTCAAAGTATATCAAGGGCAGATAACTATTGCTAAAATGATTAGATTTCAACAATAATTGCACTCCTTTGAGAACTTATAGGTATATACTTTGTGTGCAAGTAAATTCAAAAACCATTCAAAACTGTAGTTGCAAAAGTGTAAACGCTGTTCGATATGGCATTTTCAGCATTTCAAGGGCAGACAACTCTTGACCTATAGGTCCGATTTCAACCAAAATCACACTTATTTGAACTCTCATGGTCATATACAATCTGAGCAAGTTTGAAAAAGACCGGATAAAAATTGTGGACTCTAGAGTGTAAACACCCTTAAATATGACATTTTCAGCAATTCAAAGGTAGATAAATCTCAATCTATTGGTCAGATTTCAATCATAATCGAACTCAATCGAACTCTTATGGTCATATACAATCTGAGCAAGTTTGAGATAGATTGGATAAAAATTGTGACCCCTGGAGAGTAATCACCCTTAAATATGATGACAATTTCAGCATTTCAAAGGTAGATAACTCTCAACCTATTAGTCTGATTTCAACCAAAATCGAACTCATCTGAACTCTTATGGTTATATACAATCTGAGCATGATTGAGATAGATTGGATAAAAATTGTGGCCTCTAGAGTGTAAACACCCTTAAATATGGCATTTTCAGCAATTCAAAGGTAGATTACTCTTGACCTATTCGTCTGATTTCAACCATAATCGAACTCATCCGAACTCTTATGGTAATATACAATGTGAGCAAGTTTGAGAAAGATTGGATAAATATTGTGGCCTCTAGAGTGTAAACACTAAAATTGTTGACGACAAACGACAAACGACGGACATTCAAGTATTGCAAAAGCTCATCCTGAGCTAGCTCAGGTGAGCAAAAAAGTTCTACTTAACACAGTTATTATTATGTACATGGTAGCTTAAAGAAGGCTGAAAGTATAGCAGAATGTGCCCTAAGGCACATTCTGCTTTACTTACAATCTGCTTTAAATGGTCACCTATCACCTATTAAAATCTTAAGAGATAGATAACTTTATGTAGGCAAACAGTAATGTTGAAATTACTTTTGTCCTACATAAAGAGACCACACATCCTAAATACTGAATAGAAAATTTGTAATCCTGAAAGACAGGTGGATGCACAATGCTCGGCTTTAGGAACTTTTTGCATTACTTACGTCCTGTATAAGCAGTCACATGTCAAAAATCTTCTTTTCTATAGCCGATTTACACAAAGTTTGTTCTGGTTGTTTATTCAAGTTGCCTGTAAGTTGTTCATAGCTCTGCTATACTTTCTATACAGACTGCAAGACACCATGGATTAACTCATTCACCCCTGAGACATAAAACTCATTCTAGTCCATTTTTAAGCATTTTAGGTTGACTTTAATAATACATGTACATGTATATTGCAAATGATAAACAGTGCAGACCCTGATCAGAGGGCTCCTGAAGGAGCCCTCTGATCAGGGTCTACACTGTTTGAATAGGACAAGGGTACACTTTACAGGTACCCTGTTTTAAATGACAAGTATACACTTCACTAGAGTTGAATGTGTTAATGAAGAAATACAGGAGTGTGAGCCCTGGTATGCACTTTCTGTCTTTAAACCTTCTTCTGCTATAACCGTATACTGTTGCTTTTTGAAAACAATGTAGACCCAGATCAGAAAAGTACTGAAGTAGCTGTCAGTCTGATCAGGATCTGCTCTCTTTTCTTGTAGGAAATGTCTGATACTAGTCTGCATTCTTTGCTGAGGAAAACATTTTCCTATTTTGTTAGCCAGTGTAATGATTCAGATCAAATATTCACAGTGGGCAGAGTTTCATACATGAATGTTTAGCAGAAGGAGGGTCTTGACTTGAGCATTTCCAGCCTAGTCTCCTATTTCCTTATATCTACACAAAACCCTATGTTGTGAATACTCATAGTCATTAGATATATTCCTCAACCCTTTATCCCATAGACTGTTTCTCGTTTTGAAGACAGGTCACCACTTAAAGCAAGTTGAAAGTAAAGCAGAATGCGCCATAACGCTTTACTCCATAGACTGTTTCTACTTTTGTAGATAGGTGACCACTTCAAATAGACTGAAATTAAAGCAGATGTGCCATAGAGTGACTACTAAAAACAGGTTGAAATTAAAGCAGAATGCACCTTACGGCACATTTTGCTTTACTTTCAGCCTTATTTAAGCAACCATCTGCTAAGAAACAATAAATATTTCTTATGGTAACGTGAATGACAGTATAGAGTGAAACTACATGTATTTTCTTCAGTGGAGGAATAAAGGTGTGTATATGGGGTAATAAGTTAAGGTGATTCTAATGAGAGGTCACAAATTAGTCTTTGGTGGAAACATGAACAAGTATTTGAAATGCCACTCTTATGTGCAGCTCTGTTTTGTATGAAGAATGAAATAAATGCTAAAACATTGATTCTATGAGACTCACAACTTATTGACAAGTAATACCCTGGAAAATTACATGAGTCAGTCTTACGAAATGTCGTACGACAAAAACGGTTGTAAGTCAAATCTCTAAAATACATCTTATTTCTGATATCTGCACCTCATCCTGTCTTGTGACATCTCTTTGGAATCACGTTTTCAAGAAGATTCTAAAGAGATGTCACAAGATAGGATTATATGAAGAAACAAATAATAATTGAGAATTTTAGAATCTGACTTAAGATAATATTTGTCATACAATGTTTCTTAACCCATTACCTCATAACCAGTTTCTAGTTTTGAAAATAGGTGACTACTTAAAGCAGATTGAAAGTAAAGCAGAATGCACCTTCAGGTGCATTCTGCTTCACTTTCAGCCTGCTTTAAGCTACTATCTGCTAGAATATAGAAAATACTTCTGATCAAACATATTCATAACTGTAAAAATTGGATTTTTTTTCTTCAGTAGAGGAATATATCAAAGGTGTAAAAAGGCATATGTATGGGGTAATGGCTTAAGACAGGCCCTTGGATGCTCAGAAAGATTAATCTCTGCACTAGAAATGCTTCTTCACAACATGGAATTCTGTGGGATGATTGAAACACATGTTATCTTCTACCGGTAGTTTCTTTTATATGTGGATTGAGGGGTAGTTTAGTGGCCATCATCCAGACACCAGCGTAGATACCGACCACTGCCAAGGCTTGACTAGTGTAAGTACTCCCGTACAACAGATACACAGCGTTAATGGGCAACAAGAATACCACCACTTGTTCATCTAGCACTATGGCAGACTTCCACAGTATGCCCCACAGTATGTAAAACATTGGAGTCACAGAGAACATTGACACTATCTCTACAAAGGCTCGTACGAATGACAGTCCACCCGAGTCCCACAGGTCACTACGTATTAACCCTGAGCAAAATAGCACTGCAATACCAACAAACATGGTAGGCACTATCTGGTTCTCTTGTTTTATGTTGGTAAACAGTCTCTTGTCTTTCTGAAGGCAGAGTAGAATGAGGGCAGCTGCACAGCACTGAAATATAATGAAATGAAATGGGCTAAGCATGGGGCAGGAGTGAGGCGAGAAACTCGTAAAATGCTACAGTAAAAACCCGATTATACGAACCCTCGTTAGTTTGAACATACCTGTTTTTCAAAGTTAAAACGTGGCTTAGCCACGTTTTAACTTTGAAAAACAGGTATGATCGACTTAAACGAGATCAACTTATCAAAATTCAACTTACGAAACACTGGTAAGATCAATTTAAGTGAGTTCGTAGTATCAAGTTTCGACTGTATTTGCTTTTTTCTTGTCCTGCACTGCGCAATCAACTGTCTTCATGTATCTTCAACAAGTTTTACTGCATATATTTATTATGATCATTTTATTATTTTATGTACTATAATGTAACCATGTATATATGTCGAGGCCCACATGGAAGATTGGGCTTGCCTAAATGTGTAGCCTCTGTAAATAAAGTCGTTATTATTGTAATTATTATTATTAAATACATTGAAACCTCTCTATTAGGACCCTTAAATTATGTAAATTAATAGGCTTTTTAAGACAGGTGACTGCTTAAAGCCAAGTGACAGTAAAACAGAAAGCTCCTCTGGGAGATTTCTGTTTTACTGTGGCCTTGCATTAAGCTGTTACTCGTCTTTCAAAACCAAATTTGTCTTCTTTTTAGTGGTTGTAAAAGAGAGGTTTTGAAAGACAGGTATCAGCTTAAAGCAAGGTCACAGTAAAACAGAAATCTCCCAGAGGAGCTTTCTGTTTTACTGTCACTTGGCTTTAAGCAGAGTCAGTTCGTTTTATAAAGACAAGTCAAATTTACTCATGGTTAATCAACTGGGGCCCGTTTCATAAAACTTCGTACGACAAATGTTATCGTAAGTCAGATAATAAAAGTCTCAATTATTATTTATTTCTCCATCTAATCCTCTCTTGTGATATCTCTTTGGGATCGTCTTGAAAAGACGATCCCAAAGAGATGTCACAAGACAGGATTAGATAGAGAAATCAGGAATTAAATGTATTTTAAAGTTTTGACTTACGATCGTTTTTGTCGTACGAAGTTTTATAAAACGGGCCCCTGATATACTGTAAGTAGTTCTTGCTTAACCTTTTCCTCCACAAAAGCTCTTAAGATTGCCTATACCAACTCCTCAACATTATGTGGCAGAATTGAACATTCAATAATTGTGGTGAAATTAAGTAGCAGCTTAAAGCATGATGAAAGTAAAACAGAAAGCTTCTTTATAGTAACTATATAGAGGTAATTTGGACTGATGGCTAGGGATAAAATGGTTCAATGGAACAGCCAAATTTCAAAGATTTTAACTTTGAAATACAGGTAAATACGACTTTAATATATGACTAAAAATAAAACAAATCTTGTTTGGCGAGCTTTCTACTTTATCTTCAGGCTGCTTTAACCCATTACCCCATAAATACAACTTTATACGCTTTTATTTGATTCTTCCATACCAGAAAATAGCTCAATTTATAGTCATGAAAATTTATTATAAGAAATTATTTCTATATTGCAGCAAATGGTAGCTAAAAGCAGGCTGAAAGTAAAGCAGAATGCACCTGAGGCACATGTTGCTTTATTTTCAACCTGCTTTAGGTGGTCACCTGTTTTCAAAACTAGAAACAGGCCATGAGGAAATGGTTTAAGAGGCCATCTGTCAGGATGTGGGGGGAAAGTTTGCTATGGCTCTTTATATGGACTGAATCTAAGCATAAAAAGAAATTGTATTATGAATAGGTAAAGCAGTGCTAAATTGTTTACCCAAATAGCTGCAGTTACGTACTGCTGTATGAAGTTTTAGACAGAGACAAAACATAAAGCTCTATACAATGGAGTAGTACTGTAACTCTGTGATGCATGTGGTATAAGGGGGACAACTCCTATAGTATTTATTCAGTGAACATTTATATGTATAAATTATGCTGGGCTCCAAACAACAGAAGGGAGATAACTCCTATAGCAGTTTCTCAGTGGTTCATACTATACATGGTAAGAGAGACAGCAATATAAGTTGACAAGTGTAAAGGAATCAACCCCTATAATAGTTACCCTGTGCTCCATAGAGATAAATTATCCCCTATAGCAATAATTACTCTGCAATACAATAAGCCCATTCTACACTAGTGGCCAGTAATCCTTTACAAACTGTACAAACAGTGTACCTGTGATATGCAAATCCTATAGGATCCCTATGATCAAAGTCTGCACTGTTTGTCTTTTGTAATTACAAAACAACCCTACATAGTCAAAAATGGACTAGGTTGATTTCTGCCTTGGGATCTTTATAGACGGAAATCACTTAATGCAGGGCAAAAGTAATGCAGAAAGCTCTTATAAGAGATATCTGCATTATGTATGTCCTGCATTAAACTGTGACTGTCATGTATCTATGGCGGGGGGGGGGGGGGGAGGTTAATACAAGTTTGACTTCATTTTGACTAAAAGACAACAGTACTCAGGTTTAACAGTACTCAAAGTACAAGTGGCGGCTTCACCCATTACTCTATATAATATAATATACATCTTTGATTTAATCCTCAACTGAATAAAATAATTCCACTTTAAACAGTCATGAATATGCATCAAAAAAATAGTTTCTAGTAAAACCCCTAGTAGAAGGTAGTTTAAAGCAGGCTGAAAATAAAGCAGAATGTGCCTTAAGGTTCGTTCTGCTTTACAGTCAACCTGCTTTAAGTAGTCACCAATTTTCAATACTAGAAACATGCTATGTGGGGAAAGGGTTAAGGCATTTTTGGCTATGTTCTTGGCCAAGTGTACTTACCCATATATCATGTAGCAGGCCTTTCACAGGTGACTGTATACATGCCAGTAGGAAGGTGAGCACACTGGCCATGTTACCTACGAATGGTAGTCTAGGTACTATGTACTGGGTCAGGTGTACTTACCCATATATCATGTAGCAGGCCTTTCACAGGTGACTGTATACATGCCAGTAGGAAGGTGAGCACACTGGCCAGTTACCTATGAATGGTAGTCTAGGTACTATGTACTGGGTCAGGTGTACTTACACATATATCATGTAGCAGGCCTTTCACAGGTGACTGTATACATGCCAGTAGGAAGGTGAGCACACTGGCCACGTTACCTATGAATGGTAGTCTAGGTACTATGTACTGGGTCAGGTGTACTTACCCATATATCATGTTGACCAGGTTTCCTTGTAGCGTACTACGTCATTTGTCCATGTAAATCTACCGTGCAACTTGTCGTATGTTTGCGTGAGAGTGAGTTGTAAGACAGGTTCTGAGAGAGGGTGTTGTCACTTTGCACGTGCACTTAACTTCCCATCATCCCATCTTCCCGCTTTAACAGCCACGTAATTAATTTACCGCGCTAACCCGGCACTCGTATTTTAGATGTCATGGTGTCAACACCTACATTAGTCTTACTAGAGTCATCATTATTAGCTTTGCTGCTCACAGCAACTATTTACTATTAAATTTATTTAATGTGCCATAGCCTGGTAAGTTACCATTTATATTTAGAGAACTGTTTATTACGGCTGTTACTATTTAGCTTGTTTAACAAGTGACGGAAATCATGGAATTATTGTTTTGACTTAAATATTCATTGTAACCTTTAGTCTGTGATACTTATATTATTCCTATTGTTTCAAGCTGTTTTGGATAGAATTATAAATTCATTGAACCAGCAAAACTTATTTATTATCGTTCATAAACCCTGGAAACAATCATGTAGCAGGCCTTTCACAGGTGACTGTATACATGCCAGTAGGAAGGTGAGCACACTGGCCACATTACCTATGAATGGTAGTCTAGGTACTATGTACTGGGTCAGGTGTACTTACCCATATATCATGTAGCAGGCCTTTCACAGGTGACTGTATACATGCCAGTAGGAAGGTGAGCACACTGGCCACGTTACCTATGAATGGTAGTCTAGGTACTATGTACTGGGTCAGGTGTACTTACCCATATATCATGTAGCAGGCCTTTCACAGGTGACTGTATACATGCCAGTAGGAAGGTGAGCACACTGGCCACGTTACCTATGAATGGTAGTCTAGGTACTATGTACTGGGTCAGGTGTACTTACCCATACATCATGTAGCAGGCCTTTCACAGGTGACTGTATACATGCCAGTAGGAAGGTGAGCACACTGGCCACGTTACCTATGAATGGTAGTCTAGGTACTATGTACTGGGTCAGGTGTACTTACCCATATATCATGTAGCAGGCCTTTCACAGGTGACTGTATACATGCCAGTAGGAAGGTGAGCACACTGGCCACGTTACCTATGAATGGTAGTCTAGGTACTATGTACTGGGTCAGGTGTACTTACCCATATATCATGTAGCAGACCTTTCACAGGTGACTGTATACATGCCAGTAGGAAGGTGAGCACACTGGCCACGTTACCTATGAATGGTAGTCTAGGTACTATGTACTGGGTCAGGTGTACTTACCCATATATCATGTAGCAGGCCTTTCACAGGTGACTGTTTACATGCCAGTAGGAAGGTGAGCACACTGGCCACGTTACCTATGAATGGTAGTCTAGGTACTATGTACTGGGTCAGGTGTACTTACCCATATATCATGTAGCAGGCCTTTCACAGGTGACTGTATACATGCCAGTAGGAAGGTGAGCACACTGGCCATGTTACCTATGAATGGTAGTCTAGGTACTATGTACTGGGTCAGGTGTACTTACCCATATATCATGTAGCAGGCCTTTCACAGGTGACTGTATACATGCCAGTAGGAAGGTGAGCACACTGGCCACGTTACCTATGAATGGTAGTCTAGGTACTATGTACTTGGTCAGGTGTACTTACCCATATATCATGTAGCAGGCCTTTCACAGGTGACTGTATACATGCCAGTAGGAAGGTGAGCACACTGGCCACGTTACCTATGAATGGTAGTCTAGGTACTATGTACTGGGTCAGGTGTACTTACCCATATATCATGTAGCAGGCCTTTCACAGGTGACTGTATACATGCCAGTAGGAAGGTGAGCACACTGGCCATGTTACCTATGAATGGTAGTCTAGGTACTATGTACTGGGTCAGGTGTACTTACCCATATATCATGTAGCAGGCCTTTCACAGGTGACTGTATGCAGGCCAGTAGGAAGGTGAGCACACTGGCCACGTTACCTATGAATGGTAGTCTAGGTACTATGTACTGGGTCAGGTGTACTTACCCATATATCATGTAGCAGGCCCTTCACAGGTGACTGTATACAGGCCAGTAGGAAGGTGAGCACACTGGCCACGTTACCTATGAATGGTAGTCTGGGTACCTCTTTCTCTTTCTTCTCCTCCACCAGTGGAATCAATAGATCCTGTAGTAAAATAATACATTAAAACCACTCTATTACCATCATTAAATTATTATTTGGTGTCTAAGACAAAGGAGCTTTCTGTTTTACCCTCATCTTGCTGTAAGCTGTCACCTGTCTTTTGTACAATCAATTAGCCTTCCATTTAGTGGTGGTTTTAAAGAGGTTTTTACTGTACTGCATTTTTAAGCATTGAATAAATTTTTCCACTGAAGGAAATATATTTTTATAAAGTCATGAATGTGTACAATGAAAAATATTTTCTATATCCTAGCAGATGGTAGCTTAAAGCAGGCTTAAAGTAAAGCTTTAAGTGGTTACCTGTCTTCAAAACTAGAAACAGGATATGGAGTAAAGGGTTAAAGCAGGAACCAAATTTGATTCAAGAAACACGATTTTAACAATCAAATTTTTCTTTCATTTAATACTTTATTTCTTGATATACATCTACAAACAGATTAATAGTTCCCTACATGTACATGTATATTCTCTATTCATTTACCCCTGAGACTTCAAAGGGACAAGTTCTATTTCCAAGTAATCCATTTTTGACTATTTAGGGTTGTTTTTACAATACATTTGTAAAACTGTAAACAGCACAGACCCTGATCTGAGAGCTTCTCAGGAGCCCTCTGATCAGTGTCCACACTGTTTGAGTAAACAAGTGTACTCTTGGCAGGTACACTGTTTGTAAAAGCTACCTTTACACATCACTGGGGGGGGGGGGCAATGGGTCACATAAGTACCTGTGTTGTTGACAAAATCTTTAAGGAAACACTGACAGCGCCTGATGTCACTAGCAACAGTTTCCAGGCAGGAAGTGACATCACAGCCTCTCTTCTGCCCTTGTAGCCCAAGTCTATGAATAGTAACAGCAATGACAAACCTGTCAAACAGGCACATCTGGAATGAAAATAAATTAAAATTTAGATAAAACTGAGAAGATTTTATTCTTTCTTTGTAAATGTTTTAAGCTAAAACCCTTCTGCCCATTGCAAACAGTTTGGAACCATATCAGATGCTGAGTAAATTGGCGCCTGATCAGGGGCTGAACTATTTTAGGAAATTGTCAATGTTTTAAAAAAAGTTGTCTTTTTTACATTTCATTGCATTGCACATGTTTAATTTTAGTTAAAACAGAAAAGAATAACACTTTCAATAATTCAAAGTCAAAGTCAAATATTCTTTATTGGCACAGACAACATAGTCCATCGCCTCTACAATCAGGCGATCACAACCAAGCTCGAGAAGAGCATGACATGCACATACATCATATATATACTTATTATATACCTACCAATGTTCTGCCCGAAATGTTTCTGTATTTTATCGAACAAATACACCTTGACGGATTGAAAACTCCGTATTACCCATGTACCTTGTGTAATAGGAAAAGAACGTTTACTGTGTAGTCGGAAGTTCGGAACTACTTTCACGCGTCACCCCCTGAAGTGTGACGTATTTCATTTTTTGTTTTATTATTATTATAAGAGGTATATAATAAAAGGAACATTACTATACTTTGCATATCTTATGCACCGGATCACTCGAGTTGTGTGTGTAAAGGCTATATCCAACTCGACCTTCGGTCTCGTTGGATATAGCCTTTACACACACAACTCGAGTGATCCGGTGCATAAGATATGCAAAGTATAGTAATATTCCGTTTATATTCATTCATGAGTCACGGAGCATCAAAAATAATACTATTAAAGTACAAAATATACAGTAAAGCATTATTTCAACTATGCTTCAATGTGCACACTGCTTATCTCTTAGTCTGCAGTCTGTAGCGGGTGAATTACGTATGCAAACAGTTTGGATACTGATGGGACGATGAGAAATTCGGCATTCTTTGAAGATCCAAACTGCTTAATATACAAAGTACAATTTATCACAAGCATAAAAAGCATAAAAAACACGGACCTCAGGTTTAGATCTACAGTTAGAATTAAGGGTATTATTTATTTTCATGAGCTTTGCACCTCTTGCAACAAAACATTCAGTAAAACCTCTCTACTAGAAGTAGACTATGACATATAAATTAAGCTAATCATTACGTATTAAACAGATGACAGCTTAAAACAAGGTGACAGTAAAACTTTTACAGTCACTTTGCTTTAAACTGTCAACTGTCTTTTTATACAATCAATTAGCCTTTATTTTAATGGTCTTCATAGAGAGAATTTACTGTAATTTCACTAGAATTAATGTAAAGCAGAATGCATGGAAGGGTACATCTACATGGAGAAAATTATCTAGGAGAGGGAAAGGGTCAAAATAGTTCTTTGCAAGCCATTCTTTCTCAAGCATTTCACCAGATACAGTTCACATGTCAGATAAGGTGTACTTACAATGATAGAATAGACTTCTCCAAGACTTTACCGACCAGCTCAAACTTCACAAAGATGAAGAGTAAGGCAATTAGAGCCATACATGATGGAATGTATAATGTAGCCCGTACAACAGGCACCCAGGAGGGCACAGTCTCCCAGTCAGTGTACAGCTGCAAATACAGTAAACACAATACAGTAAAACATCTCTATTAAGACCATTAAAAAGTGTGTTAATTATTAGGTGGATATGGCAGGTGACTGCTTAAAGCAAGGTGACAGCAAAACAGAAAGCTCCTGTAGGAGCTTTCTGTTTTTCTGTCACCTTGCTTTAAGCAATCACCTAATAATTAACACAATTTAGCGGTCATAATTTACTGTGCACAAATTACAAGAAAGAAAATGTAAATTGTTTCAAATTATATGACATAAACACAAATAGAGACCTCAGAAGGTAGATTGGTATGACTTTCTGTTAAATTTTCTTTCTGAAATTTTTGACGAGGATAAACGCTTAACTCAATCACGATGATAAATGCTTGACTCATTCACCCCTAAGACTTCAAATGAATAATTCCCGTTTCCAAATAAATCAAGTCCATTTCTGATTATTTACAGTTGCCTTTTTTGCAATATATTGCAAAATGATAAACAGTGCAGACCCTGATCAGAGAGTTCATATATCATCCCTCTGATCAAGGTCTACACTGTTTGGTTTTGACAAATGAACTCTTCACAGGTACACAGGTTTTTAAAACATGGGTGTATTTGACTCGTTGCTAGAACTCATTGTAATCTAGTTAAGAGTTGTTTTAACCCTTTACCCAATAGCCAGTTTCTAGTTATGAAAACAAGTGATCACTTGTAGCAGGTTGAAAGTAAAGCATAATGCGCCTTAAGGCACATTCTACTTTACTTTCAGCCTGCTTTAAGCTACGACCTGCTAGGATATAGAAAATATTTCTTATGCTATATGTTCATGGCTGTATAAATCTGAACTTTTTTCTTCAGTGGAGGTATAAATTAAATGCGCTAAAAGGCATCGGGGAAAGGGTTAAAGCTAAATTACTTGTATTCCATTACACCTTTAAATGCCTTTAATACATTCCTCCCTCAAGCATATCACCAGATATTGTTCACGTGTCAGATAAGCAACAATACTAATATCCTGCAATAGACTGACACCTGTTTTAAAGACTAATAATGAGATGATTTTGATAGTTGCACAAGTTATCATAGGCTATATTGTATCCCTAAAATGTGATAATATATAAATATTAGATGGCAGTTTGCGTGACATTCAAATTGTCAACCCGAGAAACAGCATGTCACCCGAGGCGTAGCCGAGGGTGACATTCTTGTTTTCGAGGGTTGACAATTTGAATGTCACGCAAACTGACATCTAATATTTATTTTATTACACCGAGCTTATCGACCCTGGCTTTGGAATCGTTTTATTCGTCTTTTATAAAAGGTGTTGTGAATACCAATTTAGCGCGGTTATGTACATAACGCGGGAAATGACGTTGCCGTCTTACGACGTCACATTGTTTATAATTATATTACAAGAAACAAAGAAGAACGTTATGATAAGTAAATTGAAGAAACAGCGTCTTTACATTGTCTAGGTGGCAAATATCCTCTTCCAGAAGGGTGGCAAATCGTTAAGGAATGGACAAAACAAAGCAACTTGTACAGAAAATGCCAAAAGTTGTTCAGAAGTTACCACTCTTTAAAACGTTCCAATGTATCCAATAGCGAAAGTCATGTCAATGCTGACAGTACGTTTTCGGACGGAGTAAAAAAGTATTGTCCTTTAGAGTGACGTCACAAAAAGAATATCATAAAGAGTGACAGTATATTTTGAATAGATGTAAAAGACATGCAAAATGTTAACTGTATGTCTATGGGAAATTAACATTTTAACTCAAAGCGAGATGTAATAATCGAAGATGTCTTTGACAGGTTTTTCACACTATGTAACAGAGCTTATATTGTTTAAGCTTCAGCTTAATCTCTAGCCATTGCTAACTGAAATACAGCAAAACCCCTCAGTTACCATTTCTAAATAAGGGTTCATTTTTGGGTGTCAACCCTTTCCCCCATAGAAGCGCCTTTTAGCGCATTGAATTTATTCATCCTCTGAAGAAAATAGTTCCAATTTTTACAGCCATGTAAATGAAGAATAAGAAATATTTTGTAAATCATAGCAGATGATAGCTTAAAGCAGGCTGAAAGTAAAGCAGAATGCGCCTTAAGGCGCATTCTGCTTTACTTTCAGTCTACTTTGAGTGGTCATTTATCTTCAAAATTAGAAATAGGCTATGGGGTAAAGGGTTAAAGAAGATTTCTGCTTAAAGTAAGGTGAAGGTAAAGTAGACATCTCCTACAGGATTGTTCTACTTCACTGCCATCTTGCTTTAAGCTATCACCTGTCTTAATAAGTCTATTTTCCAGTGGTGATTATAAAGGGGTTTTGATGTATAGAACTTCAACAAAACTTTCATAACAAAACAAACCCTAACAAATACCTAATAACTGACCATAAACTTTCCTGAAGATCGAGGTTGGTATGTCCTGAATAAGTCTAAACCTTTCCCGAATAAAAATTTCATAAAGCACATAGATTTTGATGTTGAGAAAATGCGGATAAATTATGTTTAGCACACATTTTTTCCTCCGCTGAAGAAAATTCATAAATATGTACAACAAAAATATTCTCTCTATATTCTAGCACATGGTAGCTTAAAGCAAGCTTAAAGTAAAGCAAAGTGCACCTTAAGGCACATTCTGCTTCACTTACATGCTTTAAGGGATCATTTGTCTTTAAAACTAGAAACAGGCTATGGAGTTTGGTTTAATACAAGATTGATTGTAAAACATAAAACATGAGTTGAGACAGAACATGGAGTACAAAGAACAACAGACCTGACCAGTCGGGAAAGGATATACTTACCCTAAGGTTAAGGACTCTTCCTATCTTCAAAAGAATGCAAACCCTATCATAATACAGCAATGGTTAAATTCAACTATTCTGGATAACAGTAAAACCTCTAGATTAAGTATTTAGATAAAATCAGATGGCTGCTTACAGCACGATGAAAATAAAGCAAAATGTGCACTTAGGAGCTATCTGTTTTACTTTCATTTTGTTTTAAGCATACACCTTTTTACACCAATCAGAGAATCGTCATTTGAGGGTATATATTATAACAGGTTAGTAGCATGTCCATGATGCTTATGCCAAAGAAAAATGAAAGTATCCTATGACACTTATGCACAGGAAAGGGTTAACCCTTTACCTCATATAAGCACCTTTTAGAACAATCAGTTACATCCTCTGCTGAAAAAATAGTTCCAATTTATACTGTCATGAATATGTATCAGAAGGCAAATTTTCTTTATTCTAGCAGGTGGTAGCTTAAAGCAGGCTGGAAGTAAAGCAGAATGCGCCTTAGGGCGCATTCTGCTTTACTTTCAACCTGCTTTAAGTAATCACCTATTTTCAAAACTAGAAACAGGCTATGGGGTTATGGGTTAAGGCACTATTGACTGTAGTTGTCTACAACAGAGATAGTTATCAGCAATTTGACTAACACTTACCATGAGTGATAGCCTGATGCCGGGACAGATGCCAGCTACTGCCGCCCCAACAAACAACTGCTGGACTGTGTTAAATCTGTCAGTGAGTAACACATAGGCCACCAGTACAACACTGCCTACATCTCCCCACTGTAGCACACTGTACCTAAAAACAAGAAATCACTATACAGTACTCCCTCCCTACAACAGCCCTCAAAGCAATGATTCCCTCCCCACAACTTAGGGAGTTGTTCCCCAAACAAGATATTTATGTCTAGCACTTTGACTGCTGCAATATCTTCTGCTTAAAATTCTTGTCTGCTGTTTTTTCTCAAAGTTACGTATTGGACACATTTTGACAGAAGAAACATAATGACGAGTGACAAACAGTTTGAATCCAGATCAGACGCCGCCTTACGCAGCATTTGATCTAGGCTCAAACTGTTTACAAATGTACTTTCTAAGTCATATTCAGTACTCTCAGGGTATTAATTTCCCCTCCCTATAACAACTCCATCCAAACAACAAACACAATCTGTGTCTCCCATTGGCTGTTTTTAGAGGGATAGAGCTCTGTAGGCTACTAATGAGCAGAGGAACATTAAGATCTAGGTATGTTTTTCAGCCAAGATGAAAGATGTAGGACAGCTTAGAAATCCTTAGAAATTTAATGTTTTCTGAACTGACTTTAATTTTAACCTGAATTAAAATGTGAGAATTTTATATCATACTCTTAAGAGATATTCACAATTATGAAAACTGTTTTGTCTTTATATGGTCAAGAATATGCATCATTAGAAATATTTCTTATATTCTAGCAGATAGTAGCTTAAGCAGGCTTAAAATAAAGCAGAATGCACTTTAAGGTACATTTTGCTTTACTTTCTACCTGCTTTAAGTGTTCACCTATCTTTGAAACTAGATGCAAGCTATGGAATTAAAAGTTAAATGGCCTAAAATAAGAATCAAAAGAAAAACTAAGATATTGATTACCAAACAGGAACCAAAACATAATGTGCACATCTTCACCTGATAATGTTGCCTCCTAGCAAGTCTCATGAAACTACTACAAGAAAATTCCGTTGCAGAAAATTAGTCAGGTCACAAAAACTTGGGGGGCCTCCCTGGCTTAGTGGTATAGTCACTGTGACTAACATCACTAAGCTCCTCACCGCTGTGAGTTTGAATCCCAGTAGGGTCTTTAGGATTTTTCATGTGGGGAAGCCTTCCAGCTGGCTTGCGGAAGGTCGGTGGTTCTACCCAGTTGCCGATTTGTGCCTGAAACTGTGCATAAAGGACTTTTGGGGTCTTCCTCCACCTGTAATTAGCTGGACGTCGCGATATGACTGAAATACTGTTGGAAGCGACGTAAAATCAAAACAAATCAAAACCCAATAACTTCATGTTGGAGATTGACACTGCAATCACCTCTGTCGCCAACAGAAAAGCAAAACTTATTTATAAAGGTCAGTACAGCAAAACCTCTTTATTACGACCACTGAAATTTATTAGTGGTTATGACAGGTGACTTACTTTAAGTTTTCCTTTGTATTTTACACAATCAATCAGCCTCTTGTTTTAGTGATCGTTATTGAGAGGTTTACTGTAAATACCTACCCTGACATTGTTAATGCTGGTTGCAGCACGAGAATTAACACTCCAATACTGACAGAGACCACTCCAAGCTGTCTGGATACAGTCATAGTGGACCCTGGTTGTAACTGCAGGGAACCAACAGCAAAAATACAAGCCCCACAGGTAGTTATACACAAACCTGAAATGACATTTACAATATTGACTTTTCACCAGGGTTCCACATAAGATTGAGTGAAATCAATAATTTCAATTTTTTCCAATATGTGTCCACTAAACCCTATGTTGTGACCACTCATTAGAATCAACATTTATAAGGAAGTTAATTTTTGAAATATTCACAATAGCTATAGGTCTGTTTTCATGTTCTATGCTGGTCTGTAAACTGTTCATAATGGCAGAAATAAACCAGAATAATTAATCAAAATCTAATTTATAATAAAACCTTGTAAACCTGAACAAAACTTTTGTGTGGGTAGTATAATAAAGTATTTACCCATGATGTCTGTTGCAGTAGGCTCCTCCCACAGTACATATACACAGAGGAGGTGAAGTATAGGGTTGGTGTTGAGAACTATAGCCAGTGACATAGCACACATCCCACCAAATACCTGAAAACATACAGTACATATACACAGAGGAGGTGAAGTATAGGGTTGGTGTTGAGAACTATGGCTAGTGACATAGCACATATCCCACCAATTACCTGAAAACACACTACATATACACAGGAGGTGTAGTATAGGGTTGGTGTTGAGAACTATGGCTAGTGACATAGCACATATCCCACCAATTACCTGAAAACATACAGTACATATACACAGGAGGTGTAGTATAGGGTTGGTGTTGAGAACTATGGCTAGTGACATAGCACATATCCCACCAAATACATGAAAACATACAGTACATATACACACAGGAGGTGAAGTATAGGGTTGGTGTTGAGAACTATGGCTAGTGACATAGCACATATCCCACCAATTACCTGAAAACATACAGTACATATACACAGAGGAGGTGAAGTATAGGGTTGGTGTTGAGAACTATGGCTAGTGACATAGCACATATCCCACCAATTACCTGAAAACATACAGTACATATACACAGAGGAGGTGAAGTATAGGGTTGGTGTTGAGAACTATAGCCAGTGACATAGCACATATCCCACCAATTACCTGAAAACATACAGTACATATACACAGAGGAGGTGAAGTATAGGGTTGGTGTTGAGAACTATGGCTAGTGACATAGCACATATCCCACCAATTACCTGAAAACATACAGTACATATACACACAGGAGGTGAAGTATAGGGTTGGTGTTGAGAACTATGGCTAGTGACATAGCACTCACTGAAAACATAGTACCAAAACATGGAAATATACCATAAAAAATAATCCAAGATCATTAACCCTTACTAAGATACCTTAAAATCTCCATTTGCATGCATGACTCAAGATGTCAACTGAAGATTCATTGGTGGGTTTTTACTACAACAGCTTTTTGATTTACTTTTAGCCTGCTTTAAGTTTCCATCAGCTAAGATATAGGAACTTTTTTTAACGGGGCATTATCATGACTGTCTAAATTTGTATTATTTTCATCAGTGGAGAAATAAATCAAAGACATATTTATGGGGTAATGGGTAAATAGGAACATGTAGTCAGTACTGACTCCATAGCCAGATTTCAGTCAGCACTGGCTTCATGGACAGGACCATAGGCTACATATGCTTTTACACATTTAACAATCACTAACACTCTGTTTCTATGAACAACAAAACCTTTACATACCGTACGATCTTAAGTATATTTTTCTTAAGGTGTAAGGTTCTGCACCTTCACTTGCACATGCAGGGTAGTTATGGGTGGACTGTGTAGCTAGCTAAAGACTACCCAGCATTTCTTTTAACCACCAACACATGGCCATCATATTCAGTATTGAATGTTAGCCATTAATAGAGAAGAAGAAAATGAAGAACATAGAAAAGTACTGTATATACTATATCAGTTGACCAGAGACAAGTTATTCAAGTGGCTAAAAAGAAAAGGAATTGAAACAATTCAAAGAATGAAGTAGAAGACACAACATCATGACTACGTACCTGTGTGACAGGTCTGTCGTGTTTTGTATCCATGGCCAGTACACTGACGACTGTAGCAGCCAGTATGAAGAGTGTCCCACATCTATACACTGTAAGACTATCCTCTGTGCCTACTATATGGTATATCAGTACAACTGCAGCCTTTGTTACATGTATGGCGGAGGCCACAGTAGTGGAGACTAGTGACATCTTCCCAGATATATATAACCTGCAAAACAAGCCAAATACACTAAAACCTCTCTATTACCACCACTTAAAACAGCTTATTGATGATATAAAAAACAGGTGGCAGCTAAAAGCAAGGTGACAGTAAAACTCTCTATTATGACCGCTAAAACGAAAGCTAACTGATTTAATAAAAGACAGGTGGCAGCTTAAAGCAAGGTAACAGTAAAACAGAAAGCTCCTTTCAGATTTTTCTTTTTTACTGTCACCTTGTTTAAGCAGCCATCTATCCGAAACACTGAAAAAACCTTCCAAACTGTGCAATAATGATATTAGAGGTTTACAGTCATTCAAAAGAAGTTGACTTAGCAGAGTCTAACCCTATACTCAATAGAAGTGCCTTTTAGCACATTAAATGTATTCCTTTGCCGAAGAAAAGAATTCCAATTAATACAGTCATGAATATGTTTCATAAGAAATATTTTTTACACTCTAATAGATGGTAGCTTAAAGCAGGCTGAAAGTAAAGTAGAAAGTGCATTAAAGCACATTTTGCTTTATTTTCATCCTGCTTTAAGTGGTCACCTATCTTCAAAATTAGAAACAGGCTGTGGCGTACAGGGTTAGGACAGCTCCTTTTCTGCATAAAACAGTCACTTGGCCATGGAACTTTTTCCAATTTCAAGTTTAATTTTTCGAGATTGTGTTTTAAATAAATAAACACTTCTTGTAATAATATTTATACCCTTCAGTAACTTATACTTCCATACTTTTACCCATGTCTAATAGAAACACTTTTTTTCGTGACCGTCTTTACCTTTACCATTTAGAGAAACACTTTTTCATGTCTTTACCTATTCTTATAGAAATAATTTGTCATCCCTTTACATATTCCTAAGTCCTAAGAGAAACAATGCTTCATGCCGGCCAATTCCTAATACATACACATTACCAGTTGACAGTGCGATACAGAGTGATGTATTTAGCTCGAGACGTTTTTGGCGGAAATAGCCGATCTGACGAGCGCCTTGGCGCAAGTCTGATCGGTTGTTTCCTCCAAAAACGTCGAGAGCTAAATGCAACACTCTGTTGCGCACTGCCAACTGGTGATGTGTTTATTATATGCCTTGAATACAAACCAGAAACAACTAAATAATTGTTTAAATCATTTTATATCCAAAATTTATTAGTTATTTGAAGCAGAACAAGAATTTTTGTATGCCACAAAGAATAACGCGGCACTCGTACATGTACGTAAATGACGTCACGTTAAATCGAAAGCGACGTCAGAGTAAAATACAAAGTGGCTGATGCAAGGTGGCTGATACAGACTCTTGTATTTTACTCCGCAAATACACGCGGAAACGCTCGATATCATACGCAGGCATATAATAAAAAGTGTTTTTCTACCCTCTTCATACATAATTACAAAATCATGGTCTTCTGTGTTGGATCTGTATCTAGGTTTCAGTGTGCATGTATCTTACCTATGAATTGTGTAGAGTATGGGAGCTGCAGTTACCAGTAGGAAAGATCTAGGATACAGACCACCACTGTATAGTAACACCTCACAGCCAGTGAATACTGTAAACATAATACAGTCAAACTTCTATATCTCGAACTCGGTTAAGTCGGACATACCCGTATTTCAAAGTTAAAACGTGGCTTAGCCACGTTTTAACTTTGAAAAACGGGTATGTTAGACACAACCGTGCATGAAATAATGAATTTCATGTGTCGAAATATCGGATAGTCCGAGTTAAGCGAGTTCGAGATATCGAAGTTCAACTATAGTATAAGCTCATCCCATTACACCATAAATACACCTTATTACCCCTTTTATTTATTCCTCTTTATAGCCATGAATATGCACAATAAGAAAGATCCTATATCTTTGAAGATGGTAGCTTAAAGCAGGCTGAAAGTAAAGCAGAACTCATTCTGCTTTACTTTCAACATTATTTAAGTGGTTATCCATCTTCCAAACTAGAAAAAGGCTATGGGGTAATTGGTTATACATAGATAAGGACAAAAGTCAAAATTGGTAGGTGACAAATCTGTGAAGAATGACTCTCATTAAAGACATACAGCTGCTTAACTCATTCACTCCTGAAACTTCAAATGGTAAAGTCTAATTTCAAGATATAATTATTTATCATATATATATCGATGACTTATAGAGATTTCTCAGTTAGATAAATTTGATATGGTCACTGTTGATATCATCACTACATGTAGTAATGATATCACTTTTTGTGACGTCATGTCATAATTAGTTTAGTGACATCGTTTAGTGTTTAGTTTAGTGGGTTTTTTTCTGTAAAAGCGTCATTAAAATATATACAATAAATAGAATAATCAATTTCTTTGGATTGATATGAAAAAATATATCACGAGAATGGGTTGTTATCTGGGTAAAAACAAGCCCGCTGACTCATGGTTGTTTTCTACAAAATGTTGCAAAATGACAAATAGTGCAAATCCTGACAAGAGGGCTCCTGCAGAATCCCACCGATTGGGATATATGCAGTCTGCAAAGGACACATGATTGTACTCTTCACTAGCACACTGTTGATAAATGATGAATGTATGAGTAACTAGGGATTATTGTAGGTGGTACCCTATGTTTTGAGATCCAATGTTTCTTCTTTAAATAGAAAGTGAACACAGGTTATACTGGATGAAACCTCGCTGGTACAACCACTCTTTCACGTAAATCATTTGGTGTTTAAAGTTTAAACCCATGTGGTCACTGAAAGCAAGTTGAAAGTAAAACAGAAAGCTCCTTTAGGAGCTTTCTTTTTCACTGTCACCTTGCTTTAAGCTGCCACCTCTCTATTATACAATCAATTAGCCTTCT
This sequence comes from Gari tellinella, assembly GCA_922989275.2. NCBI lineage: Eukaryota > Metazoa > Mollusca > Bivalvia > Cardiida > Psammobiidae > Gari > Gari tellinella. Next base: position 86,416,902 of record OV277860.1, read on the forward strand.
ATTTAGTGGTCGTAATAGCGAGATTTTACTGTATTTTCAAACAATACAAACTATTCATTTTTAAATCCATGCTACCTTACCTGCTGATTCCAGGCAGAGGAACAGTTCAAACACAGCCTGGGACCAGTAAGCACAGCTGTATACACAGAGGAAACACAGGGCACAGTTCACCAGTAGCAGCATATACAGAGACGTTATCTGTATACCAAAGGTCATGGCAAATCTAGGCAGGGTCAAGGAGCTTTAACATCATTACAAACTTATTAATACAGGCAAACTTGTGTTAACACATTACCCTATAATCTATTAATGCCTTAAATCTATTAATGCCTTAACTTATTCCTCAACTAAATTTTTCAATAGTCATGAACATGCGCCATAAAAAATATTTTCTACATTCTAGCAGATACTAGCTTAAAGCAGGCTGAAAGTAAAGCAGAATGCTCCATCTGCTTTACTTTCAACCTGCTTTATGTGGTCACCTGTCTTTACAACTGATAACTAGCTATGGCGTAATGGGTTAAACAACCAGTCATTGAGGGACCAAGGAGATATAAAGAAATTTGACTGCTTAATGCAGGATAAAAACAATGCAGAAAGCTCCATTGCATTGTTTTCATCCTAAATTTAACAATCATCAGTTTTCATAACTGCCCTTAGGTCTTGTTTTGAGTGGGCTTAATAGAAGATTAAATTGAGTCAAAAACAAAAAAAAATGTCTATAGATTTGAGAGTTGCTATCATTCTAGTTCAGTCATGTTGCAACATCCAGCTAATTACAGGTGGGTGTAGACCCCAGATGCCTTTCATACACTGTTTCAGGCACAAATTTACAACTGGTTAGACCACTGACCTTCCTGCGAGCCAGCTGGAAGGCTTCCTCACATGAAAAATCTGAAGTGTCTTGACTGGGATTTGAACCCATAGCGGCCAGAAGTTCAGTGATTGTCAGTCACAGTGACTATAACCCTCTTGCAATGGAGGCCACTTTATTTAGAGTCATAGTCAAATGACACTCTTTAACTAGGAACTGCACAAGAGAAAGGATACTGAATCTTCCAGGGTAGCAATGTCAGCCAGAAGGCAAACAGTATACTGGGTAAGGGCAAGCATGCCAAACAAACAGTCTGAAAATAAGAACAACATGGCAGCTACTGTATAGCAAAGAAATATCAAACAATGTGCAGGGTAGTGATGAATCAATACACATACCCTATGGAGAATGGTAAGCCATTACAAAACTTTAACCAAAGGCAACAGACAGACACGTTTTCTTTGCTGTTACATACCAAGGAATTCAAAGATACAGTAAAACCTCTCTATTATGACCACTAAAAAGAAGGCTAACTGATTGTACAAATCACAGGTGACAGCTAAAAGTAAGGTGACAGTAAAACAGAAAGCTCCTAAAGGAGCTTTCTGTTATACTGTCACCTTACTTTCAGCAGTAACCTGTCGAAAATACCTAACAATTAACACAATTAAGTGGTCGTTATAGAGAGGTTTTACTGCAATAGTTCATTTTCTACTGATGTTAATAAAACCAATTTTGTTTTCAGTTAAATTTTCAGAGGTTAAACTGGATTGCATATTTTACACAATATACAATCAAGTACTGTTTATCTATGGCAGAGAGCTCTAAGTTTGCTTTATATCCCAATCATACATAATAAGACTAAGTATGCATTATGTTTGCTATTGTTATTGAGGATGCAACAAAATACCTCATACAAGTTGTGAAAATAAGAGATTTGTTTAGTTCTGTTGTTCATAAAATGCATTGGTTCAATGACCTTTAAGTGATTTCATATCTTTTATACTTTAATGCAGTCTTTGACAAATAATCCATAACCATATTCAGGTGACTTTTGAATGTATAAAAATTGTAGTTGGGCCACAAAGGAATCATCTATATCTACACACAAATATTACCTTGAATTTTTTCTCGCTGACCAGGGCCCCATACACAGCATACAGAGCTACACCAGCTGGTAACCAGGGCAGGAAGTGGGAGGAGAGTTTGTAGTGTACGAGGACAGGGTAGACTAGGGCAGTACAGATACAGCCACACACCCAGCGACTGTAGATCACATACTTGTACTGTAAACCTAAAACAACACATTGTGTGTGAGAGAAAAACTTGTATGTAAACAAGAGCACCACATGTAGGTGCCAACACCTTTTTTATTATTAATGAAAAATACAGTAAAATTAGGTAAAAGGTTAACGTCAAGGTCAATTGGTAAAATGCTTTGGTACGTCTGGGTAGGACATGTAAAGATGAGCATGCATACAAAAAGTGAAGGTTGTATAGGTAAACAACGAGCAGTGACCGTGAATGTACTTTACAACTTGGCACTTTCCACGGTTTAAGGATGTTTGTATTTCTGCAGTCCATCTAACTAAGCTGTTGGTATGCTAAAAGCATGCTGACCCCCCCAAAAAGTGGACTGCGTTAAATTTTATGGTTCACTGCTCGTTGTTTACTTATAGATAAAAATTTGAAGAAGTAATAACCAACTTTAATATTTTGGATGACAACACAACAAAAAGCGGACCCAGGAGTGATGACAATAGCTTGCTTTTTTCTTCGAAAAACAGGCAAGCTACAAAACAAGGTATCATAAAGAACAAGAGCACCGCAAGCCGGGCACATTATACGCCCGTCAAATCGATCTTAGAATGTAGTCATACCAAAACCCTATCAAGGTAAAAACAAAAGGGGAAGAACCCTGAAAGTTAGGGGTCATATGCTGACCAAGTTTCAAAAGGATGGGAATAAATTTGTTTGAGAAAGAGAGCTACAAACAAAAAATGCCCGTTTTTGACGATAAAAGGGGCATAACTCTTGAATGTCAGGGGCAATCTTGCTGGTTATGGAGCTTGACCGAGACATTATGGTCATACACATGCTGAAAAAGTTTCAAAAGGATTGGAATAAATTTATTTGAGTTAGAGAGCGGACAAACTAAAATATGCCCGTTTTTGACAAAATAAGGGGCATAACTCTTGAATGTCTGGGGCAATCCTGCTGGTTATAGAACATAACCAAGACATTATGGTAATACACATGCTGACCAAGTTTCAAAAGGATTGGAATAAATTTGTTTGAGTTAGAGAGCGGACAATCTAAACAAGAGCCCCATTGGGCATTATCGCTCACCTGAGAATAACTGACAAAATGGAGATAAATATTTATGTCCAGGAAGGGGTCATTTTTTACCCGAGGGGCATAATTTGAACAATCTTGTAAGAGAACCTGTAGATGATTCTATGTGCCAAATATCTAAGATCAGGGTAGTAGGGTTTTAGACAAGAAGATTTTGTAAGTTTCCATTGGAAAAAAAATCTATTTTTAGCTCCTGTGACCTACATATGCAACAGACTGAAACCAGTTGAACAAAATAGGTAAAGGATATCTAGAAGTGTCACCATGCTGAATATCAAAGCTCTGGCCATATTAGTTTCAGAGAAGAAGACGTTTGAAAATTTCACTATATAACTCTATGTAAAACTGTGACCCCCGGGGCAGGGCCTATTTTGACCCCAGGGGCATAATTTGAATTAGCTTGATAGAGGACCTGTAGGCGATGCTATGTGTCAAATATCTAACATTTATAATGGCCCTTGTAGTTGCAGAGAAGAAGATTTTTAAAGTTTTCATTGAAAAAATCTATTTTTAACTCCAGTGACCTACATATGCAACCTACCAGAACCATTTGAACAATTTTGGTATAGGACATCTAGAAATGTCACCATGCCAAATATCAAAGCTCTGGCCATATTACTTTCAGAGAAGAAGACGTTTGAAAATTTCACTATAGAACTCTATGTAAAACTGTGACCCCCGGGGCGGGGCCAATTTTGACCCCAGGGGCATTATTTGAACAAACTTGATAGAGGACCTGTAGGTGATGCTATGTGCCAAATATCTAAGCTCTGGCCTTTGTAGTTTCAGAGAAGAAGATTTTTTAAGTTTTCATTGAAAAAATCTATTTTTAGCTCCTGTGACCTAGTTATGCAACCGACCAGAACCATTTGAACAATTTTGGTATAGGTCATCTAGAAATGCAACCATGCCAAATATCAAAGCTCTGGCCATTTTAGTTTCAGAGAAGACGTTTGAAAATTTCACTATATAACTCTATGTAAAACTGTGACCCCCGGGGCAGGGCCAATTTTGACCCCAGGGGCATAATTTGAACAAACTTGATAGAGGACCTGTAGATGATGCTATGTGCCAAATATCTTAGCTCTGACCATTGCAGTTTTGGACAAGTAGATTTTTTAAGATTTCCCTATTTTTTCACTTTGGTTGCCATGGCAACCAGAGTTCTGCATTGTTTTTAATTCTTTGAACAAATTTGAAAGAGCTTGACCCAAGGAACATTTCTGTAAAGTTTGGTTGAATTCTGTCAAGCGGTATAGGAGAAGATGTCATTTAAAGCAATTGTTAACGACGACGCACAACGCACGACGACGGACGACGGACACAGGGCCATCCCAATAGCTCACCTTGAGCCTTTGGCTCAGGTGAGCTAAAAATGCCCGTTTTAGATGAAAAAAGGGGCATAACTCTTAACTGTCTGTGGCAATCTTGCTGGTTATGAAACATAACCGAGACATTATGGTCATGCACATGCTGACCAAGTTTCAAAAGGCCTGAAATAAATTTGTTTGAGTTAGAGAGCGGACAAACTAAAATATGCCAGTTTTTTACAAAAAAGGGGCATAACTCTTGAAAGCCTGGTGCAATCCTGCTTGTTATCAAACTTGACAGAGACATTATGGTCATACACATGCTGACCAAGTTTCAAAAGGATTAAAATAAATGTGTTTGAGTTATAGAGCAGACAAACTAAAATATGCCAGTTTTTTACGAAAAAAGGGACATAACTCTTGAATGTCTGGGGCAATCCTGCTGGTTATCGAACTTGACCGAGATATTATGGCCATACACATGCTGACAAAGTTTCAAAAGGATTAAAATAAATTTGTTTGAGTTAGAGAGCGGACAAACTAAAATATGCCAGTTTTTTACGAAAAAAGGGGCATTACTCTTGAATGTCTGGGGTAATCCTGCTGGTTATCGAACTTGATCGAGATATTATGGTCATACACATGCTGACAAAGTTTGAAAAGGATTAAAAAACATTTGTTTGAGTTAGAGAGCGGACAAACTAATATGCCTGTTTTTGACAAAAAAGGGGCATAACTCTTGAATGTCTGGGTCAATCTTGCTGGTTATCGAACTTGATCGAGATATTATGGTCATACACGTTCTGACCAAGTTTCAAAAGGATTAGACTAAATTTGTTTGAGTTAGAGAGCGGACATGAAAAAGTTAACGGACGGACAGACGGACAGACAGACGGACAGAGCCACGACATAATACGTCCCGTCTGAAGACGGGCGTATAAAAATTAAACCGTTTTCAAAATAACTGATACTTCACTTTCAGGTGGTTGCTTAAATCAGGTTAAAAGTTAGCAGAAAGGTTCTTGATGCTTTCCTCAAAAGGAATGCATTAACTAGAGCACATATACTTACTCATTTACAACATGAATGAATATTCAATAATATATTGATTATCCCATCACTGCTTTAGTTTCAGCCTCATTTAAGCTAAAATCTTCAAGAATATTGAAAAGATTTCTTCTGATACATATTCAGCACTGTATAAATTGGAACAATTTCATTCAGTGGAGAAATATAATAACCCTTTCCCCTATAGAAGCGACTTTTAGCGTATTGAATTTATTCCTCCTCTGAAGAAAATAGTTCCAGTTTGTACCCTCATGAGCAATTACCATTACAAATATTTTATATAGCCTAGCAGATTTTAGCTTAAAGCAGGCTGAAAGTAAAGCAGAATGTGCCTTAAGGCACATTCTGCTTTACTTTCAACCTGCTTTAAGTTGTCACCTGTCTTGAAAACTAGAAACAGGCTATGAGGTAAAGGGTTAAATGGTTAAAAATGTCAATAATCGATGATGGGAACATCACTAGCCAGCTTGTATGAGTAACAATCTGACACGGAATCATCCTACTGCTAGTACCTACCTGTGACATCACAAATTCCTCGCAGGCTCATCAGAGACGTCAGAACAATACTCAGAGAAAAGATAAACACCAGATGCAACTGAAAAATATGTTGACAATAGTTAACCCTTATCCTGCTGTGATGTCGTCTGCTTTGAAATTGTCGTCTGCAAATTTTGTTAAATTTAAATTTATACATATTTTAAGTCATGAAACCTAAAAATGAGTGTCAAACAGTTTTGATTCAGATCAGACGCCGCGTGACGCGGCGTCTGATCTGGATAAAAACTGTTTGTACAAAACATTGAAGTCGCGATCAGCAGGATAGGGGTTAAAGCAGATGAAGTCATGGCAGTGAAGCAATAGAATAACACAAACTTGCTAACATCATATTGACAAAAAGTTGAATGTTGATAATTTGAACTTGACTAAATGGAATATACTTGTATTTCAAGTTAAAACATTGTCATACACTAATACAAGTATGTTCAAACTAAAGCCACTTCCAAATCAAATTTTGAGTTTTGATGGTAACACTGAATACATTTCTATCTACCTTAGATTAACATATTCATATCCTAGTTGATGGTAGCCTAAATAGAGGCACACTCTGTTTTATTTCTAACCTGCTTTGAGTGGTCACGAATCTTCAAAAATAGAAATAGGCTTTACTAGGGTTAAATACAGAAACACCTACCATGACAGTGAAGGACAATGCCTGTCTGATTGGGTTGTTGATTATATGCAGAGATATATGCAGGAATGATGGTAACACACAGTAGATGATGGCCATGAGAAGGGAGATAACCTCTGGTAGAATATTCAGTGACAAATCCTTGTCTTCATCAGAGTTATCTACCTTGAAGGAGGAGGTGTGTGGGGTGAGGAACATTTGAAGATAGACAAACCTGAAAAATAGACACTGAATTAATTAAATAATACAGAAACATTGTGCATAATAGAATTTACAACAAAAGATTTCACAGGTATCCAGTTTACTCTTTCAGTGCCGGAACCAGATATATACATCCTGTGCATACAGTGTAGATTCTGTCCAGAGGCAGAGCAACAGATAACTTTTCATGTCGCTTGATTGCATACATTAAAATCGTATCAATAAAATTAAGAACTTATTAAACATATTTTTTTTTATCTTTATATCATACTTACTCCTTACAGTTTCTGGTCCTGATACATGGGAAATTACGATTTTCAAGAATCTTAATTTTTCGCCGCGTATGCGGTCTTTTTCTCCACCCATGAAACAATGTTCGAAATTATTTCGTTCAACAAACTACCTTAAGTTAAATTAGGTGTTAGTTCCTTTTCAATCAGAAAGCTGACAATCGACAGTTTTCAACTTTCTATTGGTTTTCTGACTCTTCCATGCATAGATTTTGATATTTTGTTGCGAGGTTTTCAACCAAAACACTATTTTTGGAGAACTTAGATTTTATCGCCCATTAATCAATGATGATGTAGATGTATATGCTAGTGCAGGGTAACCTCCCTTTGCTACCTGTGCGAAAGTAAATATTTACCATACCGAAAACAAACCTACCGAAAACGTCAGCATCTCGAGGCACAATTCGTATTCCCATTTTGATATTCGTTTCTGAACGATAAGAATTTAAAATCAATTCGTTTTTCTAGAAATCAATTAGTTAAAATGATAAAACTAAGCTTATCTGTTTCTCTGAAGAGGGCTCCTGTGAAAAGGATCTGTAGTTTGTCATGCTTTAAATTATTTTGAGGATACATTTCAGAGCTTTTAAGTAAACTTGTCATTATTTAGAAACTGGAAGAGTCCATTTGAAAGTTCATCATTGTTAGAGTTAAACCAAATAGTTGCCATATGAACATATTCAATTTTCAAATTATGCTCTCAACCACAAAACTACTTATACAGTAAAACCTCGCTATTACGACCATTCAAACAAAAGCTAATTGATAATATAATAGAGAGGTGACAGCTTAAAGCAAGGTGACAGTGAAACAGAAAGCTCCTAGAGGAGCTTTCTGTTTCACTGCCACCTTGCTTTAAGCAGTCACCTACCGTAAACACTCTAATAATAAACATAATTTAGTCGTCGTAATAGAGAGGATTTACTGTATTTCGTATATTCAAATATTCAGTTAATCTAAATCAACTTTCAATAAAGATTCAAGCAGATTTCTAATACAGCCAAGTGGCTGCACAATGCAGCACAAAAGTAAATACTCCCCATACCTTGAGCCCTGTGAAAGTGATTACGGGTATTTATTTTACAAGTGCTTACCCTATTCCTAGCAGTACATGTGGCACAAGCTCCCATGAAATCAATGATGACGTTGTCCATGTCAGAAGAATTACACAACACCATGGATATATAGTGAACAACATTCGCTCAATGGTCTGAAAAAAACAACAAACATTATGATGTGCTTGTAAAACACAAAGTCTCTTTATGGTCAAGGTCAAATTAAGCTTATTTGACCTCTAAATGACCTTGAACTTTGTCTGACATAATCTAAGTTAACTGAGCTCAAAGATTTCTTGAGCAAAATATTACATTTCTATCACCTGTACTAAGATGCAGTTGTGGCAAAGTTTAAAGTTGACAAACAGAAAAAATATTCCCCGGGCTGCCATTTCTCCGGATTTTTCTTAAATCTTCGGATTTTTTTCTAGTACATGGTAGCTGGAAGCAGGCGCATTCTGCTTTACTTCCAGTCTACTTTAAGTAGCCACATGTCAACAAAACTAGAAACAGGCGATTGGGTATGTACAATTCGTAAAATTGCACTTGAAAAATGCAAATTTGGCAATCTTAGAATTTTTTATGTCAACCTATGGCAGCCCTGATATTCCCCCACTATCTTTGATCTCAGGGGCATAATTCTAAGTGTTGAAACTTTTAACAGAGTGGAAATGGAAGCTTAACACTGGAGCTAAATTCAAATGTTAACATGCATGGGAAAACCAATACCATTGTTTTGCTGTAGCTCTTTTATGAGCTTTCTGCTTTACTCTCCTCTTGCTTTAAAAAGTCACCTGCATTTAACATAGTTGGATAAAGTTGATTTTCTCTTTTGGCTTTGTAGGATATGGTTGACCCCTAGTGATGAGTGTACTCGTCGTCTACAGAAAGTACACTTGTTAAGGATACACTTGTCTCAGGCTCACATTGTATACAATAGTCAGAGGGCTCCTGCATGGGACCTCTGATCAGAATCTACTGTTTGCCATTTGGCAAATTAAATGTTCGAAACAACCCCAGACCTGCAGATAAGGGGAGTATTGTAAAAGCTAAACTCTTTACTTCTGCTTTAAACCCTATGATGTCACTACTCATTAGAATCGTCTCGAAGAGACGATTCTATTGAGTAGTAACACTACAGGATTTGGTGCTAAAATGAGTGACAAAATGTTGGATTTGATCAGTTAACTATCCCTTATCTGGAGCCCTGAACCATGAATAGTCAAAAATGGACAAGATTTAAATGGAAACTGGAACTGTCCATTTGATGTTTCAGGGCTGATTAAGTAAACTGATGGTATCTGGTGGTATCACTAATTAATAGAAGATGGCATCAGTCTAGATGTTCAATGCAATCTATCAACTATGTTCAGTAAAACCTCTCTATTAAGACTAAAATGAAGGCTAATTGATGGTATAAAAGACAAGTGACAGCTTAAAGCAAGGTGACAGTAAAACAGAAAGTAAAACCTCTCTATTACAACCACTAAAATGATGGCTAATTGATGGTATAAAAGACAATAGGGCTGCAACGGTTCAGGTACTTCACGGTTCGGTTCGGGTTCGAGTAGACCCCTTCAGTTTTCGGTTATTTCGGTTCGGGTATTAGGATAAGAACTTGATAAAATCAACCAGAAAAAAAATCTCATTTACTGGCACATGTCTACGCAGACAATAGATCTAAACACTTTTTCGAAAACGCTATCACTGTCATCTATAATTTTATCATATGTACGAGAAAGATGTGCATTTCTTTCTACCATTTTAGGACAGATTGTAGCGAATTTAAGGCGTGGTTCGTACCGACCTGTTTTTCATTGAAGTTTCGTAACTAAGCTTTGTCATTTTGGCTGGTCTTCCTTAAATGCCTCATCAGCCTTCTATTTATAAGCGCTAAAAGAACTACCTAGCTCCAAAAAAAATCGAATGATAATTATATTATTATTTTACTGAAAAAGTCATTAATATTTCAGTTTAATTATTTACATCGTCATTCGCAATTTGCGGTCGCTAAGTAATAGACTGGTTACCCTTTTTCTGATGCTGATTCGACTTTGGTACCTTTGAAGCCGGGCTATCAATCGTGCGCATGCGTTAAGTGCTGGATTTCCCGGAATTATAAATAGCCGATATGAAAAGAATGAGACGGACGAGAAGCGAGCTATTTAAATTACTGCAAGAAGAAAAGGTTAGAACTGTGATTTAACCTTACATTTTGGAACGTCTGACCATCAAAAATATACACGCAGACTGCACGCTGATTGGTAAATTAGCGGTCTAGTGTAATTTACCATACATCGGCGCACCGAACCGAAAATTTGCGGTGCCGACCCGAAACTCGAACCGAAAATAACCGAAATTCGGTGAACCGTTGCAATCCTAAAAGACAAGTGACAGCTTAAAGCAAGAGGACAGTAAAACAGAAAGCTCCTAAAGGAGCTTTCTGTTTAACTGTCACCTTGCTTTAAGTAGCCATCTGTTGTAAACACCTAATATTTAACACAATGTAGTGGTAAAAACAGAGAGGTGTAACTGTATACAGGGCTCAAGATAAAAGGGGTATTTCAAAAACTAAAATCTTTATTTCTGAATTAAACCCTGTGGTGTAACTACTCATCAGAATCGTCTCTTTGAGACGATTCTAATGAGTAGTAACACCAGGGATTTCCCCAGGCCGTTTTCGCCTGTCGCGGGCGACATGCCTTACTTCCCGGCAGTCTCTTCGCGACATGCTTTGATCTGACCGACATGCCTTAATCTGTAGAGCGACTAGCCTTAGTCAGGGCTCTGTGTTGTGTATTCAAGTAATTGTTTCATATGCCAAACGCCGTCACGCGTGTCGGGCATGTCTTTAGCTTCATCAACCAATCACGGGCCGAATTTCCTTATCTAAACGGTGATTGACAGGGACTCGTTCCATTTTGAGCTAGATTAACTTTTGATTGAAGTTTCTAAAACCTCTAGTTCTGGTGGGATCATCGATGCGAGTAGATTCTACAACATGGCTAACTAAAAAAAAAATACAAACAGCGACTTGAATGATTTTCGGAAAACAAGCTACGAACAACGCTGAAAGAAAAATAAACACATGCCGAAACCGGAATATCGGACATTCATTTTACCGAATTTAAACATTCAGAAGATGATAAACGGTGGACTGAAAATTCGCCGCGAATAATAAGACGTAAAATCGTGTGTCGCCTCGGAAAAATATCCTCGATACGGGGCCTATTAAATAAGGAAATTCTCCGAAAATACTGAACAAACGAATAATTTAAATGGATATAAATTACCTTTTAGAATTGATTTCCTCACAAATCCGTATTAATAATCGCGTAACAGACACAAACAGTATTCCAAGCTTCCGAAATGAAATCCAAATGCGCGGCATGCTTCGAACTTTGTCACATGTATTTACTTGTATAATTGGTTATCAAATAGGTAATTCCCAGCGTCATTTTGAAAACACCCAATTAGATTAGACGTTATAAACTTCCATTTAGAATGACAGGAAATTGACATAAATTGCGATGTTTAAAATTAGCACTTATTCGTATGCAATGGCTATCGACGCGGAAGACGTTTTTCGTGGGAGTTTTGGGAAATAAGTTACACGAGAAGAACAAAAGCAACACATTCACGCGGGAAACGATGAATCTCTTAAAATAGCTTTCTGGTATTTTTGGTAAATTGAAATTGAATACTTGGAGATGAAATATTGAATGAAACAGAAAACAATCGTGACAACCAATATTTAAGTAGACTTGGAGATATCTCGTGACAAAGTCAAACAGTCTAGAGATCTAATTAATTCTTCACAGAGTTAAAATTTGTTTTCTGTTTTTATTATGGATGGTTGTTTAGAGCAGGCTTAAAGTAAAAAATGAATCCTCCATTAGACATCCATTTGCCGGGATGCAGTGAAATGTTCTACACAGGTTCTTGACACATAATTTTTTTTTTTAATTTTTTTTTTTTTTTACTAGACCTCCATTATATTAGATCTACCGTATCTAGATCTATCTTCGATAGAGTACAAAAACATTTTTATTTTCTTTAACCTCAAGGGAACAGTAAAGGCATAAAAACGTATCTCAAATGGCTATGAGGAATAAGAGTTAAATCATGATACATTTAAATCACATTGTACATGCACTGTACTTAATTCTAAATAAGGGTAGGTGTTTGTGTGCATGTTTGACTGTGTGTGGCAAGTAAATGTTTAACCTTTTCAAATAAATTCTTTGATTAAGTTCGTGACATTTATGAATGTTTTTCCATAAAAATAAATAAGACAACCAGTTTTTCCCTGGTCAGGGGCTTCCTGTTCTGGATCTACTGTTTGCAGAACAAGCCCTACCTACTTGTGTTTCAGAATTTATTTATTTGAAACAAAAGTGAGCATTTCTAGTATTTGTGTGTATTATCTGTAATATCTGATTGAGTGTGACAGTAGTGTAGTATGTATAGCAGAGAAAATTGATAATGTGTGTACATTTCACATGCTTTAAACTTTCAAATACTAATTTGTTAAAAAGACTTTTCCATTTTGGTCAAGAGACTACATGTTGTTTGTGGTTTCTGTCTAAAGTAGTTTTTCCAAAGACTTTACAATCTTGTAAATGGCACTGACACTGATCTGAGGACTCACCCAGGAGATCAGACTGGGTCTACACTTTTTGCATAAGTCCAGGCATTCATAGTTTCAACATCCTAGTTTCTGGATATGTTTTGATGTAATTATGTATAAAATAAGTGAAATTAATGTGTTTCAGCTATTTATCATTTTTGTGCTTTTACAACTTGTAAGGTTTTACAATGTAATACTTTGTTGCAAAATAATGGAATACAGTTAATGCAGTCAGCAACTATACTGGGAGATCAGCAATTACATGTATTATAGTAAACTTTAGTTATGAGTTGTAACTTAAATATTGGTGCTGAACATGACTTGAAAACAAAAACCCTACACACACTAGATCTAGGAAACAGAATAATACTTATTTCAGCCATTTCCGTATAAACACACTATAGTATACACTACATATATATATGTATTGCCAAAAATGCACTATTTCATTGATTAAAGAGCAAAAAATTTCGCCGCACCCTCCCCCTATGCCCCAAATTTAACATGCCTTCAGGAAATCCTGGGGAAATCCCTGAACACCATAGGATTTGGTGTTGAAATAAATGAGAAAACCGTTGGATTTGTTCAGTTTACTCCCTCTTATCTGGAGCCCTGTGTATAGTAGGTAAAGTTGTACATACTAGAGTCAGTGCGGCCTCATGCTTCCTGAAGTAGGAGAACTGAAGAATACACAGCCCACCAGTCAGTATCACATACATGTTCACCATGGCAATGAGAAAAATGTTGAATACTGACAACCTGAAAAACAAATACAATGTAAAACCTTGAATACCGACAACCTGAAAAACAAATACAATGTACAACCTTTCAACTGTACGAACCGGTATTAAAGACCTTTGAAAACAGTTTGGATCCAGATCTGGATTCAAGGTTAAAACATGTTTGAGTTAAGTCTGGATAGTTGTCAAGCAAAGGCTCAAAAAGATAGTTTGCTCCTTGCCGAAACTCCGGGAGGGTAGGTAAGTTTCGTTGACTAGTTTCGTTCCAGATTGGAACTCATCAGAACGTATGAAATTTCGGATTGAAACTTGTGTATTTATACCCTTGGGATGGTATTACGTGTTTTTTTTAATTTTGTTTTTGACACGTTTTACACACTTTTTGTTGACAAATTACTAATGTTTCCGCAGATTTTGTCTACGTCATCCACTGTTTTTGGTGACTAAGCTCGATGTATTGTGGTAACTAAGGGCCTTGTTTGTGTAACTAAGGCCAAAAAATGGCTTCCGCTCGTTAGAGAAATTAGCCCCAATCAAAGAAAATTCTTGCATAATCAAAGATATTCTGTCCCAACCGTGACTTTGTTGAGTATTTGGTGGTTTCTCTGTGTCCATTGTTCTCATGCATTAGATATGTCAGATTTTAGCAAAAGCTCAAAATGAAATGAGTCTTTCCTGTCAAATTACATATGAATTTCATAAAGCTGATTGCAAAGAGGGTCATATTTTGACATAAACATGTTTGTTCTAATGAATTAAGGTGAAAGTTCCAGCTGTTAAGGCCGTTTACTGTGAAAACCCACTAGATTATCCGTTATGTTAGCCAATATCAAGTGGACATTAGGAACAACATGACCAACTTTTATTCCCATTTTCGTAATATATTCACGTACTGTGACCTTATTTGACGGAAGTTGATAAAAGTTAATATTGATGAATTAATCATTTCCAGAGGGCACCACAAGAGAAAATCGGTGATCTAGGCGATTTTAGCATCAGTTTAAGTTGAGAGTTTAGACTAACTGTTCGATCCCTGTTGTATACCTTGTCTTTAAGTAATTGTATGGCAATAATGGTCTAGTAAAAAAATAAATCTTTTTTTTTTTAATTTGTGTCAAATACCTGTGGATTTTCTAGTTTTTTGTGTGAAAGTGAACTGGCCAGCTTCCGAAAATACGAAGCACCACCCTCCGAAATAAAGTCCTTTCATAATAGTTCATTTGTTTGAGCATTATGCAACATAACCTGTTCCCTCCCTACGGTCGCTCCAGGTTATATTGCTTTATTTTCAAAAAATGAACTATAACTAATGGGTATACGGTAATACAAATGTACTCTTCATAAGAACACTTGCCACTTGGGACCAAAAGAAAATTAATATAAAGGTCATTTCTTCATTATTGTTATGAATGCATTATCAAGCAATCAAGCACCTATACTAGGAAAGGTTTCATGTTAAAGCAGGAAAAAGAAAAGCAGAAAACTCTAACAGAAATTTTCTGCTTTCTTTTCATCTTGCTTTAAGCAGCGATCTTCTAAAGGCTTTAACCCTTTGAACCCTAGTCCCGCATATAGGCGTCCTTTTCAAACAGTGTACATGTGAATAGAACACTTGTCCTATGCAAACAGAGAAGACCCAGATCAGAGGGCTCCAAAAGGAGCCCTCTGATCAGGGTCTTCACTGTTTGTCATAATGCCAAACATTGACAAAAACAACACTTAAAAGTAAAAAATGGACTAGACTAAAATGGAAACTGGAATTGTCCATTTAAAGTTTCAGGGAGGAAAGAGTTAAACACAGATTGATACAGTTAGATATAGATGATTTTGCACATAGTTGCCTGCTATATAAGATGAAGGTTAACACTTTAACCCATTACACCATAAATACAGATTTTAACACGTTTAATGTATGCTCCAAAAGAAAAAATAGTTCTGATCTATACAGTAATGAATAGGTACCATACTTAGCAGATGGTGGCTCAAAGTAGGCTGAAAGTCATGCAGAATGCTCCTTCAGGCACATTTTGTTTTAATTTCAACTTGCTTTAAGTGGTCTTCAAAACAAGGAAACTTAGCTCATTTCCTACCCTTCTTTATTTTAACCTATTGCACCATAAATATGCTTTTTAACGTCTTTGGTTTATTCCAACACTGAAGAAAACAGTTTATATATTCTAGCAGATGCAAGCTTAAGGCGCATTCTGCTTTACTTTCAACCTGCTTTAAGTGGTCAGCTATCTTCCATATTAAAAACAAGCTATCTAAACTGGAAACCCCTCTAAACAGGAATTTTTTGTTGTCCCCACTCATGTCCGGTTTAGAGGGGTTTCACAGTACATGTAGGTTAAAAGCACCTTTGACTGTAGAGGGAATAGTGAACTTACCAGAGCAGTGGAAGTATGGAGTATATAGCCAGGCAGTGGCAGAACACAAACAGGGAGGTGAACAACACTACACATCTGCAAACAAACAAAAATATGTACAGTAAACTTCTCTATTACGACCAATAAATTGTGTTAATTATTAGGTGTTTATGACAGGTGACTGTTTAAAGCAAGGTGACAGTAAAACAGAAAGCTCCTTTGAAAGCTCTCTGTTTTACTGTCACCTTGCTTTAACCCTTTACCTTATAGCCTGTTTTTAACTTTGAAAATAGGTGACTGCTTAAAGCAGGTTGAAAGTAAAGCAGAATGTGCCCTAAGGCACATTCTGCTTTACTCTCAGCCGGCTTTAAGCTACCACCTGTTAGAATAAAGAAAATAATTCTTATAATACATATGCATGGCTGTATAGATTGGAACTATTTTCTACAGCGGAGGAATAAACTGAATGCGCTAAAAGGCGCTTCTATGAGGGAAAGGGTTAAGCTGGCATTTGTCTTTTATACAATCAATAAGCCTTGGTTTTATTGGTCTCAATAGAGAAGTTTTACTGTACCATGTTAACCACACATAAATATGCACTTGCAAGCGTATGTGCTTATAAATCTATGTATCCCCAGAAACAACCCTCTGTCCTATAACCTGTTCTAGTTTTGAAGTAACTGTTGACCAAGCAGCTTTACTTTTAACTTGCTTTAAGCTATCATATATCTGGAAGGATACTAGAAATGCCTTCTTTTGTTCATGTTCAAGAATTCTAACAGCCAGGTGGGACTCCTTTTTTTAGAGTATGAATTTGAAATATCAGAAGGGCAAAGAAGATGTTTTATACAGTAAATGGTGAAACACGAGGGCTTCAGAAGCCCTATATAATGCTCATCTGAGTCAAAAATGCATACATAATTTGAACAATCTTGATAGAGGACCTGTAGATGTTGCTTTGTTGCAAATATCTAAGCTCTGGCCCTTGCAGTTTCAGACAAGAAGATTTTTTAAGTTTTCATTGAAAAAATCTAGTTTTAGCTCCTGTGACCTAGATATGCCTCCAACCAGAACCATTTCAACAATATTGGTAAAGGACATCTAGAAGTGTCACCATGCCAAATATCAAAGCTCTGGCCATATTAGTTTCAGAGGAGAAGACATTTGAACATTTAACTATATAACTCTATGTAAAACTGTGACCCCCGGGGCAGGGCAAATTTTGACCCCAGGGGCATAATTTGAACAAACTTGATAGAGGACCTGTAGATGATGCTATGTGCCAAATAGCTTAGCTCTGGCCCTAGAATTTTCAGACAAGAAGATTTTTTAAGATTTCCTTATTTTTTCACTTTGGTTGCCATGGCAACCAGATTTCTACATTGTTTTTAATTCTTTGAACAAATTTGAAAGAGCTTGACCCAAAGAACATTCCTGTAAAGTTTGGTTGAAATCTGTCTAGCCATATAGGAGGAAATGTCATTTGAAGCAGTTGTTAACGATGACAGACAACGCACGACGTCGGACACAGGGCCATCCCAATAGCTCACCTTGAGCCTTTGGCTCAGGTGAGCTAAAAACCGCAGACGACAAATATAAGAGGACTGCCGCCATGAAAAGGTTGTACATAAATGTCTTGTTCTGGGAACAGCGGAAAGCGTCGTTGTAAGGAGGGGTTCGTGGTTGGGAGCGCTGTTGTAGAAAGGGAGTGCTGTATATTGATTAAGAGCATGTTTATTTTGTAATACCTTTGTTTAAAGTTTCTAGGATCATAATTCATATAGCCTGAGGCATACCTTTGATCAAACCCAATAATAACACACATAATTATGTTCAAATTACCGTTTCTTCTCTCCTCTAGGATCCAGTATGATAATAACACCGGCGCCAAAACTCATGGCCATCAGAAATCTGAAAGAAAAACAAATTTGTCTTTGAAAGTCATGATTTGCCTCAAGCCTAGTTTTGATATTAAACAAACCATAGCCTCAGCTATAACATTAACTTTTTCCTCCCTGAAACTTAAAATGGACAATTCCAGTTTCCATTTTAGTCTAGTCAATTTCTGACTTTAAAGGGTTGTTTTTGTCAATGTTTGGCATTATGACAAACAGTGACGACCCTGATCAGAGGGCTCCTTTAGGAGCCCTCTGATCTGGGTCTTCACTGTTTGTATGGGACAAGTGTACTATCCACATGTACACTGTGTGCAAAGGACACCAATATGCCGGACTAGGGTCCAAAGTGTTAAGGAGCATTCTGCTAGTGCATGTGTACTTACATCTCTCCCACTAGCGTCAGCACCATTACAGCACAAGGTAGAGACACTAACAGCATTTTCTTGTTGTATCGGAACTTGCCAGGGTCTTGTAGGGCCTTGTTGGTATCAGGGTAGTCATCATTATCCTCTCTGTCGGCCCCATAGTCACTGCCACTGTCTGTACCAGCGTCATAGTCTATATCGTCATCGTCTGTGGGGATGTCGTAGTCATCTGGGTAGTGATGGCCTCCTCTGTGGTACGCCTCTGTTGTCTCCATCTCACACTCCTCCACTCACTGTATCAACAAATACTGAAAAGTTAAAAACAAGAATTCCCCAAGATTATATGTCTCGCCATAATTACACAACAAACATGAAACTAAAGCAGGGCTGCCATTTCTCCGGATTTTTCCTAAATCTCCGGGTTTTTTTTATTATAGAACATGGTAGCTTAAAGCAGGCTGAAAGTAAAGCAGAATGCCGCATTCTGCTTTACTTACAGCCTGCTTTAAGCAGCCATGTGTCAACAAAACTAGAAACAGGCTAATGGATAAAGGTACGATTCGTAACAACGCACTTGAAAAATGCAAATTTGGAAATCTTAGGATTTTTCATGTGAACTTATGGCAGCCCTGCTTAAGAAAGTATTGAATACAAAAGATGCTCATCTTCAAGGGATAGTGCTACACACTTTAAAACCCATAACTTCATAGATATTCATTTTTATATATTTAATTTATTTCTCCACTGAAGTAAATAGTCCCACTTGATACAGTTATGAATGTACCCTGTAAGAAATATGTTATATACTAGCAGCTGGTAGCTTAAAGCAGACTGAAGTAAAGCAGAATGCTTTAGTGGTCACCTGTCTTCAAAATTAGAAACAGTTTATGGGGTAGTGGATTAACATATTACCCCATAGCCTGTTTCTAGTTTAGAAGACAGGTAGCCACTGAAGGCATTGATTTCAACCTGCTTAAACCCTTTACCCCATTGCCTGTTTCGAGTTTAGAAAATGTGATTTCTGAAAGCAGTCGAAAGTAAAGCAGAATGCGCCTTTTGGCGCATTCTCCTTTACTTTCAGCCTGCTTTAAACTACCACTTGCTAGAATAAAGAAATATCCCTTATGGTACATATCCATGACTGTCTAAATTGGAACAATTTTCTTCAGCGTAGGAATAAAGTTAATGCATTAAAAGGCACTTCTATGGGGGGAAAGGGTTAAGCTACCATCTGCTAGAATATAGAAAATATTTCTTATATGATACATGTTCAGGTCTGTATAATTTGGAACTATTCTCTTCAGATGAGGAATAAATAAAAGGTGTAAAAAGGTGTATTTATGGGGTAAAGGGTTAAGAAACCACTAAATAAAGAAGCATGCCAATCTGTAAAGGCATTCTTTAACTGCTTATTGCCTTCTTTTGTAGTTTCATTTCAACAGTCCCTTCTAATACTTAAAACCTGTACTGA
This sequence comes from Gari tellinella, assembly GCA_922989275.2. Lineage (NCBI taxonomy): Eukaryota > Metazoa > Mollusca > Bivalvia > Cardiida > Psammobiidae > Gari > Gari tellinella. The sequence continues at coordinate 86,436,654 of OV277860.1, forward strand.
CCACTTTACAAACAGTCTGGACCTAGATCAGGTTCCATGATATTGAGATCTAGCTGATCTTGATCCAAAATGTTATTCACTTATTTACAGTTCAGTAAGAATATAAAAATGTCTGAAATGAGTTTCAGAATTTTACCAGACAGCATTTAAAAGCAGACAACAGACACTCATTGTTGAAAACATTAATACAAGTTTGCCTTATTGGTAATCAGATATTATCCTTAAATTCTTTTCCAACTGACTTCAAATTACTGGGAACTTAATAGGAAAGTAAAAACTATTTAAAGGACCAGCATCATACTTACAGTGGAGAAAAATTTATTCTTTCCCATTTAAACGCAAACAAAACGCATCACATTTGAATAAAATGTACAAAATAGCAACTTTTTGACATCTCTGACTTTTATCTTTATACAAATGGCAAACGATTTGAAACCTGATTAGATGCCTAGTTACCCGGTATCTGATCTGGCTCCAAACTGTTTGTGATGGAAATAATAGTTTTAGCGTAATTGCGTTTATTATGGAAAGAATAACGTTTTCTCCACTGTACATCATAATGTTTGCTATGATCTTATCCTGTCTTTAGACAGAATAGGTATATAACATCAATCATCTGAACTATTACAGCGGGTAATAAACTAGGGAAAATATTCCCCAGGAAAGAGAACAGACACATATCAGACAGATCATATGAGAAAAACAGTGCAGATCCTGCTTCTAGACTGTTTTTATAAAGCATCAATGTATGCTATTAACCCTTTCTTCCAAAGAAGAGCTTTTAGCACATTCAATATAGTTCTAATTTATACAGTCATGAATATATATCATGATAAATATTTTCTATTTTCTAGCAGAATGAGATGGTAGCCTAAAGCAGGCTGAAAGTAAAGCAGAATGCGCCTTAAGGGGCATTCTGCTTTACCATCAACCTGCTTCAAGTGGCTATGGAGTTAAGATTCAACAGAAGAAAGAAGGGTTATCACTGCAGAATGGACTAATGTATAATTTCCTGACTACCTGTACATATGGTTCAGATATCTAATGACAAGGGAAATGATTTGTTTTATGACGCAGAAGCTTTGTCACTCCAAAATCATTTACAGTAATACCTGTGTTAAGCTGCCACTTTTTGCACAAGTTTGAATGCAGTTACTTTACTAAAGGTCCACATTGAGAGAGTATACCATCCTTATGATAGTGGTAAGCTAATTTCCTTTACCTTTCATCTAACAGCACTAAATTATCATGTTTTCCACCTTGTATGACTTCCAGCAAGGTTTCTATTTCACAGACAATCTACGTCAGAAAGGTGAAATTTTAGTGATGTAATGTGGTGTGTTTCCTTCAGATCTTAAATGTTTGTTCTGGCTCCAAGGTTATGAAGCATTTGAGTTTGTTTTGTTTGTTTCTATACTACTACACACCCCTTTCGGATATTGTGAGCAAGGACACTTTTTAGGTGCACCATTGGCATTGGGGCTGTACCAAGCCAGTCACTTTATCCTGACACCAACGAACCAGTTGTAATGCTAACCCAAAATCTGGAGCACCAAGGATCTTTCTCAAGCATTGATTGGTCAAATTCAAGCTTTTGCTAATTAAAGCTCAAATCTCATTAGCTGACCAACAGATATGGGGCTGATTACTTAGTAAAGTAACTAATTAAATTACTAATTATATGAGTAAAATTCAATTAAATTACCAATTAATTTACTCGGCAATGAAAATAATAGTTTAAAACATTAATTAATGGGGGGGCTGATGTCTGCCCGCGCAAAACAGGCGGGGGCTTGTGTCTGCCCGCGCAAAACTGGCCAGGGGGGGGCTCATGTCCAGGGGCGCTCATGTCCGTCAATCATTATCAACATTTACCCTTAATGAGTCACTTGGGGCCCACTGCCCAATGTGGGAAAACAGCTATCATCACCTTTATCAAACAGGTTAGGTCTGAAGAATGACCTTTAATTCTTTGCATCAATTGCATCCTTCTTCTTCTTCTTCCTCAGTGACCAATCAAATGCTTGAGAACAATATAAGACCCAATTCAAAGCTTTATAAGCGTGGGGCCACGTCTCCATATTTAAACACCTGAAAAAGCTTATGCAGGACTAATTACCTTAGCAGCAACAACAACAACACAAATCCATATTTAAAGAATGAGTAAACGGACAATTTCAAACATTTTTTTCTTCATCTATGTCTAAAGTTCTAAACCAAATTCTATGTTGTGACTAAGTACTCATTAGTACTGTCAGTGTGTCTTTGGAATATTCTAATATAGTGTTGAAACAGTTAGGTGAAATATGTAACCGTTCAAACAATCCTATTAACCATTAAAGTACATATTTTGGAGCACTTTTACAGCTGGTCCGCCACCAACTCTAACTCTAACCCTAACCCCATTAATGTCAAAAGAAATGGCTAAATTAATCTCATAATAAATTGCCAGCTAGGTTCTACGAAAATACCAAAAAGACCTGCAGACAGATTCTAAAGTAATGAGTTTTTTGTGGAGGACCAATTGTAAATCCTTTCCCTACATATTATTTTTTTTACTTTAGCAATTAAAACCAAACCCACAAGATGATTGTTTTCAGTATTAAAACTAGAACAGGTAATCAAAGATTACGAAGCTCACCTGTAAACTCCTGCACAGAATAGACTTTAAAGCCAAACATTAATGCTGACCATAGAGGTCAAAGGTCAAGGTTACCAAACTGTGGTGCATCATGGTCTACTCCTTGAGGCGCATCAGCATAATGAAGTTTCGTGAACGTAGGTGCAGTTGTTGGCTCAGAACATAGCGCGTTCAGTTACCATATCGATGGCCAACGATTGCATTGTAAACGTAACAATTTAAATAAAACAACCTGTTTGCACGATATCGATTGCGAACAGCATGAACGGCCTCAGACGTAGTTAGCCAACGCCAACAAGGAAAACAAAATGGCCACCAAATGAGTTAACAAAAAACAGTGAACAGTTCAGAGTGAATTTCTCATCAATAAACCAACATTTTCTGATACTTAATGTATTAAACAAAGCAACTTACATCTAAGCAGCTAAATCTTATTTTTATATGCAGTAAAATTGATGCGATTTCAGTTGATTAGTACACTTTTGCTTGTGTTATTCCAATATGTACATAAATCGTTTGTACCCTTGAAATGTAAATAAACATGGGGGCACAATGAGTCATTATTGGAGAGTATTGGAGAACGTTAGATGTCGTACAGTAAGGGTAGTTTGCATTGGTTATCCTTATATTCCGATAAGGTACTTGAACACGCTACAGATTTTAACGCAAAACCTTAACGTTGACCTTAGAGGTCAAGGTCAAAGTCACCAAACTGTGGTGTATAGTGGTCTACTCACGGAAGTATACGTTAAAGGAAACGAAACCTTGCGCTATATCGCAAATCTCGTGCGGTGCAAACGAGACCTCGCGAGACTTGATAAGATAATGTCTATTGGTAGTCAATAGGATAAATGTCTGTTTCGAAGCATTATTCACGGGTTTATATTTCCGAGAATTGATAGGAATGTCCACCAACTCGTTTAGATCCACTAAAATGTGCATAAATACACTCGAGTCGGTAAATTTCCACCCCAGAAATGGCAGACAACGAGGCAAAATGTGAAAATGTTGTCACATGACACATGATCTCGCAAAATTCAACTGCCCCGAGAGCTAAGACGCTGGCCAATTCAACTTCGCTGAGTTACGATTCCTTCTTGTATACGTCCGTGGTCTACTGATTGAGACGCATCGGCATAATATGAAGTTAAAATGGGTTATAAAACATAAAGAACAAAGTTAATATATTCTATATTGTCTCTGCTAGATCAGGGTTGGCAAGATATCACCCGCCCAGTAAAACCCGGGTTTACCCGGGTTGGGCAATAAGGTCTTATTGTCCATTTTGGGCAATAAGCGGGTTTTATGAAATTTGGGTCATATGAAAATCAGTTTTCTTCCTAATTTAGTGAGTATTAAAGATTCAATCTAGCTATATATTTGAATTATTTCAGGGCTTTTTTACCTTCTATAATAGGGGCCAATAACTGTGAGGTGACTTCCAAATTGAAAAAAGCCTCTTTTTTCTCAATTTTGGTGAAAGAATTTCCCAAAAATACAATGCATTATATGATTCTCACGAAAAAAACAACATATATTCTGAGGATAAAACTGCATTAGAAGTGTTCTATTCAATTACCAGTACTGCTTAAATGTTAAATAACTTTGTCTTCAACTATTAAATTAAAGCAACTTTCTATTTATGAAGACTTTCACTTATTTTTTTAAGGTCTTGAAAGTCAGTTTACTTTCCCAAATTGGCCAAAAATTGCGTTTGAATTTCCCAAAATGAATGAAAGGCTAAGGCCCCTTCTTAATTTTAGGAAAAAAGGTCCTGTATTTCTGTATCCAAGGCTGAGCAGACACATATTACATGCTGATAAGTTTTTAAAGCTTACCGGTAGTTGATATAAGATATACAATTATAAACAAAGGCATTTAAACATATTAACACTATATTGCTATAGGGATATTTAGAGCAGATAAGAACTTAAAATTATATATATTAGGCCTATATGTATTACAATGAAAAAATTGTCTACATTTCAGCTTCTGTTTATATTTCAATCCTCTAAATGATATAAAATTTCTGTAGCTAAGGATAATTGCTTTGTATTGTAATTACTGCCCTAAAGAGGTGCTAAATGTGTCAATGATCTACCACAAAGGTGATGGACAGTAATTAGACACACATACCTTGATTTTACTTTGGGATAGGGGGTCTTGGGATGGGGGTCACCTGGTTTCAAAACCACCTGAGATTACAACCTCAAAAAATCTACAATGGTCAGTTTCGTGTTGATAGTTGACACAATTTTTGCTTACCGGGTATTAAAGTTATTAATTTTCATTTACATGCTGTACTCCGCATTATACTAATCAGTGATGATGGCCAGCAATTGGTTTTAGCACGGAATTATACAAAACGGAATAGCAACTAAGCGAAATTGAACAGGCGAGTACCTGAGCTCTCGCGGCGGTTGAATTTTGCGAGATTATGCGTCACGTGACAACATCTTCACTTTTTTGCCTTGTTGTCCGCGATTTCTGTCGTGAAATTTACCGACTCGAGTGTTTTTATTGACATTTTATAGGATTTAAACGACTATGTGGACATTCCTATCAATTCACGGGAATAAAAACCCGTGAACAATGCTTCGAAAACACACATTTATCATATTGACTACCGATAGACAGTCTCTTATCAAGTCTCGCGAGTCTCGTATCCGCCGCACGAGATTTACGATATAGCGCGAGGTTTCGATTCCGTCAGTGTATAATTCTGTGGTTTTAGGTAGGATTTGACTGATTACTGTCATAGTTAACATTCTAAACTAAAAATTTCATAAAACCCAATAAAACCCATAAAACCCCTAAAACCCACCCTCTTAAAACCCCTAAAACCCAGCGGGTTGGGCAATAAGATAAAACCCGGGTTTATGCCAACCCTGTGCTAGATGCGTGACATGGTGGTAGAGCGTCTGCTTAAGTTACAGTGCGGGAGGTTTCGGGTTCAATCCCCGGCTGGGTAAAACCAAATATTTTTAAATTGGTATTAAAGGCTTCCTTCCTTGGCGCTCAGGATTTCGGGTTAGCAGTAGCATTACCTGTAGGATACCTGTAGGATGATTTTGGGCTCTGTGGTAGGGATAGATCCCTTTTAAGCCCCCCATCGTCTGGCAGTCTTTCAGCACTAGAATACAAAACATTTATTACAACTCACCTTCGTCGGTGTCAGCATAAAGTGTCCGGCAGGGTACAGTCCCTGGTGCACCTGCTCGTAATACCCAAAAGAGGTGTGAAGCAGTATATAGAAACAAACAAACAAACTCAAATGCTTCATAACAAACAAACAATTTACAAATATTGCAAATTATATATGGCAAAAAGGGTGGGTGGGGTATGACAACAATTTGCTTATGATATGCAGAGTTCTGTTACAGTACAATAGATTCATCACAAATCCGGTGATTCATTAGATTATTAAAATCACAACAACAAATTATCTAAATAATCTTACTTCAAGAACGTTTTCATTAGAAACAAATTGACAGCATTTTATAAACTGTATAGTTAGGCCGACATCAACTGTGTACACATTGGGGAATCCCATGTATGACGTCACCGGTATGGAGTACAGGGAATCTACCCTGAAGTTGATGACGTTCTCGGGATGGTGTTCAATATGGCGGCAGTCGGGTGCAGTCTATTAGAGAGGAAAGAAATGGGTGAGAAAGGAGCCACAAAATTGAAATTAGCATGTAAAAGGAATGGAATAAATCACGGTTGTTATTGTGAGGAAAAGATGGAGACGAGGAACAATTGCAGATCTCAAATTCTGGATAGATTTTTCAGGATAAACGGGAGTGTAAAGGCGAACAATAACAATTGCTTTTCCCGACCGTCAAATCCCACACTAAGATCTCGGCGTGATAGGCACCCGTCTGGTCCCGAGGCTGCGAAAAGGCGTCGGCGATCGTCAAGGCAGGATCCTGGGGATGCAAAGGCTAGGTAAGGTCCAGCATGCTGTGCGCTTTTGCAAGCATTTAATAATTTTATCAATGAAACGGCATGGTTCAAAATAGCGACCGATTCTATTGTCTGCATTTCAGGGGGCATCTCAAAACACAAGTTGATCAACAGATTTTTCTATGGAAGTCAAGACTCAAGAAGGGCAGATGAATTGTGTTTACGTTAATTGACATATATGAGGTCGATGTAGAGAATAAAAAATTGTTATTTTACAAAAATAAATTCTTGTCAATGATACTAGTAGCATTTGACACGAATATCTTAGTCTTTACAAGAGAAATAGTGTGTGGAATTTATTTTTTTTAAAAAAAAGCCAAACATATTGCCGTATGTGCAACAACTCACTGCGCTCAGACAAGAATAATCGGTTCTAATTTTTTTAGTTTTTTTTTAAGACTTAAGTAGGTTTAACGTTGGTCTTGATGTTAAAGATTTCGCCATACTCAATAAATGTGCCAAAATCCGTGCTATTGAGTATAGCTGCATGTTTCTTGATTCTTTAATTTTTATCTCAGGACATAAAACAACCGATGCAGTAGCCAAAACAACGGATGGTTTGCATTGACAATCCGTTACCGGTAATATTAAATGACAACCCTGTACATTGATTTCCCATGCCTCATTTGGTGATGTTTTACGTTGAGTGAAAAAGAGAAAGAGAGAGATAGGTAGATGGTGAAAGAAAGAGAATAATCATATTTTACAATGAGTGAAAAAGAGATAGAGAGATAGATAAATGGAGAAAGAAAGGGAATAAATAATCAGATACAATGTACATGTACTGTACCTGAAATTTGCAGTCCTTATTAGCGTCAATTTAGGAAATTGCAATTGCCTGAAATGGGAATTATTTATCACAAAAAGTTCAATGACCTGGTAAGAATTTTTGGTACTGATTTCATTTATTTAGGCTAAATGGTAAGAACAGGTCTGTGAGCTAGTTAGGGCCCTGCATTGCAAATGCAGGAGCCCTATAGGAATCACATTTTCTGTCTCAGTGTCTGTCCAGCACTTTTGATGTGACACGATACTGTTCTTCTCTTATTCATAGTATATGCCAGGAATGTATTTACGCTCCTGTATATGCTAAGTATCATGAGAGGAAGACACCTATATTTTTGGGGTTCAATCAAATTTATTAGAATGTCCAGTTAATTATCTGCCCTTGAATTATCAAAAAAGTCATATTTATAATTTATAATTAAACCATGTTTACACTTGTGACGCTATTACTCAAACAGTTCTTCGCATATCAAGTTCATATTAACAACATATGTGAAGTATCATGAGAGGAAGACACAGGTATAGATTTTTGGTTCAATTAAAAATTCAAATGTAGTGTTTTAGCCAGACTCTCAAAAAGGGCAGGGGGGCACCAAAAAGGGGCAGGGGGGCACCAAAAAGGGGCAGGGTGCAAACAAAGTGCGGACCCGCAACTTCGGCGAGGGGATTGTTAACATTTCCAGGTGTCTTTTCATCATATTTGAAGTATTTTAAGTCCATAAGCACTTTGAATGTATTAAGCATAGACATCTGTAATGTGAAAGGTTTTTTAATACTTGTGTCAAATGGGACATAGGGGAGGGTGCGGGAGGGGCCCCCCCTTCTGCGCTGCGGCGGAATTTTTTTGCACTTTTAACGACGAAATAGTGCAATTTTGCTATACAGAGATATATTATATACATGTATGTACATGTAGTGCATTTTAGCTTTGCATGTACATTATACAGATGCATACAAGTATTATGGAAAATGGATGAAATCAGCCAATGTTTGCAAATAGAATATTAACAGATTAAGGTGTTTTTTTCTTCAAATTCACTCATTATTAATATTTAAAGTTACACAACTAATTTAACTCCAGTGTAAAAGCCCCAAAATAATCAAAACTAGAAAATATCAATTCTCTTACTTTATTCTTTAAAAAAGCCAGAAACTAGGTTATGGAGTGTTTGAGGTTCTTTACCTATGCAAATAGTATAGACCCAAATCAGAGTGCTGTTGGGTGAGTCCTTTGTAAAGAGTATATTCCCTGTTTGTCTGATTTTAAGCTATTTTGATTTATTTTTTTTAATTATTTTATTCTGTCACACACAGTCAAACATACACACAAATAAATACTATAAAGTACAATAATTATTATGATTTTAAATTTTTTCCTCGTAGAGATAACTTTTCGTTCCGTTACTACTCTCTTGTCAAAGAGCATCGGATTGTTGCTGTATCCAGACCGGTGGGTGTTTAAAGGAGTTTCCTATTAAAATTCAGCCTGCTCTAAGCAACCACCTGTCATACAAACTTAGGGGAAGGGTTAATTAGACTGCATCACGGGAGAAATTAAACAGGATCAACCTAGATACTTGTCACACTGATGTTTTGTTTCAAATAGATCATTCAATATGAACTTACCAAAATAAAATCGATACTTTTAGAAATAGAAATATTCCATTCTTCGATTCTCGCGCGTAATTGATGGCAGAAACGGACGTTAACAAACCGACCAAACCTCTCTCGGTCGTAACTTATTTCCCGAAACTCCCGCGAAATATACACCTGTAAGACGTAATTTGTTAATTTCACATCAATTATCAATACTGTCTTTCTAAACGAGTGTATATAACGTCCACATTCATTGGATGTTTTTAAAAAGATGCGGGGAATTACCTTTCTTATAGCCAATAAAACAAGTAAAGACGTGTTAAAGTTCGAAGAACGGTGCGCGTTTGTATTCTCCATTTACGAAATTTGGAAGACTGTTCGTTTCTGTTACGTGATTATTAATAAAGATTTGTATGGAAAGTATTTCCTTCCAAGAAATTAAATTCGGTTCTAGATCTAGATCTATATCCACCTAAAATGTTCGTTTGTCGCGCATATTCGCAGAATAATTTTATTCTTATTCTAATTGGCCCTGTATCGAGCATATTTTTCCAAAATCCGACTCGGCAATTTCGTGGCGATTTTGTTCAGTTTTCAAAATGGTTAATAATCATACAAATGTTTAAATTCAGGGAAAGAAGTGTCGCATATTCCAGTTTTCAACGATATGCCGACTTATTGTTTTTCACGCGCGTTTCGATTTAATCCGGCTTCAGTCGTACACTCCCACTATGCGGGGTACCATACCAGGTGCATATGTGTATCGGTCGATTACTCGTTGATTGTTTATGACACGCGTGTGTCATAATGCACTGATTGGCAATAATGGGATTAGCGACAGTAAGTAGGATCGCTTGGGGCAGCAGGGCGGTACATATCAAATGGATGGGGCAGAGAATAGGGGCACTAGGGCGGATCCTTTAAACGGAAAAAGGGCAGAAGGGCGGATCAAAAGGGCAGAAGGGCGGGCCGCCCCGCGATTCCGCATTAGCTAAAACACTAAAATGAATGATGTATGTTGGACAGTCCGGAGTTCTAGCTGCCAGTCAAATTATATAAAGGTTTTTTCCCTTTGATTAAAGGTCAATTCCTGCATTGACATTTAATTATATATTCAGATTCAGAAGTTTGAGTAGAGCCCTGGAGACCATCAATTAGGTTGCTTTTGATGGTTTTTACTTTTTATTGGTACATGTAGATCTAACTAGCAATAGATTTAATTATAAATATATAAATTATATAAAAGAAATGTTGAGGATAAAATTAAATGAGGCAGCTAAGCCTAGTTACAAGATAAAACACTTGAAACAATCATGTAGCCTTGAAAAAGTCTGGTGTTATTGTTAACATAAGTTTTATAAAACGTGACAAGCAGCTAGATTGTACCCTGTTTTTAGCTCTCTCATGTTATTGCTAACATCTTCCGCACATCTGCTCTATTGGGGCTTCAAAAGTTAAAAAAAAAATATCACTATGTAAACTGTCAAGGAAACTTTCCTACACTGATTCAGACAGTTGGCTGCTTAAAAGCAGGCTGAAAGTCAACTAATTACTAAAAGGAGAAATCTTTCAAACTTTATAACACTTTAACCCATTACCCCATAAATATGCCTTTTTTTATTTCTCCACTGAGGAAAATACTTCAAAATAGTTCCAATTTATACAAGTTAGTAGTTACGGATATGTCATGATAAATATTTTCGATATTTTAGCAGATGGTAGCTTAAAGCAGGCTGAAAGTAATGCAGAATGCGCCTGCTTTATGTGGTCACTATTTTCAAAACTAGAATCATGACTCTATTGAGTAATGGGTTAACAGGCCAGTCTAAAACATGTTGTCATCTCTAAAAGCCAAGTCCCCCCCCCCCCCCCCCCCCCCCCCCCCACACACACACACACACACACAACACTGGCTTACCTTTTGTTAGGTGCTGATGTAATAACGATACTTATCAACAGCTGTTTTACTCTATAAAAATCAGTGAGATATTACAGGTAATGGCTGAGTTGATAATAGTGTTTTAAATTGAACAGCTCAAAATAGTTCAGTTTTGGTGTTAAAGACAGATAGGGCCAAAAAAAAAAAAATCTGTGTTTAGGGCAACGATCTGAAAAAATTTAGGTAGGGTAGGGATCAAGGTTTTTTTTTAATTAATTTTTTTTAGGGGCCAAATTGGTCCAAAACATGTTTTAAAACAGGTTTTTCCTCCATTTTGAAAATCTTTTTTCAAAATCTTAAAAAAACTTTAGGGTCAGGGGTGTTTTGCTAGGTAGGGTCGGGTTGCCCTAAACACACAACTTTTTTTTTTAGGCCTAGTTGCTTATTTGAAGTGCCCTGCTCAGACTGAAAGTTTAAGCAGAATGCTAGCTCCTTTGAAGGCTGCATTACTTTGAGCCTGCTTTGATTCCTTGAAGCCATCATCTGCTAGGATAAAGAAAATGTTTCTTATTGTAAATAATATACATGTATATTCATTACCATGTAGTACAAAGGAACTATTAAGTATTTTCTTCAGTCAATCAGTGGAGGAATAAGTTAAATATGCAAAGTGTATCTACTATCTATTCAGTATTGGGCATAGGCATTCGGCCCGTTGGCTATGACACTACCCCTAGCTGCTATAACCCCCTCCACCACCACCAAACGTGGATAAAATACCCTAAAATCTATCCATACATTCAATAATCATCATAAAAGAACATTTCCTGAAGTTTCGTGAAATTTAAAAAAAAATGTTTTTTTTGCTAATTTATAAGTAAAATAGTAAAGGCTGCCATGAAAAAGCGCCTTGCAGAAGCAACCCTCAAGTTCCCAACCCTGTCATTTTGTCAAATCTTGGACGATCTGGACAGATGATGGCTCATTGTTTACAGCAAACAGTTTTCTTTGACGATAATTGGTAAAAAAAATTCAAAGCAATCGGCGAACACGCGCATGGGGACTCGAAGGGTGTGGAGACCCCTTATTCGGAAACCATCTGTCACGCAAAATTTTCCCAAACAAACGACTGGTTGCCCAGTCAAACTATTATCATTCTAGCGAACCCGAGAACCAGCTTCAAAGCAGGAAATGACGCAAAAGTCAAGCGCCTCAATTGGTCGTATTCGAATCAGGACAACTATAGCGTTAGTTGGACGTGTTGTCAACAGGTTCTATTCGAATCACCACTTGATGTTTTCCGTTGACAAAATGTTGTCAAACCATCAAATCGTTGACCACAATTTCGATTCGAGTCGGGTCAAAAACGTTGTCATCAGTAAATCTTCGATCATTTGCTCCGCCTAGTTTTCGTTGACAACAAATTGAATGATTCGAATACGACCAATGATATCATATCCGTTTGTCAACCGAAACTAAACGAAAGTTATCTAGAAATTTATTTCGTAACAGAAATGCTCATTTACCGATAATTCAAAAGGTATTTATGATATATTTCATTTTCTATTAATTACCCGTACCATGGTGTAATGCATGGTCGCAAATGCACTTGTTAATCGCTGAATCAGTGAATGACTGACGAGCAAGTCCAAAAATTAAGGTGACAGAAGGATTCCGATATAAGGTGCCTATCGAACTTTTTATTTCTTCACTTGTGCTCGTGTCTTGCTTGGGCTGTGAGCTAACTTTCTTTGAACAGAACTGTTAAATGTAAATAATAAGCCATCATTTGTCAAAATTGGCCCAAAAATGACAAAATGACAAGGTTAGGAAGTTGATGGCCCTGAATACACATCCACCTTTTCATTGTATACATACATGATACGAAAAAAAAAATTTTTTTTTGAAACTTATGGAAACTTCTTGAAACATTTGTTAAGGATGTTTGTTGAACATATGGATGTATTTTGACTCATTTTGAAAGATTTATGGGGGGGGGGGGGGGGTAGCAGCGAGGGGGTGGGGGTCATAGCTTACGCGCCGAAAACCTGTGGTATTGGGTAATCACTCATGGGTTGATTTTAAAAATTCAGACCAAAAGGTTCATATGAGTACTTCCCCTTCTATCCACTGAAACAGAGCTAAAGATAAGTACATGTAAATGTACCTAAACTAAAATTTTCCAACTTTTTCTCCTTTATGTCTGCATCAAACCCATCTACGAACATCGGTGTAACTACTAATTATAATTGTTGCTTCAAGATGATTATAATTTAAGTAGTCACGAAGTAGGGTTTTAGTTTTCGAAATTATGTAACTCCCAGCGGGTTTCCTATCCTAGAGACATTCTGAAAGGCACGCGTAAAGAACCATATACATGAAAAGGATAATAAAATTGATAGCTTCATATAAGCTGTCAAAGTAGTCAGGTTTTTGTTCAAACCATTCAAGCGAAGATGTACAAACAGACATAAATAATTGTTACAGCTATCTCTCACTCAGTAATAAATCTGATTTCGGAACAGCAATCCTGTCATACTGAAGTTAGTTTCATAAAATATATTGAAGAAATTGAAATTGTATCACTTAATTGATCCAGTGACTTTGAATACAGACTGTTGGCAAAACTTTTTCCTCCTCGAAATTACTTTTTAACCCTAAATTAATGGTACTCTATTTTTACGCATTTAATTCATACATCCACTGAAGAATTTTTTTATCAATTCTATTTTGAACAGTAACATTATAAGTGTGCATCATTTGATAAGATATATTTCCTATATCCTACTCCTACCGGATGTTAACTTAGAGCATTGGGTGAAAGTAAAGCAGAATGCACTTAAAATAACCCATTAACACATAAATATGCCTGTTTATGCCTTTGATTTAATATCCTCTACTGAAGAAAATAGTTCCAATTCATACCGTCACAAATATAAGAATCATGAAAAAGATTGTCTATATATTCTAGCAGATAAAAACTTAAAGCAGGCTGAAAGTAAAGCAGAATGCACCTTAGGTGCATTCTGCTTTACTTTAATCCTGCTTTAAGTAATAAACTATCTTCAAAACTAGAAACAGGCTATGGGGTAATGGGTTAAAGGCCAACTTAGGCACATTCCATTTTATTTTCAACTAGCTTTAATGCCTTTAAGGGATCACCTGTCTTCAAAATAAAACTGGGAAGTCGTAAAGGGTTAAAATAAGTTATTATTACAAACTTACCATAGGGTGTTTATACAGTTATTACTAGTGTCTATCATCCATTAGGATACTCTGAAATAGACTTCAGGCAAAATGTAGTTGTCAGTTCCTTTAAATCTTCCTCTAAACCTTATTTCACAAATACACCAATTCCTCATAGAAATGCCTTTTCTTGCTTTAAACCATTACCCCATAGCCTTTTTCTAGTTTTAAAGTAAAATGATCACTTAAAGCAGGTTGAAAGTAAAGCAGAATGTGCCTTAAGGCACATTCTACTTTACTTTCAGCCTGTTTTAAAGAGGCTCGCAACCGGATTTAGCATTAAAAATAGTAATTTGTAAATATATGTCAAATGCTTATATAAATTGGTAAGATTTAGTTTAGGATAATAAATTCTGTTAAAAAATGCATTTCCAAAAAAAAAAAAAAGAAGAAGCTCTGGTGGGATTCGAACCCGTGACCCTCCATGCAGAGACAAACATGAAAAATGAGGAAATGCCTTTACCCCTCGGCTACCAGCGCTCTCTTTATATATGGTAGCGAATTAACGTACTTCACTGGTAGCGATTGATAGTACTTTATTCGGCTCGGGTTTATGTCTGAGCCCGTGTAGAGAAGCAACAACAACAACTATACCCTCAGCTGACGCTATAGAAAAAGATGGAAAATATCTAAAAAAAACACTAAGATTCGGTGACGATTCTTGAGACTTTTTTTGGACTGATCATATTATTTTAATGTCAGAAGCCAAATAATGCCACAAATTTGCTTTTATTTTAGTATTTTATTTTATTTTGACAAGTACACCATCCGGTTGCGAGTCCCTTTAAGCTATTATCTGCTAGAGTATAGATAAAATTTCTTATAAATTGCAATCATCACTGTATAAAACTGAACTATTTTCTTCAGTGGAGGAATAAATTAAAGGCGTATAATAGGCCCGTATTTATGAGGGAATGGGTTAACTCTTTATCCCATAGCCTGTAACTGTTATTACTAGTAGTTGATAAGTTATCACTTATTGACTTAAGGTACTTCGCATATGCACGTAGTTTCCATACGATTGTTATGAAACTTTTCATGAAGAATGATAATAGCCTAAGAAACAATGTGTGTAAATATAGGCAAAATTTATCGTGTGGTTTGTCTTTAAGGTCTTTTTTCTGACAAAAACCTAGAAGTTTGATGATTTTATTTTTCTTAAAAATGAATAAAGCTAATGACTATAATTCTCACCCAATAAGTAGTCCACAACATTCATTACAAGAAAAGCTAAAAACATTTTGAATAAAGGTGTTCAGAAAGATGTTATCAGCTATTTAAATTTAGCAAAATGCTAAAAAAATGAATTACAAAAAACTGACTCATTCAATGTATACTTATTTTCATTTTATTCAAATATATGGTTGATGAACTAGTCAGTCTGAAAAAATTAGAAAATATTACAGTCAGGATTTGTTGTAATAACATATTTTCTTATTAAAATGTGGGATATTTGTTGTTTAGATACAGTTACCTACCTTAGAATTAAAACTTTGTCATTAAAATGCATTATAATTTATTCATGGACTTGCATACAAGGTTTATTATATTGTTTGAACATGATTATAATGGGCAATATCGATCTTGAAAAGGTTAGCGTATTGATAAGCTTCAATGTGTGGCTTTATAGTTCGATCAAATCGTTTACATGTATACCGATTTAATTGACTTGTAAGTCATTAAACTAAAACGTACAGGTAAATGGACATATACTTGGACCGTAAACATCACTAGTTCTAATCAACGAAGACTAAACATAACATGTCTCTTGATTACTGCGTTATGGATTGACAAGTCAATAAATCGGACACTAAAAAAAATATTTGGATCGGATGGGTCTCGAACCTATGACCTTTTGATTGCTAGTCAACCACTAGACTAACTGCGCTATGAAGGATTATACTAATTCGTATCAACATTTCCTTTATATAAATTTTCTAGTATAAACACGTACGAAAACAGTCTGTGTCGTCAAGACGCATATCCGCTCGCCCGCAAGACCGACTTCCGGTAGCCAAAGGCCTTAAAGCACGTTGAATTTCAGAAAGTAAAACAGTTTTCTTGAAGGAGCATTCTGCTATTCTGTCAGTCTGCTTTAAACCTCTTATATTTATAATCAGGATAAATATTGGAAATAGCATTAAGACATCCATGATTCATTTCCAGAATTTCCTTGCTAAGGACTCTTTTCTTGGTATAAGAATAATAATAGAGGCGTTAAAAGGTGTATATGGGGAGTAATGGGTTTAAATTAATAGTAATTTGTTGTTGAAAGTCAAACGGCAGTGAAAACCAGCAATGGAAATGTTATATTATATCTCGAGCATTAAGAAAGTATTTCTAGTCAGCGATCTGACATATTGTTGAAAATGTAATGAACACGCTGATGCCAGTGGCTTCCCTGTGCTTATGGATAATGGAGTGGGGTGAAACTTCTGTTAAATGACCACTCTTTGAAGGAGCCTGTAGAGCTCTCTGAAGGAAGATGACTGCTTAATGCAGGACAAAAGTAAAGCAGAAAGCTCCTATAGGAGCTTTCTGCTTTACTTTTTGTCCTGCATTAAGCAGTCATCTGCATTAAAGAATGATAATTTGCCTTCTTTTAAGTGGTTGCTGAACACAGGTTTGACTGTTCTTGTAACAGTAGATTCATAAACCTCATGCTCAATTTAATGTACACACTGTAATCTAGTCCTACCACATGGTATGAAGAGCCTCAAGTGCTCTACATGCATTATAGACCCGGCCTTCTCCCGCTGAATAATGTGAATATTCATATATATATATACCGTAACTCCACCCACTATGATAATTATGAACATACAGTACTCCCTCTCTACAACGGCCGTACAACGGTTCCCTCCTTACAAGGACTATAACCACTGTTCCCAAAACAAAATAACTATGTCCAATCTTTTCAGGGCTACAATATAATATACTGAAAATTGTCGTATCATGGGTTTCTCAAATTTACATATATTAGACATTTTGACAGTTCTAAAAAACATAAATGACGAGTGGCAAACAGCTTGAATCCAGATCAGACGCCGCATAACGCTGTTTGCAAATGAAAGCCAAGTCTTATTTATTATGTTCCTTCCCTTTAAAGACTCCCTCCGTACAACACACTCTCTGTGTCTCCCATTGAATATGATTGTAGAAAGGGAGGGCTGTACTACCATCTGAAATATTACATGGCTAATAGCATCAGGAAAAAAATCCCTTTGAAAGAGTGTAGACCCATGTCAGACAAATCCTGTAAGAATACAATAGTATAGTCAATGATGAGGGATCTATTTTCAAAAACAGGTCAGCAGAATCTGATACCGGTATACACCTATAGCAGGAGAAGGGGTTTAAGTTTTTCCTTTTACATATAATTAGCACCATATCATCATCATGGTCGTTACCTTTTCATCATCTCGGAGTGTCTTAGCATGCATGCCTCAACCTAGTCATGAAATTGATAAATGGTTTTACATGATGATGAGGTGCCCTGAGCTGCCCTCTGATCAGGGTCTTCACTGTTTGTAATTTCGAAATATATTGTTAAAATCAAATCTAAATTGTAAAAAACAGAATTTAACCCTTTAATACCTTTTGTTTTGAAGACAGGTGACCACTTAAGGCACATTCTGCTTTACTATAAGCCTGCTTTAGGCTAAAATCTGCTTATAGGCTATATAAAATATAATTTGTCTATTAGACATTAAATAAGAACTTTTTCCTTCAGTGGAGAAATAAATTTAGGGCATAAAAAGGCGTATGTATTTGGTAATGAGTTAAGTTGGATTTTTTTTGCTCATATAGAAATAATAGATTGTCTCTTTATGCCTTTACCTATTCCTACTTATGTTTTTCATGCTTTAACTCTATCCTGATATATAACTTCAAGAAGCCATTTGTAATGTTTCTTTGTTCATCTCCGGCTGTCAGTTGGTTGCCCTAAATCCCTGAATGGAAAACAGAGCTGTGACTGAACATTCTAAAACATTTTATTTTAATGTCACAACAGTAACAGATGTGAGACAAAATCATTATTAAATAAACAACCAACAAACAAACATCGATACATGCAGAAACAAAGAAATCCTTGAAAACATGGGCCATGAATATTTTACTTAATTTTATTCTAGCAGATGGTAGCTTAAAGCAGGCTGAAAGTAAAGCAGAATGCGCCTTAAGGCGCATTCTGCTTTACTTTCAACTTGCTTTAAGTGGTCACTAATCTTTAAAACTAGAAACGGGCTATGGGGCAATGGGTTAATAGTGTTGCATACAGGTGGAAGCTTTTGAAAGCAATATGAAAGTAATGCAGAAAGCTTTGTTAGCTTTCTGCTTTACTTTCATCTTGCTTTAAGCAGTCACCTGTATGAAACACAGATGGATATCATATTGCCTGATTTTTGGCTATGTGGTAAGAAAGGGTTAAACAAAGGCATGTCAGATATCTGTGCCATGTGTTCAGCCTGACTTAGCCATGATAAATAGGTCAGCGCATTTAGGTCATTCACCATCCAACAGATCAATAGCCTTCTAGACAACACACTGTGGCTTGTCTGAAAGGGTCAGGTATTGTAGAGAATCTAATTGGTAATTTTCTTTACCTGTATCTTGAGCTGGAGATCAAAAGACTCTTTTTATATTAAGTCCATTCTCCCATTCGTTCCTGATCACTTAAGCATTATGAAGTTATGATTGCTGTATAAGGGGCATTCTGCTTTGCTAATTGTCTGCTCTGAAAGTTTAACCCATTCCCACATAATATTCCATATAAGCCCCACACTGATTATTCATTGATGGTGTTGAATACAGGGGACTGCTTAACCCATTCCCCCATAAATACACCTTTTTACGCCTTTAAATTATTGCTCCACTTTAATGAAGAAAGTAGTTCCATTTTATACCATCATGAAAATGTATCATAAAATCTATTTCATGTATCATAGCTGATTGTAGCTTAAAGCAGGCTGAAAGTAAAGCAGAATGCACCTTTAAGTGCATTCTGCTTTACTTTCAACATGCTTTAAGTGGTCACCCATCTTCAATAATAAGAAACAGGCTATGGGGTAATGGGTTAAAGCAAGATAAATGTAAAGCAGTGTCATGCATAGCTATTGAGGAAAGGGTTGATGAGATTCAGCCTGGTTTAAGCAGCCATCTACCAAAATGAAGAAAATGTTTCCTTTTAAGTGATTTTCAATTCAGAATCCCTTTCTCTAAAGAAACCCACTAGGTCACCTTTGGTATTTTTTCACTCATATTTAAGGCAGTGACTGCCTTTAATATACACTGTTCAGTGTTAAAATCATATAATTTTTAAAAGAAAAAAGAAAGTAAAGAAGAAAGCTCCTGTAAGAGCCTTATTTTCATTCTTCTTTAAGCTGCTACCTGCTCTAAATAGATGCATTGATGCTTTTGAAAGGAAGTTAAAACGATGGTCATTTGGTGTGTAACTTTAGTGCTTTATGTCATTACCCCATAGTCTGTTTCTAGTTTTGGAGATAGGAGCAGACTACTTAAAGCAGGTTGATAGTAAAGCAGAATGCAATTTAAAGCACATTTTGCTTTGCTTTCAGTCTGCTTTAAGCTTCCATGTGCTAGGTTATACAAATTCTTTCTTATGGCTCATATGCAATGACTTACAAGGTGGCACTATTTTCTTCTGTGAAGGAATAAATAAGAGGTGTAAAAATGCACATCTATAGAGTAACAGGTTTTATTATATGCCTTCGAATGATATCGAGCGTTTCTGCGTGTATCTGCATAGTAAAATACAAGAGTCTGTATCAGCCACTTTGTATTTTACTCTGACGTCGCTTTCGATTTAACGTGACGTCATTTACGTACATGAACGAGTGCCACGTTATTCTTTGTTGCATACAAAAATTATTGTTCTGCTTCAAATAACTAATAAATTTTGGATATAAAATGATTTAAACAACTATTTAGGTGTTTCTGGTTTGTATTCAAGGCATATAATAAA
Source organism: Gari tellinella (assembly GCA_922989275.2). Lineage (NCBI taxonomy): Eukaryota > Metazoa > Mollusca > Bivalvia > Cardiida > Psammobiidae > Gari > Gari tellinella. Next base: position 86,456,757 of record OV277860.1, read on the forward strand.
CACATCACCAGTTGGCAGTGCGCAACAGAGTGTTGCATTTAGCTCTCGACGTTTTTGGCGGAAACAACCGATCAGACTCGCGCCAAGGCGCTCGTCAGATCGGCTATTTCAGCCAAATACGTCTCGAGCTAAATACATCTCTCTGTATCGCACTGTCAACTTGTAATGTGTATAACCCATTACCCAATATATATATATATAATTATACGCTTATTTACAACTCCATTGAAATGAATAGTTCCAATTTATACAGTCACAATTATTACTATATCATAAGAAATATTTTATTTATCATATTATAGCAGATGATAGCTAAAAGCAGGATGAAAGTAAAGCAGAATGTGACTTAGGCGCATTCTGCTTTACTTTCAACCCTGCTTTAAGTGGTCACCTATCTTCAAAACTAGAAACAGGCTATGGGGTAATGGGTTAATAGCCTATTAGGGTTTTATGTGAATATTTCCTCTGGAAGAAATGCAGACCTCGGCTCCATAGGAGGCCTCTAATCTGGATCTGTATTCTGTAATGACAAAGAAACTGGTGAGTATTTCTTGAGAAAGCCCCAGCAGTTGATACTAATAACCCATGGTCATCAAGTTCTCCGGTAATCATTACTTCAAGTCACTATGATCACAAGTCTTTGTTCGTCATAGTTTAATAACCTTTCCAATAACATAGACTACATGTTTGACATTTGCTTATAACCAGAAAAAATGACCCTCATAGCTAAAACTAGGCAAGAAAAAAATTCACCGGATCAAAGAGCCTAAAAAACAGCTGCTTGCTAAATTATGTGTCCTGTTTGTTAATGAAAGAATAATGCGCTTTATATGTATATGCTTTATAATTTATTTCCAAAGTTACTTTTGATATATTTTAACCATTCTCTGCCAATAGCATAATAGTTTGACACTTTTTTATGCATATATGAAGAGGTATATGAATATGTAGGTTTTGGGCATGTCAGGTCAAAGGTCAAGGTCATGGAGGTCAAAAAGTTAAATATTTGAAATGGCAATTATCTTTGTCCCTCAAATGATAGGGACTTCACATGAAATATATATATTTCTCTAATAAAGTGAATTAAGACATTTCTAGTATTTAGGAATGTTGTGGGTTTTCCATGAACAGTACAAGCTACAGGTAGTCATTGTTTTATGGCTGCCTCAGTGTATCACTTGTCATCTTGTCGAGACCAGGCAATGCTCTAAATGATATTGATCTGAACACTCAGTCAGGCAACCAGATACTACAGGGTGTACAAACTGGGTTTGGTTGGTTTCGATACATGTGAAGAGTACACTTGTCTTATCCCATTACCCCATAGCCTGTTTCTAGTTTTCAAGATAGCTGACTACTTAAAGCAGGCCTTAAGACACATTCTGCTTTACTTTCAAACTGCTCTAAGCTTCCATCTGCTAGAATATAGAAAATATTCATGACTGTATAAATTGGAACTATTTACTTCAGTGGATGAACAAATTTAAGGCGTAAAAAGGCGTATTTATCAAATTATGGGGTAATGGGTTATGCAAATTGTGTACACCCAGAAAGGAGCCCTCAGATCAGGGTCTGCACTGTTTGTCAATTTACAATCAATTGTAAAAGACAATCCTCAATAGTTAATATGGACTAGACTTCTCTAATTATGGGAAACTTATATTGTCCATTTAAAGTTTCAAGGATGAAAGAGTTGACCATCTCCTAAACAGGAACACTATTTGACCTCTTCCTTATGCTTGAAACAGGCTCAAAATATAGCAGAATTGTGCCTAAGGCACAATCTGCTTTACTTTCAACCTGCTTTAAAACACAAAGCTCCTTTAAGACAGGTGACTGTAAATTAGAACAATTCTAAAGGAGCTTTCTGTTTTACTGTCAACTTGCTTTAAGCAGTCACCTGTCTGAAACACTTAATATTTTACACAATTTTGTGGTCATAATAGAGATGTTTCACTGTATTCGTGGGTAAATCTAAGTTGACTGTTTTATTTCAATAATCAGCTGATATCACATAAGGGCATATTACCCATTGTTGCTTCCTGATATTCAATCTTTACACTGCTGAATTTATAGATGAGCTCTACCATTTTCAGATAGATGGCAAGTGTAAATTAAGTCTTGGGGGATTTGTTCCAAGAATAATGAAGATATGACAAAAATGCACACCCTGATCAGAGGACTTCTCTATGAACCCTCTGATCTGGGTCTACATACTCTACACAGTTTGCAAAGGGTATATATTGGGTTTATCACTGAGGGTTTAACCATTTGAACCCTAGTCCAGCATATATGCATCCTTTTCAAAAAGTGTACATGTTAGAAGTACACTTGTCCTGAGGCTGTACAAACAGTGAAGACCCAGATCAGAGGGATCCGAAAGGAGCCCTCTGATCAGGGTCTTCACTGTTTGTAATAATGCCAATAATTGACAAAAGCAATCATTAAAAGTCAGAAATGGACTAGACTAAAATGGAAATTGGAACTGTCCATTTGTCCAGGGAGGAAAATGTTAAAGCCTCGGCCTTGTGATTCTCTTTCTGGCCTTGAACTTGTTACAAAGCAACCCAATACTCTGTGGGAGAGGTAACAAGTCATTTATCACAGGCTAGCCGGGTAGTGTGATACTATAATGCCAGACTAGAGACCATACATGCCTGAATGCCTGAAAATGTGAAACTCTTTTTGTGCTGAAGTTTTTATAGGGACTTTTGAAATTGACCAGTGTCATAAAATTGATTTTTAGGGCCGATTGTGGAAAAATGTTTAACAAAATTGATCAAATTTAACCCATTAGCCCATAATCTGATTCTAGTTTTGAAAATAGGTGACCACTTAAAGCACGTTGAAAGTAAAGCAGAATGCGCCTTAACCCTTTATCCCATAGCCTGTTTCTAGTTTTGAAGACATATGTCTACTTAAAGCAGGTTAAATGTAAAGCAGAAAGTGTTAAGGCGCCTATCGATTTACTTTCAGCCTGCTTTAAGCTTTCATCTTCACTTCTAGAATAAAGAAAATATTTTTTATAATACATGTTCATAATTGTATAAACTGAAATTATTTTGTTCTGTGGAGGAATAAGTTAAAGGCTTAAAAAGGTGTATTTATGGGGTAATAGGTTAATGCACATTCTGCTTTCCTTTCATCCTGCATTAAGCTACCATCTGCTAGGAATCTAGTAGGATAAAATAGTCATTAACGTGCACTATAAGTAGTACATGTATTTTCTTTATCATAAAGAAAATACATGTACTACTTATAGTGCACGTTAATGACTATAAATTGGAACTATTTTCTTCAGTGACGGTATAAAGATAAGGCATTATAATGTGTATCTATGGAGTAATTGGTAAAAACTAGAAACAAGATACGGAGTAAAGGATTAACTTGTTCCTCAAACAACCTCTAGCTTATATACACAATTTTCTATGCTTATTCATAAAAAAACAAACAAAAAAAACATTTTTATTGCCACTCTTAACCCATTACCCCATAAATACGCCTTTTTACACCTTTCACTTATTCCTCCACTGAAGAAAATAGTTTCACTTTATACAGTAATGAATATGTACCATAAGAATTTTTTTCTATATCCTAACAAATGGTAGCTTAACGCAGGATGAAAGTAAAGCAGAATGTGCCTTAAGGCACATTCTGCTTTACTTTCAACCTGCTTTAAGTGGTCACCTATCTTGAATACTAGAAAAAGGCTATGGGGCAATGGGTTAATGAAGCATGTGGCTTTTTAAATGACAGGTGACTGCTTAATGTAATTTTTTCCTGTATTAAGCAGCAACCTGCATTAAAGACAGATTATTGACCTACATTTTAGTGGCTCCTTAACCCATTGCCTATTTCTAGTTTTGAAGATAGGTGACCACTTAAAGCAGATTGAAAGTAAAGCAGAATGTGCCTTAGGCACATTCTGCTTTACTTCAGCCTGCTATAAGCTTAGTAACCATCTTCTAGAATATAGAAATTATTTCTTATGCTACATTTTTATGACTGTATGAATTACAACTATTTTCTTCAGTGGAGGAATAAATCAAAGGCATAAAACAGCATATTTATGGGATAACAGATGAACACAAGTTTGACTGTATGTTAAGATTGTTGCATGTATAAGAGGTAAAGGCATTTACAATACCCTTGGGATTTCAAACCAAAGTCAATTTCTTAGTTATTGATTGCAATTGGCTCTCTTTCCTCTCTCTATCTACAAGTTTCAAATTGAACCGCTATTTTTTTTAAGGAAAATTATAGTGAAATTTTACATTTAGAAATGGCAGAATTACATTATCTTGAGCTTTATAGCAACACGTCTTCTAGCTTTTTAGGTCAGGCACATTTTAGTTGTATGTTTTACAATTATAATAGTTTGTGACTGAAGTATACTGTAGTATTGGAATTTGGAATTTGGTTTTGTCTTTGAACAAATTTTAACTCTTTCTTCTCCATAAGGGCCAAAGGAGAATGCCTCTCCACAAATAAATATTTATTGAAGTTTTTGTTACTGCAAGCAGTTTCTTTGTTTCAAATATTGTGAAAATCAAGTCGTTGAACTTTTTTGTTAATACAAAATTGTGAAATTTTAACCCAATAGGTAATCAACTCTTTGCATGCTAGTGGCGGATATGCCTGCCACAGTGATTACCTCTGCAAACAGATTGGATCCAGATGAGATGCTGCGTAACGCGGCTTCTCATCAGGATCCAAACTGTTTGCCATTCTGACACTGAATTTTAAAGAATTTTTTTTTAGAACGATAGCAGACGACAAATTGTTGCAGAACCAAAAATTATACCCAGCATTCAAAGAGTTAACTCTTTCCTCCCTGAAACTTTAAATGGACAATTCCAGTTTCAATTTTAGTCTAGTCTATTTCTGACTTTCAAGGGTTGTTTTTGTCAATGTTTGGCATTATGACAAACAGTGAAGACCCTGATCAGAGGGCTCCTTTCGGAGCCCTCTGATCTGGGACTTCACTGTTTGCACAGGACAAGTGTTCTATTCACATGTACACTGTTTGAAAAGGACGCCTATATGCGGGACTAGGGTGCAAAGGGTTAAGCCCCATTGTGTTACAGTGTATTTGATATCTAGATACATCAGACTCACTTGTATTTACCTTTCCATGCTGAATTAATGTACCCCTATTAGTAGGTAGTTGGGGGCTATACATTTTGTATAGGAATTACTTTCATATTTGTTGGTTGGTCAGTCCAGGCGCCTGTGGTCACCTGTCCTTAAAGACTTTTCCTCAGTCCATTGAGGGCCCACCATCCCATTGTACTGGAGGTGTCAGTGTAACTGTCAAATCATGTGCAGCACAATCTCAGTTTACCTGGTGAGGTCCAGATTATACTCATGCTCTAGTGATTTTCAATGGTTATTTCTAACCCAACTATCAAATATAAAGGTAGAGTCTCACACGAGAAGCTTCAATGGTTCTTTGCTAACGGTATGTCCACAAGACCCATGCTCTTTGCAAGGAAATTGTCTGGCAAGGTGTTATGACCAAAAGGTCGTCAGGAGATGTCTTTAAATTTATGAACAGAAACAGGCAATGCATGAAGTTTTGAAGGGTTAAAACATTTTATGTCATCAGATCATCTATGACATGGGCTTAAGGTCAAGTGTCTTACCACTATCTGTGTTACCAGGATCATGCTAAGGTGTGAGTGCGCTGAAATGTAAACAAAACTATTTAGTCCAAAGTTGTGCTCGGACCTGTTTCAGACATTATGTTAACTAGGATATTACATTTATGAGAAACTCACCATTATCATTTCATTGCCATCGGCATCAAAAGGTGACTTTGCAAACAGTTTGGATCCTGATCAAATGCAGCATAATGTGGGGTTAACTGTTTGACCTCATAACAACATTTCTTTGAACAGTCAAAATAGAGCCCTCTGATCAGGGTCTACACTGTTTACATAGGACAGGTGTACTCCTCACATGTACGCTGTTTGCAAATGATGCATATTATTATGCGTGACTAGGGTTCAAAGAGTTAATCAATAGCATAATAGTATTGAAAATAGGTGATCACTTAAAGCAGGTTGGAAGTAAATAAGAATGTGCCTTAAATTGCGGAAGGTCGGTGGTTCTACCCAGTTGCCGATTTGTGCCTGAAACAGTGCATAAAAGGACTTCTGGGGTCTTCCTCCACCTATAATGAGCTGGACGTCGCGATATGACTGAAATACTGTTGAAAGCGATGTAAAATCAGAACAAATCAAATTAGGTGCATTCTGTCTGATTTTCAGCCTGCATCATGATTTGAGCTACCTTCTGCTAGGATATAGAATATATTTCTTTTGATGCACATTCATTTCTATAGTTATAGGAATTTTCTTCAGTGGAGGATTTGATTAAAATTTGTTAAAATATGTATCTATGGAGTACATGATTGTAATGGGTTCAAGCAGGATGAAAGATGAAGCAGAAAACTGCTGTAGGAATTTTCTACTTCATTTTCATCCTGTTTTAATTAACCCATTACCCCATAAATATGCCTTTAATTAATTTCTATACTGAAGAAAAAAGTTCAATTTATACTGTCAAAAATAAAAATCATAAGAAATATTTTCTATATTCTGGCAGATAATAGCTTAAAGCTGGCTGAAAGTAAAGCAGAATGCGCCTTAAAGCGCATTCTGCTTTAAGTGGATACATATCTTTAAAACTAGAAACAGGTTATTGGGTAATGGGTAAATTAAGCTACAATATGTATCACCATAAATTAGTTTTCTTAATGGTGGGAGTAAAAGCATGATTATTTACTGCAATTTTGAACATTTTGTCATAGACATGGGATCATGGTCATGTATTATTCAAAAAGAGTAAATGGGTCAAGCCGAAAATGTAAATATAAGATGGAGGCGAGAGATGTGTGCTAGTTGAAGGCTGCTGTCTGGACTGGGAAGAATGTCTGGGTCTGTATCGGAGGCCTTTGTTGAAGCTGTACCAATGTTTTCCAATAATCTCTCCACCACTAAATACAGTCAACGATGAAAATCTGCAAACCATTTCGATCAGGATCGCAGGCCGTCGCGTAACTGACATGTATTCTTATCAGCACCCGAAACATTTTGAGAATTGAAAATTAAGATATTGTAAATTTATCAATTTCTCAGTTATTGAAGCAACAGTATTTGATGTTTAACAGACACTAGCGGTTTATTGAACGGATATGCTTTCATTGAATGTAGACAGCCTGTCAAATAACTAAACATGCAGACATATGCCCCTGTTCTCTCTCTAATAACAGGCTTGTTTCCGTGTGTGTAATGCAAGTCGTGTCAAGTAATAATTACCTGTTTGTTTGGCCCCGTGTATGGTACATGGCAAAACTATCTCTCCAGTGTTTACCTTGTTGGTTGTCACTGACCCATTTATATAGGCTACTGGGCTACTGGGGTTTTTGTCTACAAAACTAGGTCGCTCTTGAAAGACAGCCAGGCAGCAGTAATGTTAAACCTCGTATGTACATGTATTGCTGAATTTTTCAAAATTTTGGACTATTCTATATGTGTTAAAGGTACCAGCTTAATTTGATTTTAGGGGTGTTTTGGTTAAATATTTCAGATAATTATAAGTAAAATAAACAGTGTAGACCCTGATCAGAGGGCTCCGTAAGGAGCCCTCTGATCAGGGTCTACACTGTTTGCAAAATATACATGTATTGGTTTTCAGCATAGGAAGGGTTTTAAGGTGTTGAGAGGCGATATACAGACCGGTGTGAGTTGCTTTAAGCTCAGTTGCCTTAAGCTCATGCAGTTAGGAGGAGTGTTATAGTTTCTCGGTTCACAATAATGTTTTGCTGGTGCTGTATGGATAAGAAGCTGTTGGATGTTGTTTAATTACATTGAAGTAGTTTATAGTGTAATATGTTAGAGCTGGGGTCTGAATGTAAGGATGACAGCTCTAGTTGGAGATTATAGATGTAGTGGCCTTGAGGAGTTGGAAATATGCATCATGTAAGTTTAGAATTTCATCATTTTTATAAGAAAAAAAGCACAAAAACTTTGTACTACAAATATTGCCGAAAGTCTGATTATAAAAATGTTGATTATTATTTATTTCTCTATCTATAATCCTGTCATGTGACATCTCTTTCGAATCGTCTTGAAAGACGATTCCAAAGAGATGTCACAAGACAGGATTAGATAGAGAAATAAAAACTTAAATGTATTTAAAGTTTGTGTACGACCGATTTTGTCGACGATTTATCTAATTAAATTTAGGCATAGACGATTTTCTTTGATAAATAGCTGTTTGCAATATTTAAGCGAGTTTAAAGCAAGTTATAAGTTAAAGGAGCATTCTGCTTTTTATTGGGCTACTAAGTTTAAAAACTTTCTTTTTCACCTGAAACAATAGTTACTGTATTTGGAGCACTTCTGTCAACAATTAAATCAGTCAAAAAGTTATAATTATTTATTTTCAGGATAAGGTCATTATAAATTGTCAAACGTTTTAATCCGTATGAGACTTAGTGTCTCAACTTGAGCCAGACTGTTTGCAAAAGGTATTTATAGTTTGGCCTTTAGCGTGCAAAGAGTTCAACTTTAATTAACCCAAGGTTTCCTTCATTCAAGATATTTGGTTGCTTAACCCATGTAAGCCTAGTGTCTATTAAAGGGGACATTGAGTAAACAGTATAGGCCCTGCATGATGAGACACAACATTATGAAGTCTCTTTAAACTTAGAAACAGGCCATGAGGTAAAACACTGAAATGAGCTCTGTAGGGAATAGGTTAAGTGAATGTAAATACAGTAGTATAATAATAATAATAACGACTTTATTTTACGTGGATAACATATTTGGTGTGTAACCAATTTTCAATATGGTCCACAAGTAAATAGTGTTAATGTTACATGAATTTAACCCATTACCCCATAGCTTCTTTCTAGGTTTGAAGACAGTTGACTGCTTAATAATAATACAGCTTGAAAGTAAAGCAGAATGCTCCTTAGGACGCATTCTGCTTTACTTTCAGCCTGCTTTAAGTACAAATTTGCTCTAAGATAGACAATTTTTCTTAAGGTACATATTCATAATTGTGTAAATTGGAAATGTTTTCCTCAATGGATAATGGAATAAACTTGAGGCGAAAAATGGAGTATTTATGGGGTAAATTGTGTTGGGGAAAGGGTTTTACAAGTTTATTTTTTATTGCTGAAAGTTAAGTCTGTGTAAAAGGTTTTAAAGGTTGGTCTACTTTTGATAAAATCAGCCCTGTTGATCATCACCCCTTAAGTTATCCATCGATCTTATTTAGCTTTTATTTTTTATCTCATATGGCTTGTTTTCAGTGTCTATAACAGGACTGAGGAGCATTAATATCTTGAATTAAATGTCATGTCTTTGTACAAGTACTATGTAATGCTTCTACCCTTTCTAATATTCCTCCACTGAAGAAAATAATAGTACTACTTTTCACAGACAAGAATATGTACCATAAGTGAAATAATTTATCATTATCTTCCAAGCAGATGGTAACTTAAAGTAGACTGAAAGTAAAGCAGAAATGCCTTTACTTTCAACTTGCTGTAAGTAATCACCTCTCTTTAAAACAGATCATGAGGTAAATTTTAAAACACTGCATGAAAGCGAGGTCTGTGGGGAATAGGTTAAGTAAATATAAATAGTGTATAGTGTGTTCACAGTTGTTTCTAGCTTCATACATACACATCTTCTGTTTAAAATCCCATCTTGGAGCTCCCATTCAGTGTAAAATCTGTTTTTTATGTGCCCAAAAGGTCTCTTGTTTAGACACCTGGATGTAACTTAGATCAAATTGGTGACTCAAGCTGCCTTCATGATAGCTGATCAGTGTGAGTTTGCTTACATTTGAATAGCAGGGCTCATAACCAGGCAGTATTGAAGTTAGTGTCTTGTGTTAAACTCTTTAAGTGCTTGAACGAATATTTACATCTTTTGCTAATAGTGTAGATCCAGATCACAATGCTCTCTGAGCAGAGTTTGCACTGTTAGTACTAACAAATATTTTGGAACAAAAATCTCATACGAGACAAATTAAAATAGTTCATTATTTAATAAATGGAACAGTCCATTTGGAGTCAGCTGTACGTGTCAGGGTTAAACTCATGACATGCTAAGTGAGTTTTAACCATGTAATTTTAACAACTTGGATGTCTTACCAAATGTATTGCTTTCAACTTCAATTTTGCAGAAACTGGATCTGTAAAGCAGTTTGGATCCAAATCAGAAGCATGTGATCTGGATCCAAATTGTTTGTAAAAAATTTACTTACAAATAATAAAAAGTATATATGCCCAGCATGAAAAGAGTCAATTGTAGGTATATAAAAATAGCTGATACATCAGTACAATAAGGCGTTTGTGTCATGTACCTATAAACTGTAGAGATTTTTCAACAAGATTAAGTTGACAGCTTAATGTTATGCTGAATTGTTTATTGATTGATTGATTGTTTGATTGAGTGGGGTTTACTGCACAGTGACATATAAAAATTGAGAAGTGACATTATAGAATTTGGTACTGAAATGAGTGAAAAAATGTTGGATTATAGTTCAGTTTACTCCCTCTTATCTGGAGGCCTGAATTATAAAACATGATTTAAAACTTCAATTAAAACAGTAAAGTAAGAAACAGAAATGACATTGGGACTTAATTGTGCTAGCTTGGAGCCCTCTGATCAGTATCAACATTGTTTGCGAAACTTACATAGTTTATGATAGTTACAATAATGTATAATAATTATACTGATTTAATTCCACTAAACAAAGAAAAGTTTACCCGAAAGTAGACCTGACCGACTGTTGCAGACTCGTGCTGCTTCTCACAACTGATAATGACAAGATTTTAAAACTCAGCTTAAATATTCGAGAAGAAATTTATCTGCAGTCAAAAGCATTAGGCAAGATTTATTGATTCCAGTTTTAGCAACATTCACAAAGGAAATTAACTCTTACCATGCTTGTGGCGGATATATGTCACACAGTTATTACCTTTGCAAACAGTTTGGATCCAGATGAGACGCCGCATAACGCGGCGTCTCATCTGGATCCAAACTGTTTGACACTCTGATCCTGTTTTGAATAGAAATCTTTAAAAACAATTGTATTTTAAGATCATTTGCAAATGACAATTTTTATTAGAACGAAAAAATTAGCCAGCATGCAAAGAGTTAAATAGAAAGTGGAGAACCAGGTTAATTTAGCTACCTAGTAAATTGCCGAGAGAGAAGGTTATACGATATTATGTAGTATCGCAGCTTATCACTTCTTTACATTAACCCATTTTTTGTCTAAATTTCGTAGTAAAATTATCCAAGTTGTAGACTAGATAATATCTGTCATTATGATAGTGCAAAAGAGGTGATGTTTATAAAGTTGTAAGAATTTAAGAAAAGGGATGGTGGGTTACAAGAGCAAATCTAGATCAGAGGGTTCTTATAATTAAGATCCCTCTTATCCGTGTCTAACTGTTTGCCTATGTCTCAAGGCATATGTTATTTTATCCTGTCTCCTGCTTTAGCGTTTATTGATATTTTTTGCAAACAGTGTACATCCAGATCAGGCAGTTTCTGAAGGACCACTGCTTTCTTATAGGATGACTGATATGAGTCTGCTTTCTCTCCTTGAGATGTTCTTGAATGTTTATAGCTTGTTCATGAATTTGTGATTACATGTATTTTCATGAAACATACAATTATATTTATGAACTAACATGATGTAGTATTGAAGCAGTTGTGTTTCTGTTGGTTCATGAACTTGTTAAAATATTATTCATGAATATTTCTAGCTTGTTCATGAATACATTGTATGTGATAATGTTCATGAATAATTATAATTATTCATGAACATTTCTGACCAGATGATGAAGGATTAAAATTTATTCATGGTTCTTAAACATTCATGAAATGATGGACATGTGGATTACCTCCTGAAAGGTTTTGATAGAGATCAGTCAAATTTGAATTTGCCAAAATCTATTATAAATTACAAACACACCAGGATCTTAAAGATAAGTCTGTAGTCAAAGTAGAATGCTGCTTAGAGTAAGATGAAAAGTAACAGTTCTTTTGGCTTTCTGCTTTATTTTCATCATGCTTTAATTAAATTGTTACATTTACATGTATATATAACACTATCAGTGAATCTTCAAATGAGGCAGTGTATAATATTTGTCAGGCATCTTAGGTAGAAAAACTGGATATATAAGTCTTCCTAAGGGATTTGTGTTGTGGAAAGGATGCATCATTACAATTTATACATTACTGGAAAGGCATATATTTATCATTTTCAAACAGTATACAGGGCTCCAGATAAGAGGTAGTTATTTCAACAAATCCAACATTTTCTCAGTTTTTAGCACCAAATCCTATGGTGTTACTACTCATTAGAATCGTCTCTTCGAGACGATTCTATTGAGTAGTGACACCATAGGGTTTAATTCAGAAATAAAGATTTTAGTTTTTGAAAAACTACCCTTATCTGGTGCTCTGAGTATAGATCCAGATCAATGGGTTCCTGCACTGTGTCCCCCAGAGGTAATAGTGTAAGTGACCTATATATCCAAAGACGCTTCTATGAGTGAAAGGGTTAAAATATTTGGTGACAAATCCGTAAGAGTCAGCATAAATTGGTCACAAATCAGACATGGGATGAGTCCATTCAGAAACATAAGCATTGTAAGGGATAAAAGTTGCAGCAACCTGTTGTATTGGTAGCGTATCAGATATTTGGTGACAGTGTGCATGTACTTTGTTCGACAGCTGAGCGGCGACTGCTGCATGCTGACTGTTACATCAGCTACTACTGGCTGTCTGTCTATACTAGTATGCAGCCTACACTGGAAGCTGATTGTGGCTGATAGGACAGTTACATCCCAGCGGTATTGGAAGTGCTTGCTGAAAAGTACAATCATGATTTTACGACAGAAGGCAGTGTTGTATAGTTGAAAGAGATGGAAGATTGATATGGGTTGGGTCTGGCTATCTGTTTTTGGTTGTCAGCAATTTTAACTCTTTTAAGATAAGAGTGAGTAATCTGATAATCTGACATTTTCTCTGTTTTAAATGTCTCCACAAAGTCCTATATTGTGAGTCTTGTGACAATTCATTAGTCATATCATAGGGTTTTGTTCAAACTTAGGAATGTTATTTTTAATGCCCCTTTGCACATTTCATCTTCAGGTCACTGTGACCTTGACCTTTGACATCAATTTGACAAAAAGCTTTGTCCGGAGCATAATTAGTGTGTGAGTACATCTTGGAATGAGGAGTATCACATACTATTTTCAGGTCACTTTGACCTTGACCTTTGACCTAATTTTGTAGAAAAAGATTGTCCATGTGAGTACATCTTTTGATTGCAGATTTCGAGATACCATTTTCTGATCACTGTGACCTTGACTTTTAACCTCAATTCTAGGAAAAGCTTGTCTGAAGCAAATTAACTGCACCACACCACACCACATCAACTTGCTACATAATTGGGTGTGTGAGTACATCTTGGGATGATGGAGTGTCATGTCCCAGCTTCAAATGTTCTTTATTAGTAAATTTACAGGTTTGCATACAACAAAATGCATTTCAGAGTCAAACTCTATGGGAGTATCTGTCGTTTACTGTGACATATTTCTTGTGCTAAATCTGTTGTTGTTGTTTTCCTTCAGTGAGCCGCCTGATAGTGGACAGTTGACCCCAGTCACACCAGACACACCGGAATCTCTAGAGGTTGCAACTATTAACCAAAACTGTATCAACAACCATAAAATATGCAACAGGTGAGCTACCATCCTAGTGTCTCAACATTGTCTTGCTCAAGTTTAAAGTCCAAAATACAGTAAAATGATTTTTTAGATCTCTCGATTACGACCACTAAATTGTGTTATTAGGTGTTTATGACAGGTGACTGCTTAAAGCAAGGTCACAGTAAAACAGAAAGCTCCTTCAGGAGCTTTCTGTTTTACTGTCACCTTGCTTTAAGCTGTCACCACATCTTTTATACAATCAATTAGCCTTTGTTTTAGTGGTCGTAGTAGAGAGGTTTTACTGAATGTTAACTCTAGGAGCCCTAGTTGTGCATAAAAGCATCATTTGAAAACAGTGTACCTTTGAAATTTATACTTGTCCTATGCAAACAGTGAAGGCTCAGATAAGAGGTCCCCCCCCCCCCCCCTTCCTCCTGATAAGGGTCTGCACTGATTGTCATATTACAATGCATTGACAAAAGCAACCATAAATAGCCCAAAACAGACTTGACCCAACTTGAAATGGGAATGTACATTCAAAGTTTAAAGACTTTTCCTCAGTCAAATGATGGACTACCCCTACCCCCCCCCCCCCCCTCCATTGTCTGGATAGGTGTGAATTTTAACTGTCAAAGCATGCATCACATGCTATACCAATTTCAATTTACCTGGTGAGGCCAAGATTATACTCGTGCTCTAGTGATTTTCAATGGTTATTTCTAACCAAACTATCAAGTATAAAGGCTGGGTCTCACACGAGAAGCTTCAATGGTTCTTTGCTACCCACATGTCCATAAGATCCATGCTTTTTGCAAGGAAATTGTCTGGCAAGGCGTTAGGATCAAAAGGTCGTCAGGAGATGTCTTTAAGGGATAAAAAGGTTAATCAAATGGATAGTGCACAAACAGTAGCATCTTGCGGCCCTGGTTATGTATACAAATTTCTATACAGATGTAGACAGATGTTACAAGCATGTACCTGTACGACAGAAAGTGGCTCTCTGAACACAAATAGGAATTGCATATAGCAGTGTTTACTATGCAAGCTGTGAGAGCTTCTTTATCATCTATACATCTGATTGACCCATTCTTAATCCTCTCCTTTCTAGTGTGTTTTCAGTGTTTAAGATCTATGGAAAGAGATTTTCTGCTTTACTTTCAGTCTACTTTAACCCTTTTTTCCCCACAGATATGCCTTATAATGTGATTAGCAAATGCCTTTTCAAGGTTCTACATTACCCTGATAAAATGTAAGAAACATTTTCTGCATCCTGACAGGTGAACACTTAACCCATTATCCCATAGCCTGTTTCTAGTTTTGAAGAAAGGTCACTACTTAAAGCAGGTTGAAAGAAAAGTAGAATGCGCCTTAAGGCGCATTCTGCTTTACTTTGAGCCTGCTTTAAGCTATTATCTGCTAGAATTTAGAAAATATTTCTTAGGATTTTTATTTGTGACAGTATGAATTGGAACTATTTTCTTCAGTAGAGGAATTGATTAAAGGCGTAAAAAAGCGTATTTATGGCATAATGGGTTAAAGCAGGCTGAAAGTAAAGAAGAAAACTCCTAAAGGAAGAAAACATTAATTCCTATATGACTGATGTGTTATGTTTTATGTTGTATTGCAGGGTACCTCATACCAAAGAGATCAAAGAGTTACTTCCCCTAGTCAGCAGCAATAATGGACTGGTTCCAGTCACCCCTGACTCTTCAAGGTCCTGCACACCTATTTCTGTCAGTGCTAGTGGGCCCAGTCCAGCCTGTAGTCCCGTAGGCAGTCCCCTTGGCAAGGGAGACACACTACCTGCTAATGAACATCCAACACATATAAAATGCCAGTGGAAAGATTGTGATACAACTGTAGAAAATGATAACATAATGGAACATATTCGTACTATCCACGTGCAGCCACAAAAGAAAAATGAGACATTTGTATGCTTGTGGGCAGGCTGTAAAGTGTATGACAAGAAATCATGTTCAAAATCATTTCTAGATCGTCACATACTCACCCACAGTGGGGACAAGCCATTTCGGTGTATAGTTGATGGTTGTGGCGCAAGATTTACATCTCAGGGAGGGCTAGAGCGACATGTCAATAGTCATTTTAATGCTCAAGAACAATCACCCAATCAGAAGCACTCAAAACACGGCAGGGAGGACACACCCACAAAGCTGTTCAAACGTAAACGTTTAAAACAGAAACGGGGCATTATGAAAGGTAAGATTTTACAGGCATAATATTCATTGGCACTGGCTGAGGCAAAAGTTGTCATGTGCTTTCGCTATTTCCTCATAGTTCAACTTCAGTTTTTATCTCTGATTATCCCATTACCTCTTAGCCTATTTCTAGCTTTGAAAACAGGTGATCACTTAAAGCAGGTTGAAAGTAAAGCAGAATGTGCCTTAAGGCACATTCTGCTTTACTTTCAGCCTGCTTTAAGCTACCATCTTCTAGGATATGGAAAATATTTCTTCTGGTACATATTCTTGGCTGTATAAACTGGAACGTTTTTTTCAGTGGAGAAATAAATAAGAGGTGTAAAAAGGCGTTTTTAAGGGGTAATGGGTTAAGATAGGCATCTTGCAGACACAGGCATGACATTTAATTCCACAGAATTTTTGTTAAAGTTTGTCAGCTGCCTCGTACATGTATCTGGAAAGTCCGGCGAAATCGGCATTAGGAGAAACTGTTAAAGACAAACAATTTTCGTCATTGAGCGAAAGAGTAAAGCTGAGCTGAAGATTTCTTGCAATGCTATGGCACTCCTGTAGATTTGGTGATTCCACCTTGTGGTTTCAACACTACAAACAATGTTATGCATATGGCAATGTTATACAGCCAAAGCTTAATGGCAATGATATGCAGCTGAAGCTGTCTGACAATGTTATGCAACTAAAACTGTCTGACAATCTTACACAGATAAATCGTTACAGCAATGTTACACAACTAAAACTGTCTGACAATCTTACACAGTTAAAGCTGTCTGACAATGTTATGCAACTAAAACTATCTAACAATCTAACACAGCTAAAGCTGTCCGACAATGTTACACAACTAAAAGTGTCTGACAATCTTACACAGTTAAAGCTGTCCGACAATGTTATACAACTAAAAGTGTCTGACAATCTTACAAAGTTAAAGCTGTATAGCAATGGTATACAGCTGAACCTGTCTGACAATGTTATGCAGTTGAAGCTGTCTGACAATGTTATGCAACTAATTCTGTCTGATATAAATATTCGGCTAAAGTTTCCTCACACTTTTAAGCAACTGAAGCTGTTTGACAGCGTTACACTCTTGAAACTGTTTGGAAATATCTTCTTATTCCCAATGTTGCATAGTGTTATAAAGCTTGTGTTTGAAGAAATGCGTGAAATTTAAAATATTCGCTGAGCCTGTATCTATCCTGTTATTGAAAAAATTGAATCAATTTAAATTATTGTCAGTTGTAAATCATGTTGTAAAGGAAAATGCAAATCTTCAGAATATGGGCATGCATGGTATGTTAAGTTGATTAAATCCTAAGATTTTTCATTCACTGAAAAAAATGTTCTTTAACAAAAACTGTTTTTTTGAAAAGAGAAGCCAAAACTGCAGGTTTTAGTGAAGAACAGTCATAAAGAAACCTGAATGAAGAAGCAACAGGGCTTTAGAGACGGACAAAGTCCTGCTTAACCCATTACCTCATAAATACGCCTTTAATTTATTCCTCCACTGATGGAAATAGTTCCGATTTATACAGGAACATGTAGCAAAAGATTTTCTATATTTTATCAGATGATAGCTTAGAGCAGGCTGAAAGTAAAGCAGAATGCCCTAAGGCGCATTCTGCTTTACTTTCAATCTGCTTTAAGTATTCACATGTTTTCGAAAATAGAAACATGATATGGGGTAATGAGTTAATGCAATACGTACAAAAGTAATACCAAACGCTTACTACATTACCTTTATCCTGGATTAACTCTTTCCTCCCTAAAACTTCAAATGGACAATCCCAGTTTCCATTTTAGTCTAGTCCATTTCTGACTTTTAAGGGTTGTTTTTGTCAATTTTTTGCATTTTGACAAACAGTGAAGACCCAGATCAGAGGGCTCCGTAAGGAGCCCTCTGATCTGGGTATTCACTGTTTGCATAGGACAAGTGCACTTTTCACATGTATACTGTTTGAAAAGGACGCCTATATGCGGGACTAGGGTTCAAAGGGTTAAGCTGTCTGTGAGCTATTCTAAGGACTATAAATTTACATTTCATTTCAATGTACACTGAGTACAATTTAATATTATTACTGATTTGAATCAACCGTATTGATCTGGGTCTGCACTGTTTACAAAAATATACAATTGATGTTTACAGCATAGGAATGGATTAGGTTGTACACTGTGTGCAAATAGTACATTTTATACTGGTTTCCAGTAGTTGACTGTAGTTTAAATGAATGCTGAGCTCACTTCCTGTATTTGGTCACTGTGAATGAATCAAGGAGTTCCCGTCTCATCCATGATCCTGGGTGGTCTGCCTCAAAGATTGACACGGACTCGTCTTGTGAAAAGAAATGTCAACCAATGAATATTACAGTCAAAACTGATAAGCTTCCACTTTGTTAAGAAATATGCAGGTATCTCAAAATAAGTGATTGCTCAATGTAGGACAAAATAATGCAGAAAGCTCCAAAAGGAGCTTCCTGCATTACTTTTGTCCAGCATTAAGCTGAAACCTTTCTAGAATTAACTGATTTTAAAAACATGAAGTGATCTCTTTAAACAAGTAAGACTATGTGGTTTTTCAAAAACAAACTTTTCACGTCATTTTTATGTGTGAAATGAAGAGTTAAAGTTTTATATCCTAAATATAAGAATAATTTATTTGTAAATCATTATTGTTGGAGGGAATTTTATACTTAAAGAGTACATTTAATTAAATTTTAAGGAGTTTGCTGCTTTTATTTCAATCTGCTTTAAACAAACCCCATGAACCAAAAACAAGCAATGATGGAAACAGTTTTGAAGCAGTTTAAAAGTAGAGCAGAATATGCCTTTAGGTGCATGCTGCTTTACTTTCAGCCTGTTTTAAGCTTCCATCTGCTAGGATATAGGAAATATTTCTTATAAGACACATTTATTGGCCATTACTGTACTATTTTCTTCAGTGGAGAAATTTATTGCTTAACAAGGTTTATCTATGGAGTAAAGGGTTAATTGTAGTTCCATCATGATCAATAATGCCCTTCACTTTCATCAAATGAGAAATGTTGATAAAAGAGACTGTGATAATAAATGTTGAGGGATTAAAAGTATGAATACACAGCTATCAGGAGAAGCCTAGTTTTTGGTAGATTTATCTCCATAGTGAATCGCAAATGTCACTTTCAGCTTATTGATCAGAAAATAACAAATACCCGCACGTTATATTGAATTTCATTGCCTGGCCAAGACTTGAAAACTAATAATATGTCCCTAATTCCATGCATGAAGCCTTTTAACCCTTTACCTGATAGCCAATTTCTATTACTTAAAATAGGTGACTACTTAAAGCAGGTTGAAAGTAAAGCAGAATGCGCCTAAGGGCGCATTCTGCTTTACTTTCAGCCTGCTTTAAGCTAT
Source organism: Gari tellinella (assembly GCA_922989275.2). NCBI lineage: Eukaryota > Metazoa > Mollusca > Bivalvia > Cardiida > Psammobiidae > Gari > Gari tellinella. The sequence goes on from OV277860.1 coordinate 86,476,110, forward strand.
CATGTGCTATAATATAGAAAATATTCCCTATAATACATATTCATTACTGATTAAATTGGAACTATTTTCTTCAGCGGATGAATAAATCATATGGATCCGCTAAAAGGCGGTTCTATTGGGAAAAGGGTTAAAGACCACTCAAAAGAAAGTCACTTATCAGTGTGTAAAGGCAGGCGACTGCTTAGAACAGGATATATTTCCCTTATAGAAATGCTTGATTTGATCTGAATCATCATGCTGCTTTCAAACCCCACCCAAGCTGTGTTTTGCATACAAAAGAATAACCCTTTTCCACACAGGAATGCCTTATAATGCGGTTACACTTCTGCTATGCACATATACATTTAGGTACACTTTTTGAAAACAGTTTAGACCCAGATCAGAAGTAGGATCTGTCTGTCGTGAGTCTGCACACTTTCTTGGGTGAAATTTTCCCAAATTTTATTAGGTTATTTATTTTAAGTGTATTTCATGCTTCTATTTCTTTCCTGATTCATTGAAACTTGTCCTACATCTTGTGACTAGATTCACGCAAAGTTTAGTTGTTAATTAACCCGTTACCCAATAAATATACCTTTATACACCATTGATTTATTCCTCCGATAAAGAAAACAGTTCCTATTTAAACAGTAGTAAACATGTACCGAAAGAAATATTTTCTATATTCTAGCAGATGGTGGCTTAAAGCAGGCTGAAAGTAAAGCAGAATGTGCCTTACGGCACATTCTGCTCTTCTTTCATCCTGCTTTAAGTGGTCACATATTTTCAAAACTAGAAATAGTCTATGGGGTAATGGGTTAAGTAATGTAGAAAGCTCCTGTAGGAGTTGTATGCTTTAAAAATATTGAAAATGCTATAAATGAGATGTAGGGGATCACATGTAATGATAATTGGTGACTAATGGCTTTGGTACATTCAAGGTGAGTTTTGAAAAATATATTCAGTTTGCTTTATAAACCCTTTCTTCCATGAAATTCAAATGGACAATTCCAGATTCTAATATACATTTAGTCTAGTTTTTGATTGACCATTTAGGGCTGGAAGCCTTCCAGCTGGCTTGCGGAAGGTCGGTGGTTCTACCCAGTTGCCGATTTGTGCCTGAAACAGTGCATAAAGGACTTCTGGGGTCTTCCTCCACCTATAATTAGCTGGACGTCGCGATATGACAGAAATACTGTTGAAAGCGACGTAAATTCAAAACAAACAAATAAATAAACCATTTAGGGCTGTTTGTTACATTGTATTGCAAAATAACAAACAGTACAGACCCTGATCAGAGAGCTCCTTTGTCTACACTGTTGGCATAAGACAAGTATAATAATTCCTTACAAGTACACTGCTTGCAAAGGATGTGTATATATGCATGACTAGGATTCAAATGGTTAAAAACCTTAAAAAACTCTGTACATAATCTGTAGATCTATACACCTTTAATGCATATAATTAATTCCTTCATGTAGATTAACTGATCCATTTTATACAGAAACAAGTATGCAACATAAGGAATATAAATTTCTTATATCCTAGCAGATTCTAACTTAAATCAGACTGAAAGTAAAGCAGAATGTGCCTTAAGGCACATTCTGCTTTACTTTCAGCCTGCTTTAAGTGGTCACATGTCTTCCAAACTAGAAACAGATTATGGAGTAAAGAGTTAAAGCCATATAAGTTTAGCTGTCACCTGTTTTAACCCCATATATTGGTGTTTGTTTGAGAGGTGTATATTTGTGAGGCTTTACTGTCTTTGTGTCTGCGGTAAACTTATTGGAATTCATTCTCCTTGCCAGGCTTCACAGGCATGTTAGTTGATTTGTTCTTGAAATGTAAAATTACTTCTTGCTGTTAGCTTAGACACTTTGATTGTTGATATCTGACAGGCGACACAGATAAACATCAGTTGGAATACAAAGCGAGGAGCTTTTAGCGACTCATTCTGGTCTCTTTGTTCTATCAGTTTTTATCTAATAAATATTAATGGAAATAGAATAGCTAGTAATACAAGCTCACCTGAGAGCAGGTTGTGTTTAACCCATTCCCCCATAAAAATGCCGTTTGACACCTCTAATTTATTTCTCCACTGAAGAAAATAGTTCTAATTTATACAGTTATGAATATAAATCATAAGAAATAATTTCTATTTTCTAGAAGATGGTAGCTTAAAGCAGGTTGAAAGTAAAGCAGAATGTGCCTTAAGGCACATTCTGCTTTACTTTTAACCTGCTTTAAGGGGCCACCTATCTTCAATACTAGAAACAGGCTATGGGGTAATGGGTTAAGACATTCTATTGTGATCAGTTTTGTGTTTTGTTGTTCTTCATCAACAGTTAAATGTTTATATATAACCCTTATGCTGTATTTTCAATAGATTTATTTTCCTGATGAAATATTGTTTTACTACATTGTCTCTAGAGGTTTAAAATTGCCTCCAAAATAGAATAATGTATGACAAACAGTGCAGACACTTGTCATGGGTCCTTAAGAATTAAGTCCTCTAATCGAGGTCTACACTGTTTGCAATGGAACTAAAGGTACATTGATCCTTTGAACCCTAGTCACGCATACCTGACTGTGTCTGTTGCTAACAGTGTACCTCTTAAGAGCACACTTGTACTATGCAAACAGTGAATACCCAGATCAGATGGCTCCTAAACATGTCATATTGCAATACATGGACAAACCACTAAACTTTGAAAAAAAAGAATAGACTTAAATTGGAAACTGGGAATTTTCTAAGTTTCATAGAAGAAAAGGTTATTAAACATAGTACAGTCAAACTCAAGTGGTCTGATTCAGAATTGATGTAAAGCATAGCAATTTGTAAGACAGGTTACAACAGGGTATTATGGAGGACAAAAGTTAATGCAGAAAGCTCCACAGTGGTGCATCTGCATATTCCTCTCCTCCACAAAAAACCTGACTTGAAAAGGCTGCAGCTTAATGCAAGATGATAGTAAAGCTGAAAGCTCCTAAATGCTTTCTGCTTTATGTTCATCTTACTTTAAGCAGTCAGTGGCCATAATCACTTTGATAAAGGTGATCAACACTTTTGGTTATAATGGAAAGAGTTAAGGAATCTTAAAACAGAATTGAGGTCTTTACTTTAATTAAGTCAATTAGTGACTTTTAAAATACTATAAATGGAGATAACAGGTCTTTACTTTTAGTTGCTTAACCCATTACCCCATAAATAAACCTTTTTACACCTTTAATTTATTCCTTCATGGCAAAAATTATTTCCATTTTAAACAGTCATGAATATGTAATATTTTCAATGTTCTAGCAGATGGTAGCTTAAAGCAGGCTGAAAGTAAAGCAGAATGTGCCGTAAGGCACATTCTGCTTTACTTTCAACCTGCTTTAAGTGGTCAACTTTCTTCAATACCAGAAATAAGCGTATGAGAAAATGGGTTAATACAAAATTAACTATAAAAGAAGATAAAAAGAATAAAATATGTGAAGAAATGGACTAATATCCTTGTTGCAAATAGAGCAACAAGTGACTGCATCTATAAGACAGAGGGGAGTACCAGTTACAGCAAACTGCTGTTACAAGAGAGAGGAATACATTGATAGTATGTCTACACTAAGAATAGAAACCAGACAGTTTCTTTGTTTATCACTAATTCATACCAGCAGAGTAGCTATAAAAAGGCAATGCATTTATTTTATTACCCACTTACCCAGTACTACAGTACCCCCTCTCTTCAGCAACATAATAGTAATAACTTAAATTAATAGGAATCTTTAAAGACTTGGGAATGCTTATTGCAGGGTAAAAGTAATGCAGAAAGCTCCTTTTGGAGCTTTCTGTATAACTTTTGTCCTGCATTAAGCTGTAACCAGTATAAGACCATCACTTTGAGGATTATTGTGAGGGTCGTTATTGGGAGGGTTGACTGTAAAGCTGTACATATGGATGGGATACATTTGTTTGATTCTATGTTTTCATTGCACTTGTAAGCACAGGCAAAAAGCATAATAATAAGCAAAACTGTTAAGGCTTAGAATTGTCGGCATAATTAAGTGCCTTAGGACGCTTTAACCTCTATCCTTTCTATTAGGACTATTATAAGGTCGTTGCCCCTTTCTATGGTCACAGGTTCAACTTGAGTCTGACTCAGTCAAAAAACAAGTAGTTGAAATTACTTTACATGTATATAAAAAATGTAAAGAAAAAAAAGTTTATCAGTTCAAACAAGCCTCTTACATCCATTAAAAAAAGCAATAATTTTTGTGCCCAATCTGGATGTCAATCGCTTTAACTTTTTTAACCCTAGACACGCACATATGTGTCATTTGCAAACTGTGTACCTGTGAGAAGTACTCTTGTCCTATGCAAACAGTGTTCTATAAGGAGCCCTCTGATCAGGGTCTACACTGTTTGTCATTTTGACATATATTGTAAAAATCAACCTTAAAAAGTCAAAAATGGACTACATGTACACTAAATTGAAAACTAGAAATTTCCATTTTAGGTTTCAGGGAGTAAAGGGTTAAACATTAAAAATCTTCCACATAATTATGTGCCATAGGACACAGCTAGTGTACACCTTTCTCCCCATAAGAGCCATCCATATAATATATTATGACACCTACCCTGCCCGCCCCTACGGTACCCTGCCCAGATAAATGCAATCAAGTGATGATTCATTGATAGTGTTATGAATAGGTGGCAGCTTAACCCATTACCCCATAAATACACTTTTTACGCCTTTAATTTATTCCTGGACTAAAGAAAATATACCCATTTTATACAGTCTTGAAGTACATGTATGTAATTTGAAGTATAAAGAATTTTTTCAGTTTCCTAGAAGATGGTAGCTTAAAGCTGACTGAAAGTAAAGCAGAATCATGAATGCGCCTTGAGGCGCATTCTGCTTTACTTTCAACCTGCTTTAAGTGGTCACCTGTTTGCAAAATTATAAACAAGCTATGGGGTATCATAATAGGTTAAAGAAACTGTAAAAGTAGAGCAGAAAGTTACTTAATGACCTTTCTGCTTTACTTTCATTTTGCTTGTTTATCAGCCACCTGCCTTCCAATATAGAAATACTCTATACATTCTTTTTCAGTTGAATATTGGCATTTTACTCTTAACCTTTTCCCCCATAGAAGCGCCTTTTAGCGCATATGATTATATTCCTCCGCTGAAGAAAATAGTTCCAATTTAATCAGTCATGAATATACTATTAAAGGTAATATTTTCTATATTCTAGCACGATATTCATCTTAAAAGCAGGCTAAAAGTAAAGCAGAATGTGCCTTAGGAGCATTCTGCTTTACTTTCAACCTGCTTTAAGTGGTCACCTCTTTCAACCTGCTTTAAGTGGTCACCTATCTTCAATTTATACTAGAAATAGACTATCAGGTAAAGGGTTAAGAGGTTATAGACAGTTAGACTGCCCAGATATAGTGTTAAAGTCACTGAACACAGTGAGTTAAAACTGTGTCGGTATGATAGAAGCTGTTAGACAGTCACTAATAAATCACATTGACCTAGCAAGGTACATTCAACTTTATGGTGTCCATTGACCTCTAGGTGAGGAGCCTTAGGACTTGGGACAGATATTTACATTGCTGTAATTAGGTCATCACCTTCGAGTATTGTCCTGCTGAATATTCATATGTACAACTCTTGTCTACTATGAACATCTACATGTATTACCTGAACTATTACATTGGCTAACAAGTGACCATTTTCCTCATTAGTTGCTTCCAAAACACACAGATGAAGACTAATGAATCCAAAACAATAAAACCATGTGCCAGGTCCAAATTCATGGCGGCTGACATCTTGGTTATATTGTTCAGACTATAACAATAAGTTATGACTAAAACACAGACTTCTCTAAATTCAATGGTACACCATCGTTTTTTAGCTCACCTGAGCTAGCTCAGGGTGAGCTTTTGCAATCCTTGAATGTCCGGCGTCAACAATTTTAGTGTCCAATCTTTCTCAAACTTGCTCAGATTGTTTATTATCATAAGAGTTCATATGAGTATGATTATTGTTGAAATCGGGCCAATAGGTCGAGAGTTATCTTTCTTTGAATTGCTGAAAATGCCATATTTAATGATGTTAACACTCTAGAGGCCACAATTTTTATCCAATCTCTCTTAAACTTGCTCAGATTGTGTATGACCATAAGAGTTCAAATAAGTGCAATTATGGTTGAAATCTGCCCTTGAATTGCTGAAAATGCCATATCTAACAGCGTACTACAGTTTTCAATGGATTTTGATTATACTTGCACACAAAGTATATAGCTATTAGTTCTCGAAGGAGTGCAATTATTGTTGTAATCTAATTATTGTGGAAATAGTTATCTGCCCTTGATATACTTTGAAATGCTAGAAAAAGGCTTCATTTCAGTATTGTTTAGGCTCTTAAGTTACCTGACCTTGATGTACAGTAAATAAATCTACTATACTAGAATTATAAGGTTGTATTCCAAAGTTGTTTACATGCTATACTACAAATTTGAATGGATTTAGATAAAATGGGTGAAACAGAAAGGTAAAGCTATCAGGTTTCAGTACAACAGGTGAGCGATATCAGGGCCTTCAGGCCCTCTTGTTCAGTGGTCTTGTATGCACATTCCTAGACTAGAAAATGGTTGAAGAGAATAAAATGGTACATAAATCGCTGTTTCAATGGTCTGTTCTCACTCAGACCATTGATTCTACCATTAAAAGACCAATTTTATTTCAATGGTGCGCTAAAATGTTGAAATCAGTTCGTTTTAAGGCTGTTTCAATGGATTTTTCTTGGGAAATGGTCAATGCTAAATCAAGGTTCTTAATGTTTTTTAACCATTTCATTTTGCTAAGGGAGGTTATGTGTTTATTTTGATATCTTCCCCACTGTACAAGAAGTTTGTATATCGGGAGGGATTAATACCGTGATGTGGCTTTTGCATTATATGTATTTATGGTTTTAATAATCCATTTAGCCACACCTTGCAGGGAAGGGCCTTCATAATTATGGAAAAACATACAGCTAACCACAACACCATCCTACCTTGAGCAAATATCCTTTCACTGCTCGATATTCATGAATATGTATTTTCTTTCACCCTTTTTAGTTGACATTAATAGGTTTGACCCGCATACCTGTATTTGGAAAAGTCTTTAAATTTTATCATTTTGGACATTTCATCATGAAAAGTACATTTTATGTATCATAATCCTTATAAATGAACCTATTAATGTTTATTGTCTAAGGTTCACAAATTAGACTTTAGAAAACAGCAAGACCCTGACCTCATCACTGAGGATCAGCACTGTTTGCAATTTTGTTTGAAATGATGTGCAGTATGGACAATTAAATGCCACAGTGTCTTTAAATCACCCTTGTATAGATTTACATGTATTACAAATCCAGCACGCACATAGCGAGAGTTGATAGCAACATACAGGCATAAATGGGTTAGCCAAATTGTCAATTGGAATTACATCCACACATCTAGATTTAATACTTATATGTGGAAAATTGCCTAGTCATCCTCAATCAATATATAGATCATGACAGTGGTCAACATGGGTCCCATTCCGAGGATCAGTTTAAAGCACCTACATCTCCATATAAGCTCATATGCCTTTTTATGCCTCTATTATATTCTGCTCCACAAAGGGAAATTATAAGTTCCACTCTATACAGTTATGAATATGCACCATTAGAAAGTTGCTATTGAAGTTTTCTGCTTTACTTCATTTTCCTAGGCTCTCCAATAAAGATGCACTTTTATGAGCCTTAAAAGGTTATAGTTCTACTTTATACATTGTTGGACATAATTTCTGCATCCTTAACTAGGATAATGAATATATTTTGGTGCATATTCATGACTATATATTGGAACTATTTATTGAATCAGTGTAGGAATAAACTCAAGGCATAAAAAGGCATATCATTGCCATGATGATGGTTAATGGGTTAAGCCATCACCAATCTGTGAGGTGATTTGTACTTTTCACTGAAAGAGTTAATAAATAGAAAATGTTGAGAAAACTTCTCATTTCCAGAACCCCAACTCTTAACCCTTTACCTCATAGCAATAACCCCAAAGGCGTATCTGTCAGGGATATAGATAAGAGATATTTGGCTATCTATAACCAGTATCTGTCTGATAAGAGTACACACTCTCACCAATACACCTAATTGGAAATATTGGAAAATTAGCGTGAATTTGACACCTGTCATTTTCAATCCCTATTAAATGCCCTTTTGCTTAAATATAGCATAGTAGTGTACATGTCAATTTTGGAGAAAATTTAATTCCCTTTCTAACGGTATCATTCTTATACAATTTGAACTATGAATAAGTAGAATGTCACTGGGTTAAAATGATACAAGTCAATATATTTCCAATCCTTTTTATTACTGACACTTAGATTTATGGTACCTGTTATTTTCAAGCCCTTACAACTGCTTTTTGCTTCACAAAATCATAACAGTGTATATGTGAAGTTTGTAGACAATTAAATGTTCTTTCTAACGGTGTAATTTTCATACAATTTTAAGTTTGAATAAGTTGCATGCAATTGGGTGAAAACGATACAAGTCAATATATTTTTACTTAGATTTATGTTACTATGGTAAGTATATATACCGCATGGAGTAACGATTTACCTGCTGTCTACAATAGAATACAATAGAATAGCATTTCAAAACAACTAAGATCCAGATAAAACGCCTAGTAACTCGGAGTCCGATCTGGATCTAAGCATTGATACAGCTCAGATTCTCAGTAACTCGGAATCTGATCTGGATAAAAGCAATGATATAGCTCAGATACTTAGTAACTCGGAGTCTGATTTGCATTTTATGAATTAAATATTCCTTTGGTATAAATTCAGACAGTTTGGATCCCGATCACAATGTTGAGTGACTCGGCGTCACAACTGTTTGATATCTATCAGAATTTTTTTTTTCACGTAAATTCCTACGCAATCAGTTTGAATTTTGATCAGACGCCATGTAGATTGGCACTGCATCAGGATCCAAACTGTTTGACATCTTAGAGAACATTCAATTATTTTGCATTATAGTTTTACAAAAGCGATTTGGATGAAGATGAGACGCCGAGTAGCTCGCCATCTGATCAAGATCTAAACAGATTTACATTTTATGAAGAAATATTCCTTTGAAGACAAAACCCGGTAAATTCAGACAGTTTGGATCCCGATCACAATGTTGAGTGACTCGGCGTCGTAACAGTTTAATATATATAAGAATTTTTTTTCACGTGGATTCCTACGCAATCAGTTTGAATTTTATTCAGACGCCGTGTAGATCGGCACTGCATCAGGATCCAAACTGTTTGACATCTTAGAACACATTCAATTATTTTTTATTATAGTTTTACAAAAGTGATTTGGATGAAGATGAGACGCCGAGTAGCTCGCCATCTGATCAAGATCTAAACAGTTTTACATTTTATGAAGAAATATTTCTTTGATGTAAATTCAGACAGTTTGGATCCCTATCACAATGTTGAGTGACTCTGCGTCGTAACTGTTTGATATCTATTCGATTTTTTTTCTCACGTGAATTCCTACGCAATCAGGTTGAATCTTGATCAGACACCGCGTAGATTGTCTCTGCATCAGGATCCAAACTGTTTGACACCTTTGCATTATTCATTTTTTTCTTTCTTTCTAGTTTTAAACACATTTGATGTAGATGAGACGCCGAGTAGCTTGGTTCTCATCAGGATCCAAAATGATTCACAGCTCTTTTCGTTTCATTTTTACAGCTTGGATCAAGATGAGAATCCGAGTTGCGAGATGGGACAGTAAAAATTTGTCACAGACCTGCAGATGTGATTTGCTTGATTGGTTAATTAGTTGATTGATATTTCTGTCTACCGCCTAGGATTATACTTACTTTTGATGAGCCGAAGCTTTATTTATCCCCGAGCCGAAACTTTATTACCCCGCTTCCGGTGTGTCACGCAACGGTCAAGCGGCTTCCCCCTGTGATATTTTTGTAGATACATTGTAGCATGCATGTGGAGCGTGCTCTATGGAATTCCGCGATTCCATTGGTTAACTATATTTAGATGTTGACCTCAGGAACAGTTAGAAACTTTTTGCATATTTCATAAGTTGACATAGATCGTACTTTCCGAAAAATGACGAGTAGTGAGTTCAGTATCATATGCACGTCTTACGGAGATCACCAATCAACAATAGGTCACACCTAATGACCTAAGCCTCGTTTTAAGAAATTATTTGTGTAGCAACCCTATAATTAGATTTGGGATTTCGGAAGATATTTGAACACACTTTAAATGTGTAGACACCCGGACAGTAAAATTTCAGTAGAAGAATGATATTTAAGCCGCTAAATAGAGGACTCGCTCTAACCCGCTCTCATCAGGTAATTGATGAACCCGCAGAAAGCCGCGCTTATCAGGGAATAGATAAAGTCGCGCTTTTACGGGCTCATAAGGTAATAATGAAACATGCGCTGACACGCGCGCATAAGGTAAAGGGTTAAGAGTTTAGAGGTTTTGTTCTTGTTAATGATTGAAGAGCTGGATGGATATGTTAGATATAAAAACAATTTATAGAAAATTAAATTTAACCCTTTAAGTATCTCATAGCCAGTTTCTAATGTTGAAGACAAATGATCACTTAACTCTTTCCCCCCTGAAACTTTAAATGGAAAATTCCAGATTCCATTTTAGTCTGGTCCATTTCTGACTTTTAAGGGTTGTGTTTGTCAATGTTTTGAATTATGACAAACAGTGAAGACCCTGATCAGAGGGCTCCTTTCGGAGCCCTCTGATCTGGGTCTTCACTGTTTGCACAGGACAAGTGTACTTTTCACATGTTCACTGTTTGAAAACAACGCCAATATGCGGGACTAGGGTTCAAAGGGTTAAAGCAAGTTGAAAATAAACTATTATATGAATGCAATTATTTAAAGATCAATGTCCCTATGGGGTAGTCTGATAAGCCTTACTACGTGACTGCTGACTTTTCAAGTGGACTCTTCCATTTATTCAGTAATGACCTGTTTAGTTAACATCAGCTCTTGTGGTATTTTACAACCTATTAAAAATTATCACATACATTGCAGACCCTGATCAGAGGGCTACTTCATGATCGAGATCTACTCCATTAAAAAATAACAAATGATGTTTTTTTTTTACTCATTTCCTGCACAATAAAGATTAAACCACATCTAAGTTCAATATGCTTTTCAACAAAATAAACATTTAAACATATAACAAAGTTCTGAAAAGTCAAACTGATAAATTTACTTAACACTTGTTTGAAACATTATGTTAGAGTAAAAATGTTGCAACCCAGGAACAGTTTACATATTTTATTAGCACTTGGAGAGCTGGATTTTGTCAGTTCTCACATGTTATCCCTTTCTATGCTGGAAACCTGTGTATATTTCGCAAACAGTGTAGACCCTGATCAGAGGGCTCCTTCAGGAGCCCTCTGATCAGGCTCTGCACTGTTTGCTTTACATTAACTTTTCCAATATTCTTTTAAAGTAGATGTAAAACTCAAGGTAAACTGGTCACTTGTCAATATTGAAGTAGTCCATGTGAAGGTTTCAGAATAAAGAGAGTTAAATTTGCCACAGTTACTGGAGCATGGCACTCCCGCTGACAGCTGATATATAGAACCCTTGTAACAACACATGCAAACACGCACTGTTAACATCATTAGACTGGATCCAGATCAAATAACAATTCACTATGTCAAACATATATTTTAAAATCATAGCACACAGTTTTCATCAAGTTTGAATTCGCTGAAACTGACTCAAAATATTTGCTGATAAATTTCATGTATGAAAGAAACTTAGTATTGAAGGGATGACTTCTACTTTCTCTTAAATTGCTGAATGATCCCTCAGCTGCCAGTGCTAACAGAACAGATCCAGATTATACAAGCAATATATACAATCCTATCAGCTTTAATTGTATTGATAAGAACAGGCCAGCCAAATGGGGGTAATAGAAATAGCTATGTGATAATAATTATTGTTATTCTGTTTGTTTAATAAAAATCACCATAGCAAAGGTTCAAGCCCTTTTTATGATGAATTTTTCAAATGGACTTATAATTTCACATGGACTGTTTTAATAAGATATTTCAAAAACTAAAACAAACAGTGCAGACCCTAATCAGAGGGCTCCTTAAGGAGCCCTCTGATCAGGGTCTACGCTGTTTGCAAAGTAGATATAATTTATACTAGTTTCCAATATAGAACTGGTTAATGTTTTATAAGTGAGGGTAATAATGTGAGTTGGTGAATGGATGTGACCCATATGTGCCCAGGTCGGTAGTGTGGTAAACCACTCTGGTTCCCGACCTCATCACATGGGCTCACACAATGACCCCAGCTTCTGTGAAGGTAATTTATCGGGTAACCACAAGGCTGAGGAGAGATTTTTTTTCATGGATGTTTTTGTCATCAAGAATTACTGACAGATGTTGTCTAAGTTTGGGGACTGCTTATAACATTTTCCATTTAACTGTTTTCATTTATTTCTCAATAACATAGTATGTTATGACTACTCTATATTTCTAAGGAGTTAAAGTCACAGCATTGGCTTTTTGTGAAGACAAGGAAGTTACTATAGTAGTATTTAAGATGTGTGTATTTTCTGGAGTTAGGCATTTTCTTCCTAGATTAAGTGCCTTAATTTCAGGCCTAGATCTATTGCTCATAGAAACATCTTTTCATGGATTATCTTAACCCTTAGCCTGCCACTCACGACTATAGCTCCATATGCAAACAGCTTGGATCCGGATGAGACGCCGAGTAACTCGGCGTCTCATCTGGATCCAAGCTGTTTGACACTCGGACAACATTTTCAGCAATTTTGAGCAACTTTGAAGCACTTTGAAACTTGAAGCAGACGAGAAATATAGCAGACAAAAATTTATTTGGCGGGCTAAGGGTTAATCCAGGTTACCAAAGCTTCAGACAAGAGGGAGTAAACTAAACATGTACAGTATTTTCTCCTTTATGTCTCAATCAAAAGCCTGTGTTGTGACTGCTGGTGAATAATCTCAATAAGACAATTCTAATGAGTAGTCACCATCTAATGAGTAGTCATAATCAAAGGGATGAATTGAGACAAAGGTTTAAAATACTGACCTTACCAGGTATATGGAGTTATCTTGGCCTCTGTTTTACAATACAAGCAGCTTAACCCATTACCCCATAGCCTGTTGCTAGTTTTGAAGACAAGTGAGCACTTAAAAGCTTGTTGACAGTAATGCTAGGTTCACACCAACGGCGCTTTGATGGCGCTTTAAAGCGCAGTGCAAAGCGGCACCAAAGCGTAACAAAACTTGATTAAAGCACCAGGGTCGTAATAGATCGTGGTAAAGCTTGGAGTAAATTTTTTATTAAGCGGGACATTCGGCAAGAGCGCACAATTTTTTTAAACTGTTTAAAAATTTGGGGCGCTCTGTCACGAATTGATTAAAGCGCCTAGAGCGTATCAAAGCTTATCAAAGCTTAACAAAGCATAACAAAGCTCAGCAAAGCTTGACTCAAAGCGTAGGAAAGCTTAACAGAGCTTGGTTCAAAGCGGGGACCCCATTCTTCACGGTCTGTCACCACTTGACACGCTTCGTTAAGATGTCTCAAGATTTGTTACGATCTGGCATGAAGATCTGACACGAGGTCAGACGCTTTCATCAAGATCTGACACGATTTGTTACGTTTTCATAAAGGACTCTGATGCTTTCCCACGAATTGAGACGCTTCGATCAAGGACTGACATGTTTTGTTAGGCTTTGTTACGCTTGGCAAGTTTCTTCACGCTCTTTCACGCTCTTAAGGGCTAGGATGTAGTTATACAACATTAAGGAGACAAACATCATGTCTTCTTCAGATAGACCATGCTCTGGTACATCTGGAACTTCTGGATCTTGTTGTTCTGCCATCGTGTTCTGGAGTTAAAGATGCAATGATTTTGTGGAACTTCTGCATCTTTATATAGGCTCTGGATAAAAATCGGCATGAAATCGGCAATTTTGACATTTTCCAATGCGTAACAGAGCTGAACAGAGCGTAACAATGCACAACAAAGCTTGATAATCGTATCAGAGCCTGATTTAAAGCGCCATAATCGCATCAAAGCGTAATAAAGTGTAGTAAAGCTTATCAAAGCGTGATTTCAAGCGTAACAAAGCCTGATCAAAGCGCATGGAACCGTAACAAGTCGGGATATAATTCGTCCCAAAGCCGCAACCAATTCGTATCAGAGCTTATCAGAGCGTAAGAGAACGTGATGTTTTTGGAAAAGTTAACAAAAATGACGACGCTTTGTTCGCTGATTTTAAGCGCGTCATTTGCCGTTGGTGTGAACTTAGCATAAAGCAGATTACTCCTAAAGGTGCATTCTGCTTTACTTTCAACCTGCTTTATAGCTGCCATCTAGAAAGATACAGGAACATGCCTTATGTGTTTGATGTTCAGGACTTAAATTAATTTTCCTTTAAGTGTGGAAATAATTTGAGGCATAAAATGACATCTTGACAGACAATGATGAGAATCGAACCAGATAGTAACTATAATGGATAATCAAACCCCTCTGACAACTGATAATCAATTGATAATCAATAGTTAGCAAACATCAAATAGACAATTACCTTTTCTAATTGAGTCTTGTCCATCCCATTGCCCTATAGTCTGTTGAAATTCTGGTCTTTTAAGACACTGGTGACCACTTAAAGCAGATTACTCCTAAAGGTGCATTCTGCTTTACTTTCAACCTGCTTTATAGCTACCATCTGGAAAGATACAGGAACATGCCTTATGTGTTTGATGTTCAGGACTTAAATTAATTTTCCTTTAAGTGTGGAAATAATTTGAGGCATAAAATGACATCTTGACAGACAATGATGAGAATCGAACCAGATAATAACTATGGATAATCAAACCCCTCTGACAACTGATAATCAATTGATAATCAATAGTTAGCAAACATCAAATAGACAATTACCTTTTCTAATTGAGTCTTGTCCATCCCATTGCCCTATAGTCTGTTGAAATTCTGGTCTTTTAAGACACTGGTGACCACTTAAAGCAGGTTGAAAGTAAAGCAGAATGCAGTCACCATTTACTAGAACATAGAAAATATTTCTTATGATGCTGCAGATGCATATTAATTTTATGACTGTTTAAATTGGAATTATTTTCTTGAGTGGAGGAATGAATTAACCGCATAAAAGTCTATTTTTTTAGCAATAGGTTATTGGTTGATCTTTACAAATTATTGCACAATGTCCCCTGCGAAATTTTCAAGAACAGTTCAAGAAATGTTCCTGAACTGTTCTGGAATTATGTTCAAGAATTGTTCTTGAACTGTGCTTAAACAGTTCAAGAACTGTTCAGGAACTGTTTTTGAACTTTAAATGAGACAAATTTTAAAGAACTTTTGGTTCAAGAACAGTTCAAGAACCATTTGTTTAAGAACAGTTCAAGAATTATTTATTCATGAACAGTTCAAGAACTGTTTGTTCATGAACAGTTCAAGAACTGTTATTTCAAGATTCAAGAACTGTTCTTGAACATGAGGAATTCAAGAACATTGTCTCATTTAATGTTCAAGAACTGTTTAAGCACAGTTCTTGAAATGTTCAAGAACATAGTTCTTGAAATGTTCAAGAACATTTCTTGAAATGTTCAAGAACATATATCCTTCAACCTTCCTTAACATCATATTTCCAAATTAATACAAAGTCAAGTCAAAAACTAATAAGCTCAAATAACAGAAATACTTTTAACTGTTTTCTAAACTGGCATTAGTACTTTGCTTGCAAAGGCATACAAATCATGTGTAATAATACTTGTGTCATAGTAAACTACTACTGGGTGGGGTAGCACATGCTTTTAGTTGTGTCATGTAAATATCAAAAATATATTATGCTCATGATAAAAATGTATAAATGTAAGTTATGTAACTTACCATAAACCTGTTTTCAGGAGTTTGAACTGGTTTGGAGTCTTTAAGTTTTGCTATATTCACATTTTAAAGTATAGATAAACAGAAAACTTTAAATCTGTGACCTTGATGACTGTGCCAATGTGTATATCAGTAGGGCGTTCAAGTACCGTACCAGCGAACAGTAACGTTAACCGATGCAAACAACCCATATAGTACGACATCTAACGTTCACCGATACTCTTCAATAATAACTCATTGCGCCCCAAAGTTTATTAACTTTTCAAGGGTACGAACGATTGATGTGCGAATCTTAATAACACAAGCAAAAGTGCACTAATCAACTGAAATGCACCAATTTTACTGCATATAAAAATAAGATTTAGCTGCTCAGATGTAAGCTGCTTTATTTGATACATTAAGTATCGGAAAATGTTGGTTTATTGATGAGAAATTAAGTCGGGACTGTTTGCCGGTTGTATTAAATTCATTTGGTAGCCATTTTGTTTTCCTTGTTGGGGATGGCGAACTACCTCTGAGGCCGTTCGTGTCGTTCGCAATCGGTAACACCCTCACGGTTGTTAAAGGTGAATTGTTACCTTTTTCCGATGCAATCGATTGCATCGATACGGTACTTGAACGCGCTACTGGTGTCCTGGGTGTATCATAATATTCACTGTCTTGTGAAACTTACAATTATAGCACATATTACAGATAGTCTGTCTGTCACACATTTTGTCCAGAAGATATCTCCAATTCTTAGCTGATGCTAGGGAAATGAAATTTCATGTTTGGAAAGAACTTGATTAGAGGAAGTGCCATTTGCAAGGGTCATAACTCTTGTATCAATATTTAGGGAGTTATTTCCCTTTGTCATGTGTTCTTAGCCTGCAGATAACTCAAGTTTTACTGATGCTAATGGAATGAAATTTCATATATGAACAGAGTTTGATGAGAGAAAATGTCATTTAAAAGGGTTATTACTAATTGGCATCATCATGTTTTGAGTTATTCCCCTTTGTCTGTTCTTGAACTGTTCTTAAAATGTTCTTTAATATAATAAAGAACACATTAAGAGCATTTTAAGAACACATCTGTTCTTGAACTGTTCTTAAAATGTTCTTAAATCTTGTCAAGAACACAATAAGAGCATTTTAAGAACACATCTGTTCTTGAACTGTCCTTTAAACGTTTTTAAATCTTGTCAAGAACACATTAAGAACATTTTAAGAACACTTTTGTTCTTGAACTGCTCTTGAAACTGTTCTTGAACTTTATTAAGAACAGTTTAAGAACTTAAGCAGTTCTTTGACCTGTTCTTAAATAGTTCAAGAACAGTTTCAAGAACTGAAGTTCAAGAACACAGTACATTTTTAGTTAAGAACAGTTCAAGAACAGTTCTTGATGTTCTTGAACTGTTCAAGAACAGTTCTTAAAATCAAGAACTTGGTTTCTCAGGGGTTCAAACAGTGCAGACCCTTAGTGTGTAACTGATTTCTGAATTTCTATTGAAATATAAAAGTCAGTCAGTTTTCGATTACAACAACATTTAATCTGAACTTTTACAGACACTGAAATTAATTTCATGTGGTCGAAGCCTTAAAATCCTGCTGGCTTGTGGAAAGTCGGTGATTGTACCCAGTAGTTGCTGATTTGTTTGCTGAAACCATGTATAAATGACATCTGAGATCTCAACCTGTCACTAGCTGGCCGTGGCAATATGACTGAAATACTGCTAAAATTAAGCCTTATAAAATCATAGCCAATATACAATGAAATACAGCAGAACCTCTCTATTATGACTACTAAAACGAATATTAATTGTTTGTATAAAATGCAAGTGACTGCTTATATAAAGCAAGGTGACAGTGAAAGAGAATCTCCTTAACTCTTTCCTCCCTAAAACTTCAAATGGACAATCCCAGTTTCGGTTTTAGTCTAGTCCATTTCTGACTTTTAAGGGTTGTTTTTGGTCAATGTTTTGCATTATGACAAATAGTGAAGACCCAGATCAGAGGGCTCCGTAAGGAGCCCTCTGATCTTGGTATTCACTGTTTGCATAGGACAATGCACTTTTCACATGGTATACTGTTTGAAAACGACGCCTATATGCGGGACTAGGGTCCAAAGGGTTAAGGAGCTTTCTCTTTTACTGTCACCTTGCTTTAACCAATCGCATGTCTTACACACCTAATAATTAACACAATGGTCCTAATAAAGAGGTTTTACTGTAATAGACAGTCACATGTAGGTACATTTTGGTGCCTTTAGCAATATCCACACTGTTCAAGACACAGTTTGCCAATGCCAATGCCAACGTAGATCTATATTATTCAGTTAATATCATCATAGACACTCTGATAATTGCAGTATCAGACTGGAATTGAAGTGATGCAGATTTTGATCAGACAATTTGCTGATGTACAGTAAAACTCCTCTATTATGCCCACTAAATAGTGTACGTATTGCTGGTAGTTGCTTAAAGCAAGGTGAAAGTAAAACAGAAAGCTCCCATAGGAGCTTTCTGTTTGACTTTCACCTTGCTTTAAAGCCTTCACCTGTTTTTCACACAATCAATCAGCCTTAATATTAGTGGTCGTATTTGATGTATAACACAGCTGGAGTATTTAACCCTTATAATATTTGGCAGCGTTTAATGATCGGATTGCTTTACGGTTAAAATCAGACTGTATGTAGAGCAGAAATACCTCTAAGGAAAGGGAGATTTCTGCTTTACATTCAACCTGCTTTTAAAGTAACCACCTGTCAAAATGTAGTAAAAGTTTGCTATGGATTTTTTTTTCACTCACACGACTTAGTTTGGTCATATTGTTTTTGCTCTTTTCCAGGTCTGTCCACAACTTAAACCTTGGTCATAAGTTTAGAACTTTATGTGCTAGAGACTTCATATTTGGCATGATTGTGTACTCAACAAGTTCTTGAGTTCAGTAGAACTTTGGTCATGTCTAACAAAGGTCAAGGTCATTTAGCGGTCAAATAGGCTGAATTTAAAATCATCTTGAAGAGACTATTCTAATGTGTAGTCACATCATAGAGATTTTTCATGTGGGGAAGCCTTCCAGCTGGCTTGCGGAAGGTCGGTGGTTCTATACTCAGTTGCTGATTTTTGCCTGAAACAGTGCATAAAGGACTTCTGGGGTCTTCCTCCACCTGTAATTAGCTGGACGTCGAGATATGACTGAAATACTGTTGAAAGCGAGGTAAAATCAAAAACAAACAAACAAACATCATAGGGTTTGAGAGTTACAGATGTTAGTGTCTGAATTAACCAATTTATTAACCCTAAGATTCTAACACAATTTGTGTATACCCCTACATAAACAAGGAAAGACGCAACGTAATTCTCAATAAAACATGCACACGCTGTAAAGTCTTAAGGTGACTTCATATGGCTTCGAAAATGCGTGCGCCAAGAAATGTAGCAAGGTTGGGTCATTGCAAATTGTGATAAACCTGGTTAAATTTAAGTGTTAGAATCGAAATGATGTATTAATAAAATCCGTGTAATAAAATACAGATAGTCGTTGAGATGCCTTCGGCCTGGTGATTACTATATACACATCTCAACTTCTCATGATAAAATACGTTTACTATCTTAAGTACATTAAATAAAGGGAACATTGGCAAACAGTGTAGACCCTGACGAGACATGGCATTACAGGCATCTCATCAGGGTCTGCACTGTTTGGTATTGCTTAAGAAATGTTTTTCTGTGTGGTAAATCATTTAAGTGTCTTTAGATCTCCCTTGTGTATTCATAATGAAATCTTCCAGGAAGCACATGGGAAGAGTTCTTTGGTATATGCAGGTATAAATGGGTTAATCATCTTATCTGGAGCTTTTCCTATGTTAATACATTCCCCATGGAAGTGCTGATTCATGCTCGTCCTTGTTCAAATAATGAGACACAAGCAGGAAATATTTTCTACATGCTGACAAGAATCTTTATTACCTACCCACAGACTATATTAACCCATTCATTACCTCATAGCCTGTTTCTAGTTTTGAAGACATGTAACCACTAAAAGCAGGCTGAAAGTAAAGCAGAATGTGCCTTAGCTAGGGTGCATTCTGCTTTAGCCTTAAGCTATTATCAAACAGGAATCTGAGGATATGGAAAATATTTCTTAATATATGGTCCATATTCATGACTATATAAATTTGAACTGTTTTATTATGCCCCCGGCATCGATAGATGCGGAGGCATATAGTAATCGTCCTGTCCGTCAGTCCGTCCGAGCGCACGAAAGGTCCTTTGTTGGGTAGGGAGAACAATAGATTCCATTCATTCCGTGATTGCCCTATTGTTATTGTTGGGTATTTTAGTGTACTGTTGGGTATTTTTAAACAAAAAAAATACCACACAAATGTCCAACTGTGAGACCGTCCGTCAGTCCGTCCGTAACAAGGTTATAGATTTTACCGTTTCGTCTAGCATCAACACCCCTTACCCAAATGCTTGGATACTTATACAGTTGTTGCCTTGGACCATTCCCTACCCACCAATATCACCAAACTTTGATTTTGACCTTGACCGTGACCTAGTTTTGACTTAGAATACTTTAAACAGGCTATTTCTTGGTTAACTAGATTTTACCGTTTCGTCTAGCATCAACACAACCGACTACAATGCTTTGATACTTATACAGTTGTTGCCTTTGACCATTCCCTATCCACTTACATCACCAGACTTTGATTTTAACTATGACCTTGACCTATTTTGGACTTAGAATATTTTAAATGGGCTCTTTCTCGGTTAACTAGATTTTACCGTTTCATCTAGCATCAACACTGTTAACTACAATTCTTTGATACTTATACAGTTGTTGCCTAAGACCATAAGCAACTCACCAAGCTCAGTTTGACCTTGACCTTGACCTAATTTGGACTTAGAAAAGATTTAGAATATATTGTCAAGGATGCCACCGGGGGCATAAGCGTTTATTGAACGCGCAGTCTTGTTTGTGAAGGAATACATTAAAGGCTTTAAAAGGCGTATTTATGGGGTAATTTGTTAATTCTTGCTCAATATAAGTGCTTTTGGACACCCCTACATATAACCTCAATAGAACCTATTGCAAAGGAATATTGAAAGATACTGTTGAACACAGGTGGCAGTTTAACCCTTTACCCCATAGAAGCTGCGTTAAGGGCATAAATTTGGTTTATTCCTCCACTGAAGAAATTAGTTCCAATTAATTAACATGTTCCATAAGAAATTTGTTACTAGCAGATGGTATCTCTTAAAGCAGGCTGAAAGTAAAGCAGAATGTGCCTTGAGACCCATTCTGCAATTAGCAGCTTTACTTTCAATCTGCTTTAAGTGGTCACCTATATTAATAAATAGAAACAGGCTATACTTATTTAAGAGTTAAGGTTTAAAGCTAGCTTTCTGCTTTATGTTCATCTTGCATTAAACAGTGATTTGCCTTAACCCATTACCCCATAAATATGCCTTTTTTATGCCTCTATTTTATTCCTTCAATGAAGAAAATAGTTCCATATTATACAGTTAGGAATATGTATCGTAAGAAATATTTTCTTTATCCTAGTAGATGGAAGCTTAAAGCAGGTTGAAAGTAAAGCAGAATGCGCCTTAAGGCGCATTCTTCTTTACTTTCAATCTGCTTTAACAGTTAGGAATATGTATCGTAAGAAATATTTTCTTTATCCTAGTAGATGGAAGCTTAAAGCAGGTTGAAAGTAAAGCAGAATGCGCCTTAAGGCGCATTCTTCTTTACTTTCAATCTGCTTTAACAGTTAGGAATATGTATCGTAAGAAATATTTTCTTTATCCTAGTAGATGGAAGCTTAAAGCAGGTTGAAAGTAAAGCAGAATGCGCCTTAAGGCGCATTCTTCTTTACTTTCAACCTGCTTTAAGTATTCACCTGTCTTCAAAACTAGAAACAGGTTATGGGGTAATGGGTTAAACACAGTTGGATGTATACAGTAGGTGGTCTGTACTTTGGGCTAAGGAGGAAAGCGTTAAACTAAGCAGTCACCTGCAGTGTTAAAAATTGATGTGGGGGGAAAGGGCCACTTATGCATCAGACCAACCTTAAAAGCTTTGAATGATAAAGTTGATGAAACAGTTAATAGGGCTAAAAATGATTTATCATTTGTGCGATACACTGTTTACTTGAATCAACGAAGTGAGAACAAAAATACAGTTATCCCTATAAGAGCAGTCTGCGTTCTGTTTTGTTCAGTATTATAATCCTCATTATAGTGCTGGTATAGAAGATACACCAGATATTTTATCCTTAATTTGCAAACAGTGTTGACCCCTATCAAAGTGCTCCTCTGATGAGTGTGTGCTCCGTTTGTCATACTTTTAAATATGTAGGAGGGAGCTAGCTGGCTGGAGAGTCAATGGAAACTGCTTTAATATAATATTGAAAATGGGTGTGTCAACCTATTTGTAGCGTTAACCAATTACTCCATCATTGCGCCTTTTTACGCCTTTAACTTATTCCTCTTCTGAAGAAAACTGAGTTCCGTTAAATAAAGTCATGAAAATGTATCATAAGAAATAGTTTCTATATTCAAGTAGCTGGTAGCTTAAAGCAGGTTGAAAGTAAAGCAGAATGCACCTAAATGCATTCTGCTTTAACTTCAACCTGTCTGGAATGGTCACCTGTCTTCAAAACTTAAGAAACAAGCTGTGGGGTAAAGGCGTTAAGCTGTTACCAGTCATAATAACTGACAATTTAAATTATTTTCATTGAAAGCTACCGGTGTATACAGGATATACTGTGCTTGTTTTCATTTACCAAATTTTTCTCTAATTTACCTGAGAGATGTTTTGTGATATCTCTCATTGTGGGTGACTGTAGCTCATTTATCATGCAGGAATTTACTACCTCTCACTATGATATGCAGCCTATATCTGCTCTATGAAATCAGCTATTTTGAGATGGTCCCTGCCTTTTCAAGTTCAATGAATGAATAAGGTTAGTGTAACATTTTCATGGGAAACGACAACTGCTTAGGGAAAAGTCAACAAATAAAAAACTTTGTTTAACATTTTATGAAATTGCCAAATGGTGTTTGATGATTTTATTTTAAACTTTCCCCTTCTAAAAAGAAGAAAAAAAGTTTTATTTAAAAAAAAAACAAGTTGTCTTCCTGAAAAAGTGTAGTCCTCAACATAATCTGAAATGTCGTTCTCTTGACTTTGATACTGGGATGGAAGTACCTTCTGTGTATCACACAGTTTGGATCCAGATTACTCAGTATCTCATTAGGATCTAAACTGTTTGTAAAAGTCATTGATAAGCTGGAAATGGGTTAACCCTTTACCCCGTAACTTATTTCTAGTACTGAAGGTAGGCCACCTCTTAAAGCAGGTTAAAAGTAAAGCTGAATGTGCCTTGAGGCGCATTCTGCTTTACTTTTAACCTGCTTTAAGATACCATCTGCTAGAATATAGAAAATATTTCTTATAATACATGTTCATGACTGTATAAATTGGAACTATTTTCTTCAGAGGAGGAATGAATTAAATGTGCTAAAAGGCGCTTCTATGTGGGAAAGGGTTAAGTATTATGTTATCATACATTGTTTTTTAGCTCACCTGAGCTAGCTCAGGGTGAGCTATTGCAATACTTGAATGTCCGTCGTCCGTCGTGCGTCATCAACAATTTTAGTGTTTACATTCTAGAGACCACAATATTTATGGAATCTTCCTCAAACTTGCTCAGATTGTTTATTACCATAAGAGTTCGGATGAGTTCATTTATGGTTGAAATCAGACCAATAGGTCAGGAGTTATTGACCTTTGAATTGCTGAAAATGCCATATTTAACAGTGTTTACACTCTAGAGGCCACATTATTTATCCAATGTTTCTCAAACTTGCCCAGATTGTATATTACCATAAGAGTTTGGACGAGTTCAATTATGGTTGAAATCGGAGCAATAGATCAAGAGTTATCTACCTTTGAATTGCTGAAAATGCCATATTTAAGGCTGTTTACACTCTAGAGGCCACAACTTTTCTCCATTCTTTCTTAAACTTGCTCAGATTGTATATGACTATTAGAGTTCAGATGAGTTCGATTTT
Organism: Gari tellinella; assembly: GCA_922989275.2. Taxonomy (NCBI): domain Eukaryota; kingdom Metazoa; phylum Mollusca; class Bivalvia; order Cardiida; family Psammobiidae; genus Gari; species Gari tellinella. The sequence continues at coordinate 86,500,128 of OV277860.1, forward strand.
GGTTGAAATCAGACTAATAGGTCTAGAGTTATCTACCTTTGAATTGCTGAAAATGTCATATTTAAGGGTGTTTACACTGTAGAGGCCACAATTTTTATCCAATCTATCTGAAATTTGCTCAGATTGTAAATGACCATAAGAGTTCAGATGAGTTCGATTATGGTTGAAATCAGACCAATAGGTTGAGAGTAATCTACCTTTGAATTGCTGAAAATGCCATATTTAACAGTGTTTACACTCTAGGGGCCACAATTTTTATCCAATCTATCTCAAACTTGCTCAGATTATATATGACCATAAGAGTTCGAATAAGTGTGATTATGGTTGAAATCGGACAAATAGGTCAAGAGTTGTCTGCCCTTGAATTGCTGAAAATGCCATATCTAACAGCGTTTATACTGTTGCAACTACAGTTATCAATGGATTTTGATTATACTTGCAGACAAAGAATATAGCTATAAGTTCTCAAAGGAGTGCAATTATTGTTGAAATCTAATTATTGTGGCAATAGTTATCTGCCCTTGATATACTTTGAAATGCTAGAAAAGACTTCATTTCAGTATTGTTTTCTGCCCTTGATGTACTCTACTGTACTAGAATTATGAGGTTGTATTCCAAAATTGTTTACATGCTATACTACAAATTTGAATGGATTTATATTAAAACCGGTGAAATAGAAAGGTTAAGCTATCAAGCTTCAGTACAACAGGTGAGCGATATCAGGGCCTTCAGGCCCTCTTGTATTATCATGACATGGCTATTTTTGTCCTGTTTGACTGACTATTATTATAAAGTATTGATTGAAACTTTGGAAAGTAACTTAAAGAAAATTTTATTTAATCCTATTGAAACTTTATAGATAATGACTTTAGATGAGTTAATTCATTACTCCATAAATATTTCTATATTCCTCTGCAGAAGAAAATGGTTCCACTTGTTACATGTCATGAATAGGAACCATAAATTAAGATGGTAGCTTGAAACAGGCTGAAAGCCAGAAAGTAAATTAAAATATGCCTTATGGGCCAAGTTATGGCACATTCTGCTTTACTTTCAGTCTGCTTTAATGATAAATATACTATCTGCTAGGATATATTAAATATTTCTTATGGTTTATGACTGTATAAATTAGAACTGTTTTCTTCAGTGGAGGAATAAATTAAAGGCAATAAAAGGCACTTCAATGTAGGAAAGGGTTAAACAGAGGATGTAAATTACTATAAGTACTGACAGTGAAGATGGTTGTTGATTGGCTGAGCATATTGAGTGCATGTAGTGACATACATTTAAAACCCTCTAATACGACCGCTCAAATTTTTTATAAGTATGTATTTATGACAGGTGACTGCTTAAAGCAAGGTGACAGTAAAACAGAAAGCTCCTTTGGGAGCTTTCTGTTTTACTGTCACCTTGCTTTAAGCGGTCACCTGTAAATTATACAATCAATTAGCCTTTGCTTTAGTGGTTGTAATAGAGGTATTACTGTACACTGAGCAGACAATGACCTCCAACTCAAGGACCAGGAACAAAACATTTGAGTTAATCTTTTAACCTTGACAATGCTCCGTATATCAGATGTCACCATTCTTCTTTTCAAAGATGGCCATTTTATGATGAACTTGTAGGGCTGTTTCCCGACAATATCTAGCTAGCTAAAAGTACAACAAAACTGATGTCCTGATCAGACAGCTGAGCTCCATCAGGAGCTCTCTTAACAGTATCTACATTGTTTGCTATAGAATACATAAACTAGGGCTCCAGATAAGGGGGGTATTTCAAAAATTAAAATCTTTATTTCTGCTTGAAACAATATGGTGTCACTACTCATTAGAATCGTCTCAAAGAGACGATTCTAATGAGTTTAACACCATAGGATTTGATGCTTAAATAAATGAGAAAAGGTTGGATTTGTGCATCTTACTCCCTCTTATCTGGAGCCCTGAATTAAACTAGTTTCCAGCACAACAAAGGGTTATTACATGTAACTCACATTTGAAATACAGTCAAAATGTTAGTTACAAATTAATTAAATATATAAAAGCAACTATTTTCTAAAGAACCATGTGAATCTCAAAGAGATTGGTGATTGCTTAGGCGGGACAAAGGTAAAACAGAAAGTTCTTATTTTAGCTTTCTGCTTAACCTTTGTCCTGCTTTAATTAAAGCAACCTGCATATTGACTAAATCAGGGTATTAACTGGCATATATTGCAGTTTGTGGTATACACAAGTACCCACTGGGAGGGAAAATTACTTGATTTGTCATATGTTATGTGGGATGCTTGGATTACCGGTAGTCTTTGTTATAAAACTCTTTGTTCTGCTCTTGTTGCATTGTTGGTGATGCAGGATGTAACAGCCCTTTAACAGTTTGTTTAAGAAGGATGCAATACCGTTAACCCTTCTCAGATCAGATAAAGTTTCAACTTTGACCTCATGTATACAGAGCTCCAATTAACTCATTACTCCATAGCCTGTTTCTAGTATTGAAGATAGGTGACCACTGAAAGCAGGTTGAATGTCAAGCAGAATGTGCCTTAAGGCACATTCTGCTTTTCATTTGGCCTGCTATAAGGTACCATCTACAAGAGTACAGAATATATTTCTTATGATACATATTCATGATTGAATAAATTGGAACTATTTTCTTGAACTCTTCTGTGCGCAGGAATAAATTAAAGTGTAAAAATGTGTATATTTAAAGTAATGGGTTAAGGTGGATATTTCCAATCATTATCCACCAAACCCTATGCTGTGATCACTCATTAGTAGAGTCTTTGTTAGACGATTCGTATTGAGTGGTCTCAACATAAGACTGGTGGAGACCTAGAGGAAAATGGTGGAAATGTGCAGTTAAACACTGTTATGCTTATTTGGAGCTCTGTGTATAGACCTCCCTATTTAAGAGTGAGTAAATTTAAAATGTTTTTTGCTCTTTGATTCCATCAAACCCTTGGTTGTGGCTACTCATTAAATTCACAGAGCTCCAGATAAGAGGGAGTAAATTGGACATATCCAACATTTTCTCATTCATTTCTACTTCATATAAGAGTAAGAGGGAGTAAACTTGACATATCCAAAGGTTTTTCACTCATTTCTGCACAAAATCTTATGGTGCTACTACCCAGAATCTTCTCGAAGAGACAATTCTAATAAGTTGTATATAACACCATAGGGTTTATAAAGCAGAAATACATGTATAAAGATGTTATTTATTGAAATTCTCCACTTATCTAGATCCTTGAAATGATCTCAACGTGATAATTAAAGTAAAACAAGAAAATAAAGTAGTGATCCTAGTATTGGAAATGCCTGCAGCTCTCTGTGTAACTGGTAACATACTGACAGTGTATAGTGATGGTGCATGGCCAGCAGGGACTAGCTGCTGGGAGACACTACAATGGCTTTTGTCACCTTGTCCTGACAACACACACATGTTGGAGTTTTACTGCCCACATGTCCTTAACCCATTACCCCAGAGCCTGTTTCTAGTACTGAAGATAGTTGAACACTTAAAGCAGGTTGAAAGTAAAGCAGAATGTGCCTTATGGCACATTCTGCTTTACTTTCAACCTGCTTTAAGCTGCCATCTGCTACGAAATGGAAAATATTTGGTATAATACATTATTCATGATTAAATAAAGTATAACTATTTTCTGTAGTGGAGGAGTAAAGGACATATTTATGGGGGACTGGGTTAATGCTTCCAATGTTCACCCCTCTCTTGCTGTTAGTAGGCCTACTGTGCCTCCTACATACATTTAAAAGTGTAGACTTAGATCAGACAACTCCTAAATGACCTATCTTATCAGGTTTTGCACTGTTTTCTTATATGGTCTATTAATTATGACATGAGTCTCCTCATTTTTTCCTTGGATAGTTTTTTCTCTCTTTCATTATCCATTGTAATAGTTCAGACTGATGATATTCATAGCAGGCCAAGATTTATATATGAATATTCAGCAGGATAAAGTGGCCTCCGTGGCCTTGTTGCTATAGTCACTGTGACTGACAAGCACTTATTAAGCGCCTCACCACTGTGGGTTCAAATCCTAGGCACGTAGAACATTTTAAATGGGCTATTTCTTGGTTAACCAGATTTTACTGTCAATTTGACCTTGACCTAATTTGGACTTAGAACATTTTAAATGGTAGATTTTACCGTTTCGTCTAGCATCAATATAACTGTCTGCAATGCTTTGATACTTATACAGTTGTTACCTTGCAGGGGTGTAAAATTCTACTCGCCGCTGGCCATGGTGAGTAACATTTTGTTAGGGCGAGCAGATTTTCTGATAATTTACAACAGAAACTAATGAGCAAAATGTCATTATCACCCAGCAGGGCAAGTAACAATAATTCTGAAATTTTTACACCCCTGCCTTGGATCACTACTAATCCATCCATGCCTTGAATCATTCCCAATTGACCTATATTACCCAAGCTCAGTTTGACCTTGACCTAATTTGGTTTTAGAAAAGATTCAGAATATATTGTCAAGGATGCCACCGGGGGCATAAGCGTTTATTGAATGCAGTCTTGTTTTTGTCTGAAAGTCAAGTGCTGTTAGTCTATTTTTAGTCCCACTTCACTTGATTTTCATTACTTCTGTGTACTTATATTAAGTGTTAATCGTGTTTATTTCGTTATGCGTTATATTGACTGCTCTATTTATTTTCAGTCAAGACTGATGTTTACATAGACTGTGGGGTTATGTTGTCTGGTCTGTTATTTTCAGTCAAGACTGATGTTTACATAGACTGTGGGGTTATGTTGTCTGGTCTGTTATTTTCAGTCAAGACTGATGTTTACATAGACTGTGGGGTTATGTTGTCTGGTCTGTTGTTTTCAGTCAAGACTGATGTTTACATAGACTGTGGGGTTATGTTGTCTGGTCTGTTGTTTTCAGTCAAGACTGATGTTTACATAAACTGTGGGGTAATGTTGTCTGGGCTGTTATTTTCAGTCAAGACTGATGTTTACATAGACTGTAGGGTTATGTTGACTGGTCTGTTATTTTCAGTCAAGACTGATGTTTACATAGACTGTGGGGTTATGTTGTCTGGTCTGTTATTTTCAGTCAAGACTGATGTTTACATAGACTGTGGGGTTATGTTGTCTGGTCTGTTATTTTCAGTCAAGACTGATGTTTACATAGACTGGGGTTATGTTGACTGGTCTGTTATTTTCAGTCAAGACTGATGTTTACATAGACTGTGGGGTTATGTTGACTGGTCTGTTATTTTCAGTCAAGACTGATGTTTACATAGACTGTGGGGTTATGTTGACTGGTCTGTTATTTTCAGTCAAAACTGATGTTTACATAGACTGTGGGGTTATGTTGTCTGGTCTGTTATTTTCAGTCAAGACTGATGTTTACATAGACTGTGGGGTTATGTTGTCTGGTCTGTTGTTTTCAGTCAAGACTGATGTTTACATAGACTGTGGGGTTATATGTTGACTGGTCTGTTATTTTCAGTCAAAACTGATGTTTACATAGACTGTGGGGTTATGTTGTCTGGTCTGTTATTTTCAGTCAAGACTGATGTTTACATAGACTGTGGGGTTATGTTGTCTGGTCTGTTGTTTTCAGTCAAGACTGATGTTTACATAGACTGTGGGGTTATATGTTGACTGGTCTGTTGTTTGCAGTCAAGACTGATAATTATAATTACATAGACTGTGGGGTTATGTTGTCTGGTCTGTTTAAATGATTTATAGACTTTGGGGTTAACTTATGTTGACTGGTCTGTTGCTGTTTTTTCAGTCAAGACTGATGATTACATGTTCATAGACTATGGGGTTATGTTAACTGTTCTAATGTTGTTTTTTCAGTCAAGATTGATGATTACATAGACAGTGGGGTAATGGAGAGCCTACAGGAACAATTGAACTCGATATCCCAGAAGAGTCAACTTGATCTCAATGGCAGTATCAACTCTGTCACATTCCATAGCACTGTAAGTATAGGCTGGGCTTCACTTTATCAGCACAAATAAATCCAATCTCTCTCTCTCTAAACACCCCCTCCCCCCTCTCCTTCCTCTCTCTCTCTCTCTGTGTCTCTCTCACTCTATCTCTCCCCCCCCCCCCCCCCCCCCCCTAGACTTGCTTGCAGTACATTTATCAAGTCGCATTTACCTCCCTTGGATTAATATTGTACTTTGACTTTCAGAGTTGTCTCCCATGCATTGGAATATGCTTTCAGTAGGAAAGTTACATTAAATTTTGATCAAATGATGAGACCACGTATTAATTACAGAATTGCTTTAACCCTTTCTACTGTAGCTTGTTCTCAGTATTGAAGACAGATGGTTGCATAAAGCATTCTGCTGTCCTTTCAGCCTGCTTTAACCCTTAACCTTATAGAAGCGCCTTTTAGCGCATTCCGTTTAATCCTCCGCGGAAGAAAATAATTCCAATATATACAGTCATTAATATGTATCAGAGGGAATATTTTCTTAATTCTAGCAGGTGGTACCTTAAAGCAGGCTGAACGTAAAGCAGAATCAACCTGCTTTAAGTAGTCGCCTATTTTCAAAACTAGAAACAGGCTATGGGGTAAAGGGTTAACTCATTGAACACCATTAATGGACAATTCTTATTTCAAAATAAGTCTGGTCTCTTTTTGACTATTTAGGGCTGATTTTAACAATATATTACAAAATGACAAACAGCATAGACCCTGATCAGAGGGTTCCTTAAGGAACCCTCTGATCAGGGTCTACACTGTTTGCATAGCACAAAATTAATGTAATTATCTTATGTACACTGTTTGTAAATGATGTACTCATCACTAGGGTTGAATGTGTTAAGCTGCCATCTGCTAGGATATAGGAAGTACTTGCATATTCATGAGTGTATAAAGTGGAACTATTTTCTTCAGCAGAGTAATGAATTAAAGCTGTAAAAAGGCATATCTATGGGGTAAAGGGATAAGCCAATTATATGAGAATGGAGGAGTTAACAGTGTATCTTATTGCAGGTGATGGCAAGACGCACAGAGGAATCAGGAAAATTGCAGTACCTACTTCACTGGACACCAGAAAATATGTAAGCGCCATGTACTTTGCTCATGTACAGTAGAACCTCTCTATTACAACCACTAAACTGTGTCAAATATAAGTTGTTGAAGACAGGTGACAGCTTAAAGCAATGTGAAAGTGAAACAGAAAGCTCCTATAGGAGCTTTCTGTTTCACTTTCACATTGATTTAAGCTGTCACCTGTCTATTATACAGACAATTAGCCTTCTTTTGAGTGGTTTTAATAGAGAGGTTCAACTATATTATTCATAAGCAGGGCTCTAGATAAAAGGGAGTAAACTGAACAAATCCAACTTTTTCTTGCTCATTTCAGCACCAAATCCTATTGTGTTACTACTCATTAGAATCATCTCAATGAGTAGTGACTTCATAGAGTTTAATACAGAAATAAAGGTTATAGATTTTGAATACTCCCCTTATCTTGAGCTCTGTATAAGGACTAACACTTAAGGTATTTCATCCTATATGTGTCTTACACATACACTCATGTCTCTAGTTTATAGTATTTCAAACACTAAAACTTTGTAACTACATGTGATACAGACTTTATATTTGGTATGTGTACTCACCTGAAGAAGCTCTTGAGCTCAGTACATCTTGAGTAACGTTTGACAAAGGTCAAGGTCATTTAGAGGTAAAATAGGGAGATTTCACATTGGCCATAACTAGGATAATAAAACGGACAAGCATTGGCACCCGCATGCGGTACTCTCGGTAACTCTTTCAACACCATAGACATGTTTTAAATATACTAATTACATTTGCAAACAGTTTAGACCCAGATCAGAGGGCTCCTTAGTCCTAGCCCTCTGATCAGGGTCTACACTGTTTGCTAATTTAGAGCAGTATTCATTAAACTTCCCAGAATTCCAAGTAGACTGGTTCATGTTTTGTAACTAATACATGTATACTTTCTTCTCTTTCCAGCATACCAGATGAGTGGGTAACAGAGTCTCAGGTCCAATATTTACAAACATGCAGCATTCCTATTAACTGCCTACCTCCAGAAAGCGTCACAAATCTACACCCATCACTCTATCATCAACACAGGTACAGGAAACATCGCAGGAAATAGCCAACACTGCCCACCATATATACCCATTCTGTCATTTATTCATTGTGCATAGTTTGACCAGTCGTCATGACACATCTAGACTGTATGGGTTTGAACACTTGTGATATGCTGAGGCCACAGGCCTCAGTCTACAGCCTTTGTATAAGAGAGCATATGACATGACTTGTCGTCTGTCTGCTGTCTTGGCTGGACCAAAAACAGCAGTAAAAATCAGTGCACCAGTCTGTATGAATTAGAAATGGCTGTCCATAATCATTTTCCATTTATAACTTTTCTTTATGATTGATGGAGGGAAACTAAGATGTTTAAGAATGGATTTGACATGGCTTGGTGAAATTGGACTGAAGTATTTGATAACTTAAAACATGTAATGAAGTCCTTGGCAAACAGTTTGGATCCAAATCAGACCTCATTAGATATGGAGCCTGGTTATGATTCGAACCATTCGTGGCATAATACAGTATAACCTCTCTGTTACAACCACTAAACTGTGTTAGTTAGTAGCAGGTGTTTAAGGTAGGTGACTGCTTAAAGCAATTTGAATGTAAAACAGAAAGCTCCTTTAGGAGCTTTTTGTTTTACATTCACATTGCTTTAATCTGTCACCTGTCTTTTATACAGTCAATTAGCTTTCTTTTCAGTGGTAGTAATAGAGGGATTTTACCAGTTGGTGAAATAATAAAGTAGAACAAAAATGCAAAATACAGGGGTGCCATAAGTTGATCATAAAAATCCTAAGATTTCAAATTTTCAATTTTTCAGACGCAATTTTACTAATCATACCTTTACCCCATAGCCTGTTCCTTGTTTTGGAGACACGTGACTGCTTAAAACAGGATGAAAGTAAAGCAGAATGCGCCTTAAGGCGCATTCTGCTTTACTTTCAGCCTGTTTTAAGCTACGATCTGCTAGGGAAAAATCCGAATACTTAGGAAAAATCCGGAGAAATGGCAGCCCTGAAAATATTTTAGCACACTTCTATCACTCAGTTTTAAAAACCTAAATCATAGGAGGCCAAACACCAGATTGTAAATGCTGTAGAAATAAGCAGTGAAAACTGTTGTCTGGGATATGGACGATTAAAGGAGATGTCTTGTTCGGGAATGTAGATTGTTATTGGTAGAGAGATGTTTGGAGTATGCTCTATGGTGTAATAATACTTATTATGATATGGTAGTGAGCGTGTCAGGTTATGGTTTGACAGTGTATGTAAATGTTATTGATGTTTGTACAAATATAAAGAACTTGTCAAACCTGTAGTAAGCAACCACTGACTCATGATAGCCTGTTGATATTTTACCCTTTACGCCATAGATGGGCCTTTTAGCTTAGCGCATTCAATTTATTCCTCCACTGAAAAATGCAGTTCCAATTTATACAGTATTATTGTACCGTAAGAAATATTTTCCATATCCTAGCAGATGGTAGCTTAAAGCATGCTGAAAGTGAAGCAGAATGTATCTTAAGTTGCATTCTGCTTTACTTTCAATCTGCTTTAAGTGGTCACCTGTCTTCAAAACTAGAAACAGGCTATGAAGTTATTGGTTAAAGACAGGTGGTATCCAAATGCAGGACAAAGGTAATGCAGAAAGCTCCTATAGGAGCTTTCTGCATTACCATTGTCCTGCATTAAGCTGCCACCTGTCATATAGGCTATACATATACCCAGATTTTGTGGTCACTTGATATAGGTGTGACTGTATACAATAAATCCTAACTATACTGACTTCTACATTTTGATTTGTACGAGCCAAAATGATAATAGCTGTCATTGAAAGTTTTTTACACTGCCACTAACATAGTTTATTATCACGGTTGTATTGTTGTATACCATGTGAAGTGATCTGAAATTGAGGTTGGCACACATTTTTTGATGCCCCTGCGATGATATGTTGAGGAGCATACTGTTTTACCCCTGTCTGTCTGTCTGTTAATTAGTTTGTTCATTTACCATGCTATCATTCTTAATTTTGTCCGTCCATCCCACATATATGGTACATTCTTTATCCGACTAACTACTCCTACAGTTTTTCAGCAACAATATGTAACTAGTGACTGTTTGAACATATATCACAGATGTGCGTGTTATAGGGATTTCGATTTGCTTTAACTTTTCACAAAATTACAGCCAGTTCAACTTAGTTTTTGTATAGGTACATACTTTGTCCGTCTAACTCCTCCTACAGTCTTTAACTATAACCTTATAATTTGGTAAACTTTTTGCACATACACTACAGATGTGCTTGTGATCAGGATTTTGATCTGCTTTAGTATTTCACAGTATTATAGCAATATGAGTGTAATTTGACTATTTTGAACCTATTGTCATACAGTCGAACTACGATATCACGAAGTCAGTTATGTCAAACATACCGGTATTTCAAAGTTAAAACGTGACTAAGCCACGTTTTAACTTTGAAATATGGGTATGTTCCACTTAACCGAGCATGGGATAATGCAGTTCATACTTTTATGTCGAACTATTGGATAGTTCGAGTTAAACAAGTTCGAGATATCGAAGTTCGACTGTATGTATTTTGGCCACAAATGGACCCAAGGCACAGTCTAACAAATTGCGGGGGCATCATATTTGTACTGCAGACACAGCCATCTCGTTAGTATTGTTTTGTATAAAAGACATTTTTAGGGTAACACAGTTTTCAGGAAGTTGGGAATTTTTTCCCCATATTAACTAACATTAGAACTAGCCATTGATCAAAAATAACTTTGCAGTGTTGGGAATCAAATCAGATAATAATTATTGATATTGTAGTAAAAACTGTATATTAAATCATAGTTGATTTATAATTGATAGGTTATGCTTTATTTAAACAATTAAATACTTAATCTGTTTTGCAAGTCCCACATTGATTGTTTATCAAAATTGAAACAATCCAACTTTAAAATAATTTAGAATAAGAACGAAAATCGCAACACTACAAGTTTGTGCTGTTGTTGTTGGGGTTTTTCCATCTAGAATTTCAATTTATTATGAAGTGAACAAGGTTGCAGGATGTTTGTCTGTTTGACATTAATAGTTTGACTGATCATTTAACTTTAGAATGTTAAAGGTCATGTGACATAAATCTCATGAATATTCATATAACACACATGTGACTATCTATTAGTGATTCAACCATCCATATGCCATCTGAAATTTTTTCAACATTTTTATAAAAAATGTTTTTCATGTGTCATCTAGATTCAAACTTGTTTATATATAAATATATATTTATGTACAATTTCTACGATATCCAATCAGGTGTGTGTATTTGTGACAATGAACTTTGGAACTATTTTGTTTGGAACTATTTTATATGAGTTGTATGGCAGATTCATACACACATTCATGGTAAGAGGGATCCTATGTTATACAATTCTTAGACATTTTAATTACAGTCAGACCTCTATAACTTGGGGAACTCTTTTATGTGGGAATTACCCTTATTTCAAAATTAAAATGTGGCTTAGCCACATTTTAACTTTGAAATATGGGTATATTTCTCTTTTGATAGCCTAATTTATCAAAATTCATCTGAAAAAAAAAAAACGAATTAGAAAGACATAAGTGTGTTCAAGTTATCAGGGTTCGACGGTATATATATTGATGGAACCAACTGTTTTATTTATTTCAAGATAATATTTTGTGATGAAGAATAATTATTGTTGTTTTACCAATTACATCTCTCTGTTATCTGATTTTTGTTAATTTCAAGATTCTACAGTTGATCTTATGTTAACCCTTTGAACCCTAGTCCCGCATATAGGTGTCCTGTGCAAACAGTGAAGACCCAGATCAGAGGGCTCCGAAAGGAGCCCTCTGATCAGGGTCTTCACTGTTTGTCATAATGCCAAACATTGACAAAAACAACCCTTACAAGTCAGAAATGGACTAGACGAAAATGGAAACTGGGATTGTCCATTTGAAGTTTCAGGGAGGAAAGAGTTAAGCAGCAACCCATTATCCCATAGCCTGTTTCTGATTTTGAAGACCACTTAAAGCAGGTTGAAATTAAAGCAGAAATTGCCTTGGGCATTCTGCTTTACATTCAATCTGTTTTTAAGATGCTTCTGCTAGATAATAGAATATATTTCATATAGTGCATATTCAATTTTTTGCTCTAGAGGAATGTATAAGACTAAGAGGCATAAAAATGAATATTTATGGGGTTATAAGATAATGCAGGACAAAGGTCAACCCATTACCCCATAGCCTGTTTCTAGTATAGAATATAAGTGACCACTTAAAGCAGGTTGAAAGTAAAGCAGGATGTGCCTTAAGGCACATTCTGCTTTACTTTCAGACTGCTTTAAGCTATAACCCGTTAGAAAATAGCAAATATTTCTCATTTTACATATTCATGACTGTATAAAAAGGAATTATTTTCTTGAGTGAAGGACTAAGTTAAAGGCGTATTCATGGGGTAATGGGTTAAGCAGAAAGCCTTTTTTTGGAGCTTTTAGCCTTCCTTATGTCATGTATTCAGCTGCCAACTGTTTTAGAAAAACAACGATTTATTGATTTTTTGGTGGCAGCTTAAAACAAGTTTGACTTACAGTAAAATCTCTCTTTAACAACCATTAAATTATGTTAATTATTAGGCACTTAAGACAGGCGACTGTTTAAAGCTAAGTTACAGTAAAACAGAAAACTCCTTTAAGAGCTGAAACTATTAATTTAAAGTTTTGTGGATCAATGAGTTGGCAGTTGTTTTGAACCTTTTGTATAGTGAAGGAACTCTGATTGTTAAGATGATAAGACCTGTGTGTGTTAGAAAGTGTGTGGTGTGTTATTGCAGTGGTCCAGATAAGAAGGATTAACCCATTACTCCATAGCCTGTTTCTAGTATTAAATATAGGTGACCACTTAAATCATGTTGAAAGTAAAGCAGATTGCACTTAAAGGCACATTCTGTTTTACTTTTGGCCTGCTTTAAGCTACACTCTTCTAGGATGTAGAAAACATTAATTTTGTTATGATACATATTCATAACTTTATAAAGTGAAACTATTTTCTTCAGCAGAGGAATTAATTAAAATGTGTTAAAAGGAGTACTATGAAGTAAAGGGTTAAAACTTAAATAACTTCCAACATTTTCTCCAGTAAGTCTGCACAAAACCCTATGGTGTAAGTACTCATTAGAACCAGGGCTGCCACAATTTGATCATGAAAAATCCTAAGATTTCCAAATTTTCTATTTTTCAAGCGTGATTATTTAAAGCAGGTTCAAAGTAAAGCAGAATGCACCTTTGGGACACATTCTACTTTACTTTCAGCCTGCTTTAAGCTACTAATTGCTATGATAGAATTCTGAAGATTTCGGAAAAATTCGTTGAAAAAGCAGCCCTGATTGGAACTATCTCGAAGAGTTGATTCTAATGAGTAACACACCATACTGTTTGGTGCAGACATGAGAATTTTAGCGTTGGAAATATTCCCCTTATCTGGTAGCCTGGGGCCCGTTTCATAAAACTTTGTACGACAAATATTGTCGTAAGTCAGATTATAAAAGTCTCAATTATTATTTATTTCTCCATCTAATCCTGTCTTGTGACATCGTTTTGGAATCGTCTTGAAAAGACGATTCTAAAATGGTGTCACAAGACAGGATTGGATAGGGAAATCAGAAATTAAATGTAATTTAAAGTTTTGACTTACGACCGTTTTTGTCGTACGAAGTTTTATGAAACGGGCCCTGTTGTTGTATTTTATATGCATTTGTGCATGCACTCTTGAGCACACATATAGTACTAGTAATTATACAGTGTGTGACATGTTGTAATTTAGTTATTTGTTTACAAGGAGAATGACATGTGTATATACATAAATACCTGTAAAGTAATGGAATTCCTGTGAATGTGTTTCTTTCTATTCTTGTATATGATGTATGGATCAGCAGGAGATGTATAATTTAAGGATTGAATGTGATACAATTTCGTGTTTATTTATATTCATGTTAGTTTTTCTAGAAGGATGTACAGAGAACTTCTCTATTAGGACCACTAAAAAGAAGACTAATAGTCTGTAAAAAAGACAGGTGACAGCTTAAAGCAATGTTAAAGTGAAACAGAAAGCTCCTTAAGGAGCTTTCTGTTTCACTTTCACATTGCTTTAAGCTGTCACCTGTCTTAACCCATTACCTCATAAATACGCCTTTATACGCCTCTAATTTATTCCTCTACTGAATGAAATAGTTCCAAGATATACTGTCACAAATAAGACTCATAAGAAATATTTTCAACATTCTAGCAGATAATAGCTTAAAGCAGGCTGAAAGTAAAGCAAAATGTGCCTTAAGGCGCATTCTGCTTTACTTTAAACCTTCTTTAAGTTGTCAACTATCTTCAAATCCAGAAACAAGCTATGGGTTAATGGGTTAAACGACTAATTTTTGACACAATGTAGTGGTCGTAATAGAGAGATTCTACTGTATTGTAGATTTCCTTTTTTGTAAAGATACACTAAAACCTCACTATTAGTGCATCAGATAAGAGTTGAACAAGCTGAACATTTCGATAGTTTTCCTGTAATTTTTCCATCAAACCCTATGGTGGGACTACTCACAAAAATCTCTTTGTGACGATTCTAATGAATAGTCACAACATACGGTTACGATGAGAAACAAGAATATTAGTATATTAAGTACCTTACCTGGACATTTTCATTAATATGACAGTTAAAGTTCTTGGTTTCAGGAGTAAGGTTAACTCTCTGCTTAAACCTATCCATCTCAAAAACTAATTTTTACGCCTTGACCTATTCCTCCGTCAAATTATCTGAGGCAATCTCTACCCACTGTTGATGTTAGAAGCAGGTAGCGACTTGGAACAGAGAATAGTACAGTTATTTAACACAGCCAAATGTTGCAACAACTCCCACTCAAAAGGCTTGATGATGTCGCTCGATATAGGTGACAACTTCAAACAACTTGAATATATGGGAGATAAAGCTGGCTGGAAGTAAAGGCCCATTCTGCTTTACTAACAACCTGCTTTGAGTGGCCACCTGTCTTCAAAACTAAAAATGGGTAATGGGTTAACCCTTTCCTCCACAGGAGCCCATTGGGGGGACCTTTACATAATAGGTCAGTATTGGTATACTGCCTTTATCATGAGCTATGAATATTCTCCGTCCATAAAAGTTGGCTGATTACAGTTGTGAATGGTCATGACTGCCCGTGTTTTATTTTTTCACTTTTAGCGGATTTGTTGATTATCCCATTCTAAGGGTAGACAACTCATGTTAAAGGCAGATGTTTATGATAGTTTAACCCTTTACCCCATAGCCTATTCCTCATTTGAAGACGGGTGTCAACGTAAAGCAGGTTGAAAGTAAAGCAGAATGTGCATTAAGGCACATTCTGCTTTACTTTCAGTCTGCTTTAAGCTACCATCTGCTAGAATGTAGAAAAAATTAACTACGATACATATTCATATCTGTATAAATATTAAAAATAGAACTATTTTCTATAGTAGATGAACAAATTAGAGGCGTAAAAAAGCGTATTTATGGGTTAATGGGTTAAAACAGGTTGAGTGTAAAGCAGAAAGCTTGTGCAGGAGCTACCTAATTTACACTCGTCCTGTTTTACAAGGCTGCCTGTCAGGATGTGATTCATTTCTCAGTGATAGACAGGACTAAATTCAGTTGTTTTATTAGAAATGAATTTCTTTTTATATGGGAAGGGGAATATAAACAGTCTAATTTGGATATCTCGAACTCACTTATGTTGAAATTATCTGTATTTCTAGTTAAATTTCATTATTTCAAAATAGCTTTAGTCGAACATATGTGTAGCCACTTTTTAACTTTGAAATATGGACATGTTCCACTTAACCCATTACCCCATAGCCTATTTTCAGTATTGAAGATTTCGGCCGTAAAACACCATTCATTCATTCAGTATTGAAGATAGTTGACCAATTAAAGCAGGTTGGAAGTAAAGCAGAATGCACCTTAAGGTGCATTCTGCTTTACTTTAAACCTGCTTTAACCTTTTATCTGCTAGAATATAGAAAATGTTCTTATGATACATATTTATGACTGTATAAATGGGAACTATTTACTCCAGTGTAGGAATAAATTAAGTGCGTAAAAAGGCATATTTATGGAGTAATGGGTTAAGCAAATTGGAGATATCGAAGTTCAATTGTATATTTTTCTATCTGAAATAATGGTCAAAATTTCCACTTGAAAAAAACCCACTGCTAAACAGTTTCATATCACTGGTTGGGAAGATTGTCTCTCTGAGACAGCTCTCAATATGTTCTTTTGTCCATCTACATAAACCATTTCAAACTGTTTCCATGGTTAACATGTGTACAGGGCTCAAGATGAGGGGGGGGGGGGGGTAAATTGAACAAACTAAACATTTTCTCACTCATTTTGAGCATCAAATCCTATGATGTTACTACTCATTAGAAGCATCTCGAAGAGACAATTCTAATGAGTAGTGACACCATAGGGTTTAATTTAGAAATAAAGATTTTAGTTTTTCAAATACCCCCTTATCTGGAGCCTTGAGTGTATTATAAATCATCACTACTTCAGATGTTTTGATCTCACCAGACAGCTGTTTTTAGGGCATTTAAATATATAAAAAATTTAAAAAACCTGTACTGTTATTAATGTGAAAATGCAAATGTGAATTCTCAGATTTCGCAAAACTGTAAAATTATTATTGTCCAATTTCCTTCTATAGTTTCTAATTCAATACAGTCAAAATTATGCATAGCAGCCATTCAAACGACCCTTTGTCTTAAAGAGAGCTTAATGAAGGACAAAAGTGATGCAGAAAGCTCCTTTAAAGCTGTCTGCATTACTTTGGTTCTGCCTTAACCTTTTACCCCTTTGCTAACCAATTGATAATTCTTCATTACTATGTGTTTTGTAGCATCTACCTTACCCTGATAAATAGCCTTGGAAACTCTTTTTTGCATCGAGACTGGTGGATGCTTCAAGCACGCTGAAAGTAAAGCAGAAAGCTCCTTAAAAGAGCTTTCTGCTTTAATTTCAGCCTGCTGTAAGCAACCATCTGTTTTCAACACTGAGAACAAGCTAATTGGGAAAGAGTTAACCCATTACCCAAAATAGGCATTTTTACGCCTCTAATCTACTTCTTCCCCTGAAGAAAATATGTCAATTTTTTACATTCATGAGTTAGTATGATCAGAAGTTTTTTCAATAAATTTAGCAGATGGCGGCTTAAAACAGGCTGAAAGTAAAGCAGAAAATGCTTTACTTTCAACCTGCTTTAAGTGATCAACTGTCTTCAAAACTAGAAATAGGCTATGGGTAAAGGGTTAAGCAACCATCTGTTTTCAGCACTGAGAACAAGCTAATGGGGAAAGAGTTAAGCAGTTTTTTGAGATGTCTGTGTCTGACTGTCATAAGTTTGACTGTATTGTACTGTATTTTACTAATTAGAGTTTTTGTTGGCAAATAAGCATGGGGTACAAATTATAAGTGTTACAGAATGTGTATAATTTCACTAAGAGATGGGCTTTGAATGTGTAACTTAATCTATGTGTTGTTGTATCAATTTTTGCTACACAACTTGTGTAGAGATGGTGTTAAAATGATGTATTAGTAATGTGATTGAGGGTTTTTCTTATGATATACATATTATATATTCTGAAGAGTGACCATGCCTTCAATGTCCCCCGAACCCCCACTGATAAATCCTGGCTTGATCTAGATGTTGTAGGCTATTGTGCTGATAAATAATAACATTTTTTTTAAAACTCAATCAACCTCATGTTAAGCAGCCACTCAGTTGAAGAAAATTTATGAGTCATAATGAATCGCCCATTACTCAATAGATGCATAATAACGCCTTTAATTTATTCTTCCTCTGAAGAAATTAATTCCAATTTATACAAAATCAATGTGGAACATAAGAAATATGGTAGCTTAAAGCAGGCTGAAAGTAAAGCAGAATTTGCCTTAAGGCACATTCTGCTTTACTTTTAACCTGCTTTTAGTAGTCACCTGTCTTCATTACTAGAAACAGGCTATGGAGTAAAGGATTAATGCAGTATTTATGTCCAGTATTTGATAGTCTTCTTGCAGCTAAAAAACAGGCTGCAGGATAAAGGTAAAGCAGAAAGCTCCTGTATAAGGTTTCTGCTTTATTTTTGACCTGCATTAACTCTTTCCTCCCTGAAACTTTAAATGGACAATTCCAGTTTCGATTTTTGTCTTGTCCATTTCTGGCTTTTAAGAGTTGTTTTTGTCAATTTTGGCATTACTGACAAACAGTGAAGACCCTGATCAGAGGGCTCCTTTCGGAGCCCTCTGATCTGGGCCTTCACTGTTTGCACAGGACAAGTGTACTATTCACATGTACACTGTTTGAAAAGACGCCTATATGCGGGACTAGGGTTCAAAGGGTTAAACAGCTACCTGTCTTTAAAGACACCTGTGTATGTTCAAAGAGTTGCTGGTTAACACAAGTTTGACATTAGCTGACGTATGGTGAAAGTGCAGAAGGAGTGTGTATGTTGGTTCTATAGCAGTGTTGATGACAAATTTATAGTTTTTTGTTGCCAGGATACTTAACTGAGTTACTTCAAGAATTGAATTTTTATTTGTTATGAAATTATTTGCTGTTAAGGTTATTTTAACCCTTTCCTCCACAGAATCATCATCATCATTGGTATTTATATTAACATGCAGGAGTGGGAGTGTCGTTCACATCGGTGGGCGCCCTTCCAAGCAGCTGGCTGACTGCACGCATAGCAGATCATAGCAGAAGCGCCTAAGAATTCTGTTATCTCCCCTGTATGATCCATTTTCATGACTGCATATGGTAAAATGGAACTATATTATTCAATGGAGGAATAAATTAGATGTGTTAAAATGGGTAGCTATGGAGTATTGGGTTAAAGTGAAATTCAGCTGAACTTTACTAGCTTCAAGATTTAAAATCAAGATGTAGCTCAGGGCTTAACCATTAAATTATTGCTTTAGAGTCCGACCAAAATAATCCCGGAATCTTTTCCTCCATGTAAGCACCTTGGGAAGTCTATAATTATGTTCTGAAATTTTCATCAATTCACCGACATATCTAAATTCAGGTATTAGCTTAAAGGAAGATGAAAATTTGCTTTCAATCTTGCATCAAGGATCCTCCTGCTTTAAAGCCTAATTGCTATTTATACTACCGGTATATCATATGGACATAGACGATTGGCCTGTGTGACAATGGAGGAAAGGGTACGGTATTTAGCACACATATTTAATGGCTGGATAGTATGCAATTTATGAATTATGAATTGCTTACAGAAAACGTGAAAAGGTTGGAACTTTAAGACGGTTGTTGCTCATTATACTATATTAACTCCTTCAACCCTAGCGATGAGTATATTCATGTAGACCCAGATAAGAAGGATCCTAAAGGAGCCCTCTGATCTGGGTCTGCACTGTTTGTCATTTTGCAATAAATTATAAAAAAGAAAGAAAAAAAAGAACCCAAAGTATTAAAATAAAAGTTAAACATTAATAGAAAGAGAATTTTCCATTTGAAGGGTGAATGAGTTAATCCATGTGTCATTTAGATCTCAGGGCTGCATACCAACACCGTGTAGAAGATGTTATTCTTTCCCAATAAACTTGGATGAGCTAAACCAATTATGTCCTTTGCATCTCAATTATTATTTATTTCTCTATCTAATCCTGTCTTGTGATATCTTTTTAGAATCGTCTTGAAAATATGATTTTAAACAGATGTCACAAGACATGATTAGATAGAGAAATCAGAAATTAAATGTATTTTACAATGTTGACTTACGATCGCTTTTGTCGTACAAAGTTTTATGAAACGTGCCCCAGGTGTGCATAATGTCAGGAGTCTGTGAGAGAAGTAGTGGTGTAGTACTTATTGTTGAACAAAGGAGGCATAGTTTGTGCACACAGCCAGGGCTGCAGATAAGAGGGGGTAAATTGAACAAATCCAACACTTTCTCACTCATTTTACCACCGAATCCTATGGTGTTACTACTCATTAGAATCGTCTCGAAGAGACGATTCTAATGAGTAGTGACACCATAGGGTTTAATTGAGAAATAAAGGTTTAAGTTTTTGAAATACCCCCCTTATCTGGAGCCCTGCACACAGCCACATCTATAGTTTAGCATTGTGTTTATCAGTTGTTTGTTGAAATGGGAAAGAATAACATCTTCTACACTTAACTTCATTCACATTGTGTGAAACCTGTATGGCAGATGCCACCGACATTGCAGACATTAGTAACAAAGTGCAGTGAACTCTTTGCATGCTGGGTAATTGTTCTCGTCTGCAATATTTGTCGTCTGCTATTGTTCTAAAAATATGATTTTCTACATTTCTTTTGAAAACATGGTCAGAGTATCAAATAGTTTGGAACCTGATGAGACGCCGCGTTATGCGGTGTCTCATCTGGATCGAAACTGTTTGCAATGGAAATCACTGTCCGCCGCTTGTATGCAAAGAGTTAAAACTGTCTACAGAGGAAACACAATGAGGTTTTCAGCACATCAGAACAAATGATTTGGGTACCTATGTAAATGAATTCTGTACAATGATATACATAATAGAATTAAATATGAATTTCGTAATTATTTAAATGGATTAACATTTTGCGTGTAATTTCCCACATTTTTATTTATTTATTAATCAAAACGGTCAGTGTGTGTACTTTATATTTGTAGTGCAGGTGTTAACATGTAGATTTTTGAACACCTGTAAAATGGAACTTCTAGGTATTAACCCATTTATTCCTGGATTCTGCAATGAGCCCAACCCTTCATGCTTGCTTGAAGATTCCAATATAAATATATAGTAAAACCTCTCTGTTACGACCACTAAATTATGTTATTAATTAGGTGTTTACAACTGATGAATGCTTTTAAAGCAATATGACAGTAAAACAGAAAGCTCCTAAAGGAGCTTTCTGTTTTATTGCGACCTTGCTTTAAACTGTCAACTGTCTTTTATACAATCAATCACCTTGGTTATAGTGGTTGTAAAAGAGAGGTTTTACTGATTAAAGACAGCAATGTTTGTTTATACAGCAGCTCATTTCAGGAATAATAAATAGTGTAGACCCAGATGAGATGCCAGAAAGTGTGGCATCTTATCAGGGTCTACACTATTTGCTTATGTCTAAACTATGGGAGGCATGGAATTAATGGTTTAAACTGGACGAAGCGTGAATGCTTACATAGATCTACCATCATCTCATAAATAACAACACACATTATTTTCAATCTACAACTCTTGTGTTAGCCTTGTCACAGATTGTCTATTCTTCAACTTTATCACAATTTCTATCACACTTATTTTATCACTAAAACATCCATCTTTGTGCAGCAGCCACTCAAAAGATGATACAGTAGAACCTCTCTATTACCACCACTAAACTGTGTTAATTATTAGGTGTTTCAGACAGGTGCCTGCTTTAAGCAAGGTCACAGTAAACCAGAAAGCTCCTTTAGGAGCTTTCTGTTTTACTGTCACCTTGCTTTAAGCTGTCACCTGTCTTTTACACAATCAATTCGCCTTCGTGTAAGTGGTCGTAATTGAGAGGTTTTACTTTATCACTTGGTAGTGTAACATAAAAGTGACAGTTTTTTCTGCCTTACCTTGATCGGGCTTTAACCATTCACCCCATAGCCATTGGTGCAAATCACCATATAAAATTGATGCCATAAATCCAACTTATCTACCAGGGTATAGAAAATATTTCTGATGGTATAAACTCATGACTTTAAAAATTGAAACCATTTTCTTCAGTTTAGGAATATATAACATGGTGCTTCTATTGGGGTGGGGGAAAAGGTTAAGCAGTTACCTGTCTTTAGAGACGTCTATATTTCTTTATTGAATGGCAGCTGCATACAGGATTTACTATCTACAGAAAATCAGCAGCATCATTCTAATAAACTTTTGTGTCATATTTCTACACAGCATCATCATCATCATCATCATTATAAGAACAGCATGACAACTATAGCTCCTCCGTTACCCATCACTATCATCATCACCTTGCCTCTTCACTGCCTTTCATGTATTTTACACATGTTTACATCTGGGCAAGCAGCCCATGGGTCTTGCTGAACTTATGACCCATTTGCACTTGTAAAAGGTTCCTTTAAATCATTGTCTATTTGCTTACTGTGTGTAGTATTTGCTACACATTAGTGTAACTCATTCTATAACACATCACTGAAACTCAATTCTACTACACATCAGTGTAACTCAGTTCTACTACACATTAGTGTAACTTAATTCTACTACACATCACTGAAACTCAATTCTACTACACATCAGTGTAACTCAGTTCTACTACACATCAGGGTATCTCAGTTCTACTACACATCAGTGTAACTCAATTCTAATACACATCAGTGTAACTCAATTCTAATACACATCAGTGTAACTCAGTTCTACTACACATCAGGGTCACTCAGTTCTACTACACATCACTGCAACTCAATTCTACTACACATCAGGGAAACTCAGTTCTACTACACACTACACATCAGTGTAACTCAGTTCTACTACATATCAGTGTAACTCAGTTCTACTACACATCAGTGAAACTCAGCTCTACTACACATCAGTGAAACTAAGTTCTACACATCAGTGTAACTCATTCTATAACACATCAGTGTAACTCAGGTCTACTACATATCAGTGTAACTCAGTTCTACTAAACATCACTCTAACTCAGTTCTACATCACATCTCTCTAACTCAGTTCTTCTACACATCAGTGTAACTCAGTTCTACTAAACATCACTCTAACTCAGTTCTACTAAACATCACTCTAACTCAGTTCTACATCACATCTCTCTAACTCAGTTCTACTACACATCACTGAAACTCAGTTCTACTAAACATCAGTGTAACTCAGTTCTTCTACACATCAGTGTAACTCATTCTATAACACATCACTGAAACTCAGTTCTACTACACATCAGTGTAACTCAGTTCTACTACACATAACTTAGTTTTACAACAAATCCTTTTAGTCTGTTCTACTATATTATACTGTTATTCTATTTCACTAAACATCACTATAATTCAGTTCTGCTAAACATCACTATATCTCAGGTTTACTACACACTATTTCTGCACATCTCTGTAAATCATGACAGCAAGGCCCAAGGTAAGAGCGGGTAAACTGAACATACATAGTTTCCTTGGTAGCTCCACATGACCCAATGCAGTGACTACTGATTAACCCTGTACTCCATAGATATGCATTTTACGCTTTTAATTTATAATTCCACAGAAGAAAATAGTTCCACTTTATATAGTCATGAATATGTATCATAACACATAAGATATGTTTATTTTATTCCAACAGATTGTAGCTTAAATCAGGCTGAAGGTAAGCAGAATGTGTCTTAAAGGCACATTCTGCTTATCTTTCAACCTGCTTTAAGTGGTCACCTATCATCAATACTAGACACAGGCTATGGAGTAAAGGGTAAAAATAGTCTCTTCAAGAGATCACAGTGATTGGTCTCAGCATATTCTTTAGTTAGAAAATAAGGATGTTAGTGTTTGGAATGCAGTAACACCTCTCTATTACGACAACTAAAGTGTGTTAATTGTTAGGTGTTTACGACAGGTGACTGCTTAAATCAAGGTGACAGTAAAACAGAAAGCTCCTTTAGCTTTAAGTTGTCACCTGCCTCTATATAGTCAATTAGTCTTCAATTTAGTTTTCATTATAGAGAGGTTTTTCTGTGCAGTAAAACCTCTCTATAATGACCACTAAAAAAGAAGTCTAATGGATATATAAAATACAGGTGACAGCTTAAAGCAAGGTGACAGTAAAACAGAAAGCTCCTACAGGAGCTTTCTGTTTTTCTGTCACCTTGCTTTAAGCAGTCACCTGCCTTAAACACCTTATAAATAACAAATTTTATTGGCTGTTATAGAGAGGTTTTACTGTACTCACCTTATCGTTAGCTCTTCAGTGACACCACTGTATCTAGGAAGAACTGTTTACATACAGTGGAGAAGGTGATATTCCAACAAATTTGTGTGCACTAAAACAACAATTTTAATTGCAAACAGTTTGGAATCTGATCAAACATAAGATAACCCAGCGTCTGATCAGACTCCAAACTGTTTGCAATCTCTTATTAAAAATAAATAGTATTTTTCAAAATTGTAATTTTCTTCATTTTACTGCATGGTATATGCGTTAAGTATGATTTAACCCATGACCCCATAGTCAGTTTCTAGTTTTGAAAACTGGTGACCACTTAAAGCAGGTTGAAAGTAAAGCAGAATGCCCAATAAGGCACATTCTGCTTAACTTTCAGCCTGCTTTAAGATACAAAAAGCATTTCTAACTGTATATATTCATGACTGTATAAATTGGAACTATTTTCTTCAGTGGAATGATAAATTAGAAGTGTCAAAAGGTGTATTTATGGGGTAATGGGTTAAACAGAAAAAGATAACATTTTCTCCACTGTGTGAGTCATACACTGTACATGTTAGCTCTGTTATCCTCCATGTGAATATGACAGTGTGAAAGGTCGACATATGTATGTTAGGTAATAGTCTTTAGATAGTTTTGTATAAATTGATGAAAACAAAATAAAATGCAATTTGGACCAAATTCTCTTGTCAGATCTGTTTATAACAACCAGGCATTAGTCCTAAGAATATCTATGTGAGATACACAACAGGAAAGATTTCTATGGGTAGTGCTAAGATGAGCTATTTTGATTGTCCTGTGTCGGTCATTAACAATTTATTTAAACAACATCCCCATAACTGCTGTTTGGATTTTTAGCTCACCTGAGCTTGCTCTAGGTGAGCTTTTGCAACCCTTGAATGTCTGGCGCCCATTATCCATCACTTGTCGTCAATAATTTTAGTGTTTACACTTTAGAAACCACAGCGTTTATCCAATCTTTCTCAAAGTTGCTCAGATTGTATATGACCATAAGAGTTTGCATGAGTTCCATATGGTTGAAATCCGACCAATAGGTCAAGAGTTACTTGCCCTTGAATTGTTGAAATTGGCATATTTAACAGTGTTAACACTCTACAGGCCACACTGTTTATCCAATCTTGCTCAAACTTGCTCAGATTGTATATGGCCTTAAGAGTTTGCATGGGTTTGATTATGGTTGAAATCGGACCAATAGGTCAAGAATTGCTAGCCCTTGAATTGTTGAAAATGCTATATAACAGTGTTTACACTGTAGAGGCCACAATGTTTATCCAATCTTTTTCAAACTTGCTCAGATTGTATATGACCATAAGAGTTCGGATGAGTAGGGTTATGGTTGAAATTGGACCTATAGGTCAAGAGTTATCTGCCCTTGAATGGGTGGAAATGCCATATTTAACAGTGTTTACAATCTAGAGGCCATAAAATGTATCCAATCTTTCTCAAACTTGCTCAGACTGTATATAACTGTAACATCTCGGATGAGTTTGAAAATGGTTGAAATCAGACTATTACGGTCAAGATTTATCTGCTCTTGATGTCTTGAAAATACCATACCTAACAGTGTTTACACTCTAGCAACTACAGTTTTGAATGGATTTTGATAATAATAGCACACACTGTATAAAGCTATAAGTTCTAGAAGGAGTGCAATTATTGTTGTTATCTGATCATTGTGGCAAGAGTTATATGGCCTTGATATACTTCAAAATGCTAGAAAAGGCTTTATCTCAGTATTGTTAAGCTATACTGCCCATAAATTTGAAAAAAAAATCGTTGTAAAATTATATATGGCTATATGTTCTCCAATAACTTAAAATATAAATTGAAATCGGTATAAACTGTCAAGAGTTACCTGTCCTTGATGCGTTGAAAAAGCCATATTTGATGGTGTTTACACTTAATCAACTACTGTTTTGAATGCATTTTGATTAACTTACACACAATGTATATAAGATCTTTAAAAAGTGTAATTATTATTTAAGTCGGGTCATTGTGTCAAGAGGTATCTGCCCTTGATGTACTCTACTAGAATATGCCGTGTTCCAATATTGTTTACACTGTATACTCTACAAATTTGAATGGATTTAGTTTAATATGGGTCAAACTCAATGTAAAACTATCAGGCTCCTTAACAACAGGTGAGCAATAGCAGGACATTTAATGCCCTCTTGTCAGCTCACCTGAGCCGAAGGCTCAAGTGAGATATTTAGAATCGCATTCCGTGGTCATCTTCTGTCCACAATTGGTTTAAATGACTCCTCCTCCTAGACCACTGACCAGATTTCAAAATACAGTAGAACCTCTCTATTACGACCACTAAATTGTGTCAAATATTAGCTGTTTCAGATAGGTGACTGCTTAAAGCAATGTGAAAGTGAAACAGAAAGCTCCTACAGGAGCTTTATGTCTCACTTTCACATTGTTTTAAGCTGTCACCTGTCTTTTATACAGACAATTAGCCTTCTTTTTGTGGTCATAATAGAGAGGTTCTACTGTACATGTGTAACTCCATAGGAATGGTTATCATATTGTTCTTTAGAAAAATTAGCATAGTCAGAGCTAAAAATAGACAAAACTTTAAACAACATGTTTTGGTTGCTTAAAGCAGGATGAAAGTAAAGCAGAATGCTCATTAAGGATTATTTTGATTTAATTTCAGCGTGCTTTAAGCTAACAGTGTAGACCCTGACCAGGGTGTTCCTTAAAGAGTCTTCTGACCAGGATTCTCACTGTTTGTATAAAACGAGCGTTTTATTAGCAGGTCGATACCGTTAACTAAGTTAAACGTTTATATTGCAATACTTCCAGAAAACTATTAAAATCAATATAATTTATTCAGGTGGATATCAGGACCATAGTGGCGTGTATTACCAAACTCGACAGGCTTGATGCCTATAGGATCCTCTTTAAAAAGTTGTTGCAATAGTAACTTGCAGTACATTGTATACATTGGTCACAAGACCTGAAACAGATTTAATAAATAAATAAAAATTAAAATATTTCTTGTCTGAAACTACAGTAGCATGAGCTTAGATACCGGTATTTGGTACAAAGCATCATCGAAAGTGTTCAAATTATTCTCTTGGGTAAAATAAAAGAAAAGCTCTGACCAAAGTTGTGTTGAAGAAACATAATATTGGGTAAAGAATGTCCCCGCCCCAGATTGTTTCCATGTGAGTCATTTAGGGCCGCCATTTAGTTGTTTATAGCAACCAGAGTACTTCCCAAGTAGGTGAGATTCATAGCAGAAATGTTGACCATTTGTGTTGAATTTTAGCTCATGTTGGTCAGGCTGTGTCCGGACTTTTATCATTAATCGTTATGAATGATTACCTTGACTAAACCTATGCCTATCAAAGCATAGGTAAAATCAGGAAAATATTAAAAATAATTTGGGTGCAACGGGACCAAGAGTTATCAGCCCTTGATTTACTCAGATGTGCTAGAAAAGGCAATATTGTAACAATGTTTGTAAACATATAACGTCTTCAAACGTGAACGGCGTTGTTTGACAAACTTTTAACTAAATATAATTATGTTGGGCTATCAATCCTCGAATGAAATTGTTTAATAAGGGGCAAACTCAAAAGTACAACTATATATCTCAGGTGAGCTATATCAGGACTACCGTGGCCCTCTTATTTATAGAAACAAGACCTATGACAAACAACGCAGATCCTGATCAGAGGGATTCTTATGGAGCAAGAGTCCTGTATCAATTAAAGGTAGATTTGTGGCTCATGTAAGTTTGTCCGTCATGACTGATTTACGTCATAAGTTATATTAAAGTTACAGTAAAATCTCGATTCTACGAACTCGCCTTAGATCGAACATACGCATATTTCAAAGTTAAAACGTGGCTAAGCCACGTTTTAACTTTGAAATACGGGTATGTTCGACTTAAACAAGATCGACTAATCAAAATTCAACTTACGATATACCTGTTAAAACGATTAAAACGAGTTCGTAGTATCGGATTTCGACTGTATATTCAAATAAATACGACTAAGAGATGCTTCTAGGCTGTTTTTCTTGTTAATAATTAAGTTTTAATGTCTTTTTGCACAAATATAGAACATCTTTCTCTTATTCTGAAATTACGATATTTCCGTCAGATAATATTTCGCAAAGAATCTTGTAATCAGACCCGCACAAAAACGTGTTTTCGTGACGGACAACTATTATAAAAGACTGGCAAATTATGATACTCATTTTAACGACTTCAAACATATTGTTGTAATGATAAATATTCCATTGTTAGAAGAAGACCACACTTTGCATACCATTTAGATAATTCTCATTTTAATGACGTTAAAAAGATTGTGTCCCCTGAAACATTTAATGGACAAATCCAGTTTCCAAGTAAGTCTTAGTATACTGTTTGTTGTTTCTAGGTTTACAGATGAAAGGTCGAAAGTAAAACAGAATGTGCTGTAAGAGTGCATGCTATTGTACTTTCCGCCTGCTTTTAAGCTACTATCTGTTAGGATATAGATTGTTTTTTAATTATTTCTTATGGTACATATCCATGAACTATTTTCTTCAATGGAGGAATTGATTAGAGGAATACATGGGCGTATTTATGGGATAATGGGTTAAGGACTGTTGTTCTAAAATAAATTGCGAAATGATAAGCATGCAGTGCAATCACTGACAAGAAAGCTCATATTACTCTGCTTATATGTCTTCTGTTTGTAAAGGATGGATATACTCGTCGTTAGGGTTGAATCGATTAACACATTCAACCCTAGCTACGAGTATACTCGTCATTATCAAACAGTGTACTTGTGAAGAGTACACTTGCCCTATGCAAACAGTGTAGACCCTGATCAGAGGGCTCCTGCAGGAGCCCTCTGATCAGGGTCTACACTGTTTGTCAATATTCAATATATTGTTAAAACCAACCCTAATTAGTCAAAATGGACTTGACTTAATTTGAAACTGGAATTGTCCATTAAAAGTCTCAGGTGTGAATGTGTCAAAGAAGACCGCATCTTTTAAGGGAAATAATTACATAGCAATTAGATAGCACAACCTTTTCAGTGGTTTCTCCTTTCTCTTAACAACAAAGATCTGACAAAGATGACGTAAGTTTTGCAGATGGCACGTGCGTTCAACAAAATTGAACTATGTACTTGTATAAGCTTATAAAAACCCTTCCCTGCCACGACGGCATCTGCTGTAAACACTTGTCTTATGCTCGTATTTCTCAAATTTAAGTGTTGGGTAAATTGACAAAAGTATTATCGTTATGATTGTCAAACAGTTTAGATCCCGATCAGACGCCGCTAAACGTTTATCGGGACAGGGCATGGATGAAATTGGTTGCAAAATAACCACTGTATTAGGAAAAAGGCAGTGTAGGTACTGCTGTTTGCAAAATCACCATATTATTCGAGGCTAGACAGTGAATGCAATGGTTGCAAAATAACCACTGTACTCGGGAAAAGGCAGTGTAGACACTGCAAAATAACTATTGTACTCGGGACAAGGCAGTGAAGACACTCCAAAATAACCATTGTACTCGGGACAAGGCAGTGAAGACACTGCAAAATAACCATTGTACTCGGGACAAGGCAGTGAAGACACTCCAAAATAACCATTGTACTCGGGACAAGGCAGTGAAGACACTGCAAAATAACCATTGTACTCGGGACAAGGCAGTGGAGACACTCCAAAATAACCATTGTACTCGGGGCAAGGCAGTGAAGACACTCCAAAATAACCATTGTACTCGGGGCAAGGCAGTGAAGACACTCCAAAATAACCATTGTACTCCGGACAAGGCAGTGAAGACACTCCAAAATAACCATTGTACTCGGGGCAATGCAGTGAAGACACTGCAAAATAACCACTGTACTCTGGACAAGGCAGTGAAGACACTCCAAAATAACCACTGTACTCGGGACAAGGCAATGAAGACACTCCAAAATAACCATTGTACTCGGGACAAGGCAGTGAAGACACTCCAAAATAACCATTGTACTCGGGACAAGGCAGTGAAGACACTGCAAAATAACCACTGTACTCGGGACAAGGCAGTGAAGACACTCCAAAATAACCATTGTACTCTGGGCAAGGCAGTGAAGACACTCCAAAATAACCATTGTACTCGGGGCAAGGCAGTGAAGACACTCCAAAATAACCATTGTACTCGGGACAAGGCAGTGAAGACATTGCAAAATAACCATTGTACTCGGGACAAGGCAGTGAAGACACTCCAAAATAACCATTGTACTCGGGGCAAGGCAGTGAAGACATTGCAAAATAACCATTGTACTCGGGACAAGGCAGTGAAGACACTCCAAAATAACCATTGCACTCGGGACAAGGCAGTGAAGACACTCCAAAATAACCACTGTACTCGGGGCGAGGCAGTGAAGACACTCCAAAATAACCATTGTACTCGGGACAAGGCAGTGAAGACACTCCAAAATAACCATTGCACTCGGGACAAGGCAGTGAAGACACTGCAAAATAACCACTGTACTCGGGGCAAGGCAGTAAAGACACTGCAAAATAACCATTGTACTCGGGGCGAGGCAGTGAAGACACTCCAAAATAACCATTGTACTCGGGACAAGGCAGTGAAGACACTGCACAATAACCATTGTACTCTCGGGACAATGTAGTGAAGACACTCCAAAATAACCATTGTACTCGGGACAAGGCAGTAAAGACACTGCAAAATAACCATTGTACTCGGGGCAAGGCAGTGAAGACACTGCAAAATAACCATTGTACTCGGGGCAAGGCAGTGAAGACACTGCAAAATAACCATTGTACTCGGGGCAAGGCAGCGAAGACACTGTTTGCAAAATAACCATTGTACTCGGGGCAAGGCAGTGAAGACACTGCAAAATAACCATTGTACTCGGGGCAAGGAAGTGAAGACACTGATTGCAAAATATATATTGTACTCGGGGGCAAGGCAGTAATGCAATGTATTAACAGAACAGAACTATATACCAACTCATTGAACCCTAGTGACGCAAATACGCATCTTTTACAAACAATACACTTGTCCTATGCAAACAAATGGTTAAAATGCACTTCTAGATCAGAGAAGGCAAACATTGAAGATGGTTATGATAAAGGGGAAAAAGTTATTTGGAAAGGATTTTCATGTACAGTAAAATGAATTAAGACTGAAGAAGAAATAGGGATTGTCCATATGAATTTCAAGGGACGAATGAGTTGGCGCAAAATGGATTACATGTCTACGTTTTAACTTTGAAATACTGCTTCATTTTTTGCACGACTTTTAAAGTGAGTTCGAATTATTAAAATACAACTGAAGAAATAGATGCGGCTGTATGTAAATGAGTTGAACAGTCAATTAAAATTATATCGCCATTGGTACTCTCTAGTCCATGACAGGAACAGATGGTTGACATCAGTGCTGTTCGATGATGGATAGATAACAAAACTAATGGAATTACATATTACTGTTTTATACTGAGCCGATAAGTACACTAAATGCCCTAAAATTAATGAGTTGTGTTCGTACATTAAAACTCAGCATATAATTAAGAAACAACTAATTTGTAGCTGTGCATTATCATGCATTTGATCACAGTTAGGAGTTGAGATGTGTAGTCTCAACTTATAACTGTGATCTAATGCATGATAATGCATAGCTACGAATTTGTTATTTCAATTCTAACACGACCCTTTTTTAAAATAAAAAATTATATTCCAAGAGAATGCACCAAACCGGAAGCATTGCTTGTGGCTACGTCATTTTGGCTGTTACATTTATTTTACACGACGTTCACCCCTGATGTTATACGAGTAAAGGACAATAGCTAAACAGAAACAACAATGACAAATCAATAATGCTTCATCCTCATGATCGAATGCGGCGCGTGCAGTGCATTATCCGGGATTATAGAACGCTTCTCGATATTCTTGTTTATATGCCGTATATGTTTTCAGGGGAAAACAATACCAAAACCCATACTTTATTTACATTATATAACAAGAACATTTGGGGGGGGGGGGGGGGGGGGAGTTAAAACAAATCAAAACGTTCACACAATAAAGACTGGTAAATAAAAGTGTACGATACGTTCGTGTTAGAATTAGAAAAATCGTAGCTATGCATTACCGTGAATTAGATCACAATTAGTCGTAGAAATGTGGGTAAATTACTTATTAGATCACTTGGCCTAAAGGACTCGTGATCTAATAGATTTAGATTAAAAGAAGGGTGTTATATTAGATATTTCAAGATACATTTTATCATAGCACGTATACCTTTACATATGAAACTTTTGATAAGAAATACACATGTTACAATGGTAAACGAAACACAATTTCTTATGCACTGTTCATGTTTTAACGAATATTTGGTGTTTCATCTTGAATCAATTGTCTTATATAGTTTTAGAGAAAACGTCTATCATGGTTAGTGAACTGTGATCATGTCTCCACGTCATTAACGAATTTATACTCCCCCCCCCCCCCCCCCCCCCATGACTGGATGGGGGTGGGGGGGGGGGGGGTTAACAGGTTAAACAGAAGTTGTCTCTTAAATTGCCCCCTAACCCCATTCATTGACATGACGTCAACAGCTTTAAATAATTATCGTCTGCTTTTTTCATATTTAAATTTTAGGTATTTTGACTTATGATATGTATAATTGAGTGGCAAACAGTCGCCTATGACAATAAACACGCGGCTGGTCAGCATCAACACTATTTTGCACGCTTATCAATATTTCATTACTTAACCCTTTCATGATCAAATTTATCGCAAGGTTTTTACCCCATACATCGCCATATTGTCGTCTGCTTCAATATTGTTGTCTGTAATATCATTTCAAAATTAGATTTAAGGCGATATAACTGTGGTTATTTTAAACAAGTGGAAAACAATTTTGGACCTGATCAGACGCCGCGTTACGCGGCGTCTGATCAGGACCAAAACTGTTTGCAAATGTGCTTTATGACGTCATTGAGAGTGAAAGAGTTATACTTTGAATAAAACTTGAAAAGCAGATGGTTGTATTGCCTGTAAAAGGGCACGTTTAAAAAAGACTGTCAGGGTAAGCTTGAGTCAAAACAAGTGAAATCAATTTATGACGTGTAAATACCCAATTGAGTTTTATTATAGATTTCAAGGGCGTTTTTACACCTACAAGTGTATGTCAGGCCATGACTGTCTATGAGGGTCCAAACTGTTTGATACATCTCGTATCGATTATTCCTGTGAAACTGATTTATGTCGTACTTTAAAATGATAATACTGGCAACTTGTCTTTAAAAAGCAGACGATAACGTTTTGGCGATGAAATGGTTAACCCACTTATGCCTGGATATTGCAATTAACCCCCCCCCCCCCCCCACCCCTATGTGCTTGATGGAAGATTTAACTATATATATACATGTTCATGAATGATCGAAGTACACTGGAGTGTTTTTTCATACAGCAGAACATTTCATTATCCAATAGCAAACAGTGAAGACCATGATGAAACATCGCGTAACGCGACATCTCGATAGGGTACTCACTGTTTGCCAATGTCCCCTTTAATAGACACTAGGCTTAAATGGGTTAAGAAACTTGGAATCGGATATCCAGATAGTTTCAGATAATCCCGGCTGAATATCGAGTTGGACGTTGTGGTCGTTGAAATTCAAATAAATACCATGAAAAGCAACATGAAACAGTATGGAGTCATACAAGACGGCCAGTAAAACGACGGATGATCGGGCTGCAACCCGTGTTCACATTCAGATTTAACCTTTACGCCAAAGATACGTAATATATATAGGATATTACATGAGTGTTCATAATTTATTGGATTTATTAAACGCGTCTTTTAGAAAACGATAAAAACGAGGCTTTGAGGAGTTTTTATCATTTTCTAAAATGACGAGTTTGATAAATCCATTAAATTATTGAACACGAATGTTATATTCTTTTTATAACATAACATAGAAGTGTTATTTATCGCAGCCTTTGAGGTCAAGTGAATGCTAAGCGCGATATGAGTAAATCTATTCAGGAAACAAATAGTTCCAAATCAACTCCGTTCACTAGCATAATGTTTATGTTATTATGTGTATTAATAAACCATTTAATGTAGATTTAATATTGATTATTACACCAAAAGTCTACAAATTGAATCTACATGAAGGAATGTAGACGTTGGAAATTGAACGCATAGAACGCATTTAATGACGTCACAAGTTAAGCGACGTCGTGTCGTACCTCATTTGCATAGTTATATAACTAGTTATATATGACATTTAAACAACGGGTGTTATTCAACGCTCACGCCGTCTGTTATGTTATAAAACACATTTATTATATTCCCCCACTGAAGAAAATATGTCTAGTTCTATTTTATACATCAATGAATGTGCAACATAAAAAATCTCTATCCCAGCAGGTGGTACCTTGAAGCAGGCTGAAGCCTTTAAGAAAAGCTGACTGCGCATTAAACCGCATTCTGCTTTACTTTCAAATTGCTTTAAGTGGTCACCTGTCTGCCTAGCTAGAAACAGGGTAAAAACTAATACAAACATTTCAAGAAACTGTCCTTCTTATAGATATATTAGCATTTCGTTTGGACTTCTCAAGTTGACGTTTAAGCTGGAGAGAATTAAGTTTGCACTGCAGCGGTAAATAAATAGTTTAAGTTAAGAGTTCAAAACGTGTTTGCATTTTGACAGACCCAGGTCTGCGCTGCAGAAGAAATTTGTGCACTTTTCCTTGAAGCAACTGATATTTGCTCAACTCTTTCAAAATCCTTTGTCTGTTGATAAGTTCGTCCTCGTCTATAACAGCAGTACTTGTGTCATCTTGACCAAGCGAACCCAATTTGAACTGAGATCCAAAGCCAATTGTTGTTGAACTCTTGAACATATTCCCTGGTGTAGACAGGGTACTAGGTCGCCGAGATGGCATAGCGTCTATCCCCGGTAGGCTGGACACTCGCCGTGGTAAGCCACCAAGTGAGGGGTTCAATGACGCTCGACGCCCAAACGGTTCCTTGTCCATATCACCCTGCGCTGAATCTCGACGCTTCTTATCTAACTTTCTCTTCATTAGAACACATATACCATCTGTATATTCGTCGTATTCCCCAATGCTCTCTGTCCGATCTCTAACCATCTGGTCAAAAGACTTCTTAGGTTTATTGACCTCGAGTTTTTTGCTAATTGCCATTCGATGTCTAAGTTTCTTGACAGAGCCGACGGTCTTGCGAACTTTATTCATATCGGGCTCGTAATCTATTAGATCTACTTTCACAGCTAACTGGAGATCATGGGCTATTTGAGCATTTTTCGCCTCCTCCTCATATTGCTCCTTCTTCTTAGCGAGGGCTCGGAGAATATCAGGCACCACTTGAGAGACTTTCTCAAACTCGTCTAACACATACGTCCCCACTGTATCACTCACTCCTTTCTTTCTTGTCTTCTCGATCACTGTTGTGTTGGGCGATTCGTCATGTTCTGATATTGTTGGCTGTTTTGGAAAGGAGTTTATGATAGATTCCCGTCCTCCTCGAGGCTCCCTGAAAAACGTCTTCGCTTTTGACAAACCAGGCTGAGCAACACCCGTCTTCTTCCTCGGTGGGGCGGACGCAGTTGGTCGTCTATCTTTAAAAGAAGTTTGCCTCTGTTGGCCAAATCGCTGCGACTGGACGTTTGAGCCGTGTCTACAGTTCGGTGCAGGAGTTGGCTCGGCAGGAAGCATACCGGACGCTATAGCCTCGCTCATGGTCACATTTTTCTTGCGACTGTTTCGCCATTCGTTACGGACTTTAATCCTTTCTAGGTCTAGCTCCATGATCTTCTGTCTGGATCTAAGTTTTAGCTCACTCAGCCTGTCATCCAGCATAAGTTCCTCCTTATGGTTGATAAACAGCATCTTCTCCAGACGCTTTGGAGGACCTCGCTTCGGCGATCGCTGCATTATGAATATGCACCACTATACTGTGGATATAGTGAGAGAAATAATCAACTCCCCATTGACAACAACACGCTGGTGGCTCTAGGCAGATTCCGTGAGGCTTTGTTGTTAAATTAGCACCTGTAAATAACAAAATTGAAATTAATACTTATCCTTAGAATGATGAGCGCGACACGACTTAAACATTTGCAAACAGTTTGTATTGTAATGGTTCATATTCCTGTTATAATACTTGTGTTTTGTGTCATTTCGTCCCCTCTAGTCCACCTCAGTGAACAGTTACAGCGAGCTATTTTTGGAACTACCGTTTCCCCTCCACAGCATATTAGTGCAGGACTAGGCCTGTAGACCCGTTTGCAAAATGGTGTTGAGAGAGTTTCTCACTTGATGTGAGTTAACGAGACCCTAGACATCACAAATCACCGAGGTGCTTGTCTGCCACATGGTCACGAGCTCCACAATATCCAAATCCAATATGGCCGCCGTCAGCCATTTTGGAAAAATAGCTTTTTTGTTTTTTGGAGAATAAACAAGTGTAATACCTTTTTTGGTGTGGAATCTGGGGTTGTCTTTGATTTGGAAAGGTCAAGTTTCACATTAGCCAAATCAAATATGGCCGCCGCAAGCCATGTTGGAAAAGCTATTTTCGTTGGGTTTTTTTTAAGAAAAATCAAATATAATACTTCTAAATTGATGATTTTTAGAGTATAACTCTCTTCTGATGCCCTTTGTGTAATCTGGGAAGTCTTTGATTTGGAAAGATCAAGTTCCACGATTATAGCTAACATTTTTCTTTTTTTGGAGAATAAACAAAAGTAATACCTCAGATTGCACAAAAGGCCTCAGAAATGAGTTCAACACCAAAACATTATCAATTGAGAGGTATTACTTTTGTTTATTCTCCAAAAAAAGAAAAAAGTTAGCTATTTTAACAAGGCTTGCGGCGGCCATATTGGATTTGGCTATTGTGAAACTTGACCTTTCCGAATCAAATACATCCCATATTGCACAAAAGACCGAAGAAATGAGTTCAACACCCAAAAATTATCAATTAAGAGGTATTACATTGGTTAATTCTCTAAAAAAAGAAAAAAGTTAGCTTTTTTCATGGCTTGGGGCGGCCAAATTTGATTTTGCTATTGTGGAACTTGATCTTTCCAAATCAAAGACATCCCAGATTACACAAAGGGCATCAGAAGTGAGTTATACTCTAAAAATCATCAATTTAGAAGTATTATACAAGTATTTGATTTTTTTTTAAAAAAAAACAACGAAAATAGCTTTTCCAACATTGTTTGCGACGGCCATACTGGATTTGGCTAATGTGAAACTTGACCTTTCCAAATCAAAGACACCCCAGATTGCACATAGGGCATCAGATATGAGTTCCACACCAAAACACAATAAATTTAGAGGTATTACACTTGTTTATTCATAAAAAAATCAAAATAAAAAGTTTTTCCAAAATGACTGACGGCGGCCATATTGGATTTGGATATTGTGGGGCTCGTGACCGTGTGGCAGACAAACACCTCGGTGATTTGTGATGTCTAGGGTCTCGTTAACTCACATCAAGTGAGAAACTCTCTCAACACCATTTTGCAAACGGGTCTTCAGGCCAGGTACAGGACTATATGCCACACAATTATCATGCCGCACAGGAGTACACCCCAACTCCACACGTACACGTAATCATTCATAATCTCTAGTACTGTGGTGAAATCATGTTTCCTTGTTATGTAGTTAGGCGCAATGTTGCACAATTGCAATGCAATAAAATGTAAATCAGCTCTTTTTTTTAAATATTGATGAGTTATTGTCCAATTACAAAGTGTTTACATTGTAATCAATTTTCATAAACGCGTAATAATTATTTCAATAAAAATTGTTTTACAGCCTGTCTACAACCACCACATACCGGATATAACGACATACTGGATATACCGATATACCACACACACAAAAATCAGCAACTTACATAGACTGACTGAGAAATAAGAACCAGGATGTTGATCTGCATCCTGTATTTTGTATAACATGATGATTTGATATACGGTCCATGAACACGTAATACAATGTAGAAAACTTCATTTTAACCTGTATCAAGAAGTCCATATATTTCCTTACTAAACATCAGAGGTCGGCATGCTACTTTAACACATACAAATGCATATGTATCCTTTTAAATTATACCCTACTTCTGTTCAAGATATAAACTGTTTGTCACTTGTTTTGAGTTTTCCTATGACTTGTTCAGCTATACGGACAAACGCTGCAACTTGTTTTTATGTCATCATTGTATATCTATAATGAACTCTTTATAAGCAAACGCAGGCATAAATGGATTATTTAAGAAGGATAGGATTAGGTTTTAGTTATTTGGCAGTCAAACCGACTCTATCTGTTTGACATCGAAGGTAACTTTGGGTGATAGGGTTAAAAGAAGTTCGTTGTAAACGTCCTTTCAAATAATAAAGTCAATTCAACATTCCACTATTTTTCTTCTATTTGAAATAATTCCTTACCTGTTGCTGTGGAATTATAGTCCATTTGCCAAATAGTTAGGTCACGGATAAGATGCTGATGTATTCGACATGTCATCCGGATCCAAACTATTTGCCAATATCATTAACATACGTGATTAGCAATTATCGGGCTCATATCACACCATCGTCGATGTACCTAAGTATGTCTATATCTAGTAGTATAAGTGTATAACTTACGTTTTCTAGGAGCAGGTACATCCATCTGCTCTATCCAGTCAGCACGGATAGTGTTTGTTATGGTATCTCAATATTACAACTCCTGTTCACACAGTAAACATCAACACTTGGTGAGTTTTATGGCCTGGAAAACAATGACGGACTTCTCAATCGCGCCAACAAGCGCTGCTGTGGGTCTGTAAGGTGATAGGTATAGAAAATTTACCCGTGTTAACTCATGATAAATGCATTCCTTAACTATATTTCAGGTCATTTTTTCTCTCGGTTCTACAGGGGTGTGATGGGGAACAATATTGTATTATATGTACAGTGGAGAAAACGTTATTCTCTCCCAATAAACGCGTTTACGCTAAAGCTATTATTTCCAATTGCAAACTGTTTGGGCTAGCCGGCGTCTGATCAGGATCAAAACTGTAAATCAATTATGAGAAATTTCATGAGGTAATTTTCTGCAGTTTAATTCAATGTTTTTGCGTTTAATATGCGTTTAAACGGGAACGAATAAAGTCATCTCCACTGTATATATATAGAGAGAAGAAGATGTTATAATTCACAGTTTAAAACGGAAGTCTTTATTATCATCATTATCATTATTAATATAGTAATTATCATTATGAATTAAGCGAAAACGTAAGGCAACAAAATGTAGAAAACGACAGTTTCTTGAAAATATCGACTTTTGTTTTAATATAAGCAGAAAACATCTTGGGGCAAATTCTACTCTTTCCTTCACAAAACATACATTATCACACTAACACTTATTCGTCGGCCATTGTTTCATGTTTTATATATAAGATTGGTTATTAACAAATGTGTTCCTCATTAAATATAGACGTTATTATTGTTTTCATTATTATAAGCAGATGCATATATGCTTTGAGAATCAAACATGGAGTTATCTAATTTTGTAACAGAGTGTGCCTGGCAAACACCTTTCTTAAACACTAAACATAAGCCATGAGAGAACCCGGAAATTGTAAATGCTAAAAAAATAGTAAACGATATAACTAACATTTTGAATGCTTTAGTCAATTTGCATCTGAAATAACTGTTGTCTGTTTCTGTTCCAACATGAGAGTTTTCTAAAATGTCTTTTGAGAAATAAAATCAGTTTGTCAAAACGTTTAGATATTGTTTAGATTCCGTTTAGAGTCCGTCAATTATTTGCAGAGGTATTCACAACTTAAGCATGCAAAGCTTTTAGGTATACGTTCACATGGACATGTATGCCACTTTCACCAGGCACTCGTTCAAGGCCTCAGCGTTCACCTTTCAAAGTCACTATTTCGTCGTTTGTCGTTAGTATGATAGGGGGAATTTACTTTGGTACCACCATGTTTACCCAGTGGCTGGCTATCGCCGCGTATTGAGCACGCTGATTATAGCCCTTATATTCGCTACTGAGCCCAACCCTACCGCTACAGTAATGTCCGCTGCTTTAAAACATTTGTCTGCAAAAAAGATTCAAATTTATGTGTTTGTGTATTTCCAAATAAAAAAACATTAAGTGTAGTCAAACATTTTAGATTCAGACCAGAATCTGAGTTACTCCATGCCAGAGTTATATCCCAACTGTTTGTACGTTTAGGTCTAGTCGCGATGATGATGGCGGATCGGTGAGAGAAAGGGTTAATGAATGATACTTGATACGCCATATTGTTCTGATTAGGTAAACAAACAAAACAAACAATACATTTCAACTTGACTTAAATCTCTATCATGCTAAAAAAGTATATATTGACGACTTTTGCAAACAGTTTGGATCTGGATGAGATGTCGAGTAACTCGGCATCTCATCTAGATCCAAACTGTTTGATACTCGGATTGTACCTCCGCGGTAACTGATAAGGGCGTTTTGTCAGGTAGAAGAAAGACATAGTAAACAATCGAAACTCGATACTTCGTACTCGCTTAAATAGATCTTACCAATATTTCATAAGTTTAATTTCGATAATTCGATCTCGCTTAACTCGAACATACCCGTATTTCAATGTTAAAACGTGGCTAAGCCACGTTTTAACATTGAAATATGGGTATGCTGAACTATGTTCGAGCTAACGAGAGTTCGAAGTATCGAGTTTCGACTGTCCCTTTTTAGAAACGACAACTTGTTCAGCATTTGAAGGGTTGATTACATGATACATGATACCAAT
The DNA here is from genome assembly GCA_922989275.2 of Gari tellinella. Lineage (NCBI taxonomy): Eukaryota > Metazoa > Mollusca > Bivalvia > Cardiida > Psammobiidae > Gari > Gari tellinella. The sequence goes on from OV277860.1 coordinate 86,541,015, forward strand.
ATTTCATAAGTTTAATTTCGATAATTCGATCTCGCTTCACTCGAACATACCCGTATTTCAATGTTAAAACGTGGCTAAGCCACGTTTTAACATTGAAATATGGGTATGCTGAACTATGTTCGAGCTAACGAGAGTTCGAAGTATCGAGTTTCGACTGTCCCTTTTTTAGAAACGACAACTTGTTCAGCATTTGAAGGGTTGATTACATGATACAGATACAAACTGACCCGCCCCGGTCATGCTTATTTACAATTCCTCAATACCATTTCACGACATGGGGAAACCGCTGTTTCCTTTAAAAAAGAGTGTAGATCCAGATGAGATGCCCAAGTGACGGTTTGATCAGGATCTAAAATATTTTTGACACTCGGATCAATATGGCCCTATTTACATGTATATAGAAAACAACAACTTGAGAATGCATACAAACGTATGAACGCAGACAATATTGTTGGTTAAGCCTAGTGTCTACTTAAGGGGACATAAGAAAACAGTGTCGACCCCGATGAGACACAGTATTTCACGGCGTCTCAGCAGGGTTTGTACTGTTTGCTAGATCATATAAAATAATTTATGCATGGCAAACACTAGTTTCCGGCAAGTACCTATACAACGAGGGCTCATCGCAACATTTAAGCATTAATGTGTTAAAAATGCAGTGAATGGGTTACAAGTGAATACAACATTATTTCCGTTAACCCATTATTCCATAAATACGCCTTTTATCTGTTCAGCACTGAACAAAAAAGTTTCACTTTATACAGACATGAATATGAAGCATTCAATATGTTTCTATATCCTAGATGATGGTAGCTTAAAGAAGGCTAAAAGTAAAGCAGAATGCGCCTGAAGGCGTATTCTTCTTTACTTTTAACCTGCTTTAAGTTGTCAACTATCTTCAATACTAGAAACAGGCTATGGGGTAAGGGGTTAAAAGAAACTAAAAGGAAGACGGGTATGTGGTTGTGATCACATGCACTGCTTCACAGCGAATGAGATTAACCTTAACCCTTTACCTGATAGCCTATTTCTAGTATTGAAAATAGGTGACTACTTAAAGCAGGTTGAAAGTAAAGCAGAATGCGCCCTAAGGCGCATTCTGCTTTACTTTCAGCCTGCTTTAAGCTTCCATGTGCTAGAATATTGAAAATTTTCCCTATACTATATAATCATGACTGATTAAATTGGAACTATTTTCTTCAGCGGAGGAATAAATTAAATACGCTAAAAGTCGCTTCTATGAGGGAAAGGGTTAATCATCATCCTGAAACCGTCATCTTCCCATCTCATCATCCCTTATCATTCATCGGCGCTGTATGACCTATTGTAGGTCACATTGTCGTAAAACCAAACGCATTCATTCATCCATGTACTAGGGACGAGGGTGTTGTTATATATACAAGTGGCAATTTGAAATCATCTTCATTTTCTTTTTATTCGATTCAAGCGAATTATACATTAATAAAACAAGCTGCTTCACAACAATACTTCATACAACATGTATCAATACTACTTCTGATCTTTGTCTTCACGTAACACCTTTACATTCTACTAAAGCCTGCTAACTATCCAGCTCAAACTTGTATAAACCGTGTCATTGAAGACGTTTTAAAGTCTCTAAAGTTCTCCACCCATCACTCTATAGCCTGTTTCTAGTTTTAAACACAGATGACCACTTAAAGCAGGTTGAAAGTAAAGCAGAATGCACCTTAAGGTGCATTTTGCTCTATTTTCAGCCTGCTTCAAGCTACCATCTACTAGAATATAGAAACTATTTCTAATGATACATATCTATGACTGTATAAAGTGGAACTGTTTTTCTATAGTGGAGGAATAAATTGAAGGCGTAAAAAGGCATATTTATGGGGTAATGGGTTTCACAGATGGCAGTTTAATGCATGATTAAATCATACAGACAGCTCCGCATTGTTTTTTTTTTCCCGCATTAAATAGGAGCCTTTATTAAATACTGCGCATGAGTCTTTCCTTGAGCGGTCGATAATAACAAGGTTGACATATACCTATTATTGTAACAATCTATAAACTATTTAACGATTTATTAACAATAAATAATAGATAAAACGATACTGTACTAATTTATCTACGAACAAAAGCAATGAAAACTTTGCAAACTTTGAAATTGAATTGAATTGATTAAAATCATGTCCTCAACAGGCCATACGTGAAACTCTCCTATAACCAACTTGACTGTATTAAAGAGCGGCGAGTTCTTACAGCAAGACAACAGGAAACCAGAAAGCTTCTACATGTATATGCGATTTCTGCTTTTTCTATTACCCTGTTTTACTGAGCTACCTTGTCTATTCCACAACACCATTGGCTAATCATGTGTGGTACTGATATTGCGGGTTGGGGGGCGACACTATTTCCCATTAAACTCGTTTATTCTAAAACAATCTATTACCATTGCAAACAGTTGAGCCAGATCATACGCCGAGTAATCCGCCGGATGGTAATTCTCAAAACTTTTTGTCAATAAACTTTTGATAAATGGCCAAACTATTCCTTTCAGTTTCAACATTTTATGTATTATATTGCGTAGCCGTTTTCATTTGGTTTTGTTTCAACGTGGAAGAATGGCATTGATGCGCTCTTAGGCACTTCTGTGGAGGAATATAGCTGGTATATCTATTCTTTCATCCTACTGCCCGTGGTCTTCTGTTGATCATGTTGTCCAGTTTCACCATGTTCTCTCTGACTATGGTGTTGTCTGGGTTTAGGCGTAGGGCTTCTTGGTAATGGTATTGGGCTTTCCTAATGTTGTTCTGTAAAAGAAAAATAAATTAACAAGAGCACCGCAGTGCGGCAAAATACGCCCGTCACGGCCGGCGGGTGTCAAAGTCGTCCAGACTCAGGCCGACTGGAAAAAGTCGCCCGGAGTGGCCCGACTATCGATCTCAAAAAGTCTATGCTGTAGTATTGCGATAGCTCAAGTACTATCCCGATGGTATTGCGATAGTCAAGAAAAAAGTTCTGGGTTTTTTAAAAAATGCCAATTTTTGACAATAAAGGGGGCATAACTCTGCTAAAAATAGTCGCCAACGTCTGAAATTTAACAGGAACCAAAATTCACAGGTGCCTTCCCTGTATGATGAGAAAGCTAAATATGAAATTTGGTTACAATAGACAAAATGTAAGTAAAATTATTATCAGGAAACAATATATTGTTAAAAAAATTGTGTGAAGGGGCATAACTCTGAAAATACAGAGACAAACCAAAAACCCGTAATATATATTAAGTCACTTCATTCATTGTATCACCATATCAAATTTGAAATCAATTGAATCAAAAATAAAAAAGTTCTGTTTTTTTTTTTTTTAAATGCCCATTTTTGACAATAAAGGGGCATAACTCTGCTAAAAATAGTCGCCAACATCTGAAACGCGAACTCGTCCGAACTATTGTGGTATGGAATATTTGTAGGAAGTTTAATCAAAATCGGTCAATAAATGAAGGTGAGAGAGCGCTAAGAAGAAAAGTTAACGGTTGAAATGTGGCTTATTTTAAATTTTAAGGATGTAAAGGGGCATAACACATAGAAAAATAATTTAACAGGAACCAAAATTCACAGGTGCCTTCCCTGCATGATGAGAAAGATAAATATGAAATTTGGTTACAATAGACAAAATGTAAGTAAAATTATTATCAGGAAAAATATATTGTTAAAAAATTGTGTAAAGGGGCATAACTCTGAAAATACGAAGTCAAACCAAAAACCCGTAATATTTGTTAAGTAACTTCATTCATTGTATCACCATATTAAATTTGAAATAAATTGAATAATTAAAAAAAAAGTTCTGTTTTTTTTTTTTTTAAAAATGCCCATTTTTGACAATAAAGGGGCATAACTCTGCTAAAAATAGCCGCCAACGTCTGAAACGCAAACTCGTCCGAGCTATTGTGGTATGGAATATTTGTAGGAAGTTTAATAAAAATCGGTAAATAAATGAAGGTGAGAGAGCGCTAACAAGAAAAGTTAACGGACGGACGGACGGACGTAGCCTACGGACGGACAGCGCTGGGTATACCATAATACGACCGTCGATGACGGGCGTATAAAAACGAAATTCACTACATTTTATACATGTACATCAGTTCACTGTGGTAAATAACCTTTAAGTAACTCTTTCAACCTTGAAACATCAAATTAAAATTTCCGATCAGTAATTCAGTTTAGCCCATTTTTGACCACTTAGGGACGTTTTACAATATAAATTCAATTGCAAAATGACAAACAGAACAAACCCTGATCAGAGGGTCCCTAATGAACCCCCTTTTCAGAGCAACACTGTTTGCATATAACAATAATACTTTTTCACAGGTAAACTGTTTTTAATCTAGAAAAAAAACCCACTTAAGGTGATTTATAACCCTCCACCAACACATTTGATACAGAGATGGAGTTATTGCGTTAAAAAGAAACTCCAAAAGTAATTAACAAATGATAAAATATTGGTTTATATTACAAAGAAGGGAGATACTTCAAGAAAGACAAATCATTACCGAAATCGCAGGTGCGCAAGTTCAGACGGTGCTCAACAATACTACAAAGTTTAAAGCAGTTCTTATCACAGGACCCGACACGATAGCTTTTGAAAATATTTGTGACCAAAAGTAGATATAGAAACAAAGGGTATAACTGCTTTTCAGTTTACTCTCACCTTGTCTCAATAAATCTTGTCATATCGTATATAATAATTGATGAAACAACACCTTTGTTGCATTTCTGTCTAGCTAACATAGTACCCTTTCATAAAAACATAATATAAAACCAACTGTACGTGCAATTCCAACAGTAACTGCGTCTACCCACTAAAACGGCAGAATTTCTGACATAAGGACACGGGTGTGTCCTCTGCCGATATAGCATTGGCTACTACTGTACGCTTGTTTAGGCGACAATATCGAGCATGACATCCATACAGTCCCATACACTTTTGGCACCGATCAAATCTGCTTTCTGTTCGAATCATTGTAAGCAACTATAAAATCAAAGGTTTTTCATCGGCATTTAAGTTTCCTGTTCATACAATGTGGACAGTCACATTACATAGATGGACTTATGAATTTATTATTTCTTATATAAAAGCAGACGACAATGATTTGAAGTATACGACATAATAGTTGTTAAGGGGTTTAAATTCGGGTTTTCCATGTACACAAGCCAATGATGGTCGCCACAAAGGAAAATAACAATTACTTGACTGATTAAGCAGTATGCAACAGTGTTTTCCCTTTGCACTTTCTGTATCTAATACTAAAACTGGGGACCATCATTATGGATGACTTCAAAGCCCCTTATTGCTATTTTAAATTTTATAAATTCTCTATTGGTATTTTGAATTTTATCTTACAGGTAATTTATCTTACAGGTTGTTTGTTTGTTAAATGTATTTTGTTAAGAAATATTTATTTTAGTCGGAAAATAGCTTCTAGCTAATGTTAATCTATGTTTGTTAACACTCGACTATAAAAAAAATTCATGTATCTTGTATCTTGCAATGCCATTATATGTTTTAACCAGTTCACTGTCAAAACTTTTCGTGAGATTTTTACCCTTTCACCGTTTCGTTGTCGTCTAATTCAATTTTGTTGTGTGCAATGTCGTTTCAAAGTTTAAAAAGGTAGTGGGACTGAAAATAATTCAAAACGAGTGTCGAACAGTTTGGATCCTGATAGGACGCTGCGTGAAGCGGCGTCTGATCAGAACTTAAACTGTTTGAAAACGCGCTTTTCACCATCATTGAGAGTGGAAGGGTTAAACAATTATCGTTTGCCATAATTTCTCAAATTTAAGCTTTGTGTCAATTGACTAAAGTAATCTCGCAATGAGTGTCGAACAATTTGGAACACAGCGTCTGACTATAACTCAAACTGTTTGGTACACGGATCAATATTTCTTTCGACTGAGGAGTATGAAAACAAAAGCGTATTTGTGCAATTGTATCAGAATGGATTGGATTGTAGTTTAGGTTAAGATTTATTAACGCATCAAGAACAAGAAAAATGCACGAGGTACAATGAAACTAATTATAAGCCCAAAAAGTAATGACCTGGTTTGGGATTATTTCTATTTATAACATAACAGACGGCGTGATCGTTGAATAACACCCGTTGTTTAAATGTCATATATAACTAGTTATATAACTAGGCAAATGAGGTACGCCACGACGTCGTTTACTTGTGACGTCATTAAAAGGCATTCTAGGCGTTCAATATCTAACGTCTTCATTCCTTCATGTAGATTCAATTTATAGATTTTTGGTGTAATTAATCGATATTAGATCTACATGAAAGTGCTTATTATACATATAATAACATAAATATTATGCTAGTGAACGGGGTTAATTTGGAACAACTTTTTTCCTGTATAGATCTACTTATATCGCGCTTAGCATTCACTTGACCTCAAAGGCTGCGGTAAATAACTTTTCTATGTTATGTTATAAATAGAATATAACATTCGTGTTAAAAAAAATTTTCGTTTTCTAAAAGACTCGTTTAATAAATCCAATGAATTATGAACACTCATGTAATATCCTATATATAATAATAGCAGTATATCAAGAGGGTGTGTGACTTGCATTGTATTATGTCATTATAATAGAAATAGAGAATGCGTTTCTTAACTTAACTCTTCATGCAAATGGCGCCAAAAGACGACTTTGCAAACAGTATGGATCCTGATCGGACACTGCGTTACGCGGCGTCTCATCAGGATCAAAACTGTTTGACACTCGCACAGACATTTTTTCAGTCATAACAGCCCAAAATCTAATATTACAAATATTGCAGACGACACTACCTTAATCTAATTTTACAAATATTACAGACGATACTACCCATGCAGACGATATTTTGGCGGTAAGTGGGTTAAAGCAGACGATAAAACTTGGCAATGAAAGAGAAGAGTTAACTATTTATACTATATTTTATAACGAGTACATGTACAAAAATTATTGATACTTTGTATGATATAAAGCAAATACATATAATACTATTTCTCATCAAGAATGGAAGTACGAATATCAGTCATCAGACAATAATTATGTTAAAATCTCCGTTGATAGTATTTCGGTGTATTGATAATTCGTACCGCCACTCTTGTTGTTAATTTTACTAGTTTGATCGGCGTCTGGGATAGGTCCGAAACGTTCGTAAATGCAATCCAAGTAGCACGAAGGTTTAAAACAAAGCTAACAAACTACCAAGCGTAAAGTATAACTGGCTTTATATAGATATGTTTGTACTTTCAAACTTCTAAACATTTATATAGTGAAATCCCTCTATTACAATCACTTAAAGTAGGCACCTTGATTGTTTGAACGATTTTTAAAATGGGATTCAAGTGTATATAGTCGGCGTCATATGAAACTCAGACTAATTGCATTGTAACAATGTGGACCAAATCTAGCCACTGTCTTAGAAACGGTGCTGAACAAGGGATTCAAATTGTATCAAGTAAGAAGCAAATGATCATTGATGCTTAACTCATTTCCCAATGAATACATATTTACATCATTAACTTATTCTTCCACTGAAGAAAATTGTTTTAACTTATACAGTCATGGCTATGTTCCATAAGAAAAAGTTTCTATATCCTAGCAGATGGTGTCTTAAAGCAGACTGAAAGTAAAGCAGAATGCGCCTTTAGGCACATTCTGCTTTATTTTCAACCTGCTTTAAGATGTCACCTACTTTCAATAATAGGAATGGGCTATGGGTTAATTGGTGAATAGTGTCAAACAGTTTCTAACGCGGTGGTAGGAACTATACAGTTTACACTGTTTGCAATACAATGAGTATTCTCATGGAAAACCTCATAGATATATAAACTGAAACTTCTAAAACTGATATAGATATGCATGCATATATATGTACAATAGACCTTTCTCAAATTGTATGCATGCCTGAAATTCCAATACCAGAACGAGGCTATTAGCGCAAGCAACTGACCAGTCAGTATGGCCACTGTGTGTATCAAAGTGCATATAGCTTAAGTTTTCACAGATTCTGAAACGTCAGCAGCTGTAGAAACTGGGTTGTAAAATAAAGAAGAGATGAAGGTTCATTTTCAAGATTAAATAGTTTTACTAGTGTAACATGGTGAAAAAGTTGTGACCCAACTGGGACTCGAACCCAGGACCTCTGGCTTACCATGCCAACGCTCTAACCACTGAGCTACCGAGTCACCCAGAAAAGCCAATCAACCATTTCACCATATTCTCTACCCGGCTACACACACACCCTCTACACAAGAATTCGTCCCGAATTCTTCTTAAAGAACACTCCACGAGTTTCTTATTATTATTTCTGTACACTCCACGAGTTACATATTATTCTACGGGTTATTTACGTTGGGCGCCAAATGTAACATGGTGAAAAAGTTGTGACCCAACTGGGACTCGAACCCAGGACCTCTGGCTTACCATGCCAACGCTCTAACCAATGAGCTACCGAGTCACCCAGAAAAGCCAATCAACCATTTCACCATATTCTCTACCCGGCTACACTAGTACATGTACCATGCTTAAAGGAACGACCGAATGTCATGAAATACCAGAACAAGTTAACATGTATAATTGAAATTTCAGACACCATAAGATACATAATTAGAATGAATTTGAAAGAACCTGAATATAATGTATAAGCATTAGCTTTCTTTAGGTTAAATCCTATTTCTTTTTACGTTAATTTTAGACATATGCATTTCAATAGTAGAACACTAATACCATATTAAAATTTTGTTCTAATGAACAACTTTCAGATTACTGGTTCATCATTGGTTTGCTCCAAATACTTAAAGACAGGAGATTTGAAATAGACTCCAGTGTTGAAAACAATAAAGAAATAATCTGTATCAATAGTATTTGACTTGTCTGGGAAACAACAAGCTAGACGTTTATTCAGCAATGAAATAGTATCACCAGATCCTGTTATCAAGCAGACATCAACATTAAGGTAAACCTGCAGAAGAGAGTCTATTTTAACATTTAAAGCGCCTTTGACATTACCTATATACTACCTGAAACCTCAGATCAATGTTAATTTACAATAGTTATTTGTATAATATAAATTTATAAAAGTAATGAGTAAAATTAAAATAAGAATGTTGTTTATGTTTCATTTTAAGGGAGCCCCAGAATCTGCTCAATACGATATAGAGACACCAACCCAGACATCAAAGCCGTGTGAATTATGAAGAACCTTTTGGACAAGAAAACAAAGTAATGTGAAAATTTAAATTCACAGATTGCAATAGAGCGTTTTGAAATCAATAGATTTTCAAGATAATACCTTGACAATTTTTCATACTGGATTCAATTCGTATTTTATTTTTATTGCATTGTTAAAATTTGTGTTAAGCCAACTGCACAGAATATGTCTACTTGTGCTTGTGTTCCGTTTTTTTCTTGGCAGAATGTCCGCTGACAAATCCTAAACTCTTCCCTTTTATTTCTGGTCTCTTAGTTCCACGCAAATTTTGGGGTTGGCATGTTTTGGCCACATCCTATGTTATGACTTTTGTAGTCAAAATTTTGCTAATCGATTCAAAAGGCATTTCACATGACCACATGTCTTTATAGGGCAAATACAAGAAGTCAGCAAAATTTGAGGTTGTCTACTAAAGCAAACTGATCATATAGCATTTCAAAATAAATAAATTACACTTTGTTACACATATAATATTATGAATTCTTATAAAGCTTACTTACAGCTAGAGATCCGATTTGGTGTTTCATTCTTTTTCTGTGAGAGAAGCATTCCCTGGTCACCACGAATTTATTATGAATTTTGCAATTTGGAGAGCATGCATTAGAAGAAATATGGTAGTTATGTTGGAGGAGAAAGTTAAATAAGCATTCTTAGCTAATTAGTGTACAAGCAGTTTATCTGTAGGTCAGTTCCTCAATAAACTGCTTTGGAAGCATAGCGACAGTTTGAGATTAATTTACAGGATAAGGGATGTTTATTGAAAGTCTAGAAGAAATCTGGGACAGTTATGTAATAGTTGAATTAATAGCAAAGTATAGCTTGAGTGATAAGGCAGTTGTATAGAGCCTTTATTTACACCTGAAATGTACAGCAATGTACATCTTCTTTAGAATGGAGAGTCAAAGATTGCTTATCATGAAACCGAAAGTATAGCGGAATCAATGCCGATAAACATCTTTCCTGATAATTTAAGGATGTAATTTTCACTAAAATACTTAAACCCTTTGTCAATGGACTTATTCCCTGATGACTTTGTGATGTACTTTTATAAAAAAAAAAACACCAAAAACACAAAAGTGGTGGAACTAGATCTAAATCTTTGGCACTGTATAGCAGCCTTATCTATTGAGTAGAGGGGTGCTGCCTGCGCTTGGAGCCTCGTTCTGGGAAATAACTTAATATTCATGAGGCAATATTAAGAAAGGTCTATTAAACTTCTAAAACTAAAATATTCAATCAAATACCGCTAACTCGAATTCACTTTAGTCGAAAGTTTTAATTTTGGATTGCGGAGAACGTTCGACTTAAAGGAGATCGAGTTATTGAATTTGAGCTATAGAATTACAGTTAAGCTCGTACGTACATTGTAACTTCTAAAACTTACCACCTGAGCTTTACCCTCTATCGCCTGTTAGTATAAAGAGCATATGTGGGTAATAAAAATCTTATTTTTCTCTAAATATCCCTTCTCTTACTATATGTGATTTCCTTTCAGATTCTGATATGGTACGGTATTGGTTGTCTCCCACCCACCTCAGTCTCAGTATCTCTCACTGTCCCATATCCATTCTCTCAGCACGTCTTTAAAGTATCCCCTCTCAATCTTTACAACATCCCTTCCCATGCTCTCTGTATCCATACCTTCTCGCTCCTTGTCGTGGTTTCTCTACTACATCCTCTCCTCTCTTAGTATACCCGGTATCTACATCTGCAGATTACCTTCCTATTCTATGTTATTCTAATCTCCACATTCCCTCTCCGAGTATCTACAATATCCTTCTCCGTTCTCTCAGAATATCTACTGTTTCACATTATATCCAGTTCTCTCTGCTATCTCCCCCGTACTCCACCTGTGCCTAATCATCTCTAAAGAGTCTGCTCTCTCATTTCTGTTTTTTTTCTATTGCCCCATCCCATCTTTTCTCACTTGTTATACCTGGCGTCTCCCATTATAACCCATTTCTCCCAATATATACTGTCTCCATTCTGTGTGTGTCGTCTCACTCTTTAAGTATCTCTATTATGCACCCTCTTTACTCGCGTTTCATCTCTAACGTGTCTTCTATACAGTAAAACCTCTCTATTATGACCACTAAAATCTGATTGTATTAAAGACACGTGACAGCGTAAAGCAATGTGAAAGTAACACAGAAAGCTCCGAAAGGAGCCTTCTGTTTTACTGCGAACTTGCTGTAAGCAGTCACCTGCTGTAAACACAAAATTGTTAAAATAAAGTACGGGTGGTAAAAAATGAGTTTTACTGCACATACATGTATAAAATTGCACAACTTACATGCATATGATAAACCGTGCCGGTATTTGCATGGGCACTAACGTGATTGGGATTCAACTTCAATGTGGCTTCGAAATCCTGAAGAACAACAACAACATACAAATCATTTTTAAATACTTCACCCTGCCTATAGCTGCTTTGAGTTTGAAACATTTTCATCAACATCACTCTGAACAACTCACTGGAGTCTAATCGAGATTCAAACTGTTTTGAAATCGTAGAAATATGTGAGTCAGGGCCCGAGGTTAGCCTAAAACACTTAAAAGAAACTCTATGCTCATAACTCCGTTTTGATTACATGCTCTAGTTTTTACAAAACATGCTTGAGGAGATTTCAGTGACCTGATTTGGATATATTTTTACAATTGATTTATGGTATGAAAGTACTTGTAATATACAAAATGTCTGCTTAAGTGTTATGAGCTGAGAAAATTACTGAGTTTTGAGCACAGAGTTCATCTTAAGTTTTATATTAAACTTCGGGGCCAGGTCAGTATTGAAACAGTAAGTGCAAGGGAAGAGTCTCGCCAAGACTATACTGTTTGACATAAAGCTTTATGCATAAATATTCATATTCAGGGAAAATGACAAAAGCAAATACGCTATTTAATCATTCTTCATTAGCCATTTCCCCCAGTAAAATGCTCGTAAGGGTGTGGAAAACAATTCCATGAGTCAGACAGAAACATAATGATGTGGCTTTTTTGTAAGCAAATGGTAAAGTTCTGAAAAAAGAGGTTTTTCTGGGTGAAATAGTTATAAATGTATACTCACATCTATTGCACGCCATAGCACTAACAATTATACTACTATAAACTATAGCTGTTAGTGCTTTTTGCAAACAATGTAGACCCAGACCAAAGAGCTCATGACATATTCATTGGTTGGTTTTCTAGATGTCGTATTGAACGAAAATACCCCAGAGAGGGCCATGTACAAAACTAGAAAGAAGAAGCTGCGATTTGCAGTTTTGACGTAATACTGTTACACGTGTCCAATGTGCACTGTAACTGGGGTATAAATCGCCTTTTGTGACAATTTTAGTTATAATTGCCAATGTAATAGTTCAGATGATGGAGAACAATATTGGACGGGGTCTTATATATTAATATTAAGCGGAAGAAGTGTTAAAGACGGTGGTATTACAACAGGGTATGGACTAAATGTTGGTCACCTGAAGTGCCTCGGTCTGTTTCCCGGCTGACCTGTAACAATTGCCCCGCTCAAACAGTGTCTCCTCTGTAACAGGAACTCTTGTCTTCTTACTCAAGTCTATAGCTTCATTGAACAGCTTTATGCCCTGAAAAATACATACCAGCTTTGAGTCTTATAATGAGAAAACTAGACTTATTGTATTGCATAGAATGAAAACTTGACTTATTTGCATTGCAAATAAGGTATCCCCAGATAATCCACCTCGTCAAAGACGCGAAGAGTTTCAAAGAGACGTTTCTAACGAGAAGTCACGCCATAGGGTAGTAATTTGACAATGAAACGGTGATCCTTTAGGCAGACGATATCCTGGCAGTGAACGGGTTAAATACGGTAAGTGTCAAACAATGGAGAAGACGGTTTTATTTCTACGAAACTAAACATAAACGGAATGTCATATATGTAACATGCAAAGCAGAAATATTTATTTTTTATTTGGTTTGTTATGATTTTACGTCGCTTTTAACAGTATTTCAGTCATATCGCTACGTCCAGCTAATATAAGTGGAGGAAGACCCCAGAAGCCCTTTATGCACCGTTTCAGACACAAATCGGCAACTGGGTAGAAACCACCGACCTTCCGCAAGCCAGTTGGAAGGCGTCCACACATGAAAAATCCGAACGATTTATGAAACTCTTGAAGATTGGTTAAATATAAGTATAACACAGATTGGAGCCAGAACCGACTCTAAGTTACTCAGCGTGTGATCTGGCTCCAAATTGTTTACATTGCTTGAAAACAAACACATTGATTTGGAAGAAAAATCGTTCGGCACTTTTTGTAAATGATGCGAACCTGTTCATGTTGATCTTTGTAACATGCGATGAGCGCCTGTGTGAGTAGAGCTTCTATGTTTGTCCTGTCTCTTTGGAGAACCTTGGTCAACAACTCCTCGGCCTTATCCAACATACCGGAATTGGCAAACACCTTAGCCTACACCGGGTATAAAGAATAATTGTACAAAAGTAAATTACAATGAGCTTGATTTCAGGCAAACGAAACGCAAATGCATTGCAAAAAATGTCGAAAATGACAACTTTTTGATAAATCTGACTTTTCTTTTTAATCTGTGTGGCAAACCGTTTGTAGCCTGATCAGACGCCGGGTGACCCGGTGTCTGATCTGGCTCCAAACTGCTTGCAATGAAAACAACAGTTTTAGCGTAAAGGCGTTTATTGGGAAAGAATAACGTAGCAGTTAAACCAAACAGCAACACTAGATACAACGAAACAGATCTAACGTGTAATCTTCACCTCTTTTATTAAACAAGAGCACCGTAAACGGGAGCCAATGCTCGTAAATTTGTGATGATCAGTGAAAAATACTGTTAAATTAGGTCAAATGTTAAGGTCAGGGTCAATTGATAACATGTATTATCAGGTTGAACATGCATACCAAAATGAAGGTTGTACATGTAGATAAAAAAATGAAATTAATATGACGTTCGACGCGGACACCGGCTCCTTTATTTTCTTCTAAAAGCTGACAAGCTAAACCATAGAAATAAAGAACCTAAGAACCTTTAAAAAATGTACCGCACTTCTTACTGCATTTTAGTCGTTGTTACCAATGGCATTATTTCGGAAATGACAAAATGTAAAACATTGTGATATTGTCGGATTCTTCCAAAACTACCACTATTTTGTAACAAGTATGGTTAAATTTCACCCTGAAATATCTTTTTACGTTTATATAATATTATACGTTTTTTAGCCTACTAGCTTCGCAATAAACCCATCAGTCTGAATGTATCTCCGGACTGAAACTCACTTGTTTGACTAGAATATTGGTTGAGTTTCCCGTCATTTGGCTCAACTCCTCGAACAAGGAGAGCGACTCGTCCTGTCGTCCCCACCTGTAGTACATCACGGCTAGTTGTTCTAACGCGTATTGGTCCCTTCTTATTGCAACAGCCCTGTGGAACGTACACAATAAGCATAGGAATGATAAGAACAGTTGTTAAATTTAGAAATAACAACAGTGTTACTTAAAGTATATAAAAAGACGAAGTAATAGTTTTGAATACACGTGAAAGCTATATGCAGGACAAAAGTAAAGCAGAAAGATCCAACAGGATCATTCTGCTTTACTGCTGCACAGGGTCCAACGTTATAAACCTTTTCAGTTGAGTCTTAAGTCGTTCGCAAGCATTTGATTGGTCAGATTTGAGTATATGCTCGAACCTGACCAACCAAATGCTTGAGAACACAGCTCAACTCAGCTCAAACGCTTTATAACCCTGGGCCCTACATTGAGCAGTCACTTGGCTTGCGCTTTTTATTGTACAAGAGTATACCCATCCAATGCAGATAGGGTAGACCCTGATCAGAGAGTTTCTACAGAAGCCCTCCGATCAAAGTATGCATTGACTGTCATTTTGAAGCTCATAAATAGTCAAACACTGAATAGAGTTAACTGAAAACTGGATTTGTCCATTTTGTGTTTCAGGGGTGAATGTATAAATACATGTTAAAGTTGATATAATACATGGCAACAGCGATGCAGACATCTTGCCCTAACTCTGACCATGCTAGTGGTGAAATTGTAAATACCTTTGCAAACAGTTCAGATCATGACAAGACGCCGCGTAACGCAGCGTCTCATCAGGATCCAAACTGTTTGCCACTCTGATCCTGTTTTGAAATGAAACTTAGAAAAATCTATGTTTAGAACAAACAGGAGACAATTGTTGCAGACGAAATATTTACCCAACAAGCAAAGAGTCAAGTAACCGCGTGCCCCTGCAACTGTCTATAGCATAATCGTTGAATGTTTTGTTTGCAAATAGAACACATATTTTAGGACAAAGAGCTCTCTTGTTTTCATAAGTTTGCTTTGGTTTTCAAGAGGTATACTGAAAACTTGAAGTTAGTTCGATAAATCATCAAACACTATTAACTTTACGCTTTAAACTCAATGTGCATGTGCAAATAGCGTGTACATGTTTACATGCGGCCTATGATACATAAAACTACATTCGAACTTCGATATCTCGAACTCGGTTAAGTCGAACATACCCGTATTTCAAAGTTAAAACGTGGCTAAGCCACGCTTTAACTTTGAAATACGGGTATGTTCGGCTAAACAGAGCATGCAATAATGTAGTTCATGAGACGACATATCGGATAGTTCGAGTTAAGTGAGGTCGAGATATCGAAGTCTGACTGTACTGGTACTATTCATTAACCATTTCACTGCCAACTTTCTCGTGATATTTTTCTTCTTCATCGTTTCATTTTCGTCTTCTTTAATTTTATTGTTTGCAAGATCGTTTCAAAGTAAGATTCAATGAAGTATGACTTCAGAAATATCGATACGAGTGTCAAACTGTTCGCAAACGCGCTTTAAGGCGTCATTGAGGGTGAAAGGGTTAAACTGCTTGATTAGTTTTGCTTAAGTAAGAAATCTTATGTATGTTATGTCAACAAACGATTCATATACATGTAGTTTAGCACTTTATCTGCAAACTTTGCTGTTTTTGTAAATCTATTAACTAGTGTGTTATTGTTATCATTCGGGTACCAATATTTTATATCTAGATCAGACGCTGAGTAACTCATCGCCTGATAAGTTTACAAACTATTTGAACACTGGTATCAATATTGCTTCGACCCTAATGTCTAAAATTCAGTGCGGTATCTCCTCCCCAGCCCCACCCAGTCCCTGTTACAGCCAACGGCATGGGTCTATTTTTTGCGCACTCCATAATCTTACCTTTTTAGCAGATCTTCCGCTTTTCTAATTTCGCCGAGTTTATTCAGAGATTGAGCAGCAAACACCAAGGGATCATTGGCTGTCTGGTCCAGGTCAAATGCAGTGTTGAAGTGTTTCACAGCATCCGCGTGCCGGTCTGTAATAAGCACCACATATTTTGTTTACAATTTCCTTCAACAGGGCTGCCATTTCTCCGGATTTTCCGAAATCTTCGGATTTTTATAACTCTTCACAGGTACACGTTGGATAAAGAACGCATAAATGCGCCAATATTGTACAATTAGTTAACAGTCGTATAAATGTTTCTTTAGTCAAATTACGTAAAGTCTAATTTTGAGACAAAAAAGCAGAATACCAATTTAATGCAGACGATATCATAGAAACAGGGGCTAAACTGACCCATTTTCTTCAGAAGCTTCCCATAATGTAAGTGGGCCTGTATGTTATTCGGATGGGTATCAAACACGGTTCTTAGGTATCCCTCAGCCTCGGTATAAGCCTCAGTCTCCATCAGGGTCAAGGCCAATGCCATCAGTGCCTCGGCGTGGTTACCGTTCAGCTCCACGGCTCGATACAGGCACCGCAAACTCTCCGACACGTTATTGAGCTTCCTGAATATCAAATACGGTCGAACTTCGATATCGCGAACTCGCTTAACTCGAACTATCCGATAGTTCGACACATGAACTGCATTATTTCATACTAGCTTCAATCGAACCTACACATATTTCAAAGTTAAAACGTGGCATAGCCACGTTTTAACTTTGAAATACGGGTATGTTCGACTTTACCGAGTTCGTGATATCGAAGTTCGACTGTAATTTAAAAGTAAATCGGCATCTTGTCTGGATCTATACTGTTTGACACTCTGAAGATATTTACTAAAAGAAAATTCCTTTATTCAACTTTGAAAATTGTTATAGACTACCAATTCTTCAGGTCTAAGATATTAAAATACCATGCAGTTGGTTGAACATCTCACTTTATCCGTAAACATATCAAAATCGAACATCTCGGTCCAGATGGTTTGTGTTCCGAGACATTTGGCTTTACTTACAAGTGTAAAGTTCCTAGATTGACATGGGCTCCTACATGGTCGGGCTTCAGGTCTAATGTCTTCAAGTAGAGAGACATCTTCTCCTGTGGGTCATCAAGTAGGGTTCCTAGGTTGTTATAGGCACTGGCATAGCTAGCATCATACCTGACGATATTAATACCATCGCAAATAAATCAATACTACGCAAATGTTATTGTCTTAAACGTATAAACCATTTTTATGTAAATGCTCTTAATGCCAAGTTTTAACACACTTACATTATCAAAAAGTTTGAGTTCTGATCAGACGCCGCGTTACGCGGTGTCTGATTAGGATTCAAACAGTAGACAAGCATATCGATGCTTATTATGTAAAAATAGCATAAATTCCAAATTTTATAAATAAAACAGACGAAAGGTTTCAGCAGACGATGTCATGGCAGTGCTAGTGCTAGGTGGGTATTATACAGACAGTGAAATAGTTCGTCAAGTGTTTACGTTGTTATAAGGTTCCGCTTTACTGTGAGAAGTAGATATTTAATTTAGTGTATGAACACTTGAAATAGGTTGTCCACTAACGACTCGCAATAATCATCTGGTCATCTCAGGAAAGAAATATGCTACACAATGTGCAGTACATGTCAAGCATCCAGTGTGACTAGAGCCTTTTCTCTACAATGTAGGAATAATATGGTCGTATTATGCATTAAAACTTGGTTGACAGAGCTAGTGTGAATCTTTCAAAGATTGCCTGAGTGGCATTGGCACTTAATAATACTCATGTGTTGCATTAACAGTATTTCGCCTGTGTGACATTCATGATTAAACTACATGTCTGGTATAATCCAGTAATAATTCTTGTGTGGAGTTTTTAGCCTGTGTGGCTTTCAAGTATCCTGTGTGAATTCAATAAGAAATGACAGTATCTGTAAAACGACAAATTCGATAGTTTGAATGCATGAGTTTCGTGTGTAAGATAGCTTTTATATGTTTCAATATAATAATTATGTGCATGAGTAGAGTTATACAAGTACATGTTTATTAAAATTTGAAATAGCTAGGAGGTTATCGTTCTCAGCCTTAACGAACATTGGACATACAATTTGCTATAGCAGAGATAATTGCGACAAGCTTAATTAGTGTTAATTTTAGCGTGTTCGATGCGTTTCGAAACCCAACTCTGAGATGTCCTTTGCTCATCAACTTTACGAACTCGTGTTTGTCTTCATACATGTCCCTGGAATCAATGTATAAACGTGTTGTGTTTTTTTCTAAAATGGTTGTGAGTACTTGTAAAGCAAATATGATGTCTATAGATAACCGTTGAAATGCACTACTGCCAAGCACATTGACACCTTTAAAACTGCAGAGTAACTAGGCGTCTGATCCAAATCCAAATTGTTGCCGCACGTACCAATTATTCTCCTGCCAAATACCATAAATCAAGATTAAAAAAAATAGCAGCCAGCATTGGTAGACAACAAAATTATACTGAAAATATCCTTTCGCTTATTTTATTCCGTCTGCTTTTCTGCCTCAATTTCAGTTTTTAAATAAGACTGGAAGGCATGGCAAACAATTTGTATCCTGATCAGATGCCGAAATACCCGGAATCTGATCTGGATCCCAATTCTTAGCAAATAATATGCAAGTCGCACGCAGCACATCAAGTGTTAAGCAATACGATGCTCACCTGATGGCCTGCCTATAGTGATATATCGCCTCACCATCGCGACCACTGTCCTTCATAATGTTGGCGTAGTTATAGTTTGTTTTGGCGTTATGTGGCATGGTGTTCACTCCGGACCTGTAAGACAAGCAAATAATATTCAAATTCAAATACTCTTTATTTTTTCAGTTTGTATTTATGTACAAAAACATGAGCACTTTCCCGAACACATATTCATAATTTTAGGCCATGCACATACAATAGAATTCAATTGAGTAGAATTTACTTGTGTTCTCGAGAGTGTCATTCATATATATAGTATACATGTACTCATATTCTCTCCAGAGACCAACCAGTAGAAACGAAAGGTGACAATGCCTACTTCTAGTTTTGAAGACATTTGACCACTTAAATCAGGTTAAAGAAAAGCAAATGCGCCTTATTCGGCCTTATTTTAGCCTATTTAAAGCTAACATCTGCCAATAAATAGAAAATATGTCTGATGGTGAATGTCTAGCATGACTGTATAAAGCATATTTTTTTCAGTGGACTATAGATAAAAGGCGGAAATATGCGTACATGTATTTATTCAGAACTGTGTTAATACAAGAAAGACAAATCTGAAGTGAATAATAAAATTAATATTATGTATATTATTACAAAATGCAGAGCGACAGTCAAGACGGGCCTTTCTACATTACTTCCATTTTGCAGTAAGTTGTATAACTCAATATCAAGGTCAAATTAAGGTTGGGTAATATGGGTGGATTGGGAATGGTTCAAGGAATGTTTCAAGGCAACAACTGTATGAGTATTCGGAGTCTGATAGGCTCCAAACTGTTGCCAATAAAATCTTAATAAAACGTCTTTTCATTAAAGAGTTTGTCATTATTCATAATTGTATTTCGTTAAGTTCAAACGGGGAAGATTACTACAGTGGAGAAGACGTTATTATTTCCCAACCAACGTGTTTACACTAAATATTATAGTTCCATTGCAAACCGTTAGGAGCCTGATCAGACGCCGGGTTACCCGGCGTCTGATCAGGCTCCAAACAGTTTACCATTCAGATGAAAATAAGCATTCACAGTTGTCAAAATGTTGACATTTCTACATTTAATTGCAATGCGTTTGCGTTTAGTTTGCGTTTAACGTCTTCTCCACTGTATCTACCCCGCTAAAGACTTATTTACGCTCACTGAACTGATAATGATCAAAAAGATTTTTTAATAAAACGTGATAATTTGTATTTATTTCTATATATGTTGACTTTCACAGTAAATAAAATATAATTTGACATGTTTATAGAGTTTATCAACGTTTTCTTGTCGTTTACTCTCCCATTACTCAAATAAATCATATCGTGTTTTTACAACTATTACAGGGCATCAATGGTTCGACTGTCTAACAATTTGGGCAATTTGCATAAAGACAGAGCCTTTACGTTAAATTAGCCCTTTTTTCTGCTTTAAAATAATCTTTTCAAATATAATTTCTCAAATTTGAATTTTAGGCGTACAGTGCAGATTTTTTTTACCTTCCGTTTTATATGAAACTAAACGTAGTCACGATGTACTGAAATTACGGACTTTTAAAAATGAATAAATCATATCGTGTTTTACATCTACAAGCAAACGTGTGTCAAAACGAAGATAGATCTCTGTTAAGACAGGTGGGTGTTTAATGCAATACAAAAATAAAGCTGACAGCTGCTGTAGAGATTTTGGCTTTACTTTTGTTCTGCATTATGCTGTATAAAATTATACTTGTTCGTCATCGGTTAATTTGCAGTTTAACACAAAATTGACCTTAACCCTTTCCCCCATATAAGCGCCTTTTAGCGAATTTCATTTATTCCTCCGCTGAAGAAAATAGTTCCAATTTAATCTGTCATGAATATATAATATGGGGAATACTTTCTATATTCTAGCACATGGAAGCTTAAAGCAGGCTGAAAGTAAAGCAGAATGCGCCTTAAGGCGCATTCTGCTTTACTTTCAACCTGCTTTAAATAGCCACCTATCTTTAATACTATAAATAGGCTATCAGGTAAAGGGTTAATAAATGGAATCCTGGTTGTGCAAATAATAAGATCACCAATGGGTCGACTTTCCAACAGTTTTAGGGAATTTGCATTTAGCCAGGCCCCATGTGTGGTACTAACTTTTTTGTGGCAATGTTATCGTCTGTTTTACAACTGGTTGCCTTTTTCATTTAAAATCTAGTTTTATAGGAAATTTGAATAAAAGACACGAGACATTGATGTTGAACTGTTTGAATCAGGGTCAGACGCCGAGTTACCCGGAATCTACTCGTGCCGAACTGTCGATGTGTTTCGGTCAAAATGCGTCGGTTTTAATTTGAGAAATAGAAGCAGATAAAATGTCTAAGCAGACAATATTGAGGGAAAGGGTAATGTTGATTTAAGACTTAAATAAAAGGCCAAGATTGGAGGGAGTACTTTAGTTTTGAACTTTACATACTCTCCAATATTTGTCAAAGTATTCAATATGAAGACAAAATGTCCATGTTGAACTAGCGTGTGAAAGTTAACTGCATTTCCCTTTCAGCTATAGAACAGTTATGATATTGCCTCTGTCAACTTTTTGTGCAATTTCCACTCACATGATTTAGCATGATAAGATCTAAGACGAATGGGCGCTTAATGAGTGATAAAAATCAATGCAGATAGCTACCAAGTTAACCGTCTGTATTAAGCTAACACCTGACTTCAAAGACTTTTCAAACAACTTCAGATTAATTCAGATATCCAGATAAGGGGATTATTCAAAGTACTTTATCCTTCTGTCTAAACTACATCCTATGGTGTTACTCCACATTAGAATCGTCTCGACTGAGAGCCGTTTCTAATGAGTAGTTACAACAAAGGGTTTGATGAGACATAAAGGAGAAATTTTGAAATGTTAAGCTTACTAATTATTTTCTGAAACCCTGCAAAGGTTGGTTGACACAAGTTTAACTGTACAACTTGAGATATTAAAAAATGCAAATATCTCATGATAGATTTTGACAATGTCAAACAGATTATACCCGCTCAATGCATCATATTTCCGTATCTAATCTTACGCATGCTACGCAATGAACGTTTGCAATTTGTCTGCAACCTTTCTCACTCTTTATTTATATACATTTCTTTCAAAACATACTACCAGGATGGCATCAGTTTGGATCCAGGTAAGACACCGAGCAATGGCAACTTTGCGTCTCATCTGAGTCCAAACTGTTTGCGAACGTTTTCTCAATATCGTCTGTTCATAGCATGCAAAGGGTTTATGTGCTTGTTAGTTACGGTACTCGTAAATCGAACTGATGAGTCCTGTCAAATATTTGAACTGTATTCATACAGTCGAACTTCGATATCTCGAACTCGTTTAACTCAAACTATCCGATAGTTCGACAAATGAACTGCATTATTTCATGCTCGGTTAAGTCGAACATACCCATATTTCAAAGTTAAAACGTGGCTTAGTCACGTTTTTACTTTGAAATACGGGTATGTTCGACAAAACCGACTTCGAAATTCGAAGTTCGACTGTTTATATAATGTGTTGTCAAATCTCTTCACAACCAAAATCGGCTAAACGAATATTTTCAAACATTTGGCTCCAGATCAATAACAGAGAGATTTGGCATTCAATCATAATCCGAACTGTATAATACTTATATTGATGTTATTGTTTAGGCGTCGGTTTGTTTTTAGTCAAAATGTCTAAAAAATCTATATTAACTATATAAATACATACGTGTACATGCATACTTGTTAAGCTGATATAATGACAGTGAAGGTGTAGATCCGTTTTAAGCATTGCTCATACAACTCGGATAAAATACACGTCGAATTTGCGCGGTAGAGCAGTAGTTCTTTTTGTAAAAAGATGATTGCAAATTTTAAATTGAAATACATGTATCCTTTTTTTTTTATATCTTTTTTAAAAAAAAAAACCACCATCAGGTAATTTCCCTTAATGAATGTGCACAATTGGTTTAGGCCAAATCTGGGTTTAAGTAAATGAAACTATCTGCGCTACATTTAATTAAATGAACGTATTAAAACTATCTTTAAAATACTGAAACTATTAACACTGTGACTAGATTAATGGAACAGTTGAAATTACATATAACCCATATTTTGAGATATTTTGGCCAAATGTTTACCTTACAGATTCTAAAAAAAGTTACACTTGTTCAGGTCCTGCAGGCGAAACCCGAGGAAATTATAAATATGTGAACTTTCTGAGAACAAACAAATATTTTCAAATCCATTGAATTCTACATTGTTCTTATATACATGTATATTATTCGTAGGTAAAAACAATATTTTACCTTTCAGTGTTCAGTTGTACCAATATTAACATCTCTAAGAACATTAAAATGTAGAATTCAATGGATTTGAAAATGTTGGTGAAACCTGAATAAGTGTTAATTTTTTAGAATCTATAAAGTAAAAATTTGGCCAAGACATCTCCAAATAAAGAAAAATCGAACAAAATGTAGAAGTTATGTGATGTAAAGTAAATCTTTGACTAAATCATCTCCAAGTTTTCAAGAAATCGAAAAGAATGTTGGAAGTTATGTGATGAGATGTGATAGGGTCAACGCATCGGTACCTATGGAGATTTTACCCTTGGTGCTTAGCAAACTTTGAGTAGTATATTACTACATGTACTACACTATATATTGCGAAAAATGATCTTATACTGAGACAGAGTCTAACCTGAACAGAGCTTCTCTTGAACGCCAAACTTCATTCCGTTGCCATGTTTTCCCGGCGTTCACCAGCAGAAGAACACAAAAACAGGCGACTACTGCTGATTGAGTATGATTCCACTTTTTAATGAGATGACATGCTCCTACAGCCATAAAAATGCAAAATCCCATACTGGAATAGAGAAAGCAAATGCAACAGTTTTGAAAAGCTATCACCCATAATAGTCGAGTCTATAGATCTATATGGTTAAAACAGGAAAGGACAGAATTATTTTAGAAAATTTGAAATTAAAACCTGTATCAGAGGACATTTGGTGTAAAACCGAACATCCTGATAATAGTTTCTAAACGAAAATGCAGAAAAAGAAACACTTTTATAAAGCTGCCGCAGTCAACAACTATATATTGTTCTTAATGTTAACCCATTCACTACCTTACTGGTAATATAGTGGTTATTTGCAAACAATTCGAATCCTGATCAGATTCAGCGTATCGCGGACGGTGTCTGATCAGAATCCAAGATGTTTGACACTCATGTTAATATAACATTAACTCTTTGAACCCTAGTCCCGCATATAGGCGTGCTTTTCAAACAGTGTACATGTGAATAGTATACTTGTCCTATGCAAATAGTGAAGACCCTGATCAGAGGGCTCCGAAAGGAGCCCTCTGATCAGGGTCTTCACTGTTTGTCACAATGCCAAACATTGACAAAAACAACCCTTAAAAGTCAGAAATGGACTAGACTAAAATGGAAACTGGAATTGTCCATTTAAAGTTTCAGGGAGGAAAGAGTTAATAGGCAAAATACCTAAAATTTGAATTTGAGAAATAAACGCAGATTAGAATGTTTTAAAGCTGATGACGTCATGGGTATGAACGGGTGAACGGGTTACTATTTGATATTCTACCTTGGTATATATAGGATACGTTCGGCTAGTACAAAACCCACACGAAAGAACACATTGGAAGCTGGCAAAAACGGAATAACTGAGAAGAGCACTGATATTAGTATTGGATCCGGAGAGCAGTCTTCTTTATTGCGCTGAAATATACGAAACAAATGTATAGTGAGGACACAATGCTTACACCATTCACTGTCGTACACCAGATAGTTATTTGCAAACAGTTTAGGTTCAGATCAGACACCGCGTAATACGGCGTCTCATCAGGGTCCAAACTGTTTTGCACCCAAAAAATTAATCTTGAAAGCAAATCTGTCGTAAACCTTGAAATTCATGTTTGAGATTTGTTAAACAGATGACATTTGTTTAAACTATTAACGACATGCCAGTGAAGAGGCTAACCAAATATGTTGTATTTTTTACGAATAAATTCTACACAGATCCAACCATAACGGCGTGTACTAAAACATCCGGCCCCTTTTTAAACGAAGCGAAGTGCAAAATCCAAATCTAGACAATGACAGGGTTGTATATATTGCTGGTTATTGAACTTGAGTGTTAAAACAAATATTTAATCAGATCAGTCGCCGATTTACAAAATCTAAACATTTGAACTGTGAGTATGTGCTTGTAGCACATCCGCTTGAGAATCATACTCTAAGGTTTAAAGCAGAAATAAAGATTTAAGTATTTGAAATACTCCCCTTATCTGGGTCTTTGACCCGGAGAAAACCTATATGTCTTTTCAAATATTTACCTTGAAATTACTGATCAGTTTGTATGTAGAAATTGCTATAAGTGTGGCCAGAAATGCTGTTTGAAGGTTACGGTGATCAGCGAGAGTTTGCACGAGTGGTATAGTACCGTGCTGCCAGTCATAACACAGGTTGTAGGGCACCAGTAGTAGCCAGCAGTTGTACGTCCACACGTAACCGTACGTTAGATATCTGCAATGAAATACAGCAAAGTCCCTCTATTACGACCACTAAAATAAGGTAAATGTTTGAATAAAAGACAGGTGACAGCTTAAAGCAAGGTGACAGTAAAACAGATCGCTCCTAATGGAGCGTCCTATTTAACTGTCACCTTGCTTTAAGCGACCACATGTCATAAACACCTTATACTTTACACAATTTAGTGGTCATTGTAGAGAGATTTAACTGTAATACCATTTGGTGCAACAGGATATTACTATATGAGCTGTTTGGCAAACATATATATTATGACATTGCAAATTAAGAAGACAAAGATCAGACGTTGCAATATTGGTTTAAATGTTTGGCAAATCAGCATTGGTTTTGGACCTTTAGTAATTATTAAAGTTAGACAGTAAAATGAAAGCCTCTCGAATTCCGAATTAACTTCAATTATACTGTAGAACGCAAGCCTAAATGGGACCTATATGTGCCGTGTCCGTTACACTCATATGGGTGCCCATGCTAGTGCACATATTGTGCACCATCATAGAAATATACCATATAAAGCCTACATATGATAAATGTAGGTACAATATATTCAACTCACATCGCTTTGTCCAAATGGGACCCATATGGATATACCGGTATGTTGCAAAACCCATAGTGTCCTCGTATGGAATACCATATGGGACCCTTAACTCATTATGCCCTGAAACTTTCAATGGACAATTCCAGTTTGCAATAAAGGCTGATCCATTTTAGACTATTTATGGTTGTATTTTGTAATACATTGCAAAATGACAAACAGTGAAGTCCCTGATCAGAGGGCTCCTGCAGGAGCCCTCTGATCAGGGACTTCACTGTTTGCATAGGACAAGTGTACTCTTCACAGGTACACGTTTGATAAAAGACGCATATATGCGTCACTAGGGCTCAATGTGTTAAGAGGCCCCTATAATTTGATGACTGGGGCAAAGTGTAAGACTGAAGACAAATACAACGTAAACATCACTATTTCCATGAAACTATTATCAGTATTCAAAGCAATATCCATCTTCTATTTATAGACTATAC
This sequence comes from Gari tellinella, assembly GCA_922989275.2. NCBI lineage: Eukaryota > Metazoa > Mollusca > Bivalvia > Cardiida > Psammobiidae > Gari > Gari tellinella. Next base: position 86,567,801 of record OV277860.1, read on the forward strand.
ACTGATTTCAACTGATGACAATAATGGTAATGATGATGATGATGATGATGATGATGACTGTGTTTACCAGACATGCGTTCTATCATTACTCATCATTCGGTCGTTATAGAGCTCTTTATACCCATTACTCTCATATTAAGTCACATTACATAAAACTGACAGTAGAAAACAGTGTCCAATGTCTTTATATACTGTTACAACGACAGTCATAAGTTAACCCTTTCCCTCTAAGAAATCGTCTCTTTCACGCTTATTCGTATACTTATAAAAAGGACCTTTTCGTGCTTCCAAACCCATTCCACCCCACCCTACGAATGACTTTAACCCATTTGTGCCAAGTGGATTCTTCCATGTTTATATATTGGATAAGTCCATTTTTTATTAAAGGGATGCCTGGTCAATATTTTCATTTTCATTTTGTTTTATATTGAAATTCCTATCAGTAAACAGTGTAGACTCTGATCAGACGCCACATAATGCGGCGTCTCATCAGAGTCTACACTGTTTGCCTATGTCCCATATATTGGATCGTGGGCACAAATGAGTTAAAAAGATATACGGTTCCCTACGAAACAATTGTTTTTGTTTTAATCTTAATAATACGTTTAATTGAAAAACCATTTGTTTGGCTATAGAGGAACAGTGACTCTGATTAAACAGTAGCAATAAAATGAAAACAACATGATACTATCTATTGGCAATCGCAATGAAGCAAAATGTAGAAAAGAATTATTGAAACATTAACGATTTATTTAAAGTTGGGTCGGTAAACGTTTGGAGCTAAATCTGCGTCTGAGTAATTGCAATGGGTGCAACAGTTACTGTTCCACACAAAAGCATTGATTTCGAAATACATTTGTATAGTGATAAGTTTTGACGTGATATCGAAAACACACATTTCAGCATCAGTTTCAAATGTTTTACAGCTGATCAAGCGTTAACCCCTATATGTCTGTCGTCCCATAAATGGAACAGGCAAGCAATGCAGACTCAGGTCAAATGCCACATAATGTGGCGTCTGATCCGAGTCTGCACTGTTGGCTAACAGTAATATCTATAAAAACTAAAATTACCATGATAATATGCAAAATTAGACCAGGCACCCTTTAAATGAAAAACCTTCATCCAATGTATAAGCATGGAATAATTAATTTGGTATTAATGGGTTAAACGTGCTTGCACTCAAAGACCTAAAGTTCATTACAAAAATATGGATCTCGATCATAAGTCAAATAACTATAATAAAAGAGTTTGTAGTAGAATCTATTACTGCACACATGCTTTAAGCAGCAATCTATCTTAAATACCTAAACATTAATACTGAGTGTTGCATTCTTTCACCAATGCTTTAAGCAACCATCTACACTATAAAGACCTATAATACAGTTTTCGGCTGATCGTCGCATAACTCCATCCATGCTTTAAGTAAACATCTTCCCTAAATACTCATAATGCAGTTTTACTATTAATTATATATTGAGTGTCTCAGTACTTTACTACAGTCATGCTTCAAAAGCCACCTACTTTCAAGACTTACAATAATACACACGCTATATAATACGCTATTTTACGCCTTTAGTTTATTCTTCTCCTGAAAAAAGTAGTTCTAATTTTTACTGTCACAAATAAAATCATAAGAAATATTTCTATATCCTAGCAGATGATAGCTTAAAGCAGGCTGAAAGTAAAGCAGAATGCACCTTACGGCACATTCTGCTTTACTTTCAACCTGCTTTAAGCATCCACATATCCCCAAAACTAGAAACAGGCTATGGGGTAATGGGTTAATACTGCTTAACATCTTTGTATTATAAATTTCACTTTTTGTACAATTAATTGTCACCCGTTGATTATATCAAAACCAGATGGTAGTTTAAAGCAATGTAAAAAATAAAACAGAAAGATCCAATAGGAGTTTTCTACTTATGTTTACCCCACTTTAAGCATAACACAATTAAAGTACATTCATTTGAGTTGTCCTAATGGCAGAACTTTACAATATTTTATAGATATAATCTGGGTTGTGACTGAAAAAATCACTTAAATTGTCATTTAGTTGCAGCGGGTGTAAATCTTTCATCATTCGCCTCATTACGTGCAGACAGTTTGATACACATATACTGGAAACCATTAAACCTGATTGATTGCTATACTGAACCATTGACTCGTTAGCCAGACTCCGTTAATCAATGGGCTATTTAACACTTTACTGCCAAATTGTTCGTGAGATGTTTACCCCTTCACCGTTTCATTGTCGCCTGCTTCAATTTTGTTGTCTGCAATATCGTTTCAAAGTTTAAAAAATAAGGCAGTATGACTGAAGAAATTTCAAACCGAGTGTCAAACATTTTTACCCTGATCAGATGCCGCGTTACGCGGCGTCTGATCAGGATCCGAACTGTTTGCAAACGTGCTTTAAAGCGTCACTGAGAGCGAAGGGGTTAATTAATTCTTTTTTCAAAGTATTGTTTTCACTGTTAACCCCATTCAGCGCAATGACGTCATATGCTTTAAACAATTGTCGTCTGCTGTTATTTTGCAAATCTAAATTTTAAGGAAAATTGACAAAAGAAATGTAATGAGTGTCACACAGTTTGACTCCTGTTCAAAACAAGATAGAAACATGAAAAGAAGTTACATTACTAATACAAGTCTAGGAAAGATACGTTGCCAGTATTTTTACAGACTAGTACATGGTGGCAGCGAGCAAAAATCGTCGACAGGAGCCTTTAAACTTTGAATTTACTTTCGTCTTGCTTTATCACTGATGTAATATCCATTACTTAGTGTGAAATTTACTGTTCTACAATACACCAATGGCGGATGTTAGCTTACAATATATTCAAGTTGGGCAATAACGGAGAGATCCATAGGTACAGTGGAGAATACTATATTCTTTCCAAAAGAAAAGAAGAGAAAAGCGCTGATATTAAATATATTCATTGCAAACATGTTGGATTCTGATCAGACGCCGGATAACCCAGCGTCTAATCAGGCTTCACACTGATTGATATTTAAATTAAAACTAATCATTAAAAAAAGTGCATGGCGTTTACGTTAATTAACTCTTTGCCAAATGAATCGTGATAGTTTTACCCCTTCACCGTTTCATCGTCGTCTTCTTCAATTTTGTTGTTTGCAAGATCGTTTCAAAGTAAGATTCAATGTAGTATGACTTAAAATATATCTTGATCAGACGCCGCGTCACGCGGCGTCTGGTTATGCTCGAAACTATTTGCAAACGCGCTTTTTGGCGTCATTAAGAGTGAAAGGGTTAAGCTTCGTTCAAACGGGAAAGAACAACGGCTTCATCATTTTACACAAAGAAAATATAGCACATAATTGTTGAAATTTAACCCTACCACACAGTTTCTTGTGCAAAAATAATATTCATCGGGATTCTGCGTCAAGCAAGAAGAAAGAAAAGCCGAACGTTCCGTGATGAGCTTTCTGTATTATATTCATCTAGCTTAATGCTGACACCCGGTAAACCCGTGTCAGTAAGGAAATAGGGTTGAATGCACGTATGTGGAGGATATAACAAAATGTCCAAGAATGCCCTACTGATGATGAGGACAGGGCTAACGGCTAACAGGCAGATTTAACCCCTTCACTGCCATGACATCATCAAATTTTAACAATTATCGTCTGCTTTAATTTCTCAAATTCAACTTTCAAGTATTTCGACTTAAGAAATATTGAAAAGAGTGTCAAAAAGTTTGGAGCCTGATCAGACGCCGCGTCACGCGGCGTCTGATCGGAATCCAAACTTTTTGCAAATACTTATTGAGAACTCGGGGTAAGGCAGTGAAGGGGTTAAAATACAGTCAAAACTTGATATTGCGAACACGCTAAAGTCGAAACTGTCCGTATTTCTTAAGTTGAATTTCGATAAGTCGATCACGCTTAAGTCGAACTTTCCCATATTTCAAAATTAAATGGGTGGCAAAGTTTTAACTTGAAATACTGGTTAAGTTCTACTTAAGCAAGATAGAATAGTCGGGATTAAACTGTAGAATGTAAAAACTTGTTTCACGGTCGGCTAGTCAATAAACTAGTCATTTGTTTGACGAGTAGTTCTGAAGCACGAAATCAAAAGACTTCTCCTCAGTTTAAATAAGATTTTATGTAATTTGACAGAATTACTCTCATTGAAAATAAGGTGTAACAAAGCTATAAAAGTACGATTTGCGATGTAATTCGGTTAACACATGCAGTAAAACCTTGCTATTACGACCACTGAAACGAATGCTAATTGATTGTGAAATAGAGAGGTGACAGCTTCAAGCAAGGTGGCAGTAAAATGAGCTTTCTTTTCACTGTCACCTTGCTTTAAGCGGTCATCTACCGTAAACACCCTAATAATTAACAAAATTTAGGGGTCGTAATAGAGAGGTTTTAATGTGGGTGTGAAGGGACACTTAAGTCACAATATACACATTGTCAATATGGAATTGAAAATATGTGGCTACAAACTTTGGCGACCACCACTCACCGCTTACACAAACACAAAATAAGCACACACACAAATCACACCCACCCGTACAGACACCTTCCCTGTCAGTTCGTTTGCAATCCATTTGAGTTAGTCTGGTATCCCGTACAGATAGTCTGAACCCCATTACCGATTTCATGAAACATTGACAGCTAGCCTTATATCCCTTAACGTTAGTCTGAACTCCGTAACCGCTAGAATGATATCCATTTAAGATAATACGAAACCCACAGTTAGTCCTGATATCCATAATACCAAGAAATATCACAGGAGTGTGCCACATGCCCCTTAATCTTGTCCGACATAATTGTACCCATATTCTTGACTTTTAACAGATGGATAAGGGAGTTATACATAACACCAAACAAATTTAGAGTTATATGGAGACATTGCCTGACATAAAATGGCCATGATAGTTGAACGGAAACTGTTGTCTTCATCTGGTAACCATTTGTGCCAACTCATTTTGAGATCCATTCATAGATAAAGAAATGACAGATTTGATTCAAAATTCGTGATAATGGAATCGTAACCTGTGACCTTGACCTTTGACACATGCACATGGGAGTTGAACTCGACTTATCGCATTTGTCTGGTGAACATGTGTGCCAAATTATTTTGAAATACATTCACTGATAAAGAAATTACAAATTCGACACAAAATATGTTACAACGTAATCGTAACCTGTGACCTTGACCTTTGACCCATGGACAAGGGAGTTAAACACAACACGTATGCTTTGTCTAGAAACGATTTGTGCCAATATTCAATGGTAAAGCAAAAAACAGCCCGGACACGAAATTTGCGAATACATTATTGTTCTGTATGGCATTGACCTATGATCCTGGACATTGGAGTTGAACGCTTCACATTGTATCTGTCTGTGATCGATATGACAGTTACAGCCAGGAAACGAAGTTTGTGCCGTTATCGTACCCTGTGACCTTGACCTTTGTCCCATGGACAATAGATTTAAACGAAACGCTTCATCTTTTCTGGTAAACATTTATGCCAAGTTATTTTGAAATCCATTGACCGATACGAAAGTTACAGACCAGACACGGACTTTGTTACGGACGCACACACGCATGTACACACGGACGAACGTACGTACGCACACTTAACGCTATTGACCAATGCACCATCTGGTACATAACACAAACCACGAAACCAAACAGAACTATGGGAGAATGACATCTTACATGATTGGTTAACTTAACAAAGAATATGGTCTTTATAGGGGCAATAAAAATAATAATGTTCGAAAATAAGCGAGTAAGATTGTAGAGAAATTGACAAGACTATAAATGACAGCATGGTTGCTGCATACGTTGCAAGCTTATTTGAATCTAGCGTTTTGTCATATTCAAGGTCATCAAAATAAAAATGGCGTGTTTTTATATAAAAGAAAAAGAAGAGAGAAAGAGTCTGGTCTTTTTTTATAGAATAAACATCAAAGGGGCATGTCCATGAATATTTGTAATATTTTTTGGCAATTTCTCAACTATGATACATTTTGCTAAATAGAATCCTCTGCATCCTTTTCAATTTTCTTAAAGTGCATTTTGAATCACGGATATAAAGCTAAAGTGGTGAAGACAATATTCCTTCAAACGTAATCGTGTGTGTGCTAAAACAGTACAGCTCAGCAAACATTTCTCCGTTTTATTGCATTGCGTCTTGTTTCGTTTAAACAAGCAAAAGCAAAGTATTCCCATTGTTCATTAAAAGCCCTCCGTATAACCACCACTGAAAAGAAGGCTAATTTATTGTATCAATGTCAGTAGAAAGCTTAAAGCAAGGTAGAAGTAATACAGAAAGCTCCCAAAGGAGCTTTCGGATTTATCTCATCTTGCTTAAAGTAGCCACCTGCCTTAAATACATACTAAAAAGCATATTTTGTGGCCGTAATCGAAGAGTTTTATTGTATAAGAAAGCCAGAAGTGTTACTTATGCCTTCGTTGGACATGTTCGAATACCGACTCTTGTCATTCTCTCTTATTTGGCTTTAACAATGAAATACTATCACAAAAGAACCAACTATTATCTTGGCTAATAAAATAAATATACCCCCCCCCCCCCCCCAAAAAAAAAATAAAAAAAATAAATAAAAGAAAACAAAGAAGAAAGAAAGCTGAGAGCAGACTCGTGTCAGAGAGATCAATAAAATCAGTTCAGGTCCAGATCAGACATCTCCTGAAAAAGGAACTTCTGAACTGGATTTATACCATTTCCTTAGCAGGAGAATGGTTAATTTTTCTTAAGACATTTATTTACTAAGCACATTAAACTTTCAAATATAGATATATTCGACTAAAACGATGCTGAAATATCGAGGCACGACTGAAATATCTCTCGTTTGTTTAAGATGAGTCATTTTAGTTTTTTCTTGTGCAAATCACTCAAAGAAGACACGTCATAAAAAATGTGTTGACACGTCTGGCAGATAAACTAGCAAACATAATACTACATTGTCAGCTTTATGACAAGATGAGTTAAAGGAAAAGATAGTATACTATAAAGATTAGATTTCAGAATTGTGGTTGCATAATGTTTGCCATAAATTTTCAACGTGGTAGACAGTTTATATTTACGTTTTACAGCGCTCCCTCTCTACAACGACATCCAATGGGAGACAACAATTGTGTTCGTTGTTCGGAGGGAGTCGTTATAGAGAGGGAAATAGGCTTACATTTGCAAACAGCTTGAATCCAGATCAGACGCCGCGTAACGCGGCGTCTGATCTGGATTCAAGCTGTTTGTCACTCGTCACTAAGGTTTGTTATGTCAAAATGCACAATATGTAATTTTGAGAAAAACAGCAGACGACAACTTTAAGCAGAAGATATTGCAGACGTAAAAAGGTTGAACATCATTTCTCGTTTCGGGATCAGCGGCAAGCGTCGTTGTAAGAAGGGAATCGTTGTTGGGAGGGCCGTTGTAGAGAGGGAGCACTGTACTACTAACGCAATATTTCCACCTTTTGGACGATACTATACGCACAGTTTGTAGTCTACATATCCAAGGGTTTATTTATCTGCATCTTCGTTCACAAAATATCATCAGAGTACACAAATCAGACTTCAGTTTACAGGATTCATATTTTGTGCAACGGTTATCACAAAATCGTTCATTTTGTGTCGATCGTATCAATATGTCTCCAAATACGCTTGTCTAAACCATTACTAAAGAAATACGCATTTTAAACAACGCAATAAATTAATTTCTCCATTGACGAAAAAAGTTCCATTTTATACAATCATGAAGATGTATCATTAAATACATACTGTATTCTAACAGATAGTGATTGCTTTAATCAGCTTGAAAGTATAGTTGAATGCGCTTTAAGGCGCATTCTGCTTAACTTTCGACCTGCTTTAAGTAGTCACCTATCTCCAATACTAGAAACAGGCTATTGTATAAAGGGTTAACTATTTTCTTCAGGAAGGGTAGACAGCAGTACTGAATCAGACGATATTTTGGCAGTAAAACGGTTTAATGCAGACGATATCATTTAGCGATAGAAGTTTAAGAGAGACTATAAACCAGATAACAAAAAAGTTCAGAATAAAAGAAAACTATATATCTTATATAAATGTACAGGGTGCATTAACATTTGATTGTTGACATAAACTAACCTAAGGAATATTGTTGGATGGCATATTTTTAACCCGTTTCAAAAGCGCAACCTCGTCCATCATTACCAAAATCGCCATATGTATACATGTACTATCATTTATAACGACATACAGTGCTCCCTCTCTATAACGACACCCAATGGGAGACAACAATTATGTTCGTTGTTCGAAGGGAGTCGTTATAGGGAGGGAAATTGGCTTACATTTGCAAACAACTTAAATCCAGATCAGACGCTGCGTAACGCGGTGTCTGATCTCGATTCAAGCTGTTTGCCTCTCGTCATTATGTTTTTTTCTGTCAAAATGTCTAATATGTAAATTTGAGAAAAACAGCAGACGACAATTTTAATGGGACTATATTGGAGCCGTGAAAAGGTTGGACATAATTATATTGTTTTGGGAACAGCGGCAATCGTCGTTATAAGGAGGGAGTCGTTGTTGGGACGGCCGTTGTAGAGAGGGGGCACTGTACTATCATTTATAACGATATATTTGTGGAAACAGTATGATATGTTAAGACGCCGTTTTGTAGGCCTTGGACGCACAGATTCGAATCCCCAAAATAAGAAGTATATTTTTTCATTGAATTAACTTTTTTAACTACAATGTAAAATCATCTACATACAAACTTCCATTTATATGTTTATATCAGAACTTGACATTCATATAAAGAAACTGTTTAGGTCAAATCTGGTTCGTTGATAAATAAAATAAGTGCATAAAAAGCACCATATGTCACTCCTCACCAGGGGGCTCACGTTATGATTTATATAAGACATAAATAAGGTAGAGGCATAATGTTCACCCGAATGAGTCATGCAATGACGCTTTAGCTTAAACCTTTCATAGCAAATTGCGACAAAACAAAAATTTGCTAACAGTTTTATCTTTTTCAGATACTTAGTAACTCAACGTCTGACCAGAATCCAAATTTGTTGACACTTATTTCGATGTTATTGCAAACAAAATGCCAAAATCCAAATGTGAAACTTATGAAAACAGATTATGATTTCTTAGTAGACCATGGTTTGGCAGTGAAGTGGTTAAAATTGATATTCAAGCGCAGACATTAAACCGTGTTGATTTAGTGACATGGGTAAACATGCCGTTTTCTTTAAATCAAGTGAAACAAGAAACTAAAGTTTGGTGTGTGTGAGTTTTATGTTTTGATAGTTGATATTTCTCTCATCTATAGTTTATTTTCAATGTTTAATCTTACCCCTATCACTGCAATGGTGGCATCAATTTTAAATAGTTATCGTCTGCTTGTAGACGTAATTCGGCGCCTGATCAGGATCGAAACTTTTTGCAAATAACCATTTCATTCGGGGTAAGGTAGTGAAGGGGTTACAATGTTATGTAATTGCCGTACCTGTAACGAAGTATTTTGACCCCCATCGAAAAATGACCCCCCGGTCAAAATTCGACGACGTATAATGACCCCCGGTCATTTTTCGATATCGTACAATGACCCCCCGGTCATAATTCGACGTCGAAATTTGACCCCCCGGTCATAGTACTATGACTCCCCTCATGAAGTGTTTTGACCCCTCCTGAAATATATCGACCCCCATCGAAAAATGACCCACCCCTCTTTAGCAATTAACAGACACAGTTTAACCCATTGGACCCTTGCGACGAGTATATTAGTCATTTACAAACAGTCTACCTAGCAATAGTACACTTGTCCTTTGTAAACCGTGTAGACCCAGATCAGACTAATCCCAAAGGAGCTCTCTGTTATGTTTGCAATATATGTCAGTTTTGAAATACGTTGTATAAAACAACTCTTGCTGGTCAAAAGTTGACTTGACATAACTAGAAAAAAAGTGCATTATCCACTTGAAGTTTCAGGTGTGAATAAGTTAAAAGATATATAAAATTTAGATGATAAACAAGTCAAAATTCAGACTTATGATAAGCGCGCCATGGAAACGTACAGTATACTAAATGCTGTTTCCGATGGGTTACGTTAACCTTGTGCCTATCTGTTGGATACTGATGGTAGGGAAACAAGGTGGCTGCGGGTATGTGGTATAATTCGTGGACAGTTTATTTAAAAATAAGTTAAGGTAGTAATTCAGTCATGGAGTATGCAGGCCGGTGGGGCGGGAACAGGCATGGTGTGAATTACTTGAGCAAGTTATACAAATTACATTACAAGTGTCACCAATCACATTGCTAAAGAGTGTATTATACTACAATTATTATTACGTTTACATTTGTAATGTATTAAATTACAAGTACGTTGGCAAAGTAATACATTACATCACACATTACATTTTGATAACAGTCAAAAACATTACTGAAAAATAACTAATAAGCATATCATATATAACTGATAGGTTATCATTTACAAGTCCTTTGTCAACTAAATAATCAAAGATTCTAAACTTAAGAATACATGGATGCAAGTTTACAGTTTGAAAAGTCACAGCCTTTTTATAGTGCCCACTGGGTAAGGAAGTGTACTTTTGTAAGCAAATGAGCCCTTAACCCTTTCCTCCACAGTAGCGCCTCAGGCCGCCTGCACCTACATCTGCAAATAAGATTAAGATACACTAATAAAATCCAATAATGGTTTTAATTACAGGCGTCAGCTAACAACAAAATAAGTGTAAAGCAGAACGCATACATGAGCTTTCTGCATAAAATTCATATTGCTGTATGCATTGTTCTGCCTTAATCACAGTTAAACGTAGCTAATTTGCAAGCTTGCCTATGGAGCAAAGGGTAAATACAGACCAAAAGTTTTTTTACAAAGCTCTTTGAAGTGCTTTCTACATATTAAACCTGTTATATGAAATGGCATGTCTTTTTTGCCTGTATACTTCTTAATTGAATTACTGCTAGTTACCAAGACAAAATGTATAAAATGTTACTGTTGCACATAACATCATTAAAGTTTCAAATACATTGTCTGTTAGATGCATTATGTCAGACCTGATTATTTAACCCTTTACTCCTTAGCCTGTTTCTATTCTTGAAGATATGTGACACTTTATTGAACGTAGTTTACAGTCTATCAGTGGTACTCCATACCAATAAACGTTACGTGAACGAGTGCAAATATGTATCCCCCTTTTACAGAACATGTACGTATATGTAATATTTACATCGGTTCCAATGACATTCGTCATCTAACAATGTGTCGCAACAGAAACATTGCGGCATGTGACTATGAAAATTGATTAGATTATTGACAGTATATAATACAACATAGAAGCATCCAATGATTTAGGTAATTAGCAATCTGATAGGAATTTACCCTCAGGGAGCTGATCGCAACCATGGCGGGGTTATTCTACGACATTGAAAAATGACAAGGGGTCTTTGTTTGACATCAAATACGGTAATTACCATATCGGGGCAGGGGTGGCATTCTATGAAATAGAATGATATCAGGGGGTCATTCTACGACATCGAATAATGACCGGGGAGTCATTCTACGACATCGAATAATGACCGGGGGTCATTCTACGACATCGAATAATGACCGGGGGTCATTCTACGACATCGAATAATGACCGGCAAGTCAAACTATGATATCGAATAATGGCCGAGGTGTCAAAATACGACTTAGAATAATGACCGGAGTCTTTCTACGACACTGAATGGTGTGATGTGCAATGAGGCAACATAACACAGCTTCCGATTTTGATCGCTTTTTGTTTGCTTGTTTGTTTGTTTGCTTGTTTGTTTAGTAAATGCAATTGACTTTACACTTAACATGGTGAATTATAAACGCACAACATAGCAAGTGTTGGCAAAATACAAAAAAGCCCACTCAAAACAACCGACCTGCATTCTTCTTATTTCTTGACAAAAGGGATAAGTTCCGACAAATCAAAACATCCTCTATGATAATAATAAATACGAATTTTACGCCTTTGATCTTTTTATTCCTCTACTGGAGATAAAAGATCAAGTTTATACAGTCATGGATATATACCATAAGGAAATATTTTCTATATCCTAGCAAAGTGTACCTTAAAGCAGGCTGAAGTAAAGCAGAATGCGCAATCTGCTTTACTTTTAACCTGCTCTAAGTGGTCATCTGTCTTTAAAGCAAGAAAAAGGCTGTGGGGTAGTTGGTTAAACTAAAGAAATCGCGGCAAGATAGGAAGATTTCTTGGAATGAATGTCAATACGAGCGTATTGTAAATTCTGATCATACGCTTTCTCTGAGACGTGGTGCATGTGTGATTGGGGTTTACTCAGCCTGCTACGTCGAAATTAAATCAATAATCGAACAAGAGTAATTGGTAGCTTGTAAAAGGGTAAACGGTTCTGGGTTCGATACCCATAAGGTTGTCCATTGATAGGCGGACACACTTACAATTCAATCAATATAATTTATTCACTCAAAACTTAGTTAGGTTTAAAACAACTTTAACATATGCAAAACTGACTTTAAACAAAATATCAAGGATTTTTAAAGGGGGGTCATATTTCGACAGAGGGGGTCATAATTCGACGATGGGGGGTCATAATTCGACGATGGGAGGTCATTCTACGACGTCGAATTTTGACCGGGGGGTCACTTTTCGATGGGGGTCAAAATACTTCGTTACACCGGCTCCAAATATGTCGTCTCACGGTCTGCAACAATGCTCGCTGTTGATATTTCCGCATTTCTTTCAGTAGATACATTGACCATCATGGTATGAACCAGTTTGGATATTAGGCAGTATTATCTGAGTATCAACCGTTTGCAGCAGTCAGTTCATCTAAAGAAGAGCGACATGTAGATGCACGCGGGCCATTGTGAACATATCTGTAACGGCCGAATTCAAGGAAATTCGTTGATTGGTTGGGATGAAACTTTGGCTTCAGTCAATGGGTTAAGCAATTGCTTATTGCAGTAACGTGGAACTATCTAAAACAGGTTACTATTTACTAAATGTATAAAACAAACAATGCAGAAAGCTCTATTAGCTATATTATTAAAAATAAATAGTATAATTGCTTATAAGCAACTGTCTGTACTTGTGGCTGTTCGTGTGTTTCTATTTAAAGGTGGATTCTTTAGGATGGTTAAAATAAATAAATCTTACAAACAATGAAAGCTTTATACCGAACATAAAAATTTCAACAACAGAAAAGAATTTAAACATTAAACTTTTTGACTGTGTAATTTATACTGTGATTTATACCTTTAAACCCCAGTATATCTACCCGAGTACAATAGGTTTTTTTGCAAACAGTAAGGATCCTGATCAGACGCCGCGTTACGCGGCGTCTGATCAGGATCCAAAATGTTTGAAACTAAATTTTATGTTTCTTAAGTTAAAATACCAAACGTTTAATTTAAGAAATAAAAGCAGACGACAATTGTTTAAAGACGTTGACGTCATGGGAGTTAAGAGGTAAAATCCGAAATATTTCAATGAAATCTTCCATTTTTGTTTGACTGAAGTGCACTATGTCTACTTTGGGGCAGAAAATAATTGATTAATACACTGAGCCCTAGCTACGAGTATACGTGACCTTTAAAACAGTGTTCATATAACAAGTACAGTGTCCTTTGCAAACATGGTATACCAAGATTAAAGGGCTCCTTAGAGAGCCCTCGAATCAGAGTCTACATTGTTTGTCAGTTTGCAATGCATTGTAAAAAGGCAACTCTAGATAGTAGAAAAATTGGACCAGACTCCATTGGAAAGTGGAAGTGTCCATTTGAAGTTGCTTGGATGAATACGCTCGTAATTTTGAAGTAAACTTTATTCATCACCCTCGCCCTCCCGGTAGTCAATATTGAGTAGTTGTTGTCCCTGAACCACGAGACTTCCTTGGTCCGAGTCATCAGTTCAGAATCCTAACACAAGAACAGTCGAAATTGTTAACAGTTTGGATTCAAATGTGCCGCCGAGTAACTCGGCATCTTAACCTGTATCCACTTATAGGTCGAATAACTTAGATATTGATAAATAAAACATGTGGCAATTTGAAAAAGGTCATTTCCTGTCAGTGGCGGGGCTAACCCTTTAACTGGCTTACCCCGAGTACATTGATTATTTGCAAACAGTATGGATCCTGATCAGACGCCGCGTAACGCGGCGTCTGATCAGGATCCAAACTGTTTGACGTCCATTTCAATATTAAATTTCAATTTTAAAAAATATAAGCAGAAGATGACATTTGTTATTTAATATCTTAAAAGCATATAACGTCGTGGCAGTGGAGAGGTTAATATTCCAGTTCGCTTAACCCCCAGGCAGAAACCCAGAAAACTCATTTGTTTCACACCATGAGGAATCGTATATCATATTAACAGCTGTCATTTCAAATTTACAATATATATGAGAGTTTAAGTTGGGGGTTAAATCACAGTCAGTCTTATGGTTAGCGACCAATTGTTGAAGTAGCGTTGGGTTTCCTACTACAGTACTCCCTCACTACAACGGCCATCCCAATAACGACTCCCTCCTTACAACGACCCTTGTCGCAGTTCCCTTATCAGAACAATCATTGCCAACCTATTCACGGCTGCAATGTCATCTGCTTAAAATTGTCGTCTGCTGCTTTTCTCAAAGTAATGGACATTTTAACAGAATTTTATTTAATGATGAGTGACAAACAGCTGGAATCGAGATCAGACGACGCGTTTCGCGGCGTCTGATCTAGATTCAAGCTGTTTGCCAATGTATGTTAATTTCCCTCCCTATAACGACTCCCTCCGAACAACGCACACACTTTTTGTCTCTCATTGGGTGTCTTTGTAGAGAGGGAGCGCTCTAAATGCATAAAAGAACTAATGAAGAAAGTTCATGCATAACCTTTCTGCATTATTGTTACCCTGCTGCAATAAACTACAACTTCTATCAAATGACAATCGGACTTCCTTTGAATGATCACATTGCTGTTATACGATATAGTATGTGAAAAATTGAAAGTATAGGATCGTATGACAAAATGATTAATCATATGAAAATGTGCAAAAAGATACTGTAACTCAAAAACCGAATACGAACTAACCTTTGAGAAAAAGCTATTAACTCACGAGCGGTATATGCATGCCAAATCTAGTAAACACTTTCGCACATTCATTTACAGTAAAATTTAAAAAGTTCTCTATTACGGCAACTATATTGTGTTATTTATTAGGTTTTTACAAGGGCCTTCTTGAACCCATGGAACCATAGAGCTGACTACATGAGTCCTTTACAAAAAGAGTACCAGTGAAAAGTAGACTTATCCTGTTCAAAACAATGAAGAACCAGATCAGAGGGATCCTAAATGAGTCCTCTGATTAGGGTCTGCTATGTTTGTCTTTTTTACAATAAAGTGTAAAAAGAGTCCTAAGTAATAAAAGATTATAACTAATTGGAAACTAGAATTGTCAATTTGAAATGTTATGGGTAAATGAGAAAAGCACTAAGCAGTTTCATGATTTGATCCCTGAAAATTAGGTTTAATCATTGGTCGTTATAACGAAGATTTACTCAGCAAATACAGTAAAACGTCTCTAACAGGACCACTACATGGTGTGAATTAATAGGTGTTTATGGCAGGTGACTTCTTAAAGCAAGGTGGCAGTAAAACAGAAAGCTCCTTTAGGAGCTTTCTATTTTACTGCCCCCTTGCTTTAAGCTGTCCCCTGTCTATATACAGTCAATAAGGGTTATTTTTGTGGTCGTAATAGAGAGGTTTTACTGTAACGACGGCTATATTATAGACAGACAGAGATGATCTATACAAGAGAAAGTTTTATCACAGGCAAAGTTAAACCTTTTATGTTCGTATATATCTATTATAGTCTGTTTAAAATGCGTTGCCTGGCAAGTTTTTGGTACAAAGATTTTTATGTTTTTAGACTGAAAATATTGTTCGAGTGGTCAACAGTTTTGATCCTTAGCATACGCAGGGCTACTCTGTTTCCGATCTCCATCCAAACTGTTTGCATTGCAGCAAGTCAGTGATGGTTCGAGATCATTGTCACATCAGTAGGTAAAGTGTTTCACAATACATCTTGTTTATTATATAACTGTGTCATGTATTTATATATTATTATGTAAACTGAGATCTGAAATACTGCAATTTGAATTTGAATATAATACATATATATTGTAAAAACAGCCCTAAATAGTCTAAAACAAGGATGATTTAATTAATATCTAGGATTGTCAATTAGAAATTTCAGTGGTTAATGGATTCATGGTTTCAGCACCGAACACACGCTTTTATAATTTACGTAGATATACTGTAAAAATTACGATGGCTATAAACATGTATCTATGTCTAAAGAGACACAGACGACCTACATGGGAACGTTTTGTCAAAAGCAACGTTATCATTTTTATGCACATGTTTTAATCTATCTATCTAATCTATCTATCTATCACCGTCTGCTTAAAATGTGTTGTCTGAAATTGTTTGATACAAATATTTTCTTTAAGTATTTTGACTTAAAGCATTGTTTGAGTGGCAGAGAGTGTGGATCCTTATCAGACGCCGAGCTACTCGGTTTTAGGTCTGCCTCCAAATTGTTTGCATTGCAGCAAGTCTAAGTAAAGATGTAATTAGCAGTAAAAATGAATTGCGCAATGCAGTCAACCCGTTCTCTTTGATAAGGAACAGTTTTAGGTAACTTAACCCCTCAACTGTCTTATCCCGATTTAACTGTCATTTGCAAACTGCTTTGATTCTGATCAGACGCCGAGTAACTAGGCGTCTGATCAGGATCCAAACTGTTATCCATTCATATCGATTTCTCGTTTAGTAAAATTGTTTAAAATTTAAAGTTGAACATCAAAATTAGACGGGAATGTTTAAGCTGACAATATTTAGGCAGTTGATGGTTTGAAGCAATGAAATTGGCGAGGTAGGTAATGATCTTGTTATAAAACTTGGGGTACGTGATGAAATTCGCTTAGCACTTGGATGAAAACGTAGAATTGAACATTTGATTAGACACTTCAAACAGTTTATACAACAGTAAACAACAGTTATTAGATACCCACAAACCTGTCAAACACGACTAAGATTGTCCCGCCTACCTACATCAAAGTCAAACAGTTAGCCCTTACTTAACACTTTGCTCCATCGCCTGTTTAAAGTTTTGATGAGCGGTGCCCACTGCTTAAAGCATGTTGAAAGTAAAGCAGCGTGCGCCTTAAGGCGCATTCTGCTTTACTTCAGCCCGTTTTCAGCTACCATCTGCTAGGCTATAGAAACTATTTTATGATACATTATACAGCATGGAAATATTTCCATCAGCGGAGGAATTAATTAAATGCGTAAAATAGCATATCTATGAAGTGACGAGTGAAGACAACACTCAGATGTTGTACTGTAATAGGTTTATCTTATCAACCTGTCAACATTAATTCGTTCACCCATGAAAAACTTTTACAGTGGAGAAAACGCTCTCTCTCTCTCTGTGTTTGTCTGTATCTGTCTCTCTCACTCTCTCTCTTTCTCTCTCTTTCTCTTTTCCTCTGTCTGTCTCTCTCTGTCTCTCTCATTCTCTCTCTCTCCTCTCCCTCTCCCTCTCTTGACAAATAGGTCTTATCCAATATATTACAAAATGACAAGCAGGGCAGACCCTGATCTGATAGTCTGGAGCACTGAGAACAAAATGTTTTCGCGAGTCGTGCTGAACACTATATAAGGGTTAACCAACTAGAGAAGCATGATTATCTTTAAAGGCACGCGGCAACTAAAGGCTTTGAAAGGGAAATGCAGAAAACTGCTATAGGATTTTTCCGTATTACTTTTGCTTTGCATTGAGCTGGCGCTTGTTCAAAAGATTACCAATTTTTCATCTTTCAGTGACCGCTCAATGCAAATTTGGCTTCATTTCAATACCCTTACATCATTCCATTCTTTACTTTTCACGTTCTATCTTCATTTCAATGGTTGATTTAAACAAGTTAAACAGTAGGTCACAGTGATGAAAAGGCCAACTGTTCGCCACCGACTTTCTTATTTACAAACAAGATAGGGACACATAATCGTTATCGTCGTAATCGAGTTTCACAATCTAAATTAACTCTTTTTTATTATTATTTTGTAACATTTTCTTCAATTTCCCAACTACAGTAACTATCGATAAAAGTAATAGGTAAACTTTTGTTGACTTTCCATAGTAGCACTAGTCCTTTTAACAAAGTATAGTAATGAAAAAACGCTTTTTTATAATGCTTGTTTTGGGGGTTATGTTTCTATCTAATCTACATGTATCTATCAGTAGATATCTGGTTTTAAAAATCAGTATTCTGCAGAGTAGTCGTAAAAGCAGAGTTTAACGGTATTTGTAACTGGTCGAGCGTGGCAAACGTGACAGTTGATTAAAAAAAGATGAAGACACGACAATACCAATGTTACGCCAGTGACTGTGTCGCTAGTTAACTCTTCACCTCCAAATTATCATCTGCTGAAAGATTGTCATCTGTAATTATATGTGAAATTAAATTCTTAGGATAATTGATTGAAAGAAATATTGTTATAATTGTCAAAAAGTTTGGATACTGATCAGACGCCGCATTATGCGGCGTCTGATCAGTACCCAAACTGTTTGAAAATAAAGACGATTGTCATTGGCAGTGAAGGAGTAAACTCTTTGAACGCTGATATTGTTATATTGTCGTCTGCAACAATTGTCGTCTGCTGTTATTCCATAAATATATATGTATTTTAAAAACATATTTTGAAAATATGGTTAAGATGTCAATCTGTATGGTTCTTTTTGATATGTCGAGTTATTGGGACGCCTCATCTAATTCCAAACTGTTTGCAATAGTAATCACAGTTTCGTCATCAGCGTGTAAAGAGTTAATAAGATATGGGATATATTCTCAATAAAATGTCAAACAATTTCATGGCTGACACTACAACTTTCTATTTCATCTTCTAGCTCATTTAATTGTCAACATACAGTAGCGCAATCTATGTACAGTAGCCATTCACAAAGAGCAAGATATTAACATCCTAGATAAATATTGCAGCTTGATGCATGACACAATAAATACGGAAAGTTCTGTATGACTTTTGTCCTGCATTAGTCACTCAGTAGCCTTTAAACATCTCAATCTTTCATTACTGGGTGGCATCGGGATACAGCATCTATTGTGTTATCATGAAAATCAAAATTAACGCTTGAAACGGCGTGTTGAAAAGATAAAAGATGGTTTTATCAACGTTATTTCGAGTCATACAAAAAGCCTGTGTTTGGGGCAACAATTAGAATGCTGACATGAGGTCACCTATAGTGTCATAGAGTCAATTGAGGTACAGTCAATCTTCTTTACAACGACAGTTTTGGTTTCCTCTATTTTGTTGTTTGTAAAGTGCATCTAACAGATCTATATTTGCAATAAATAAGTTCAAACCAAACGTAGATTTACCTTAGTATACGTAGTCGGCAGATTGATGGATGATAGGAGTTTTGAAGACAGTTTGCTACCAACTGTTTGAAAAACTTGTCATTGGTTTTCAATATTAATTGGTCGCTTAATTTAAGGTTGACTGTAAATCGAACAACTTATAATAGCACCTTATTTGTCCCCAATAATAGATACATGTATGTATGTTGTAGTTGAGTATTCATCTATAGTAGTGTTTTATTTGATTTATACTGAAATCTGACCGTACGAGAAACGTTTGTTGTCATCTCCCCTCCCTCAGTGTCCGCTCCAGTGTAGCTCAGTTATTCAACCCTAAACACACACTTGTATGCTTTTAATAATTTATTCACCCTCAACAAGAAAAAAGTTTCACCTTATACAGCCATAAATGTGCACTGTCATCAATTATTCGTATAACCTATCACATTGTAGCTTAAGGTAGATTGAAAGTATTTAGCAGAACGCGCCTTCAGGCGCATTCTGTTTTACTTTCAATCTGCTTAAGTTGAGAACCTGTCTTCAAACTAGAAACAGGCTATGGAGTTAAAAGAATTTACTAAACATATCTAGCATCCTTAGCAGTAGCTAGTGTCGAATTTCCAGAGTGGTATTTTGTCTGATTGTTCTTATAGGAAGATACATTTAGTGTGATAGGAAGTTGGTAAGAGGCTAACATATAACATTACCCATACAGAAGCAGATGTGGGTCGTCTTTTATAACCAGATTTATACAGTTTGTAATGCCAAATGCACTTTCTCAGTTCCCCTATCTGATATATCTACTCCTTCTATAGTTACTGTCCCTAATTGAAATCGACATGAATGCAAGATAATTGAAAGAAGGCGTCTTTGTATCCATGCGAGTTCCCTCCCCATCCAGTAACTTGACGTCTGGTCAGGGTCCAAACTGTCACCGGAATTTCACATGACACTATTGAACAAACCTATTTATTTTGATATCCTGTAAATGGCAAATACTGCAGAACAATACTACGTATAAGTATGTTTACCTGGTCAGTCTGTGGGACTGGAAAGAGGCAGGATTGTCGTTATAACCGAATGCCGGTAGAGTTCCGCCCATCAACCAGAAGCGCCATGCTAATAATACGCACACCTGGGAAATAACAAATCACACACGTTTTAACATCATAGTTTACCTTATAAATATAAGCTCATCGTGATAACTTAAACTACATTTCGAGAATTTTCCCCCTGTTCAGCCATACCTTTATTTGTAAGCTTGCATCTACATTTAAGCAGGAACATAGATGGGTATGATTGTGTGCAATTTTCAATCTGTGATTAATGTTCAAGCTCAACAGATTTTAACATCTCCAAATCGGGTGTACGGCCCTAAAGAATACCAAGCGCATAACCATTTCAACCAAAAAGCAATATAAACAATAACTCAACCTTAATATGTTGTTTCATTATTTTCATAGACGTAAGTAATAAAGCTGTTCAATATAAAATCATGACTAATTCGACAAATCTTAAAATTGTTGTGTTATTTCGGTTATAGTAATACATTTGTAAAAAATAATGTTTGGCCCTTATTGTAGGGAGAAATGACGTGTTTCTCGTGAGAAGTTGGATTCCTTCGGGAAAACAAACCTTCATTATCTCCCTGCAACAAAAGCTATAGCAGCAGACACTAAAAACAAGAGCCGTATGCGGCCCTAAATCGCTTACCTGGGACCATTCATGTAAATGTAAAATATCTTAGCTAAGAAATTATGACAATATGATAGTGCCATTGGCTGAGTAGATGGTGCTGTGTGCTAAATATCTAAGCTCAGGGTACAGTGGTGTATGACAAAAAGAGTTTTAAAGTTTTCATTGAAAACATCTATTTTAGCTCATGTAACCTAATTATGCAACGGACGGAATCATATGAACAATATTGGTGAAATACCTCCCTCTAGATGTGCCACCATGCCAAATATCAAAGCTCTTGCCACATAAGTTTCAGAGAAGAAGGCATTTAAAGATCTCACTATATAACTATAAAAAATGTGTGACCCCCTCCCCCGGGCGGGTCATTTTTACCCCAGGGACATAATTTGAACAATCTTAAATATAGGACCTGTAGATGATGTTTTGTGCCAAATATCTGTGTTCAGGGTACTGTGGTTTCACACAAGAAGATGTTTTAAGGTTAATTCCTGCAAAGTTTGGTAAAAATCCATTTAGTAGTTTAGGAGGAGATGTCGTTTAAAGAAATTGTTGACGACGAACGGACGATCGAACGAACGACGACGGACACAGGACATAGGACGATCAAAATAGCTCACCTTGACACTTTGTGCTAGGTGAGCTAAAATAGAACTTCACGTGGAAAGAAAATGCCAATACATTTACAACAAAACAGGAGTAACCGCTTAGCTCACATTGACAGCTATTGAGAATGTAATTATGAAGTCGGGCGTATACCTTATTTTTAGTATAAAATATTGGAGTAGAATGTATTCAATTTCTAAAGAATATGATATTAAAAGATGGGCGCATGCCGGTGCTTTAATAAAACAAATTAGAATAATGGGATGAGTGTATGTGCCGGGTTTTAGGAGTAACTATTGGAGTGGCGTATGAGCTAGTTTATTGAAAGGTGACGGTTTGGAGTGTGGTGTAAACCAGTTTCAAGGGTATTTCAATTAAGAATATACATGAATTAAGCGAGTGCCACTTTTATAGGATAAAATGTCGGATAGGGACTTATACCAGTTTTATATTAACGCTTTACATGCTGGATAATATTTTTCGTCTGCAACCTTTGTAGCCTGCTTTTGTTCTAAAAAAAGATTTTTCTAAATTTCTTTTCAAAACATGGTCAGTGTCAAACAGTTTGGATCCTGATGAGACGCCGCGTTAAGCGGCGTCTCATCTGGATCCAAACTGTTTGCAAAGGCAATCACTGTGGCATATATATCCGCCGCTAGCATAAAAAGAGTATGGTAGCAATTAACTATTTTTGACAACAATGCTCACCATGGAGATCACAGCTATCCCTCGTCTTATTAATGGGGCACACGTAGACGTCGATGACTTGCTGTTGCTTAGTTTCCTATAACAGATTAATAAAGAAAACTTTAGAATTGTTTTTGAATATACAGTAAATCCTTTCTAACTTGAACAATGTTCGAAAAAATGTATTTTATGCAGACAACTTCTTAAATCAAGATGCACGGAAAGCAGAAAACTCATGTGGGAGTTTTCTGCTTTCTTCCATCTTCCTATATGCTGTCACATCTTTTAAACACTATCATCGTCCTTCACTGTGTGGTCATAATAGAGGGTTTAACTGTACATGTATAATGAAAACAAGATGTATTTTTGTTTCACTCTTCTTATCCAGGGTATTCGAAAAAATCGGAGTGTACAGCAAAAACAGCGTAGTACGCTATTCTTTTCCGTTTAACATCATCCGCTAACATCATGTTATTGTTTGACCTCAAATTGTGTAGATCTAGTCTGTAACATATTTAACCAATCTATGATTTCATTCAGAAGAAAACACCAGAATGGCAAACAGTTTCACTGGGGGCCAATTAGGTATTACGATTAAATGTTTTGCTACGACAACTTATATGGGTATTATAACAGATTTGTATTGCTACGAATGCAACTTTGTTTTCGTAGACAAACATTTCTGACTTCGTAGCAATACACTGACTTCGTAGTAGCAATAAAAATCTGTTATAATACCTATATAGGTTGATAGGTTGTCGTAGCAATACACTTTGATGATAACACGTAGTTGCCCCCCACCCCTCCCCCTCCTCGTCCACTTCAAATATATCGTCTGCGAAAAAAACCGGTCGTAAGTTAAAACTTTAAAACATATCATGTTCTAAACTCTGATTTCTCCGTCTAAGTCTGTCTTGTGACATCACATTGGAAAAGACGATTCCAAAGAGATGTCACAAGACAGGATTAGATGGAGGAATAAATAATAATTGATAATTTTGGAATTAGACCAGCGACAATATTTGTCGTGCGACCTTTCGTACGAACGGCCCCTGGATCCAAATCTGTTGGAAAACGGTTAGGCAAGTCGCGCTTAGTTTGCGTCTCATCGGGGTCCAAACTGTTTTACAAATTCGCCCGTATCGAAGGTTAAGATTTCATTGACCTCTTTAGCTTCCAATTGACTAGTCAATTGTGAACATGTATTTATCTTCATTGCATTTAGTTTTACAAATTATAAGGTTTGTTTTCTATATCATATTAAAAGAAATTTTTTCAGTCAACTGTTTTGAGTCTGCAATGTCAAGTGTAATTTTCACTGGTTGTAATAGACGCATATACTCGTCGCCAGGGTATAATAGGTATAGCGACCAATCATTGAAGAAGGAAGGATACATACGAGTATATCTACCGACATGTGACTGCGTGGAATTTATTTTTATCTTGCATGACGCATCTTCAATGGAGAAGACGCCATTATTTCCCTAAAGTGCCTTCATGCTGAAACAATTATTTCAGTTGCAAACAGTTACGTCTGGCTAGACTCAACATTGATTATCATTCAGATTAAAATTAGGTTCGTTTAAATCTTATTTCAATATTTTCAAAAGGTTGTCATTATCTATATTCTATATTATTATATGGTTTATATTCTGTTGTCAATATTGTCGCAATTTTGTTTGCGTTTAGTTTCGTTTAACTCTTTGAACCCTAATCCCGCATATAGGCGTGCTTTTCAAACAGTGTACATGTGAATAGTACACTTGTCCTATGCAAACAGTGAAGACCCTGATCAGAGGGCTCCGAAAGGAGCCCTCTGATCAGGGTCTTCACTGTTTGTCATAATGCCAAACATTCACAAAAACAACCCTTAAAAGTCAGAAATGGACTAGACTAAAATGGAAACTGGAATTGTCCATTTAAAGTTTCAGGGAGGAAAGAGTTAAACGGGAAGGAAAAACGTCTTCTCCATTATACGTTTTTCAAAGACTGTCACTTGGTCTTCTATTGAATGATCGAATAGAATAAATTACAATCGAATTTCGATATCTTGAACTTGCTTAACTGAAATTTGTCATTGTTCTACAATTGAATTTCATTATTTCATTTCGTCGCGACATATCCTCAACGCAAATTTAGAATGTGGCTTAGCCATGTTCAAACTGAAATATGGATGTGTTCAACTTAAACGAGTTCAAGATATCGAAGTTCGACTGTACATAACAACTCTTCCAAACAAACGTTATTTTCGTAATTTTTGTTGTATTGATATTGCGTCTTGTTATGTAAGCGAATAAGAGTACTAATATTACCTAAGCAGACCTCTCCTGCAGACTACCCCGACGTCATAGATCAGACATACCCCGAGAACAGTGATACCCGTCTCCTTGCACAGCATGGCGGCCGCTCCCAGCACGAAGGACAGAGGAAACAGCCAAGGCTGCTTCACTGACGGAAAGTCACATCGCTCGCAATTGAGGCTTCTGAAAAAATGATAAATATACTAATCGATTACTTAACAACTCATTGAGTCCTAGCGACGAGTATACCCGTCCTTAACAAACAGTGTACCATTGAGTAGTGCGCTTGTCCTACGCAAACAATGTAGACTAAGAGCAGTGGTTCCGTAAAGGTCCTATACGGTTTATCATTTAACAAAATATTGAAACACGTTTGACTAAATTGGAAAGTGAACGTGTCTATTTGGTGTTTCAGCGATGAGTTAGAACAAGCTTAACCAATTTGCGCCAAGTGGATTCTTCCAGGCTCATATATTGGATTAGTCCTTTTTTATGAATATCCTCTCTAGTAATCAATATGAAATTCTTGTATCAATTTTATAACATTATTCAATTTCATTTTGTCTTTAACGGCCAGCTGTATTTAACATCAGCGGTTCTTCAATCGAGTGTGTATCATAACGCTTTTAAAATATGTAGAACAGGGACTTCGCTCAACACTATGAAAGTATTCAAAAGCAACAGGGAAGTCCATATGTAGTGATATACTCACATGCTTACCTATATATTTCTGATTTGAATAGATGTATATCAATTTAATGTTGATTGCTTCCGCAATGATTAAAGAGGAAGACATCACACGAGATAAGTCGGTAGACTGTAGTCAAACCAAATGAACTCAGCGGTATGAACTGATATGGTTGCTATCTGTTTAATCACTTTACACACCAATTGTTACACGGGATAATTAATACGTCAGCCTTTCTCGTTCAACCATTTACTCCTTAGATATTTAATAAATTCGTACCCAGAAGAATATATTTCCAATCTATACAGCCATGAATATATATCAAAAGCAATATTTTCTATTTTCTAGCAGATGGTAGCTTAAAGCAGGCTGGAAGTAAAGCGGAATGCGTATTCTGCTTTACTTTCATCCTAGTTTAAGTGGTCATGTATCTAAATTACTAGAAACAGGCTAAGTAAGTGTAGTGTCTATTAAAGTGGGTATTGCAAAACAGAGTAGTGGCGTCTCATCAGGGTGACGGGTCTACACTGTTTGCTATCATATGCAATTTTTTTTTCTAGTGCAGGGTCTTTATATCACGATGAAATCTTACGTATTATATAGAAATAGTTCATTGCAATATTAGGCATAAATGGGTTAGTTTGTCACTTTTGGTATCAGTGTTTCACTGTATATGACCACACAGATGTGCCTTTTCCTCTTTGTGTTTCAGGCGTGTAGCTTACGGATGAAAGTAGGATCAAAACCAAGCAGACAGCTTGCACATGTTACTTGCTTTAGTTTTACTTCTAGTATGGACCTATATACAATATGTTTTTATAAAACATCAACGAATTAAATTGTTCATAATAGCAGACTTTACTGAATTACAGTTTAAAGGAAAGCAACAAAGTATTCTTTGTACAAAAGTCTTAACTAAATGTACAATAAAGTGGGAAGTAATTTATTGATAGATAACGCATGAATGCCCGCTGTAGCTGTTCAATCTAACTCGCATTAAACTAGTGTTTACAAGAAGATTCAGTGTTAGTATCTAGCAATTTCGACAGTTAAGCTGTTAATGCATGAAAAAGTAATGCAGAAAGATCCTAACGGAGCTTTCTGCATTACCGTTGTCATGCATTAAATTGCCATGTAAAAATCACCAAAGTTATGCATCCATCGATTGCATTGCACTTGTTTGGATGAATATGAAAAGTATGCATCGCACTTTCCCCATAACAAAGTAAAATGGAAAATGAGTTTCCAATGTGTATTTTATTGCCGTGAAAATTGTTCGGCAATTTACATCTATCAATGTGTTCTTTCAACATTGATTTACGTTGTCTCATTTTGTGGCAAAAACACGGACCACGTTTTCCATACAAATGAAACTGAACCCTTCATCACCGTCCGTTTATTACGTCTTGAGTTATCTAGATTGAAGAAGTGCGCTGTCCATGTGCTCGTTTAATCGTTCAACTTTACTTGTGACTGCATGGAATGTTTGAAATACACGTAAATGTTTAACTCATACATCCCTGACACTTTTGAATGAACAATTCTAGTTTCAAAATAAGTCTAGTCTATGATTGACTATTTAGAGTTGCTTTTAACAATATATTTCAAAATGACAAACAGTGTTGTCTACACTGTTTGTATAGAATAAGGACAATCTTCACAGGTACACTGTTTGTAAATGACGAGTATACTCGTCGCATGGGCTGAATGCGTTATAGATCGTTTCAAATTGCACGAATAATTATGTTCCGCCAAAGGTTTAGGGAAAACAGGGTTACAAGAATTTCTAAATGTAGATATAAATAGCTTCTTAAATTTAACACTTGTTATAAAAGCACTCTGCTCAAATCCGACCAATAAAATCTTGAAAACGATCATAGGCCCAACTCAAACGCTGTATATGCATAGGGTCCAAACAATGTATGACATTCAGATGCTATTTTCTATATGAAAATACAGATAAATCACAGACTTACGTAGTGTACGTTATGAAGGCAGCAAGGAAAAACAAGGCAGCAAGGACGTCAGCACGTCCCACGATTCCAGACACCTGAAATTACAATGTACATGCAGTAGCACCAATATGTAGTACTGGCAAACCAGTTTATGTTTACCCATTACCCAATAAATACGCCCTTTTTACGCCTTTGATTTATTTCTCCACTGAGGAAAATAGTTCCAATTTATGCAGTTATGAAAATGTATGACAAGAACTATTTTCAATATTCTAGAAGATGGTAGCTTTAAGTGGTTACCTATTTTCAAAACTAGAATCAGACTAAAGGTAAAGGGTTAAACCAATGATGTCGTTTTCAAATAGTTTGAAGCTATATATGACGCCGAGTTACAAGATCCAACCTGTTTGCAACTAAGACTAACAAATGGTCAATATACATGTAACCTCTCCTTCCATTGTAAAGCATCAGTCAATGTATAAGGAGAAACTAGGTAATGTATTGGCATTATTTCACAATATTGTACTACAATGGTCAACATAAAACATTATTACGGTGATAGCTAAAGTGTCCGATAAAACAAAAAGTAACCTTGGACATGCTATGTACATGTCATCTGCTAAATTTGTCGTATGGTACAATTCGCAATATTGATGAGCCTGCATTATTCTTTCCGAAAATATCATTAGAGCGTCAAACATGATGGAACCAAAATGAGACAGTGAATTATTCGGTGTCTCATCGGAATCCAGGCTGTTTGCAACAGTTACCACAATTCGACCCTGCAGGAGATTAACACATTTGTGCCTACGATCCAATTATATATGGGACATAGGCAGACAGTCTAGACACTCATCAGACGCCGCATAATGCGGCGTCTGATTAGAGTCTACACGGTTTGCTGATAGGAATTTTAATATGAAATAAAAGGGACCGAATTGTTTGCAATGGAAATACTAGGTAGAATACTGGCTAGCTGGCTTTCAAATGTAATAAAAGTTCTGTCTCTGTTAAAAACAGTACTACGGGAATGTAAATAAAAGATCAACAAAACCCTTTATTTAAATCTCTTTTTCCTTGACATGACCATGTATAGACAATTAATTTTACAGCGACGGTCTTAATCGGCTGTCTAGATTATGTAACATTAATCCATTTCTCCATAATTACGTCTTTATACACATTTAATTTGTTACTACACTGGAGAAAATATTCCCACTTTATTCAGAAAAACAGTTTCTATATCCTAGCAGATTGGAGCTTAAAACAAGCTGAAGGTAAAGCAGAATGTGTAATAAGGTACATTCTGCTTTACTTTCATGTTTCCAGTGGTCGTTTGTTTTCATAACTAGAAATAGGCCATGGCGTAATGTGTTCAATTGAACTTGCAATCAAATTGATGTTACATGTATTTGTTCATTCGTCGTCAACGGAGCGTGGAAATTTTAAAATAAAACGCCAACAATTTCAAAAGTACTGCTGCCGGTATTCTGTATAGTATGGCATTGATTTGCGTTCTGTTTCAGTTTTTAGTTAAACGGGACAACAGTTTGTTTTTCTGTATCATTGGGGGGATAATATAAAGCTATATATCCTGCTCGTTTTACTATATAATTTACAATGTATTCTATGCTATGATTGGGTTTTAAATTATTATTTCCTGTTTAAAGGAAACAAAACGTAAACACAACGCAAGAAGTTTAGAAAATGATACTTTGAATGGATTTAATATGAGTGGCAGACAGTTTGGAGACTCGTCAGACAACGAGTTAATTTCTGTATATTCTGGCTCCAAACTGTTTGCTACTGCTATTCGTCTTGTAATGCAAGCTCGGTTTAGGGATAGAATATCGTGCCCCAACTTGACTCGTTAATCCATTACTCCATAGATCTATACGCCTTTAAACGCATTTGGTTAACTCATCTCCTGAAGAAAATAGTTCACCAATTTTACAGTCATAAGAAACTATTATCTACTTTCTAATAGATGGTGACTTACCTAAAGTAGGCTGAAAGTAAGCAGAATGTGCCTTAAGGAGCATTCTGCTTTACTTTCAACCTGACCTATCGACACTACTATAAACAGGCAACGTGATAAAGAGTTAAGACTATGCGCCTCTGAAGGTATACACATTAATAGAACTGTTGTATTTTGGCCGATATTATCGCTCCAACCTTTCTCAATCTTGTCTACACGGCCATCAATATGGACGAGATATTCCCACCATGGTAATTTAGTTGTGATACCATCTCCGACATAACGCCCCGACACTTTCAATCTGAAGATACTATCGAAATCCAACAATATCTCTTATCTTTGTTTAGTGATTCGTCGTCATGTATATTCGATTACAATATCGAATCATTAGTGCGAATGTGTCCATCTATGTTTTCGGATTTTAACAGAAAGAACATGAACGTTCAGTCGATGTCGAATGATTAAGGTCCACATCGGAACACTCTTCGGCTCAATCTGGTTCTATAAATCCTTAGCCAACGAAAGGAATCCAGAAAAAATAAAGTGAACACTAAGCGACCTTTGAACAAAATACGATTCATCAGTTGCCTTAAGACAGGTGGCAGGTTAAAGTAGGATAAATGTGATGTATACAGCTCATACAACTTTCTGGATATCTTTAGTCCAGCAATACCCATGTGTGTCTGGTGTCCTATATATGGGATATAGGCAAACAGCATTATGCGGCGTCTGATCAAACTCTACACTGTTTGCTGATGGATTTGCAACAAAAAACAAAACGAAAATGACAATTTAAACCAGACACCCTTATAGATAAAAACGAATTAATCCAATATATAAGCATGGCATTATTCGCTGGGCGTAATGGGTTAAGCAATCACCTGTTTTAACTATCGATCTTTGTAAACCAGTGGTCGATTGATACAAGTTCGATAGCTTGTCGCCTTAAGGAATATCGAGACATGCACAGACGAACGATAGCCACTAGAAGATAGCAAATAGGTGCGAACTTTTCCATGATATGTATCTTTCAAATGTTTGTGTGGTACAGTCCCTATCCCATACCCTCGAACCACGCTTAACTGATTGACCCCTGAGACTTTGAATGGACAATGCAAATTTCAAAATTAAGTCTTATCCATATTTGACTATTGCTATGTTTTTAAGTAACAACGTAGTACAAAACGACAAATAGCACAAACCGTACTAGCTCAGAGAGCTGCTATATGAGCCTTTTGGTTTGGGTTATACATGTATACAAAACCAAATTGCAAATCGCACCTGCTTTCAATAAAACTTTCCTCCTGTTTTAAGCTTAAACCTACACTCAACATACATTGTAATTCCAAAAAAATGTGGTACATCTGCGGAGGTGAAAGTTGAGGCGCTTTCAGGCGCATCAGCGGAGGAAAGGCTTCGATCGGACCCCAATATTAATAATAATAATAATAATAATGATAAAGATAATAATAATAATGATAAAGACTAATGATAATAATAATAATGATAAAGACTCTATTTAAAGAGGGGACACATTTGGTAAAAAGCAATCTTCCATGAGGTCCTCGTAACACATTAGCATTTACAAAAAACAGCAACTAGTCACTAAACATTCAAAATAAGTTTTAAAAAACAGATCAAAGTATAATTATATAATTATAGAACATTCGACGTGTTAATCCTAGATCTCTTAGAAAATTTACTAAAGATGCACATATGATGCCGGTGTAATGATGAACAGTGTCCCATCCCCATTAGAATTGTA
Organism: Gari tellinella; assembly: GCA_922989275.2. NCBI lineage: Eukaryota > Metazoa > Mollusca > Bivalvia > Cardiida > Psammobiidae > Gari > Gari tellinella. The sequence goes on from OV277860.1 coordinate 86,598,936, forward strand.
ACACCGAGATATTTTTCGACGTGGAAAATTGACATCCCGGGTCAAAATATTATCGATACTAAATCAAGTCCCAATGACAGTTTTCTACATCGGAAACTCTTCCGGGTCACGCTTTAGAGGGGGACACTTATTGTCATTACACCCGAAAGGACGCTAAGATTTAATATATAAAATTTAACACACTGACATCTTATAACCTAGCGGGTGGGTGGGGTGTACGATCATGATTACTCTTCATCTGTCTTGTTTTCATATTCTTATGGGCTTTTGAGATTCAATAAACCATATAATTTATGTATCAAAACCCCCATGCTATCAGCAGGTTTGAAGTATTTTAATCCCATCTAATCCTCTTTGGTGACAACTATCTCGTAAATATTCAATTTCATATTCACATACATGTATATTTTTTAATAAATCATCATTTTTATAAAGTTATACCTGTGTTATGAGGCCTCTATCTGAAGAAGCATGGATCTCCATTAAAACAGATATCTGCTTAATGCAAGACAAATTTAAAACAGAAAGCTCCAAATGGAGATTTCAGTTTTGCATTTGCCTTGTATTAAGTTTCATGTAATAAACTCTGATAATCCATGTTTGTTAAGATGACGTTTAATATACGTTTGGCTGTACTACCAAACAGATATATAGCATCTTTAATATTTCAACTCTGATGAAAAGTAAGCAGTTTTCTACCCTTAAGAATCTATGTAAATATGTTTATGATGCCTTCCGCATACGTCAAAATTTCATCAATATAACTTAACTTTTCATTAGTTAAGGTTCTTGTTTTGTTATATTGTTTTCTTATTTGTGTATTTACGCCTCATCCTCACATTACGGAATTATCCCTCTTGAGCGACTATAGTCGCTGTTGAGGGGTAGTACCGTATATCATTCATATTTCAGTTTTTGTTTTAACTGTTTTTCCGTATAAACGCCTCATTCATATATTACGGCATTATCCCTCTTGAGCGACTATAGTCGCTGTTGAGGGGTAGTACCGTATATCATTCATATATCAGTTTTGGTTAAACTGTTTTTCCTATGTGCGTATTAACGCCTCGTCCATATATTACGGCATTATCCCTCTTGAGCGACTATAGTCGCTGTTGAGGGGTAGTACCGTATATCACTCATATATCAGTTTTGGTTTAACTGTTTTTCCTGTGTGCGTACTAACGCCTCGTCCATATAATACAGCATTATCCCTCTTGAGCGACTATAGTCGCTGTTGAGGGGTTGCACCGTATATCATTCATATTTCTGTTCTTGTTTAACTGTTTTTCATATGTATGTATTAACGCCTCATCCTCATATTGCGGCAGTATCCCTCTTGAGCGACTATAGTCGCTGTTGAGGGGTAGTACCGTATATCATTTATAGTTCCGTATGTTGAACTGTTTTCCCTATGTGCGTATTTACGCCTTATCCATATATTACTGTATTATCCCCCTTGAGCGACTTTTGTCGCTGTTGAGGGGTAGTACCGTATATCATTTCTATTTCAGTTCTTGTTCACTGTTTTTCCTATGTACATGTACTTATTAACGCCTCATTCTCAAATTACGACAATATCCCTCTTGAGCGACTATAGTCGCTGCTGAGGGGTAATACCGTATAACATCTGTACTATTATGTTACATGTATATTACTATCCCTCTTGAGCGACAATAAAATTATGCTTCAGTTGTGACTTCAAATTGTAGAACGAAAGTAATACAGAGGGCTTCTGTAGGAGCTCTCTGTGTTTGCAGTGATCAGCGTTAAGCAATTGCTTTTAATTTCCTAGTTCATTCTGATAGGTTGCGGTCGAGGGGTAGATCTGTATACATGTAGCACCCATAAATTATTTCCGTTGTGTCTCAATAATACGGTATGATCCTACTGGAGCGACACCGAAAGCAGGCCTCACATCGGCAAGTGGTCGTCCACTGTAGGACGATGTCAGTGTAGTACACTTCTTTTGAATCAAGTAACGACTCCCTGTTATACGAAAGTAATGCAGAAAGTTCCGGTAAGATCTGTCTGCGTTGCTGTTGTCTTGCAGTGTCACTGTGAGAAGCCACATGATCTGTTAACATTACAATTCATCCTAAATGATCGGTAGCTGCTGAGGCATATACTATGTGCATAGATGATTATATAAATTAAGAACGATGTGGTTTGGATACGTCCAGCCTCAGGTATTACACATCTTCCAGAATTCACCTATAGTAACTTAGTCGGACAACAGAGTCCATACAATGATATTGTCATGTATACTATATAATGAATCCATTGTATCATGTAACAAGAAACATGTATATGTTTACGTTACTTAATAAAATGTTTTGAATCTTGAATCTTTGAATCTTAAAATGATATAGAAAATTCGTTTAAATTCCCAGTGTTTGATTCAGATCTTTTCGACCTTTCCCCTTTCAATATTGAATTGTATCCTTTGTTAATGCGCATTGGTACATGTACTGGATGCATACGTTGATGAATGATAATATATCATTTAGACTGTATATTAGCATTTACATAATATTGTAAACTGTAAGTTTAAATACAAAAGTCGGTGTTTAAAGGGCCATGTTTTAGTGATAGTGCTCACACTGAATCTCTATTGATGGATGAATGAATGGGGCTCTACAGCTGAAAAATCCAACTTATATTGCAAAGAGTATACATTGCATAAACCTATTAAAAGAATCACGTCAAAATGACAAGGTTCGTTGATTCAATCAAACTTGTATTGAGCAATGGTTCTTTGGAGAATTATTAAGAACTTAAGTTTTCCTGAAAGTGTCTGTAGTCATCTGCTTTTAAAGACATTCCTTCAGTCTTACATGATGGCAACTCAAGACGGGTCGTGTTGATTAATTAACCATTTCCTTGCCATTACGACGTCCTTACTCGTGTCACAGTAAATGTCATATGATCTGCAAAAGTGATTTGTCTGTTTTAGCTATACCATGATATTTTATGCGTTTTTTAAATTTAGTCTTGAAACATTTATATGAGTGTCAAATAGTCACAAGTTGGATTCTGGCTAGACGACGCGTCATGCGGCGTATGCTCATGACTCAAACTATTTGGAAATGTTATTGTTGTCAGGTTTTGGCGGTGAACTGGTTAAACATGTAAATACTTACTGCTTCTGTGTGTATTGGATGAACTGCAAACAAGGCTCCAGCCATCAATGAGCATTTCTCTGACAGTAAAAACACTTTTCTGCACGTGTAAACGAACAGTGACGTCACGACCACGTGTAAAAGAATGTTTACAACATGGAAATAGAATGGGTTTCCGTTGTCAATCATGTAGTTCCATCTGAAATAAAAATAATTATATATGAGTGTGAAACCGAAGAAACTTTTTAATTTGTTTAACTCATTAGTTTAAACATACGTTGTATGTTAACATGATAGTACACATAGGACAAGATCGATTAAAAAATAATTATTGTTCTGTTTCAAATATCAGATGCGTCTGGATATATGTTACAGTCAATCTGTGTAATCAGTCATTTCACGAAATGACTAAATATTTTAGTCATTACGTGAAATTGACTGTTTCACTTAATCATTTCACGAAATGACTGAAATTGACAGGTCACTTTTACACACATTGGCTAGAAACCTTAAACAGGATTCAGGTAATGTGAGGAATGATTTTTATCCAATTAATTCAACAGCATTTGTCCATTCATGTCTTCCAATATGCAGAATATTGTTTCAAACTTAATATCTAACAGTTTTTCCAGAAATATTGCAAACATTTTTTAAAGATTTAAGAGTCTTGATTTGTATTAAATTTAATACACACGTATTGTTTCAATAGTGTAGTTTGTAATTATCAAGATATTCCAATCATTACAATTGAAAAAATAAAGCTAGAGACAATTTAGTCATTTCGTGAAAATAACTGAAGGTATGTTTTAGTCAATCCACGAAATGACTGAAAAGTTTAGGCATTTCATGAAATGACTGATTACACAGATTGACTGTAACATACACATGTACATGTATACAGATTCAAACAAAGTTGTTGTTGGTGTATATTGAAGGCATAAAGGGTCTAGTTAAGTAAACAAAACATACCTTCAGTTATTTCACGAAATGACTAAATTGTCTTTAGCTTTATTTATTCAATAGTCTCTTAAATCTTTAAAAAATGTTTGCAATATTTCTGGAACTGAATTCATCTATATATATCGCACCGTCAACTGGGACACCGTGCAAGAAACGCCGGAGTAATGAGTCTAATGATCTTACAGTCACTGATAATTTGTCAAAACAATGCACCATTTCATCACTGAATCATTCATGGCAAGCAAAACAAGCATTATGGAATATTGCAAACAGTGTAAACCCATATCAAAGTGACGTCTGAGCAGGATCTATCCTATTTTCATGGGGATGATGTGTTTATAAGTGTTGCTGCATCTGAGGAATCCAGTATAAAACTTTATCAGACTCCGCGGAGTCTTATATTGGTCTTCAACGTTTGCAATAATATACTAGTCCTTTTCTTACGACCGTGAAATGTGATATCAAACTTAATGTTACACCCATCATTCACGGACCAGCATTTTTTCTGGGTGTTTTATTCCTCGAGAACGCATAAAACTTATACCTGCTCCTCCACATCACATCACATTTTATGCCGCTCAGTATCATATATGAAAAGGTTAACCCATTTATACCCAGTCGATTCTTCGATGTTTATATATTGGATTAGTCCATTTTTTATCAAAGGGTTGCCTGGTCAAAATTTTCATTTTCATTTTTGTTTTATATTGAAATTCCTATCAGCAAACAGTGTAGACTCTGATCAGACGCCGCATAATGCGGCGTCTGATCAGAGTCTACACTGTTTGCCTATGTCCCATATATGGAATCGTTGGCACAAATGGGTTAAACCCTGTAGCATTTTACCGCCAAAAGCGACCATAGCTGACTTTAGAAACAATTTGCGACCTACACGTAAGACGGCGTCTGATCACAATCCTAACTGTTAGGCACTCGCGTCAACACTTCCTTGGTCAAACTTTCAAAATTTTGAATTTGGCTTAGAATTGCAGGCGACAAATTTCAGCAGACGATATTTTGTCTGTGAAAGGGTTATATCAGACGGTTATCAAACGAGTATCCCTTTCACTACCATGACGTCATCAATTTTAAACAGTTGTCGTCTGCCTTTATTTCTCAAACTTAAATTTTAGGTACAGTTGTATTTTGACTTATGAAATTTTGAAATTAGTTGCAAACAGTTTGGATCTCCATCAGATGCCGCGTAACGCGGCGTCAGATCAGGATCCAAACTATTGGCACATTACAACTGTATTCGGGGTAAGGCAGTGAAGGGGGCCGATGAATGGACAGGGCTGCCATTTCTCCGTATTTTTTCTAAATCTTCGGATTTTTCCTCTCCTGTAAATGGTAGCTTAAAGCAGGCTTAGAGTAAAGAAGAATGCGTCTTAAGGCACATTCTGATTTACTTACAGCCTGTTTTAAGTAGTCGCATGTCAACAACACAAGGAACAGGCTATGGGGTTTAGGTACGATTCGTAAAATCGCACTTGAAAAATGCAAATTGGGAAATCTTAGGATTTTTCATGTCAATTTATGACAGCCCTGTATGGATCCTCGGGACAAGGCAGTGACGGAGTTAAAGTTGGCCGTCAAAAGGCTAATCGTATTACGACTAATCCAATCATATTATTTTTACAAATTATATTTATTATTGTTATACAGTAAAACCTCGCTATTACGACCACTAAAACGAAGGCTAATTAATTGTATAATAGAGAGATGGCAGCTTAAAGCAAGATTATAGTGAAACAGAAAGCTCCTAAAGGAGCTTTCTGTTTCACTGTCACCTTGCTTTAAGCGGTCACTTATCGTAAACACGCTAATAATTAACAAAATTTAGTGGTCGTAATAGAGATGTTTTACTGTATCTGCAAAGGTTTAGCAAGTTTTCCCTTGTAATTCAGTTTTGTGTTGGTTCGTTTACTTTTATACACAATAATTTGTAAATTTATTTTCGAATGCAAGTCTAACTGAGTCATGATGAGACGAATAGAAAAATATTGAAAACAGTTGGAATAGGCAAAAGGCAAAAAGGATCAGAGGGGGTATGCTTTTCCGTTTAACCATGCATTTCACCGCTAAAGTCGCATAAAGTCGACTTTGCGAACAATTTGAGCCCAGATTAGACGCCGCGTAAGGAGGCATCTGACCAGGATCCAAACTGTTTAATTAACACTCATATCAATCTAACTTTGATACAATATTGCAGACTACAATGTTAAAGCAGACGACAATATGGTGATGAAGGGGTAAAACTTCAAGACAAATTTGGCGCCGAATGAGTTGAACGAAACTTAACGAAAGAGAAATGCAGAAAAAGACAGGTTACATGTATATAAGGAACATGTTTGCGATATTAAATCTGAATGACAAACGGATCGGAGCCTGATCAGGCGTCTAGTTACAGTGGAGAAAACTTTATTCTTTACCGTTTAAACGCCAACGGATCGCCGTTAAATGAAGAAAATGACAACTTTTCGACAATTCTGACTATCTATTTTAATCTGAGTGGCAAACAGTTTGGAGCCTGATCAGACGCCGGGTTACCCGGCGTCTGATCTGGCTCTAAACTATTTGCACCGGAACAACAGTTTCAGCGTAAAAAGAATAAAAGAATAACGTTTTATTCACTGTACTCAGTTTCGAACCAGGTTCAAAACTGTTTACAATGGGTCCAGATTTTATTTAGCATAAACGCGTTTACTGTGAAAAGATCATGCAGGAATGTCTTCCTTTCAGTGATGACCATTAATAGTTGGACAGACAGGACTGAGCAAACAGTGTAAACCTGATAAGACTTTTCCGTCAGGAGCAATCTGATCAAGGTCTACACTGTTTGTCATTCAGTTTGTACCTTTTGGACAAATAACTATGTGTTATCGAGTGTCCCAATTTTTAGATTTTTTACGGTAAACAAGTATGTGATATTTGGATTCAGTTTAGTTAATATGTCATGAATTGTACTGAGAAGACACATATTATGATCTGTTTTAGTCTCGGGTCATATTCTACATGTGTTCAGATTGCTATTTAATTTCAACTCTATCCTATCTTATGTGTATGATAGTTGGTATGCTGTTTTAAAGTTGCTTGCTTGTAGTCTCTTATAACTCTAATTAGTGTGGTAGTGTACTAATTGATTATTTGTGTTTTATGTAATTACTGATGTATTGTAAACCGAAGAGAAATAAATAAATACATGTCTTAGTTATATTGCAGTAAGTTTTTTTTTCTAGTGCGTGTTAACAGACGGTGTAGCTCTTTGTAATAGCATTCTGTTTAATTATGCACTAATTGTGTTCCATTGATCACAAGTAGGAATACAGTTAAATAAGTGTTAAGTGACATTCAATGAAAATTTGTTGAGTTCTCTAGTCTAAACAGTTAGCTGCTCATTGCATATCTATAGTTAGGCAGAAAACTCCTAATGGAACGTTCTGCTTTATATGTGTTCTGCATTAAAGTGACAAACTATTAAAGACTTCTAATTTGTCGGCTCCTTGTGGCCGCTTAACTCAAGTTTGACAACACACGTTCAAGTGCAAGACAAAGCGATTGGCAGATATGTTTACGACAGGTGCCCTGGTGCTGTATCTCACACTCATTTTTACCCATTTGTGCCCACCATCCCATATATGGGACATATATATAGCAAACAGTGAAGACTCTGGTCAGACGCCGCATTATGCGGCGTCTGATCAGAGTCTACACTGTTTGCTGATAGGACTTTCAATATAAAACAAAATGAAAATTTTGACCAGGCATCCCTTTGATAAATTATGGACTAATCCAATATAAACATGGAATAATCGATTTGGCGCAAATGGGTTAAATGCAACTGATTCTATGAACTGGTTGGCAGATATGTTTACGGCAGGTGCCCAGATGCTGTATCACACACTCATTTTAAATGCAACTGTAGCGTGTTCAGTTACCACTGTTTGCTGTTTAGGTTAGCAGTTTGTGCCCCGTGAGCAGCGTGCAGAGTACAGTAGCGAAAACGGTTTCTTTCCAAATAACCCCGGTTACGCTTGAACTATTATTTTGATTGCAAACAGTTTGGAGCCAGATCAGACGCCGGGTAACCCGGCGTCTGATCAGGCTCCAAATTGTTTGCCACTCAGATTAAAACTGGTAGTCTGAATTGTCAAAAGGTTGTCATTTTCTATATTTCATTGCAATGCGTTTGTGTTTGAACGAAAGAAGTACGTTTTCTCCACTGTATTTCAGACCGGTGGCCAATTCGCAATCGATGGCAATCGACGGCCATCGATTTCTTTACTGAACTCATGGTTCTATGAAGAGTTTCACATTCAGTGTGTGCAAATCCCAGACACAGTCAGTCATACAGTACAAAACTTAGAAAGTATGAAAAGCTTGCAGCTTACAGTTCAAACGACACGCTGTATGCTTATTTACAATAAACTACATTCAAAATAGTCTTAAACCCTAATCACTAAAGCAGTGTCGTCTGCTTTGTAACTATCGTCTGCAAAGTCTGACAAATTCATAACATGTTTTAATCCTTATCAGGATGAATTGTCGTCTGTTTTAAATACATCTGTATATCGTCTGCAAATAAAATCAAAATTAGTTTTATGCTTTTTTTTTAAACTAAAGAAAAGTTGAATAGCAGTGACAAACAGTGTGGGTCCAGATCAGAAATCAAAACTGTTTTCAAATTGTTTGCCATGTCACACTTGCACAATTAGGTTAAATCTAGTCCATTGTTTACATATTTAATGAGATTTCAAATATATATTGCAAAATGACAAACATTGCAGACCCTGATCAAGGCTTCCTTCAGGAGCTTTCTGATCAGGGTCTACATTGTTTGCATAGGACACGTGTATTCTTCACAGGTATAGTATGTTTGACAATGACGAGTATATTCGTTCCGAGGGTTGAATGTGTTAAATGTGATGCCCAGTACAGACTACAAGTTTGATTTGATTTTCTTAACCCTTTAACCCATAGCCTGTTTCTAGTATTTAAGATATGTGACCTATTAAAGCAGGCTGAAAGTAAAGCAGAATGTGCCCTAGGGCACATTCTGCTTTACTTTTAGCCTACTTTAAGTTAATATCTGCTAGTATATAGAAAATATTTCTTATAGTACATATTCATGACAGTATAAAATGGAACTATTTTCTTTGGCGGATGAATAAAATGAATGCGCTAAAAGTCGCTTCTATAAGGGAAAGGGTTAAAACGTTAGGCGTAAACATTAAGTAAGATTTTCTCTTCAAAGTAAACTTTGGATCGGTTTAACGGGTTCTTTTATATAGCTAGTGAACGTTTAACCTAATCACTGCCTTTCACCGAGTGTGCTAATATTTTCAAACAATTTAGATCCTGGTCATATACAGAGAAACTCGCCGTCTGATCAAGATCCAAAGAGTTTCACATTAAAATCGACCTGTCTCAAGTCAAAACTTCTAAAAACTAAATTTGAGAGATACAAACAGACGAACAATACTAAGCAGGTGATTTGCTGGTGGTGTAGGGGATATAATATTCACCAAACGTGCGTTGATATGGCTCATCTAATAAAGGCTTGGTGATTAACCATGAAGATTGCGTTTAAACATTCAAAATTATCTAATACGGAAGAAATAACTAATTTGTCGTTTAAACATTCTGTTTTGACCCGAGTGTACTGGTGTATGCATGCAAACAGTTTGAATCCTGACCAGACACCGCGAAACGTGACGTCTAATCCATCTAAAACTGTTTGATACTCATTTCGATATTTGTTGGGTCAAAATGCATACCTTGGTCTAAAGTTGGTCAGTAAATCCAAATGGTAACATTCTAAATAGAGTAGATCCTGACAATTTTGGGGGTAATATTTTATCGTTAACGTCTAAATTTCGTTTTAGGCAACATAGTAATTTCAGAAACGGCATCGCGATACACAGAAATATTTAACTTTAACTCATTACCCCCTGAAACTTCCAATAGACAATCCCAGTTTGGTCCATTTTCAACTACTTAAAGTTGCTTTTTATAATATATTACAAAATGACAAACAGTGAAGACCCTGGTCAGAGGGCTCCTGCAGGAGCCCTCTGATCAGGGTCTTCACTATTTGCATTAGAAAAGTGTACTCTTAACAGGCACACTTTTGGTAAATTACGCATATACGAGTCACTATGGCTCAATGAGTTAATAGTATCTCATTCATCCCTGAAACTTCAAATGGACAATTCCAGTTACCAATTACATCTAGTCCATTTTAACTATTTAGGGGTGTCAGTTAAAACAAAATATTGCAAAATTACAACCAGTGCATAATCTGATCAGATAGCTCCTTAAGGACCAGACTACCATGTGTGCAAAGGACAAGTGTCCATCGCACGTGTCCCTTGTTTGCAGTTTAATGAACGAATATTGAGTGCAATCGTCGCTAGGGCCCAATCAGATTTATAACTCGTTTCTAATAAGGTTATTAACTAATTCAGGAAAATATGGCTCGATTTCGCATACACGTTAATCAAGATTTATTTATTCAGTAATGTAAACACATTACATAGTGTTTCTTATTACATTATTATAATCATAATAATATAAACATAGTCACATGTCAAGAGCTTCAAAACAATCAGTACTTGCATTTTGTACTTTCAAGCAACATAAATGTATATCAATTCATGTTGAATCGAACAAAAAGAGGTTGAACTCTTAACAGCTAAATTCGTTCCAATCTCTGTACGTTTTTACACAGAGTTGATGATCTGATTACAATAGAGATTCTTAACCCTTATCCTGCGGTGATGTCGTCTGCTTCGAAAATGTCGTCTGCAAAAGTTGTTGAATTTAGATGTATACATTTTATAAGTAAAGAAACTTAAAGACGAGCGTCAAACAGTTAAGATTCAGATCAGACGCCGCGTTATGCGGCGTCTGATCTGGATCTAAACTGTTTGCAAAAATCATTAAAGTCGCGACCAGCAGGCAAAGGGTTAAATAGTATTTGATATTGACAATCGTCGTTTAAACGCTTCGGATAAAAACTTACTCAATTTGAATAGCTCTTTAGAATTTTCAGTTGTTAACATTTATTCTTTCCTTAAAAACGCGTTTATGCTAAAACCCTAATTGCAAACAGTTTGGAGCCTGGTCAGACGCCGGGTAACCCGGCGTCTGACCATGCAACAGATTGTTTACCACTCAAAATTTGAAATCTCAACATTTTTATGAATTTGTAATCTTCAACATTTTATTGCATTGCGTTTGCATTTAATTTGTTTTAACTGGAAAGAATAACGCCTTTCCGTTGTATTACCTGAACGTTAGTGCTGTGAGCGGCCTATAAGACTTATGGCTCTTGTTGTCCCACATACGTTTGCCCCAGAAATCATTCTTCCAAACTTCAGACACCTCCGACACTCCCAAAACATCATTGTTATTTTTTATTGCAAAAATATCATCGTGCACAAACTCTCCAGATAATCCGTTAACGTAACAGCCAAACGCAAGTACCGGTGGTAAGTATAAAATCCAATCACGAATGTTGAAAGTCCATGCTATTTTTCCGTGTTTTGTAGTGTTTTTATTTTTAATTTTAAAACTATTATTATTGCTTTCAGTGAACATGGTGTAAATAAAATCGACAACATAAATGTGTTACATCTCTTTTGAATAAGTTAATTCAATATTTATTGCACTACCCTTAAATCGAGAGTAAATTGACAGAAGGCTGAGAAGGGAAGTATTTTCCAATGATCACTTTACAACTGCCTCATTTGACAGGCGTTAACACTAGCGACCGATCACACCGACTGCACACAAGCCAGTGAAGGGTATCATCTAATACTCTTTGGCGAATTAAGTTGTTCTTATCTAATCGTTTTCCTATCAATCTCGACATGGCTGTTTTTGCAAACAGTTTGGATCCAGATCAGACGCCGCATAATGCGGCGTCTGATCTGGATCCAAACTGTTTGACACTCGTCTTAAGATTTTTATATTTAGAAAGTGTATGCATGCATGTATGTTTTAATTAAAAAAAAGTTGCAGACAAGTTTAAAGCAGGCGAAATTACGACAGGATAAGGATTAACTGACTTCCCACAGGTAAAAACTCATATTCCATTCATAGTGTTAGTCGAGGCCCATGAGTTAAGTTCGATGTATAGATAGTTTATACATGTTATTCACGAACAGTGTGTAAAGTGTATTTTCTTATACAAACAGGGTAGACACAGACCAAAGGGCATGTTAAGTACTGTTTGGAGTGTTTGCCATTTTGAAATATATTGCAAAAGTCCAATTAGTCAACAACTCACTAGGCTTGATTAAGAACTGGAATTGTCAATTTGACACCTCAACTATTTTTTACATGAAACTTATATTACAAATTTACAACTAGTGCAGACCCTGACTAGAGGACTCCTTTAGGGATGGTCACGTCGGGTACCGACTACTTTTGATTTAACTTTGAAACGATGTTGTAGACATCAAAATTGAAGCAGGCGACAATATGGCGATGAAAGGGTAAAAATATCACGATAAATTTGATCATGAAAGGGTTATTTAAAGCTGTTATTTTGTATTTCTGTGTTTATATCTTCCAGTAACTCATTGACGCCATTAACTTCAAACAATTCTTGTTTACATATAGGATCTTACATGAGTGTTTACATGTAGGATCTTACATAAGTGTTCATAATTTATTAGAATTTTAAAACGAGTCTTTTAGAAATGATAAAAACGTGTTTTGCCGAGTTTTTGTCGTTTTCTAAATGACGAGTTTTATAAATCTAATAAACTATGAACACGAATGTTAGATTCTATTTATAACATAGCCTGGCAATGTTAGTTCATCATATCGAAACTTCTTTTTTAGTTTGCTAGCTTTCCTATATAAGACAAAATATGACACATGAAGGACAGTCCAAATGAGTAAACATGCAAAAACAGTTTCAAGTGTAATTCTGATTTATTCAGAATGAAATCAAGGAAGGGAGGGGGGTGGGGGGGGGGGGGGGTATTGCCTGTCCCTTCCCATCTCAATCGCCGATAGAATTATCGTTTTACACCAAATTTGATTGCATATTTTGACAACGTGTAGGGATACACTTTTAAGTAAGACAACTTTATTTGCATATTTTTTTTGTTTTGTTTGTTAACGTCCATTTCTGCCATCTTTGTGCTAATTGAACGCCCCAAGAGAGAGGGATACAGAGAACCCGGGCGCGATGCCCTACTCTTATTATCGAAAGAGTTCTCGGATACTTTCAGATGCCAAGTGTAAACACTCATACATCGGACCTCGGTTTATAAAGTCTCGTCCGAAGGACTTTGTCTGACGGGATTTGCATATTTAAACAACTAGTTATATATGAGAAATAAACAATGAGTGTTGTTCACCCCTCGCACCGTTGGTTATGTTATTCAAGAGCACCGCAAGCCGGGCACATTCATTATACGCCTGTAAAATCCATCTAAAAAGTAGCCATACTAAAACCATATTAAGGTAGAGTGAACACAAGGGGCATAACTCTGAAAAAATAGAGTCACATGGAAAACCCATAAAATATATACAATCCCTTCACTTCTTGTATCACCATATAAAATCTGAAATGAATTAAACATAAAGATAAAAAAAATTTTTTGCCTCTCTACAAAAATTGCCATTTGAGACGATAAAAGGGGCATTACTCTTGATTGTCTACAACAATCTTGCTGGTTATCAAACTTGACCGAGACATTATAGTCATGCACATGCTGACCAAGTTTCAAAAGGATTGAAATAAATTTGTTTGAGTTAGAGAGTGGGCAATCCAAAATTCACAAAAAGTGCCAAATTTTGACAATAAAAGGGGTATAACTCTTGATTGTCTGGAGCAATCAGGTTGGTTATCGAACTTTACCAAGACATTATAGTCAGAAACATGCTGACGAAGTTTCAAAAGGATTGGAATAAATTGTTTGAGTATGAGAGCAGACAAGCCAAAATTCAGTAAAAAGTGCCCAATTTTGACGCTAAAAGGGGCACAACTCTTGATTGTCTAAAGTAATCATGCTGGTTATCGGGTTATCGAACTTGACTCAGACATTATGGTCATATATATGTATATCAAGTGTCAAAAGGATTGGAATAAATGTTTTTGAGTTAGAGAGCGGACACGCCAAAATCCACTAAAGAGTGTCCAATTTTGACAACAAAAGGGACATAACTCTTGAATTTCTAGAGCAAATTTGCTGGTTATCGAACTTGGCTAAGTCATTATGGTCATTAACATGCTGACCAAGTTTCAAAAGAATTGGAATACATTTGTTTGAGTTAGAGAGCGAACACGAAAAAGTTAACGCACGGGCGGACAGCGCCATATTGAAGACGGGCGTATTTATAAAATGAAGTATGGCCAATGTTTTTGTAAAATTGCAAATAATTGAGATTCTTATCAATGTGCTCCTGCAGGAGGCTTGTGACCAGGGTCTACAGTGTTTGCATAGGACAAGTGTACTATTCACTGGTACAATGTTTGTACATGGCGCATGTTTATGTCACAAGGGGCCAATGCAATTTGCCTACAGTAGAATCCCTCTTTTACGACCCGAAAAACTTATAAGTCTATTTGGTGGCTTAAAGGCAAAGCTGAATAAAACCTATTTAGACCATCACTTTCAACTAATGATAAATGAGCATAAGTTTAGGTTTAAGAGTACCTGCTGAAAATTGAATTGTCTGATTTGACAGGGGACCAGGTCGGTCAACATACTTTTACATGTTTCCGACTATGAATTATGAATTATGAGTGTAAAACTAAGACTGTTTGCTACTGTAGCTATACCATAGCGATTTTATTCTTAGATATAATGTCCTTTTTATATATAACTTGAAAGTGGTAGCTAAGTGTTTTGTTATGGTTTGCTACCAAATTTTGTTATTATTTACTATCATTTTTTGTACAAATTTGCATTGATATATATCTAGTAGTAAGTACAATGTAATTTAGTTCGTGCTTTCGGGAAGGGGGAGGGTGTAACTGGGCAATAATACTGTTTCAAACAGTGGAATTAGCGCCATGCGATTAACCGAGTGTTGCTTTTATTATGAGTTTTCCCGCAGGGCTCTCCAAGAATCGTAGTCAATTGTGTGTAATCGCGTAATTAAGATGGTCAGTCATCTTCGAACCCAACACAACATTCAACACAGAAACTCAAGGAGATGACGTCATGGTATTTTTTGAAATCGAAGGACGAACTATATGATATGTAATAACGACATCCTGATTACTGTTGGGAACTCACTAGACGGAAGAAAAGGAATCCTAGATCGAAAGTAACGATGAACTACTTATGGCGTCAATTCAATGAATAAGTGACGTCATGGTAGGCCAAAATGCTATGGAAATGTATTCGATTGGGTTCCATGAGGGTTAACTTTGTACATTTGCTTTTAAATTGACAAACAATTTAGTTCTGTATTCTGAAAACGCGAAAAAAATAGAATAACTGTATTTTTCAGAGAAAGATCGAAATTTAATTCACTCGTTAACATCACACTGTTATATTTTCACTCGTGGCTTCACCGTTCGTGAAAATATAACGTCTGATATTCACTCAATGAATTAAAGTTCGATCTGACACTGAAAAATACAATTATCTCCTTTAGATTTATTTATTTTATTTTTCAAAAATGACAAACAGTGCTGACTCATTTCAAAGGGCTCCTTCACTGTTTCTCTGAAATGGGTATCCTCTACTTTTTTAGTTTCGGACAGCCCGGTAATTTCGGACACTTTACAAATTATCCAAAATGGAACACACCCACTCGCTTCAGCATGCCAGAATTATGTCAAAACTTTGAAAAGAAAGTAATTTCGACTTTTAAAGAACAGACACCAGGATAATTGACTATTTGTAGAATTGAAATGATTGATCATCCATTATCGAAACGATGGTATTAATATTGCAATACAAAATTACCGTCACATACCTACAGTCACGTTTGTCTTGAGAAAATTCATTCCACAAGTGGGTTTTTTCTCTGACCTTCGTGTGTAAATAATAAATATCTCGTAGTATCCTAAAACGAAATGCAGTTGCAAACTTTGCGTCACATGTCTTCCTATGACGTCATAAATCAGATTGTCCGAATCTACCTGTTGCGCTTCAGTGATACAGGTTGATAAGGGGCATGTTTGTTTACGGTATGTACGTATTTTTAAATGCATTTGGTAGATTCTCTGTTGACTATTTTAAAGACTGTTTGTTGTGTTTAATATATGGAATTAAAACCGTTACATTCATGCAAGGTGTAAGTGTGCATGCTCAAATAGACGGTTAAGGTGTCCGAATCTACCCTACTCCAGGCTATATGTTCTACACTTTTGATAATTTTGCTATAGTTTAAAGTAAAAGTTACTGTTTCCTTGTTCTTGTTGTTTTTGCTTTTCAATCCAAGATTTTACAATTCTTTGGAAGCCTCAACCTCACTCATTTTGCACTCAACTAGATCATACTAGATCTACATTAATTACTTCCTCTAGATGTTCCACTCACTCCGCTTGATAACTTTTTTTTAAAAAAAAATAGGATTATATGTTAAAGTGCAATTGAATTTTTAAACTTTTTTTTTGCTAGATCTATATAAATGATTCTGTTAATCTATTTGTGTTTGAAATTGTCTGGCCCATTTCTAATGTTTCTCTATCTCATAGTGTACTGCCCCCCTTAATATATACCGGTAACAATACGCAGGTCCCTGTGAATACAACATTCCAAAATGGCAGCGTACATGTCGGTTGCTACCGCCGCTGCTAACGGAGATTTGAGGGTAATTATCACAGAGCACGCATCAGTTTTCACAAAACAACTAGTTAAGAATAAATGTTTTGGCTTGGGTTTATTAGATTTCTGCGCTTTGTTACTTTCAACTAATGAAACACATGGCTGTCAATTCCCTTCGGCTTCACTTCAGTTTATCAACACATCAAAACATGTTTCATTTGGTGCCTTGGAAATCCTAGTTTATCCAAAATAAAAAACCTTCTCCTTCATAGCTACTGTACATGTTTTAAGACGGGTAATTGCAATAAGCATATTGAATGTAAAGCTGGTTGCTTTTTAGGAACTTTCTTTTAATTCTGCTTTTAGTTTTACTCTCAGGCTGACACCTGTCAGAATGTAGGGATCAACACTGTGTTCCTATCTAAATATTTAACCCTTTGCCGCCCAATACTAAAAGACAGAACAGTCGGAACGGAACGGAACAGAATGTATGATACGGAATAGGCGGAATGAGTCAAAGGTAGAAAAAGCGGAACATAAAAACGGAACAGAATGAAAAAACAGAACCGACGAAATGAGTCAAAAAAGCAGAACAGACGGAACAGATAGGTCATTAAAACGGAACAGTCTTAAGTCCATGAATCCCACGGAACACCGTACGTTACTGTACGTCAAACTAACGTCACTTTCTTTTGTTGCAACGTCACAACTTCACGAAGCCGTTGCTAGGTTAAGGTAACAATACCTCAACTATTTTACATACAGAATGGATAATGGCACAGGAACAAATTGAAGGAACCAATGGAAAATATTTAAGATCAAATTAGAATTTAGAATACAAAATACTGGAGTTATTCGAAAAAACTTTAGAGGAAATAAACAAAAATCAGGGCGAAAACGACCACGACCTTGAGATTCGGAACCAGAAGAGGTTGAACAAAAGAAATGAGTGGAACAACAAGAATCAGCGGAACAGCGAGAATCCGCGGAACAACAAGAATCCGCTGAACAACAAGAACCCGCGGAACAACAAGAATCCGCGGAACACCAAGAATCCGTGGCAGAAGATGTAGAAAGAGAGATAAACATAGATGTCCTGGAAAGAACCGTGGATATGATTATCTCTCAAAGAAGCAAGGGCGAAATTGACGATAATTTACTGGCGGAAGCCCTTCGCGAATTAGAAGAATCCGTAATTGAGCTGATCGACGACTTTCAAAGTAAAAGAAAAACCCAACTATATTTGGAAACTGAAACTGCAGACGTTTCATTTAAAAACATTAGATATATATCCTCAACACCTAATTCAGAATTACAGAAAGATATCCGTTATAGTTTAGAAGTTTGGATCCCGGCCGACAAAGAAAATCTTTTCCATAATTTGAATATTCAAGAACGAAAAATACTTCAATAAAAAAAAGACTGGTTGAATGATATAATAATTGACAGTGCCATGAATCTTCTGCAGTACCAATTTCCAGATGTAGAAGGGTTTGAGTCGTGCCAGCTCGCAGTTCAACTGGACTTCCAGCGCCATGAGAAGCTATTCATTCAAATAATAAATAGAACTCCTGGCGCTGGAGGATCACACTGGTTGACCGTGAGCAACATCAATTGCCTTGAAAATCAAATCGGTGTATACGACTCGTCGTTCGATGATCTGCCAAATGCTGGGCGGCTCAAATTAGCAAGTCTAGTAAAAGTCGATGAAAGCAGTGACATACTTAGAGTAATATTCCCCAAAGTCGCCATGCAGACCAATGGCAATGATTGTGGCCTATATGCCATTGCAAATGCAACGGCACTGGCATTTTGGAAAGACCCGTCAACGCAAGTATATATACCAAGGCTAATGCGCGAGCATTTGATACGATGCCTGGAAAGGAAAACCATGGAATTGTTCCCAATAACTAAAGGGAGCAATTCACGAAGAAAAGCTGTAAAGAAGATGATAAATATTGAATTATTCTGTACTTGTCAGATGCCGGACACTGAAACACTGTACGTTTTATGTGATTAGTGCGACAATGAATTTCATCCACATAGTGTAGGCTACGAGCACGTTGAATTTTACATGTCAACGATGCATTGCCAAGCATAGTCAACCTCAATGAGTTATTGTTAAATAAACCAAAATATAACAAATTTAGACAAGTTGGCTTTCCATGTACTGTTCTGTCTTTTAGTACTTTTTCTAATCAGTGTTCCGTCTTTTAGTACATTCCTATCCAGTGTTCCGTCTTTTAGCAGATTTAGTCAAGTGTTCCATCTTTTAATACTAAGTTCTATCATGTGTTCCGTCCTTTAGCAGTTTTGGTCAAGTGTTCCGTCTTTTAGCAATTTTAGTCAACTGTTCCGTTTTTTCCACCACTGTTCTGTACTTTCTCATGTTCCGTCATTTAGTATTTATTCTAATTTAGTGTTCCAGTCCGTTCCGTGTTTTAGTAGCGACCCCTTTGCCTGCTAATCCCATTCATTTCAATTTGGAAACAGTTTGAATTCAGATTAGATGTGTCAGGCAGTGTCTGATATGGATACAAACTGTTTGGCACTCGTATTTCACTAGATACATGGAACCGACCTGAGCCGGCCACTATATTACAGTTTTCTGCTATTTAAAATTGCATAATTCTGAATTTTACGAAATTTGCAGAAGACGAATTTCAAAGCGGTCGATTTAACAACTGGATTAGGGTAAAAGGTATAGAAGATATATGTAATACTTTACTGAGGGGCCTCACAAGGCATTAAATGCTAGATTAAATGAGTCACCCTCATTAAACAAGAGGGCCTGAAGGCCCTGATATCGCTCACCATTTGTAATGAAGCCTGATAGCTTTACCTTTGAATTTCACCTGTTTTATTCTAAATCGACCTACTCTAGTATAGTAGAGTTCATCAAAGGCAGATAACTAGAGCCTAAACAATACTGAAATGAAGCCTTTTTCTAGCATTTCAAAGTATATCAAGGGCAGGTAACTATTGCCACAATGATTAGATTTCAACAATAGTTGCACTCCTTCGAGAACGTATAGCTATATACCAAGTATAATCAAAATCCATTGAAAACTGTAGTTGTAAGAGTGTAAACGCTGTAAAATATGGCATTTTCAGCAATTCAAAGGTAGATAACTCTTGATCTATTTGTCCAATTTCAACCATAATCACCCTTTTTCGAACTCTTATGGTCATATACAATCTGAGCAAGTTTGAGAGAGCTTGGATAAATATTGTGGCCTCTAGAGCGTAAACACTGTTAAGTATATCATTTTCAGCAATTCAAAGGTAGATAACTCTCGACCTATTGATCCGATTACAACCATAATTGAACTCATCCGAAGTCTTATGGTAATATACAATCTGAGTAAGTTTGAGAAAGATTGGATAAAATTTGTGGCCTCTAGAGTGTAAACACCCTTAAATATGGCATTTTCAGCAATTCAAAGGTAGATAACTCTCCACCTATTAGTCTGATTTCAACCATAATCAAACTCATCTGAACTCTTATGGTAATATACAATCTGAGCAAGTTTGAGATAGGTTGGATAAAAATTGTGAACTCTAGAATGTAAACACTGTTAAATATGGCATTTTCAGCAATTCAAAGGTAGATAACTCTTCATCTTTTGGTCCGATTTCAACCAAAACCGAACTCTTATGGTCATATATAATCTGGGCAAGTTTTAGAAAGATTGGATAAATATTGTGGCCTCTAGAGTGTAAACACTGTTAAATATGGCATTTTCAGCAATTCAAAGGTAGATAAGTCATGACCTATTTGTCCGATTTCAACCATAATCGAACTCATCCGAACTCTTATGGCAATATACCATCTGAGAAAGTTTGAAAAAGATTGGATAAATATTGTGGCCTCTAGAGTGTAAACACTAAAATTGTTGACGCCGCACGACGGACGCCGGACATTCAAGGATTGCAAAAGCTCACCCTGAGCTAGCTCAGGTGAGCTAATAAAGTCATTCATTCATTCATTCACCATACCCCTCATAATATGAAGTAGGCACAGCCTATATGCAAGCACAGCTGGAAAGATTGCAGTTAAATTTTACTATTGCAAATGTTACAAACCTCGGAGTAAATAGTATGACATAGCCTGTTTCTCAATTTGAAGACAGATGACCACTAAAGACAGGTTGAAAGTAAACCAGAAGGCTTTACTTTCAGCCTGCTTTACACTATCATCTGCTAAGATAACTTGAATAGCTGTGTTTTCCACCAACAGGAAATAGAGAAACTCATTCAAAATGGTGCTGATGTGAATGCAAGGTCCAGAGATGGAATGACACCGCTGGGAATTGCTGCTTTCTGGGGCTATGCTGAAATAGTGGAACTACTTCTCAAGTATAAGTGAGTTTACAGCCAATCTTGCTTTCAGCAAGTAATCAATAGTTGAACCACTGGCCCCAAAAAGGCTAAAAGAATGGCTGGAACAGGTTAGAATGTTGTCCATAATGCCTTTGAAGCTGGTGACTCTTTAAAAGCAAGATGAAAGTAGGATCTGTTCGCATTACTTTACTCTTGCTTGAAATTGCAACCTTTAGTTGATACCATCTGTGAATTTTCATATATCAGGACAGTGTTAATTCTTTACCCCATAGCCTGTTTTGATGACAGGTGACTGATCAAAGCAGATTGAAAGTAAAGCAGAAGGTTCATTAAGGTGCATTCTGCTTTTCTTTCAGTCTGCTTTAAGCTTCCATCTGCTAGCCTTTGTCTAGTATAAAAAAGAATTTCTTTTAGTACATTTACTTATAAATTTGAACTATTTTATTCAGTGGAGGAAAAAATAAAACGCCCTAAAATATGCTTCTATGGAGGGTAAAGGTTAAGGGATCCTAAGCAGGAATAGGTTAATGATATCTACCCTTTTGTTTCAGTGCTGACATCAACATGGCAAACAAAGGGACATTGTGGACTCCTCTTCATTCTGCAGCCTTTCAGGGTCATGGCAAAGTTATCATGAAACTGATGGAGTATAAGCCTGATCTAACACTGAAAGATAACCAGGGAAGGTAAGGAAGGCCATGTTATTCTTAGTACAACAGTCCACTGCTGCCATAAGATGATCATGAAAAAATCCTAAGATTTCCAAATTTTCTATTTTTTTCAAGCGCAATTACTTAAAGTCGGTTGAAAGTAAAGCAGAATGCGCCTGAATGCGCATTCCGCTTTACTTTCAGCCAGCTTTAAGCTACCATCTGCTAGGATAAAAATCCGAAGATTTCGGAATAATGCAGAAAAATGGCAGCCCAGACAGTTTCAGCAGCAATCCTGACTACAACATGTGAAAACAATCACAGAAAATATGTCTTGAAAGAGAAAAAGATATTTACATTTTCTTAAAGTTTTCGTTTGATTGTACATGACACGTAACATCATTTAGTCTAAATAGGGATTACAACAAATCAAGTATATTAGTACAGGTTTATTACTGACTTTCCCTTTCCTTTTGGCAAGACTTGGAAATTCTCAAAAACTTTTTGGCAGGTGACAGCTGAATGAAAACAAAGCAGGAAGCTTTACACCTTAAAGCCATTGTTAAATCTTAATTCAAATGCATAAATCAGGAAAGGGTAGATACATTCTTGGACTCTTATGTAAAGGAAATGGATAACATAAACCATTTTCTTCATAGCTTTTTCCAGTGATGAAGACAGATGACTGCTTAAATCAGATAGAAAAGAAAGCAGAAAGTTATTTAACCCTTTACTCCATAGACTGTTGCTGTTTTGAAGATTGGTGACATCTTAAAGCCTTATGGCACATTCTGCTTTACTTTCAGCCTGCTTTAAGCCATCATCTGCTAGAATATAGAATACATTTCATACGATACATATTCAGTGCTGTATAAATTGGAACTACAGTGTTTTCTTCAGTGTAGGAATAAATTAGATGCATAACAATGTGTGTCCATGGAGTAAAGGGTTAAGGAGCTTTACAGTACTGTTTGGTATATTGTAGGACAGCCGTAGACTTTGCCTCAGCCATGGATGCCATCTGGCCATTCTTCTCAGCTGCTGGCTGTAGGAGGACAACAAAGACACAGCTCATAGACATGGACATTGTTAAAAAGGTAACCAGTAGATACAGTGGAGAATCTGTTATTCTTTCCCATTTAAACGCAAACGTACGCAAACGCAAAGCGCTAAAACGTAGAAAAGAACAACTTTTGGACAATTCTGATATTTCATGTTTATCTTGGTGGCAAACAGCTTGGAGCCTGATCAGACGCCGGGTTACCCGGCGTCTGATCTGGCTCCAAACTGTTTGCACTGCAAATAATAGTTTTAGCGTAAACGCGTTTATTGGGAAAGAGTAACATATTCTCCACTGTAGCTGTAGCCTGTATAGTCATTAGTCAAGCCTATGCTAAGTGACCACTGAATGAAGATGCATTGATGATCTTTAAAAACGAATGACGGCTTATAATTGGCGCTTAATGCAGGGCAAAAGGAGCCTTCTGCATGACTTTTATGTGAATACAACCATTGTATCATATTTTTAGAGGTCGCTTAACACAGGTTTGACTGTATTCAAGAAATATCAATAATTTAGATACTCATCAAGGCATGGTTTTGTCTCAAAATGATGAAAGAGCGAAATCAGAGTAAGATATTGCTTTTCCAGGGGTGGTGGTTTAGGTTATGTCATTGTTGATGATGTCTAACTCCAATGTTAAGTTTTCGTTTTCTCCTTATTGCTAAAAAGGTTCAAGTATAAGTGTTATACCAACCAAACTTGGAATACAGATGTTTAATATGTGGACTGACAAGCAAAGCAGAGATAGGTGAGATACCTGATTCAAAATATTTACAAATGCCAGTGTAGTCAGGCTTGCAAGTGATGGGAATAACAGAAGGTATACGGTACATGGGACTTTAATGCCAGAACTGCAAACAATACATAATACATCAGTAACAACATATTTCTTATATTTAAGTTCCAAAAGGAGCATAACTCATGGAGAAATTGATAAATTGTGAAGATGCGTAAACTTGATATGTAGGTCCTCAAACCAACATCATTTATCAAACTTTAGCTCAATATATCAAAACATGTGGGGAAAATGTGTGAAAAGTGTTGTATTTCTAACACATGTACATGTATTTCAAGTTCAAAAAGGAACATAACTCATGAAATAACTGTCATATATCCCGTTACCCAATAGCCTGTATCTAGTTTGGAAGACAGGTAACCACTTAAAGCAGGTTGAAAGTAAAGCAGAATGTGCCTTAAGGCACATTCTACTTTACTTTCAGCCTGTTTTAAGCTACCGTCTGTTAGGATATAGAAACTGTTTCATATGATGCCTATTCATGACTTTATAAAGTGTAACTTTTTTCTTCAGTGGATAAATAAATTTAAGGTGTAAAAAGGCGTATTTATGGGGTAAATCAGCTCAAATTTTAGTTTAATATATCAAAACATTTTGAGAAAAAGAGCGGGGGATAACAACATATTTCTATATCAAATTCCAAAAGGGCAATAACTCATGAAGAAGTTGTTGAATTGTGACAACAAATAAATAAATGTGCAGTTCATCCAAATAATATCATATACCAAACTTCAGCTTCATTTGTCAAAGCATGTATAAGAAAAGTACAAAAAACCTGCATCCATGGACAGAGGGAGAAATCCTCATACAACAAGAGCATCGCAAGCCGGGCACATTATGCGCCTGTCAAATCGATCTTAGAATGTAGTCATACTAAAACCCTATCAAGGTAAAGTGAACAAAAGGGAAGGAACTCTGAAAGTTAGGGGTCATATGCTGACCAAATTTCATAAGCATTGGAATAAATTTGTTTAAGTAAGAGAGCGGACAAACTAAAAAATGCCCGTTTTTGAAGATAAAAGGGGCATAACTCTTGAATGTCAGGGGCAATCTTGCTGGTTATCAAACTTGACCGAGACATTATGGTCATACACATGCTGACAAAGTTTCAAAAGGATTGGAATAAATTTGTTTGAGTTAGAGAGCGGACAAACTAAAAAATGCTTGTTTTTTACAAAATAAGGGGCATAACTCTTGAATGTCTGGGGCAATCTTGCTGGTTATCGAACATAACTTAGACATTATTGTAATACATATGCTGACCAAGTTTCAAAAGGATTGGAATAAATTTGTTTGAGTAAGAGAGCGGACAAACTAAAAAATGCCTGTTTTTGATGAAAAATGGGGCATAACTCTTGAATGTCTGTGGCAATCTTGCTGGTTATTGTACATATCCGAGACATTATGGTCATACACATGCTGACCAAGTTTCAAAAGGATTGGACTAAATTTGTTTGAGTAAGGGCGTAGACAAACTAAAATATGCCCGTTTTTTTTCAATAAAAGGGGCATAACTCTTGAATGTCTAAAGCAAACTTGCTGGTTATTAAATTTGACCCAGACATTTTGGTCATACACATGCTGACCAAGTTTCAAAAGGATTGGAATAAATTTGTTTGAGTTAGAGAGCAGACAAACTAAAATATGCCCGTTTTTGACGAAAAAAGGGGCATAACTCTTGAATGTCTGGTGCAATCCTGCTGGTTATCGAAAATGACCGAGATATTATGGTCATACACATGCTGACAAAGTTTCAAAAGGATTAAAATAATTTTGTTTTGAGTTAGAGAGCGGACAAACTAAAATGCCCGTTTTTGACGAAAAAAGGGGATTAACTCTTTAATGTCTGGGGCAAGCTTGCTGGTTATCGAACTTGACCGAGATATTATGGTCATACACGTTCTGACCGAGTTTCAAAAGGATTGGACTAAATTTGTTTGAGTTAGAGAGCGGACATGAAAAAGTTAATGGATGGACAGACCTCACAGATCTATACTATTTGACTATACTATACCCAATACTATTTGTTGGGTATTTTCTTTGTTTAAAAGTACCCAACAGCAACAAAAATACCCAACAATAACAATAGGGTAATCACGGAATGAATGGAATCTATTGTTCTCCCTACCCAACAAAGGACCTTTCGTGCGCTCAGACGGACGGACGGACAGCGCCACGACATAATACGTCCCGTCTGAAGACGGGCGTATAATAAATGGGTCCACAATACTAAAGATAGGCGTATAAAGTTAAAACTTGAACTTCATGTTTTAGGTCACAACATCAGATCCAACCATTCCAAAATCAGAGTATGCTCATTTTTCACGCCCAGGATCTGCTTATGTCATGAAACCACAGGACACGCAGTACTCAGACAGCAGAATGGTATGTTAACTGTACTTTAACTTTATTATAATAGCAAATGGTCAAAATTATTATAATAGGTTGGCGTCCTAAGGAAAATGTTACAATATGCTTACCTTTAAGCAGGGCTCCAAGTAAGGCGGGTATTTCAAAAACTGATATTTTTATTTCTGCTTTAAACACCTTGGTGTGTCACTACTAATTAGAATCGTCTCAAAGAGACAGTTCTAATGAGTAGTAACATCATAGGATTTGGTGCTCAAAATGAGTGACAAAATGTTGAATTTGTTCAGTTTACTCCCATACTCCATACTTGCAGCAGTCGCTGAAAACTCATTCAACAATTAGCATGCTATGTGGGTAACCTAACATCTGATTAGACTCAAACTTTTTGAACTCAGATTGAAGTAAAACTTTCTGAAACTTGTGTCTGGTTGAATACAGGAGCTTTATACATTAAATTTTAATACTGCCATTTTTCTGTACACAACTTTCACCTTGGCCGTATCTTTGGAACTATATGTACATATGGTAGAGACTTCATTATAAATCATATTTGGCATGCGTACTCAACTGAAAAGCTCTTTGGCCCAGTACAAGTTGGATATTGTCTGACAAAGGTCAAGGTCATTAAAAGGTCAAATAGGCTGAATTTTACATTGGCCATCAGGCCCATTACTTTGGAACTACATGATGTATATGTGATGCGGTAGAGACTTCATATTTGGCGTGTGTACTCAACTCAAGAACCTCTTGAGGTCAATAGATCTGAGATCAAACTGAGGACAAAGGTCAAGGTCATTTAAAGGTCAAATGGACTGAATTTAACATTGACCATAACTTTTTAACTACATACATGTAATTATGATAAGAGACTTCATATTTGGCATTTATATTCAAATCAAGAAGTTTTTGAGCTCAGTAAAAGTTTAGTCATGTCCAACAAATGTCAAGTTCATTTTGAGGTCATCCAAAGGCCGCCAAATAGGCTGTATTTTACACGAGCCATCGTTTAGGAACTTCATGTGATAGAGACTTCATATTTGGCATGTGTACCCAACTTGAACTCAGTACAAGTTGGGTCATGGCAGCCAAAGTTCAAGGTTATTTAGAAGTCATGATCCCATCAGGGGGCATAAAGTTTCACAGGCACATCTTGTTTCTGTTGCAGGCTTTTGCATCTCAGACAGGTGATGTACTTGCTGGTGTTCCTGAGGAAGCTGAACCTCGTCAACAGATACCAATGTTTGGCAGCATCTGGAACAGCTGACCTTGTCCACCGAGTACCAGCTCTCTTCTTGGATCTCACGTGCAATGCCTAGGCTCATGCGTAGCAGGGAAGGCTAGATGATATAATCTGCCGAGACCATACTGTTAACTGTGATAATTTAACGGTTTATGTGATTCATAATATTGCTATGCTGCACAGACTGAAGTTCAGTAAAACCTGTGGACAGTGTCCATTCAAAAGATAGAATTTGCAGGGTATATTAAAACTAGCAGCTAAGAGGAGACAAATGTAATGAAGAAGGTTCCTGTAGGAGTTTTTGCATTACTTTTGTCCTGAATTAACTCATTGACCCTTGAAACTTCAAGTGGACCATTCCAGTTTCTTATTCAGTTGAGTCCCCCATCTTTTCCTATTTAGTGTTGTTTTTAATAATATCTTGCAAAATGATGAACAATGAGATTGATCAGAGAGATCCAGTAGGAAACTTCTGATCAGGGTCTACACAGTTTACATAGCACAAGGTGATTCTTCACATGTGTACTGTTTGTAAAGGATGAGTATTTTCGTCACTAGGGTTCAATAGGTTAATGACTATGTCTTTATGGATAGAAATGTTTTTATTGAATGTTAAACTGTACTTTACACATGTTACTCTGTTTGATACACTTATAACCAAAGATTGAAGATATTGATAGCTTTATGATGAATGCTACACTGCAGTGAAATGTTACCTACTCCATCAGCATGTATCACTGGCCCGAAGGTTATAAAGCATTTAAGTTGAGTCTTTGATCATTCTCAAGCATTTGATTGGTCAGATTTGAGCTTATCTGGCCGATCGAATGCTTGAGAATGATATCAGACTCAACTCAAACGGTTTATAACCTTAGATCCTGCTATGTTCCTCAGACCTTGATGCTGAGAGAAAATTGTGAAATTGCCTGCTAAAACATTGAAGGCATACTTTCCAACCCTTTCCCTCATAGAAAAACCTCTTTGTCTATACCTTTTCCTCATAGAAATGGGTTTTCATACTTCCATCCTGTTCTGATAGGCACATTGGGAACCTTTCCGACACCCCGTCAGGTAGAAGCTTAAAGTAGTAGTAGTGAAGCTATACTTTCAGCCTGTTTTAAGCACATACCTGTTGAAACAGGCTTGCACCAAATCCTATTGTGTGATTACTGAATAGAATCATCTGTTTTGATAAGATTTTAACTCTTTCCTCCCTGAAATTTTAAAAGAACAGTTCCAGTTCCCATTTTAGTCTAGTCCATTTCTGATTTTTAGCTCACCTGAGCCGAAGGCTCAAGGTGAGCTATTGTGACCGCTCATTGTCCGTAGTACGTCTGTCCGTTCACTTTTACTTCAAACGACATCTCCTCTGAACCCGGGGATTGTAGGGCGGATTCAAACTGCTCATGATGTTCCTTGGATGCTTCTCTACAGAAGTTGTTTAAATGAAAGAGAAAAAGCAAAAACTCTGCTTGAAAAAGCAAAAAAGCAAAAAAATTTAAAAAATCTTCTTGCTAAAAACTACTAGGCCCTAAGCTTTGATATTTTTACAGTAGAATCTCCTGGTCGATTCCTCTATAGTTTGTTAAAATGAAATCCCTAGGGTCACACTTGACGCCACCCTGCGCAGTTTAAGTGCTGCTCTAGGCAGGTTTTACAGTATTTTTGATGAAGCAAAAGCAGAACTGTATTTTACCTGAGTTACTCTTAATATACTAAGGGCAAATAGCCAATATTTGCAAACATTTTGGATCCAGATCAGATGCAACATAATGCTGCATCTAATTTGGATCCAAACTATTGGTACTCATTTACCAACTGAACATGTTCTAAATTCTTTTTTTTGTCACTTTTCGCATACAGTAGGTTTTAAGCAGATATCATTTCAGTCTGGTAAGGGTAAGCCTTCAGTTCTACCATACTACCCAGTATTTGACCTCAGCCACTGAAGTGATGGTCTTAGCTGAACATGTTGTCTGCTAAAGTTTATAAATGGTTTAGTCTGCTTCATACTTAGAGAAACAGGGTCTGGAAGTGATCCACTGACAGTTATGTAATTATGTCTTTTGCCATATTTATACATATGTTTAATATTGGTTTTGTTAGAGTTATCTGTATGTTTTGTCTTTTTTTTCTTGTCCAGGATTCAACCCTTTCCCTCCATAAATACTGTATAGTGAAAATTTCAAACGTCTTCTCCACTGAAACTGATATGGCCAGAGCTTTGATATTTGGCATGGTGACACTTCTAAATGTCCTTTACTTAGTTTGTTCAAATGGTTCTGGTCGGTTAAATATCTAGGTCATAATTCACATTCAAAATATGTATAGCAGACAGCAATTCAGCATTATAAGAGTTAGACCGTAGCCAAATTTCCTACTGGCAGAGTTACATAACTGAACTCAGGTCAGCTGGTCAGCTGATGAGGTTGCATATGAAGGTGTCTGCTATATATTTATGCCCTGCAGTTTGGGGCATATTGTTTTTGTCTGTCTGCTTTTTTGTCTGTTTGTCCATTTGTTTGTCTGTCAGTCCACAACTTTAATCTTAGCCATAACTTTGTTAAAGTTAGAAACTTTATAACTTGGGTCATGTCCTACAAAGGTCAATGTCAATTTTGAGATATTTCCCAGTGTCATATTTTCTTGTCTTTGAGATAACTCCAGTTCTACTGATGTTAACCCATTATCCCATACATATGCCTTTTTACGCCTTTAATTTATTCCTCCTCTAAAGAAAATAATTCCACTTTATATAGTCATAAACATGTAAGATATAAGAAATAGTATCTATATCTTAGTAGATGATAACTTAAAGCAGGTTGAAAGTAAAGCAGAGTGCGCAATAAATAATCATTTGGAAATACATGTAGCTTGATAAGAAGAAGTGTCATGGATAAGGGCCATAACTCTGCCAACAATATTTTTTTAAGTTATTCCAATTTGTCATGTTTTTTTTGTCTGGAAGATAATTCCATTTACAGCTATATTAAAATGTTGTCTTGCCTATTAAGCTAAGGCACAATGACCTCAGGTGAGCGAATTAAGGGCCATGGCCCTCTTGTTAAGGTTTGTTTTTGTCAATGTTTGGCATTATGACAAATAGTGAAGACCTTGATCAGAGGGCTCATTTAGGAGCCCTCTGATTTGGGTCTTCACGGTTTGCATAGGACAAGTGTGCTATTCATGTGTACACTTTTTGAAAAAGATGCCTATACACTGGACTAGGGTTCAAAGCGTTTTAATAAGTAATCACACTTCATGTATAGGGTTTGGTGCAGTCATACAGATTTTAAAAAAAATTAAAAAATTAGTTTACTCTTATATCCATGCACATTATCTTTCTCCACATTCGCACACAATTACCTCAAGATTTTTAACAGCATTGTTCACTTTTAATGGAACTATTTCTATCTGGTCAATTTGCTATTAAATGCAAGGTTCCATGATTGGCCAAATTATGTGGTGGTTTGTTTGTTTTTTACTGTGTTTTACTATTAGCTAGGGTTTGTTGGTATAAAATGAATTAAATGTGATAGTTACACTGTTTTAATAACTCATTCATTGCAAGCATACTTGTCAATGAATTTTATTTTCATACATGTGTTTGTCTCACTGTACAGGACTTCAAGGAGTGAAATGGAGACTATGGTACAATGTACAGTAAATCCTCTCAATTACAACCGCACAATTGTGTAAATTGTAAGGTGTTTACGATGTTACTGTCGCCTTGCTTTAAGCTGTCACTTTTCTTTTACACAATGAGTTAGCCTTCATTTTAGTGGTCGTAATAGAGAGGTTTACTGTATTGCTTGGCCATTGGTGGTAACATCAGATTTTAGGTTTAGCTCCAATTTTCCCTTTTTTTTTTACAACACCATAGTCTCTGGGTCTCTATTGCTTCTTTTGTGTCGGGTGAGACATCTATTTTGGAAGAGTTATTGTGTTCATTGTTAAATTGATTTTGATTAACCCTTTACCTGATAGAAGCGACTTTTAGCACTTTCATTTTATTCATCCGCTGCAGAAAATAGTTCCAAATTATACCGTAATGAATATGTGTCATATTAAATTATTTCCTTATTCTAGCAGTTAATAGCTTAAAACAGGCTGAAAGTAAAGCAGAATGCGCCTTAGGGCGCATTCTGCTTTACTTTCAACCTGCTTTAAGTAGTCACATATCTTCAATACTAGAAACAATGCTATCAGGTAAAGGGTTAATTTCAGTTCAAGTCTATTTATACAATAAAACTTCATTATTTTTATGTCAAATGAACAATTAATAAATACAGTCAATACAGTGAGACTTTGACTTTATGTTTTACCATCCTTACTTTTTGAAAGGACTGATCTCTTGATCTATATCATTATTATGTTGGTATGATGTTTGTTTGTTATGATTTTATGTTGCTTTTAACAGTACTTCAGTCATATCCTGAAGTCCAGCTAGTTACAGGTGGGGGAATACCCCAGAAGCCCTTTATGCACTGTTTCAGGAACAAAACTGCAACTGGGTAGAACCACAGACCTTCCGCAAGCCAGCTGAAAGGCTTCCCCACATGAAAAATCTGAATGATCAGATTGGGATTCGAACTCACAGTAGTGAGGAGCTCTGTGATGTCACTGTTGTAAGACATGTTGCTATCTTTGGAATACTACATTAAATGATCTTTATCAGAACTAGGTAGAAGAATGAAAACGCATTTCTGTGAAGAAGGCAGATAAAGAAGCATATATAGTTGGAGTAGTTAAAGGCTCCACTGCAGTGGGGGCAATTGCTGCCGCAATATTTTGGCATGCATCAGTGATTTTGACATTAACAAAAAAGATTTAAGTCGAAAAAGGTTGTGTAAAAGCAGCAAAAACACCTAGGGGTCTCCCAGCTTTCATAAATACTTTCAAACATGTAATGCAGATTGACTAGGTGCAAATGCTGACCGAGTTGAAAATGTTGTTATCTTGCAAATAAAATATTACGTAACTATTAATCCATCATGATAGCTTTATATAGTAAGACTACTAGTGACTGATGAATGCGAGTGATCAATGATTTTTCTAAGTGATTCCTTATCTTTACTTCGAGTGACAGTTTCTTCTTCTGCTGTAATCCAAAGCCTGTTTCTAGTATTGATGATGGGTGACCACTTAAAGCAGGTTGAAAGTAAAGCAGAATGCACCTTAAGGCGCATTCTGCTTTACTTTCAACCTCCTGTAAGCTACCATTAGCTAGAATATGGAAAATATTTCATATGATGCATATTCATGACTGCAAATATTAGAACTATTTTCTTCAGGGTATGAATTTGAAAACTAAACTTTCATTTACCCCCTAGTATTCATACCCTGAAGAAAATTGTTCCAATTTATACACATTTAATGCATAAATATGTGTACAGATCTATCATTCTATGGAGAAAAGGATTAACTAAATGTTGGTATTCAAATCATTGTAATGTAGGTGAGGTCCAAATTTGAAATGAAAGCATGCAGGCTTATTACACGTGTTAATCCACCAGTCGGGCATATCATTACTGATCCATTTCCACTCTATCCCTTGTTTGTTAATTCCCACTGCTCCAATATTCAAGACACAGTGACTTATTTAAAATATTTATTGCATTTTAACGGGCATAAATCCAAAACATGTCACAGTCACAAATCAAATGTATAGTTCATTTCTTTCAGTGAATAAAGATCTCTTTATAACTTCTTCAGAAATATTTTTCTTTTAATTGACAGAATTAACAAGAATACCATTCAAAAATATTCTATGGAGAAATAAATAATTGATGTACTATACATGTCTTTATATACATACATTTTATAACATCCTCTAAAAATGTGCACCATTGCCATTGTATACAAGTAGCAGCTTTAAGCTGGGCAAAAGTATGGAAAAGGGCTCCTTTAGGGGCTTTCTATATTACTCTTGTTCTGCATAAAGCAGTCCCCTGCCTTTAAAAATTCCATATCTTCCTAACTGTGTGTGGTAAACAGGATGGTCAATCAAGAAGTACTGACTCTGTACTGTACAGAAGATTTTGCACCAGGCAAAACTGAACAAACACTCAATTGACACTCAATCCCACTCATTCAGTCTGAATCGTCAGTGTCTGATGAACCTGAATAATTTCCCAGTAAGCCAAGACTGCCAATCCCAGCTGGTTTACTAGCTACTGTCACATTTTTACTTGATTTTGAGCCACTGTCACTCTTTCCATTGGTCAAATCTGTAGCACCTGTTTCACCATTTTGTTTCTCCTCTGTTGTACATTGTAGTTCTGATTTATTGCTGCTGTTTGTAGTTGATGTTACACTACTAGTTGCTGGAGTAGTTGTGTTACTGTTTACTGGTGGTGTTGTGCTACTATTTGCTGTTGGTGCTGAGTTTTTCTGAGATGTGGTAAACACTCCAGGCAGAGAGGGCTTTTTCTTCACAACAAGTCCCTTTAGTTTACTCTTTGACGTCATACTGCCTACAGACTTATCCCAGGCTTGAGGGGCTTTCGTAGGCACTTGACTGGTGTCCTGCAAGTAACAAATGAATTTATGTTAGTATTGAAATCTGTGGAATAGTTCATGAGAAAAACCTCTATTCAGCAACACTAAAAATACCTATAATAATTTGATTATGACACACTTCACAGTTGAATGACAGACAAAATTGAATGAATTGGGGGGCATTTGTCACTGACTGACAGCTCTTGTTATTTAAGGCAGGTTCAGAAATAGACCATTTCTGTTTATCTTTATATATTGCTTTCAGTTGCCTCCTAAAGTTATTGCCTCAGGGATTCATAAATAAGTGCACTTATCATAACAGGACTTCTTACTACTAATTTATCTCATTTTAAGACTGATTCGTTAAAAACTGTTTCAAAAGGATTCACTAATACCCGTACATGCTAGCTGCTCAATGCCTCTTGAAGGGGTTGCTAAAATGGGTATATAAACTATAAACAGCTGAAATAGTTCATGATCTTTAAAGTCATTACCTACTTCTAATTTTGAAGATAGATTACAACTTAAAGCAGGTTGAAAGTAAAGCAGAATGTGCCTTAAGGCACATTCTGCTTTACTTTCAGCCTGCTTTAAGCTACCATACTTATATTATTATGTGATTATAAACCTACCTTGGCAAAGATATCTGTAGGTTTGGAGGAAGAGGAAGACACAGCAATTTTCTTCTCAGCAGGAGCCTCATCATCACTGTCCGAGTCGTGTAGACGCTTGACAACTTTGGTGCTGTTACTTCCAAATATCTCCCTATAAATATCGCAAAATATAAAGGTTAAAACAATAAGAATGTTGTCTTAATTAAATGAAAGCTAAATGTTGTTGTTTTTTAGTTTTACAATACAGGCCTTGAAGTCCCATGAGCTTGTGTTATAGAGAACTGTCTGGTACCTACTGTCAATTATCCAATTACACAATAGATATGCCTTTTTACACCTTCAATTTTTTCACCACTTAACAAACAGTTCCACTTTGTACAGATGTAAATATGCTGCATAAGAAATATTTTGATTTTCTATATTCTAGCAGATGGTAGCTTGAAGCAGACTGAAAATAAAACAGAATGCTCCTTATAGAGCATTCTTCTTTACTTTCAGCCTGCTTTAAGTAGCCATCTG
This sequence comes from Gari tellinella, assembly GCA_922989275.2. Lineage (NCBI taxonomy): Eukaryota > Metazoa > Mollusca > Bivalvia > Cardiida > Psammobiidae > Gari > Gari tellinella. Next base: position 86,633,861 of record OV277860.1, read on the forward strand.
TCTTCAATACTGAAAATAAGCTTTGGGAGAAAAGGGTTTAATTGTCTGTTTGTTTTCTGGCTGAATAAAACTGGGCTGCCATTTCTCAAGATCTTTTGTAAGTATTCAGATTTTTATCCTAGCAGATCGTAGCTAAAAACAGGCTTAAGTAAAGCAGAATGCGCCTTAAGGCGCATTCTGCTTTACTTTCAACCTGTTTTAAGCAGACATGTGTCATCAAAACAAGAAACAGACTATGGGGAAAAGGTATGATTTATAGTAAAATTGCGTCTGAAAAATTGAAAATTTGAAATCTTAGTATTTTTATGATCAACTTATGGCAGCCCTGATAAAATCCTTAATGGTTTACCGTTATCATTTACTCTTAGTCATAACCAGATTAATATCTATCCACGCAAAATCCTATCGAGTTAAACAAGAAACAAATGAAAGAGCATTGTAAGTTTTAATTGGAGATCATTATTTCTAAGAGCGACTTAAGTTGAACAGTAATTGACTTAGATACACAGATATGGGAATCTTTCATAGAATATGGAGGATCATCATTTCTAAGAGCGACTTAAGTTGAACAGTAATTGACCTTGATATACAGATATGGGAATCTATCATAGAATATAGAGGACAATATATATTTTTCAGAACTTATAGACATCAAAAACACACCAGCAAACCTGTTCTTGATGTAAACTGTAACTTACTGTATCTCCTTCTCTTCCTGTTCCATCTGAAGATTCTGTAGTGTCTCCTCATACTTCCGGTACTTCTCTATCATCTCGTCTGTGTTCACCACATTCTTACGACTGTTCAACTCACGCAATTCTTCAAGAGAGTCAATCTGTTCCATCTCCAGTCGACTAGCCTTTGTACGATTTTCTAAAACCTAAAACAAACCAAAGGGAACAAAATTGCACAAACTTCTTATGCAGAGTTTTTTGCTGGGTTAAATAAAAAGTTCTGTTTTTAACATATCCAAACTATACATTTGAAAAAGAAAAGCCAGTTCAGTCTAAAATTAAGTGAACTCCGGTGAGCCAAACTTACCAGTATTTCTAAATTGGTATAAGTCAAACTAACCTCAATGTTACGGTAATACTTAGCTTAGCTATGGTTATACAAGTTCTTTGAAAAACAGTCCTGTGTCTACTAGTTGGCTGTAGAGACATGACTGTATATGTGTGAATACACCTTGAATTCTGTTTTTCCTTCCTTACCTTCATTGGATTCATTTCATCTTCTTCCTTCTCCTTTCTCTCTTGTTCTGCCATCTGCTGGGCTAACTTCTCTGCCTCAAACAGTCTCGTGGCTCCAGCTTCCAGAGTGTAATCAGTGTTTAGCAGATCTGTCTGTAAAATGAAACATACTACAAATTAAAGGCAGGGCTTAGAAAACAACCTGGGTTCAGACAGATTTTCACTTTCTGAGATTAATTCAGACTTTAAATAGTGACAAATAAATATGTCCAAAATTTGGTTTATATTGCTAGTTTGATAAATGCAGCAGCAAGTGAACAAGCAGGGAGCTGTCCATGACATTACATTAATTGTTTAAAACAGCTGGGTTTTTTTTCTTCAGCATCCTTCATTTAAACAATAACTATATAGAAAGGGGCTCAAGTTTTCATTCCCAGGCCTTTTACTGATAATTTTGGGAAAATTACATCTTTTGAATTGGGATTTCTTTTGTGCATTAAATTAAATGATTTGGAAAGATTTGGGGATTCAAATTATCTTATTCAGTCAAAATGACCAGAAAAAAGGCTTGTTAGCTAGTTTTTCCAGCATTTTGTTTATTATTTTGATGAAATTTTGTCTTAATATCAGGAACAATCTGTATAAAATATCTTGCTCAAAATTTCTGTCTAATTGGGACTTTATTTTACTATTTCTCATTGGGAATGCTGCAAGTTTACCAGATCCGTGGATACGCCAAAATAAGGCCTGATTCTTGAAGTCTTACCTTGAATGCTATCTCTGACACACATCTGGGACACTTGATGTAGAATCTGAAAATCCTCAACCCGAGGTAGTCCTCATCCATTACGTCCTCTTTCCTGGAATTAAACTTCTTCCCTTTGTAAATGTAATCTTTGCATGTGTTACATCTGAAAAAAAGACAAAAAATTCATTAATCTTTCCATCATTTACAGTAAAACCTGTCTATTGCGATCACTAAAACTAGAACTAACACATTCACCCTTGAAACTATTCATGGACAATTCCAATTTCAAAATATCTAGTCCATTTTTGACTAGTTACGGTTGATTTTAACAATATATTTTAAAATGACAAACAGTGTGGGCCCTGATCAGAGGGCACAAGATTAATCCTCACAGGTACAATGTTTGTAAATGACAAGAATACTCGTCGCTAGGGTTGAATGTGCTAATGAAAGTGATGAATACCCCCGCCATAAATATCACAAAGTTTTATCTCAACTGGTACAGAAATGTACAAGTCATTTGCATCCCAAGATTTTCCGAGTTCATTCAGGGTAATGACTCTGTAATTCTTTGGAAGACAAAAGAAAATTGTGCCATGAACATCTACATTTTATTCTTAATGCATATACAAAATTTACTCAGATACTTTAATACTTTAGTTTCATATACCTAAATTTTATTATCCACAAATGCGCTCTTATATCTAGCATGAATGGAACATGTTTTGTTTCAAAGCTCAAATATAACTTCTTTTTTTTTAAACAAAAAGTTTTTATGATAGTGATAGTCAACAGAGAATAAAACAAATACATTTATAAATGCATACATACCATATACAAACTATCAGAGCAGAGGATAAATGTAAATGAAGATTTGCTGAAAATGTTAATTATGTATGCCATTTTAAAGCAAGACAAGGGTCACATGTGGCTCGAAATCGCCCACCTGGAACAAACGATGTAAAATGTCTTGGAAAGCTGAGAAATTATTAAAATATAATTTTGCCACTCAATTGCCTAGTATATCCAAAGGGCAAAAAATTCACAATATTGACAGAAAATTTAAGAAAACATTTTGTTAAAATTAGTTTCAGAGAAGGTGTTGGGAAGGTTTCACTATGCAGCTCTATGTAAAACTGCTCCCGGGGCAGAGTCATTTTTGAAACCAGGGTCATATTTTGAACAACCTTGATAGATGATGCTATGTGCTAATTATTTAAAAAAGATGCTGACAGCCTTAGGAATTGTTGGAAGGGGAAGGAAGCAGGCAATCCAGGCTGTGAGCAGTGCTGCTGAGAAAGCATCAAGCTGGATTTGGCTCCGCAGAAACAACCAAAGCTGGAGCTAGCTATCAACGTGCAGTGACTGTGGCTGATCACCACTGTAGCCCCACCATGCTAGAGTGTTCTGAGTTTAAAGGGGCGAAACATTCTATGAAGCATGGTACTCAGCTGATGATGTTGATAGGTTTTGATTGCAGTACAGAGACTGTATTCTACAAACAAAAATAAACTCAGGGTACTGTGGTTTCAGACACTTTGTGCCAGGTGAGCTAATAGAGAATTATAAGAAAGAAAACACCAATCATTACCTCATATTGAAAGGCGCCATTATACGGATATTGAATGTTGCATTTCTGTTTCTTTTGCCTTTGGGTATTTTAGATGGGTCAAAATCTGGTGGGTAGTATTTCTGAAATAAAAATATAATATCATATGTTAAGTTAAAACATACCTTTCTGGTTTGTTAACAACCAAACCACATACCACTTACTGACTTAGTTAACTTACATATTATATCATACATAAACTTAATCTACCAATTTACCGACAGTTATTATTTGTGTGTTTTACAAACTTAATTTCAAAGTCAAACAGCCCTTTAGGTCATCATACCATTTTTCTTTACATCAAAAACATCTAGTTAAAAGATCATAAGTGTCTTGGCCTACTATCAAGAACATTTTTTAAAGAATCAGAAGAAAATTAAAGAATTAATTTAAGTTTTTGTAATGAAAGGTATTCTAATTTTGTGTAAGCACTTTACCAATCAGACCCTGAATGCTGATTGGTAGATTTGGACGACAGGATTAGACGTGGCCTGGGCTAGCTGGTTTGTTTCTCTGTCACAGGTACATGTGAATATGTCTTAAAATGTTAATAAAACAATGTCATTGGTGCATCTGATTTGAATGATGCGCAAAATTGCCAGATTTACATAGTCTGAAAGAGCCCCACTTCCGACAGCCAATAAAAAGAGACTCTTTTTATGAGCTCTCGGTAGAGGGACCTTTTCAGAATATGTAAATCAGGCCGATTTTGCACCTCATTCAAATCAGATGCTCCAATAACATTGTTTTATTAACATATTTCAAGACATATTTCTTCTTCTTCTTCTTCTGTTGATGAGCTGGGCCGCTCTATGAAAGCTAAGCATTCTTGCACATTTATATACATGGGTGACGGAGGGTACCGAAGATTAAAATCAGGATAAAAACATCTGTATTTACAAATTGACAGCCACGATCCCAGACTTGAAGGTCTCCAAGTTGGGTGCTGTGACAACAGACAAGGCTGGCTGGAAGGCCTCTCCAGATCTCAGCTGAGGTGGGGAAGAAGGACTTCAACATTGCAGTGATCCTGAAGAAGGGCTGGATGAACCGTAGACCGTGGCCTCGTGTAGTTACTTCTTGACGGTGGAGGTAGGAAGACATGTCGATTGCTACGAGTCCGTTTACAACGCTATAAAACATCACTGCTTTGGTCTGCTGCCGGCGCTGTTGAAGTGTGTCCCATCCAAGCGTGTCTATCATGGTGTCAACGCTGCTTCTTCGTCTGTAATCCCCAGAAACAAATCTGGCAGCTCTGAGTGGAACCATCTTGGCACGTTGTCTGAGGTTCTTCGTTGGTGGGTCCCACACAGTGGAGGCGTATTCTAGTTGTGGTCGTACCAGACTCTTGTAACGCTAACAGGCTTCCTTGGTGGACTGAGGGCAAGAAGACAGATTCCGTCTGAAGTGTGTTGTTCGCTTTGTTGGTCATTTGGTAAATGTGGGCATTCCACGTATTTACATGTACCTGTGATATTAATCCCTTGTTCAATCTTGTGAATGACTGCAGTAAACATAATGATGATGAAGTATTCTATTTGTCTTCTATTTATTCCTTCTACGCCATCAATTCTGATGATTGTGAGAAGGGGCACTTTTTAGGTGCACCAATGGGACTGAACCCGGCTGGTCACTTTATCCTGACACCGACGAACCAGTCGTAATGCTAACCCGAAATCCTGAGAGCCAAGGAGTGAAGCCATTACTACCAATTTTCAAGTCTTTGGTTTGACACGGCCGGGGATTGAACCCGCAACCTCCCGCACTGCAAGCAGACGCTCTACCACTAAGCCATGCAGCCAGTTAAATAAACTCTATCTAGAGTATTCAAATTTTCAACATTCTTTTAGAAATTGTGCAACTTTTGTGGAAATTATCATTGGTTTTCGCGAAATTAACAATTCTGAAAATATCGTTCTGAATCTCAGCTGACTGAATGATTAACATCATTTCCTAATTAAAACGAAAAAATAGATAAAGTTAAATTGAGAGCAGGTATCTATCCTATCAAATACAGCGTGACATAAAAATCAAATGAAGTTTGTCAGAATCGGGATCGCTCCCTAAAAGTGGTATTTCTGTACAAAATTCTGTTATAATGATATACAGTCACATATTCGATCGAATCATTTATAACAAAACTCTGTTTATCTTTCTATAACTTACGTTTAGAACCTTTCTTTCAGACATTTTCAGTCAGATAATCAAACGTAGTGAAAACTCTCTATTTCCAAAACACTGACCGGTGCAAAAGAAAAATTACTTAATCGTGAAAATCACACAGGCGATGTATTATTCGCCTGCTCCAAATTCTAGGGGGCAGTACACAATAAAAGAAAAACCCACGAACATCGAACATCATGTGAGTCCGCGACAATTATTGTATTATCATCTTTTGTAATTTTACCATTTAGTTGAAATATATTGATGATGAAAGATCTCTTACTTCAACATAATTAAACCAACCAATTAAATACTGAAACAAGCAATTTCCAAATGAATTTCAAAGTGCAAAAATGTCAAAAATACTGAAATCATCCTAATGACAAGTACAGTAAAACCCCTTTATTATGACCACTAAATTGTGTTAAAAATTAGGTGTTTAATTAAGGCAGACGTGTGACCGCTTAAAGACATTTCCTGATCAACTTTTGATGGAAACACCCAACCTGGTATAAAATCATGCAGCCATGTGCTAGTTTTGTCATTACTGCTATCTAGTCTAAGGATGTACTCATCCAAGCGATTCATGTGAGGCCCATACCTTAAATTTGTTAGTTTGGTTAGTAAAACCCATTGAAAAAACCTTGAGTGTCAGTATGTGAGGGCCTCTCTAGACAACTTGAGATTAGTGGCATTGGCTTTGCACATTTACTACTGGGTCACCTGTATTTTCACACCTAGTGAGAACAATGGGGGGAGTCCATCAATGGACTGAGGAAATGTCTTTTAGGCAGTGCGACGGTAAAACAGAAAGCTCTTTTGGGAGCTTTCTGGTTTACTGTCACCTTTCTTTAAACTGTTGCCTGTGATTTATATAATCAATAAGGCTTCGTTTAAGTGGTCGTAACAGAATGTTTTTACTGTATACTCAGTTTACCCATCATTTGTACTAGTTAAACAGTGAGTTTAATCGTTAGGGTTCATTGTGTGAATTATTATATTAAGATTCAGCACAATAGGTAAAAAGTGTCTGAGACACCGATTTTTATGTCTCTATGATGTGTGATTTAGGGACATATAGATATTACAATATCTCCCTGTTTGTCCATATATCTGTCTGTGTCATAAAACCTCAACATTGCCTAAAACTTGTGCACTGCTGGACATATCATGACTTTCATAGTTGGCGTGTGCCTTGCTTGGGTCGAGACCTTTCTGACCGTGCCAACATGTTTGCTCTTGTGACCTTGACCGACTTTTCTAAAAATTTAAATGCTTTAGATATAACTCTTGTACTATTGGAGATGGTCCTTTTATATCTAGCATGTGACTTGCACATGTGTAGACCTTTCCAACAGTGCCAACATTTTTTGCCATTGTGGCCTTGACCTACTTTCTAAAAATCTTCAAATACCTATAACATTTGAACCAATAGGCATAGGTTTTCCATACTTGGTATGTAAACTTTATGTGTATACTTCCAACCATAAAATATTGTTTAACCTTGTGACCTTGACCTTACTATTTGACCTACTTAACAAAAAAGTGGGTTAATCTAGACTATATCTACTATTGCATAAGGGCATTTTATACTTGGAATGTGACTTGGTTGTGTCAAGACCTTGTCTGGCCTTGCCAACATGTTTGCCCTTGTTACATTGACCTACAGGTTTTTAAACAAGGGCCACTATGGCCCTAAATCGCTCACCTGGTAACCATGTAACCATGTACACCGTGTGACCTAGTTTTTGACCGGGCATGACCCTCATTCTAACTTGACCTCGATTTCAATGAGACAAACATTTTGTTCAAGTTTCATGAAGATTCAATGAATTTTGTAGTCTCTAGAGTGTTAACGAGGTTTTTGGATGATTTGACCTAGTTTTTGACCGGACATGACCCACATTCAAACTTGGCCTAGATTTCATTGAGGCAATCATATTGATGAAGTTTTATGAAGATCCAATGAAATTTGTAGCCTCTAGAGTGTTAACAAGGTTTTTCGACAATTTGACCTAGTGACCTAGTTTTTGACCGGACATAACCCATATTCGAACTTGACCAAGATTTCATTGAGGCAAACATTTTGATGAAGTTTCATGAAGATCCAATGAAATTTGTAGTCTCTAGAGTGTTAACGAGGTTTTTGGATGATTTGACCTAGTGACCTAGTTTTTGACCGGACATGACCCACATTCAAACTTGGCCTAGATTTCATTGAGGCAATCATATTGATGAAGTTTTATGAAGATCCAATGAAATTTGTAGCCTCTAGAGTGTTAACAAGGTTTTTCGACAATTTGACCTAGTGACCTAGTTTTTGACCGGACATAACCCATATTCGAACTTGACCAAGATTTCATTGAGGCAAACATTTTAATGAAGTTTCATGAAGATCCAATGAAATTTGTAGTCTCTAGAGTGTTAACAAGGTTTTTCGAAGATTTGACCTAGTGACCTAGTTTTTGACCGGACATGACCCACATTCGAACTTGGCCTAGATTTCATTAAGGCAATCATATTGATGAAGTTTCATGAAGATCCAATGAAATTTGTAGCCTCTAGAGGGTTAACAAGGTTTTTCGACAATTTGACCTAGTGACCTAGTTTTTGACCGGACATGACCCACATTCGAACTGGACCTAGATTTCATTAAGGCAATCACATTGATGAAGTTTCATGAAGATCCAATGAAATTTGTAGTCTCTAGAGTGTTAACAAGGTTTTTCGAAGATTTGACCTAGTGACCTAGTTTTTGACCGGACATGACTCACATTTGAACTTGGCCTAGATTTTATTGAGGCAATCATATTGATGAAGTTTCATGAAGATCCAATAAAATTTGTAGCCTCTAGAGTGTTAACAAGGTTTTTCGATAATTTGACCTAGTGACCTAGTTTTTGACCGGACATGACCCACATTCAAACTTGGCCTAGATTTCATTTAGGCAAACATTGTGACCAAGTTTCATCAAGATCCAATGAGATTTGAACCTGCTAGAGTGTTAACGAACAATTGTGAACGGACGGACGACGGACGACGAACATCCAGCGATCCTAAAAGCTCACCTTGGCACTACGTGCCAGGTGAGCTAAAAATCTTAAAATGCCTTTAACATTTGAAAAGATTTGCATAGGGCCTTCATATCTGGTATGTATTTTCCTTGTGTTGATACTGGTACCTCTCCAACCATACCATTTTTTCATCTTGTGACCTTTTGGCCTTGATGTTTGACCTTCTTGTACACCACCGAACATGCTGCTGACTGCAGACATTTGTGTTTCACAAACACACTCTTGCTAGACCCTGATCAGAGGGCTTCTTTAAGAGACCTCTGATCTGGATACATCCTGTTAGCGTTCACAGGTACACTCTTTGTAAAGAATGAGTATACTTGTGCTAGGGCTCAATGGGTTGTAGCAAAATTAAAGGTAAAACTGAAAGCTTCTACGGGAGCTTTCAGTCTGTTTTAAGCAGTAACCTGTCATAAACACTGGAAATAGTTAAAATGGCTTTAAATCTGAACTTGTCCATCAGGCAAAGCAGATCATTTATTGAACTGCTTATACATTGAAACCCCTCTAAACTGGAACCTCTAAATACCGGGAGACTCGTTAAAACAGGAAAAACAGTTGGTCCTGTTTCTTATCCTTCTTTATTTTTACCCATTACACCATAAAATTAATACACCTTTTTATGTCTTTGGTTTAATCTTACACTGAAGTAAATAGTTAATAAATACTAGCAGATGATAGCTTAAAACAGGTTGAAAGAAAAGCAGAATGTGCCTCAAGGCTCATTCTGCTTTACTTTCAACCTGCTTTAAGTGATCAGCTATCTTCCATACTAGAAACAAGCTATGGGTTAAAACCCCTTTAAACCAGAACTTTTTGTTGTCTCCACACTTGTCCAGTTTAGAGGGGTTTTACTGTATTAGGAATCGAAAGTATAATAACACATATTAATATATCATAGTTATTTAATAATATAACAAAAAGATTTATTTGACAAAAATTCAATTCATTATTAGACAAAATCATTATTATATGTAACCATATCACCAGACTTCCGAGGCAGCTCAAGAAGAACACAGTTATCGGAGACACACACCTGAGTAAGAGTGATATGAAATATAGCTGACCAAATCATTGTCAAGCAGGGGTTTAATTACTGTACAGTAAAACCTCTCTTTTACGGCCACTAAAATGTGTAAATTATTAGGTGTTATCAACACATGAATGTTTAAAGCAAGATGACAGTAAAGCAGAAAAATTCTTTAGGAGCTTTCTGTTTTACTATCACCTTGCTTTAAGCTGGCACAGGTCTTTCATACACTATTTTAGCCTTCCTTTCAAGGGTCATAATGGACAGGTTTTACCGTATCTGTTTGTGGCATAGATTGAAAGTGTGAAATCAACCCACAAATTAATGCAATTTCCTTTTGGCTGCCATGGTTCCAGATTTCAACTTTAAATCTTTGCATGCTTTGTATTTTTTTCATCTCATACAATTGTTGTTTGCTGCTGTTCTAAAAATAGAATTTTAAAAACATTACTTTTCAAAACAGGGTCAGAGTGTCAAACAGTTTGGATCCTGATGAGATGCCACATTATATGGCATCTCATCAGGATCCAAACTGTCTGCAAAGGTTATCATGGTCTCATCGCTAGCATGCTAAGACTTAATTCAGAACTTCCAAAGCATACAATACAAGAAATACAGTCAAACTTCAATATCTCCAACTCGATTTAGTTGAACATACCTGTATTTCAAAGTTTAAATGTGGCTAAGCCACATTTTAACTTTGAAATATGGGAATGTTTGACTTAACCCAGCATAAAATAAATGCAATTACTGTGTCTCAATATCAGTTAGTTTGGGTTAAGCGAGTTTGAGATCTCCAAGTTCCACTGTACATAGGTTAGATATGATGGAAATTGGCAAAGTGGTTTTGTAAGAGATTCTTTAATTAAATAAAATACTAACAACATATACACAGGGTGATCAAATAAGCTTAGTATGAGTACATTTTGCTTAGGATTCATAGTAAGAACCATATATTACGACCATTGAATGAGGTTTATTTTTTAAGACATATGGCCACTAAGAGCACAATGAAAGTAAAGCAGAAAGTTCCTACAGGAGCTTTTGCTTTAATTTCAACTTGATTTAAGCTTTTATTTGTTTTTAATATCATTTATACTTTATAAATCAAATATTGTCACTGGTTTTCTTGGTCACAGAACAAGGAAGCTTTCATTTTCTGACCTCCGGCACGAAGGACTTACAGGTGTAAGTCCTCCGTGCCTCCATAATGCTGCTTAACCCATTACCTCATAGATATGCATTACTCCATAGTTACACGATTTAATGCATTTGATTTGTTCCTCCTCTGAAAAAAAATAGTTCCTTTTATACACTAATGAATATGTATGGTAAGAAATATTTTCTATATTCTAGCACATGATAGCTTAAAGCAGGCTAGTAGTAAATCAGAATGCACATTAAGGTGCATTCTGCTTCACTTTTAAGCTTCTTTAAGTGATCACCTATCTTCCATTCTAGAAACAGGCTATGTGGTAATGGGTTAAGTGATCACCTATCTTCAATACTACAAACAGGCTATTGAGTAAAGGGTTAATAACTGTAAAATTCACTGATTGTCAGCGTTTAAGATTAAACACATGCTCAATTTGTCCAGTCGAACAAGTATTAAAAACAAGAATTCCGTGACATTGAATGTCTCGCCTAAACAAAGAAGCAATCTTGATACTAATGTAATGGTTACTGCAATGTTATAAATACTCAATGGGCACATCTTCACTTGGTAGTGATGCATCATAGCAAGTTTTAACCCATTCCCCCATAAATGCGCCTTTAACGCCTTTAAATTATTCCTCCGCTGATGAGAATAGTACCAATTTATACAATCATGAACATGCAACATAAGATATAGTTTCTATTTTCTAGCAGATGATATCTTAAAGCAGGCTGAAAGTAAAGCAGAATGCACCTTAAGGTGCATTCTGCTTTACTTTCAACCTGCTTTAAGTTGTCACCTGTCTTCATAACCAGAAACAAGCTATGGGGTAATGGATTGAAACAATTCCAACATGCAGATGAATACAAATAGCCCCAACATGGAAGCATAACACTGAAATTTGATGTCTCTACCATCTATTAATGAAGTTATGCCAATGGAAAACCAGGAAAACCAATACCTTAGTCTCGCTGTTGTTGTTTTGTAAAGCAAGACAAAAATAACCTGTTCTTAGACAAATGGCACTTGCCCTTACTTATTACAAGCAGCCATTTACTAAAGAAGCATGGGGATCTCTTAACATAAAGTATTGTTTATTGTAGAACCAATCTTTATGAAAGAAGTTCAAACAGATTTGATCAGATTTGTTATTTTATGTCTATTTTAACAGTACCGGTATTTTAGTCATATCACGACGTCCAGCTAACTACAGGTGGAGGAAAACCCCAGAAGCCCTTTATGCATATGTATATAATGGTACAGTAAACCTTCATTATTACAAACCACTAAAATTAAGGCTATTTGATTGCATAAAAGGCAGGTGATAGCTTATGCTGGATAGAAACTTATGGTGGATAAAAACATTAAGCAGTCATAAACAGAGATAAACATGCTTCTTTACTGACTGGCCACTCTAACACTGTACACTATAAGCTCCTAAACCTCTCTCACCCTTCTCCTGCTATTAGGGTCTATTGATGCTTTTTGAAAAGTGTTGACATAGATTAGACAGCTCCTAAAGGATCTATGGTTGGCAATGTATTCTTATAGGACCTGTCAGACATGAATCTGAACTCTTTTGTTGGGGAAAAATATTTTGTTTCATTAGCCAATGTAATAGTTCAGATTACAGATGTTCATAGTGGGCGGAGTTTAATAAATGAATATTCAGCAGAGGAAGGGTTATAATAGGTAGGTAGGCAACTAATAGCTAACATGTACAAAATAGTTTAACAAAGATATAATTATATCCAAGTTTCAATAAACATCTCTTAACAAAGTCTCTCTTAAACAAGTTACAAATATACAACATATGATATCATACTAACAACTGTCAAATCATTGCAAGGTTTTTCTTAACATATATCACCATAAAGATTCACACTCATATAAAATTCCACCAAACAATTACAAAACCATTGTTGAGTTTGCCTGTCAACATATCAGTTATTCACAATCAATAATTACACTCACATAAAATCCCACTTTAAAATGAATAAAATGTAAATAATTTAAAACTGATCTGTATCATGCATAAATGACGACGTATTTTCAAGGAAATGTCTAATCTACCGGTAAATGGCATTGAAAGACAAGCGTTTTAACAACAGTTTCATGAAGAAACTGGTTACTTAATTGTCTTTGACATATCAAAGTTTAAACCTTTCCTCTTCAGCCAAAAGTTTACAGCCCATATCTATATAAAACCGTGTTTAAGGTATATGACTATTTGAAGCAATATGAAAGTGAAACAAAAAACTCCTGTAGAAGTTTTCTGCTTCACTTTCATCTTACTCTAAGCATCCAATTGCAAGTACATTTCATTTTGCTTAACCCATTACCCCATAAATACACCTTTTAATGTCTTTATTTATTCCTCCACTTAAGAAAATAGTTCTAATTTATAAGTCATGAATACATGTATATGCAACATAAAAAATATATTTCTATATCCTAGTAGATAATAGCTTAAAGCAGGGTGAAAGTAAAGCAGAATGCACCTTATGGCACATTCTGCTTTACTTTCAACCTGCTTTAAGTGGTCATTTATATTCTATACTAAAAACAAGCTATGGGGTAATGGTTTAAGTCACCTGCTGTATTCAACACCATCATTGCATGAATACTTATTTGTGGGACTACGTGTATATGGAGACATAGGTAAAGACATACTAAAATGACTCTGTGGTGGAAATGGTAGAACCCTTTCCTCCACAAAAATCACTTAGAATGCCTGAGACTATCTACTTATCTTTTTAACTTGCTTCCAGCAGTATATTGCCTTTAACCCTTTCCAACATAGCATATCTCTAGTATTGAATGTAGGTGTCCACTTAAAACAGGTTGAAAGTAAAGCAGAATGCGCTTTAAGCGCATTCTGCTTTACTTTCAGCCTGCTTTAAGCTATCATCTGCTAGAATATAGAAAATATTTTGTATTATACATATTTATGAATGTATAAATTGGAACTATTTTCTTCAGGGCAAGAATAAACTGAATGCGCTAAAAGGCGCTTCTATGGGGGAAAGGGTTAACACAGTTACAGAGTGATGAGTTGTATCAATGGCTATGGAGGAATGGGTTAAATCATACGAGGGCTTGAGACAATGTTATCTTAGTGTTTCAGAACTAAATAAGTCTGTCTACTGGTAAACAAATGAGGAAGAACTATTGCTTTAATTTCCAGTAACAATCCTGACCTATTGATTCCATGCATTTCATTAAAACAGAAACAAACTTCATAGACTGACTTGAACAAATAGATTGAGTGCCAACATATAGTGCTCTTGATGTCAGTAATTGCTGTAGGTCTACACCTTTTGTCACTTCAGCCAAAGGTACAAGTATTCTGTTTATGACATTTATGCACACTTAATAGTGTTCTTTACATAATAAAACATGACGAGTTTGGAATAAATCCATTACAACTGACCTGCATTGGTTCTACTGAAACCTACCAAGGATACCATTTAAACCACAGTTTTGAATCTAATACAGTAAAACCTCTCTATTAGGACCGCTAGATTAGGTTAATTACTAGGTATTAAACAAGTGACTGCTTAAAACAAGGTGACAGTAAAACAGAAGGAGCTTTCTGTTTGACTGTCACTTTGCTTTAAGCTGTCATCTGTCTTTTATAAATCAAAAAGCCTTCCTTTTAGTGGTTGTAATAGAGATATTTTACTGTACACAGCATATACTACAAGTACATACAATCAAATATATGCAAAACCATCAATTAAAAACAAAATACACATGGCTGATTAATGCACAACTACTGGGAGCTTCCTACAATCTATTTCTTTTCTAATACAGAATGTTAACAACCTTAGACTTATAGTTCCTGAACATGGGCTTAAATGTACACTCAGTCTTGTGTTAACCACCCCTAATTAAAGTAGTATGATGATCTCTAAAGACAGGTGATTGCTTATTGCATGATGAAAATAATGCAGAAAGCTCCTACAGGAGCTTTCTGCATTATTTTTATTATGTATTAAGCAACTATCTGTATTTAATACTGCACATTGGTCTTCTAAAGAATGGTCACTTAATATAACATTTACTGTTACGTCTTTATGGCTTTTCTCCTTTCTATACATCTGTAATCAGAACTTCAATCCTTCCTTAAGCACAGGCCAACGCATTCAAATTTACATCGTTCTATGGATACAAAATGGCTTCTGGCAATAAAAGCATTAACTTCATTAACACTATAACTGCATCATATGGTTTTTAATATATGTGTGTCCAGAACTCGACTTATCCATATGCTATCTCGTCTCATCTGCGATTTCTCATATCCATACTTTTTTTTGTTACAGTCAAAGCATATAGCACATTTTGATTGACCAGCAATGGCCTATGGAATATTGCTGGTCCCCTGATTTTTACTGCCAAGCTGAGGCTGGGAATCAGTAGAGGACTTTCTCGATCTGCTGTAGCAAGCCATGTAGCTGGTAGTAGGTAGCTTCCTTACGGAGTTCCTTCAGAAGCTGTCTTTCCCGCGGCAAGCTGTCCATATTCATGCCCCCATCTCTCAGGTAGTTCAATACATACCTTACAATGAAAATAAACCTCTCTATTATGACCACAATGTGAAGTTAATTTTTTGTTGTTTAAGAGTGGCTTAAGTGGCTCCTTAACCCTTTCCCACATAGAAGCGCATTTTAGCACATTTAATTTATTCCTCCACTGAAGGAAATAGATCCAATTTATACAGTCAAGAATGTGCACCATTAGAAATACTTTCTGTATTCTAGCAGATAATATCTTAAAGCAGGTTGTAAGTAAAGCAGAATGTGCCTTAAGGCACATTCTGCTTTACTTTCAACCTGCTTTAAGTGGTCACTTGTTTTCAAAACTAGAAACAGGCTATGTGGTAAAGGGTTAAAGCAAGATGAAAATAAATCAGAAAGCTCCTTCAAGAGCCACTTGTCTCTAAAATCATCACTTGATGTTCTTTTTGTGGTCATAATAGGGAAGTTTTACTGTACACATAGAATGAAAATATATGCAGCCCCTGAGTCCTGTTAAACACCTTGTCTAACCAGAGAATTGAAGCTAAAAGCAAGTGTGTTCCATGGACAAACATACAGAGAGGTCAAGTTCTTATTGCCCCTCCACTATCATGAATGTGGCATTAAAATACCCTATCCCTCAACAAAGCATATATTTTACAAAGGTACAATTTGATGACTCTTAATTCTCACATATGTAGAGGGGGATAAAGCATAATACATGTAGCATTAATACTCGTAACATTTGGCCTGATTCCTATAAAACCCAATTTGATCAAAACACTATCTTTACCAATCAGGTTTGGTATACAGTAAAATCTCTATTGAATTAATCTCAGAATATTGGTACTAAACTTAATACTTTCTGCAATAGTTTTACTCTGCATTTAAAAGTCACCTCATCACTTCCTACTTGTATGTTGTTCAAGAGAGGTCATACATTACAGATTTGATCAAATGACTATTGTAAATGCATTTTAATCATGTCACTGTGGAGAATATCAAACAAATTGCATTGAAACATAAGAAAGCAGGAACTTTTCACTTTTAGTCCAACTTGTTATCTTTGCAAACAGCTAGTGGCTGGATACGAAGCCAAATAAATCAGCCTCTCAATAGAATCTATACTAACAAGCACTCTGGATACATTATCAAACAGGATTACAGGATTTCTGCGGAGTATAATCACAATATAAAACATTGAATAAATCATCATTGAACACCTACCTGAAGTGTGTTCCATCTCGATCTATAAACACAGATCCATCATCCTCTTTCTTTATCTCATGTCTTCCACTGAACATAGCTGCTAACATGGAGTCGGACTCTCTGGTCAGGGTAAGAAATGATGTGGTAAACACATTACCTCCTACATCTAGCTTCACTCGACCCTGAAAATAAAACACCTCTTCCTCAAATATCAAACAAATATCCTTTTTTTTAGGGGCTGTCTGAATTATTTTATTCTGCATTTAACCCTTTACCCCATAGCCAGTTTCTAGTTTTGAAGACAGGTGATCCCTTAAGCAGGTTGAAAGTAAATCAAAATATGCCTTAATGTGCATTCTGCTTTACTTTCAGCCTGCTTTAAGCTACCATCAGATTGGATACAGAAAATATTATGGTACATATTCATGACTTATAAATTGCCACTATTTTCTTCAGTGGAGGAACAGATTAAAAGTGTGAAAATGTGTATCTATGGAGTAAAGGGTTAACACCACCTGTAAAAGAGAACGCTAATTAATTTTATATTGAATGGTCACATAATACAGCTTTGACTTTACTTCCCATCTTACTTAACCCTTTGAACCCTAGTCCCGCATATAGGCGTCCTTTTCAAACAGTGCACATGTGAATAATACACTTGTCCTATGCAAACAGTGAAGACGCAGATCAGAGGGCTCCGAAAGGAGCCCTCTGATCAGGGTCTTCACTGTTTGTCATAATGCCAACCATTGACAAAAACAACCCTTAAAAGTCAGAAATGGACTAGACTAAAATGGAAACTGGAACTGTCCATTTAACGTTTTAGGGAGGAAAGAGTTAAACCAACCATATGTCGTAAACACGATGGAAAAGATTACAGGATAGGACATATAAATTTACTTTGTGGATACCGGTATCTGCAATAGAGCATTTCTGTACCAGGAAAAATGCTAAGAGTGCAGAAGATTTGCTGAAAATAATTTGTGGTTGAAATCAGTTGAGCTGTTGCAGGGTGATTCAGTCTGCTGTGACTGCACCAATAACATGCTTTTTTTTCCTAATCAATTTTAGAAACAATTCATTGAAACAAAATCTTGTGTTTGGTGACCATTCAATGAACACACATTCAGTCATTAAAAACAGGAGGAAGCTCAATGCAAAATAATGTTACGGTAAAAGCATATTTTGGAAACTTTCTAAATTATTTTCTTTCTTCATCGAGTTACCACCTTTCCTTCACACAAGTGCCTAAATACGCCTTTGACCATTCCTCTGCATGAGTCGCTAAGGTTTAGATAAATGTACCTAAATAAAGATCCATTAACTAGGTGTTAAATATAGATGGTAGCTTAAAGCAATATGAAAGTACACTACACTGAAGACTACGGAAGAAAGAATTATACCATAATGTAGCACTCATATGAAACAGTATGTCAACCCGCACTCAACATACTTAACCCATTACTCCATAGATGAGCCTTTTTCCACATTTAATTTATTCCTCAACTGAAGAAAATACTTCCATTTTATACAGTCATGAAAATGCATTATAAGAAACATTTTCTATATCCTAGCACTGTCGCACATGGTAGCTTAAAATAGGCTGAAAGTAAAGCAGCATGCGCCTTAAGGGTTATTTTGCTTTACCTTTAACCTACTTGTAAGTGGTCATTTGCCTTCAAAACTAAAATCTTGTTATGGAGTAAAGGGTTAAAAACCAATCAGACCTTCAAACAATCTCTACACCTCTGCACAAGAATTTTTTTCAGGCCATACTTAAAAGAAAGATAACTTTTTTTGCTTTTGTTCCACTATCTTAAATAAGTAGAAGTTCACGCAATCTGCACCAAACAATTCCATAGATCATTGATCCCTGATGAAGTGCTGGTAGATATATTGATTACATAAACCAGTTATACTGCATCTGCTCTTTTATTGCTTTACTTCAATTCTTACTTCAATTCAGTAACAGAAAGGGCATATCTCTTTTCCGCAGTCTTTCTTTCATGTCTATCTATAGGATAGGCACTGGACTTGTCCATCTTAATTTTGCCCATTTACTAAAATGACTATGTATATATCTAGGATGGAACCAAATTTGGTTGAAATCTTCATTCATGATTGATCCACACTGCAGTATGACATCCAATACAAACATGTATATACTTACAAAATCTCAGCCAGAACACACACACATGTAAATCAATCTGCATAAATCAAACCAACAATATTGAGACATTAACCCTTTAAATCCTAGAAACGCAATTATGCGCCCTTTGCAAACAGTGAACCTGTGAAGAATACACTCAAGTCTTATCCTGTGCAAACAGTGCAGATCCTGATCAGAAGGTTCCTAAAGGAACCCTCTGATCATGGTCTGCACTGTTTGTCATACTGCAATACATTGACAAAAACAACCCTATTAGTCAATAATGAAGTAGACTGAATTGGAAATTAAACTGAATTGCTTTAATAATTAGTGTTCAAGGAGGGAAGAGTTAACTCTTTAAATCCTTTGACATTATTGTCTGCATATTGTCCAAACTTGACTGGTTTCTTTGCTTATGTTAACAGAACATGTACTAATCAGTTTGGATCCTGATCAGATGCCAAGTTACGCAATATATGATGTGAATCCAAACTATTTGTAATTAAATTTGCCATTGAAGTTGCCAGTAACGCTTTGAATCCCATGTTATATTGCTGTCTGCTAGACTGCTAGATCTACTGTTCCAAAATCAGAAATTTCTCTCCAAAAAGTTTCAAACAGTCTGGATCCTGGTAAAATGGTGAGTTACTCTGCTTCTCGTCTGGATCCAAGTTTGTTTCAAAGTAATTACTGCTTCACATTAGTATGCAAAAAGTTATATAAAGATCTAAAATTCTATACCATAATGAACCAAGTACCTTTTCTACCTGACCTTTACTTACACAGCCTGTTTACTCTGAACACCCTTTTCAACCTGGTTAAAAATCAAAATTGTTATTGCATAAGCTAGACACTATCATTATTATAGGCAGTCATTAAACCTCGTTCAGTAATAGACACAATATTGTTCATCCCCCGTCCCTTATACATAAAATGTACTGACATCACTGACAATTCCATAAAATGTGACTTTGTGTGACCATCTTTGACCTTTATTTTCTCCTTTGTGTTTCCACCAAACATTATGTTGAGAATAAAACCATCTCAGATCTCTTCAACACAGGGTTAGGTGAAGACATACTACAGGAGCCTTGTAGATCTATGAAGTAGTTGTTGTTATACCCCACTCTATGCAATCAAACCTCTATAAACCAAAGCTTTTTGGCTTAGTAAACAGTTCCAATTATTAATGAACTGACCAATGATTGAAGAGTTTGGAACCAGGTAACTGTTTGATTCACTATGCAACTTTTTTAATCAGTGATTCAAGGTAAGGGGTCAAATCAACTTCAACCTTAAACATCAAACCAAATCAAATTTACATGACATTGTATATTGGTTTATACATTGGTTAAAAAGTGGCTTGTTAAAGAAGGACAAACTTCAATAGAGTTCCAAGAGAGATATAAATCCTATCTATATGCATCTGCTACTGAATTATTACTAAACAAAGTATTGATCACTGTGAAATCACAGCTGTAGTAACCCATTACCCCATAGATATGCTTTGTTATGTCTTTAACCCTTATCCTGCGGTGATGTCGTCTGCTTCGAAATTGTCGTCTGCAAAGTTTGTTAAATTTAGATTTATACATTTTTTAAGTAAATAAACCTAAAGAAGAGTGTCAAACAGTTTGGATCCAGATCAGACACAGCGTTACGCGGTGTCTGATCTGGATCTAAACTGTTTGCAAAAATCAATAAAGTCGCGACCAGCAGGCAAAGGGTTAATTATTCTTCCACTCAAAAAATAGTTCAACTATAAACAGTCATGTTTATACATGTACATAATAATATTTTGTATACCCTAGCAGATGGTAGATTGAAGCAGGCTGAAAGAAAAGCAGAATGTGCCTAAAGGCGCATTCTTCTCTACTTTCAACTTACTTTTAAAAGTGGTCAAAACAGAAAACAAGCTATGGGGTAAAAGATTAATGTTCTCGGACTGGTACTGACTGGAGGGCTTCCCCACATGAAAATTCTGACCCCTCGACTAGGATTCGAACTCACAGCGCTGAGGAGCTTAGTGGTGTAACCACAGTGACTATACCACTAGGCCACGGAGGCCCCTTAAACAGATGTAAACAAATGGAATACTCTTTGGCCAAACATGTAAAAGATTTGCCAATATATTCATTGTTCTTACCAGCTGGGCTCTGCTGGATTGTAATATACATTATCAGTTAGTAGCAATCTATCTAAAATACTGTAAACAAGCAATGAGGGAAGGGGTCAGGTCATGTGGAATTTTTTCTCCCTCTGAATGCATCTTCAAGCCTTACACAGCTGTAGCCCTGCTGTAGTCCAAGAAATGCCAAACTAAGACAACATTCAGGGTTCCAGATAAGAGGGGGTAAACTGAACTAATCCAACAATTTCTCACTCATTTTAGCACCAAATACTATGGTGTTACTACTCATTAGAATCGTCTCGAAGAGACGATTCTAATGAGTAGTGACACCATAGGTTTTAAAGCAGAAATAAAGATTTTAATTTTTGAAATACTCCCCTTATCTGGAACTCTGAACATTAATGTCTCACTATACTGAAACAAAGATGGTTGGCTGCTATATCGTCAAACTTTCAGTCAGTATGAAGTTAAAATATTAATGATTGCACTGAATATGTTCAGCTGTTTGTAATTCCATAATATGTGACTTTGGGTGACCATCTTTGACTTTATGACCTTTGTGTTTCCACCAAACATTATGTTGAGAATAAAACCATCTCTTCAACACAGGGTTAGGTGAAGACATACTACAGGAAGATCTTGTCTCGAGATCTATGTATACAGCAGCCACTGCAGTCTTTTACAGAGGCACAGGTAGCAACTCAATGCAGAACAAAATTGATGCAGAAAGCTCCTGTATGGGCTTTTTGCATTTAGTTTCAATTGCATTAATTAAAATAATCCCTTTCACTTCCTTAATGATGTGAGCACCTGCCGCACACAGTTGTTGTCATATCATTATTTACTTATATTATTGAATATTATTTGTCTGCTTTTACTAATAAAGTTTAAAATTGTGTGTGGTTTTTGACTTACAGAAACATTGGTATTAGTGTCAATCAGTTGGAATCCTGGTCAGATGTCACATTATCTGATAAGGATCCCAACAGTTTGCAAGTGTCGATACTGTCGGCCTTGGCAATAAAAGGGTTAGGCAGCTACTACTAGTAGTCCAACTTCAGAAAACAACAAATTTCATTGATGAGTGGCTGCTCAGTACACAGGATAAATTAACTTTCTAGCTTTAGAGCAAAATCTAAAGCATTCCAATGTTTGCTAATTTACAGTTTCGGTATCATTTATTTCTTATAAACAGTTTGACATGGCTACTAAAAAGTAAGAGGGTATTACTTATCTAAAGAAAATGTAGAACTATTTTACCTTGAACCAACAAAGAATTATGTATCGATGTGTGCTAAGTAATTCCATATGAATTTGTTCTATGTTCCAGCTATATAGGGTTAACTCTTCTGTCTGGGCATCTTACTTTCCTCTCTGAAGCTGCAAGTCTAGTTATATCCACGAGAAATATATCAAACTGGTCAACGTTGCTGATGTCTAACGGTCTAAGAGATGACAATTCTATCCACTACTTTTTAACACAAGTAGGATTACCAGATATCAAATATAATTCTTAAACACTGGTTTGATATGTACAGGATTAATTCTGTTGGTATCTTAGTTGACATCTTCATTCCATGTTCCATACAGTGGGCAAATCTCTCAACCACATAATAAACTCCAAGTAGATTCTATATGTCCACACTATCACTACATGTTGCAAGTTTAATCCTTTATGCTGTCAACTAATGGGAGAAAATTCAACTTCTTAATACAGAAAGTCATGGCTTCCAACCCAATACATGTACAATCTTTCATAAAGGAACCCTGCTATCAGAATGTAGTAACAAGATGTTTTTGTGAAACACTATGCCCCCTGATGGGACCATATGACCTCTAAATGACCATGACCTTTGTCTGACATAAACCAACTTGTACTGAGCTCAAGGACTTCTGCAAAAGGTACAGTTATCACAAAGGTTAAATTCAGTATATTCCATCTCAAAATGACTTTGACCTTTTCTGACATGACCAAAGATATACTGAACTCACATGCCAAATATGAAGTCTCTATCGCGTTCAAATTAGTTCCAAAGTTCATAACGGCCAATATTTAATTCAGCTTATTTAACCTTTAAATGACCTCTAAAAGGTCTACATGACTTTGGTCCTTGTCAGACATAACCCATATTGTACTGAGCTCAATACCTCCTAGATTTTAGTACACATGCCAAATATGAAGTCTTTATTTTATGTAGTTCTAATGGAATGGCAAAAGGTTAAAATTGTGGACAGACATTTAAACAAACAGGACCACAGACAGACAGACAAAAACAATATGCACCCTGATCTTCAATCCTGGGAGCATAAAAACAAAATAGCAAGGCTCAAGATAAAAGGGAGTAAACTAGACACCGATGAATCTTATAATGTGACTACTTATTAGAAGCTTCTCTTTAAGATGATTATAATGAGTAGTCACATCATAGTGTTTCCTGAAGACATAAAGACTTTTAGAATTTGAAAAACTCCCCTTATCTGGAGCCATGAAATAGTTTATACCATCCAAAGTATGACAACAATCAACAAGTAATATGAAAGAACATGAGCAGCACCTTGAGACAAACCACCAGTCAATTGATGAGAACTTGTCTGTGCTTTAGACTGCAAACTTTACCTCAAGTTCCTTTTAAATACAAGAAACAGTTAGAACATTCTACAGAAGAATTTTTTATACAGTAAAGCGTGTGTACAACGGCCATCTGGGTCCAAGGTTATAAAGCGTTTGAGCTGAGTCTGAGTGTGTTCTGAAGCATTTGATTGGTCAGATTTGAGCCTAGGCTCAAATCTGACCAATCAAATGCTTCAGAACGACTTTAGACTCAACTGAAAAGCTTTATAGCCTTGGAACTGGGACATATGGATATCTCTAATGATAGGAACCTGCTAAATGCATAACTTTTGTTATACATGCAGCCGTCACCTACATGCCAGCTAGGCGACAAACCCAATTTCTATTGCATTACCAATTTAACTTTCCCTTTATAGAATTGTTCAAGTGTCTAAGACAGGTGGTTGTTACAAGCAGGCTAAACTTTGGTGATCGATTTGTGCTCTACGCTCAGTCTGCTCTTAGCAGCTACCTGTCAAGAAGTGAAAATACTTTCTATGACTCTCCAATGGGATATGGTAGAAGAGTTCAAAGGTACTCAATATGATGTATAGTAAATGTGTGAGAATTTATTGCCATAAAGGAAAGGACAGGTTATACTGTACACATACTTTCAATATTAAAATACAGATGTCAGATGTTTTGTTTTTTGGTTGGTTTGTGCTGACCTTTTATGAGACAACATATACAAGCCTAGGTAATGGTAAAGCTGGCAGGCCGACTAGCAAACAAACTGAAATCACTGAGATTCAATTTAGTACCAATTTGGTGGCCAGTGTGTTTTATGATATAACCTACGTCTGACGATCTTTGTAATGGTAAAATGCATCTGTGAATTCCACTTACCTGCTTTGTTGGAATTGTTGGGGAAAGGAATATGCATTAAATATTGTGCATACCTATGCAGGAACCTTTTTGCAACCCATAACATAAAACAATTTTATTCTAAATTGTTTATGTTAACCGCGGCCTGGCAGAAAAGATGAAGAAAGTAATGTGTCACACAGGAGAATATGATTTTGTAGAAATTATTAATATTTCAATAGGAATGGTAACATACTGTCAAATCAGTGAACAAACAGTTGAATGAAGATGCATAGAGTGTCTTTTATCTTTTTGAACACTATGCACTATTTTCACAGTTAATAAACTTGCAATTTCTTTAAGAAACTATCATTAAAGTGTCAAACAGTTTGGGTCCAGATAAGAACCAAGCAACTCTGCAACTCATTTGAATCCAAAGTTTTTGTTATTTCCCTGTGCAAAAAGTTAAGAGTTGAAATTTTAATGGCGAACAAAAGTGATTCTAAAAGCTTTCTGCTGGAGATTTTTTAATTACTTTTGGCATGCATTAAGCAGCTGATCTGTGTCCTTCATCACTGTATGATCACGTAACATGATAGGTTTAACAAAACTATATAAAACTAATTCGTAAATGTTTAGAGTTTAGTACTAAAATAAAAGTAGGCCTAAATGTATTAGCATATTGCAAAAGAACAGAAAATGTTTCCGTTGTAACATAACAATTATAAAACACTGTTAACTATTACTGTATAAAAGTTTGTACAAAATGATCATTTAAGATCAATGTTCAAATATTTGAAGAAAAGTACAAGTAGTTGGACATTTGGATTGAAAATATGTTCTGGCAAATTTCTTACAATAGGTCCCAAACACACACTTGTTATACTCAAAATACAACAAGAGGGCCATGGCCCTTAATTCGCTCACCTGAGGTCATTGTGCCTTAGTGTAATAGACAAGACAACATTTTAATATAGCTGTAAATGGAATTATCTTCCAGACAAAAAACCCATGACAAATTGGAATAACTTAAAAAAATATTGTTGGCAGAGTTATGGCCCTTATCCATGACACTTCTTCTTATCAAGCTACATGTATTTCCATATGATTATTTATTGCCCATTCTGCTTTACTTTCAACCTGCTTTAAGTTATCATCTACTAAGATATAGATACCATTTCTTATATCTTACATTTTTATGACTGTATAAAGTGGAATTATTCTCTTTTGAGGAGGAATAAATTAAATGCGTAAAAAGGCATATGTATGGGGTAATGGGTTAACATCAGTAGAACTGGAGTTATCTCAAAGACAAGAAAATATGACACTGGGAAATAACTCAAAAATGACATTGACCTTTGCAGAACATGACCTAAGTTATAAAGTTTCTAACTTTAACAAAGTTATGGCTAAGATTAAAGTTGTGGACTGACAGACAAACAAATTGACAAACAGACAAAAAAAGCAGACAGACAAAAACAATATGCCCCCAACTGCAGGGGCATAAAAAATGTAGCAGACAACACCATATGCTGCTGTTATAGGTGAACCTCAGCTGACCTGAGTTCAGTTATGTAACTCTGCCAGTAGGAAATGTGGCTAGGGTCTAACTCTTATAATGCTGAATTGCTGTCTGCTATACATATATTGAATGTGAATTATGACCTAGATATTCAACCGACCAGAACCATTTGAACAAAATAGGTAAAGGACATTTAGAAGTGTCACCATGCCAAATATCAAAGCTCTGGTCATATCAGTGTCAGAGAAGAAGACATTTGAAATTTTCACTATATAACTCTATGTAAAACTGTGACCCCCGGGGCGGGGCCAATTTTGACCCCAGGGACATAATTTGAACAAACTTGATAGAGGACCTGTAGGTGATGCTACGTGCCAAATATCTAAGCTCTGGCCCTTGTAGTTTTTTACAAGAAGATTTTTTAAGATTTCCTTATTTTTTCACTTTGGTTGCCATGGCAACCAGAGTTCTGCATTGTTTTTAATTCTTTGAACAAATCTGAAAGAGCTTGACCCAAGGAACATTTCTGTAAAGTTTGGTTGAAATCTGTTCAGCGGTATAGGAGGAGATGTCATTTGAAGTAATTGTTAACGACGACGGACGACGCACGACGGACACAGGGCCATCCCAATAGCTCACCTTGAGCCTTTGGCTCAGGTGAGCTAAAAACAGAAGATATGTTGTTTTATTTGTATTCTTTTAGTGATATACATTCAACTAGTGCCCAGCAACTATTAAACCTTTTCTCTCAAAGAAACGCCTTTTCACACCTTTACAGGTCTTTATTACTCATTTATAGTGTCTTTCCCTGCTCGTATTTTGTCCTAACAGGCAGCTAAAGGAAATATTTCCTGGTATCTGACAGATGGATGCTGAAAAAAGAGCAGAAAGCTCCTCCATGATGTTCTGCTTTATTTTCAGTCATAACCAGCTGTCTTAACAAGTTCAACTGAAAATAAGTAACATGTATGAAGGAAATAGTGAGTATTACTCTTATGTTGCACTTTAAAGCAGGTGTCTCTCTATAAAAGATCTCCAAGTATCTTGAATTAATCGCTGTGTTAACACAAGTTGATTGTATTGCCTATATCATTACCGGTACTTTGTACTAATGCTGTCCATGTTTTAGACCAGTGACTTGAACCATTTCCTCTACAAAATCACCTTAGGGTATTTCTACCTGCTTCGCCACAACTAATTGCAACAAATGAATGTTCACAATACAACTTAAAACGAGAAAATAAAATTAAAGAAGAAAGCTCCTATAGGAGTTTTCTAATTTATTTTCATCTTGTTTTAAAGCAGCCACATGACTTTTAAATGCAATTATACAGGTCATGTGCATATTTGGCTATGGAGGAAACGGTTCAACAATGGATTCAACAAATGTGGCCATAAAATATATACTGATTCAAGGGCTGCCATAAGTTGATCATGAAAAATCCCAAGATTATTAAATTTTCCATTTTTCAAGTGTGATTACTTGAAGCAGGTTGAAAGTAAAGCAGAATGTGTCTTAAGGCAATTTCTTCTTTATTTTCAACCTGCTTTAAACTACCATCTACTAGGATAAAATCTGAAGAATTTGGAAAATTCCGAAGAAATGGCAGCCCTGCCCTGTGGTTCATGGAAATGTTTTGGATTGCTCTGTGTGTAATGATGGTGTTTACACTGTGACTGACTTGGCGTAGAGCATACTAAAGTCTGTGAATATGTTTTCAGATGTCTTCATCGGAATTTGCTCTTTGCAAAAGCAACAAGCTTTAACCCACTTCAAAGCAAATAGTATGAAACCATCCAAAAGAATACAGCCATCCAACATTTTTCATCCAAAATATTTCAAACATCCAACATTATTCATACATCCAATTTATTTCATTAGGGGAATATTAGTTAACAATAGAACTGTTCTTCACTATATTTTATTCTCCTTTTTTGGGCTGAATGGATTCAGAAATGCTAAACGATATGGGCAAATTATAATACCAGCTGTATGGAAAACAAATCTGAGTGAAGGACAGTTTTTTCTATGAAAGAAACATCAAGAAAGGCTTCCGTAGGAATACACACACAACAACAAGTATTATCCATGTCCCGTTACTATGGAAACCTTCCTGTTAAGCTTACCTCTCCCAGCTACTGCTATTTAGTAGGGTTTGTGATCAATGCAATATTAGAGTGGTATCCCCCACCCTACCCACTTAAACATTGATTGTATGACCACATGTCACATGACTCTCCTCATTTGTCTTGTCTAGCCCACCGTCATCTGCCGTGTTGTTGACGCGATCAATTTTCAGTAATTTAATAAAGAACTCACTAAAAATAAATTTTCAAAAGAGGACATATTTCAACAAAATACAACCAAGAGGTCCAAGACCTTCAAATATCATATTTTTGTTTAAAGTAACAACGATTATCTGATACCTAGGACAAATATGGCTCTATATAAGGTGAAGTAACCTAAATCTCTCCAACACTTTGTTGCTTATGTTTTAACCATGTCATGTTATGACTTTTCATCGAATTGTCTCAAAAGATGAATCTAATGAGCAGTTATATCATAAGGTATCTAGATGTCAGGACTGTGGTTTTTGAACTCATCCTATCAAAAGCCCTTACAGAATTCTGTCAAAACTTCAATAAAGGAGACTGTTTACTTCCTATGCATTTGCAGTGTTGAATTTTATGTCAAACTTGGGTCAGGAATAAACACTGTAGCTAATTTAATGCTTCCATTGATCAGGAATACGACCTTCCATTATTCAGTCTCTTGTTATTCAACTAAGGATTCTTTTTATCCATTTTGCAAACGTGATGCTGTATAAAAGACAATTTATTTTTCTACTATAAAGTCAACTTTCAATTATACTTTATGATTACTATGCAATATTTTTTCTTCAAATTTGCTCTCTGAAGGAAATCTGTTATGTCTCATTAACTATAAAAACACCTACTGTATACCACATTTAACCCTTTCCCCCATAGAAGCGACTTTTAGCGTATTTAATTCATTCCTCCGCTGAAGAAAATAGTTCCAGTTTATACCCTCATGAACAATTACCATTACAAATATTTTATATAGCCTAGCAGATTTTAGCTTAAAGCAGGCTGAAAGTAAAGCAGAATGTGCCTTAAGGCACATTCTGCATTACTTTCAACCTGCTTTAAGTGGTCACCTGTCTTCAAAACTAGAAACAGGCTATGAGGTAAAGGGTTAAACAACGTAAATTCCTAAAGCTTAAAGCAGGTCGAAAGTAAAGCATATAAGGAGCATTCTGTTTTACTTTCAGCTTGCTTTAAACAACCATTTGTCTTAAATGCTAAAAAGCCATTGGGGAAAGGGTCAAAGTGTAATACTTTTTCATTAAATTTAGAGCTTTTTTATAATTGTTTGGTAGATGAGGTGTAGGGACTTTAACCCATTACCCCATAATATGCCTTCCAGTATAATCTATTCATCTACTGAAGAAGTTAGTTCCAATTTATACAGTCATGAAATGTATCATAAAAAATATTTTCTATATCCTAGCAGAAAATAGCTTAAAGCAGGCTGAAATAAAAGCCTTAAGGCGCATTCTGCTTTACTTTTAACCTGCATTAAGTGGCCACCAATCTTCAATACCAGGAACAGGCTATGGGGTAATTGAAAGGGAGTGTTTAAATAGGGGTATACAGTAAACTGAGTGTAAACAGCTTGGCTCCTGATCAGATACCACAGTATTTGACATCTGGTAAAGATTCAAACTATCTGTAATGCCAGTTACAGTTCGAACTCACTTAAATCGATTGTACCAGTATGTCATAATTATGTTGAATTTAGCACTTTCAAATATGGGTATGTTCGAAGTAATGTGAGTTTGAAGTTTCGAGTTTGACTATATTTCTGAATTTGCATGATAAGTATTGATTTGGATATTATACAAAACAATAGGATCTCATACAGGATCACATAAAAGACAATACTCCACTAAATTAACATGACTTTAAAAAATAATTATATAGATAGATAAAGCATCTGCCAAACAAATTAAAAGAAAAGAATACAAACTTAGGTTCATTGTTTTCATGTTGTATGAAAGCGTGTTTACCTCCTGTGTTTTATGCAGTTCCTCCATACGAGTGATCTCGTCACGCAGCTCCTGCCACTGCCGACACACTTCCTCTTTCTCCTTCTTCATGTCACGTTTGAACGTCTCCTTGTCCTTGTACAGTTTCTTCTGTTTCTCTCTCAGCTCTGTCTCTTGTTTTAGCAAAGTCTCAGCTTTATCTTCCAACTCCTTCTTTAGCTTCTCTAGAACTTCCTTCTGTTCTGTATTCTCCCTATAACATACAGTTAAGACACTTTATACCCACTCTGCATACAATGCAATATTAGGCATACAGCATGAAACAACTAGGAGCAAATTAGTATTTGCAGTTTAGTCCTATTTATGTTCTTTTTAGAGTCATACTTTCATCGAAACTTCATTCTTGACCATAAAAGCAATCATTTTATCAGTTCATAAATACTTTTGCCATTCATTAGCCCATTACTCCATAGATACACATTTTTACCCCTTCAATCTATTTGTCCATTGAAGAAAATAGTTCTACTATATACAGTCATGAATATGTACCATAAAAGATATTTTCTATATCCTAGAACAACAGCTTACAACAGGCTGAAAGCAAAGTAGAATGCACCTTGTCAAGCTTGAGGTGCATTCTGCTTTACTTTCAACCTGTTTTCAAAACTAGAAACAGCTATGGGGTAATGGGTTAACCAGCTGCTACTTTTTACAAAGTACCATGATTCTTCAAAGAGCGACTGCTTATCACAGGTTTGACTATTTCCTTAGTGGGGAATGTCTTTCTCTGGATTATTACCTGTGTAGGGTGCTGATTTCATCCAGTTTGTCTGTAACATAGCCCTCTAACGCCTCAGTCACTGTCTTGTACTTGTCTCTCATGCAATCCTTCAGATTCTCAAGTAGCTTTTCTGTTGAAATAAACGGTACAGTTTAGCCTAACCATTTTTTTCTTGGATATTGCAATGAACTCTCCCTATGTACTAGCTGGAATATTTCATTTTAGATATGCAAGGGTGATTTAAGGATACTACAATGTTATTTCAATACAGCAGGACATTTCATATGTAGGGTTTCAGATAAAAGAAAGTGAACTGAACAAAATCGATATTTACTCACTCACTTCAGCACCAATCCTATGGTGTTACTACTGTAACGTTTTTGCCTGGATAGCCAAACTCCTAATATCTAGAAGTATCGATATATATGGTTTTCCTCAGGACTACTTGTCCAATGATTAAGAAAATAAGCACTAAGTACAAAGTCTAAATAATTAAAGAAATATCTACGATTTTTCTCTAGGCTATTTGCCTTATGATTACATATATACAAATGTATACTAAACTCAAATGAACAGCAATAAATTTAAGACAACACGTTGATCACAAAATGAAACAATATCTTTGTTCTATTTGCTAGACACTTAATCTGTCTAGGTCTACAACTCTATATACCACCTGCCTCACTTAGGCCTATCTACAAGATAACAAATAGAAGCTATCTCTGCGAAGCCTAGACCTATCTACTATATGGCTTCAATGAAGCCGTCTAGATACCCTCTAGATCTACCTACTGAGGTAGCCTCAATGAAGCTGCCTCAGTGAAGCTTGTTCTGTAGAATACTCTACAACCCTTAACTAGACGTATCTGCAAGTTTAGGTCTACCTAATATCTTACTAATTAATAGGACAACTGCGATCTGAGCAGCACGGTAATAGACTGATTCTAACTCTCTCAATAAAGCGAGGCTTCCTCGAGAAGGAAAGAAAACTACTATTACTTAAATATAACTCAAAATCCCAGTGTGTACTATTGCATAGATGTGGTCAGCTTGACGATGAGTGCAGAACTGACTAAACTGAACAAAAACCCGCTTATATACTACCTGAATGTGTCGCCACCTAGCGGATCTCCGATAACTGACGATGACTCACGGACTTTACCGACCTTACCTATTCTGTGATCAATGAGCGTCTATAGAGTTACAATGATTCAAACGCGCAAATAAGATATGCGCACACAAACGATAGGCTGGGAGACATGCATTTATATATAACATTCTAATATTTGGTAATGGTGATCTTAAAAGACATTTCAAAACGTCAAAGCCAATACTAACCAAATCAGTTGTTTCAATGTGTTTCTTTCGCGTATAAAAACAATGGACCGATTAAATCAAGGGAAACAACTGTTGACAAAAACTAAGAACTACATCTGCTATTTTCATTACACTACTCATTAGAATCGTCTCTTTGAGACGATTCAAATGAGTAGTGACACCATAGGGTTTAATGTAAGAATAAAGATTTTAGTTTTTAAAATACTCTCCTTATCTGGAGCCCTGATGTGCACTTGGAAACAGTGCAGATCTTGATGAGATCTGCATTATGTTAACACTATTTACCAATGTCCACTTTAGTAAACACTAACCTTAATTGGGTTAACTCATTAACCCCTAAAACTTCCAATGGAAAATTTCAGCTTCCAAGTAGTCTAGTCCATTTTCATCTATTTAGGGTTGCTTTTACAATAAATTTCAAAATAGCAATCAGTGCGGACCCTGATCAGATTGTTTTGTAGAAGCCCTCTGTTAAGAGTCTACCCCGTTTGCATTGGAAAAATTTAATCTTAACAGTTACACTGTGTGTAAAACATGCACAAATGCATCACTGGAGTCAGTTGGGTAACATTTCCTTTGTAGCTTTTATTATTTTGTTTAAGAAATTTAGTATACTTGCCAAATATGATATGCAAAAATCATCTGCCTCAGGTGATCAGATTTAAGGAGCTGTATAAACATTACAACATCCATCATATAAACATGTTAGTAAAACATATTTATCAAACACCTATCTGCTTTAGAAGAAAGAAGCATATCGGATATTTCTAGAAAAGTATTTTAGGAATCAAGCACATTAAAAGTAAACAATAGCTTTAATTTCATGTTGTTTTCACATAACATAAGTATTTTACAGACAAGGAACTTTTTGAAAACAGCATAGCCCAAACTTTGTAAACATTTAGTAAATTATGAATATCTATCATTAGAATAACTGTAGTTCTAGTGAATCAGTTTGGAGAAATCTAAGTAAATCTCATCACTTGCATCTAAAGTCAAACCAAAACTAAAACTGGGTCTACCCCTAATCTTTGAAATGACTGAACTGCAATGTATCACAATGTTTGCAATTTGTCCAAATCCCAGTGATTTCACCCCTAATAATTACCCAGTCTAGCATCAAGATCCTCCTCTGTTTGCTCTTCGTCCTCCACATCATTGTTTTCTGACACGTCTTCCTCACTGCCTATTTCCTCTATCTGTACCTCATTGCCACCATCACACAGGTGTATACCTGGTTCATTGGAGTTCTGCAGTCTCTCACCACACTTACAGCAGCAGTCCTGATACACAAAACAACAGAAACTTTAAACTTTTGTAACATAAGGACTAAGGAGCCAGCAGTATCCCCGACAGTTACCCATCCAAACACTCAACAATTTGACTTTACAAAGTCTACTTCCTCAGTCAGACTGTAGGAGTGTTAACATATACAGTAACACCTCTCTATTATCGAATGCGGGTCAAAACGGCCCAAAACCAAAACGGCCCAACTCATAAATGTATTATTATACAATATTAAACAATATAATATAATAGTTTTGTTTACACATGATTATGCAGATCAATATTTATACAGATTGCATTAAGTATCCACCTGCCTTAAACACCCAATAATCAATACAGTTTGGTAGTCA
Organism: Gari tellinella; assembly: GCA_922989275.2. NCBI lineage: Eukaryota > Metazoa > Mollusca > Bivalvia > Cardiida > Psammobiidae > Gari > Gari tellinella. The sequence goes on from OV277860.1 coordinate 86,667,603, forward strand.
TGTCTGTAATTTGGATAACTCTAATAATCATTACAAACAGTTTGGATCCAGATGAAATTCCACCTCACTGTGCATCTCACCAGGTTCATTGGTAAACCTTTCTGCATGTATCTAGAAGATATTATCTTCCTTTTAATTATATTTTTGTACACATAGTTTTTTCTATAAATTAACTCGATGTTCACCAATACTATAAGTGATTATTTAACTTCCGAATGCGGGTCAAAACGGCCCAAAAGTGGGCCGTTTTGACCTGGGCCGTTTTGACCCGGTGTAGCAGTCAATTCTTTCCCCCCTCAAAAGTTTCCCCGGGGAAAGAATTGGCTAGCCAAAACCTTCCCCGGGGAAAGAATTGGCTAGCCAATTTCTTCCCCCGGGGAAAGAATTGGCTAGCCAATTCTTTCCCCCCCTAGTCAAAAACTTCCCCGGGGAAAGAATTGGCTAGCCAATTCTTTCCCCCCCTATAATTTCGCAAGTGGGATACTTTTAGCTAGCTAATTCTTTCCCCACCTTAGTTGAAACTTTCCCCGGGGAAAGAATTGGCTAGCCAATTCTTTCCCCCCCTATAATTTCGCACTGTAGGATTTCTTTCTCACTATCTGGCGGAATTGTATGGTTTGACTATCTTGGAGGGGGGAAAGTTTTGGCTAGCCAATTCTTTCCCCCCTATCTGACAGTGTGCGAAATTGTATGCTTTGACTATCTCGGAGGGGGGAAAGTTTTGGCTAGCCAATTCTTTCCCCCCTATCTGTCAGTCTGCAGAATTGCAACATTTGACTATCTTGGAGGGGGGGAAGTTTTGGCTAGCCAATTCTTTCCCCCCTATCTGACATACTTTGACTATGTTGGAGGGGGGAAAGTTTTGGCTAGCCAATTCTTTCCCCCCTATCTGTCAGTCTGCGGAATTGCATCATTTGACTATCTTGAAGGGGGGAAAGTTTTGGCTAGCCAATTTTTTCCCCCCTATCTGTCAGTCTGCGGAATTGCATCATTTGACTATCTTGAAGGGGGGAAAGTTTTGGCTAGCCAATTCTTTCCCCCCTCTCTGACAGTGTGCGGAATGGTATGCTTTGGCTATCTTGGAGGGGGGAAAGTTTGGGCTAGCCAATTCTTTCCCCCCTATCTGTCAGTCTGCGGTATTGCATCATTTGACTACCTTGGAGGGGGGGGGAAGTTTTGGCTAGCCAATTCTTTCCCCCCTCTCTTTCAGTATGTGGAATTGTATACTTTGACTATCTTGGAGGGGGGAAAGTTTTGGGTAGCCAATTCTTTCCCCCCTCTCTTTCAGTCTGTGGAATTGCATCATTTGACTATCTTGGAGGGGGAAAGTTTTGGCTAGCCAATTCTTTCCCCCTTATCTGACAGTCTGTGGAATTGTATGCTTTTACTATCTAAGCGGGGGGAAAGTTTTGGCTAGCCAATTCTTTCCCCCCTATCTGACAGTGTGCGAAATTGTATGCTTTGACTATCTCGGAGGGGGGAAAGTTTTGGCTAGCCAATTCTTTCCCCCCTATCTGTCAGTCTGCAGAATTGCAACATTTGACTATCTTGGAGGGGGGAAAGAGATAGTCCAAGTATACAATTCTACAGACTGTAAGATATTGGGGGAAAGAATTGGCTAGCCAAAACTTTCCCCCCTCCAAGATAATGAAAGGATGCAATTCCGCAGACTGACAGATAGGGGGGAAAGAATTGGCTAGCCAAAACTTTCCCCCCTCCGAGATTTTCAAAGCATACAATCTGCACACTTTCAGATAGGGGGGAAAGAATTGGCTAGCCAAAACTTTCCCCCCTCCGAGATAGTCCAAGTATACAATTCTACAGACTGTAAGATATGGGGGGAAAGAATTGGCTAGCCAAAACTTTCCCCCTCCGAGATAGTCAAAGCATACAATCTGCACACTGTCAGATAGGGGGGAAAGAATTGGCTAGCCAAAACTTTCCCCCCTCCGAGATAGTCCAAGTATACAATTCTACAGACTGTAAGATATGGGGGAAAGAATTGGCTAGCCAAAACTTTCCCCCCTCCAAGATAGTCAAAGTATACAATTCCACAGACTGACAGACAGGGGGGAAAGAATTGGCTAGCCAAAACTTTCCCCCCTCCAAGATAATGAAAGGATGCAATTCCGCAGACTGACAGATAGGGGGGAAAGAATTGGCTAGCCAAAACTTTTCCCCCTCCGAGATAGTCAAAGCATACAATCTGCACACTGTCAGATAGGGGGGAAAGAATTGGCTAGCCAAATCTTTCCCCCCTCCAAGATAGTCAAAGTATACAATTCCACAGACTGACAGACAGGGGGGAAAGAATTGGCTAGCCAAAACTTTCCCCCCTCCAAGATAATGAAAGGATGCAATTCCGCAGACTGACAGATAGGGGGGAAAGAATTGGCTAGCCAAAACTTTCCCCCCTCCGAGATAGTCAAAACATACAATCTGCACACTGTCAGATAGGGGGGAAAGAATTGGCTAGCCAATTCTTTCCCCCCTCCAAGATAGTCAAAGTATACAATTCCACAGACTGACAGACAGGGGGGAAAGAATTGGCTAGCCAAAACTTTCCCCCTTCCATATATAGTCAAAGGATACCAAACCACATACTGAAAGAGAGGGGGGAAAGAATTGGCTAGCCAAAATTTTCCCCCCTCCTAGATGGTCAAAGTATACAATTCCACAGACTGAAAGAGAGGTGGGGGGAAAGAATTGGCTAGCCAAAACTTTCCCCCCTCAAAGAGAGCCAAAGTATACATTTCAACAGACTGACAGATAGGGGGGAAAGAATTGGCTAGCCAGAACTTTCCCCCCTCCATATAACGTCAAAAGGATACAATTCCGCAGATTGACTGAGAGGGGGGGAAAGAATTGGCTAGCCAAAACTTTCCCCCCCTCTGAATTGCGAAAATATAGCGGGGGGGAAAGTTTCAACTAGGGGGGAAAGAATTGGCTAGCTAAAAGTATTCTCAATTATGAGTTTTTAGGGGGGAAAGAATTGGCTAGCCAATTCTTTCCCCGGGGAAACTTTTGACTAGGGGGGGGAAAGAATTGGCTAGCCAATTCTTTCCCCGGGGAAGGTTTTGGCTAGCCAATTCTTTCCCCGGGGAAACTTTTAGCAGGGGGGAAAGAATTGGCTGTTACACCGGGCCATTATGGATCTGGGCCGTTTTGACCCGTCGCCCTATTATGACCACTAAAAAGAAGGCTACTTACAGACAGCCCTCCTTCAATTACTTTTGTTCTACATTGAAGCAACTTGCATTTTAAAGATTTATGCTCAAAGTGTGTGTGCAAACACCACTAAGTTCCCAACTTTTCTCCTTTATGCCTCAATCAAACCCTATGATGAGGCAACTTATTGGAACTGTTTTAGTTGTAATGAGTAGCCCCATTAGTTTGGGGGAGGCCTAAGGAATGAAGCTTTTGAAATATTCCCCTTAGCTGGAGCCCAACACTATACTAGCTGCACAGTACAGATTTGACTAGAGTTGAAAATATGAAATCCCTTGCACAAGTGCATTTCGAGTTTCTGCTGTTTGTCTTAAATCCCTTGCACAAGTGCATTTAGAGTTTCTGCTTATACCTTAAGAGCTTCAGTATTGTTCTGGTTCTCTCTTCTGCAATGCCATTGATTGTGGGATCCCCGAGACTGACGCTGTCCCCGGCCTCTTGGTCTGGATGGTCCAGGACCCTGAAAGAAGTTGAAATACATACGGTATATGGTACTGTGCCCCCGGTTTAAATACATCACTGATACTTATTTATAATTTTAAAAAAAAATTAAGATAGGTTTAGCGGGGCTGAATCAGGGTTATGCAGTATTGCAATTTGACATCTGATCAACATACAAACTGTCAAATTTACTTTTCGGGATTGTTTCTCTGAAAATATGCAGAGCTGTTGTAGCTGTTGGCATGCCTGTGCTAAACACTCACAGGACAGCTTGGTACAGAATCCTCCACCTTGATATGCGGAGTTATTATTGAATATTGAAATTGAGCAGATGATAATTTTGAAGAAGATGTCATATTTTCTGAGCTCTATCAGTTTACACTCTTACCTGCCAGACAAACCCAGGGCCGTTATTTGGTGGCATCATGTTGTTATTGTATGGAAATGGTGGTCGTGGATGTCCAAATACTTGCCCCCCATTTCTGAACATCTGATTGTTGCCATAGTGACCGCCTGGGCGCCAAGGGCCCTGCCACGGACATCTCTGGACATTGTGCATGTTTCTGCCTGCAAACGGGTTGAACTGTTGGTTTTGAAAGCTCATTCTACGAGAAAACAAGGAGATAGCCATGATGACTCACTTTGACAGGCCTACAGATAAGTTAAACTGCTTTTTGGCATATTGCCTATTAAAGGGGGGTAATCAGATAATGACTCCATAAGTGTGCAGTAAACCACTCTTATACAGTCCATTCCCTAATCAGATACGGAAGCAGCGCTTAGCTAAGACACACAGTGCATATACAGATATCTGCCTATATATGTTTCGCTACCCTGACACTTTCGCACCTTGACGCTATCAGGGCATTTCGCAACTAACTTGGTTTATTCCTCCGTGCCTTTATCCAATATTTACGTGATCTCTGGATCCAAACAATTAAAATTAATTATGTTATGTTATGAATTACGCAAAGTGCTGGTAGCGAAACTTCTTTATAACAAATGTAACGAATGTGGAATAAAGAGTTCAAAGGTTCTGAAAACAAAACACAATGCAAAACGTTACAGTCAACTTTTACTTTCTCTTGATAAAGACTTCCATAGAACCGTTGATCTACCCCTTTAGAATGCAACCTTTATGCCGATGCTTACTATGGGTTTGTTTGCATGCATGCTTGCTTTGTTGCTTCCGAGGGGTTAACAGTTTGCTGCCTGTGACGAAACACGGCGATACCGGCCGTGATAATTAATTAGTTAATATCTGTACTAAACATACTTTCGGCAACATAATTAGCCTAATCATCATTATGACTTACAATTGAAATTTTAACCCCTTATTTTATTATATTCAATTAATCTCTTCATGCATTAATTACAAACAAATCAACAGAACACAAAGAAAATACATGCGATAATGTGTCGATCTATTTCGTGTACAAGCACCTGTATACATACAATAAAAAAAATTGCCCTTACATCTCATTTATTTGGCCTACCTGTGTTAAGTAGCCACTAAATGATAAGGTATGACTATCTCCAAAGAAAAGTAATATAAATGGTGTATGGGTTGATATATCTTGGATTCCACGGGTCGTACATATATGCAGATGTTTCGCTACTCACACTTTGCGTAATTAAGCATCATTACCTCGACAGAATATTTGATTTAAATTTGCCTACTGTAATATAAAATACAATACATACGGTTTAGATCCAGATCTCTCTTAAAATATCCAGGCATTAACCCACGTACAAAGCAGTATATTCTCTGAAGAAAATCTATTCCGGACGGCTAGCCCACCCTTACAGTGTAGGCTAGACGTCCGAACCGGACGACTAGCCTACACTGTGAGGGTGGGCTAACCGTCCGGTTCGGACGTCTAGCCACTGCCTATTATTAATTAATGACTCACAGAAACTGAACCTACTTTCCTTCCAGACCAGCTGTTATTGGCTCAGTGGTAGCAAGAGCGTCCGCTTGCAGTATGGGAGGTTGTGGGGTTCAACCCCCGGCCCGTTCAAACAAAAGACATACAAATTTGAAGTAGTGGCTTCCATCCTTGGTGCTCAAGATTAGGCTCAGATTTCGGGTTAACATTAGCTATGACTTGTTCGTCGGTGTCAGGCTGGCATAAGCAATCACCTGTTCTAAACTGTCAGTCTGAAAATCACCTTGCATCTCATTTTGAACAGTCGCACGGTTTCGACTGTTAAATTGCATGTACTTGATCACAGGATTCAATTTCGCCTCAGGCTTTTGATCTTTGCCAACCATCGCAAATCCATTTTAGGCGAAATTGAATAAGTTACAAGTTTGACAGCTATGACCTTTATAACCTTTAATTCTTCACGCTGATTGGTCGAGGCATCCAGCAAGGAAAAACGTAAACAAACCTGGGCACAGCTGATGAAAATAATAACAAATTTAAGACGACAAAATATCGACTTACCTGACTGTAGAGGAACGAATCAGCTTGCAGATATAGACAATGGTGCCCGGTTTATGATACGGGCGTAAACAAATATCTTGTTTGATCGGTTATATTGTCTTTTTTTCGCAAAATTTCGAGCAGAATATGGTGCTGTTTGCTCGACGCAGTAACCTTCTGATCTATTTATAGAATATATTGCTCGGTTTATTTCTCGTGTAAAACCGTCGAGTAATAATTATTTTCCGGAAATTTCCGGAAACAAAACAGCTTTTCTGAAAAAAGCGAATTCCAGTGTCGTATTTCCTGTTTCCAAAATGTACGTTTGTTTATATTTGACGCATGCTCAACTTCAACACATGCTCACACATCACAAATGGAAGGTACTTACTCGCTTTGTGCTCGTTACCGTTGATATTAATAGAGAGATAGAGAGAGGGATAGATGACAGCCCTAGAGTGAAAGCCTAAGGGGGACAATCAGACAGAGAGACAGAGATAGAGAGGGATAGAGAGAGAGAGAGAGAGAGCGATTGTGTTTAAGTGTGTGTGAGAGAGAGAGAGAGAGAGAGATAGAGATAGAGAGAGAAAGATAGAGAGACACAGACAGACAGTAAGAGAAGACAGACAGACAGACAGGCAGATAGACATACAGAGGCATAGACATATTCTTAGACACAGAGAGACAGACACCCACAGGGGTCCAGACCCTCACCCCATGGAAAATCCTGAACAAGAAAGAGAGGAGAAGGAAACGCTGAAGAGTTATACTTAAGACATGTAACAGTTAGCTTGGACACGCATCACTTGCTGGATCCGCGCATGATATCAAATATATACTCAAATGATATCCGGGGGTTGGTGGGGGTGGGGATTAGTCTGGTGATCTCATCAGTTCTTTCTTCTCATATATTTAAAGAAAATTTCACAATCTGTATTGTGTGCATGTTAAGGCGAATTCTAATAGATATATCAGGGATAATATATTACTAGACTAGTAATATATTATCCCTGGATATATGTAGAGTTCGAGAAATTTTACTATTACAGTAATACCTCTCTGTTACGACCACTACAACGAATGCTATAATTGATTGTACAAAAGACACATGACAGTTTAAAGCAATGTGCCAGTAAAACAGAAAGCTCCGGTAGGAGCTTTCTGTTTAAGTTTAACTGTCGCCTTGCTTTAAGCAGTCACCTATCTTAAACATCTGATATTCCACACACTTTAATTATCATAATAGAGAGGTGTTACTGTATTGAACTACAGTCTGTTCATTGTGTCTGAATAGTGAATATCGCTCTTTTTGCAACATCACCACCGACTACAACCCGACTGTCTGTTTTTTGTAGATAAATTGTTTACGAGTTTTGTATGTCCTGGAGAAAAAACGTTGTAGACAAGTTCTTCACAATTTTGTTATTATATGTAAGTTAAAACATTTTTTCTGAACCAATTATTTTAGTTGACGCCATGGCTGTTACTAGTCATGCGTCAAAATATGGAATAAAATTCAAACAAATGTAGTGACCTCCATATTGTGTTTCATTTTTCGGTCAACAATACATTAAACTTTAAACAAAGTACAAAATATAAGAAACTCTATAATTTGCAAAAACAATGCATTAACTCTAATGTATGCCCTTAAAGCAAGGTAAATCAGAAAGCATCTAAAGGAGCTTTTAGGAACTTTCTGTTTTACTCTTATCTTGCTTTTAGCAGCCCCTGCCTTAAACAAAATGATACGAACAATATAGTGCTCATATTAATGAGGTTTTACTGTAGGTGATTTGCACTTTTGGCCAGGGAGGAAAAGGTTAAGTAGAACATATCAACATTTCAACCACGTTTTAACTTTGAAATGCAGGTATGTTGGACTTAAGCGACCTCGAGGTATATAAATCCCCCCCCCCCCCCCCACCACCAAAAAAATAAAATAAAAATAAAGATAATTTCGCCTTAGACGAGATTGATTTATTGAGGTTTGACTGTGTTTTTCCCTTCTGTCCTAAATATAACAATGATTACATACAATGTCTATAGACACATGCGAAGCAGTCACGGATAAGTGCTCGAACATATTTCATATATACACATATTAACATTAGCGGGGAGCTTTTAAAAAGTATTAAATTTCAAACTGGCTTATAGAATGGTGTTTCTTAATTAATGCTTTATTAAACAATGAACGACACTTTTCTGTTGTTTTGTTTTTATTATAGTAGGACAGATTTTCCACGCATATTATGCACAAAATGTTCACAAGGACATCGAAAGAGTTGAAACATGCGACTGGTCGCGGACATACGCTTCAATGAATTGTTCTTGCAACAAACAAACTATAGCATGTGATACGGACATACCAAGAATAGTGCCTTGGAATATCACCACCGTCATTGTAAGAAAATACTGTCTGTCTAACCTCAGTGAGAATCTTTTTGGATGAAAGCTGGAGATAATAATCTACAAATGCTATATCTGTCTGAAAATCAGCTTTACAAGATGCAAAGTGAGCATGAATTCGAGCAACTATTTATGAATTTAACACATCTAAAACTTCTAGATTTAGCGCGGAACAAACTAACCTATCTACCAAATAAGATGTTTCAGTGGAACAAACATTTATTACACGACAATCAATTAACTTGTCTAGGGATCATGCTATTGCATTCATTACAAACAGTTGATTTAAGAAACACTAAAATTGAACTAATTACCGACCTTCAAGTAATCGAGTTTAAGGGTTTCGTTGAATCGAGAATTTCGCCTTATAAGACCAGTTACCTTTATCTTTGGCTGCAGGGCAATCCCTTACTATGCGTCTGTGAAAGTAAGGAAATGATAAATATGATATTGCACTATTCAGAGGTAAAGTTTACTGGGTATAAATATGCTTTAAAATGTTCCTACGAGGGGTCAATCATCGCAGTCAGCACAGATATACTACACAAAACTGATTATCTGTGCAAAAGAATCTTGATAATCGTTACTTCGACAATCACAGCAGTAGTCGCTTGTGTTCTTGTGTGCGTTATTACCATTTCCTTAAGGCGGATGCGTCGGGCAACCAAAAACCGAAGTTTGTTCGGATGGTTTGTGAGAGAGCTCCTTTCCGGAAATTTAAGAGAAACTCATTTAGTCGTCTTAGCAAGGTCGGGAAATGAAGAGGACAGAGGATTAATGCAAAATGTAGTTTCAAATTTACACGTTCTCGCAAAACAATTTCTAAAAACGCAAAAGAAACTGATTCTCACAGGAAACGACTTCACGCCTGGGTTTCCAATAGTTAGCGAGGCCTACAGAATGATTAAAGCATCATGTGTTGTTATGGCATTTATGTCGATGTCTTTCTGCAAAAGCAGGTACTGTATGGTGGAACTACAAACAAGACAAACCATTGATACTGATATTTACGGAACACATAGACGAATACTTGATGACGCCATACGTGTTGAAAGTGCTTAAAAGATGTGCAAGAGGACGCCTTGAACAAACAGAAGATGGGGAATGGCTTGTAAGCCCAAGTAATGATAAGTTATGTGAAGCTATGGTGCATCTTGCCGCAGAACAATACAAACACTCACAACTGTGACATTATTTTATTTAAGGGTGTATCAATGTCATGAATTTGGGAACTTTTCAAAGTACATGAAAACACTCTATGATGGTTTTGTATTGAAGAGCTATTTAAGATGAATGAAAAAATAGAAAAGTATACATTTTGGTGAACAACAGTTGGCTCTACGGCCATGTAAAATTTACCGCTTATTTTCCTCTTATTTTGTCCTTTTTAAACAGCCCGCTTCAATAAAACCCATTTTAAATGAAAACAAATATGATAATTTGGTTTTGTGTTATTTATTTCCTATCTATGGTAGTATTTCTTCATACAAAAACTAATTTAAGAAAAAAAAGGCACCAAATGTGAAATTTATAAAGCTCTAAATATCATCGGTATGGTACCTCTTTGAAAATTTTGTAAGGGGCGATAACTCTTTTTACTTTAATAACTCAAACTTTTCAACACTGACCTTTCAATTTCTTTTCATATTTTGAACTGCCTTAGTATGGGCTTTCATCTGGTAGAATATAAGAAAAAGTTAAATACTAAAACTATTTCATTTTCAAACTTTTTTACTTTTTTTCATAAAATAAAAAATCTAATAAAATCATGCCCTATATAAAGCATATTTTTGATATTCAAGGATCCATATTGTTCAAACCTGGTGCCTGCTTTGTCTAAATTTGGTTTATATATGTGGACATACCACCATAGACATGAAATAAATAAAGAAAACCGAAATTAACATTTTTGTTTTGTTTTGAAATAGATTTTACTGAAGCTTGTACTCTGAATGGGTAAAATTTGAGAAAAAAATCCAAATTTGACATACCTTTTTCAAATCGCTGTAGCTCAAAAAAAGGACACCACCATATATATTTTTTTTCATTTTTTCATTCATCATAAATAGCTCTTCCAAAAAAACAATGATAGAAAAAAAGTTTAATACTTTGAAAAAATGGCTCATGACATTGATACACCCTTAACAAAAATGGCTGCAGAACAATTCAAACCTAAAATTGATTAAAAATACTGTCAGAAATTTGGCTAGGTGCCAGATGTTAGTCCGGGGGCCGTACCAGGTCTAGCTGAGATTGGACCGTTAGCTGTGTTCCTGAATTGATAGCTAAGTGCTACTTGTATTAATTAACATTGCTTAGTGCATGGTTATGTAATTAATGTGGCTATGTGGCAGGGTGCCATCAATGTAACTGACTTTGGGTGCAGGTACTATACATATTGCTGAGTGCTTCATAAGAGACTATTACCAGTTATGACTGTGTGCTGATATTTACAAGTATTAGGTAACTGTGCATTAATTGTGGAGAAGATCGGTCAATGAAAATAAAAACTTAGTGTCTGGAAACAAAATTCTGTTTTTTGAGAAGTAGTATCATGTGACCTTTGACTTACTTGCCTGAAATGAAGCTATAATAACCAAATATATTGTACAGAAATGAAAATTGTATTTTAGTTAGAGATTATGTGACCCTTTACCTACTGACATGAACTCGAGGGCTTGGTGCAAAACTATTGTAACTCCCTCACAATTGTGAGGGAGTTACAATAGTTTTGCACCAAACCCTCGAACTGTAATCTCAAGCGATCCCTTGGAGACAACTGGCTCGTGTGAACAAATATTATTGTTTGTAAACCAAAGCGTGACAGGCGGGCAGTGCGAAAAAAACTATGTGTCTGCCACTCAATTGTGGGAGACATATTTACTGGAAAGTTGTTGTTGTTTTCAAAACCACCTTTAACAATTGCTACATGCCTGAAAAATATTTCCCCACATTTTAGGTCGTCTGAATTAACCATGATTCACTCCATCAATACACATTTTATTGTCATTTTGTTCCAAACACGACATGTTTGACGTGTTTGTTAAACTGTGTGAAGAGTTTTGGCAAATTTAGTCTTATGAAAGATTTAAAAAATCTGTGCATCATAATTCAAAGGCAAAGTAAAATATCAATGGGAAAACTGGTTAAATGTCACCTGTTGTAGATTAATGTTATCCATGGAGAAAATATGGTTTTATGAATGCGCTACAGTAAAATCTGTCTCTGCTCGGCATTTGTACTTGTCCATTCAAGGGAGATTTTTAATCTAGAGGTGTATGTAAACTTAAAAATAACCAAATAATTTGGATGATAATACACTGTATGTCAGACAATGATACAAAACCTTTTTAGAAAATAATTTTCAGTTTTTAAAACATAATACAGAACACAACCGAACATAATTATCTTTTATTAGTCACAGTTTACAACAGAGTGTAACAGCATATGATCATGATACAATACATTCAATATGGCAGTGGTAACATGGTGAGTGAAAAAGCACTAAAAGGTCATACCATAGGGGCCAGGAGTTTGGCGAGTGTCAAACTCCGGACTTCTATGGGTCAGACTAGCTCTTATGGGTTATAATATCTTTCAGTGTGGGGGAAGGTGGTAGACTTAAACATTTCGAATAAATGATTTTTTGTAATTTCGAAAGTTTGGTTTCCCTGATAGATATATGGTAGCAGCCAGACACATAATTAAGTAGGAAAACTACATAATCAATAGCACTTCATACGTTTACATTCAGGCATTTAGTTTTACAACATGTACATACTTTTTTGTCACTTGTCATCCTGGATTAGCGTCTGCATACAGGTAGTCTGCATACTAATCAACTTAATTTTGTTGCTTTTCTTTATAGAACAAATTTAATATTTGTGTGAGACAGTTTGGATCCAGATCAGACGCCGAGCTCCTCGCCGTCCTATCCGGGTCAAAACGGTATTCACCAATTAGCCGAATCGCGATTGGCATGACAAGAGTAAAAGCGTTACCGATTATAATAATATAAGAAATACAAATGTACAATGCGTAACGGTGCTATATTTAACCCATTTGTGCCAACGATCCCATATATGAGACATATGCAAACACTGTAGACTCTGATCAGACGCCGCATTATGCGGCGTCTGATTAGAGTCTACTATCTTCGTCCGACGTGTTAAGCAATGCTTTAAATTTTATTATATATGGATTTACATAGTATTTGGTTGGAATCAATTTAGAGCGTTTTGCTTGGAAACTAGGGCATATTAATAAGTAGTGTAGTTCGTCGCCAATATCGTTTAAATTACAAACATTACATTTTCTCAGAGGATGTTCGACAAATGAGTGTCTCCAATGACCTATTTCAATTGGAAAACGGTGGTTACCTGTTCTAAAGTGCAATAATGGTAACCTTAATGACTGTGGGAGGCATTTTAAGTATGGCTAAAAGTTTGTGTTATCTTTAATGATTGAGTAGTTTATGCCTTTAGAAGATGAATTAAGTTGAGCGTTCCAATTTTGGTGGAAGTGTTCAATAAGTCTTTGTTTTACTAGAACATGTATACTCTTACTTTGTATATTCATTTGGTTTAGCCAAATATCTGAGTAGCCTGTTGTGTCAAGAATGCTTTTAATATGATTTGTCCATTTGAAATTATGGTTGCTTGAAAACATGTGCCTGTATAAAAGATGCTATATTTTAGTCTGTTTAGAAAGCAGAGTGTTATTCCAAAACTTAATCATGCGTGTTTTAACAATAATTTCGATTGGAAAGCGAGATAGCTCTGCATACAACATATATATGGGTGTTGATTTTCTAGTTATAGTGATGCGCCTTAAAAAATTATTACAGTGAAATTGTTCAAGTAAATCTAAATTTTCATACCCCCATATCTCACAACCATACGTTAATATTGGAAGAATGGTATTGTCGAATAATTTTAATTGTAGGTCAACAGGTACGAGGGGTGTTCCAAAAATAATGTCACCTGCATCGTGAAAACTTGATAGTAACTCTTCCAGCGTGCAAACAGTAACCATTTCGGAAAGGAGGTGTGTCTTATTAGTATGGGACCGATTTGAACATTGCTTTTTTGCAAAGTTTAAGCCTAAAATCAGAGAAAAAACGAATGCAATATAAAGTAAATAAAATAAGTTTTAAATTTCTGAATTATTTAAATAAATTTAAAGGAATTCAAGTCAGTTTTACCGATTTTCCCTCCGACTTTGCTCCGCCCATCTGAGATATTTATAGCTAAACGGTGTTAATGTGTATTTTTCCTATATCCGTTTATCCCGTTCTATTAATTGTAAACTGTGTCAACTGACATGCAGATTTCAATAGTTTTGCTATGAATATTTGGCTATCAGATTTAAAAAGTTAGTACATATCTATCAAAGGTTTTCCATCAGTTATAATTGCTAACTATTAAACAATAGCCATGAGACTGGAGTGGTTACTGTTTACGTGTGGCCAGGGGTCTGAAGTGGTTACTGTCTATGTGTGGCCAGGGGTCTGAAGTGGTTGCTGTCTACTGTGGCCAGGGGTCTAAAGTGGCTACTGTCTATGTGTGGACAGTGGTCTGAAGTGGTTACTGTCTATCAGTGGCCAGTGGTCTGAGGTGGTTACTGTCTATGTGTGACCAGTGGTCTGAAGTGGTTACTGTCTATGTGTGACCAGTGGTCTGAGGTGGTTACTGTCTATCAGTGGCCAGTGGTCTGAGGTGGTTACTGTCTATGTGTGGCCAGGGGTCTGAGGTGGTTACTGTCTATCAGTGGCCAGTGGTCTGAGGTGGTTACTGTCTATGTGTGACCAGTGGTCTGAGGTGGTAACTGTCTATGTGTGACCAGTGGTCTGAGTTGGTTACTGTCTATGTGTGACCAGTGGTCTGAAGTGGTTACTGTCTATGTGTGACCAGTGGTCTGAGGTGGTTACTGTCTATGTGTGGTCAGTGGTCTGAAGTGGTTACTGTCTATCAGTGACCAGTGGTCTGAGGTAGTTACTGTCTTTCAGTGACCAGTTGTCTGAGGTGGTTACTGTCTATCAGTGACCCGTGGTCTGAAGTGGTTACTGTCTACGTGTGGTCAGTTGGTCTGAGGTGGTTACTGTCTATCAGTGGCCAGTGGTCTGGGGTGGTTACTGTCCACGTGTGGCCAGTGGTCTGAAGTGGTTACTGTCTATGTGTGACCAGTGGTCTGAAGTGGTTACTGTCTATCAGTGACCAATGATCTGAAGTGGTTACTGTCTATGTGTGACCAGTGGTCTGAGGTGGTTACTGTCTATGTGTGACCAGTGGTCTGAAGCGGTTACTGTCTATGTGTGACCAGTGGTCTGAGGTGGTTACTGTCTATCAGTGGCAAGTGGTCTGAGGTGGTTACTGTCTATCAGTGGCCAGTGGTCTGAGGTGGTTACTGTCTATCAGTGGCCAGTGGTCTGAAGTTGTTACTGTCTATGTGTGACCAGTGGTCTGAGATGGTTACTGTCTATATCGGACCAGTGGTCTGAAGTGGTTACTGTCTATCAGTGGCCAGTGGTCTGAGGTGGTTACTGTCTATGTGTGGCCAGTTGTCTGAAGTGGTTACTGTCTATAAGTGGCCAGTGGTCTGAGGTGGTTACTGTCTATCAGTGGCCAGTGGTCTGGGGTGGTTACTGTCCACGTGTGGCCAGTGGTCTGAAGTGGTTACTGTCTATCAGTGACCAGTGGTCTGAGGTAGTTACTGTCTTTCAGTGACCAGTTGTCTGAGGTGGTTACTGTCTATCAGTGACCCGTGGTCTGAAGTGGTTACTGTCTACGTGTGGTCAGTTGGTCTGAGGTGGTTACTGTCTATCAGTGGCCAGTGGTCTGGGGTGGTTACTGTCCACGTGTGGCCAGTGGTCTGAAGTGGTTACTGTCTATGTGTGACCAGTGGTCTGAAGTGGTTACTGTCTATCAGTGACCAATGATCTGAAGTGGTTACTGTCTATCAGTGGCCAGTGGTCTGAGGTGGTTACTGTTTATCAGTGGCCAGTGGTCTGAAGTGGTTACTGTCTATGTGTGACCAGTGGTCTGAAGTGGTTACTGTCTATCAGTGGCCAGTGGTCTGAGGTGGTTACTGTCTATGTGTGACCAGTGGTCTGAGATGGTTACTGCCTATTAGTGACCAGTGGTCTGAAGTGGTTACTGTCTATGTGTGACCAGTGGTCTGAAGTGGTTACTGTCTATCAGTGACAGTAACCACCTCAGACCACTGGTCACACATAGACAGTAACCACTTCAGACCCATGGCAACAAACAGACAGTAACCACTTCAGACCCATGGCCACACATAGACAGTAACCACTTCAGACCAGCTAATTTTTGACTCCCAGAGCGAAAAAAACACATCAAATAAACACTTTTATATAGAAAAAAAAGAAATATTCCCTTGATCTTTTTTAATTCTTTTAAATAATCCGTTTTTTGTGATAAATAATATCATTACTATGACCATTCATACGAGCATATATTTTACAATGACACCGTGCATATAATTACAAGCTAAACTCCAAACAATCGTTAATTAATATAACTAGAATTCCTAGGGTTCCAGATTATTAAAAACATTCATGGATTAAATTGTTTTCTAGGTTTATAACTGTTTTCCCTGCTTAACGCGCTTCTGGAAGTTCTTTAGAAATGTATTACGATTTTGTAGCGATGATCGAAGCCCCGCCCCTAAAATAGAACTTCAGTGGTTACTCCGACTTTAATTCTCAATGCTGGTTTAAAGCAGCCTTCTTCTATTGTACAAATTAACACGGCAAAAATAAATTTTGTATATATTCTTCATGTTTCTCTTCTGTTTTCGTTGAATTCTGCTTAATTTTCTCAAAAATCAACTTCAAAATCAGTCCCATGCTAATTAAGAAACACCCTTTCCGAAATGGTTACTGTTTACACTCTGACGGAGTTACTAAAAAGTCGCTTCCCACTTGCATCGGTGCTCATATAGCGGAAGTGCTTTTGTTCATTTTAATTTGCTCTGCCCTTCAAAATACTCTCCGCCAGCCAGAACACACCTTTTTAGCCGGTCAATCCATTTTTGGAAGCAATTTTCATACTCTTCAATGGGGACACCCATCAGACACTGATAAACAGCAGATCCAAGGGCATTTCTCGAATTGTATCTCATTCCAGATAAATGATATTTAATTTTTGGAAAGAGAAAATAGTCGCAGGGGGGCCAAGTCTGGCGAATACGGAGGGTGCTGAAGGACGGTAACCTTCTCTGACTCCAAAAGGTCAGTCACAATACGTGCCTTGTGAGCGGGTGCATTATCATGCAAAAGTCGGACATACTTAAGTTCTGTTTTGGGGCGGCGACTTATGTAGTAGTTCTTCAATTTTCTCAGAACAACGTTTTTATAGTACTTGCCTGTGACCGTTCTGCCTTTTGGTACCGGAATTTGAATAGCTGGACCTAAATTAATAGTGAAAAAAATAGCATACAAAACCTTCTTTACCGTTCGTATTCGTTTGGCAATACTTGGGCGTCTGGCATTTTTAGTGGCCCATATTCGGTTGGGAACCTTCCGCTTTGGTTCAAAATAATACACCCAGGTCTCATCACCAGTGACCATATTATCAAAAGCCGTTTTACTATATTTTGGGTACATTTTGAGAAGTTTTTTGCCATTGTTACACGCGTCTTCTTTTGCACATCCGTTAACAAATGGGGTATCCATCTTGCATTTATCTTTCTAACTTTTAGGTGTTTCTTCAAAATTGCATGAACTCTTGCTAAAGACAAGTTTGTCATTCGAGCCAATTGTCTTACGGTGAATCGAGCATCAGTTTTGAGGATATTTCGGACTTTTTCTATGTTACCTTTGGTCGTAGTTGTTGCAGGACGACCTGGGCGAGCAGCATCTTTCAGTTGCTGCTGCCCAGCACTAAATTTAGCTACCCACCTACAAACAGTACTGTGAGACATTTGGCCCTCCCCATAAATGTCACACACCTCGCGGTGAATATCTACAGCCTTTATGCCGAGTAATGACCTACCTTTTATATAGGCCCTAATTTCAAGAACATTTTCAGCTCGTTTTCCTGTCATTTTGTGTATAGTCTAACGAATAGGCTATGAAACGATGTACACTGTACCTAGGGCAGTGAACGTGTGGACGAAATATTTACCTGTGTCACGAGCCAGTGATCACTCAATCGACACGAGGTGGTTTTGTGCATAAATTGCACGATTTCCGCGAAATAAAGCACAGATGACATTATTTATGGAACACCCCTCGTCAATTACGGTTATTTAATCTTGCAAATAGTTGAAAACATTGGTCGTATTCGAATCAGGGCAACTATTAGACTTCGAGCTACTGAACACCCCCCTCCCCCCATGTGGGGACTTTTGAACACCATACTTTTCTGAAACCTCATGGTCTTCCGAGTATGTATTCTGTTTTTGTGCACTTTGTACGTTGGGGCTTTACCTTGTCAGAGCAAATTGAAATTACCTCCCCTTTGTGAAAATTAAATTCTGATAGATAATGTAATGATGACTTGTTTTAGTCGCAAAATAGCTGTTCTTCACTGATATCACCATTGTTTTTATGGAGACATAATATCTATCCCAACAATCGATCGAAACGAGTGTTTTCTTACTTTTTACTGAATTATCTCCCCTTGAATATATCAAATACAATAAAAACTAGTTAATTCATTGTTTTATTACATTTAAAGCTTCTTTGAAAACCTAGTTTTTCTTTAAATGATGATAAAATATTCAACTGGGTATAGTGAGGACGTTTTCTAGCATACATTTATTTTATTTTCGCGGAAAATATTGTCTTAAATTATGAAATAACAAAACTACCGACAAAGACTTGAATACAGTTAATAACTGTAAGAAATAAGATTCAGAGAATAACGTAGAAATCATGGATCATGGAAATGGATAGTACACGGATACAGTGCTAAAAAACCTTTTCTAGAGGCAGCCCACCGACCGATACAGTGCTACAACCCTTTTGTAGAGGCGGTCCATCAACGGATACAGTGCTTTTATAGTTATCTAGAGGCAGTCCACCAACGGATACAGTGCTATAATAGTTATCTAGAGGCAGTCCACCAACGGATACAGTGCTGGAAACGGCATATACTGGCGGTACACCAACGGATACAGTACGACAAACGTTATCTAGAGGAGGGAAACTCACGGATACAGTGCTAAATCCCTTTTCTAGATTCGGGCCACCAACGGGAACAGTGCTACAAACCTTTTGTAGAGGCGGTCCACAAACAGATAGTGCTATATAGGTTATATAGAGGCGGTCCAACAACAAATACAGTACTAGAAACATTATATAGATGCGGTCCATTAATGGATACACTGCTAGAAAAGTTATCAACAGACTGTTCACCAACGGATACACTGCTATAAACAGTATCTTGAGGTGGTCCATCTACGAATACAATGCTAGAAACCCTTTCTAGAGGCGTTCCACTAACATAATTATACAGGGCTAAACGTTATCTAAAGGCGGTCCACCTATGGATACAGTTCTAAAAAGCTTATCTAGAGGCGGTTCATCAACGGTCCACCAATATATACAGTGCTTTAAACGTTATCTAGAGGCGGTCCACCAACAGGTACAGTGCTAAAAGGTTATCTAGTGGCGGTCAACCATCATATACAGTGCTTTAAACGTTATCTACAGGCGGTCCACCAACAGATACAGCGCTGAAATGTTATCTAGAAGCGATCCACCAACAGATACAGTGCTTTAAACGTTGTCTAGAGACGGTCCACCAGCCGATACAGTGTTGGAAACGGTATATGCAGGCGGTCCACCAACAGATACAGCGCTAAAAAGTTATCTAGAAGCGATCCACCAACAGATACAGTGCTTTAAACGTTATCTAGAGGCGGTCCACCAACCGATACAGTGCTAAAAAGCAACAAAGAGGCGTTCCACCAACGGATTCAGTGCTAGAACCTTTACAAGAGACGGTTCATAAACCGACACAGTGCTTGAAACCTTTTGTAGAGGCGGTCCACAAACGGATACAGTGCTTTAAACGTTATATAGAGGCATACCACCAACGGATACACTTCTACTAAAGTTATCTAGAGGCATACCACCAACGGATACAGTGCTAAAAAGGTTATCTAGAGGCAGTCCACCGACGGATACAGTGCTAGAAACGTTTTCTAGAGGCATTCCACCAACGGATACATTGCTAGAAACGTTATCAAGAGGAGGTCCACCAACTGATACAGTGCTACAAACGTTATCAACAGGCGGTACACCAACGGATACAGTTCTTTAAACGTTTTCTAAAGGCGGTCTACCAACGGATACAGTACTGGAAATGTTATCTACAGGCGGTCCACCAGCGGATACAGTGCTAGAAATGTTATCGACAGGGGGTCCACCAAGGGATACAGTGCTAGAAATGTTATCTACAGGAGGTCCACCAACGGATACATTGCTAAAACGTTATCTACAGGAAGAACACCAACGGATACAGTGCTAAATACGTTATCTACAGGAGGTCCACCAACAGAGAAATGTTATCTACCGGAGGTCAACCAACGAATACAGTGCTAGAAACGTTATCTAGAGGACATCTTCCTATGGATACAGTGTCAGAAACCTTTTCTAGAGGCCGTCCATCAACGGATACAGTGTTAGAAATACTTTTTAGAGGCGGTCCACCAACGGATACAGTGCTTAAAACGTTATCTACAGACGGTTCATCAACGGAAACAGTGCTTTAAACGGTATCTAAAGTCGGTCAACTAACGGAAACAGTGCTAGAAACGTTATATTCAGGCGGTCCATAAACGGATACATTGCTATGTACAACGTTATCTAAAGGTAGTCCACCAGCGGATATAGTGCTAAAAACCTTTTGTAGAGGCGGTCCCTAAAGGATAAAGTTTTTTAAACGTTGTCTAGAGTCGATCCATCAACGGGAACAGTGCTGGAAATGGTATATACTGGCGGTACACCAACATATACAGTGCTAGGAACGTTATCTACAGCCATTCATCAACATATACAGTGCAAGAAACCTTCTCTAGAGGACGTCCACCAATGGATTTAGTGCTTGAAACCTTTTCTAGAGGTTGCCCACCAACGGATACAGTGCTAGAAACCTTTTCTAGAGGTTGCCCACCAACAGATACAGTGCTAGAAACGTTATCTATAGGAGGTCCACTAACGGATACAGTGCTAGAACCATTATCTAGAGGACGTTCACCAATGAATTTAGTGCTTGAAACCTTTCCTAGAGAGTGCCCACCAACGGATACAGTGCTAGAAACCTTTTCTAGAGGTTGCCCACCAATAGATATAGTGCTAGAAACGTTATCTATAGGAGGTCCACTAACGGATACAGTGCTAGAAACATTATGTAGAGGACGTCCACCAATGGATATAGTGCTAGAAACCATTTCTAGAGGTCATCCACCAACGGATACAGTGCTAGAAACCATTTCTAGAGGTTGCCCACCAACGGATACAGTGCTAGAAACCTTTTCTAGAGGTTGCCCTCCAACAGATATAGTGCTAGAAACGTTATCTATAGGAGGTCCACTAACGGATACAGTGCTAGAACCATTATCTAGAGGACGTCCACCAATAGATATAGTGCTATAAACCATTTCTAGAGGTTGCCCACCAACGGATACAGTGCTAGAAACCTTTTCTAGAGGTTGCCCTCCAACAGATATAGTGCTAGAAACGTTATCTACCTCGTATAGGAGGTCCACTAACGGATACAGTGCTAGAAACATTATCTAGAGGACGTCCACCAATGGATATAGTGCTAGAAACCATTTCTAGAGGTCATCCACCAATGGATACAGTGCTAAAACTTTATTTAAAGGCGGTCCATCAACGGATTCAGTGCTAAAATGTTATCTACAGGCTGTCCACCTACGGATACAGTGCTAGAAAGGTTATCTAGAAGCGTCCCCCAACTGATATAGTGCCAAAATTTATCTAAAGGCCGTCCACCAACTAATACAGTGCTAAAATGTTGTCTAAAGGCGGTCCACCAACGGATATATCACCACCTCTATACATGTATAACCTTTCTAACACTGTATCCGTTGGTGGATCTCCTCTAATTTTTATTCTTCTTGTTTTGGTTGAAAGGGAGGCAATTATCTTACACCCATCATTTTTTTTTATTTAAAGCAACCTTCAAATTGAATGCTTTTCACTTGATAATGTTGTAAAATAACATGTAATTGGCAACAAAGGATTATTGTTCTATTATTTAATACATATTAAAGCATATGATAACACATAAATCAATTTTGATTTTGATGGCAGGGATTGTCTACGAAAATCCCAAAAATAGGTGATTTTGGTTTAATATTTTGACAATTTAACCCCAAAAATCAGTTTTTGGAAAGTTTTATTTATCCTTACTAGAACCATTACACAGTTAAAACGATTGTTTGTCTAACCTGCATATTTGGTGTATTTATATTAATATCCACGTTCACAGTAGGGAAATCCAAAAAAATCGCGTTTTCATTTATTTTTTCAACAATTTTACCCCAAAATACATTTTTTAATGTTTAAGTTATCCTTAACAGTACTATTTCACAATAGAGATGTATAAGTATCTAGCCTGTAAATTTGGAGCTTTTAAATTGATAACCAACGAAACAGTACTGAAATCCCTAAAATTGGCGTTTTCATTTATTATTTCAATAGTTTTGCCTCAAAAAACATATTTCGCATGATTTGAGTTTCCTAGAGTTTTCTTCTGTTATTTGGTACATGCTCTACCATATGAAAACACAAAAACCATTTCTGTGCATCTTTTCCTTTATTTGGATGTTTGACGCCAGGGAATCTCTACTAAAATCTCCAAATTTCGGTTTTTGTTTAATATTTTCATGATTTTTCACCCAAAAAGAACCATTTATTGAAAATTTTATTTATCCTAATTAGTACTATTCCACAGTGGATATAACTGTCATTCTAATTTGTAAATTTGGAGCCTTTATGTTAATACCCAGGGTCACAGTATGGAAATTCCAAAAATTATCATTTTCGTTTATCAATTCAACCATTTTACCCCAAAAAATAGGATTTCGCATCGTTTGATTTTCCTAGATTTTTTTTCTGTTATTCGGTACATATTGGGGCATATGAAAACACAAAAATCATTTCTGTGCATTTTTTCCCCCCAAATTTTTAAATGCCCTCTACTATAACAATATGACAGGAATTAAAAAAGGGAGGTAATATTTTTGTTCAATTACACACAAAGACTGTGCTGTATAACCCAAAGGTTATATATTTAGTTTGTGGACATATAAGGCTTTCATGTAAAGAAGGTTTCGTGATTAGATCTTGTTTCTATGATATGTAATCCACATTTATAAAGGGAAAAGTGACTTGTTTTTGTATAAAAATTGCATTCTGTACTTTTAAGGGGAGATAATTTGAATAAAATTTGAGTTATGTCCAATTGTTTTTGCATTTTTTGCTTTCAGATAGTTATGTTGCATAAATGAATCATTTTGTGTTAGATATATAAGTTTAATAAAAAAATTATATTAGTGCAACAACTACACATAAAATTACGTATTTCTCCATTTATGCAAGGGGAGGTAATCTTCAAAGTCAAATTTTAGACTAAAGCCCCAACGCTCAAAGTGCAGAAAATAGGATTTGAACCTACAGACCCTGGGCTTTCAGAAAAACATAGTGACCAAAAGCCCCCCCTATGGGGGGAGGGTTCACATTATTGGCCAGCAGCCTATATCGCGTTAGTTGGAATAGTTGTCAACAAGTTTAATTCGAATCACCACTTGATGTTTTCCGTTGACAAAATGTTGTCAAACCCTAAAATCGAGCGTTGATTTAGTCACGTGACCACGTTTATACCACGTGATTAGTGTCTCTAGATAAAACAAACATAAAGACCCTCTCAATTAATCGATTGGATCCAGATCACATGCCATTATGTACGTATACAAAAATTGGGAGCATTACGACTGTTTTAACGGGTGTTTGATTCATTTCCATTCGTCCGGAAGTACAAAGTTTTCGTTGACTACAATTTCTATTCGAGTCGGGCCAAAATCGTTGACATCAGTAAATCTTCGCGCGTTTGCTCCGCCCACTTTTCGTTGACCACAAACTCGATGATTCGAATACGACCATTGCTCCGTTTGCTTGGGATATGATAAAGGTGCGGTGTTTCAGGAAACTACCGGATGCTGTAAAATAAACTTCTAGATATTTATACTCTTTCACCAATTCGATACTTTGAAAGTTTGATTACCGATAGTGAAATGATAGATTTTACATACTCTAGATCCAAATACTATAATTTTTGTTTTTGAAAAGTTAATATTAACATACATGTATAGTATTGTAAAACTTCCTAATTATGACTATAAAATGAAATCGTGAAGACAGGTGATATGTGGGCTACATTGTTTACAATGACTGATTCATCTGGTTATAATGAGTATACTATAATGATTCTTAATTAAATCACACGACCAGCACATTTAAAGGTTAAAACGTGATATTAACGTAACAAATAATCACGTACAGTTGAGAAAACGTTATTCTTTTCCAATAAACGCGTTTACGCTTAAACTATTATTTCCAGTACTAACAGTTTGGAGCAAGATCAGACGCCGGGTAACCCAAACTGTTTGCTGCTCAGCTTAAAGTCAATATTCAGAATTGTCAAAAAGTTGTTATTTTCTACATTGAATAACGTTTTCTCCACTGTATCCTGCCTCAACATTATCATCATTAAATTGGCAAATGGCATGTCCCGACCTGCATTCCATATTTGATCCTGATCAAAACTATTTGACACTTTCATCAATATTTTTTTTGTAAAAACTTAAAAAACCAATCCAGTAAATCAAAATCATTTTACATTGAGTAGGTCAGTTATTAATGAGGACATTGCCCGCTAGATCTACAATATCGGGCCGATTTGATCCGGTTTGATTTGACCCAGTTCGATATTGTTTTAGGCCGATTTCGTTCCCCATATAATCACCTTTTAGCGTATTCAGTTTATTCCTCCACCAGGGTTACATATAAGGGGAGAATTGGGATATTTACCCAATTACAATTCTGGAAAGGCAATTGTTTTACGCAACAAGGAGTAACAAAAAGCAAAGAAATATAGCAAAAGGCAAAGAAATTTGGAAACCTAATCAGAATATGAAGGATACCCAATTACTAAAACTCACAATACCCAATTCTTCAAAACATCAAGGAGTAATACCCAATTGCATCCAAACCTTATCTGCATCCCTGTCCACTGAAGAAAATAGATATAGTTTTATATTTATACAGCCATGAACACGTACCATAAGGAATATTCTCCTTATCCTAGCAAATGGTAGCTTAAAATATGCCGAAAGTAAGACAGAATGCGCCTTAAGGCCAACATTACGCATACCCCACATGACTATTACTTACAGGAAGATGAAAGGAAAGCAGAAATATTTCAAAGACGTTCCTGCTACCAAATTATGTTAGATCTGCTCATCAATGAAGTATATTGTGTATATGCCAGTTTTTTTCACTTGGCAGTGCGGAGCTAACCTTTGGCAAAGATAATCTAATTTGCATTTGATTTTAGGAGGATTGGTATAGTTCCGTATTGAAAAGTTATTTTTCGATACTTTTAACATGGAGAAACACATGGGCGTGCAGCCATATCACATGAAAAAGTTTTGTACATTGTTCCCTCTCTACAACAACACCCAATGGGAGACAACTACTGTGGAGTTGTTATAGGGAGGGAAACTTAAGACTTGTCTTACATTTTCAAACAGCTTGAATCCAGATCAGGCGCCGCGTTACGCGGCGTCTGATCTGGATTCAAACTATTTGTCACTCGTCATTATTTTCCTTCTGTCAAAATTTCCACTTATATGTAACGTTGAGAAAAACAGCAGACGACAACGGTAAGTTCCCGTAATAAACGAATGTGCTGCCGTCCCCAAAGTTGAAATGCAAAGGTCCTCAGTCATCAAAACTCCGCCATGTGTAACGAAAATCGGCCTATACATGTACGATTTTTTCAATGTATTTGTTCGCAGTATTGGTCACGGCGAGGTGACTACGAGGAAGTAATATAACTTTTCCCGCTACTTCATGGAAATACGATGCCCAGCCTATTTTAACCCATTAACGCATAGCTTGTTTTTTGAAAACAAGTTACACTACTTAAAGCAGGTTGAAAAGGAAGCCTGCTGTAACCTCCTACTTGTATTTGGAAAGGCCCTGTAAATGCCGTTTATACTTTACTTCATGTTTCCAGCTAGCTACTTTTTCTTTTCTTTTCTTTTCTTATTGTATGAATAATTAGAAACGTAAAAAGGGTATACGAGTTAACCCTTTGAACCCTAGTCCCGCATAATGGCGTCCTTTGCAAACATACGTACATTTGAATAGTATACTTGTCGTATGCAAACAGTTAAGACCCAGATCAGAGGGCTCCTAGGAGCCCTCTGATCAGGGTCTTCACTGTTTGTCACAATGCAAAACATTGACAAAAACAACCCTTAAAAGTCAGAAATGGACTAGACTAAAATGGAAACTGGAATTGTCCATTTTAAGTTTCAGGGAGGAAAGAGTTAAGGGTAAACCAGTGTGTTTCACGCATCAACAGTTCTAGCATCTAACACCTCGTCATGAAACGCGAGATCCAGTAATTTAGTTTGTAGCCCATACGGAGAGACATGGTGAAAAATGCGAGAGCACAATGTTGAGGTAAAGTTTCAGGATTTCCAGATAAAGTTCTACCAACTCGATTATGAGATACAGGGAGTGTATCGGATATAATATAGATCACTGAACAGCTCTCGTTTGTTTCGATTTATTATATACATGTAGTTGCTATAGTTGTTAACTTCTTCATTAAATGGTTCACTGCAACTGGGACAGTTAAACAACAGTTCGTTTTTCTTGACTAGCCACCATGGAAAGATTGTTGATGAATGGAAATGTGGTTCAGATATGTTTCCTACTCTGCATCATAAACGGAATGGTAATTCATGCAATTAGAGCTTACCAGAACACTGAAAGAAAAGCTCGTCGACAAAGTGAACCATGTGATTGGGGCCAGGAATATGTCCAAGCAACAAACTGTTCGTGTATCAAAAATACTATGTCGTGTGTTTATGATATACCAAATAAAGTGCCAATGAGTATTACGACTGTCATTGTGAGAGCGTATCATGGATATGACTACATACAGAAACTGTTCTCAGACGAAAGTTGGGAACATGTAGAGCAACTAGCTATTGATACGATGCAGGACATGTATTTCCACGGCAATTCTTTCTCTGGACTCAAAAAGTTACAGGAATTAACTTTGACTGGAATGGGACACCTAATTTCATTTGGAGACATCTTTCTTCGTAATGACAGTGTGCCTCACTTAACGGAATTAACAGTCAATCCTGGACCTCAGCAAGGTAAACCAGAGATTTTACTGGATGAAAAAAGTTTCACAAGTTTGTTAAAAAGACCGATAAAGCATCTCAATTTCAGTAATGTACTTTTAGTTACTGTTGAGGACAAACTTTTAGAGTTGTCTTTATTTCTAAAGGTATTAAATCTCTCTGATACAACAATCATAGCGTACCCATCGTCGTCCCGTACGCATTCTCAGAAAGGTCAGAACGGACCGCAATATCTATCTACACACAGCACACTTAACATGACGAGTCAACAAGAGAACTATTTTAATTCAAACGAGCACCGTTTGGTTGATGGAATTCTCAATGAAAGAAAGCGGAAAACGACAGACGATTTAGAGACAAAACCAGAACCTGCAGGTGAGGTACATAAAACACAACTAATCAACGAGTCGTTTAAATTGAAAACAAACTATTTTAAAAGTAAACAGCATATATCTCCTATTAGCATTCATTCAAAACATGTGACGAATCTCAAACAGCTAGAATCTCGGTTTATAACTGCGTTCTCTTCAATAATGATGAAAGAAGAAACTGGACCAACATTGCATAGTCTTGATCTAAGTGGTGCTGAAGTAAGCTGGGGTCCTCCGCCTAAAGGCGTTTCGACAGAACACAACGGCCGAAGTTCATTGCAAATGCAGCTTTTCGCACCACTTCCTGTGAACTTTCTTTTCACCGTTGAAAATTTGTTCTGGAACAGGTTTTTTAAAGTAGATTTGAATATTACAGGAACATTGAACCTAACAGGTACTCCTATTTACATTAAAACAATGACTGCCAGAAATAACAACGCAGTTGTTTTGAACAATACCCTCATTCTGGACGAGAATAACCCTGTTGTTTCTATAGATGTTTCCTACAACAAACTTCAGTACATCGCAAGAACCACATTATGGTGTTTCAAGAATTTGAAAAGATTGAATCTTTCATGGAATAAGTTATATCAAATGGAACGTGATTCTGAATTTGGGCAATTATTCGTTAATCTAACAAATCTACAGTGTCTAGATCTAGCACAAAATAACATATCATATCTGCACCCATATATGTTTCGAGGGAACAATCGTTTGGAAGTTCTTTTATTAAATAACAATGAGCTTACGACATTCGCAGTCGATTTAAATGGACTGGACTCACTACAGAAACTTGATTTAAGCAATAACAAAATAAAGTATTTTTCGGATGTTCAGGTTCAGGAATTGAGCGCTTATTTAGATTCGAGACTTTTGCGGAATAAAATGATTAACTTTCAATTCCTTCTGCAGGGAAATCCTCTCCGATGTACATGTAAAAGTAAAGAGTTTTTGAAAATGATTTTGCATTACCAAAAGGTGAGTTATAGTGAGAATTCGAAACCTCCTAAGTGCTCTTATCGGGGAGATGAAATCACGATAGACAAAGATGCGCTTTATAAAGCGGAATACCTGTGCAATAGAGTCAAGATAATAGTTACTTCGACTGTCGCAACAACAGTTACTTGTGTCGTTATTGGCATCTTGGGTGCGGTCTTTTGTTGTAGACATAAACGAAGACAAAAAACGGATGTGCGTACAAGCTTTCTCAGAGAATTCTCAAACGGGAATTTAAGAGAAACCTACCTAGCATTCATAGCAATGTCGGGCTATGAAGAGGACAGAGGTCTAATGCGAACAGTTGTCAATTTCCACAATATTGTAAAACAATGTCTAAATACGCAAAAGAAACTGATTCTCACAGGAAATGACTTCACGCCCGGGTTTCCAATAGTTAGCGAGGCTTACAGAATGATTAAAGCAGCATGCGTTGTGATTGCATTCGTGTCGAAATCATTCTGCAAAAGCAGGTACTGTATGCTGGAACTACAAGAGACATGCAAACAAGACAAACCATTGATTTTGATATTTACGGAACACATAGATGAAGACTTGATGACGACATACATGTTGGAAGTGTTTAAAAGATGTGCAAGAGGACGCATTGAACTAACAGAAGATGGTGAATGGATAATGAGCCCAAGCATGGATAAGTTATGTGAAGCTATGGTACAGCTTGCTGCAGAACAATACAAACATACCTTCAGGGCTGCCAATTCTCCGGATTTTTCCTAAATCTTCGGATTTTTTTCTAGTACGTGGTAGCTTAAAGAAGGCTGAACGTAAAGCAGAATGCGCCTAAACTAAAGGCGCATTTTGCTTTACTTCCAGCCTGCTTTAAGTATGCATGTGTCAACAAAACAAGAAACAGGCGATGAGGTAAAGGTACGATTCGTAAAATCGCACTTGAAAAATGCAAATTTGGAAATCTTAGGATTTTTCATGTCAACTTATGGGAGCCCTGTACCTTTACTAGTGATAGATAAATTATGCACAAACCATTTCAATTAATTTTTAACCATTTCCCTATAACTCGATTGCAGTTTTTAATACAGATTGTTGATTAAAACAGATTGAAAGAAAAGCAGAATGCTCATTAAGAAGTATTCCGTTTTATTTTCAGCATGCTTTAAGGTACCATCTGCTAAGGTATAGGAAATATTTCTTATGGTGAATAACCATGACTGTAAACGGTGAAACTATTTCCTTTATTGGGGAACAAATTGAAGACGTAAACATGCGTATCTTTTCACATCCAATAACGAGAGCTATGGCATATATGCTATTAACACGAGATTAAATCTGGGTCTGATTTGTATACATACTGTTTAACCCTTTACCCAACAACTCGTTATTAACATTTCATCAAATTATTCGGGAGATTTTTACCCCTTCACCGCTTCATTGTCGTCTGCTTCAGTATTGTTGTCTGCAAGACACGTCAGTTTGGACCATGATGAGACGCCGCGTTACGCAGCGTCTGACCAGGACCCAAACCTTTTGCAATCGCGTTTTAATACTATGGCGACATTGAGGGTGAAAGGGCTAATGATAAGAAGGTCTCTTAACCACAAACCCACCAGCGGACGTAGTCGAGGGGTAAAGCACCCGCGTACGACGTCAGGGATTGCGAGTTCGAAAACCCGCCGGACCAAGTCCTTCGGATGAGACTTTATAAACCGAGGTCCGATGTATGAGTGCTTTACACTTGGCATCTAAAAGAACCAGAGAACTCTTTCGATAATAAGAGTAGGGCATCGCATCCGGGTTATCTGTATCCGCCCTCCTCTCTCTGGGGCGTCCATTTAGCCCATAGATGGCAGAAACGGATGTTGACAAACAAATCAAACAATACTGTTTAGATACCGGCGGTAGTAGTCCAGTAGTAACACTGTTGGACTACGGCACCAGGGGTCGTGAGTTCGATCCCCCGCCGGACCAGCGGTCTGACTAGGGGATTTTTTCCGAATCCCTGATTATGTACAGGAATGTCCTTGAGCAAGACATGTACCGCGAATTGCTCCTCTCCACCCAGTGGTTAAAATGGGTACCTGTGAGGGTCTGAGCCGGTACTGCGGCTGCTTTAGCGCCATATGTTAGCAGTGCTCAATATTGTAGGCAAGATGGCTCAATGATCAGGGGGTAAATGTACAGTCGGCTGAGCGGTCATTCGGACTGAAAGTAGACTTTAACTGGTACTTTACTTTTTTTTTTACAAACTTAACCACAAACCCATATTTTGGCGTATGCATATACATGTATGTACATGTACAGTGATTGGATTGCATGTGCATGTGTCCGTTCATCCGTGTCTCCATTGTCACATCTCCTATATCACATCAGCTGGGGATACCAAATGTACTGTGTGGGTACATCCTAGGAATACGCAGCCTGTTCTGTAATCTTAATATTGACCTTCACGCCAGCTAGGCCTAGGGATATCAAATTATATCAAAATATTCTATAGTTGTACCAACTAAAATGAAGAGATTTTTTTAGGATAATTTTGAAATACATATACACTAAATTACAGTGCTCCCTCTCTACAACGACACCCACTGGGAGACATAGATTGTGTGCGTTGTTCGGAGGGAGTCGTTATAGAGAGGGAAATTGGCTTACATTTGCAAACAGCTTGAATCTAGATCAATCGCCGCGTAACGCGGCGTCTGATCTGGATTCAAGCTGTTTGTCACTCGTCGTTGGTTTATTTTCTGTCGAAATGTCCATTATGTCACTTTTAGAAAAACAGCAGACGACAATTTAAAGCAGACGACATTGCAACAGTAAAAACGTAATACATAGTTGTCCTGTTTAGGAAATAGCGGCAAGGGTCGTTGTAAGGAGGCAGTCGTTGTCGGGAGGGCCGTTGTAAACATGTTCGGCGAAAAGGTCACGATGGTTAACTAATTGTTAACTTTTTTTAAAACGATATCTTGAATTGATTGTTTTTATACAATATATCACCAATACATGTATAAAATCATAGTTGTAAATTTATGTTATTGTACACGGACGTTTCTGTAGTCTTTTGTGAGGACAAGCCAGTAAATGTTGTTGCGATAAAAACGAGGCTTGGCATACTGGCTTCATTTATAAATCATGTATTGTTTTAACCCATTGCTCCATAGATACATTTTAATGCATTGAATTTATTCTTCCACCGAAGAAAATAATTCCAATTTATAGTCATAAATATGTATCATGAATGGTTTCTATATTCTTGCAGATGATAGCTTAACGCAGGTTGAAAGTAAAGCTGAATGCGCATCTGCATTACTTTCAACTTTTAACTAAGTGATCACTTGTCTTCAAAACTAGAAATTAAGCTATGGAGTATAGGGTTTATTATCTGTAAAATGAAACTCTTTTTGATGTCTATATTATGTTGTAAATCATGCTAGATACTCTAGTATATGTATTGAAAAAATCGTTGTAAATAAATGCTTTTGAGTTGTATACGTTTCTGTGGTTACTTTTACTATGCTCGGACAGGACACAGCAATCAATTTGATTAAGGTTTTTTCTTTTTATATTTATATATTACATGTACGAATTTATCAATGTATTTATTCGCAGTTTTGGTCACGGCGAGCTGACTACGAGGAAGTAAAATAACTTTTTCCGTTTCTTCATGGAAATACGATGCCCGAAATGTATTGTGTGGGTACAGTGGAGAAAACGTTATTCTTTCCCAATAAACGCGTTTAAGCTAAAACTTTTATTTCTATTGCAAACAGTTTGGAGCCAGATCAGACGCCGGGTCACCCGGCGTCTGCTCAGGCTCTAAACTGTTTGCCACCAAGATAAACATGAATTATCAGAATTGTCCAAAAATTGCATTTTTCTACGTTTTAGTGTTTTGTGTTTGCGTTTCGTTTCGTTTAAACGGGAAAGAATAACGTTTTCTCCACTGTAGATCTTAGAAATGCGCAGCCTGTCCCGTAACATGCGTTTTGAGTCACCGTGGTCTTAACCTTGACCTTCACATCAGCTAGGATGCTCGGATACAGCAATCAATTTGATTAAGGTTGTTTTGTTTTTCAAAAACAAAAAACAATCAGCAACATAAACACAACTTACAATATGATACAATCCTAGCCATAAACATTGTTTAGGATACACATAATATACGTTTTGACTCATTCTCACCTGACGCATCAAAGTGGTCAATAAAAGTTTCGAATTACGTCTAGTCCTTTATACTGTTTAGGGTTGTATTATGTTCAACGAATTTTAAAAATGATACGGAGCAGACCCTGCTTAAAGGGCTCTTTTAGGAGCTCTCTAGTCGGGTCTACATTGTTTGTATATGAAGGACAAGTACACTCTCCACAGGTACATGGTCTGTGAAAAAGGCAATATTCCAAATTCAGAGTAGAGTGATCCCAACTGTTTGTAAAGATTATCGCTGTGGGACATTTGCGCTGCAGATAATAATGCGTTTACTTATTCACCACCCAAACTTTAAATGGACAATGCCACACTATTAAATCAAGTCATTTTTGTTTATAATTAGGGTGTATTTTAACAATATTTTACCAAATAACAAACAGTATAGACCCTGATGAGAGGGCTCCTTAACCCTTTACCCCATAGCCTGTATCTAGTTTTGAAGCCAGGTGACCACTTAAAGCAGGTTGAAATTAAGGCGCATTCTGCTTTACTTTCAGCCAGCTTTAAGCTACCATCTGCTAGGATATAGAAAATGTTTCTTATGTACATGTTAATGCCTGTATAAATTGGAACTATTTTCTACAGTGGAGGAATATATTAAATACCCTTAAAGTTACTTCTAAAGGGGAAATGGTTAAGGAGCCTCTGATCAGGATCTACACTGTTTGCATATGACAAGTGTACTCTTAACAGGTATATGATTTGTTAAAGATGTGTATACTCGTCGCTAGGAATTAATGTGTTAAAGCGAATTATCTTCTTTTGTGATTAATCTATAATGTCCTTTCCTCTGGGTTGTTTTTCCTTCTGCGGGACATATAACATTACTATAGCAACACAGAATAGTATATTCAATACTACATGTACCTTAATGCCTTTCGCATACGGAAGTCGGTCTTGTGGGCGAGCGGATATGCGTCTTGACGACATAGACTTTTTCCGTATGTGCTTTTATCACATAAACGTGCAAAATATAGAGGGCCGTAAAAATCGTATGGCCCACTGGGCATAGGCCCTATATTTTATACTAATTTTCGAATCACCAAAATACTGTATTACTACGCCGACTTTAAATCAGTTAAGAAAATCTAGACAAAATAAGATCACCACTAGGGTTTTAAAACATTTCCAAGTGTCCTAAAAACATTATTTCGAGCAGTCCCGCAAACTCAGGCTGCAAATTAGGTTATGTAGAGCTCTGTTATAACAGTGACTCGGACAGTTTTTCAAATTTAGACGTTACAATGATGATGACGTCGTGTTGCTATAACGACGTTATTTGAAAACAAAACTTGACTCTAACTGTCAAATGATCAATTTTAGTCAGTTAGAACAGTTTTAAATTAAATATTAATTTAAAATTTGATTATGGTATCGGAGAAGTCTTTTTCGCAACACATTGATGTTGATTTTCTTTATTTTAGCTTGGTGGGTGTTTTTACCTTCGGATGAATAAAACCGAATAACACCTATGGCGAATCATTTTCCATAGAGCCGAGGACAAAAGTGAAAGTAAGACCGTTCGGATTTTCGTGTCATTTGGTGTTTATGTGATAAATAGGATATCAAATTCGTGTTTTTTCAGTAATAAATTTATTGAACTCGTTGGATAAAAAAGATATGTTGCTCGCCAAGGCTCGCAAAATATCATTTTTATCCAACTCGTTCAATAAATTCATTACTGAAAAAACACTCATTCAATATCCTCTATATATTAGAAAATTTATATAAAGGAAATGTTGATACGATTTAATATAATCCTTCATAGCGCAGTCAGTAGAGTGGTTGACTAGCAATTCAAAGGTCATAGGTTCGAGACCCATCCGATCCAAAAAAAATTTTTAAGTGTTCGATTTATTGACTTGTCAATCCATAACGCAGTGATCAAGAGACATGTTATGTTTAGTCTTCGTTGATTAGAATTAGTGATGTTATATACGGTACAATTTTATGTCCACTTACATGTACGTTTTAGTTTAATGACTTACAGGTCAAACATTCGGTACACATGTATACGATTTGATCGAACTATAAATCCACACATTGAAGCTTATCAATACCTAAACCTTTTCAAGATCGACATTGTCCATTATTATTATGTTTAAACAATATAATAAACCGTGTATGCAAGTCCATGAATAACTGATAATGCATTTTAATGACAGAGTTTTAAGGTAGGAACATGTAACTGTATCTCAACATCAAATAGCCCACATTTTAATAAGAAAATCTGTTATTACTACAAATCCTGACTGTAATATTTTCTAATTGTTTCAGACTAACTATTTCATCAACCATATATTTGAAGAAAAAAAAGAAAAAAAATATACATTGAATGAGTCAGTTTTTTGTAATTCAATTTTTTAACATTTTGCAAAATTTAAAAAGCTGATAACATCTTTCTGAACACCTTTATTGAAAATGTTTTAGCTTTTCTTGTAATGAATGGTGTGGACTACTTATTGGGCGAGATCTATAGTCATTAGCTTTATTTATTTTTTAGAAAAATAAAATCATCAAAATTCCAGGGTTTTGTCAGAAAAAGAGACCTTAAAGACAAACCACACGATAAATGTTGCCTATATGTTCACACATTGCTTCTTAGGCTATTATCATTCTTCGTGAAAAGTTTCATAACACCTTGTATGGAAACTAAGCGCACCTGCGAAGTACCTTAAGCAACCATTAACTGAAATAGCCTGGCGATCTTTTAAGAAGTGAACGTTAAAGGCAGGGGGAAAATGCTGAAAGCTTTTTGCGTTAGTTTTCATTCTTCACTAAGCAGTAAATTGTTTTAACCCACTACCCAATAATTATGCTTTCAATTTATTAATACACTGATGAAAAATGTTCCAATTTATACAGTCATGAATATGTACCATATGAAGTATTTTCTACAATCTAGCATAGGGTAGCATAAAGCTGATTAAAAGTAAAGCAGAGTGTTCCTTAAGGCGCATTCTGCTTTATTTTCAACCTGCTTTAAGTGGTTACCTGTCTTCAAAACTAAAACAGACTATGGTAGTGTAGGAGGAGTTAGCTGCACACAGTTTATGGTTAGGAATCTTTGTTTGCACTACAAGTGACCCCTATACTGCTTGTCTTAAAAAATTCAAAGGGCCATAACTTTTGTCAAAAAAGTTGCAGCTCAAATTCGAAATCACACGAACATCTTCCCATATATACACATTACCAGTTGACAGCGCGATACAGAGTGATGTATTTAGCTCGAGACGTTTTTGGCGGAAATAGCCGATCTGACGAGCGCCTTGGCGCGAGTCTGATCGGTTGTTTCCGCCAAAAACGTCGAGAGCTAAATGCAACACTCTGTTGCGCACTGCCAACTGGTGATGTGTTTATTATATGCCTTGAATACCAACCAGAAACAACTAAATAGTTGTTTAAATCATTTTATATCCAAAAGTTATTAGTTATTTGAAGCAGAACAAGATTGTTTGTATGTCACAAAGAATAACGCGGCACTCGTACATGTACGTAAATGACGTCACGTCAAATCGAAAGCGAGGTCAGAGTAAAATACAAAGTGGCTGATACAAGGTGGCTGATACAGACTCTTGTATTTTACTCTGCAAATACACGCGGAAACGCTCGATATCACTCGAAGGCATATAATAAAAGTTGTTAATGTGTAAAACTTTGGAGAAAATCCTGTAAGTAGTGTGGGAGTTAACTGCACAACATTTCCCCTATATATTCTATGTAGGGAAAACATTCAAAGGGCCAAAACTTTTGTCAAAAGATCGCAGCTCAAATTCCGTACCACGTGAACATTTTCCCATATGATTTGTTAACGAACATCTTCCTATTATATTATTAATGTTTAAAACTTTGGACCAAATCCTTCAAGTGGTGATGGGGGGGGGGGGGGGGGGGGGGGGTGTTAGCTGCACACAATTGTTACCCTATATATTCTATCATTTAAAGGGCAATCACAATTGTCAGAGGTCGCAGCTCAAAATTTCAAACCTCATGAACATCTTCCCATATAAGATGTTAATATGTAAAATCTTCGAGAAGATCCTCCCAAATGGTGTAGGAGGAGTTAGCTGCACAAAATTTTATTATATGTAGTGAAAACACTCAAAGGGCCATAAAGTTTGTCAAAAAGCTCGCAGCTCATATTTTCAACCACATGAACATCTTCTCATATAAGTTGTTAATGTGTGAAAGTTTGGAGTAAATCCTGCTAGTAGTGTAGGTGGAGTTAAGTGCACACATTTCTTCCCTATAAATTCTTTGTAGTGAAAAAATTCAAAGGGCCATACTTTTTGTCCAAAAGGTCGCAGCTCAAATTTCAAACCACATGAACATCTGCCCATATAAGTTGTTAATGTGTGAAAGTTTGGAGCAAATCCTTCCAGTGATGAAGGAGGAGTTAGCTGCACAGAAATAATTCCTTATATATTCTATGTAGTGAAACATTCAAAGGGCCTAACTATTGTGAACAAGAGGCCCAAAGGGCCACGTTTCGCTCAACTGAAGACATTTTACCATAGAAGTTGACTGGGCAAGACAAAATTTTGATATAGCTTTGACCCAGGTGTCATAATTTGATCTCGGTAGAGGACCAAAATGCAAGTTACATCTCAGATATTAATGATCTGGGCCTCACAATCTCAGAGAAGAAGATTTTTAAAGTTTTTTTTTCAATTTTAGTCCGGGAGTCATAACTTGAACACATAATCATTTGGTAGAGAATCTCAAAGCAAGGCTATATGCCAAATAATAAAGATCTGGGCCTTACAGTTTTATAGAAGAAGATTTTTAAAAGTTATCCTATATAAGACTAAGTAAAACTATAAGTCCCGGGGCGGGGCATATTTTGACCCAAGGATCATTTTTTAACAGTCTTGGTAGAGGACCATAAGGCAAAAATTAATAATCTAGGCCATACAGTTTCAGAAAAGAAGATTTTTAAGGTTTTCCTAAGAAAAACTGATAAGCCCCAGGGCGGGCCATTTTTGGCCCCAGGGTCAAAATTTGAACATTCTTTCTAGATGATCATTAGGTTATGATACTTACCAAATATCAAAGGTCTTGGTCTTTCGGTTTCTGAGAAGAAGAATTTTTATTAAAGGCTTTCTTATGCATTAAAAGTTGTCTATACGGTCATGTTACAAAATCTGGTCCCATAGCAAGGGGAATAACTCTAGCCAAAAACTTTGAACAGGATTTCGTTCCCCCTTGTTACTGATGCTTCCGACAAAGTTTGGTTGAAATCGAGTCAGTGGTTAACGGACGACGGACGGAATGGGATCACAACAGCTCATCGGGAGCCTTCTAAAAAGGTCACAGCTCAAATTCCAAACTACATGAACATCTTCCTATATAACCGTGTATAAGTTATTCTGTGAACGTTTGGAGCAAATCCTTCCAGTGGTGTAGGAGGAGCGAGCTGCCCTGAACAAAATGTCCTGCATACAGACAGAAACCACATCAAAATGTCCCCCCCCCCCCCCCATATTATAGGGGAGGCATAATTTCAGTAGAGCAGAAATATCCGTAAGGAGCTATCTGTATAAACTTTCACTGCTTTTAAGCTGCCTTCAACATCAATGAATATTAATGTGTTGTGCATAGAAACTTAATTTAGACAGATATAAAGGTATACTATGACACTTATGGGGAAGGAAAGTTCAACTCGTTACCAAATTGCCTATTTCTGGTTTGAAGACATTAAACTACATGTACTTAAAATTAGCATTCTGATTTACTGTCAACCTGCTTCTAGGATAATAATATAGAAACTAGAACTGTTATCACTAAAGGTGATAAATACCCCTACTATACAGCACTCTGCAGACATTTTCAATAAAGTTTTACAATAAGGTCAAAGGTGTAGGCCAAGGTCAAAATGACTTAAAAATGGTATATGACATTCTGCAATCCCAACATATAGTAAATCAGGTTGAAAGTGAAGGAGTTGAAAGTACAAGATTTTGCCTGCCAATTTAAGACCAATTTCAAGGCCAAGGGTCAAGGTCACAGAGATTTTGAATTTGTGTCTTGCACATTTACTACTCCTGAGTAACATTTATTCCAAGTATCAAGTTGAAAGTGAAGGAGGAGTTCAAAGTACAAGATTTTGCCTGCCAATTTCAAGGCAAAGGGTCAAGATCACAGAGACCTGAAATTTGTCTTACACATCTACTACTCCTGAGTAACATTTATGCCAAGTATCAAGTGAATCAGGTTGAAAGTGATGTAGGAGTTCAAAGTACAAGATTTTGACTTTCAATTTCAAGGCCAAAGGTCAAGGTCACAGAGACCTGAAATTTGTGTCTTGCATATCTACTACACCTGAGTAACATTTATGCCAATTATCAAATGAATATGGTTGAAACTGAAACAGTTGAAAGTACAGGATTTTTGCAGACAGACCGACCGACAGGTTGATTCCAGTATACCCCCCTGGAACTCTGTGGGGGTATATATATCTTGTGTTACAGATTTGCAACTGTATAAAGAAACCTTTTTTTCAGTGAAGGAATAAATTAGTTGTAAAAAAGCGTGTTTATGGGGTAATGGGTTTAGCAGCTACTTTAGGTCTGTAAACATCGGTTTCTGCCAAAGCCCATCTATAGGCTAATTGGACACCTCAGAGAGAGGGGAGGGGATACAGAAAACCCCGATTCTTTGCCCTACTCTGATTATTGACAGTTATCTGGTTCTTTTCAATCTTTTGGATGCCCAGTGTAATGCAGCAATACATCAATTTATAAAATCCGGCTGGGATCGAACTCACCAACCCTAGTACCACAATAAAGTGTACTACCACTGGACCACATCCCCGGATCAGCCACTCTAGTCCCCTATGCCTCAAACTATTAACTCAAAACCACTCAAAGGTGAAAGACAATTTCCACGGCTGCAAAAGACAATTGAACAAAAGAACCCTTTTCATGTTTTTATTCATCATCAAATGGTTTTTATGCTCATTGAGAGCTTGACAAGATGTAACAATTTCTACTCTTTCATAAATTCTTTGTACACACTCTTAATGATTTTTTCACATGCTTGCATAAAATCATGTAGGATGATGTAGGTGATAGACATGAAATTACTGTGAAACTATTACATATATAATAAACTTAAAATGTTATCTTTACTGTAGTTAAGTGATTTATTCCATTGCAAATTTGCAATACTTAGAAAACTTAATCATAATACAATTCAACACAAATGCTTGTTCATGTCAACATATTTGGGTAATTTTGAAAGAGGAATTCAGAAATTCCAAAAGGCAGTATGCTTTTCTGATCTCGCACCTGACCCATACTGTGAGATAAACTTTACAGGTGAAAACTGCCTAGTTTACTAAATCCTTATGTTGTGGGGACATGGTTTATACAGCTTTAGCAAACTGTGCAGACCCAGATCTGAGGGCTTGAACTCAATCACTCCTGAAAACTTTTAATGGACAATTCCAGTTTCGAGGGAAGTCTAATCCATATTTGACTATTTAGGGTTGATTTTAACAATATATTTCAAAACGACAGTGTAGATCTTAATTAGAGGGCTCCTCAAGCCCTCTGATCAGGGTCTACACTGTTTGCATAGGACAAGTGTAATCCTTACAGGTGCGCTGTTTGTAAATGACGAGTATACTCGTCGATAGGGTTGAAGGTGTTAACAGGAGCTCTGATCACGGTCTCAAACATTTGCCACACTTTTAATATTTAAAGAAAATGGAAGAGTCAATAAGACATTTTTCAAAATATTCTTTGCAGGGGTTAAAGATTACCGATAACCTTTAGAAACATTAAAAAAAATGTGTTGAACTTGAACTTCATGCGAGCTATAGCTGTTTCACACTTACGATTTGCAATATAAACAGGCAGACTTGATTTGAGAATCATTCAAGGAACATACATTTAAATATAGTAAACAACTCAATATAAAACCAATGTGCAGGTTTTAATACATGTGTTTGTTTACAGCTTTCTACTACATTATTTGTAGCCTACATTATGTAGTCTTTATGCTACTTCAGTGAGTGGTTCCTTAACTCATTCACCTCTAAAACTTTAAATGGACAAAATCTAAATTAAAAAATTTCTAATTAATTTTTGAATAATAAAAGTGGATTTAAACTATATTCTACATAATTACAAACAGTGTAGATCCTGGTCAGAGGAGCCCTCTGATCAGGGTCTACACTATTTGAACAGGACAAGTGTACTCTTAACAGGTATATCATTTGTTAATGATGAGTATACTTGTCGCTAGGGTTGATTGTGTTAATACAAGATAGATGGCTTATTCTATCTTCAGATCAGATGTGAAGAACATCTTACGACACACACAGACATGGTCTCAGTTCACTGTGCAATTGTACAGTTGAACCTTAAAAACTCAAGCTCACTGAATCCACTACCCCATAGCATGTTTCTTGTTTTGAAGATAGGTGGCTACTTTAAGCAGGTTTAAAGTAGAGCCAAATGTGCCTTGAGGCGCATTCTGCTATACTTTCAGTCTGTTTTAAGCTACCATAGGATATAGAAAATAGTTCTAATGGTGCATATTCTGTTTCAACACTGTATATCATAGTTAAACTTTTTTTCCTCAGCTGAGGAATAAATCAAAGGCGTTAAAAACGTATCTATGGTGTCATGGGTTTAGATGAAGAATATCCAGATTCCAAAAACGGAATTTGTATACAATAAAGTCTGTAAAAATACTAATAAAGGCTCCAGAAGAGAGAATATACTTGACATTTCCATCACTTTTTTCTTTTATGTCTCCACCAAATGCTATGTTGTGACTACTCATAAGAATCATCTCAAAAAGATTGTCCTATTGTAGTAGTTTCATCATAGAGTTTGGTGAAGACATAAGGATGCTGGTGTTTGAAATACTCCCCCATCTGGATTTCTGAGTACTTATGGAATGATGCTGACTTAAATGTATATTCTATCATACAATGCAAACATTTTACTCATCTACAAGACATTGGCTATACAATATGCCTTGAACATTTCATTCTGATAAACGGTAACAGAAGTCAACCCTGTGTTAAACAGCCACTCAAAAGTAAATAAATTGAAAGTCTGCAATGCAAGTGCAGCTTAATGCATGGGAAAAGTAAAGCAGCAAGCTCCTATTGGAAGTAGAAAGCTTTCTGCTTTACATTTCATACGCATTAAGCAGTTTTTACAGAACATGCTTCTTAAATGCTTTACTCCATAGATACTCATTTTTACGCATTACATTTTTTCCTCCACTGAAGAAAAAAGTTCCATTTTATACAGTCATGAATATGTACTATAAGAAATATTTCTTTAATCTAACAGATGATAGCTTAAATCAGGCTGAAAATAAAGTAGAATATGCCTTAAGTCACATTCTGCTTTACTTTCAACCTGCTTTAAATGGTCAGCTATCTTCCATACTAGGAAACAGTTTATGGAGTAAAGGCTTTAACCCATTACCCCATAACCTGTTTCTAATTTTGAAGATAGGTGCCCACTTAAAGCAGGTTGAAAGTTAAGCAGAATGCGCCTTAATATTCTGCTTTACTTTCAGCCTGATTTAAGCCATTATCTGCTAGGATAGAGAAAATATTTCTAATGCTACATATTCATAACTGTTTAAAAGGGAACTAATTTCTTTAGTGGAAGAATAAAGTATAGGCGTAAAAAGGCGTACTTATGGGGGAATAGGTTAAGAGTGACTGCTGTACACAAGTTAGACTGTACTGAACAATTAAAAGATTTCGAATGACATGAAACATTACCTCGCACTAGGTGCATACACTAACATAATGAACAGTGACATAACATAATTACACAACTCTAAACTTTAAAACAAATGTTAAATGGTTGATGGACAAGTTTTGAATAATGATCTAAATGAACACTAAACTGATTCACACCAACTCTCCCATACACATGAGTGACATAACGTAAACAGTGTTGATCAGGCTCATGGAGAAGCCATCTTGTCAGGGTCTACACCACTTGTTTTACAAAGCTTTCTATGAATAATGAATACATACTATTTTTGCAACAATCATCTGGATCAGTTTTCTCAACAACAGTGGTGTAATTAGTAAATATAGTAAACTTGCAAAATATTAAGTCCATTTGATTTCAAAATGTTTAACATTCATTTTCTCAAAAGCACAACTCAAATATCTTTATAGCAGAATAAAACGTATTTGTTTTGTTTTTAACCCATTACCCCATAGCCTATTTCTAGTTTTGAAGACAGATGACTACTTAAAGCAGGTTGAGGGTAAAGCAGAATGCACCTTAAGGCACATTATGCTTTATTTTTAACCTGCTTTAAGCTACCAGCTGCTAGGATATAGAATTGGCCATTCCATTACACTTTATATGGGATCCAGATATATGACCGCAATCTCTCCCAAGCCAGTTTTTCTCATTCATAAAAATTAATTACAACACCTCTGGAACACTGCCATTGATACAGAAAAGCGTGTTCAACAAGCAAAGTTTTGTGTATCAGAAGTCACAACATAGTTTGATACTATTGACCACAT
This sequence comes from Gari tellinella, assembly GCA_922989275.2. NCBI lineage: Eukaryota > Metazoa > Mollusca > Bivalvia > Cardiida > Psammobiidae > Gari > Gari tellinella. The sequence continues at coordinate 86,710,622 of OV277860.1, forward strand.
TGTCACAGCACATATAAACTTTCTTTACATAAAGAGAAAAAGAACAGACAAAAATATGAAAAATTCTGACAAAATATGAAAAATTCTGTCTATATATGCAATTAAAGATTTCCTTGATATTAAGCTTAGATTACAAAAGTCAGACAACAGAGTTTGTCTTTAACATGAAAAGAGTCTTTACAGTACCAACATTGTTTAATCTTTGACACAATGTCATCAGGCCTGCCATTTGTAAAACATTTCTGATCCTGAAAATCCTAGCACTTAATTCACTTCCTGAAAATCTCAAACTTTGGTCCGACAAAAATGGAAGAAGCTGGAAGTCAACCAAAGTGTTCAGAGATTATCTATGAGTAACTCGGGGAATATGTTGTGAATTTCTTCAGGGCTCCAGATAAAGGGAGTATTTTGAAATTAAAATCCTAATTTCTGGTTTAAACCCTATGGTGTCACTACTCATTAGAATTGTCTCGAAGAGATTATAATGAGTAGAAACAGCATAAGATTTGGTGCTAAAATTGAGTGACAAAATGTTGGGATGTATTCAGTTTACTCCACCTTACATGGATCCCTGTTTCTGGCTCATGATTTCTAGTATGAAATTTTATCTTACAATTTCAAAGGCAGGAAAATCGCATGATCTGAGAACCTACAAATAAGGACCAGGCTCTGAGGTTATAAAGCGTTTTAGTCGAGTCTGAGTGTGTTCCCAAGCATTTGATTGGTCAGATTTAAGCCTAGGCTCAAATCTGACCAATCAAATGCTTGGGAATGAGTTAAGACTCAAGTCAAAAGCTTTATAACCTCGGAGCCTGGTCTGAACAAGAGTAGGTGTGTATGTTAGTCTGAAGACTCCTCATCCTCATCCTGCTCATGGTCGGGCTTCACCCGCTTCATTGAGCGGAGGGCTTTCTCCCTCAGGGCTCTCTCCAGCTCATCTGCATCTGGAGCCATCTCTTCTTCACTTCCGCTTTCCTCCTGTAAAATAGACTTTCCACAATTAAATGGCCCTTTTCTTCAATTTTTCTTTCAGTGTTAAAGAGAGGCGTTTGCTTTAATCCTCCATAGCCTATTTTTTCTAGTTTTGAAGACACTTCATGCAGGTTTAAAGTAAAGCACAATGCTCCTTAAGAACGTTATAATGTTATATGGATAATTGCATGCAGTGTTAAAAATTTAATGCCTCTTCTGCCACTGAGGTGGTGAACACAAAATTAACTGCACAACCGACTTTGATAATCAGCCTACTTTAAGCAGCCATTTGTCAACATGTATCAGACCTTTCATGGCTCATTGGGAATACAGGAAATGGTAGAAGAGAGAACAGGCATTTCTATGAGGAATACGTGTCATTCAACTATAGCAAGGAGTATACTAGTCAGCAACATTGTTCCTGTGAAGAATACACTTTCCTATGCAAACAGTGGAGACCCTGATCAAAAGTCCCCTCTGATCAAAGTCTGCATTGATCTTCATTTGCAATATACTATTAAAATTGACCCCACATAGTCAAAAATTAACTGGACGTGACTGGAAATTGGATTTGTTCATTTGAAGTTTCAGGGTTGAGGGAGTCGGGACTAAACCACAGATGTGAAAGGAATACAAGTCTCACCTGAGTGTCTTTCTTCTGCTTGTGCTTCTTGTGTTTTTTGTGTTTCTTGTGTTTTTTCTCCTTCTTCTTTTTCTTCTTTTTACTTCCTTCATCTGAAGAATCCTGAAAAATGTAAACAATAATTGAATTAAACATTTACATTCAAAACTACTAAAATGCATATATCATTCTAGCATTGCATGGTCAGATTTGACAATTATGAATAAGTTTGTCTTTTTGAAAAACAAATCTATTACTTTTCCTTTCCTATTGCCCTGGGAAGAACTATCTGGGTTTTAAACCGTTTGGATTCTGATAAGAGACTGCATCTCACTTGGAAGTGAAACCAGGTAAGAAAATATAATTTGCAGTCAGTATGCAATGTACAAATTGCTATGTTCTTGACAAACGCCAGGGCAGTATATACAGGAGAAGTTTACTGCAACGGTTTCTTGTTGGGCACCAAAATAAGCAGCCTGACCGGGACACCTATCAATTCCTCTCCCAAAACTGTGGTAGATTCTGTACCGTGACATAATCAATACCTATCATCTTCATTAATTTCATGCTGTGTATAATATATACAAATGAGCTTTCTGCCTTACTTTTATTCTGCGTTGTTTGGCTACTACATGTACCTATATTGAACATGGCAGTGATAATGTTACCTGTGCATCCCGAGTCCTATACTCATTAATTTGCCAGGGACTCGTTATTTAAAAAGTTGCAAGTCCCATGGACCCATAGCTTTTCTGGCCTTTATTAACCTATTACTCATGAATATTAAAGCAAATAGTAGCTAAAAGCAGGTTGAAAGTAAAGCAGAATGTGCCTTAAGGCACATTCTGCTTTACTTTCAACCTGCTTTAAGTGGTCACCTGTCTTCAAAACTAGAAAATTGGGTTGAATTTTCACCTCAAGGACTCAATGTTTGTCTGAAGGACTCATTGTTTTACAGAATGTGCATTCCGAGGACTCGTTCATCTGATTTCTAAAATCACTGCATGGGTAATAAATCTTCACTCCACTTTTACCTTTTCAGTAATTTTAAATGCATGCATGGTAAATATTTCAGGACATGTCATACATTTGACCCCTGAAATTTCAAATGTATAGTTCCAATTTCCACTTGATTTTTACCTTTCAAAGTTGAACTTTACAACATATTTCAAAGTGTCAGTGCCAATGCTGATCAGATGGCTTCAATAGGAGCCATTTGATCTGGGCTTACATTGTTTGCAGAGGACAAGTGTATTCTTAACTACTACAGTATCCTCTTTTTGTAACCAATAAGAATTCAATTCTATAGACAGTCTTGTGTTCAACAACTACTCTTTCATGCATTGTAAAAATAGTACCAGGGCTGCCATAACTTGATCTTGAAAAATCCTAAGATTTCCAAATTTTCAATTTTTTAGGCATGATTACTTAAAGCAGGTTAAAAGTAAAGCAGAATGCGCCTTAAGGCGCATTCTGCTTTACTTTCAGCCTACTTTTAGCTACCATCTGCTAGGATAAAAAATCCTAAGATTTCAGAAAAAATCCAGAGAAATGGCAGCCCTGTAGTACAAACAGCTCCTGTAAGAGGTGAGCATAACTAAACTGAATTTGACAAGTCTTACCCCTGATTCAGAATTAGCTGCCTCCTTTTTCCTCTTTCTTTCCTCTACCTCTGGTGATCTCTCTCTTGGTTTCTCTTTCTCTTGTTTCTTTACAACTACAACTCTTCTCGTCTCCTCTGGAGAGCCTTCTTGCATAGGTTCAGTTGATACTTCCTCCTCCTCAGAGAATGACCTGGATTGTTTATTGGTCCTTTCATCTGGACTAGCATACTTATGTTTATTAGATCGGTCTACACTAGAAGATTTTTTAATTACAACATCTCTTTGCACAGGTGAGGAAGAACGAGACATTTCTCTACTGCGTTTAACTCTTCTTGGCGGGGACGGAGACTGATGACTTGTGCTACGTGAAGGTCGAGTCCTCTGTGGACTAATGTCTCTTCTTTGTTCACGAGGGGATTGTGATATCCTGGATCTGCTGTTACGTTCCACAGAGCGTGATCCACCATTACTGTCCCTAGGTTTACGATTACGCTCAGCAGAATGGCTTTCAGGAGAAATGTATCTAGATGATTTTTGCACAGGAGATGGTGAACGTCTTTTTTCTGGAGAGGAAGAATTTGCTCGTTTCTTTTTAACTCTTGGTTCATCAATAGAAGAAAACGATTCTCTAGTGTTCCTGACTTTAACTGGTGAGGATTCCTCTTCTTCTTCACTCGAGCTTTCTTCACTCTCTGACCTTTGCTGCCTTCGTTTCACAGGTTGTGACCTTTGTTTCCTAGGAGGGGTCTTTCTCTTTCGTTCAGGAGACTCTGAACTTTTCCTAGATTTTTGTTTTTGACGGGTTGGTCTTTCTGGAGACGAATCATCTGATGATGAAGATGGAGACTTCTGTCTTGGTGGTGGCTTTCGACTTCTTGGGGGTGGAGACTCCTTTCTTCTCATTCTCTCTCTGTCCATTCGTTCAGGAGGACTAGGTCGTCTCCTTCGTTCTGGAGGGCTGTGATCATACCTTCTTTTCACTGGTGATCCAAGAGGTCTACCACGGCGAGGTGGAGATGGGGTTGGAGACCTTTTGTAACGGTCCCTTCTGGGACTCATTCTCTGCCTCCTTGGATCTTCATCAAATGACCGTCTAGGTGATCTGTATCTTGGGGGGCTCCTGAAAAATATTTCAATTTTTGTTCCTGGTGGTTTAAAACAGTATGTACAAGGTAAGCTTTTGCATTGGGACATATGACACTTGATTGATCTAAGAGGAGATGGGCCGTAAAACACCATTCATTCATTCATTTTGATCTAAGAGGCTTTAAAACAGGTCCTTTCTTGTCAATATCTTATTTACGCTTTTATCACTAGCACTTCTTAAAATTGCAAACCACAGACCTACTTATTTAACAAGGGCTACTATGGTCCTACATTGCTCACCTGGTACACCATGTAAAACTTGGCCTATAGCGACCTAGATTTTGACCCACATTCAACTGTGGCCTGATCAAAAGAGATTTGTAGCCTGGAGTGTTCATAAATTTTTTCTAAGATTTGACCAAATGACATAGTTTTGGACCTGACATGATCCACATTGGAACTAGACTTAGATTTTATGTAGGCAAACATTCTGACTACATTTCATGAAGATCTAATGATATTTGTAGCCTCTAGTGGGATTTTCTTTGATTTGACCTAGTGACCTATTTGTTACCTGACATCACCCACATTTGAATCTGACCTACTAGATATCAATGAGGCAAATATTTTGACCAAGTTGCATAAAAATTCAATGACATTTGAAGCCTCTAGAGTGTTAACAAGGTTTTTCTATGGTCTGACCTGGTGACCTTGTTTTTTTACATACATTTCAAGACAATGAAATTTGTAGCCGCTACAGTGTTAACGAACCAACTGTGGATGGATGGACAGACAGATATCCACCATTCCGTATAGCTCACCTTGAAACTTCATACCAGGTGAGCTAAATTTTGACTGCCAGATGGTCTTATAAGCGATAATGTTATTGTTTTATTTATTGACATCAAGTAACATATTTCTGATAAAAATTGGCAAACCTTATAACTGATCAAAACCCATGCATAAATAGAAGAGAAAGAGGTACAATGTTATTTTTCTATAAACATGCAAACAGGCTGACAGTAAGACACTATTTGTCCCCTCTAAAATGGCAAGCCACCATTTCCCCATCAGTCAGGGACCCCCTGCAGGATTTGCTATAGCTTTAATTACCAGTCTCTCCTTGGTGGCTCCCTATACCTGTCCCTGTCATCTCGCCGCCCTCTTGGGGGACTTCTAGGAGGGGAAAACCTGCATGTACAAATACAACTTCATCAATCACCATGCAGTGCTCCAGATCAATATGGATAGTTTTTAATCTACACCTTAATGTGCTGCAATTACTTGTCAAATTTGTCTGTTTACCTTCTCCTGCTATATGTGTATATGCACACTTACTACAACTTACTTACTTGCCTATCTCAGATGCTGGGACACTGCAGTAGACGACATATAAAATCAGGAGTAAGTAAGAGTGGTAATGTTGAAATTCTGTCAATTTCTATTTATAATACCAGTGACCTAGTTTTTGATTGCAGGTAAAGAAGTAAACATGTACAAGAGGAGATGTTCCTAAACATCTGTCTTCAATTTCGTGAGAATCAGGTAAGAAATACATACATATAGTCAAATCCCTATACACCCTCAATGACTCATCATGAGGGTTTAATTAAGACAAAACAAGGAGTATTTATCCAGTAATGGCTTAACCCTTTACTCCCTGAAACATCAAATGGACAATTCTAGTTTTCAATTTAGACTAGTCCATATTTGACTTTTTAGGGTTGATTTTTACAATATATGCCTAAATGGCAAACAGTGTAGACCCTGATCAGAGGTCTACACTGTTTGCATAGGACAAGTATATTCCTCACAGGTACACTGTTTGCAAATGACGCATATATGCCAGACTAGGGTTCAAAGAGTTAAGCAGACCATAATATTGCAGTGAAAGTGTAAAATCAGATGCACGATACAACCAGAAATGGGTGTCAAAGCCACCTGATGCTCGCCTGTTTAAAGTTTAAGTCTAAAAAAACATCTTGTATCGAAAGCAAATCAATTTTCAGTTTAGAAAGATTATTAAATTAATGTTGAGTCTAAATCTAGTTATATTAAACTTTAAAACAACTCTTGTAACATTTAACCTGGTGATTTGTAGTCAAAACAATTAAGTCCAAAACATGTCAAAAATTGACAAATACTAAAATCATATTTAAATTTCAACTTCATTACATCAATGTTTGACCCCTAATGAACCTCCATACAAAATTTCAGCACCCTAGCACAAATATTAAGCTTTAAAACAACCGGTCCAAAAAACTTAAACTTTTTGATTTGTAGTCGAAAAACATAAGTCCAAAACATGTCAAATATTGACATTACTTAAAACCATTTTTAAATTCCAACATCATGACATCAATATTTGACCCCTATGAACCTCCATACAAAATTTCAGCACCCTTGCACAAGTATTATAGTTTAAAACAACCCGTCCAAAAAACTTTAACCTGGTGATTTGTAGTCGAAAAACCTAAGTCCAAAACATGTCGAAAATTGACATATTTTAAAATTATTTTTAAATTCCAACATCATAACATTAATGTTTAACCCCTAATGAACCTCCATACAAAATTTCAGCACCCTAGCACAAATATTAAGCTTTAAAACAACCCGTCCAAAAAACTTTAACCATGTGATTAGTAGTCGAAAAACATAAGTCCAAAACATGTCAAATATTGACATAAATTAAAATCATTTTTAAATTCCAACTTCATGACATCAATATTTGACCCCTAATGAACCTCCATACAAAATTTCAGCATCCTTGCACAAGTATTAAACTTTTAAACAACCCGTCCAAAAAACTGTAACCTGGTGATTTGTAGTCGAAAAACCTAAGTCCAAAACATGTCGAAAATTGACATATTTTAAAATTATTTTTAAATTCCAACATCATAACATCAATGTTTAACCCCAAATGAACCTCCATACAAAATTTCATAACCCTAGCACAAGTATTAAACTTTCAAACAACCCGTCCAAAAAACTTTAACCTGGTAATTTGTAGTCAAAAAACCTAAGTCCAAAACATGTCAAAAATTGACATAAATTAAAATTATTTTTAAATTCCAACATCATAACATCAATGTTTAACCCCAAATGAACCTCCATACAACATTTTATAACCCTAGCACAAATATTAAGCTTTAAAACAACCCGTCCAAAAAACTTTAACCTGACCACGCTCACACTCACGCACGCCGGGGGTATGACATTAGCTCTGCTGTTCTACAAACAGGCGAGCTAAAAACAACTATACGAGGGTTGTTCGGAAAGTTCGTAGAATTTTGTTATATATCTGGTTAGCTTCATTTGATCAATTTGAAATTTGGTATGTAAGTACCTCAACTTATTTTAAAAATATTTTCTGAGAGAGAAATGAAACAATGTTAACCGAATATACATGTTACCGTAGCAACGCAGTAACGGGGACCCGGAGCAGCTCGAAAATTCTAATTTTTTACACTTTATTCTAATGAAGTAAACGTGATATCCCTCAATTCTGTTGACGCTAGAAAAGCACGAAAACGTGTGATTGTAACATGACGTTAGTTACTCATAATTTCAAAACATTGTGAGCGTTTGAAGAGAAATTACAGTATTTAGTCTACAGAGAGCGGAAATGCGAACTTAAAAGAAATGCCGTCGACCAGTGACGTTGACTTGCAAAGTTTTGTAAAAGAATTTTGTTACTCTAGGTAAATCGCCGACAAAAACTCTTAAAATGATTAAATCAACGGGAAAATATGACTAGAAGTTCAGCCTCGCATTCCTGTATAAATGGCACTCACTATTTAGGAATTGAAGATAATCGATCCGGGACGCTCCTAGGAGCGACCGACCATCACTCTTAGCTGCTTCCATTAAGGACGGGTCAAAAGATTGGTAAATGCTGACAGAAGAACAGTAGAGTATATATCCGATGAAATTGGTGTTTCGGTCTCTACCGTACATGAAATATTAAGAGATGAACTTGGTAAGTCTAACGTTAGAGCACACTGGGTGCCGAGGTTGTTTACGGACAAGGAAAAGGAGAACCGATTTCGATGCTCTCAGATGTTTCTCAGCCGCAAAGAAGCCTAAGGTGACGATTTTTTTGACAGAATTATCACTACGGATGAGATACGAGAGAAGCGACTACACATGGATCTTGAGCGCGCAATGCCCCATTAGGATAATGAATGGGCCGTAGAGCAGCTTCAACAGTTAGAAATCAGCTTGCTATGGTTTGAGATGTAAGAACATCCGCCTAACGGCCCGACTTGGCTCCAATGGATTTTAGAGTGCTCACAGAGTTAAAGGCGAACTTACATGGAATTACATTTGTTTCAGCAGCTGAATTTATATCAAACAGACTCATAAAGTTGTATCTACATTCAGTGAAGACGTGTATACAGAAACGTACGCAAAATGAGTTAGAAGGCATAACAAGTGGGTGGATATTGCGGGTGATTATGTTGAGAAAGTGAGACGTTCGCTCGACGTACATAACGTTTGACGTTACGTTGACGCTGATGTGCTCCGGGTATGCGTTATGTATGTATTTGTAAGATGCATAGAAAAAATGTGTTTAAGCGTTTATTGCCGATTTTCACAGAATATGTAGCACAGATCTGGAAATTTATGTTGATCTAATTTTTTGCATCCAACTACGACTATACGTAATTTTATAACAAAATTCTACGAACTTTCCGAACAACCCTCGTATTTATAAAATAATATAGGCATTCTTACCTGCCAAAATTTCTGTCACGCCTGGGAGGAGGAGGAGAGGGACGTCTTCTGTCAACTCTTTCTCTTCGTCCTAAAGAAAAAACCCTTGTTTGAAAACTTTGTCAGAGACAAATTGGAACAATTTTCAGTGCCTTATAAGGCAGAGATAGATCTATACCGGTAAGTATCACAGTATGAGTATCTTCTGTGAATTGCATTTCAATCAAATTTAAACCTGGCAAAATCAAACCTGATATTGTTTAACGGATTAAAAGGTACAGTTGAACCAGCATAAAGCAATCACTTAGATATAAGGTACATTTTTGCCTGACATGTGAGAGCTTAATGCTCCATTAGGACAGACAGGCTTGAGCAAACAGTGTAGACCCTGATCAGACTGCACCTTAAGGAGCAGTCTGATCAGGGTCTATAAGGTTTGCCATTCAGTTTGCTTCTTTTGGACAAATTACTGCGATAAAAGCAAATGGCTAATTTTTCCGAATATTGCAGCAGTTATACAAGGTGGCCGAATTTTTAGATTTTTTTGTTATACATGTACTTTGAAGCCCACTTACTAGGAGGGGTTGGAGGTTCGTCGTCAGAAGAGGAAGATGAACTGGAGGAATCTGACTCTTCAACATCCTCCTTCTGTTTCCTGTAGGTTCTCCTCTGCTGGATGCCCCTCTTGTTTGGTTCATCGTCCGCCTCATCCATCATGGGCTGAATACAATAAAATAATTCAGTGTAACCAGGCTTCCAGATAAGAAGGAGTAAACTGAACAAATCCAGCATTTTACTCACTTATTTCAGCACCAAATCCTATGGTGTTACTACTCATTAGAATCGTCTCTTTGAGACGATTCTAATGAGTACTTAAACCATAGGGTTTAAATAGAGTTTATTATTGAAATACTCCCCTTATCTGGAACCCTGATGTAACCTCACGAAACAGGACTCCCCTAAATCAATAATTCTCAGGAATCTCACAGACAAATTTCTCAAGTCACAAACATGATACATGCTAACTGATCATCATTCAATCAGAAGCTTTACAGTGCCCATAAAGAGGTGTCTGCTTAATGCAGGACGAAAGTAAAATGCTCTGTATTAAAATTGTCCTGCAAGAAGCAAACACCTGCATTGAATGATCAGTTATTAAACTTATCTTAACCCAATACCCCATAAATACACCCTTTTACGCCTTAAATTTATTCATCCACTGAAGAAATTAGTCTCAATTTATACAGTCATGTATATGTATCAAAAGAAATAGTTTCAATATTCTAGAAGATTGTAGCTTAAAGCAGGCTGAAAGAAAAGCAGAAACTGCTTCAAGCGGTCACTTATCTTAAATACTAGAGATAGTTTATCGGGGAATGGGTATGGCTGCAAAACCTGTTATCAGGAAGGGTACAGTTTTCAGCTCTTTAGACTGTATATGCTGCACCTAAATTCTGCAGAAAGATTTGAAAATCTTTGCTGCGGACTACCAGACAGAGTACATGTATTTTAAACTACCATTATAGCTAATGGTTCTTTAAAATAAATTCAAAGTTGCCAAATGGGATTCTGAACTCTGTCACAGCCATCCCTAACTACACAGAAATTTATTGACAAGATGGATCCTGATCAAACTTCAAACAAACAAGGGCCACCATGGCCCTAAATCGCTCACCTGGTACACCATGTAAAACATGACCTATAGTGACCTAGATTACGACTGGACATGATCCACAATCAACCTTTAGAGTGTTAACCAAGTTTCATGAAGATAAGGTGAGATTTGTAGCCTATATAGTGTAAACAAGGTTTTCCTATGACTTGACCTAGTTTTTGACCCGACATGAACCGTATTTGAACTTGATCTAGATATCAATTAGGCAAACATTCTGACTACGATGCATTAAATTCCAATGAGATTTGTAGCATCTAGTGTTAACAAGGTTTTTCTATGATTTGAACTAGTGACCTAGTTTTTGACAAAGCATGACCTATATTCAAACTTGACCTAGATATCAATGAGGCAAACATTTTGACTTAGTTTCATTAAGATCCAATAAGATTTGTAGCCTCTAGAGTGTTAACAAAATTTTATATGATTTGACCTAGTGACCTAGTTTTTGACCCAACATGACCCACATTCGAACTTGACCTAGATTTCATCATGACAAACATTGTCATCAAGTTTCATTAAGATCCTAAAAGCATACCTTGGCACTTCTTGCCAGGTGAGCTAAAAACTCATGATCTTAATACTTATTCAGATGAAAATTGTTTGCCACTTTAATTTTTCTTCTGTCAAAGAGCTTAAATCTAAATATGTTCCAAGCAGATAAAGAGTATGGCATTAACGGGGTTAAGATGTGCATTATGGGTGATAATATAAATAATCTTATGGTGAAACAGATAGGTCCCAATAGAGAGAAATGGTTCTTGTAGAATTTTCCTATGGTACGAATTTTTCCAACTTAATTATATTTGTAGGACTTACCTTTCTGGTATTTGGAGGCCTGGAAGATTCAACTGCTGATGAGTTTGAGCTGTCTGAGTCGCTGTCCTCTGAACTACTTGAAGCCCTGTAACATGATGGTACAATAACATACACCTTTAAACAATAACAAACACCTTCAGAGCTCAAGATAAAGAGCGTATTTCAAAAACAAAAATCTTTATTTCTGTTTTTAATCCTATGGTGTCACTACTCATTAGAATCGTCTCTTCGAGACGATTCTAATGAGTAGTAACACCATAGGATTTGATGATAAAATAAGTGAGAAAATGGAGCCCTGACCTTTTAACATATTCATCACCATAGAAGGCACAAACTGCTATTCTAGGAATCAATACCAATCAAGCACTCCCAGGTTTCTAGTAAATACTTTTTCAAGTGAAATTTGCAGGTTCTCCCAATTTGTTATTATGTATTACAAACCCTGTCAGATCAGAATGCTCTTTCAGGAGCCCTCAGATCTGGGTCTTTACAGATGGCATAGGACAAGTTTACTCCTAATAAGTATTCTGTTTGCAAATGACACATATGTATGACCAGAGTTCAAAGGGGTTAAATCGCATTCTGCTTTATTTTCAGCCTGCTTTACAATCTTTATCAAATACTAAAAACAAGATAATGAGAGTGGGATTCCTTTTTTTTTCACTTTACATTTTCTTCACTTCTCACAGCAAGTTTGGAATTTCATCTTCTTAACTTTGTTTTCTCTTTCAATATCACCGAATCAATTCCTAGATACAACCCTCTCAGTATTTTCCCCATAGAAAGAATAAGCAGCCCACCTGACTATATCTCAACTATTACTTACTTTGTTGGTCTTCTCTTCAAAGGGACAGGTGAACGTTTTCTATTTCTGTCATCATTTCTTCGTCTCCGTGGTGATGGTGACCTTTGACGTCTTGGAGGAGGGGAATATCTTCTCCTAGGTGATGGGGACCTTCGTCTTGGACTTGGACTCCTACGCCTGGGTGGGGATCTGCGCCTGTCTCTATCCCTATCTCTGTCCCTGTCCCGACGATCTCGTGACCTAGATCTTCTGTCTCTATTTCTGTCCCTTGACCTGGACCTTCTGTAACCTCCACGATCCCTATCTCTGCTGGATCTCTTTGGTGACCTTCTAGGAGATCTCTTTGGTGATCTGTTCCTAGATCTTGACCTACCACAGAGGGAAAGACAATTTCACATATCACTTAATGTGATTAAGACAGCTCCAACATATATGATTAATGAGAAAAATTTAGCATATTCAGTCAAACCTGATTTATGTAACTTTCAAGGGGAGAAACAAACAAATGTCACATAAGACAGGTAGTCAAATAAGGCAGGTTTGCTTTTTTTCATTAGTAAAATATTATACTAATGAAAATCATTATGCATGATTTCTCAGTAGATAACACTCATGTAAAGACGACATGCTACAATCATTACTGAATACAAATTATATAACACATTTTCAACAGCTAACACACAAACAAAAATAATCACATTTCAGAATGAGACTTCGGGAGAGGCAAATTACGGTCATTAGTCCTGTAACACAGGTTGGTGTCTATAAGCAGTCTCAATATATAGGAAAGTTTGACTGTACATGTAACTTTTTCAAATTTGTTTGCAAGTCGACAACTACAGTACTACCTGTATTTCCTTGAACAACATCAAGGTGGGATCATCCAAGAAACTGTCAAACATCCCTGTATTATTTCTAAATCTTTCTAATCCAAAAACAAAAGCATGCTAGAAATCTGTACAAACAGCCCTCTTGACTCACCGAGATCTTCTACTGTGTTTCTTTACTCTATCTTTTTCAGAAGATCTTCGTCTCTCATTGGATTTAGATCTACTTTTCTTCCTTTTCTCACGAGAGGGTGATCTGGACTTTGATTTTTCTTTAACAGTTGGTTTTTCTGGTGATTTAGGAGGCTCTGAATCATCACTGTCATTCATTGCATTGCCATTGGGTTTTTCCATTATACTGCCTATTAGATCATCGATTGCAGAATCATTTGATTCGTCCGCCACTGGCATAGGGACTAGCGCCACAGGAGTGTGCCCATCTATTTTCTTAACTCTGTGGAACAAGACATTAATACTTGTTAACTCATTTACTTCTGAAGGTTCGAATGGACAAATCCAGGGACCCAGATAAGAGTAAACTGAACAAATCCTTTATTTTCTCACTCATTTTAGTACCAAACCCTATGGTGTCATCACTGATTAGAATCTTCTTTTTTAGACAATTCTAATGAGAAGGACACCATAGGGTTTAATGCAGAAATAGAGAGTTTAAACTTTAGTTTTTTCAATACTCCCCTTATCTGGAGCTCTGCATGTCTAGTTAATTTTGTATAACGAGTTTTCCCCCAAATATATCTCATAATGACAAACAGGAGCCTTTTGATCCAAGTTCACACTGTTTGCATAGAAAAACTACCCTTCACATGCAAACTCGTCAAGTGAAGTCAATGTGTTATTCCATAACCCTATAAATATCCTTTTTTGGCCTGTTATTATTTCTTCACTCTAAAACACAGAAGGTATTTCCTGTGTCTTTCGAGATGGTAGGCTTAAAGCAGATTCAAAGTTAAGCAGAATGCTCTTTATAAAGCATTATGCTTTACTTTCAACGTGCATTCAGTAGCCACATGTCTTCGAAACTAGCATCAGGCTGTGGGGTAAAGGGTTAAAAGAAGTAAGTTAAATTTTACAAAGTTCACACGTATCTCACTTTGTCTATTTTATGAAACTTGAAATAGGACATGCTTGTAAAGACAGAGGCAGAATTAAGCAGTAGGAATTTCATTATTAACCCATTACCCAACAGAAGCGACTTTTAATGTATTTAATTTATTCCTCCGCTGAAGCAAAAAGTTCCAGTTTATACCCCATGAACAATTACCATAACAAATATTTTATATAGCCTAGCAGATGTGAGTTTAAAGCAGACTGACTGTAAAGCAGAATGTGCCTTAAGGCACATTCTGCTTTACTTTCAACCTGCTTTAAATGATCACCTGTATTTAATGTTATAACCGGGTTATTGGGTAAAGGTTTAATAGGAGTCATCATATTACTCACTGTGAACCGTCGCCATTCCCTTTACTTGGAGTTGAATCTCCTTTGGACTTTGGTGACTTGGATCTTCTGTCACGACGATGTCTGGGGGATTTGTCACGCTTTGAGCGAGGGGATGAACTTCTCCTTGAAACCACAAGAATTCTACTGAATAACCATGTAACGATCATACTATAACATAACTAGCACAACATATTTTTACTGGAAATAAAGCAAATTGCCTGGAATTTGGGGTGACATTAAATGTAGTACTTGAAATATTACCCTTGCCTGGAATGTTTAAATTATTGAAGTATAAATATAAATTTCATGATTATCATCAATATATCACTTTTCAGTGACATACCCGTGAAACAACTTTGAGACCTTTAACCCATTACGCAATAAATATGCCATTTTAACACTTAAATTTATTCCTTTACTGAAGAAGGTAGTTCCTTTCTATACAGTCATGAATAAGTTCAATATGAACTATATGAAATATTTTCAATATTCAATTAGATGGTAGCTAAAAGCAGGCTGAAAGTAAAGCAAAATGCACCTAAGGTGCATTCTGCTCTACTTTCAACCTGCTTTAAGTGGTCAACCGTCTTAAAAACAAGAAACAGACTACTAAGGGGTAAGGGATTAAAGGTATACTAGCATATTCGTGCTGGACAAAAGCCAAGGACACAGCTCCATTCTTCATGCATTACTAAGGTTCTACATTAAGCTGCCCTCAACACAGTATAACCTCTCTATTACGACCACTAAACAAGAGCCGCATGCGGCCCTAAATCGCTCACCTGGTACCCATGGTTACGGTCATGGTAATGAAACAGTAATGGTAAAGTTTTCACTATAAGCCATCATTGGTAAATTCATCCCCACCCTCTGGCGGCCATGTTTGAGCTAGGAAGATTATTTGAAGAAAACTAGCAAAGGTTCACCCATGAATCATTATTTGTGTAAAAATATTCTTAAATCAGACCAATAGTTCAGAGAAAAAGATTTTTAAAGATTTTCTATACAGAAATATAAGGAAAACTTGCCCCAACCCACTGGTGGCCCTGATTTTAATAATAACAAAAAGATTTTAAGAAATCTGGTAGAGAGTCATGAATGGATCATTTGTGTAAAATTATTTTCAATTTGGACCTGTAGTTTCACAGAAGAAGATTTTTAAAGTTTTTACTAAACAGTAACATAAGGAAAATGAGCCCACCCACAGGCGGCTGTTTTTTTAGATATCAAAATTATTTTAAAAAAATTTGGTAGAGGGTCACCCATGGATCATTTGTTTGAAATTACTTTCAAATCGGACCAGCGGTTTCAGACAAGAAGATTTTTAAATTTTTCACTATGTAGCCATATAAGGAAAATCTGCCCCACCCAATAGCGGCCATGTTTCTTAAGATAGGAAAATTATTTTAAGAAATCTGATAGAGGGTCACCAATGGCACATTTGTGTAAAATAATTTTCAATTTGGACCTGTAGCTTCACAGAAGAAGATTTTTAAAGTTTTTACTAAACAGTAACATAAGGAAAATGTGCCCCACCCACAGGCGGCCATGTTTTTTTAGATATCAAAATTATTAATATTTTAAGAAATCTGGCAGAGGGTCACCCATGGATCATTTGTGTGAAATTACATTCAAATCGGACCAGCGGTTTCAGACAAGAAGATTTTTAAAGTTTTCACTATATAGCCATATAAGGAAAATCTGCCCCACCCTTTTTTAAGATAGGAAAATTATTTTAAGAAATCTGATAGAGGGTCACCAATGGCACATTTGGGTAAAATTATTTTCAATTCGGACCAGTGGTTTTTGACAAGATTTTTAAAGTTTTTTCAATTGGTTGCCATGGCAACCACAATTTCAATTGGATGACCAATATTTGAAGAAATCTGAGAGAGTACTCTACAAGGAACAATCCTATGAAGTTTTGAAGAAATTGGCCCAGTGTTTCCAAGAAGATCTTTAAAGAAAAAGTTTGACGACGGACAGACTGACGACGGACACAGGGCGATCACAATAGCTCACCTTAGGTGAGCTAAAAAAGAAGGCTAATAAAAAGCCTAATTGATTGTATAAAACACAGGTGACAGCTTAAAGCAAGGCAAAAATAAAACAGGAAGCTCTTACAGGATCTCTCTGTTAATTGTCACCTTCCTTTAAACCCTTGCATTTCATAAATACCTAATAGTTAATAGGGCTGCAACGGTTCAGGTACTTCACGGTTCCGTTCGGGTTCGAGTAGACCCCTTCGGTTTTCGGTTATTTCGGTTCGGGTATTAGGATAAGAACTTGATAAAATCAACCAGAAAAAAATTCTCATTTACTGGCACATGTCTACGCAGACAATAGATCTACACACTTTTTCGAAAACGCTATCACTGTCATCTATAATTTTATCATATGTACGAGAAAGGTGTGCATTTCTTTCTACCATTTTAGGACAGATTGTAGCGAATTTAAGGCGTGGTTCGTCCCGACCTGTTTTTCATTTAAGTTTCGTAACTAAGCTTTCAGCCTATTTTGTGTCAACGGTCAGTCTGGCTGGTCTTCCTTAAATGCCTCATCAGACTTCTAGTTATAAGCGCTAGAAGTAATACCTAGCTCCAATTATATTATTATTTTACTGAAAAAGTCATTAATATTTCAGTTTAATTATTTACATCGCCATTCGCAATTTGCGGTCGCTAAGTAATAGACTGGTTACCCTTTTCTGATGCTGATTCGACTTTGGTACCTTTGAAGCCGGGTTATCAATCGTGCGCATGCGTTAAGTGCTGGGTTTCCCGGAATTATAAATAGCCGATATGAAAAGAATGAGACGGACGAGAAGCGAGCTATTGAAATTACTGCAAGAAGAAAAGGTTAGACCTGTGATTTAACCACGGAATTATACACTGCGTCTTCTGTTTATTTCCTTGATTTAACTTTACATTTTGGAACGTCTGACCATCAAAAATATACACGCAGACTGCACGCTGATTGGTTAATTAGCGGTCTAGTGTAATTTACCATACATCGGCGCACCGAACCGAAAATTTGCAGTGCCGACCCGAAACTCGAACCGAGACAAACGAACCGAAAATAACCGAAATTCGGTGAACCGTTGCAGTCCTAATAGTTAACACACATTTGTGCTCATAATGGAGAGATTTTTGTGTATTTTGAGTGTTGGTGGTGAGAAGTTTTAGTGTAACTGTACAATTACCCTCTTCTCTCAGCTTCCTCTCTCTCCTTCATGATGGCATTCCTAATTTGTTCCTCTGAAACCTTCAAGCTGGCCTGAATTCTCTCCTGCTCTGCCTGAAAAACAACACCCCATCAGTGTCAGCTATTGAAACCATGTTAGAAACAAACATAATTATCCCATTTAAACCAGGATCTTCAAATTTGTAAGATGGTAGAGTTATAGTACTAGGGCATTGCATTTTTCTTCATAACTGGATAAAGTTGCATTGAGATATCTATCCTTTTGGAGAAATGTGACAATCACAAAGACTCACCTTGGTAGGTATAAACCCAGGGCTCCAGATTAGGGGAAATTAACTACATAACAAACATTTTCTCACTTATTTTAGCACTATATCCTATGGTGTTACTACTCATTAGAATCATCTCTTCGAGACGATTCTAATGAGTAGTGACACCATAGGGTTTAAAGCAAAAATAAAGATTTTAGTTTTTGAAATAGTCCCCTTATCTGGAGTCCTGTAAACCCTTCATTGCCATGGCCTTTTCTGCTTTTAACAATTGTTGCTGGTTTTAAAATTCAAGGTTGAATCTTAAGTAAATTGAAGGACAGTTTTTTTTAAAGTTGTAGACAAATACATCTTAATTCAATGTTCTTCAAAGAAACATTCTGTAGAACTAGTGTATTACATTTTAAAACAGGGCTCTACATAAGAGGGAATTTTCCAAACAAATCCAATATTTTCTCACTCGTTTCAGCACCAAATCTTATGGTGTTACTACTCATTAGAATCGTCTCGAAGAGACAATTCAAATGAGTAGTGACACCATAGGGTTTATCCAGAAATAAAGATTTACGTTTTTTATAAACTCTACTTATCTGGAGCCCTGTTAAAACTCAAAATTACAAAGGTTTCAACCAACCTGTCTTTTCTTGATCTCTTCCTTCTTCTGCTCCACAAACTTTGCAGGGATTCCACCAATATTGTCCTGAGCACTACACAGTAAGTCCCATAGTTCTTGCATGAATATGCGTGAATTTTTTGCATTCAAAAACCCAGTCAAATTGATCTGCATCTCTTTTGGATCAGGATACTACAAATAAACATGGGAAGATAACGCATGAATGGTGACCTTTGGAGTCATGGCATGTAAATTGTAATGAATCGCATCACCAAGCTCCAGATAAGGTGGGTATTTTGAAACTAATATCAATATTTCAACACCCAACCTTACCCTATAGTGGTACTACAAATGTACTCATCAGAATCATCTTTAACAATTCTAAGGAGTTCAGTTGTCACAATATGGGATTTTGTTGGAAAGTAAAGATTTTAGTATTGAAAATACTCACCATATCCAGGTTTCTGATCTCATCCGTTTCTTCAATAT
This sequence comes from Gari tellinella, assembly GCA_922989275.2. Taxonomy (NCBI): domain Eukaryota; kingdom Metazoa; phylum Mollusca; class Bivalvia; order Cardiida; family Psammobiidae; genus Gari; species Gari tellinella. The sequence goes on from OV277860.1 coordinate 86,729,781, forward strand.
TTTACCTTAACAGCCAACAATGCTGAATCGTCAAATAAATGACCAGTTTAATCTACTCTGACTTTGTTCCTTTTTTTTTAAATATAAATGACAAACAATGCAGACAATGATAAGCAAGCTCCTTTAGGAAGCCTCTGATCTGTGTATACAGTGTTTGCAAACAAGTTTCACTTTCCACTTACTGTACAAGTTCAAACAAAGTCTTTTATACCAGATAATCCAAATTTCCAAACCATAAATATAAATGCCTACGGGAAATATTTATAGCTCATAATAGAAGGATAAATAACAGTGAAAATACAGTGAATACTTTATCAGAATAAAACCGATTAAGCATATGCCTAAATGAATGTATACCTTTCACAAATATTGTTTATAAATAAGTAGTTGGCCCTGCGATCTACAGGTGGAAAATAGAATGAAGTCTATTACAGTATATATCCATCAACAGGCTGTTCTCAAACATCCCCCCTTAATTGTATAACTAGTTTCAATGAGAGTCAAAGTATTGAACATCCTACACCCAGCAAAAGGATGAGGCATTAATTAAGCCTGTACTACATGCTATTTTAATTAGTGATATCATGTAAAGCTATGTGTCACAAAGTCGTTTATTCAGATACAAAATGTAAAGCTATGCAATATTACATTTTGTTCAGAGATACATACACCTATGCCACATCTTATTCAATGTTGAATTCCTTACTGTTCAAGCATTTAAATCTGTCAAAATCTACCAAGAAGACAGGCTTATTATGCTTTACTGTTGACCAAACAATTCAAAGTCGATATAATATTAAAGGAACTTTGGCCTTATCTTACTTAACACCTCCCTATATGGAAATGCATTTGGACACACTATAACCTATTCTTTAGTATGCCTTTGTTGACGGATAAAAGTTAAAGAAAGGAGCCAGCTTAAAACAGGCCACCTTCCTTTTACCCTTCTGCTGCTGAAAGCTTAGACTAATATATATTTGAAAACAGTGCACACCAAAATTAGACAGCCTTGTCTTATCAAGGTCTGTAACATTCTCTCAAAGAATCTGCATTATTTTATTAGCCAATGTAATAGTTAAGATAACAGATGATCAGAGAGTATTTCTACAGTTTAATCTCATTATTTCTACCTCACATAAGTCAAACATATCCCATTTCAAAGCTTTAACTTTGAAACACGGACATGTTGACTAAAGCGAGTCGGAAATATCAAACTTTGACTGTATATGAATATTCAGCAGGAGGAGGGTAAAACATTGAAACACGCCTACTTCTGACTGGGGATAATAACAGGACTTTAAAACGTCCTTACATAAATGTCGTCACAGCTTAATGCAGGACAAAGGTAATGAAGAAAACTTCTATGTACTTTCTTTCATAACTTTTGTCCAGAAATAGCAGTAAGTTTTAAAAATCCATGCTTCCTCAAGAAATGGCCTTCCAGCATGTTTGATTGTTTGTTAACATAAACCAACTTTTTTTTGGACCACCTTTAACCCTTCACTTCATAGCCCGTTTCTTTTATTGAATATAGTTTACCACTTCAAGCAGGATAATAGTAAAGCAGAATGCGCCTTAGGCACAGTCTGCTTTAAGCTAACATCTACTGGAATATAGAAATATTTTCTTACGAAACTAAATCAGACTTCTTAAATGGAAACTGCTTTCCACAGTGGAGAAATAAATGAAATGCGTTAAAATGCGTATCTATGGAGTAAAAGGTTAAAAGTATAATAAAAAGTTCTTGCAAAGCACTGTTTTCTTACAATCTACCTGTATGGGAGACTTTTACGGAGCAAACCTACAAAAGCAAAGTTTCCATCAATCTGTCAAATCAAGTACAAGCTGGTCGTACTATCAACACTTCATTGTAAACATTTCTTCACATAGCATGATCACATCAAGTTTAAGTTTTATTCTAAATAATTACTAAATTTCTCTGTTCAGAACTCATTAAAGTTTTGCAAAACCCTTCAGTGCCAAGACCCACTACATGCATATTTGCAAACAGTTTGGATTGAGATCACACACTAAGTTACTTCGTGTCTGGTCTGGATCCAAACTGTTTCAGACTTTTTTGATGAAACAGGGCTCCATTTGAAATACTCCCCTTATCTGGAGCCCTGGGGCCCGTTTTACTAAACAACTTACGCAAATTATTTGCGTAAGTCAAAATTGTTTAACTCTTATTTTTCGATCATAAACGTTTGCAAACAACAAATAGCCAGATCAGAGGACGCGCTAAAAGCGCGTCCTCTGATCTGGCTACTTGCTGTTTGTAGCAACTTGTGATAATAAAAAATATAAATTAAAATTTTAAATTTTGACTTACGCAAATTAAGTAAAACGGCCCCCAGATATACAGAGATAATTTTGAAGCAGGCATTGCTGGCAATGTAATGGCACTGGAGGTCATAATATTCAAAATAACTGTTGTAGAAACTATGATATACATGTAGGAAAAGCTGCTGACAGGCTTCAGCAGTGAATACCTCTAAAACGTCTGTACGAGGTTTACATTTAATTTTCACATCTCCATAGTTAATCTTTATTGAAAGCTTGACAACAGCTAAAGCCCAGTTTATATTACAATATGAGATTCTTGTCCGACGAAAGAAAAATCGAAATAAAGTTTATACAAACCAATGAAATGGTGGCAATCTACGAGATCCGTTGTCATTATTGATTTTGCATTTTATCTTGAATCCTGCTGCATAGAGCAAACCCTTGAACTGGACTTGTAAATTCATCAAGGCGTTCGAATATTAAAGATCAGCTCTGATGTTAAAGGGAAACAGTCAAGAATAAGTAGAACTCAAATTTTAATGACTGTGACAATACATAGAACAACTTTACACAGATTGGCTTAGCCTTTAACCCATTACCCCATAAATACTCATTTTTACGCCTTTAATTTATTCCTCCACTGAAGAAAATAGTTCCATTTTATACTGTTGTAAATATGTTTGATAAGAACTATTTTCTATATCCACGCAGATGGAAGCTTAAGCAGGCTGAAAGTAAAGCAGAAAGCGCCTTATGGCACATTCTGCTTTACTTTCAACCTTCTTTAAGTGGTCACCAATATTCAAAATTAGAAAAAGGCTATGGGATAATGGGTTCTAATTCTTCATCTTGCAGCCCTTTGAACACCAGTTAGTAGTGTTGTCTGCAACTATGGTCCACTGCTACTATTCTAAATGTAAACGTTTCCAAGATTTCTTTTCCAAATAGGATAGGAGTGGCAAAAAGTTTGGATCGTGATACGAAGCTGTGTCACAAGGCGTCTCATCAGGATCCAAACTATTTGCAAAGGTGGTCATCATTTTGTCCATAGTGTTCAATGAGCTATTAAACATTTCTCAATTTCTGATAAGTACAGTCTAAACACAATAATTCGAACTCATTTTATATTCATTTCCCTTTCAAAAATGTATGGGTACAGATTACATATTAAGAAATTTAACATGTAAACAATATCCTTTGAAGATTTTAGCCAAATACTGTACTCCACTTTTAGATGAAAGAAGAAAGGCTATCTGGTAAAATTGATCAACTGTTTTGATGATAATCATATACCAGTATTCTAAGATTTTCATATTCAATATACTGTCATAATGGATTCTCAACAATGAAAAAGAGGAGAAAAAAATACTCTAAATGTATGATTCATCAGTGCTATATTTATCTGGTTAAGAAGTTTGATGCTTGATTTTGAACTAAGATCTTTTGTTAACCCATTACCCCATACCTTGTTTCTATTTTTGAGGAAAACCTTCAAAGGTGACAACTTAAAGCAGGTGGAAAGTTAGCAGAATGCGCCTTTAGGCTCATTCTGCTTTACTTTCAGTCTGCTTTAAGCAACCATATGCTTGGATGTAGAAAATATTTCTTGTGGCACATATTCATGATTGTATAAAGTGAAACTGTTTCCTTCAATGGAGGAATAAATTAAAGGCATTAAAAGTTGTTTTTATGGGGTAATGAGTTTAAAGAATACAGAGAAAAGTGCTGAAACTGAAGTTGAAATAATTTCTTCTTGATATCTTAACAAAACCCTGAGCCTCGACTATTCTGAAGAATTTTCTCAGAGAGAGGATTCTATTGAATAATCACAGGAAAGGGTTTGGATGAGATGTAAAGGTTATATTATTTGAAATATGCAGAGAATGTACAGTCGGCTGAGCGGTCATTCGGACTGAGAGTAGACATTAACTTGGTATATTTTTCTCTGAAGCTATGAACATTGTAGACAAGGCAAAATCTTTAACATACAAACTACAGCACCAATCTCAATATTGTCATTAAAAGTAGTGAGAATGCTACCATTTCATAGTCACTGAAATGTTTCTGTAAAGAGGCCATTCGATCCAGAAGAAAACGAAAGTGCCATTCGATCCAGAAAAAAAACGAAAGTTATTTCATTTGAAAAAAAAAAAAAAGGTTCACATTGTTCCAGAACCCCAACTCTATTCTCAGATTTTGTAAGCATCATCTGTTTTATGTACATAGAAAAATTCTGTTCACCTAGTAACATGCAAGAAAAGTACAAAGCCCAAGGTGAAACAAAGCTATTACATTGTAATTGCATACATAAGAAACAATGTTTTACTGATTTATTTATATCAGCATGAGTATTTACATCAATCCGATTTAATAAATTCCTTTCAAATACAGTAATATCTCTCTATTACTACTGCCTAAAATAAGGCACATTGACTGCACAAAAACAGATGACAGCTAAAAGCAAGGTGACAGTAAAACAACAAACCCTAAAGGAGCTTTCTATTTTATATTCACATTGCTTTAAGCAGTCACCTGCCTTAAAGACATTACCCCAGTCCATTCATTGATTTCCCCCCATTGTTCTCACGAGGTGTGAAAGTAACTGTAAAGAATGAGAAAATTGTTCAAGCAACGGCTCAGCCATCTAATGTTTTGTATAGAGGCCCTGATATACTAGATCTCAAGGGGTTTCCATTGGTTTTACTTACCAAAGTATCAAATATATGGTGCGGGTTTCACATGAAACACCTGAATGATTCTTTGCCTAGATGCTAGCCGAGTAAGTGCATGCTTTCCATGCTTTGACTCAAACTGTCTATGAGGTTAGGTGTTACCACCCGAGCTAGGTCAAGTAATGTCAAACACCTGATAATTAACAAAATTTAGTATTCGTAATAGAGAGGATTTACTGCCTATTACTATCAGTACCATTAACAATGACTGCATACCAATCAAGTTTTTATGAGGAATCCAACCAAGAAAACACATGAAAATGTCATATTTTACTAATAATAACAGTCCTTCCCTCATTAACTATCATGTTGAGATTATCAAGAATTAGTTTACAAACATACATACAATAAAAGAAGGGAACTAGATATTAGATCTTCAATTGTTTACAATATAATATAAAAGTAGAAACCACTTTACCCGCTTTTCTAACTGATTATACACAAATTCTACAACTACGTCGTCATCCAATCCTAACAACTCTGTAATCCTTGTAGCAATCCAGGGCTTCATGGTGTCAACATTCACCTTGGACATGTCAACCTACAAGAATAAACGTTTTAATTAGTGTATACAAGATTTCAAACACAATACCATTTCAACTATGGCAAATATTTCAAATACTAACATCTTTATTTCTCAACCAAGTTCTAGGACATGACTTCTCATTAGAAACTGAATCATCTTGAAACAATTTTAGTAATAAGTCGTCAACAACATGGAATTCTGCCAAGACATTTATATTATTAAAATACTGAAACGAGAGCACCGCAATCGGTACATTATACGCCCACTGGCAAAGAAATATATAGTTTGATCAACATTTATTCTAATTTGTAGACACTTAAGAGCTCTGAAAGCACAAACAATACTAAAATAAAGCACCCATACATCATTTTATAAAATTACATCAGAATGACTTGGTCCGGCTGGGGATTTAATTCACAGTGGGGCTTTCTAAATAATCTCACAAACAATACTTGCTTTTTTATACAACTTTCTAACATCTTTGGTATTTATCGCACTACCTGTCACTTACTTCCAACCATATTGTTTAACTTTCTATAGTTCTAAGTCATGCTCTGGGTTAACTCATCAATACTGATACAAACCTTTATTTCCAGCCCTTCAGCAAATTTCATAGATTTCATTAGCTTTTTCTTCTTATCTGTGAACCTGTTGTCCTGGTCGGCACTGGTGCCCTAAAACAAGAATAGTTTTTATTTGAGTTTATGTTCAACTTCTAAGCAAAGCCTCTTGTGCTCCATATCTTGGGAAAGGAATTCCGCCAGTGGTAGTTTATTCCACATATTTATGACTCAGATATATATATAGTAAACGTTCTTTTGAGTAACAGATTCATCTGGAGAGTAGGTTTATAAAGTTTCAAAGAGTGTCCAGGGCCCATATTCTGAAACACTCTAAGATAACTTTTACTCTAAGTAAATCAATATTCTCTTAGTTTTCGGCAATTTACTCTAAGTATTTGATGATTTACTCTTAGAAAGTGAAAACAAGAGGGCCTGAAGGCCCTGATATCGCTCACCATTTGTAATGAAGCCCGATAGCTTTACCTTTGAATTTCACCCGTTTTATTCGAAATCCTTTCAAGTTTGTCGACCTACTGTAGTATAGTAGAGTACATCAAAGACAAATAACTACAGCCTAAACAATACTGATCGAAATGAAGCCTTTTTCTAGCATTTCAAAGTATATCAAGGGCAGGTAACTATTGCCACAATGATTACATTTCAACAATAATTGCACTCCTTCGAGAACGTATAGCTACATCCTTTGTGTTCAAGTATAATCAAAATCCATTGAAAACTGTGGTTGCAAGAGTGTAAACGCTGTAAAATATGGCATTTTCAGCAATTCAAAGGTAGATATCTCTTGGTCTATTTGTCTGATTCCAACCATAATCACTCTTTTATGAACTCTTATGGTCATATACAATCTGCGCAAGTTTGAGAGAGCTGGGATAAATATTGTGGCCTCTAGAGCGTAAACACTGTTAAATATATCATTTTCAGCAATTCAAAAGGTAGATAACTCTTGACCTATTGATCCGATTACAACCATAATGAAACTCATCTGAAGTCTTATGGTAATATACAATCTGAGTAAGTTTAAGAAAGATTGGATAAAATTTGTGGCCTCTAGAGTGTAAATATAGTTAAATATGGTATTTTCAGCAATTCAAAGGTAGATAACTATCGACCTATAAATCTGATTTCAACCATAATCAAACTCATCTGAACTCTTATAGTCATATACAATCTGAGCAAGTTTGAGATGTATTGGATAAAAATTGCGAACTCTAGAATGTAAACACTGTTAAATATGGCATTTTCGGCAATTCAAAGGTAGATAACTCTAGATCTATTTGTCCGAATTCAACCAAAATCAAACTCATCCAAACTCTTATCGTCATATACTATCTGGGCAAGTTTTAGAAAGATTGGATATGTACTGTGGCCTCTAGAGTGTTAACACCGTTAAATATGGCATTTTCAGCAATTCAAAGGTAGATAACTCTTGATCTATTTACCCGATTTCTACCAAAATTGAACTCTTCCGAACTCTTATGGTTGAACTCTTCCAAACTCTTATGGTAATATACAATCTGGACAAGTTTTAGAAAGATTGGATAAATACTGCGGCCTCTAGAGTGTGAACACTGTTAAATATGGCATTTTCAGCAATTCAAAGGTAGATAACTCATGACCTATAATAGGCTATTTGTCCGATTTCAACCATAATCAAACTCATCCGAGCTCTTATGGCAATATACCATCTGAGCAAGTTTGAGAAAGATTGGATAAATATTGTGGCCTCTAGAGTGTAAACACTAAAATTGTTGACGACGGACATTCAAGGATTGCAAAAGCTCACCCTGAGCTAGCTCAGGTGAGCTAAAAACTAAGAAAATTCTAAACTCGACATATTTAACTAAGTATAACGATATACAGAGTTTTAATGCATATAGAAATAAGAATAGAAATGTTCGGGACCGGATAGCGGCGTTGGATATGACACGATTCCGGATAATACAGTTTATACTGTACTCTTAGAAAATCAATATAGTCTTAGTTTTTGGCCATTTTAACTAAGTATTTTGGGATTCCCTCTTAGAAAGATGAAAAAAACTAAGAAAATTCTCAACTTGCCAAATTTACTATAGAATTTTCTCAAAACTTGAGAAAACTGTGACCCTCTCTTAACTTTTTAGAATTTTCTAAGATGAGTACACAAACGTTTATTGAGCAGCAATAATAGGTAGAATAGATAATTTATTGAATAAAAATCGTTTATAGACATATAGATACGTTTAGCAGAGGTTTTTGAGCCGACGTTTGTGTTTGAGTTGCTTCGTCAAATTGGGTCAAATTCGGGGTTGGGTAACGTCATTACAAAGGACTGAGATTACTGTTTAAGACATTATTACCTACGGTCTTCAGCGAGAAAACATGGAAAAGATCGATATCTATTCAAATTCTAAATATTTAGTAATCAATGATCACTGTATGTACCAAAATTAGCGTAAATACATAATTAGGTCCACACTTATAATTAACTAACAAGCCAAATTTCAACAATGTCGCTGTGGCCCAATCGGTAGCGAGTCTTACTGGGATGTCGGGGGTAGCCGGTTCGAGCCACACAGTGTGCTTTTTTTTTCTTTACAACCTTTTTTTTTTTTTTTTTAAATGATCATCATTATTTCCAAAGATTTGTTTCTTTAAACTGTTTGCAAACGTGCCTTTAGGCGCCATTGAGAGTGAAAGGGTTAAAGCATGCTAAAATTGAAGTAAAAGTCTCCAATTAGAATGTTTCCTTCTGATCGTCAGTCTGCTAGTTCTAGAAATGGCTTTTACTCTTTTTTGATATTTGAAAAGCTCTATGAAAATTGTCCTGCAGGTTGATGTTTAACCCTTGTCATGCAGAATTGTCATCTGCTGCAAACACATCATCTGCAGAAAAACGACATAATACATGTATGTAAGTTTGATGCTTTCCAAACTTAAGAAAAGTAAATAATAACTGGCAAACAAGTTTGGATCCAGATCAAACGCCGCATAACGTGGCATCAGATCTGGATCTATACTGTATACAAACTGTTGACAAAGTTTAACCAAGTCGCGCTTAGCATAATAAGTGTTGTTGTTTTTTTTAAAGCAGGCTGACAATAAGAAGGACACCTTCTAATTGGAAACTTTTACTTCAATTTAAACATGCTTTAACCCTTTCACTCTCAATGGCGCCTAAACTGAAAATATTGAAAACAATGTTGGGGGGCTAGGGGACCGCTAGGGTCCCCAGTGGGTCCAGGGCAAGGCCCCCGGAAGCTCCTGGGTTTAAAGCATTTTAATTTGAAGGTCTAAAATTGTTGGATTTCTTTTTTTTAAATGACAACTTCAAGCAATGGAAAAATGTAAAAATTAATATCTTGGTCATAATCATTGTTTTCCAAGGATAAAAAGAAAATCAAATTTCCTGGTAAACAATCAACATAAGCTCTGTAAAGCTTTTATTGCAACAAACAAGGTATCCATTAACAGTGCCCCAGATAAGCTGCGTATCGGCGTATTTTACGCATTAAAAAGGGCCAAATACACTTTGAAAACCAATTCAGTGCGTATCAATTACGCAAGCCTTTTATACAATACGCTAAACATACTACCGTAGATGCGTACAATTACAATCTAAGCCGATTTCGCTAACGGCTTTTAGATTCATTTTCTTCGAAAATCGTTACCTCTCTGCTGATTTCCAACACCTTTTTGCGAGGGGCAATGCAGAAATAGCTGAAGTATTCCGATTGCTTGTTTTTGATAATTTTACCAATCCATTGCTAGACGCTTGCTGATCTTTATCTCCATAAGCGTCTCGATAACTTTGTCAATTAGACTAATTGTCACTTGTTTTCGCGGTTTCTGTTAAAACGTCGCACCGCGATCAAAATGGTAAGTAAAACGTTCATTCTGGTTTTAAAACCGTCTTTTTATGTTATTTTCAATCTGAATCGAAGACTTCCCCAGCCAGTATAGTAAAGCTAATGTTATTAATTGATTGTAGTTCAATCGGTGGTGGATAAATCAGAATCACGATTAGACTAGATTCAGAGTTAAACATTACGTACAGCGTTCCTGTGCAAGATGAGACATTTTAGACATTTCCCCCTGGTTAGATATACGTGGAAATCAACAATAATGTGTAAACTGCACTAAATTTAAGTTTAACAAGCACCTTAGAGCTGATATCCCCTGCCGCAGCGATTGTCCAGATGAAAGTGGCAAACTTTATTGTGGGAGGAAGGGGCAAATGGTGATCACCTGTCTTTAAAGATCAACATTCGAAAGCTTTTTACAAAGTTTTATAAAATCCAATCAATTTTGTACATTTTAAAGCCTAAACAATACAAAAAATAAAGCCGTTTGTAGCATTATAAATCGAAGTATGACAGGGGCAGGTAACTCTTGATTCAAATTCAACAGTAATTAAACACTTTCAAGAACTTATAATTGTGTGCAAGTATTATTAAAAAAAATCAGAACTGTAGAATTTACTAGAGTGTAAACACATTTTCAACTCATCAAGGGCAGAGTATTCTTGACTAATTTGCACATTTTCGATAATAATTGAACTCATTCTATAAATAATAGCCATATATGATTTTTTTTTTTTTCAAAATCCATTCACATTTGTACACAATAGCATGTAAACAATAAAGCCATGTTGAGCATTACTAAGTACATAAAGGGCAGATAACTCTTGCCACAAAGTATCCTATTTTGACAATAATTGCTACCCTTATATTTATATACATCATGTGTAAGTTAAATCAAAATCCATTAAAGACTGTAGTTTCTAGATGGTAAAAACTGTTAAATATGGTTTTTTTTACTCATCAAGGGCAGATAACTGTTGACTAGTTTTCCGTTTTTCAAAAATGATAACAATTATTTGAAAACTAATAGCCATACATAGTTTAAGAATTTGTTTTATCAAAATTCATGCATATTTATAGATACTAGGATGTAAACAATTCTAAAATAAAGCATTTTCTATCATTTCAAAGTACATCAAGGGCAGATAACTATTGCCACAAGTATCCTTTTTTGACAATAATTGCACACCTTCAAGAACTTTTACTGATAGACATCGTGTGCAAGTATCATTTAAATCCATTCATAATTGTAGTTGCCAGAGAGTAAAAACAGTTAAATATGGTTTTTTTACTTATCAAGGGCAGATAACTCATGACTAATTTCTCCGTTTTCAACAATAATCAAATTCATTTGAAAACTAATAGCCATACATAATTCAAGAAAGTTTTTTCAAAAATCCATGCATATTTATAGGCTCTAGTATGTAAACAATACCAAAATAAAGCATTTTCTAGCATTTCTAAGTACATCAAGGGCAGATAACTCTTGTCAGAAGTATCCTTTTTTTACAATAACTGCACACATGCAAGAACTTGTACTTATAGACAATGTGTGCAAGTATAAACAAAATATGTTGAATACTGTAGTTGCTAGAGTGTAAAAACTGTTAAATATAGCATTTTTAACACAAAAAGGGCAGATAACTCATAAATTCCTAAAATTTTCTGAAAAAAAATTGATTTCCCACGGTGCTCCTATGATGACAAATAAGTATACCAAGTTTAATCCAAATCTGTTCATAGGTTTCGGAGATACAGTTGCAGACGGAAAACGCACGCACGCACACACGCACGCACGCACGCACTGACAGCCGGACGGACAGACCTAAAACAGTATCCCTCTGCCTTTCGGCAGGGGATAACAATGTGTAGAAGGGAATCTGAATGCAGCAGCAAGGACTGATGAATGCGTACAATTGAAAAAGTAATTGTTAGATAACTGCTTGTAATAAACTGTTAGACTAGCTACAGTGACAACTGTTAACAAGAGCCCCATGGGGCATATTTCGCTCACCTGAGAATAGATGACAAAATGGAGATAATGATTTATGTTAAGGACGGGGTCATTTTTTACCCAAGGGGCATTATTAAATTTGAACAATCATGATAAAGGACCTGTAGATGATGCTATATGCCAAATATCTAAGATCAGGGTACTAGGGTTTTAGACAAGAAGATTTTTTAAAGTTTACATTGAAAAAATCTATTTTAGCTCCTGTGACCTACATATGAAACAGACTGGAACCATTTGAACAAAATAGGTAAAGGACATCTAGAAGTGTCACCATGCCAAATATCAAAGCTCTGGCCATATTGGTTTCAGAGGAGAAGATGTTTGAAAATTTCACTATATAACTCTATGTTAAACTGTGACCCCAGGGGCAGGGCCAATTTTGAACAAAATTGATAGAGGACCTGTAGGCGATGCTATGTGCCAAATATCAAAGCTCTGGCCATATTATTGTCAGAGGAGAAAACGTTTGAAAATGTCACTATATAACCCTATGTAAAACTGTGACCCCCGGGGCGGGGCCAATTTTAATCCAAGGGGCATAATTTGAACAAATTTGATAAAGAACCTGTAGATGATGCTATGTGCCAAATATCTAAGCTCTGGCCCTTGTAGTTTCAGACAAGAAGATTTTTTAAGATTTCCTTAATTTTTCACTTTGGTTGCCATGGCAACCAGAGTTCTACATTGTTTTCATTTCTTTGAACAAATTTGAAAGAGCTTGACCCAAGGAACATTCCTGTAAAGTTTGGTTGAAATCTGTCAAGGGGTATAGGAGAAGATGTCATTTGAATCAATTGTTAACGACGACGCACGACGTACAACGCAGGACGACGGACACAGGGCCATCCCAATAGCTCACCTTGAGCCAGGTGAGCTAAAAATCAGTTACAAATCACAGTGTGTGTTTATGCAGCGACCATGTATACCAACAGAGCTGTAGATAAGTTTTTCTTAGAATAGGGTATTTACCCCACTAGTTTTAAGGTAATTGCTTTTTTCGTTCTTTTATTGAGTAACAATTTTTTTTTTACCCCACTGATATTCGGTTAATTGCGTAAAAAGCAACTCATAGTGCTTTTCTGAACTCTTTCCCTTATAGATTGTTTAAGTGTTTAGACAGTTAAAAAGAAAATCTTTGGTAGCTTTCTGCTTAACTTTCAATCTTCTTTAGCAATCCCCAGCTTAAACTATGAAGATTAGACTACTGCTTGTCACCTAGACACAGAATTGGATCTTCCAAATGTTTTTTTTATTCGATAAGGATCGGGTTTCTTTTTAGTATTACTAGAGTGCAAACCCGGTCTAAAATTTGCTTTACTGTTCACACCCGTTTCGCTACGAAAGAGAATGTCTTTTAAAAGATAGTCAACGAGAAAACAACAACTTTTCTCACTATTTTTCACCACGGGACTTGAGACATGTAGCCAAGTTATGTGTTTGTTTCGTCGACCTCGCGGCATCTTGAAAACCGAAAGCTGAAACAGAATTTTTACGTAAGACTGGTTCACAATTATCACAAGAAGAGCCAAAATGAGCCAAATGGACTGCCTATGTTCTTTTATGCAGCACGGAACGCTGCGAAGAATATGATTTTATACCAGTCTAACAATACAAAGTAATTTAACGCGCACTGACCGATGACGTAATTCATAGGCTGTCTGTTTACAAGAAAGAAAGTTAAGTAACAGCGTACGAACGTTTGCTTTTTATTACGCACTGAACTTTAAAGGATTTGCTTTGACTGATTTTTATTTGCTTTTCATTACGCCAACAGATTATAAAAAATGCTTTCTGGTCAATTTTTTGTGTAAATACGCAAATACGCAGCTTATCAACAGCTCTGTACCAAATAGTTAATATAAATCATTGGTTTGTGTCGTCAGTTGATTTTTACAAGACCAGCACTACATGAAGACAGAAGTGTCAAAACAATATTTCAGTATAGATATGTCTTTTCTATATATAAACAGCATACATGTACCTTTTAGATTAATGGATGCTAATTAATACTTAAGGAAAACACAATTTTCACTTTGAAATGATCAGCTTATTTCAGCGACGTGAGTTACGAAAACCAGCAGGTACTCTTTTATTTTTCATTTCACTCTATTAATTTGAAAGAGAGGAGTGAAGTACCCTATTTAACAATTTCTTATCTGGGACACTGCATTAACATGCATACTTACCTGGGCATTAAAGTCACCTTCCTAGCACAACCCTTACAATGCCGAGCGTCAGGCAAGGGAGCTACTAGTACCGTTTTTATAATGGTCTTTGGTATGACCTGGCCTGGGATCGAACCCACAACCTCCCGCCTCGAAAGCAGACACTCTACCACTGAGCTATCGAGGTTAGACCCACGGCAATTTCAAAACTATGGAATTCCGTCAAAATACAGAAAACTGTCACCCATGAAAATTTAATTTGGCCAGAATGCTTGTCCACTGGACATGCCACTGTGTAGAATTAATGGTTATTTTTCCCTGGCGTTTACAATCTGACCCGACACAGGGTACGACGTGGTAAGGGTACGAATTGACCTGGAACGCAATGGCAAGATCAATATCAAGAAAATTGATAATTTGTCTTTTTATTCGAGTCAAATGATTGTAAGTATTTTAAAGTCATTATTGCTTTTTAAACAATGTTTCTTAATATATAGGCTACGTCAACAAAACGAAATGAAAAAAAAAACATGGGTGTTTTTCGACCGCATGTAGTATTCAGCTTTCTCGTCGAAATTCACTCGTATTACTGCATTGACTTGCACTCTTTTACGTGATTCTCAAACCTGTGGACATAAGAAACCGTTTGGCATGACATGCATACAATTGCACATGTATTTTCGGGTATATTTACCTTGAAAAAACCTGCATCCGTCATCGTTAGATCTGCTAGAACTGCGGAAAAGCGGAAGCTAACATTACCCGGCGTACATTGCGCCCATCAAAACCACGTGAGTACAGCGGTCCATGGAAAAACCCCATACGACTGGCACACTACTGGCACACTACTGGTATGGCTGCCCATACGTATCCATACGAGTTGAATCTATACTGTAGGGGCTTTTTTATGGGTTTTATTCTATCATATATGATAAATATGATCTTTATGAAGATATTCCATTAAAAAAATTACATTAAATCCCATTATTAATCATATAATATCGATATTTCCAAATACGTATGAATATCCCATACGAGTAAATGACCATACGAGTTGAATCTATACCGTAGGGCCATTTTTATGGGTATTATTCTATCATATATGATAAATATGATCTTTATGAAGATATTCCATAAAAAAGATTAAATTAAATCCCATTATTAATCATATAATATCGATATTTCCAAATACGTATGAATATCCCATACTAGTAAATGACCATATGAACTAGGGCCAAAAACGAGTTGAATCTACACTGTAAGGTTCATTTATATGGCTGATATTCTATTAGAAACAATAGATATGATAATTAGAGATCCAAATATTTTGTTTTAATTTAAATTCCATTTTATCCTATAATATTCCTATGATTAAATATGTGAACCCGAACCCCATACGAATTAAATCTATAATACATGGCCACACATTTAAATGCACACACAATTCGTAAGGTATGGAAAACACAAATACATTCACAATTGAATAGAATCTATAATTTATTTTAATATATGCTGACTAAATGCTGATAATAAAAACGACAATAAACGCAATAATAACATTAATTCAGAATAAAATCAGTTTGGTGTATATGCAGATCAGATTTTTACGATAAGGATACATACTATTCAATAAATAATATGAGACACGGTCCTTTTGATGGGTTATTTCATTGATGCAAAATATCAATTAGACTCGATAATCACTTATAAAACATGGAGGGTGTCATGCTGAGACCTTTAATTACATACCACTAATCCCCTTTAACAAACCGCAAGGTGATAGTCGCCTGGCTTTAATGTGCCGCCAAACTGTTATCTGTTACCTGTGTTGATTGTCAACAAGCGAGTTGAATCTAATGCATGCATGTTAAATATGATCATTATTTATTAATTCCATATAAATGGAATTAGATTAGATCCCATTATTTGTCCTATAATATCGATATTTCCAAATACGTATGAATATCCCATATACGAGTCAATGATCATATGAACCAGACCAAATACGAGTTGAATCTACACTATAAGGAATATAAGCATGCAGAGTATAATCGAAACCAAAATTTGCCAGGGATAGTCGGTAATACGGAACAGTCTGTATATGGTTATATTTAAATATCATGATTATTAACTGCTGCGAAGAGGGACTTTGATGATATCGAACTTTCCAGTAATTCGACACATAAAATGCACAATTTATGTTACGTTTTAACTTTGAAATACGAGTAAGTCCGAGTTAACCGAGTTTGAGATTGATGAAGTTCGAATGTACATACATCATATACACAATCAGCATAAAACAAATCATACATACATAAAGTTAAGCAATAAGCAAAAATCATACATTACAAGCATACTGTTTATAAGGAAACACAAATTTAAAAAAAAATGTCTGTGGTATAGTTACAGATCAGAATGACATAAGATAAGTACGGTTCTTTTGATATGAGATCAAAGTTTGATTGATGATGCAATCAGACTACCGTTAATCGCTTTAACGAGTGAATGGTGTCATACCGATACTGTTAATTAGACTTAATCCTCTTTACACACCGCGTGATGATTGACGATTGCTCTTAATTCCCGGAACACCTTAAAGATAACGTCCGCCATCATCTTCAGAACAAAATTGGCATGGAAAAAAAAGAACGCGAGGAAATCATCCAAGACATTTTTAACAATGAACACGGGCTTTTGTCAGCAGACACGTCATTTGACTTTGAACAAAAATCACATGCTCTTATGCAGAAAACGGAGAATTATCAAGCCTTTCATAACTACTATGACAATCATCTCAAACCTAAAATTCTGAACAATGTAATCAATCCTCAAATAGGCAAAGAAATTAAAACTTGGACAAACAATAACGCAGAATCCATTAACAACATTGTAAAATTAACCACAAATTGGAGGCCGAAAACTATGCCAGAACTTGTAAAAAAACTTCACAGTGTAACAAAACTTCACTTCATGGATTACAGAAGCGCGCTTCATGAAACGGGAAATTACCGCTTGACAGATTTTGATAGGAAAAAACATGTCGTGACCGATGCAATTTGGCGATGCAAATCCGATGATGAAAAAAAAGACTATTTTTTGCTTTTCTTAAAGGACAATAGAAAACGCGCAGCAGCGGTAAATTTTGTTTCTTCAGCAGATGGTAGGTACAGTGTTATTCAAAAGGCAGTGGGCGTGGCAAAAAAACCTGGACAGAGAAGAAGACCGTTAAACGAAAGAGCGCGAAAAAAACCACGAATTGAGTGATGCATTTAGGTATATAACTAGATTAAAACAACTTTCAACTGTGGTAATATAGGGGTTTAACTGTTTAATACCGTATCATTATTCTTAAATTTTCTTCGTTTGTTTCTGTACGTCAATGTCAATTAAGATGTATTTCTGCTTATTAATACAATTTCGTATTTTGATGCCCATGAACATGTAATGCTGCTTTGTTTCCATACTTTTATCATTTGTTCTCTTTCAGTTCAGATTCATTCTTCATTAAATAATCAGTCTCATTTACAAACAAAATACTTGGGTTTATCGACCTCTCACACTCTTATATACAATGTGCTTAATTACCCAGATAAAAGAGCAAATAAAGCATGCCAAATCTTTGCATTTCTTTTTACAAAAATAACGTCGTCTGCTTTCTTTATTAATATTCAGAATAGTAAAACAGACCACTAATAAAGTTGAAATGTTAATTTTTAATCTATTTCTTTTTTTCCACAAGTATAACACTAACGGGAATGTGTTCAAACATATTTAAGCGTTGTCGGCTTGGAACCGAAACCGAAGACATTTATTTTTCAAGCATTTGTTGAACAGAACTGCTCTGTTCAATTCTGTTCTGTTCAGTTTACAAGCATGTGTTCTTTAAAATACAGCATGTTGTTGAATGCAGTAATTTAAACAGTATTTAACTGTCATCTTGCTCATAAAAATATTGATTGCTTTTTTCTTATAAGGTTGTTTCCTTAACACTGAGAACATCGATTAGGTGCAAACAGCTAGTTTTTTCCTTAACACTGAGAACATCGATTAGGTGCAAACAGCTAGTTTGGATCGTCATCAGACAAATGTCCAAATTACTTGAAAAAGAATTTATAATATAAAAGCAGACGACAATTTATAGTGAATGGGGTTAAAGAGCACGCGCCATTTAGAGTGTGAGGTCAATACACACAAGCATTTTATGACACTTTTTGGACACTTTTAGGTATTTTGTTTATATTTCGGCATTTTTTTCCAAATTTTGGGGCTCACGAAAGCTGGGTTCTCGTCCCGAGCCCCGAGTGCATCAACTTATACTAGGCATGCAACAGGCGGTATAAGATTTGATGTGGCGGAAGCTTTCTTCCAAAACTCGTATCCTGAGTGCAATTAGGGGCACGTGCTGTTACCGACACGTGTTATTAAAAGCGACACGTGTTACAGGAAGTGATTGGCAAAGGTGTTAAACATAGGCGAGATCAAGCGTGTTTGGAATGTACAAGCTTAGCTTGAGTTACACGTTCAATATTTGTATATTTTATAAAAGACCTAATAGAATATCTTTATCATAATTAGAAAATGGAGAAAAAAACTTTCTAAAACGTGTAAAATTATAATTATTATCTCTAATAGAAAAATACTAGTTTCGTGCCTTTTCTGACATTTTTGGGAAATTTTGATACATTATTAAAACAAACCCAAAGATATAGCTATATGTTTATATTATGGTCATATATTTTTTATATAGACTTATGTCCACACACGTTCACCTACGGTATGGATTCAACTCGTATTTGGCCCTTTTACTCGTATGGGATATTCATACGTATTTGGAAATATCGATATTATATGATTAATAATGGGATTTAATTTAATCTTTTTTATGGAATATCTTCATAAAGATCATATTTATCATATATGATAGAATAATACCCATAAAAATGGCCCTACGGTATAGATTCAACTCGTATGGTCATTTACTCGTATGGGATATTCATACGTATTTGGAAATATCGATATTATATGATTAATAATGGGATTTAATGTAATTTTTTTAATGGAATATCTTCATAAAGATCATATTTATCATATATGATAGAATAAAACCCATAAAAAAGCCCCTACAGTATAGATTCAACTCGTATGGATACGTATGGGCAGCCATACCAGTAGTGTGCCAGTAGTGTGCCAGTCGTATGGGGTTTTTCCATGGACCCTGAGTACAGGGTTTAACAAAAGCCTTCATCCTTCTTCTTCCTATATATCTATTTAAGATATATGAGGTCATTTCTCCATGATGAGGATGATGTTCAAATTCTCATTTTTGAAAGACTATTGTCGTCTGCTTTTGTTTCTCAAATTTAAATATGATGAACAAACCTTTAAGCAATTAAAATCTAGATCTAGAGACCTAAGAAATATTTAAATGAATGTAGATCTAAAAAGCGGCGTCTGATCAGTATAAATGAAAGTATCTAGATCTATATCTAGAATCTAGATTTAGTCCAGTAGACTAGATCTAGACACGTCACGGAATTATACACTCATAATTGCATTGGCGTAGCTTCCTATTAGGCAAGTAGGCACGTGCCTACACTTTTTTTCAGAAGTCCAAAAAATAAAAAAGGCTAAAAATGCAGAAAAGGCAATAAAATTGACATCTAAGGGGGGTTAGAGGTGAACCCCAATTATTTTTACATAGATTCATGTTAGTATTTTGCCATTATCAAACGCGGGAAAAGACCTCAGAACGCACCTAGAGACTATCTAGGAACAAAAATTTCCCGGGGGAGCATATCCCCCGGACCCCCCTAGTAAGAAAGCGTACACTTATATATTGGTCTAATCACCCCGTTGGCAAGCATGTACAAATTTTACATGGAGCTGCCTTATGCAAACACGCGCGCTACCGCGTACACACTGTTCTCATACTTGCGACAATTAAAAAAGTAAACAAGAAATATCTTTAAAAAAGATATTCAGCGGAATGGGTGGTGGAATTCATGCTGTAGATTGGTGTGCAAAATTGTATGAAATTGTTTTTTTCTTCAAAGAATTGTAATATCTTGGATTGAAAAGCAAAAAATACACATTCAAGGATAACTATAACTCTGACTAAAATTTAATTCTAAATTTCTGATCAAATATGATTGGTTGAAATGTTTGTCTAAATAAAAATGTAGGTCTAAATAGATAATAGGCAGCTCCGCTGAAAAAAATGCAATAAAATACGAATAGGGTGGTGTTAGAGTCTAACTTAGAGATTAATGGAAGACAACCTGTCAACAATTACATTATACATGTAATAACCAGGAACAGAAAATTGATGTCATTTTCAGCCGAGTTTTTACATATATTTATGGCAGAATTTTACCTGTCTTTGACGCGCAAAAACGCCCTCAGAACAAGCCAGAGACTATCTAGGAATCAACCCTCCCCAATCCCCTCCTAGTAAGAGTGAGATTGGTATACAGTTGAGAATCTGTTATTCTTTCCCAATAAACGCGTTTACGATAAAACTATTATTTCAAATACAAACAGTTTGGAGCCAGATCAGACGCCGGGTAACCAGGCGTCTGATCAGGCTCCTATCTGTTTGCCACTAAGATAAACATGAATTATCAGAATTGTCCAAAATGTTGTACTTTTCTACGTTTTAGTGCTTTGCGTTTGCGTACGTTTGCGTTTAAACGGGAAAGAATAGGCTAACAGATTCTCCACTGTAGTTACTTTGGATTTCATGCGGGCCTGTAGTGTGCTCGATCAATTTGTCCCGAAAAGAAAGTTACATCCAAATAATTTCAAGTAGCGAGTATGTTAATGAAAAAATTACGGTATCAGACCCTATGATATACTAATTGACGTGGGGTTGTTTTTTGGTGAGTTTTTTCAAGAAAATATGCAGACATATTCCTTGCAAAAAAATAAAAATGTCTGTTGTTTGAAGCTTTTCATTTCATTAATTCTTCATAAAAATGTCTCCCCAGACCCTCCTTAAATGCGTCTACAGTGTTGTGGAACTCAAAATTTTCCCGGGGGAGCATGCCCCCGGACCCCCCTAGTTTCATTTCGGCCAAGCTACGCCCCTGAATTGTATAATTCCCTGTTCTAGATTTGTAACTGTACCAGGGGCAGTGAATGGAGGGGTTAGAGCATTGACTAAATGTGCCGTTGATTAATTTAACAAGAGGGCACTGAAGGTCAGGATATCGCTCACCTGTAAAAATCCATACAAACTGTAGATCTAGTTGCTGGACCAGATCACGATAATATAACAAGAGTTGTCAGAGAGACAATAAAACTCGCTACGGTACATTTAGAAACCTAAAGCACACTCAAGTGAAGTTCACAGATGTCAACCATTTTGCCTGCATGGAAAGGTCTTGCATGCGATGTCCATATAGATCTACACATGCCAACCAAATTCGAAAGTAACACCTCAAGGGACTACGAATTATAAGTGTTTTTCGAAACCTAAATTGGGTCTAATGCAGATTTAGAAACATATTCTCGGGACCTTAGTTCAAGATCAAGGTCACTGGACTGATTTTTTTTGCATGCAATGAACTAGGTTTTGTCAATATACACATGCATGCCAAATATGAAAGGACTATCTCTACGTCTACGTCTACGTGATACTCCCAACGATCAATTGCTGATCATGACATGGAGGTCAGGGACAGTTAATTAAAAGGTTAAAAACGTGTAATGATGATACAGATATGGCTAAAAATAGGTTAAAATGGTTAAAAACAAAGTGCATGATTACTGACTGTAAGTGCTGAGGCGCATAGTGAAGCTTTCTAAGCTGCCACTGGCCTTGATGGAATACGGCAACTGGTTCCAGAGTCTAATAGTGCGTGGGAAAAATGAGTTGGCGTGATACTGTGTTCTTGAAAATGGTAGCAGGTAATTGAAGTTTCTAGAGGGGTTAAGGTGTTTGTGATCAACAATGACAGTTCCGTTTGCAATCTTATACAGCATGATGACAGAGGCTTTAGTTCTTCTTTCTTCAAGAGTTGGCCAGTTAAGAGAGTTAAGCATGGAGGTCACACTGGAGTAGTAAGAGAAGTCGTTTTTAACATATCTGGCTGCAGATCTCTGGACACGTTCAAGTTCATAGGTTAAAGACTTTTGCCAGGGGTGCCATACAGTGCTACAATATTCAAGCTGGGGGAAGGACATACGTTTTATAAGCGGTTTCCTTAATAGATTTATTGTTGGACTTGATGTTTCTTTTTATGAAGCGTAGAGTGCTGTTTGCTTTAGATGCTATGTTTTCTATGTGTGTATTGAAGGTAAAGTCGTTACTAAGTGTGATTCCAAGGTATTTTGCATTCTTAGTTTCTTTTAGTTCCTGGTTATGAAGTATATATGGAAATTTGGAGACTTTTTTTCTTTTTGGAGACCCTAATTACTTCACATTTGTCGGCATTAAATTCCATAGACCAAGTCTGTGCCCAGGATTCAAGTCTGTGCCCAGGATTCAAGTCTGGATAAATCTTCTTGTAAATGGATATACGAGTTATCGGCATTTTTGAGAAACCTAAACGCAGAATTCGAAACTTCAAGGTAAAGGCAGGGCTGCCATAAGTTGACATGAAAAATCCTAAGATTTCGAAATTTGCATTTTTCAATTGCGAATTTACTAATCGTACCTTTACCCCATAGCCTTTTTCTATTTTTGTTGACACATGACTACTTAACGCAGGCTGGAAGTAAAGCAGAATGCGCCTTATGGCGCATTCTGCTTTACTTTCAGCCTGCTTTAAGCTACCATGTTCTAGAAAAAAATCCGAAGATTTAGGAAAAATCCGGAGAAATGTGCCCATATACACATGCATGCCTAATTTGAAAGAAATACCTCAATGGTCCTTTGGAAGTATGAGTTATAGGCATTTTGAGAAACCTAAACACAGATTTCGAAACTTAACGCGGGTCCTAGGCCAAGGTCAATGGGGTCAAACGTTTTGTTTGCAAGGAAAGGTAGTTTAAGGTACTGTCCATATACACATGCACACCAAATATAGAGGACTTTCTCAACGGACTTCGTAGTTATAGGTATTTTTCGACACCTAAACGAAGATTTCGAAACCTAAACACTGGCCCTAACAAGGTCAAGGTCAAGGGGGTAAAATAATGTGTGGGTCATAGTACGGTCTTGTCCATATACACAGGCATAGCAAAAATATACCAAAGGACATAAGCGTTATAAGCATTTTGAGAAACATAAACGCAGATTTCGAAACCTAAACACGGGTCCTAAGTTTAAGGGGTCACTGGGGTCAAACTGTTTGCATGCCAGGAAATGTATTATCCATAAACAAACGCACAGTGAATATGAAAGGAATATCTCAATGGCAGGGCTGTCATTTCTCCGGATTTTCTAAGTCTTCGGATTTTTATCCTAGCAGATGGTAACTTAAAACATGCTGAAAGTAAAGCAGAATGTGCCTTAAGGCGCATTCTGCTTTACGTTCAACCTGTTTTAAGCAGTCATGTGTCTTCAAAGCAAGAAATAGACTATGGGGTAAAGGTACGATTAGTAAAAATTGTGTCTAAAAACTGCAATGGACATAGGAGTTAAAGGCAATTTGACAACCCGAAACGCAGATTTCGAAAGCTGAACGTGGGCCCTAACTTCAAGGTAAATGCCACCGGGGTAAAATAATGTGTGTCCATATACGCATACACCAAAAATATAAAAGCAATATATTAAGGGACATAGATTTCGAAACCTAAACGCGGGACCCAAGTTCAAGGTCAATGTCACAGTTGGTCTGTGCACGGAATGGCTTTGACCCTATACACACATACTAATGCAAGCAATACCTCAAAGGACAAATGAGTTATAATCATTTTCCGAAATCTAAACAGATTTCGAAACCTAAACGTGGACCCTAAGTTCAAGGTCAATGTTACATGGGTCCAATTTTTTTCTGTTCATGGGAAGATCTTGTCCAAATACACACACATACCAACTACGAAAGCATTACCTAAAAGGAGACAGAAGACATTGTCTTAAAATTGTTAACGCCGTTCACGACTTCGCCGGGGGTATTGCAATAGCTAGGTCGTTAAGTACTTCGTACGGGCGAGCTAAAACTCTGAAATATGGCATCATGATCTAGATATAGATCTATATAATATACATGTAGATCTAGATCTATCAAAGTCAGGTAGTCTAATTCTTGATAATTCAGATCCGATTTCTCCCATAAATGATCACAATCGAGAACTTATAGCTTTAGCTATAGATCCAGTTTTACAAACGTTTATTAAAATTCGTAAACAATAGATCTAGATCTACTAGATCTAAATAAAACATTTTCTTGCTGAATAGATCTAAACCAAGGGCAGATAACTTGACAAGTTGCAGATTTAGAAAATAATTGCACTATTTCAAGAACTTATACTCATATATAATTTTAGATCTTCGTTGTGTGCGAGTATAATAAAACTCCATGATCATTTCATATTTCGCGGTGCCGTAAAAGTCGACTCTTACCAATCCTTTGGAAATTGTAGCTTCTATAATTATAGTGTTAAATAGATCTAATGTATTTTCAACACATCAAGGACAGATAACTCATCACCAATTAACCCGATTTCACCTATGATTGAACTCATTCTATGACTTACATCAATATATAGTTTTACATGTACACAGTTATATGAAATCCAGTCAAAGTTGTATATTTCTACACTAGAGCGTAAACCGTACTTAAATGAAGTCATTTTTAAATACATGTACATCAAGAGCAATTAACTCTTGCCACAATATTTCGATTTTAATAATAATTTCATCCGAAACCAGTTTAACCTGTAACATTTTAAGTATGTAAAGGGGAATAACTGCAATAAAAATCACCAGACCATAATTAAAATCAATAGAAAGCTTAGTATGACATTTGGATTGAATAAGGCAAACAGAAGTAAAGCTATTCTGAAAAACACTCTGAGTCTAAAATACTAAGTATGTAAAGGGGCATAACTTCAGGAAAATGCATTGAACCGAAACCAAAATCATTAGGCATCTTTCCTGCATAATAAGTAAGAGTTTGGCTACAATAGATAAACAAATACTGAAGTTGTAGTCTTGAAACAAGATTTGTAAGAAAAATCATAATGGGGCATAACTCCAGATAAAATCATCCGACCGAAACCAAATTGGCAATTATTTTCCAGGTATACTGAGAAAAGCTAAACACTGTATGAAATTAAGTTAAGTTACAAGTTCTGCCTTATGAAATCAATTAGCCTTATTTTTAATGGTTATATAGAGAAGTTATACTGTACTGTGATATTGATCTGTAGGTTTGGTAAGTTTCTTTTCTATAGAAACTATTTTACTGTGACCAAACATATGACAGAAAACAAACAAGTCTCTTTAAAATAATTTATGACTTTATTTGTACATGACTTGCAATCTCATCTGAATAGGTCAATACACATAATGACATGAACAGTAGGATATTATTACAGTGCTCCCTCTCTATAACAGCCCTCCCAACGACGACTCCCTCCTTACAACGACCCTTGTCGCTGTTCCCTTAAACAAGGCAATTATGTATAACGCATTTACTGCTATAATATCTTCTGCTTAAATTTGGCGTTTGCTGTTTTTCTCAAAGTTACAAACTGGACATTTTGACAGAAAAAAAACCCTTAGTGACGAGTGACAAACAGCTTGAATCCAGATCAGACACCGCATCACGCAGCATCTGATTTGGATTCAAGCTGTTTGCAAATGTAAACTCATTTCCCTCCCTATAACGACTCCCTCCGAACACAATTTGTGTCTCCAATGTGTGTTGTTGAAGACAGGGAGCGCTGTATATCTAACCTTTCTGATTGAGTGATTATCAATTACAATCAAATCTGCTATTACAGGTGACTGCTTAAAGCTTTCTGTCTTACTGTTGCCTTGCTTTAAGCTGTAACCTGTGTTTTATAGTCAATTAGTCTCCTTTTTAATGGGCGTTTTAGAAAGGTTTTCATGTAGTAATGGAAAGACAATATTTATACATTAGAGACATTGGAATTGTCACTGTGTATATAATATATAAACGCTGAGTACTAAATACGTTTTAACAAAGTTTAAACAAAGAGTGAAGTCATTTCATTGATGATGAAGATATTGTGTACAGCTAAAGAATTTTAAAGTAAGATGAAGTGAAACAGAACTCTAAACCCATTACCCCATAGCTTGTTTCTAGAATGAGAGACAGGGTACTGCTAAAAGCAGGTTGAAAGTAAAGCAGAATGCGCATTTAGGCGCATTCTGCTTGCTTTACTTTCAGCCTGCTTTAAGTAACCATCTGCTAGGATATAGAAAATATTTGTTATGATGCACATCCATGACTTATACAGTGGAACTAATTTTCTTAACTTGAGGAATAAATTTAAGGCGTGATATTAACCCTTAGCCTGCCACTCACGACTATAGCTCCATATGCAAACAGCTTGGATCCGGATGAGACGCCGAGTAACTCGGCGTCTCATCCGGATCCAAGCTGTTTGACACTCGGACAACATTTTCAGCAATTCTGAGCAACTTTGAAACTTGAAGCAAACGAGAAATATAGCAGACGATAATTTATTTGGCGGGCTAAGGGTTAAAGGTGTATTTATTGGGTAATGGGTTAAAGGAGCTTTCTTATATTCTTTCATCATAATCCAAGACAAGTGGTTGAGCAGGCTAAAAGGATCTTTTTGCTTTAATTTCAGCCTGAGTAAAACATCTACCTGTCAGGATGCAGGAGGTCTTTCTATGGCAATCTATAAGTACAGGACAGAAGCACAAGTGCTTGTTTCTATGAGGAAAAGGTAAATGCCTCAAAAGGCATGTCTATGGGGAGCAGGCAAACTTTGCAGTAGTAATAGAGATAAACATAATTGCATGATTACATTTTGCAAAATTTATCTGTCTATTGAAATAAACTAGTAAATACTGATAATCAATTAATCAAAACTCAACTGACACAGCAAATTTTTAAGACGACAGTATAACTGGACTAAAACACTTATAGATTTGATCAGTAATTAATCCAGTACCCCATAAATACACTTCTAATTTATTCCTACATCAAAGCAAATAGTTCAAATTTATACAATTATAAATACAAATGTATGCATAATAAGAAATATTTTCTATATTCTGGCAGATGGTAGCTTAAAGCAGGCTGAAAGTAAAGCAGAATCCGCCTTAAGGCACATTCTGCTTTACTGATAGCCTGCTTTTAAGCTGTCACCTATTTGCAGAACTAGAAAAAAGCTATGGGGTAATGGGTTAACTCTGTCGCTGCCACATTATTACCTGCTTAACAATTTTATTCAGAGAAGCACTTTTTCCATCTATTACCTATTCACCTAAGCAATTTATTCACATGATTTTACCCTGTTCTTATTAATGAGCCATCAGATCAGAAATCTTTCTTACGTCCTAACGAGTGGCTGTTTAAGATTCTAAAGCTGATAAAATAAAAAATACTGATACCACTGTTACATTTTGTTGTTGTTTTTTTTCCAA
Source organism: Gari tellinella (assembly GCA_922989275.2). NCBI lineage: Eukaryota > Metazoa > Mollusca > Bivalvia > Cardiida > Psammobiidae > Gari > Gari tellinella. The sequence goes on from OV277860.1 coordinate 86,757,458, forward strand.
AAGGTGTGCAATTTGGAACTAAAGCAGAAATCTCCAATATGCTGGGTTTTTTCCCCTAAGAAGCCGTGATACAAAACAAGCATAAATTGCAACTTCTCTGAACTCAGCTTGTTTTCAGTACATGTATTAACCCATTACCCCAAATGAACGCCTTTAATTTAATCATCTACTGAAGAAAATTGTTCAAATTTTTACTGTTACAAATTAGATTCATAAGAATTTTTTCTATATTCTAGCAGATAATAACTAAAGCAGGCTGAAAGTAAAGCAGAATGCACCTTATGCTTTACTTTAAACCTGCTTTATGTGGTCACCTAGCTTCAAACCAAGAAACAGGCTATGGGGTAAAGGGTTAAAAGCATTGGACTACTTCAAGCTGAATAAAACTTAACCAGAAAACATTTAGCTTTCTGCTTTACCACCATACAGATTATCTGTTTTTACTACCATGATCAAGTCTAGCTGGATGTTAACCCATTACCCAATAGTTACACCTTTAATTACATTTTACATTGTACATGAACATGTACGAAAGTAATATTTTCATATCCTAGCAGATGATAGCTTGAAATCAGGACACATATATAATGTAGATTGTAATTTTGACTAAAAACCTTGAATCAGATGTATGACTCTTTCTACTTGTATCTTTCAAAAACCTTTTAACAACTCTAAGTGTTTGAAAACTGTTTGGTACAACATGCATGACAAAGATGTCTGTTTTACTGAAATAAAACAACTTTATCAACCTATTCAGCTGCAGCAATCTGAAAATAAACTCATAAATTAATGATATCTACATTATTTATTTTCAATATTTATAAACTCAACTTGTTTCACAAGTTAAATAAATACATGTACAGTGCCACGGCTGAACAAAGTCACAGATCATAAATCAACACATCCTTGAGATTTTCCACACACATCCTGATTCCAAAGTTGCGTACAGTGATCACCAAGTCAGAGAGCATGGATCTCAGTACGGATAAAACTGCTCAACCCTTTCCTCTTTCAAATGAACAAAGCCAGTTTCCCATTTAGTCTAGTCCATTTCAGACTATTTAGGGTTGATATTCAGTGTATGGTCAAACAACAAACAGTGCAGACCCTGAGCAGAGGGCTCCTTAGGAGCCCTCTGATCTGGGTCTCCACTGTTTGCATAGGAATAGTGTACTTTTCAGTGGTACACTGTCTGCTAAGCACACCTATATGCATGACTAGCAGTGATAATTTTAGAAATCAGATGAATGAGTCCTCCGGATGCACATTCTGTAAAACAATGAGTCCTTGACACAAACATTGAGTCCTTGAGGTGAAAACTTAACACAATATCTAATTTCTAGTTTTGAAGACAGGTGACTACTTAAAGCAGGTTGAAAGTAAATCAGAATGTGCCTTAAGGCACATTCTGCTTAACTTTCAACCTTCTTTAAGCTACTATTTGCTTACGAGTAATAGGTTAATAAAGGCCAGAAGCTATGGGTCCATGGGTCTTGCAACTTTTTAAATAATGAGTCCCTGGCAATTTTAATGAGTATAGGACTCGGGATGCGCAGGTAAAATTATCACTGGACTAGGGCTCAAAAGGGTAAGCAGTGCAACAGTAAGGCAAACTATGCCTACAGGAAAGATTTGCATTACAATGCTCTTGCATTAACATTACATCTTTTGACACCGGTACCTATTCCTTCATATGAAATGCCTTCTTCATGCTTCTATCATGTTCCCTTGAAGAGACGCTGACAACGTTTTATGCACAGATAGAGGTATGCTTAAAACAGGCTGAAAGTAAAGCAGAAAACTACTTTACTTTCAGCCTGTATTAAGCAACCACCTCTTTTATATTAAAGGGGGGGGGGGGGGGGGGGGGGGGGAGAGTGAAGCAGAAACCTTTCTATAAATGACTCCAAACTAACCTCAAATTCAGTTTGACTGTACATAAGGGGATGTTTTCTCCAGTATTCTCCTCCAATTTTAAATTAAGTCAAACTTCGATATCTCAAACTTGCATAATTGAAACATATCCATAATTCAAAGTTAAAATTTGGCTAAGCCACATTTTTAGCTTTGAATTACCATTATGTTCAACTTAAGGAAGTTCAAAAGTGAATTTCAACTGTAGAAATACATGTACTGTTTTGTTTCACTTTAAGCCAGTTCAAGATATCGAGATTCAACTAATTCAATACTTTTTTCCAACAGACATCATCTAAATGTGTTACATGAGAATTAACTTGTCCTTCGATTTAGATTACTTTAACCTTCTGCATGGGCGGGCTAATTCTGATAACTGTTGCAATGAATTTGGAATTAGGTAAGATGCTGAAATAGATGGGCATCTCATCTGGATCAAAACTGTATGAAAATCTCATTTTAAATATCTGATAATATATTTTGAAAGAATTAAAATTAAATTTTTGCAGAAGAAAATTAGGTAGCCTATTAGCCTGTTTGTTTAAACATTTTCATATAATGTGCTTATGGTTAAAATACAGTTTGGTCAAGGGAGATAAGCCAGCAGCAACATCAGTTCAGTGCTTAGGTCAGCCGGAGTTACAATTCCTGACAAGGCTAACACAAACATTGAGCTCATTGCACGATCTTGTTGATGTCCAAGAGTCCCACTACACTAGGCTTTCTGGATCCCTGTCAATCTCCACCCTGAAAAAAAGCATAATATTTATAATATTATGAATGTATAGTAAACTCCCTCTATTAGGACCATTAAATTGTGTTAATTATTAGGTGTTTAAGCCTTTAAGGAGTGTCTTCTTAAAGCAAGGTGAAAGTTATTTAGCTTTTATTTTCACCTTGCTTTAAGCTGTCACCTGTTTTTATGTAATCAACAAACCTTCTTTAGGAGGTTATAATAGAAGGGTTTTACTGTTTATATTTCATCATGCTGAAAGGACATAACAGAATCAGTCTTTATGTTGGTGGGGCATAAGAAAGTGTACAAAAAATAACTTGTCCTGTACACTTAATGTTCACTAAATGAATAATTGTTTACCAAAATATTGTTAAACTAAACAAAGGTTACAGTTAATCAAGAACCCTAAACAGATTAAATCAGTGAGAGGAGGTGTGCAGGCTGAGTTATCTTTTAGTGATGGAAATCTGATCAGATAACATACATCAATAATGAATCACTAATGTTGATTGCTATATAAGTCAGACAGTAACTTGAAGCAGCATGAAATATAAAACAAAAAGCTTTTCAACATTATATCTGTCAACTGTCAGCTACCTCTGGTAATCTTAACCCTTAGCCTGCCACTCACGACTATAGCTCCATATGCAAACAGCTTGGATCCGGATGAGACGCCGAGTAACTCAGCGTCTCATCCGGATCCAAGCTGTTTGACACTCGGACAACATTTTCAGCAATTTTGAGCAACTTTGAAGCACTTTGAAACTTGAAGCAGACGAGAAATATAGCAGACGACAATTTATTTGGCGGGCTAAGGGTTAAGGAAATACAAAAGTTATCGAGAAAGCTTCTTTAAGAACTGTTTCCATTACATCTGACTGTCTTTAAAGACCCTGTATTCTTTTACTTGCAGATCGCTGGAGGAAAAGTTAAAAGGCATATCTATGGAATAAAGATTTAATGTCATGTATGACAAGTAACTCATAAAGCCACTGGTCCTACAAGGCAAGTACAGCGATTTTTTTCCTTCTATCACTGGTACCCATAAAAGGACCCTTCACAATTCAGAAGGGACCCAAATTGATTCACAATTCAAAAAGGCAATTTTAATAAAGACATGGTTTAAGCCCTCCCTATTCTGCTGGCTTAATTATAAAAGTGTTTGCCTTCCAAAAAATATCAGTTCCTTCTAAATTCCCCACCAGTTTTTCTCTGTTGGTCCACATTTTCTTGTCACAATATCAGCAGATTTTGTTCACAATTTTGAGTAAAACAACGCTAATTTTTCACAATCTAAGGGGTACCAGACCCTTTCACAAATGAAGGAAAAAAATCACTGAAGTAGGTGCTGAAAAATGTTTTCCAGACCAGTCACCTATCCAATGGTTTACTGTTATTAGTAAATATTGATATGTATTATTGTTTATAGGAACATTACTACTTATTACCAAACCAATATCACGGGGCAGATATGCTTTTCATTAATAAAATGATTATCATGCTTATAAACCAAGTACAGTCAAACTTCAATACATCAAACTCACTTAAGTTAAATTTATCCATATTTCTAAAGTTAAATTCAATTATTTCAAAATCCCTTAAGTTTAACATAAGTTCTATGTGAAATACAGATACATTTGATCTATTAACCCTTAGCCCGCCAAATAAATTGTCGTCTGCTATATTTCTCGTCTGCTTCAAGTTTCAAAGTGCTTCTAAGTTGCTCAAAATTGCTGAAAATGTTGTCCGGGTGTCAAACAGCTTGGATCCGGATGAGACGCCGAGTTACTCGGCGTCTCATCCGGATCCAAGCTGTTTGCATATGGAGCTATAGTCGTGAGTGGCAGGCTAAGGGTTAAAGCAAGTTGGAGATAGTGAAGTTTGACTACTTAATCTGGCAGTTTGTTACCATGATCTGTGTATACTTACATCTTTTCCTCTTCTGACTTTTAAATCCAATCTAAAACCAAATAACAGAAAACATTATGATCTTAAGTCTCTGGCTGAACACATTTCTTAATCTTTTTATATCGACAAGACCTTCAGAGGATTTTTATAATATTTTTGGTCAAGCCATCTTCGAATGGAGGTATAATTTTGACCCATGACCTATGAGTCTATTTACAAGAGAGATGTCTGTTACAACAGACTGAGAGCAAAACAGATATCATTATGGCACAGGTATTCTGGCCTGATAAATTGGGATTAACTGATTGTGTTAAATACCCAGCTTTAAACAGGAATAAACTTAAGCAGAAAGCCTTTTAATGGACGTTCTGCTGTGTTTTACTTTTACTTTACATGCATGTAAATTTATATTCAAAGACATTACATGTACTTTTGATCTGTTCATTTTGTCATTTTTAAAACTGTTAATAAGATTTCCCCCAAAATCAAGCAGACATTTCTTTTGCTTATTTACCCATTGGGCCCAAATGATGGACATATGCATCCTTTGCAAACAGTGTGCCTTTGAAGAGTTAACTTGTTCTAGGGGTGTAACAATACGCTCAAACCCGCATCGCAATATATTGCAATACGGAGAAATTGAATCGCAATATATTGCAATATACCGTGTAAGTATGGAACAAGCATCTGCCATCGTGTTTACTGTATTAATCTTGTTCAACCAGGCCCTTGATTCGCTGCATGTTTCTTAATAAGAGCGTCTCGTTGAGCGAGATTAAACTGAAACGAAATAATTACTGTTACACCGGCTGGGTATATGGATAAAACACCGGACTGCGTCTACGCGTTGTTTCGAAAACAATTCCGCGAAATAAAAGGTAAGTTTGTCCATTCTTTTACCGCTTTTAAATAAGGCCAAAAAAATCGTTTTTTCTGAATCTGAACCGCGGAGCAATATTATTCAGCTCACACCGCAATATATCGGTACACTACCGAATCGTTACACCCCTAACTTGTTCTATGCAAATATCATAGACCCAGACCAGAGGGCTCCTACAAGAGCCCTCTATTCAGGGTTAGTCCTGTTTGTCAGTTTGAAATGTATTCTAAATGAAAACAATCCTTAACCCATTACCACACAAACACCCCTTTTTAAGCCATAAAATTTATTCCTCCACTAAAGAAAATAGTTCAAACTTATACTGTCACAAATAATATCATAAGAAATATTTTCTATACTCTAGTAGATAATAACTTAAAGCAGGCTGAAAGCAAAGCAGAATGCACCATAAGGTGTTCTGCTTTACTTTCAACCTACTGTAAAGTGTCATATATCTTCAAAACTAGAAACAGGCTAATGGGGTAACGGGTTTATACTGACAAATGGACTTCACATCACCATTCATTTGAAGTTTGGGGGTCAACTTGTTAGCAAAGTATCTTTATTACAAGCACTCAAATAAGATTCCTAGCTGATGTAAATCTACGCTATGGTTTTTATCAACTGAGCTAAAGATGACAAGTAACAAGCTAACCACTTCCTGTTTGTTCTCCCTACTGTCTCTAAAAGCCTAATAGCTGACTATATTTGTTTTTTCTCTCTCAATAGAATCTTTTTTAAGATGGTTTGGTCAAGATAAATATTTGCCTGGTCGTACCTGCTTCTTTTAACGTTTTTGCCCTTTTTATGTTTCTGTGAAGCTTTAACTATTTTTCCTGATGAATGGTTCTGTGTAGTTTCTCTGTCACTGCCGTTCGACATGTGTCCGTTTGTCTGTGGTGTGGGGGTATTGGCGCTATTCTGGTTGTTCTGAGAATCAGGACTCTCTGGCCCATCTGTAACAACAACAGTAAACATGATAATGTAGGCCTAACAAACTGAACCTACAGTAGAACTTCGATATCTCAAACTCGTTTAACTCAAACTATCCAATAGTTGGACATATGAAGTTATGAACTGCATTATTTAGTTTAAACATATTTATTTCAGAAAATGTACAAATACATACAATTGCATTATTTCATGTTCGGTTAACTGCATTATTTCATGTTCAGTTAAGTCAAACATACCCATATTTCAAAGTTAAAACGTGGCTTAGCCACGTTTTAAATTTGAAATACGGGTATGTTTGACAAAACAGCATTCGAGATATTGAAGTTCCACTGTATGTGCATCACGCATAAACAGCTTTAGAACCCTTCACCTATCAAAGATAGATCCTTCAATAGCCTTTATCCCAGTGTGGGTCTGTAAGACTTCTTTTAATTTTCTTATTATTGTTATAAACTATCTGATATGAGTTGATAATGAGTGTTGCTCACTTACTTTTCTCTGACAGCTGATCAGCTTGTGGGAGACCACTAACTGCCTGTAATACAAATACATACATACATGGATCTCTTTACAGCAAATCAAACACACAGCTCAGTAAAACTATAATGGTATTTATATTTATATCTTTGAAAGTTTGATTTTTCATAAATCTATGTGCCTATAAGTATTAAAGTTAAAAAGTAGTGTTTTATTTCACTTGTAACCCAATAGCTGTGAGGTATTTAAGACTTTAGATAGGTATTTATTATTTAGTTTGCATTTGAAACATTACATCAAGACATCTACTATTATGACAATTTATTATATCCTTGATACAGGCTTGAGCTGATTTAAGTAACCTGATTTGAAAATGTATTTACGGTAGAATTATGGCATGCAAACACTTGTTACATACAAAATGTTTGCTGATGTATTTTGAGTTGATAACAATTCTGAGTCTTGAGCACAGAGTTCATTTTAAGTCCAGTAACCTGGGGGCCTGTGCAAATTTAAAGAGAATAGAACTAGGGACTCACAGCTTAACCCATTACCCCATAAGTACACTTTTTTACGCCTTGAAATTATTCCTACACTGTAGCAAATAGTTCTGTTTTATACTTACAGTCATAAATTTGTTACATAAAAAATATTTGCTATATCCTAGCAGATGATGACTTAAAGTAGGCTGAAAGTAAAACAGAATGTGCCTAAGGCACATTCTGCTTTACTTTCAATCTGCTTTTAGTGGTCACCTGTATTCAAAACTTGAAACTGGCTATGGGCTAATGGGTTAAGTAATCCCTGAATTACCACCCTTGTTTGAAGCCGTTGATTTAACTTACCGCTGCGGATGTGACTGAAGATTTGGAGAATAATCTGTCTGCTTCTTTGAACTTTCTGTTTCTTTTATCTGCTTTACTATTTGTGTTTCTGTCAATAAATAATAATACACACATTTATAAGAGACTCGTTATTCATTTTCACTTGTACTACTACAGGACATGTGAAAGAAGGCTTTCACAAGTCCAGTGACAATATGGTAACTGATCTTTTAATAGTAGGCACAAGATAAGAGGGAATACCGGTAAACTGAACTATTCCAATATTCTCTCACTCATATATGCACCAAATCCTAGTCCTATGGTGTTACTACTCATTAGAATTGTCTCTTCATACAATTCTAATGAGTAATAACACCATAGGATTAACTACAGAAATAAAGAGTTTAGTTATTGAAATACTCCCCTTATCTGGAGCTCTGAGGCACATATTAGGCACACAGATGAGACATATATATGGGTTTAACACTTTCCCACATAAAACCTAAGAAGCACCTTTTAGCGCATTTAACTTATTCCTCAACCCAAGAAAATAATTCCCCAATTTATACAGTCATGAAAATTGTATTATGAGAAATACTTTCTATAATCATTTTTTACTTTTGAACAGATGGTAGCTTAAAGCAGACTGAGAGTAAAGCAGAATGCTGTACGACACATTCTGCTAAATACTGTTAACCCTTAGCCTGCCACGCACGACTATAGCTCCATATGCAAACAGCTTGGATCCGGATGAGACGCCGAGTAACTCGGCGTCTCATCCGGATCCAAGCTGTTTGACACTCGGACAACATTTTCAGCAATTTTGAGCAACTTTGAAACTTGAAGCAGACGAGAAATATAGCAGACGACAATTTTATTTGGCGGGCTAAGGGTTAACCTGCTTTTAAGTGCTCACCTATCTCCAATGCTAGAAACAGGGTTATCCCATTACCCCATAGCCTGTTTCTAGTTTTGGAAGACAGGACACCGCTTAAAGCAGGTTGAAAGTAAAGCAGAATGCACCTTTACATTCAGCCTGCTTTAAGTTATCATCTGCTAGAATATCGAAAAAAATTAAGATCATACATATCCTTAACTGTATGAATTGCAAGTATTTTTCTCAATAGAGAAATTGATTAAAAGCGTAAAAAGGCATATTTATGGGGTATTGGGATAATAAATTCCATTTTATACAGTCACAAATATTTACTGTAGGAAATATTTTATGTTTCCTAGAAGATGGTAGCTTAACCCATTACCTCATAAATATGCCTTTTTACACCCTTAATTTATTCTTCCACTGAAGAAAGTAGTTCCATTTTATACAATGTATTCCTACATTGAAGAAAATAATTCCATTTTATACAGTCACAAACATTTACTTCTCCAACCAAAATAATTTGAAGGGCATAGTAACTTCAGGACAGGAGTAAAACATTACTTAAACAAAACAACTAATGGAAAAGAATTAAAGTTGATGTGAATATCAAATGACTTATGGTTGGGTGTTGACAAGGGAGGGGGGGTCCAATTTTGATGCCATCAAATTTGGACCCCCCCCTCTCCAAACGATTTTTTTTATTGGCATAACACTCTCAGGATAGGAGTAATCAATATTTTGCATTAGGGAGAAGCATTACCAACTTTTGAGGGGGGGTGTGTTCCATATTTCGCTATCAAAAATGGACCCGCGGGTCCATTTTTACGGGGGTCCAAATTTGATCTGACACGGTAAGCCGAATTTATAACCTATATCTATTGTTTATTCTGCGAAGAAAAACATGATATAGTAAGTCAAACCAGTAGGGCTGTAACGAATACATTCAATACACCATGCAGCGAATATGAATACACATCACGATATAAGGTGACGAGTATGAATAATTATTCACGAATATGAATGCAATACTATCTTTGTGAAACCTCTCCTAATATTTTTTACTACTGATTATCCTGTTCATATTTTTTTTCATTTAATTGTTATCTTTTAAAATTCAAGTATTTTGAAGCACAAATTGTTTTTTGCATTAATTTCTGTGTTAATGGTTTAGGTCAAAAATTTCTACATTCCGATAGCGTAATCATTATGACGTCATATAACTACGGTTATGTGATGTCATGATTGTGTACAAATATATCGCATGCTTGGCTTAATCTGGTTCCCGTTGTGCCACAATAAACGGCGTTTTAACTTCTATATATAGACTCGAACTCAGTTTGTAATAGATTTAGACTGAGTATTTAATTTTCATTCTGGATCTAGATATATTTCACTTTTGCTGTTTTCAGGGGTTTCCAGCCTGCCCTGGAATATCTATTTAAGTGTTGGATATCTTGATGATTCTTCTGCTGTGGAAATCTCTCACTGCGTCATGTAGGGTTCATAACTTCATAATATTTTAGTATTTTAAAAGCATATGTTTCTTTAATCTGCTATTGAGCTGCTTTCGTCTGTACATATTTAACCCTTAACCTGCTAATCCCGATTTTATTACAATCTGCAAACGGTTCAGATCCAGATAAGACGCTTAGTCAGGCAGCGTTTCATCTTGATACAAACTGTTTGACACTCGTTTTTGGTTTTCTATAATTAAAAATTGCATAAATCTGAAAGTTACGAAATTCGTAAACGACAATTTCAAAGGAGTCGATATTTTAGCAGGATAAGGGTTAAAACCATAGAAATCTATGTATGTAATACTTTAATGGAGGGCCTCATAGAGGATTAGTCATTAGACTAAATGGGCTACCCTCGTTAAATAAAAAGTCATTCATTCATTCATCATCGTAGGAAGTAATTTCAGAACAAATATGGTTCTGGAGATTGTTGGTAAGCTGCAGTTTTCACCCTTTTTAAATATTTGGTTTTTGAACATGCGAATACGATACGTATTCACCAAAATCAATATTCGAGTGTATTGTTACAGCCCTACAAACCAGTGTTAAGCAAGCCAACCACTGAATGTAGCTGCATGGTGATCATTTAAGAGAGGTGGCTGTTTCATGAAATGATGAAGGGCAAATTATTGCAGAAGTTTGTCCTGCATTAAACTGACAGCTGTCATAAATAGTACACATATGTGATTTTTTAATGGTTGCTAAACAGCTAAACAGAGTTTTGACAGTGACTGTCTGTATCTTTTGCAAACAGTGTAACTGTCAGAAGGTCCTAGAAAGAATCCTCTGATCAGGATCTGCACTAGTTATTTTCATTTAAATTTTTTATCTCTAAGCAGCCATATAAATGGACATATATGGCCAATACCGGTAGTCTCTTTCAAAATTCAGCATTGTAATGGTTAATTCTGACTGATTTTCAGTGGTTATTACTTTGTATTGGTCAAGTATCTGTCCCAGCCACGTATAATGTTTCCATACAGTTGGGTGTCCTCGAGGTAACTCCCTTCGAAGGCATAGATCTGTCTTTCTAAATTTGCTAAGGTTTCCTAAAATAAACAGAAAAATACACATTTCACAAATCAGTACAGTTGTGATCTTGCAGACTCATGTTGAAATTAGTTTTAATACATTCACAATAATTCACCAGGGCTTCAGATAAGCTTGGAGTTTTCTGAACAATTTCAAAAATTTCCCATGTAGACTTTTCATGTGGCCTGACTCATTATTATTTTCATCTCGCTTATCGCCGGCCACAACGGACGAAAGTTTGTTGGGTCATGTCTTTGGGGGCATGGAGAAACAGCTTCAGTTACAACTAGGCCATTTATTCTCAAAAAACCAAACATCAACATCAACAAAGCTATTTTAGACGGAAAATTTGCATTGGTTCAACTAGAAAGCACCTGTTGATTGCTAGCCAATGAAAACGCTTGGTGTGAACTACTTACGGTATCGACAATTGTAACCTCTCGACAAGCTTTATTTCACAGAATACAGCCGAGGGGAGCCGGTGTTCACACATAAAAATAAACTAATCATGGGTTTTACTTGAACGGTTACGCTACACTACAGTATTTTTTCATGTGTCCTGTAAGAACTAAGATGCGTACACGTTAAGAGCATGGGTCTGTATAGTACATAATAGGATCCTACAAAGATTTAACACAACGGTTGGCAAAATACCGGAATATCCCCCGCATGTCACGTGATGTGGTTCATTCCGTATAGTTATATATATGGAATGAACCACAGGCGGGGGATGTAAATACAAGCGGGGAATATTCCGGTATATTGCCCAACGGTTTCCTTTCTTAAGGGTAGTTTTCCTTATAAATAGATTAATAGATCTACCAAGAAGTTGAGGAATTCACGAGCGTTTTATTTTCTCACTCAGTCAATCTATAATAGAAGATCAAGCATGTCAATAAGCATGTATATATGTTGTCATGTCATAATAAAAAATAAAATGCTTTTTTTAACTCAAAGATAACGCGTTTGACTTTTTATCAAATTTTGGGATTTCTTGCTTTATTTATCCGGAAGTGCTTTGACGTCATCATTGACCGCCATTTGCATTGGAATATGTAAACAAGTTTCATAAATTTTCGCCTTTAACTGCAGCAAATTTTAATTCTGGTTAATTAAAAGACTCTTTTTCATATTCCGTAATCTATAAGACTCACCGCAATTTCAGCTCTTCTCCTCACTAATTCATTTAATTCACCTCTTGTGTCAATCGATGTTCCCCGACCGCTCGACATGTTTATTGATCCTAGCCTAAATATGTAAACTCGTTGTTGATTGGTTGAAAGTTTCCACCGGCAAAGGGGAGATAATTTCCCGCGTACAGTATATAACAAAAGTATGCTACCGTCGCTGTCCTATCCTAATGCAATATCCAGCGCGCTGTCAAACTGGCGTAGATCTATCTGAAATTCTGAAAAAATGTTAGATCTAGATCTCAACCTGTATCATTATATCATATGCACTATTATAGATCTAGATCTTGAAAATGTTTTAGATAGAATCTAGTTGACAAAGACTATTTGCTGAAAATGTTTTCAGTTGAAATTAGAATCTATGTAGATCTAGGCTAGATCTAGTCTACATCTAGCTCTATCGCTATAGGCTTTTTCAACCTAGATCTAGATTTTTAGATATAACTTAGCCTACTACAGCAATATACTGCGAAACCTCGATCGGTATGTAGAACTAACTCCCGCGATCTAGATCTAGACATATCCGTTATTTATCCGTGTTTCAGTCAGGGCTAGATCTACCATGACATGCATAGATCTAGATATATACCCAAGTTGGCCATCAAGCACAGCTTGAAAAATCGCGCTTGAACATTTTGAACTCAGCTAGCCTACCCCTTATTATTATTTTTCTCGAGGCGCATTCTGCTTTACTTTCAACCTGCCTTAAGTAGATCTAGATCTAATTGCACTTGAAACATAGACAATTTTGAAGTCCTAGGATTTTTCATGATCGACTTATGGAAGCCCTGCTTAATGGTTAAAGAGATAATGCAGACCCGATCACAGGAGTCATCTGAGCTGGGTAGGCCCTACTATATAGGCCTACACTGTTTGCTTAGGCCTAAAAAAAAAAAGAAGATGTGTGTTTCCGGTTTCCCGACCGACCCTATTTTTTACCCCCGCCGGACCCTAAAGTTTTTTTAGGGGAAAGTTTTTTGGTGGGAAGGGGGCCGTTTTTCGGCGCCTGCTGTTACAGAAGGAAAAAGCCCTGTATTAAAAGCAAACACACACATTTTTTTAAAATATAATATTTATTTGGTTTTCAATGGTTTTCAGATTGAAACAAGAACTTTTTCACATAATTATATTATGAAATAGGCCTACCTTACAATTTAAACTTGCAAATCAAGATAAATCATTTCAGACACTTTCAATGTTGAATACAACAAGAGCAAGGTCATTATTTGTCATATAAACCCATCCTTTGATTGTAAAAAAAAATCTGCATACATGTATATACCCCATATAAAAACTTTTTAAAAAATAAAAACTTTTTCCTACCGACCTACCCTAAAATTTTGAAAGGGTGAAACCAGAAACACACATATTTTTTTTTAGGCCTTATGTCCCTTTAACTACACTTTCATTATCAAATTATTCGGGTGATTTTTACCCTTTCACCGTTTCATTGTCGCCTGCTTCACTTGTGTTGTCTGCAATCAGTGCAATGTCGTTTCAGTCCAAGTTAAAAAATAAGGCATGCATGACAAAAGAAATTTCAAAAGAGTGTCAAACAGTTTGGATCCAGATCAAACTGTTTGCAAACGCGCTTAAATTAAGCGTCATTGAGAGCGAAATGGTTATTGTAAATAGGGATTCATCATTGCAATATCTCAGCTAGGCCTACCATATACCTACGCGTCGTTTCAGCGATGGTGGTGATGTTGTTGATGCTGATGATGTTGTTGATGCTGATGATATGATGATGCAGATGATGGCGATGGATGGCTACATTCAGAATCATTGTCATCTGTAGGTATTTTAAATACTATTTTTATCTACCCATTTAACAATTAGAATTCTAGTGACTCGTCCTTTACAAACAGTGTATCTGCTAAAAGTACACTTGCCCTATGCAAATAGTGAAGACCCAAAATCAGAGCCCTCTGATTAGGGTCTGCACTATTTGTCTCATTTTAATACGTTGACAAAAACAACCATATTTAGTAAAAAAACAAAAAAAAACCAAACTCTTAAACAATTTTTAAAAAAAAAATTGAAAAAAAATTGGAATATAGTCAAATTGAAATCGAAACTGTCAATTTGAAGTTTCAGGAAGGAGCGGTTAATGTTGTTTATTTTTCAGGAAAGCAAATGGATGGTGCATTGGTTTTACTGTGTCAAGCCGATGTGTCAATCAATAGCATAAGCACGTGCTATCATTAACCATTTGCCTGCTGATCGCGACTGACCAACATTTGCAAACAGTTTAAATCTTAATCATACGCCGAGTAACTAGGCGTCTGAACAGGATACAAACTGTTTGGCATTCGTGTTTAGGTTTCTGTAGATAAAAACACATTTAAACACTAAACGTGAGCAATATTGCAGACGATGAAAGTGAAGCAGACGATGGCGTGGCAGTCTAAGGGTTAAAAGCATTGGGCTAGGGTTTACAATTAGTCCACCACCAAAACTTAAAATTAGGGTAAACTTTTACAATCTGTCCGCAGGTCTTTTGGGTATTTTCGTAGATATTAACTGGCCATCTCTTGTGACATTAACCTGGCCATTTATTGTGACATTAATCTGGCCATTTCTTGTGACATTAACCTGATCATAAAAATGACATTTTTGGTGGCGGACTAATTGTAAAATTGCTCCAAAGCATTGTTTTTGGAAAAGCATTTGTTTTTGGTTTTGGAAGTTGCACTGACCCTTATCAAGCTAACTGCGACTTGGCTAACATTTGCAAACAGTTTGGATTCAGATCAGACGCCGCGTTACGCGGCGTCTGATCTGAATCCAGACTGTTTGTCACTCGTATTAAAAAAAAATCTTCTGTTTCAAAAGCGTGAAAACTTAATTTTAGATTTTTAGCAGACGTTATATTTGAAGCAGACGACAATTCAGCATGATAAGAGTTAAATCAGTATCCTGCTGCTTCCAGCCAGAGAAGACAATTTTCGGTCTGGTCTTTCTATGACCAATTTCCTGGATAATTCTACCTGCCACAAGTTTTGTCTCTTTGCACTAGCAAAAACATTTCATTTGGAAATTAACACTTAAGCCGTCAATGACAAAAAACAACCGTGCAAATAGTACTCTTAGCCTTATCGTCTTCATTGTCTGCTTTAACCCTTTGTTTTAAACTCAACTGACACAATTGAGTTTAACCCTTTACCTAATAGAAGCGCCTTTTAGCGGATATGATTTATACCTCCGCTGAAGAAAATAGTTCCAATTTAATCAGTCATGAATATATATTATAGGGAATCTTTTCTATATATTCTAGAACAGGATAGCTTAAAGCAGGCTGAAAGTAAAGCAGAATGCGCCTTAAGCGCATTCTGCTTTACTTTCAACCTGCTTTAAGTAGTAAGCTATTTTCAATTCTAGAAATATGCTATCAGGTAAAGGGTTAAAACAAATCCGATTTTTTCTTCTTCTTAGAATAAATGGATAGATGAGTAGTGGTTTACGGCACTATGATGCTGAAATACGTCATGTAGCGCCGATGATTGATGGAATGAGATGATGATGACGAGGAGTGATGATTTCAGAACGATGCTTTCGGCTAATCTTATTCATTGCAAAGCAGCGCTTGGGAAAAAAACGCCGACATGCATTCTTTTTTGTTCTTGGCAGAAAAATTCCCATATGACAATTAAAAGCGACTCGCAACCAGATGGTGTATTTGCAACAAAAAAAGAGAATACTCAAATAAAACCAAATCTGTAGCATTATTGTGCATCTGGCATTAGAAAATATGATAAGTCAAAAAACACTCTCAAGAAAAGTCTTCAATTTTTTTTTTATTTTTTTATAGATATACAGAAATTGATCACGGGACAGACATAAACCCGGGCCGAATTATGTACTCTCCATCGCTACACAGTAAAGTACGTTAAATATATCCCAGATATATGAATAGTCCGGCTGGTCGCGTGGTCTATGTGGTTGTCTTAGTTTGTTTCCTGCCCCGCATGCCGGGCCCCGGGTTCAAATCCCAAACAGAGCCCAATAACATTTTTTGAAAATCATTTTTAAAACAGAATTTCTTATCCTAAACTAATTCTTACCCTTTTATATAAGCGTTTGATATATATTTACAAAGTTTTAATGCTAAATCTGGTTGTGAGCCTCTTTATGCCTCAGAACCGCTGCGATGTTGGAAGGTATCTGGGGTCTAAGAATAAACCATTGACGCATTTCTCTGCATATTGTCAAACAGTTTATTTCCAGATTAGACTTTGGGTTACCCCCTACTCTGGAACCAAACTGTTGAAAGTCCATTCGACCATTGGGGATAAAATAACGGGATGACTATATCGCAACGTTAGAACGGGATACGTATTTCTATGGAATGGTATTTATTATTTAAGTAACATTACATTTTCTTTCTTCTTTTTCCATCTTGCATTCTGACACTTCTATTACGTTTTCTAGCATTTGTCATTTTTGTCATTATTATTACAATATACTTTCTTCAGATTCCATCTTGCATTTGAAGGCGCATTCTGTTTTACTTTCAATCTGCTTTAAGTAATCACACTCTTGAAAAATAGAAAATTGGCAGCCCTGATTCCTACATCCTTCTATTTATATATTCTAGCATCTGGCATTCCATATTTTGAACATTGTAACCTTCTATCTTATAACTGCTATTCTACTCTCTGGCCTTTATTATTCTGCATTAGGACAACTTGTATTAGGCTTGCATAGTACGTGGATTCTGCATCTCTTCTGTCCTTTAATAAGCTGTATAGATCTACCATGCATTGTAACAGTACACTCACTGAATTCAAACAGCAACATAGCAAGTAAATCGGCAATATGCCAGTTCTTTATGTGGGCTGCCAACATCCAAGAAAGTAGATACCAGAGGGCGCTCCAGAAGCCTGGTGGATTCATTGCTAAGAAATGTTACCCACTTCATGCTTGTCTAAAAAATATACTATTTCAGTGGAGAAAACTTTATTCTTCTCAAAAAATGTGTTTGTATGCTAAAAGATCAGGGATAGAAAGTTCGTCCCCGCCCGTCTGACCAAGTCCTTTGGACGAAACTTTATAAACCGAGGTCCGATGTATCCGTTTTTTACGCGGGGTATAGTATCCGAAAGAACCAGAAAACTGTCGACAACGAGACGGTATGGCATCGCGCCCGGGACTTTTGTATCCGCCCCTCTCTCTTGGGTCTCCAATTTTACCCATAGATGATAGAAACTGACGTATTATCAAACAAACCAAACGACGAAACGATAACGGTTTTCCCCCTATAACATTATGTTGCAGTGTTACATTGTCGCTCAAATAGAATCTATGTCATTCTGTGATGTTGTTACGCTTAGAAGGTCGACATTCCACGGCCAACGAAGGATTGTGTATATACATATCCACTCTAATCAATTATGTTGTTCTGAGATAAAAAGAATACTTAACATTTGTTTCGATTACAGTCAAAGACGACCAGTAAAGCCTGATTAATAATGAGCCTAAATTGTTTCCGCCATGGATGTTTAGCCCTTTCATTTGCGAATTAAGCCTCTTACAAATAGTTTGGACCCTGAACAGACGCCGCATTTTGCGGTGTCTGTTCAGGATCCAAACCGCTTGACCCATGAATCACTGTTTCTAAAGTCAATACTTAAAAAGAAAGAATTTAGTATAGAATAGCATACGAGCGATATTCAGTTTATGAAATGGTTAAAGAAGTGCTAAAAGGGTTTAAACGAAAACCAATGATTGTTAGTTAGCGATGAAAAGTTTCATTATGAACAGTTAAAAATAGAATAGGTTACAACTATCTACAGGTACTTTCATGATTGCAGAGTTGAATAGTTGAACAAATGCCTACACGAATTAAGTATACACTGTTACATGTACATAAGCTTGAACAGTATATATTTCATCTTTTGACTTGCCACAAACCGTTTTAAGCAATTTAACCCTTTCACCACCGGAGTCGCCTAAAGTCGAATTTGCAAACATTTTTTATCCTGATCAGACGCCGCGTTACGCGGCGTCTGAATAGGATCAAAACTGTTTGACACTCCTTTCGATATTTCTTATGTCATACTCTCTTAAATCTAACTTTGAAATGCTATTGCAAATAACAATATTGAAGCAGACGACACAATAACGGTCTAGGGGTAAAAAGCCCAAAAAATAATTTGGCGCTAAAAGGGTTAACTTTTTCAAAGCGAAAGTTGACCGTCTGTTTTATCTCTTTCTCAGACAAAATATATGCTGTTTTTTGTTGTCTACAGTGTAATACCAAATCAAAATGTTTGAATACTTGAGTGAAGAAATATTAAAAAGAGAGCTAGACAGTATGGATCTTTAAATGTATTGACGATATCACGGCAGAGAAATAGTCAAAAATACTGCACATCTAATACCTGTTAATTATCACAGTGCCTGAGATTACTGAGGAATGAAAAGAAAAAGCAGGTGATTAATAAGAACATTTCTGAAAAACACAACAAACTTTTTAAATGCCTTTTTTGTAGATTTGAAACTGGTTATATAATACATATACAGAGAACTTGTACATAGAATACTACTCTAAAGAGACAGAAACCCGGATTTGACTTTAATCCTATTTTATCAATGATTTCATGTACAAGTGAATATCATTTCAGACATATGGCCTTTAAAGTTCATTAAATAGTATCATTATATTTATATATCAATTTCAAAGCAGCATGCAGATTTCCTGGGCCCGAAATTATTCGTACACAAAACAAAGTGAAATTAGATTCTACTTAATTATGATCATCATATTAACTTCAGAATGAAATGTTTATTCACTAAAACTTATTATTAAATCGTTACGCTGATTCATACAGTACAGTACTCTTAATTATCGACTTTTCGTTTTTAAGGAACTGGTTATCCATCGATATTACTGAGTGTTGCTTTCTTGAGCGGATGAGGGGCCATTGAGGATGAGTCAAAGTCTTGAACTCGAATCTGACTACAGAGGTTTAAAAAATGACAATAAAACAGTCACGTAACTACAGTTAAAATTCGATGGGCCTTGTTTTCGCTCTTGCAATTTCGCAACGAAGCATAAGTACATAATTATATCAAATGAATGGAATGTTATCCGATTTGTCTCGAATATTATTTACCGGCACCTTTATTTTACTATAGCTTGTCTGCTTTAAACTGTTTGCAGTATTTTCTGTCCAAAGTACAGTTTAGGCATTTTGTGCTATATAAATATTCTATACGAGTTTCTAATAGTTTTTAATCAAATCAGAAGCCGAGTAATTCGGTGTTTGATAAGGATCCAAACTGTTTGTATATATGTAAGTGGCGGTGCACTCTGGGTAAGACTTTTGGTCTGTGAAGGGTTAACTTGTATCGTGCTGTAATATCGTCTGTTTCAAAATGTTGTCTGCAAAAGTATGCCTTTAACATTGTAAATGTCTTATTTAAGTTAATCATTAGCATGCCATGTAATTACCGTCTGCAAGTTTTTTCCTTGCAATAATATTTCATGCATTGCAGTTTATTTATTTTCATTTTCTGTCCTAAAATATAATTCTATCTGGACCCAAAATGTTTGCAGTAGTTGTCACGAATTTGTCAGCAGAGTGTTGAAGATAACCCCACTTCCGTACTGCCATGACGTCATCAACTTTAAACAATTGTCGTCTGCCGTAATTTCTAAAACTGAAAGTTTAGTCATTTTGACAGCAAAACATGGATGCGAGTGCCAAACAGTTGAAATCCTGTTCAGACGCCGCGTGACGCGGCGTCTGATCAGGATTCAAACTGGCTGCATATAACCATAGTAGTACTCGGGGTTAGGCAGTGCAGGTGTCTTGACCATGACATACGTCGCGTTTTGTGTTTTGCAAACGTCATTCAAGCTATTCTTAGTATGATGAACTGAATCTGATTTTCCTAGTGTTCCCTAAGAACTAATGCTGGAACAACATTTATACGGATTAACCTTTTTCCATGCCAATAACACCAGCGGCTTTATTTGTAAACAGTTTGGATCAGGATTAGACGCCGCATTATATAACGCGACGTCTGATTAAAATTCAAATTATTTTGAACTTTTATCAATATTTCTTGAGTATCAACTTAAAAAAAAATATTATTTTGCAGACGATATTTTTCAATAGACGATAACTTGGCACTGAAAGAGTTAGAGCTAACCCTTTCACTCTCAGTGACGCTTAAAAGCGCGTTTGCAAACAGTTTGGGTTCTGATCAGACGCCGCGTAACGCGGCGTCTGATCAGGACCCAAACTGGTTGACACTCTTATCGATATTTATTAAGTCATACAATCCTAAATCTAACTTTGAAATATGTCTTGCAGACAACAATAATTAAGCAGACGACAATAAGGCGGTGACGGGGTAAAAATCTCCCGAATAATTTGACCATGAAAGGGTTAAGCCTGAAACCGAATCCGGCTCAGACATCCTTTATTTACAGAAGGAAATATTTGCTGTTCAAACGCGAGTCTCAAATATGTTATCAGGAAATAGGAATTGTCATTTGCACGCATTCAACTTTCACGAATATTGATAAAGCTGATTATTTTTGTAAAAATATTGTCAACGGAAAAAGGGATGTTTTAGTAACTAGCATATATGATGTTTGTGTCAATCCTGCTTGTTTTGCAATCACATGGTATACATGTACCTACCTGTTGTTATAGTCATAACATTATACATAAACCGATTAAATGACCGAATTAAAACGTTGACTAGTATTTTTTAATCACATGGGTCTCTTTTGCAACACCGTATTAATATGTCTATTTATAAAGTTACAATAAATATCAATAATAGAGAACGAGGTCTAGTTTTCATCAGGAGAACGTTATCTGAGCAGATTTACAATGACTTTTAATTCAGAAATTATCATCAGTTTTAACCCTTTCCCCAATAGAAGCGCCTTTTAGCGGATATGATTTATTCATCCGCTGAAGAAAATAGTTCCAATTTAATCAGTAATGAATATGTATTATAGGGAATATTTTCTTTATTATAGCACATGATAGCTTAAAGCAGGCTGAAAGTAAAGCAGAATGCGCCCTAAGGCGCATTCTGCTTTACTTTCAACCTGCTTTAAGTAGTCCGCTATCTTCAATACTAGAAATAGGCTATCAGGTAAAGGGTTAAACAGTGTTGATCCAGATGATATATTTTAATTGTCTTTTCTAGATCCAAAATGCTTGATGTAGTTTTTTTACAGCTTCTTCTTCAACATACTATATACCAGATGTTTTCTCATAATGCCGATATATCAAGTCATTTCTCTCATAAATATGTACTTTAAGTGCACCAAGTTTTGAATGGCTTGGATGGTATTGACCCATTAATCCATAGCCTGTTTCTATTTTTGAAGACAGGTGACCATTTAAAGCATGTTGTAAGTAAAACAGAATGCGCCTTAATGCGTATTCTGCTTTTCTTTAAGCCTGCTTTAAGCTACCATTTTCTAGAATATAGAACATGTTTCTTACGGCATGCGTTTATAATCGTACAAGTTGGAACTATTTTCTTCAGTGGAGCAATGAATTAAAGGCGCATAAAATGCGCTTGTATTGGGAAAGGGTAACTTTGGTTTAAGTTTCGAAATGGACACACATCTGGGCGTCTGTTCAATATTTTATGTGTGTTTATAATCTGCGTTCATAATAATTCATGTTATAGGAATATCCTATCATACTATGAGTATTCTAAAGTAACTTCATTTTAAGATCTATTGCCATTTCATTATTTATAATTTCATATTTCAGAACACTCTGAGAACATTCCGGTATGTTATCAAACATGCGCAGCGTCCGGTCAGGATCCAACCTCTTTGACACTCATTTCAAAATTTCTTAAGTCAAAATACCTAAAATTGAAATGTTAGAAATAAAAACAGACGGCAATTGTTAAAGATTTACAACGTCATGGCAGGGAATGGCAATTAGATTAAACAATATTGTGAATAATCTGCATCAAGAGCATTTTAACTTTATCGTTTTCATTCTTAGAAAAGCTTGGTAAAATGATTTGATTTTTAAAACATCTGTACAGTACAATCTATAATAAATACAGACAGTAACATGAGTATGTGATAGCACAACATTGATATGGTTTCTTAACTGTGACGTAACGTCAAAAGCTCATGCCCCCTTTGAAATATGCTCACATGACCGTTCATTTTGTCTTTCAAAGCATGTAAAGATTTAGAACAGTACTAGTGTTATATATCAAAATGAACGTCCAAGATTGCTGAATGCCATGATGCATTCATATTTTAGAAATAAACAAAAGGCGATTAAATAGAGTCGTTATTACTAGTAATGATCAGTAAAAAATCCAATGTCCCATGTTACATTTGCATGCAGCTGTTTGTGACGAAACTTGTGTGTTCCGTTAAAACGTGGGAAATTGCACTTATCTCGTCTGCAGTGTTGACGGAACATCATTTCCAGATATAATGCACAAAATTGTTTGAAAATTCTACATTAATGGAAGACAAAATGGAGGGAAATTTAAAGTAAGAGAATTTGTCCCATGCGCCAAAAAATTGTATGCACTGTTTTTAATCAAATATCTGACATATAAAGAATTAATATTAGTTCAATAATTTTTGTTGGCAAAATACACTTTTTGTCCTGTTTTGAAATATGGTGTCGTTTTACCAAAAGCGCTTCAGATATTTCTGTAATCCGTGAAATGGATTGTCCATTAAAGTGTCCCAAAGTAAGAAATCAACGTCATATTTACTTATTCCGAAAAACTAGCGGTTTTATTAAAATAATAATGAGTTTTAGCCCAAAAATAGTCAGATAGGAAAAATACACTTTTTCTTGCGATTATTTTGATATATAAATTATTGTAGATCTACTTTTCAATTTACTAATTTTGTAATTTACCAAACAAATTGTCCCTAAGAAATGTCCCAGACGCTAGTTTATGTGTAACTTTGAAGTTCGAATAGATAGATAACGTTTAAACATTTTTCGGGTTTGATTATATAGATCTAAAGTGGACTTTGCAGATATAAAAACGAAACTTCCATGTTAATTGAAAAAGAATCAAACTGGTATATTTTTAAAAGAAAAGAACATCACCGTGTCTCTACATAAGCACAACCTCATAATGAACATCCGAAAAAACGCGTGTATAGAATATAAATAACTACAGGTTTTTTTTATTGACTAGCTCTCTAGACCCAACTTCGAGTGAATTTCGAATCATAAAACATAGCAAACAGTGTAAACATAAATACTTTACCACTGATAATGCCGCAACTGATATTGGTCTGCATGGGTCCAGGAAACATGGCGCGTACCCATGAAAAGTAAACAATGTAGACCTTGGTAAGACGCCGAATTTTCATACAGATGCTGATCTGAGTCTACACTGATTGTCAAATTGTACTCTAAATAGATTAACTCATTTGCTGTATGCACAATTGCTTACAGTCAACATACCAAATTCTGCTTTCCTCTTTTATTTCTTCAAAGTCTCGACAGTCTTTTCATTTTCCACTCCTTAAACACATCAACTTTGACAGGTGTACCTACCTCTGGTCGTGGGGAAAACCCAACTGTACCAATATAGCCAATATTGATTTTTAATGGAGAAAGTGATGTCATAATAGACGTCACCATTATTTGTATATACACGTCATCAGTGAAAAAAATCACGATAGATGGTACATATACATGTATAGGCGACCTAGTTCATTAGCCTGGTAGATCTAGTAGAACTGTATTTCAACGTCATGTGTAACGCTGTGGGTCATGAGCTTTTGACGTTACGTCAGTGTGTTTTGAACCTTATTTCACTTCAAAATCAACCATCATTACTTTCAAGGACACGCACTATATCGAATTAGTGAACTACAAAACTCGTTTTTAGACTTAACCCCCTTTCATTGTCACTGGTGCGGAAAGGCACATTTGCAAACAGTTTGACTCCTGATCAGATCCTAACCCGTTGGATCAAGGTCTAAACTGTTTGACACTCGTTTCGAAATTCCGTCACTCATACTGCCTAAAATCTAACTTTTAAACGAGATTGCAGACAGCAATATTGAATCAGACGACAGTATAGCGACAAAGGCGTAGAACCTAACTATAAAGTACAACAGGAACTCTTTTTAGTGTGCTTTGATACACGAATGTTTGATAAAAACGTATCGTTACTAATTAACTATTAGATTGCACCAAGAACCTTTTCCAATTAGTCTATACTTATGTTAACCCTTAGCCTGCCAGTCACGACTATAGCTCCATATGCAAACAGCTTGGATCCGGATGAGACGCCGAGTAACTCGGCGTCTCATCCGGATCCAAGCTGTTTGACACTCGGACAACATTTTCAGCAATTTTGAGCAACTTTGAAGCACTTTGAAACTTGAAGCAGACGAGAAATATAGCAGACGACAATTTATTTGGCGGGCTAAGGGTTAAACTCAAGGTAGCTGGTATGAGTTACTGAATCATAGCGACGAGTATACCAGTCCTTTGAAATCAGTGTACCTGTAAATAGTACATTTGTCGTATGCAAACAGTGTAGACCAATATTAACCCTTAGCCTGCCACTCACGACTATAGCTCCATATGCAAACAGCTTGGATCCAGATGAGACGCCGAGTAACTCGGCGTCTCATCCGGATCCAAGCTGTTTGACACTCGGACAACATTTTCAGCAATTTTGAGCAACTTTGAAGCACTTTGAAACTTGAAGCAGACGAGAAATATAGCAGAGGACAATTTATTTGGCGGGCTAAGGGTTAAAGGTATCTTCAAGGAATCCTCTGATCATGTACATGTATTGTCAAAAACGATCCAAACAAGTATAACATGGACTTGCCTTGATTGGAATTTGTCTAGTTTAAGCTTCAAGGGTCAATGAGTTAACTCTTAGACTGCATCGAGTAAAATCTAGTTTATTGTTGTTGTATTGTTACAATATAAATATTGTGAAATGACAAATAGTGAAGACACTGATCAGTTAAGCAAGGTAACAGTGAAACAGAAAACTCCTATACGAGTTTTATGTTTCACTGTCACCTTGTATGAAGCTGTCACCTGTATTTTATACAATCAATTAGCCGTCGTTTCAGTGGTCTTATTAGAGGGGATTTACTGTCTTATGAAATCAAGCTTAATCGTAACAAACGGAGAGCGATGATTCTGAGGCATATGGTACGGTAATATGACAATGATAGGCAATTTGGGACCATTTAAGAGAGTAGTCAACCCTAGCGACGAGTAGATTTCATGTACCTATGGATAGTACACGTGAGCTTTGCAAACCAGAGAGTTCCTCTTTGTGGGACATCCGATCAGTGTCTACACTGTTTGTCATTTTGCAATATACCTGTAATACAAAAATCAATCCTTTATAGTAAAACCATAACTTGACTGTATTGAAAATTGTCTATTTTAAGTTAATTTCCATTAATAGCTTCAGGAATGAGTAAGTTAATAGTTTTCATGAATTATATGTTGGAATAAATTGATTACAGCGCTCCCTTTCTACAACGACACCCAAATGGAGACAAAAATTATGTGCGTTGTTCGGAGGGAGTCGTTAAAGGGAGGGAAATTGGTTTACATTTACAAACAGCTTAAATCTAGACCAGATGCCGCGTAACGCTGTTTGTTACTCGTCATTATATTTTTTGTCAAAATATCCAATATGTGACTTTGAGAAAAACAACAAACAACAATTTGAAGTTGACAATTTTACAGAAGTAAAATTGTTAGAAATTTTGTCCTGTTTAGGGAACTGCTACAAAGGTAGTTGAATAGAAGGGGCCGTTGTTGGGAGGGCCGTTGTACTTATTTACATGGTCTGTTTGTCATACATGGAGTATCTCTATATGATTGTAATACCATCATTAAATCTCAGTAAATGGAATGAATGAACCAGTTAGAGTCCAACCTCTATTTTCGAGTTCAATTTGAATTAAACACGTGTTACTTAATTTGAAATTGAAAAGTGCAAATGAAGATTGTTCTTGGCATGTGACTAGAGTGATATTATCATAATTGTGTTGATGCAATAAGAAACATTGTGAGTTATCATTACTGAACAAATAAATCATGAATCTTGAATACTGAAATCATTTTGATATACAAGTACCAGCCACGACTGCCAGTGACATTCTCTTGTGAGAAAAAAGCAGCAGCAGCAGCAACAACAAGAAAACAACACTATACATGTACTTGGCACTGTCTTCATGGGTTAACTTGTTTACGATAAATGTTTCTTTTCTTGAAAAAATACCCCCACCTAACCCCAACCCCAACAACAGCAGCAAAAACACAGCGACAAACAAACAACAAACAAACACAAAAACCCAACTACAACCAACTGGCCGAAATATTGAAATACATAACATAACATAACATACTTTTATTGGCTCAAACATTTTTACAATGTTTCTTGCCATTTGAAGGCAAAACAAGATGAACATATTTACAGAGAAGCAATATATCACTGCAATACCGTATACTGGAGTAAGGCAGTATAATATAAACAGTTAACATTTCTTTCATGTAACCGTCATTCAAATGTTTTTTTTTTTTTTTTTATCTCATTTCAAATCAGTTTAGATTTTAATAGGCTTTTTGAATACGTGTTGGCTATTATCTATCTTGTAAATATTTCAATGGTGAAACAACTGGTAGCAAATAGTGCACATCCAGACCAGACAACTGCCATAGTCGTCCGATCTGGCACTACACTATTTACTATATTCTCTAAACATAACTAAGATGAAATGGATTAAACAGATGTGTATATGGAAACATATTAATGTACATACTACATAACAGTCGAAGTTATTCCCTTAATCTATTAGCAAAATAGACATATTTTGATCAATTAAAAAGAGTATTTCTGTTTTTACTTTCCATCAATTGATTAAATTTTGTTAAAGTGGGCCATCTACAATATCTGGGTTTTAAGTACTTTTTTCTCAAGTCATTGTAAAAAGGACAAACTAAGGTAAAATGATACTCATTCTCTACAATATTCATGTTACAATATATACATTTTCTTTCCTGTCTTGGTACATTTTCAAATCGGCCTATTTCTATTCTTAATTGATGTGACGATATTCTAAGACTTGTTAATGCTATTCTATATTTCTTTTCGTGTATATTATCAAGATAATTTTCAAAAACCATGTCATGTTTGAATCCTGAGTATGATGTTAGTCTCGGTGAGTTATTTATTTCTGAATACCATTTTTGTTTATACATATCAATTATTCTCTGTTCTATTTGATGAAAATTTATGTTTAATAGATCTTGCTCTAACCAAATATAAAGTAAACCATGAGTTTCTAAAACGTTTTTAAGTTGATATGACCAATTTAACCCTCCATAATTTATACCATTGTCAGTATCCGATCGTAACATATTGTAAACACGTTTAACTAAGAGGTTTTCTCCCAATTTAATTATTTTTAACCAATACTTTATTATATGTAGAATTCGCATAATGTGCATTGGATAACGTCCTAATTCGCCATACAAAGCAACACGATTGGTGGATTTTCTAACATAAAGAACTTTTCTGCAGAATTTCGTATGAACAATTTCTATATTTTTACCATGGTGAAAACCCCACACCTCAGAACTATAATTAAGTACTGGAGCAACGAGAGCATTGAATAGTTTGCTTTTCTCTGAGGTAGGTAATTCCATAGTATTGTAAATTAAAAATAGTTTGTACAAGGCTGAAGATGCATGTTCTGCTATACATTTTAAAGTAACTGTTAAATGTATATATTTGTTTCAATATTCAAAATAGTGTTAACCCGTTCTCTGCTGTACTGTTGTCTGGTTAAGCGCTGTCCTCTACTTTTATATCTTAAATTCAGACTTGGATCATTTTGACTTAAAACATTAACACGAATTGCAAACATTTGAGAATTACTCGGCGTCTGATCTGAATCCAAATAGTTTGGAAACGTAATACATGTTGAATCCAACACGCTTAGGGTTAAGAAAAATCCCACTAAACCAGACATTGAAAATAAGCTGATTTGTGTATAGCGCGAGTCAAGATAAGTTTGCATAAGCACATGTCTAGGCTAGATGTTTTCGGCCAATTGTGAGAAAATAGAGATATATACCCTAAGTTCAGAACCATTGAACTGTTTAATTATTTCTTGTTCTGTATTAACTCTTTATCCCATAGTTTGTTTCAAGTTTTGAAAAAGGATGACCACTTAAAGCAGGTTTATGGTACACTCTGTTTTACTTCCAGCATACTGCTACAATGTACATGTACTAAGATATATAAAATAGTTCACATGGTACATAATCTACGACTGTATAAAGTGTAGCTATTGTCTTCAATAGAGGAATTAGTTTATTAAAGGCGTTAAAATGCGTATTTATGGAGTAATGGGTTAAGCTGCAAACATCATATAAGCTCGTTTACTGTTTTCGAATGCAAAAGTATATTTTGTCTGAATGACCACTATCACGAATTAAGAACGATTCATTCGTGCCACTATACATGTATTTTACAACTTTTTAAGACTGCAGATAACCTCAATTACTAATTAAACACTACATGAAATCTGTTTCTTATGTTTTCATACATATTAGCTTGGTCATAGCTTGACTATATATATGTAGCTATTCACCAATTCTAAATTTGGGAAATAAAACCAGACACCTTTTCAGCTTCCTGAATTTGGAACAAATTACGTGTCATTAACCATACTGTGACCCGTTTCTACAACAACACCCAGTGGGACACAGTGATTGTGTGTGTTGTTCGTATGAATATGTTATAGGGAGGGAACATTAATACCGTGTACGCGGCGTCTGATCTAGGTTCAGACTATTAGTCACTCGTCTTTTTTGTTTCTTCTGTCAAAATGTCCGATACGTACTGTTGGGAAAAATCGACAAACGACAATTTTAAGCGGACGATATTGCAGCAGTGAAATGGTTAGACATGAATGTCTTTTTCGGGGAACAGTGGCGAACATTATAGGAATAAGCAACATATTTTTGACGTTCATGACGGTATGAATACATTAGCTTCGCAGGGGGTAAAATTTGTAAACGCCCGAAGGGCGTTTTCGATAAATTTACCCCCGAAGCTAATGTATTCACACCGTCGTGAGCGGCAAAAAGATTTTGTTTATTCCTTATATTTATATTTATATTTTCTGCCTTGTCCATTTAATGTGTAGTTTGACCAGATTTGTTTTCATGTATGAATATATCATATACCGGCCAAATAGGTTTGATAGATGTAATATCGATGTAATAGCCATTCCAGTTTCTAAATATGGTGTTAAAAGTAGTCCTAACTACATGCACTGTAATTGAATTATAAATTCAAGGTTTTACCCAGTAAACTTTCTCGCTGTGCTTTAAAAACGCTCGTAAGAAACTAAAATTAAACAAGAATTAATCTGAATATCCATTACTAGAGCATCTAGGTGGCGTTTGATTTTATACATGCACATAGCAACGCTGAAATGCGACTACACATACACAGCTTTTGAGGCATCTGATATATAGCACAGGTACTTGACACATACTTTATTATCTATTAACAGCCCCCCCCCTTTTTTTTTTTTTTTTTAATATACTTAATTTTTTTTTAAAAAAAGTGTGTGTGTGTGTGGGTGGGGGGGGGGGGGGGGGCTGTTAATAGATAATAAAGTATGTGTCAAGTACCTGTGATATTTAGTGTGTAAAACACTTTCGATCGATTTAAACATGTCAGAACGGAACGTTACGGTTACGTTCCCAATCTAGAAAGTGAGAATGCATTATTTTGCTTTATCGTCGAGCGACCATCTATGTAATTCTGATGAACAATTTCAAACCGTAGCTTGTCAATAACTTGTCTAATCTATAAATAGTAGATCTACGTAACTCCGCGCACTTTCAAGGGAGAGAAAGCGTACAGCTTTAATGACGGAGCGTAATATGATAATCTCCCTTAAAACAGCATTTTTTTTTTTTATCGCAATTCGATTTTAATTGAACTCTCTCCGACTTTAAATAGGGGTTTCGAGATACCCAAACGGATAATCTAAAAGTAGATCCTAACATGGTCGGTATCTCTCCGCCGCATGGAAGATTTTTAAAACTAGTTAGAACCAGATCTGAAGTGAAGGTTCACTGAGAATTGAATGTCACTTTTTCCTTAGAGTTTTACAGAGCGAATGTAAATATTAGTGAAATGAAGGAATAATGAGTTCCAGAAACTAAATCACTCCACACTGTGAAATTTTGGCAAAAGTCGGCTCCATTCAAATATAGAAAGTTTTGATCTTTTGGGTTAACACTTTCCCTATAGTGAGAAATGCAAAACACATTTATTCAACGGGTGAAATTTCTGATTTCTCCATCTATTCCTGTCTTGTGATCTCTTTGGAATCGTTTTTTCATAATTGAGACTTTCTTTTAGAATCTGACTTACGACACTACTTGTCGTACGCCGTTTCGTAAGACGGTCCAGAAGCGTCGTTTCTTCATGACGGGTATACTCGTCACAGGGTTCAGTAATTTAATGGTTCGTCTTCTTCCACTAGAGAAACGATAACTGGATCCGCGTATGGAGTCTGTCTCTATATAAAGCTACGTTGATTCAGACACTAGCTAGACAAATCGCTTTCGAAATCGGATTACTTTGATCTGATTTAGTTTAGACTACACTCCTCTTGCTTGAGACAACTACTCTTAGAGATAGCAATAGTTCTTAGCAAATGTCCAAGTTGAAGCACTCCGAATATTCAATGGAATAATCCTAATCATATTTATATCACCAGAAACATTCTGATAGTAGTAAAGTGCAATAGTTTACTAACAAGTTCATGACATATCTTTCAGTTACATGCTAGATCACACACATTTGTAAATTCTATTTGTTGCTACATACATGTTTATGGCCTTGTGCACAGTAAATTGCCCACTTACTTTGTTTAACCTGTACCAGACCATATTTTTAAGAAGAGATCATCAAAGAGAGTTTAAAGCAAATGCAATTTTAGAAGCTTATTTACTATATTTAATGTTAACATGATTCAGAAAGCCATCATTCATACACAAAGAATTACAGAGCTTAATCTATGGCCGAAACAATTTATTTATTTATTTATTTCTCTTCAGTGTACAATACATCAATAATTACATAAATCAGCAACAATCATTTAGTACACTACCACTCTAATTAGAGTTATAAGAGACTAACATCACATAACTTTAAAACAGCATAGCAACTATCATACATATAAGATAAGATAGAGTTGAAATTAACTAGCAATCTGAAAGAACTATACTGAAAAGGCACATGTAGAATATGACTTGAGACTAAAACAGATCATATGTGTCTTCTCAATACAATTCATGACACATAAGCCAAACTGAATCCAAATATCACATATTTATTATTGCATCACTCATTTAGGAAAAGCATAAGCAACCAGTCCATGTGAACATCAGTTAGTCCCATGCTCAGGCCAAATGAGTTATTTCCCTTGGATCAAGCAATTATCCTTCATTAAAACAACATATCAACTATCATATACATAAGATAGCGTTGAAAATGAATTGCAATTTGAAAGAACTATACTGAAAAGACACATGTAGAATATGACCCGATACTAAAACAGATCATATGTGTCTTCTCAGTACAGTTCATGACACATTAACTAAACTGAATCCAAATATCACATATATGTTATTGCACCACTCATTTAGGAAAAGCATAAGCCACCGGTCAATGTGAACATCATTTAGTCCCATGCTTAGGTCAAATGAGTTATTTCCCTTGGATCAAGCAAATTCTCCATCATTAAAACAACAGTTCAAATATCATACACTAGATAAGTTTGATTTTTTTTCTTTATAACAATTTAAAATACTGAGTTATACTGAAAAGACACATACACAATATGACCAGCGACTGAATCAATTTATATGTGTCTTCTCATTACAACTCATGGCGCATTAACTTAAATCCAAATATCACATAAATATTATTGCACTATTCATTTAGGGAAAGCAGAAATGACTGGCTCATATCACCAGTCCATTAGTCCTCTGCTTTGGCTAACTGAGTAATTTCCCTTGGACCATGCACTGTATTGACACTCATTAATGCATGAGTTTTACAACAATTTATATCATGTATAAATTTACACACTTGAAGTCCTCATGTGTCTTCAAAGCTAGTATCAGGCTATGGGGCAATAGGATAACACTTCCAACTCTTATGAACTTACAAATACATGAGGACTTTTAAGTTATACCCTTGTAATCAATGTGCTTTCCTCAAACACCTGTCTCAAGCTGACCGTTTGAGACTGGTTTTAAGGCACACCACATCATTTACTATAAACTTTGGTGGTATTTACTGTTAATATTTACACATGAAATGTAGACCGCCTCATTTAATTCCGGACTGAATAATAGAGATTGTAAACACTGAATAAAACCCAGGATCACAGATCTTGTATAACAACCATTATATACAGAATAAAATCATGTTTACCAGTAATGTTAACATTCTGAACAGATATTCACTTCTGATCAGTGCAGGTTTTGGCAAGATTACAAAAATCTCTTAAACACAAGTTTCTGGTAAAGAGAAGAAACGCACTGCAATCCTTAAAGAATTAAAATCCCATACAGATTACTTACATAAGAAGAATCTCCTTCTCTGCAGTATCTCATAACATGTTTTAGCAGATATTCTGATCAGACTTGGTTCAGTGAAAATCAGTTTCAGTTTATCCACTTCATTCATTGCTAAAAATTTGGAAATGAACTCTCAGCTTTACTGAACAAGATATTTCTAATGTCATTGTACAGATTGCAGTCTAACAAAAACAGACTGTCAATGTCCTTAGTTAGGCATAACACATAAGCATGAGTAATGTATGTGTTTTTTCCAAACAAAATACGCATTTACAATGAAAAGAGATAATTTCAAGCCTTTATTTTGATGTATGTTTGATATGGTTCATTCGAATAATTATTTTTCTACGAAATAATTGTAAATGTACTGCCTACTTACATAACATTCGAAAAGATAATGTCATTGCAATGAATGCATGATTAAAAAAAGAAAGACAATGGGAAAAATGCTCCAAATTGATTATCTATCTGATCACAAGAACACCTTCTTAAACACAAAACACAAGTTTTTACCAAAAGTATCTCTCGAAAGATAAAACAAACGATTTATCATGAAAAACCTGTAATGTCCGTCCCCTATAAATATTTTGAAAACGAATAAACGAAATAATATCATATAACCTGAGTTTGTTCCTATCATACCATACATTAAAGTACTAAATTCTTAATATTCTGTAAAACAGATGTTTGGAAAAAAGTGGTTTATATGAAAATTAACTGTAATGTCCGTCCCCGCAGTGTTCGTCCGATCCCAACAAGTTTTTATAAAATGGGAGTTTTAGAGTGTTTTCTACTACAAAGTTGAGAGGTATGCTTTAAAACATTTTTTAACATTATATAAAGGCCGTAGATTAAGAAGCTGCTCAAATGATTTATCACTCTACCATTTATAGAATTTTGTACACTACAGGTATGTTTCCATTATAATTCTTTTTAATTTCATTTTATCTTGTACAAAAATATTTCTGTAACAATGTTTATATATAAATGTTTTAATCATTGATAGGAATACAATTGATTTAGTTTCAAACCTTTCTAAAAGTTATAAAAAAGAAGCAGCTGTTTCAACAATTTTGGTCAAGGGCCAAATATCAAAGCTCTGGCCATATTAGTTTCAGAGAAGAAGAAGATTTCATTATATAACTTTATGTAAAACGGTGACTCCGGAGTGGGGCCAATTTTGACCCCAGGGGGATGGGGGTGGGGGGGTGGGGTGGGGGGTGAACAATCTTTTCAGGTAACCTTTAGATGATGCCATGTGCTAAATACCCAAGCTCTGGTCTTTGTGGCTTTTGAGGGTTTCATTGATATCACTAGTTTTGCTCCTGTGACCTAGATATGCATTGGACCGAAACTTTTTGAATAATTGGAAAGAGGACCATATAAGGATCATTCCTGCCAAGGTTGGTAAAATTCCATTCAGTTGTTTAGAAGATATCGTTTATAACAATGTTGACGACGGACGGACGAACGGACGTTCTCACAGTTGGACATTTGTTGAATAATTTTTGTTAAAAAATACCCAACAGTACACAAAATACCCAACTATACACAATAGGATCATCACGGAATGAATGGAATCTATTGTTCTCCATACCCAACAAAGGACCTTTCGTGAACTCGGACGGACGACGACGGACACAGCACGATCAACTTCAGATCTGACACCGAGTAATTCGGAGTATAATCATTCAAAATTTCCAAAGAATGAATTTGGTATAAACATATAGACGACACTGCTTTAGCAATGTCTTAAACGCCGACAACTACGCTTTGAAGGAAATTGTTATGAATTCCTACAGGTGATATTTGATTAAGAAAATATGAGCCTCCCAGGAATATATGTCACCAATCCCTTCATTGCCATGACGTCATTAATTTTAGACAATTGTCGTCTGCTTTTTTCATCAAATTCAAATTTCAGATACATGTACTTTGACTGAAGACATTTTGAAATAAGTGGCAAATAGTTTGGACCCTGATCAGACGCCGCGTGACGCGGCGTCTGATCAGGATCCAACTGTTTGCAAAATTATTGTATTCGGGGTAAAGGAGGGAAGGGCTTAAAGGATTGGATTGTTGACTTCATGGTACTTGGAAGTTGGAAGCACACGTTTCGGGTAATGATTCATTATAGCCTCTAAATAGGCACTCAGACATGTCTTAGCCTCTTCACTGCCATGACGTCATCAATTATAAACAAACTGTTGTCTGCTTTTTTCAGTTTGAATGTTAAGTCAGTTGATCAAAGTAATATCGTAGTGAGCGTGACGCGGCGTCTGACCAGGATCCAAATCTATTTACAAATATTATAGTATATATGGTAAGTCACTGAATGGGTTAATATAATCATATGAGACACGATTGAGAAACGTGAAGTCTGCTTGCCCAGTTTTAATTTATAGTGTATATTTTTATTTGTCGTGGATACAAAAAGGAGCAATGGGAAGATACTGTCAAGGAGTGGACAAGCTCGAACTTTTCAGCACCTCTGAGGGCAGTAAACACTTTCACTGCCACCTTTTTGGTGAGAA
Organism: Gari tellinella; assembly: GCA_922989275.2. NCBI lineage: Eukaryota > Metazoa > Mollusca > Bivalvia > Cardiida > Psammobiidae > Gari > Gari tellinella. The sequence continues at coordinate 86,792,958 of OV277860.1, forward strand.
TTTTACCCCTTCACCGTCCCATTGTCATGTGACTCAGTTTTGTTGTCTACAATGCCGTTTCAAGGTTAGAAAATAAGGCAGTATGACTGAAGAAAATTTCAAAACGAGTGTCAAACAGTTTGGATCTTGATCAGACGCCGCGTTACAATCAGGATCCAAACTCTTTGCAAACGCGCCTTTAAGCTTCATTTAGAGCGAAATAGTTAAAACGGAGTAAATAGAAAGAAGTTGACGTGATCTCAGCAAAGATGCAACAACGAGCAGCTAGGTTACGGGACAAGTGAAAGATGATATTTGTTTGAATATTCGTTTAAATACACTGTCTGACCATCAATGTCCTTATGGATTGATTTCAGTTACCGGTGATGTTATATAAAATTCTATTTTTTTTTCTTGTCAACGTTTGGATTATTTAGCATGAATTTGGAGAGGAATTATATTCATATTAAATAAATTGTCCTCTGAATATTACACCTCTTCCAACCGGAGAACTTCCTTGCAAAAAAGCAGGTTGGAACTGTTTGGATTTAATTAACGTTTACAAACAAACTACAGTCGAACTTCGATATCTCGAACTCGGTTATGTCGAACATACCCGTAGTTCAAAGTTAAAACGTGGCTTAGCCACGTTTTAACTTTGAACTACGGGTATGTTCGACTTAACCGAGCATGAAATAATGTAATTCATGTGTCGAAAAATCGGTTAGTTTGAGTTAAGCGAGTTCGAGATATCGAAATTCGACTGTAACTTTTTTTTTAAAACAATCGAAACGAAAAACACATGCAAAGATTTAATGCTTTATCAGATATGTCAAACAATGATACAAACATACATGTCCGATCATATGCTATAATCAATGACAAACACCTTTGACATTTTTGCAAATGAACATTTATAACTCATAAACGCGTCCTTTACGTGCAGTGTACCTGTGAATATTACAACTTTCTGGGCAAACAGTGTGGACCCAGGTCAAAGGGTTCTAAAAGGTCGGCATATGCACTGTTTGTCATTTTTCAATACAATAAAAAAACAATCATAAACAGTAACTAATGGACCAGACTGAATTTGAAACTCGTGTTGTCTATCTAAAGTTTCAGTGTATGACGTAAGAATGACCTAGAAGAGAAATTCATGTATAAAATCAATATCAATTTGTTTAAAAGCTTTCTATATAATTCAAAAGTGTATAAAATGATACTACAGCGCCCCCTCTCTAAACCGACACCCAATGGGAGACAAACATAGTGTTCGTTGTTCAAAGGGAAACGTTATAGGGAAGGAAATTGGATACACTTGCAAACAGCTTGAATTCAGATCAGACGCCGCGTTACGCGGCGTCTGATCTGGATTCAAGCTGTTTGTCACTCTAACGTTTTTTATCTGTCAAAATGTCCATTATGTAACTTTAGGAAAATACAGCAGACTTCAATTTTTAGCAGAAGCTTAACTCTTTCCTCCCTGAAACTTTAAATGGACAATTACAGATTACATTTTAGTCTGGTCCATTTCTGACTTTTAAGGGTGACAAACAGTGAATACCCTGATCAGAGGGCTCCTTTCAGAACCCTCTGATGTGGGTATTCACTGTTTGCACAGGACAAGTGTACTATTCACATGTACACTGTTTTGAAAAGGTCGCCTATATGCGGGACTAGGGTTCAAAGAGTTAAGCAGAAGTAAGAGTTAGACATAATTGTCTTGTTTAGGGAATTGCGACAAACGTCGTTGTAAGGAGGGAATCGTTGTTGGGAGGGCCGTTGTAGGGAGGTTTCCCAAGAAACATGTTTGTGCTAAAGGAAGTGCAGTTGTATGTGCATTGCAAACATGTTGGAACAAGTAAAGGCACCAAGTTATTCGGCATCTGATTAGGTCCCACACTGTTTGTCACCCACATTTTAGTAACTCATCAACATTTCCATACACTGTCACTATCTACAATTTGTTGCAATGCGTTTGTGGTTATCAAAGTTTTTTACCACAGTAATAACCTTCACATTTAATTTGGCATTTCTTAACTCTTGCACTGCCAGCGTCGCCAAAAGGTTATTTTATAAACAGTTTAAATCCTGATCAGACGCCGCGTAGCACGGCGTATGATCAGGATCCAAACTGTTCGACACTCGTATCAACATTTCTTCAGTCAAAACAGTCCTTAAGCTATAATATTGCAGACAACATTATCAATGCAGAAGACATTTTGGCGATAAGAGGGTTAAAGCAGACGGTAGAACTTGGAAAAGAAATATTTAAAAGGAACACATAGTTCTAAATATGCAATATATTTGATGATGATCTATTGACCTAGACATAGATATATGATATAAGTTATTCACCTCTGAAACCTCTGATGGATAATTCATATATGCCTATTTAGGGTATATTTCTAAAACTACATTGCACCATGATAAAAAGTGCAGGAGCCCTCTGATCAGGGTCTGCATTGTTTGTATAGGACACATGTATACTTCATAGGTGCACTGCATGTTAATGACGAGTATACTTGTCGCTAGGTTTTTAAAATGTGCCAACGAACATTTTACAATCTACGATCTGAATTCAAATCATTAACAAATAGGCAGTCCTTTGAAAACAAAGTTATAGATCCACTTTAACTCTTTGCACGCTAGCGGTGGATATACCTGCCATAGTGATAACCTCTGCAAACAGATTGGATCCAGATGAGACGCCGCGTAACGTGGCGTCTCACCAGGATCCAAACTGTTTGCCATTCTGACGCTGAGTTTAAAAGCAATTTTGAAAATTTTAGAACGATAGCAGACGACAAATTGTTGCAGACGAAAAAACTTCCCAGCATGCAAAGTAGAACACTCTTGTAGCAATCTAGTGCACAACCATTTGTAGCAATCCAATGCTACAGTGCTGTAGTGGAAGGTCATTATTACTTAGAAAAAACCTAACCACTGTTTATGCACTAAACAATTATGCTCATTGCAAACAGTCTGGAACCAGATCAGATCAGTAATCCGGCGTCTGACCAGGCTCAAAACTCTTTGTACTCAGATTTTACAGATCGTCAACAGTTTCATATACATGTCAGGGCTGCCATAAGTTGATCATAAAAATCCTAAGATTTCAACTTTCAATTTTTCAGACGCAATGTTACTAATCGTACCTTTACCCCATAGTCTGTTTCATGTTTTGAAAACATATGACTGCTTAAAATAGGCTGGAAGTAAAGCAGAATGCGCCTTAAGGCACATTCTGCTTTACTTTCAGCCTGTTTTAAGCTTCGATCTGCAAGGACAAAATCCGAATACTTAGGAAAAATCCGGAGAAATGGCAGCCCTGACTTGTTATGTTTCTTCTTTTGCATTAAGTTTGCCGTTTTGTTTAAAATGGAATATATTTTCTCCACTGTATGTCATAGCACTGAAGTTGCACGAGTAATTATTGAAGATTTACAGATAACCATTAGTAACGCATTGCACATAAATATAGAAATTCTCAAATTACGAGAAGACGTGACGACATTAACACTTTTCTTGACGTCTCATCGTTTGCTTTAAAACTGTCGTCTGCAAATTGCATTGTTTTTATATTAATACATTTTCTTATGAAAGAAACCTTCGACAAACGGTTTGGATACATATCAGATACCGAGTTACTCGGCGTCTAATTTGGTGTCAAGCTGTTTGTTATTACCAGGCAGGACAGGCTCGGCAGGCAAATGGTCAAACATTTCAATACCCTATCTATGACTTCACCAGACTCATAATTCAAATTCCTGATCCTAAATAATACCTCGATGGAGATTGAAATGAGCATTCGCATTGATTTATTCTTGGTCCGCCAAGACAATGGTAAGCAAATGATGGTGCAACGAATAGTTATAATGCTGAATTATCGCCTGCATCAAAATGGTGTCTGTTGAATAACCCAAACACATTGATTATGCCTCATGTAAAAAACAGAAAAATCAAAAACGGGTGAAAGAAAAAGTGTTTACCTCGATAAGATATTGCAGGGGTCCTTCAAACCGTTATGTTACTTGGGCATTTTTTTTGAAATCCTCAAGTACAATTTTCCTGCAAGATACGAGGGGCATTTTTTAAGTAGTGGCAACAGATCAGTAACTTCAATGTTATAAGTGCAAAATGCATGTGTGATATATCATTTTAAAGAACAATTCTTTGCCGACACGACGGTGTAACGCACGACCAGATCATATAAGTAGACAAGTCACAACATAAACCTAGATGACCCCTACTTCAGGACACTCCAAAACAGCATTTGTCAGACATTATATTTGACGTAAAAACAACTTTAAAAAAAAAAAAAAACAATTTTTTGGGTTGAAATATATCAGCTTATGTCTCTATTTTAATGTAAATAAAAAATTTCGTTACCATTTAAAGATTTATCTGACTTAGATTTATTTTTTTCAAAAACAACATTTCTTATTTTGCTTATGTCACCTCTCAAAATGTGCTTTCGAACACTATAATCTTTTTCTAGATCGCTATTTCTACATTTTGATTTCGACGCATCAAAATCTAATTCAATGACTTTAATTATAGATCTGTTTAATATAATTGAGTATTTTTGTTAAAAAATATTTATTTTGTTTATTATCATCATTTATTTATTTTATTATTTATTTTATTTAATTTTATAATGTTTATTTTTTAAAATAATATAATTTTATACTGTGAAAAGTGTGCATAATTGTCTGATTTTACTTGACAGAAATATTCATAAATTTATTCAAAATAATAAAGCCGCAAAAATTATTATTGTATACAGTTTTGTTAAAAAATACCTCTTAAATACACAAAGGATCATAACTGTTTGACACTAGCATCGACATTTATTCAGTCAAAACAGCCCTAAAGCTGACTTTATAGGTATTGTAAGAGTTAGTTTTCCTTCTTTTAATTCCAAATATTTAGGATTACGAAGCACCTTAGGAATTATCTAGGAGTGAACGTTTATTGGATTTAAATGCATTAAAAAGCCTCATTTAGAGTTTTAAATCAATAGATTTTGTAAAAACGGGCTTATATGAACTGAAAATTATATAACACCCTATTATTTGGTATTATCCTGTATTATCCGGTAATACGTGTAACCCTACGGAACTGTGAGTTAACCCTTTCCTCCCTGAAACCTCAAATGGACAATTCTAAGTTTCAATTTAGTCGAGTCAAATTTTGACTTTTTAGGGTTGATTTTGAAAATATATGTCAAAATGACAAACAGTGTAGACCCTGATCAAAGGGCTCCTTAAGGAGCCCTCTGATCAGGGTTTACACTGTTTGCATAGGAAAAGTGTACTCCTGACAGGTACACTGTTTGGACATGACGCATATATGCGTGACTAGGGTTCAAATAGTTAACACATTCCCTGCCTCATCCCGAGTACGAATACGGTTATATTCAACAAGTTTGGGTCCTGTACAGGATCAAAACTGTTGGAAACTCATTTCGATATTTCTAATGTCAAACTACCTAAAAATAAAAGTGGAACATAAAAGCAAACGGCATTGTTTACACTTGGAGACGCTATGACAGTGAAATGGTTAATACTATTGTGTTGGGAAACTTTCTGTTTTACTTTGCTTTAAGCAGCCACCTGCTTTAAACACGAAACAATTTATGTAATTAAGTGGTCGTACTTGTAATAGAGCGATTTTACAATATTTGGTTTAGATGTGTCTTTATTACATTGTGTTGTTAAGACGCTGACTGACAGAGGCCGATGTATCATCATGTTTAAAGATTCTATGTCAAAAGTAGTGCCGAGCCTACGACAGAGATGAAGATGTGTGCCGGTAGTGAAAAAGAGTCGATTGAAGATATTATGTATTTAATGTAATAACATAATGCATTCGCCCGAGGTAATCGTGCGAGTTTCTTAACAATATTTCATCATTTAATGCATAAAAATTAGGGGCATAACAATCAAAAGTATAATTCAGTTACAATTCACGTTATACTTGAAGCCAAGACACATTTTCTTCTGTCCCCGTCCACACTACCAGCCCACCAACAGCTACGAGAATTATAGTACATGTCCCAAGGTTATACAGCATTTGAGTAGAGTCTGAGATCGTTCTGACCAATTAAATGCTTGAGAACAATCTCAGACTCAACTCAAACGCTTTATAACCATGGAACCAAGAGAAACAGAAATCGTTCAAACAACAACACCCTGACAATGCTTTGGCAGCACGACAAATGACCGAAAGAAACACGTGTGATTTGTGTCAAATTCCAACCAATCCGTATTTCTTCACGTGTGAAAATACATTTACTTAAAACAAAACAAAAATCATTAAGTCGAGAAAAGAACCGTGTATATAACATTGTCAAGAGTAAAGTGGACTCCTATGTTATTTAAGCAATAGGAAAAGTCCTATGTCGTTTAAACGGTGCCAAAATAGTGTTGGTCTAGTTCGTATCGTGCACAGTGTGACATTGCAAACTTTTGCAAATACTAGTAGTTTGGTTCCATATTAGACGCCTCGTGACGCGATGTCTGATCTTGATCCTTACTGTCTTGGCACTTATATTCGCCAGTTTAAAAAGCTTTCCGACATAGTTTGAGTTTTTTACAGACCATTTTTTTTTTTTTTTTTTTTTTTAAAAAGGACGACAATTAAGCATGTTAATGGTTGACCTGTCCATTAACTGTAAATACGGTGAACTGTGACCAGTTCTTCCGATACCATACTAAAATATCGACTGCTGTAAACGACACTGGCATTAAACGATACTGGCATATTCTGACTGGTAATAAAAACAACAGATATAGAAGATGAGGCAGGAAGCATTGGCAGTTCGCTTTGCCAAACTAATACTGACGTTGTCTGTTTAGCTCGTATTTGTCTGGGGTCTAATTACATATGACGAGGTGAAACTTAGTTCATAGCAGAAAATGCGAGGAAAATATGAATACATCCGATCTTCGATATCTCGAACTCGCTTAACTAGAACTATCCGATAGTTCGACACATGAACTGCAGTATTTCATCATCGGTTAAGTCGAACATACCCATCTTTCAAAGTTAAAACGTGGCTTAGCCACGTTTTAACTTTGAAATAAGGGAATGTCCGATTTAAACGGGTTCAAGATATCGAAGTTCGACTGTATAAAAAAAACAATTTTACAGTAAAATATTTAAGGTTGAGGACCCCTAATGATATTGGGCAAATGTCGGTCAATATTGGAACGATCGACCATTCTTGTCAACTGCCAACCTGTTCCGAACCAAGCATAGGTCGGAACAGCTCGGCAGTTGACGAGAATGACCGATAGCTGTACGTAGAATACCGATTCTGGTCCGATCTCATTAGAGGTAAACTCACATTTCAAGAAACATACGAAATTACTTTGATTTAACGATTTAAACGATTAAAGCGGAATTGAGTTAAATAACGTGGTCAATTACGATGTTCTGTATGTTAAATGTGCCCCCTCTCTAGAACTTCACCCAATGGGGTAAACACATTTTAGTGTGTTGTTCAAAGGGGGGCGGGGGTGTTAAAGGGTAGGTGATGATTAACGGTGTCTGATCAGGATCCAAACTATTTGACACTCGTTTTGAAATTTCTTCAGTCGTTACTGTCTTATCTAACTTTGAAACGACATTGCAGACAACAAAATTAAAGTAGACAACAACGAAACGATGAAGGGGATAAAACTATCACGAAATATTTGGCAGTGAAAGGGTTTATACCCTTTCAGCGCTGAACATTTATTGGCTTACATTTCAAGTAAAGCGGTGTCTGATCTGGGTTCAAACTGACCGTCACTCGCCTTTATGTTTCTCCTGTCACTACATGTATAGCCAACACGTAACTTTGAGAATAGAAACGTCGAAATTACAGCAATGAAAGCGTTAAATATTCAATGTACTCTCAATGAGGAAATCGTTGTTCGAGGTCGTTGTATGGAGGTAGCACTGTGCATTGAAAGATATATGATTGAGTTAAATTGCCAATTTGTTAAACTTGACTGTTTTACGATCAATAATGCTTTCCTGTCTAGTTGGAAGATTGAATAGTGGTTTCAAAGAACTGTCTAGCTCAATAAAATGATTAGACTTAGGCGGTCCAATTAGTGTGATTTAGAGGGCATCAAATCGTTTGGTAGGAAACTGTTCCATGTGGTCATGATGGAATATCTAAATTTACTGTAAAGAATGGAGTCTTGTGTACGGCTAGCTTTTAAAATGCTTAACCCATTTGTGCCCACGATCCCATATATATATGCATGGAAGAACCTACTTAGCATAAATGGGTTAACCAAATTATAAAGTTTCAAGTTTCAAGTTTAGCACAAACGCGTTAACTTAAAAGTATAAAAAAGTTTAACCCATTTACGCCCAGTAGATTCTTCAATGTTTAATATATTGGATAAGTCCATTTTTATCAAAGGGATGTTTGGTCAACATTTTCATTTTCATTTTGTTTTATATTGGAATTCCTATCAGCAAACAGTGTAGACTCCGATCAGAGCCGCATGATGCGGCGTCTGATCAGAGTCTACACTGTTTGCCTATGTCCCATATAAGGGATCGTGGGCACCAATGGGTTAAGGCGAATTTGTGCCAACTGTTGCACACTACTAATCTGCATCAAATGTGTTTTATTGTCTGATGGCAGTCATTTACTAAATGACAGACGAAAACTCTCTTAGATTTGCTGCAGGCAATAAAACGACGAAAATAATTTTTCAATTCTCTGTCATAAAACTCAATATTTGATAGCAAAAGAGCAAGGACGACGCAATTTCGACCTTGCGATAACAAATTTAATGATTGCTTTGTTCAGCATGACGCTTGGTTGTTGACTGAACATTTTACCCACTAAATAGCCTATTTCTTGTTTTAAAGACTAGTGACAACTTAAAACAGGTTGAAAGTAAAATTAGAACGCGCCTTAATGCGCATTCTGCTTTATTTCTAGCCTGCTGTAAGCTACCATCTAATGGTATACTAGTATAGAAATTATTTCTGTTGGTACATGTTTATTACGGTAAGAATTGAAATTATTTGTTTCAGTTGAGAAATAAATTAAACGCGCTAAAAGGCATTTTTAAGGGGAAATTTGTGATAAACATGCTGTCACACTACAAGTCCTGGTAGTGATTGGGCCTTATTACAACAACACGTAAATAAGTTTCTATCTATATAATATACACATCCCGAAACCGTAATATTCATTCGCCGTACTTATATGGCGACCGGCCTAGCAATAATGCTAAATAAACTAGTAAATAATCATTTTTGTTATTATTTCATGTCTAATTCTGTGTGACCAGCCTAACGTCACAATACTAAGTTAGCGAAATGCGAAAACCCATGACAACACGGGATTGAGAGAAAACAGCTACATAGAGATAAGTTCGTGAGTTCCGTTCCTAAACCGACTGGTGAATGTTTCGAATGCCCTGCTTTTAAAGGCATACAACTGTAACATATGGCCAGTCTAACTAATTAGCTTTCAACATTAATAACCAGATCGTGGCGGCCGTAGCGAGCACACCTTGCAGTAATGGTTCTATAATGTCAACTTCGTAGTTCAACAAGAATTGATGTTGGCTAAACACAGAACAGAACAGAACAATAGAACAATATTTTATTTCTTTTGGACTTAAACGATATGTTTATCGTCCATACATAGATATAAATATAAAGTAGTCAAAATCATCAATATAATTATTATACAATCATCATATCAAGCATGCATGTGAGAGTAAGTGATTATATATAAACATCATTAATCATATTTGTTCTTATTTTCATTGCGCATTTAATATAGCAACCAAGTTTGTTAATTACACCATAGTCTTTGGATTGCAATAGTTCACAGAGTTTGTACATACTGGGTCTAATTCTGAAATAGTCATTGATATATCTTCTCCTTATAGTTTTATAGCGTTCGCATTTAAACATAAAATGGAACTCGTCTTCGACATCCCCACTATCACAAATAGTACATAGTCTTTCGTTTCTCTCTGTCCTTATTCTTTCGTATCTTCCTGTCTGTATACGTAGTCGATGTGCTGATAGACGTATCTGTGTTATCACTTTTCTATAACTGTTGTTAGCGCACAAATCTAGATATGTCTCATACTCAAATGATACTTTAATTTCCCTATACACAGTTAAAACTCTGTTAGTTTGTATTTCTCCTAACCAACCTTGTATGAAACAATCCATCAATCGCTGCTTAAACACATGAATAAATTGTTTACTGTTAACACTATACGGATTATCCCATACATTCAAAAATCCATATCTACTCAGCATATTTTTTACTTTTGCTGCCCAATTCAAGTGCCCCTTATTCATATCATCAATCATAGATGCATACAATTTGTTAACAATATTGTTGTTTGTGTACATAATCTTAAACCAATATTTTAATATTCTTACGTATCTACCAATAAATAGCGGAAATCTACCTAACTCTCCATAAACACCAGAATTGCATGTGGATATTTTCACACCTAAAATACGCTTGCAGAACTTTAAATGAAGTCGTTCCAAGTCTTTCATATCATTAAAACCACACACTTCCGATGCATAATTTAATATAGAGGTTACGAATGCATCGAACAGCTGACACATTGTTTTCAATGAAAAGTTAAAGTCCCTTGTATTATAAAGTAGCACATTCATTGCTTTCAGTCCTTTACCCACGAGCAATTGTTGATTTCGTGTGAACGAGCCAGAGTAATTCAATACAGTGCCGAGGTAATTGAAGTCATCCACCACTTCAAGTATCTCACCATTGTATTTCCACGATTCGTACTGTCTAAGGCGTCCCCTTTTACGAAATACCATCACCTTAGATTTATCAGTATAAATTTTACCGTTAACCCCCAACGATCACAATAGCATTTCAAATTATTTAAGCTGAGCTGTAGGTCTTCAACTGTTTCACCCATCAACACTAAATCGTCTGCGTATAGAAAGAGTAGTAACGATAACTCTTGCAAATCTACACCGTTACTTCCCTTGTCGATAAGATAAAGTTCTAAATCCTCAACAAAGAGAGAGTACAATATCGGTGAGCACACATCACCTTGTTTTAATCCAACCGCTATGTCCATGAGTTCCGAGTAGGTATTAACGTGTCTTACCCTACATTTAACACTGCTGTACATAGAGCGAAATATTCTTAACAGTTTACCATTTATGCCAAGTTTGTTCAATTTGTACCATAATGCATTACGGTTTACGCTGTCAAAACACTTTTTCATATCAATGAAGGCACAATATAACCGTTTACCAATCTGATTAATAAGTTTATCAATAACACAGTGTAGACTAAAAATTGCGTCAGTTGTTGAATGACCCCCTTTAAAGCCGAACTGTGCGTCTGGTACCTTGTCATAGGTTTCGCTCCAGATCTTCAAACGGTTATTTAAAATAGACATGAATAGCTTCGAAATGCAGCTCACCAAAGTTATACCTCTATAATTTTGTACTTCACTAGGGTTACCTTTCTTAAATATAGGTACAATTATGCCTTCCATCCAACTACTAGGGAATATACCATTTGCAAATATTATATTAAACATGTCGGCCAAATGGGCTCCTAAAATATCACCAGCTTCTATAAAATACTCATTTATCATTTCGTCATGTGACACAGGTCAGCTTTAGTAACATGTGCAGGTTAGTCTCGCCTTTATATTAAATACAATACAAGTTAATAACAAGTGCAGGTTAGTCTCGCCTTTATATTAAAAACAATACAAGTTGAAAACAGTTTGAAAGAATGCACATTAACTCAATAATGTGATAATGCTATGCAATTATCGTCTGCAAAATTTGTTGTCTGCAAATGTTTTCAGATTTGCTTTATTTGCAATTCCATTTAGTAAATAGGATTCAAAATTAAAAAATCAAACACTTTATTAAGTAACGAAAACATAAACATGTTTCTTCTCACATGATACAATGGAATTTTAAATAATTTAATATACATGACAATTTTATTGTATGGACTCTGTTGGCCATATTATCCATTTCTGGATATAAAAATCAACATAACTAGGAATTCTTTGTATTACCTGAGGCTGGACGTATCAAAACACATTACTTTAAGTACATATATATCTTTATTTCCTCCAATACATGAAGATTTTGCAAACATATATGAACAAACATATACAGTTTATGAACAAACACAAAGAAAAACATGATATTATATACAATGAAGAAGAAATACTCCATCATCTGAGCGTAACTTTAACATACTAAAACAGATGCGTCGGCACAACGCAGAAAAGAATAAAGCAGCAAGCTCTTGCATGAGCTTTCTGCTTTACGCCGTCCTCCGTCAAGCAGTTAACAATTCTTGTTCTCAAAGAGCATACCTAAATATCTATAAACCTAGACCAAAGATTGCCATTAAACGCGATGTTAGCTTTTATAAAGTCTTGAGTATGGATGCCTAATTCAACTGACAAATCAATTCCAGGTGAGCCAAGCAGAGCACCTATTTTAGCATCATCGTCTAATAAACTGAGCCTAGCAGTAACAGAACGACCAAACATGACCCCTATATTGTCCATGTGTTTCTGTCGATCATGTTCGAAATAATCACATTCTAACATACAATGGTTAACATCGTAGGTAAAAATGTGAACACATTTCGAACAAAGCGTTTCTCTCTTGTCAGAGCACATTCTAGAAATCATATTTATAATACTTTTGCAATAAGGTAACATGTGCGGTTGTTGTCTCACATGATACAATGGAATTTTAAATAATTTAATATACATGACAATTTCATTGTATGGACTCTGTTGGCCATATTATCAATTTCTGGATATAAAAATCAACATAACTAGGAATTCTTTGTATTACCTGAGGCTGGACGTATCAAAACACATTACTATAAGTACAATCAAACGTTCATAAGTATTACCCCTCAAAAGCGACCGTAATAAAGTAAGTAATATGTGTAATAAAGATTATGTGTAATAAAAAAATGGAATGTGGAGTTTGTAAATTGTTGTTCGTTTCATAAACATATAATGCTATACGTTATATCTACCTGAACTATATCCCGATAATCCGTGTAGACGTTTATTGCATTTGCAAAGAGGTTTTAGTTGAAACTGCGTAGTGTGTGACTGTCATTTATTCAAAATGTTAACTCTTATCATGCTAATTGTTGTCTGCTTCAAATATATCGTCTGCTGTTTTGAAACTGATGAAAAATTGAACATGAATGCCAAACAGTTTGGATACAAACCAGCCATTATAATAACGTAGTATATTCTAAGACATACGAAAATAGTTGCAAAACAGTTTGGACCTAATCAGGATCCATCATGTTCGCAGAATGCAAATATTCACCGCTAGGGCAACTCTTTTATTGTATACCTATCAATGATTATTAGAGATGTCTCACTTAGATAAATAACATATGAGTCACAGTTAATGGCATCACTAGCGAATATATCACTTGTGAAGTGACGATATCATTTTTGTGACCTCTCGTCAAAATACCTTTTATGACGTCGCGCGGAATCAGTTAATTGTGCGTGTTTTCTCTTTAAATCGTCATTACAATGTATATACTAAATTGAATAATAAATTCCTTTGGATGGACTCAGATAACAACCAATACTCGTGATATATTTTTAATATCCATTCAAAGGAATTGTTTATCCACTATATAAATCATCTGGGGTCCGTTTCATAAAACTTCGTACGACAAATGTTGTCGTAAGTCAGATTATAAAAGTCTCAATTATTATTTATTTCTCCATCTAATCCTGTCTTGTGACATCTCTTTTGGAATCGTCTTGAAAAGACGATTCCAAAGAGATGTCACAAGACAGGATTAGATAGAGAAATCAGAAGTTAAATGTATTTTAAAGTTTCGACGAAGTTTTATAAAAAGGGCTCCTGTATTATTGCCATCCTGCATTCATCAGTCATATCTGTTTCAGATCTCAACACTTGTTAATGGAATGTTCGTTTAAGATGAGGTTGTAAAACTTCGTTGGAACAGCAAATTTAGTTACATTTATTGGACATTGGAAAACAGAGTAGACTTAGAATAATTATTGTTATAAGAATGCGGCGTCTGATCTGAGATTACATTGTTTGCTAACAGTAATTTCTGTAAAAATCAAAATAAAATGTAAAATTAGACCAAGAACTCCCTACATAAAGAATGGGTTCAGTTATATTATATTATAAGCATGTAATATAAGACTACAGGTGGGCCACTTTGGAGCCAAAGTGGCCCACCTGCAGTTATAAGCATGGAAGAATCATCCAGGCATGGGTTGGAAGTGACAATTTGTGTGGAAACAAGCCTCTAATTTATTGATCTCTAGTGCAGGGCTGCCATTGGTTGGCATGAAAAATCCTAAGATTTCAAAATTTGCATTTTTCAAGTGCGATTTTACGAATCTTACCTTTACCACAAAGCCTGTTTCTAGTTTTGTTGACTTGTGACTACTTAAAGCGGACTGGACGTAAAGCAGAATGCACCTTAACCCTTTACCTCATAGCCTGTTTACAGTTTTGAATACAGGTGACCACTTAAAGCAGGCTGAAAATAAAGCAGAATGTGCCTTAAGGCACATTCTGCTTTACTTTCAGCCTGCTTTAAGCTCAAATCTGCTAGGCTATACAAAATATTTGTAATGGTAATTGTTCATGAGGGTATAAACTGGAACTATTTTCTTCAGCGGAGGATTAAATTAAATACGCTAAAAGTCGCTTCTATGGGGGAAAGGGTTAAGGCACATTCTGCATTACTTTCAGCCTGCTTTAAGCTACCATGTGCCAGAACCCCCCCCCCGAAGATTTAGGAAAAAACGGAAAATGGCAGCCCTGCTAGTGACGCGTATCCACAACCTCTACAAGCAGTGTGTGTGATATGTAGAGTACATTTGTCATATGTGCACAGTGAACGCACAGGTCAGAGGGCCATTACCTTTTTACCAGGATCTGCATTGTTTGTCATTTTGTAATTTATTGTAAAACCGCACCTAAATAGTAAATATGGAACATTCTTATTTGGAAATTGGAATTGTACATTTCAGGTTTGGGTAGTGAAGAGACTTGACTGTAATTGCAGGGCTGCCATAAGTTGGCAAGAAAAATCCTAAGATTTCCAAATTTGCATTTTTCAATTTCGATTTGATGAATCATACAGATACCATATAGCCTGTTTCTAGTTTTGTTGAAACTTGACTACTTAAAGCAGACTGGAAGTAAAGCAGAATGCGCCTAAAGGCGCATTCTGCTTTACTTTCAGCCTGCCTTAAGCTACTATGTACCAGAAAAAAACCCGATGGTTTAAGAAAAATCCGGAAAATGGTAGCCCTGTAATTGATATCTACAGCTAAGCAAACAGCTGAACTCATTATCTACTAATGTGTTCTTCAGATTAATTGAAACAAGACCATAAATCGACATGTTTGTCAGAAGTACAAAAAACTGAATCAGTTTTAGGCCTTCGTTGGACGTATTCTATCATACTGCACTTTTGTGACTTCGCTTAATCCCTGAAGGCAGTGATCTATGGTAACAGGTCTTGTGGGCCAAGGCTTACTGTTAACCTTCAGTCCGTTTGTAATTCTGCAAAAAGTGTCGTCTGCAGCAATTCTCATATACTAATTCTTCATTTAGAGTCGAAACTCGATAATTCGAAATCGCTTAAGGCGAATATCCCTCTTATTTCAAAGTTTAAACGTGGCTTATCAAAGATTTAACTTTGAAAAAGAGTAGATCTATGTTTGACTTAAAGGTACTACTCGTATAGTTGTTTATATGTCTAAGTACCAATATTGGTAGAAATCATCAGTCAATCATTGTTGAAATGACTTTGACAAGTTTTCATTCAAAACATTAGTTATCCCATGTATACATGATGAAAAGTTGAGGCATTCTTTAACCCATTACCCCATAACCTTCTTCTAGTTTTGGAAATAGATGACCATTTAAAGTAGGTTGAAAGTGAAGCAGAATGCGCTTTATCTGCTAGAATATAGAAAATAGTTCTTATCATACATATTTATAACTTTATAAATTGAAACTATTTTCTTCAGTGAAAGAATAAATAAGAGGCGTAAAGAGGCGTATTTATGAGGCATTCTTTAAGATTGGCGGTCTATTATTGCCTGACATCAGCAATGCTGAATGAATGTGCTATTTGTGTCGCAATAGGAACTCGTTTCTCAATCGAATACTCTTTGCCTTTCAGCCAAATACAGTGGAGAATCTGTTATTCTTTCCAAATAAACGCGTTTACGCTAAAACTATTATTTGCAGTGCAAACAGTTTGGAGCCAGATCAGACGCCGGGTAACCCGGCGTCTGATCAGGCTCCAAACAGTTTGCCACCAAGATAAACAAGAATTATCAGAATTGTCCAAAAGTTGTTCTTTTCTACGTTTTAGTGATTTGCGTTTGCGTACGTTTGCGTTTAAACGGGAAAGAATAACAGAATATCCACTGTACTTGATGAGCAAGATCTCCTGACCGAGCAATCTTTTCAGAGAGTCCTGACAGATAGGAATTCGATATTCAGAGGTTATACTATATGTGTACATCACTTAAAAGATATAATATTGGACAAGAGAATAAACATTAATTCAGAGTACAACGAACAAACAATGATAAATGAGACAATGAAGCATTTATTCCAGTGGAAAATATGTCAATGTTTCCTGCTGAAACGGAACATAACCCAAATACAATCTGATAAAATGCAGAAATAGACAGGTTGTCGAAAGTTTCAAGACGATTTAAATAAACTATTCGCGATAAAAGGCTGTAGTTACTCGGCGTCTGATCTGGATCTAACTGTCGGAAATGGATATACTTGTTTAAGTACACTGAGATTAACTTACATTGGATAATGTCTTCCCCTTTGTTGTTGGTCACTATACAGATAGTGTAAAACCTCTCTATTTCGACTACTAAACCGAAGGCTAATTTGTTGTATAAAAGACAAGTGACATCTTAAAGCAAGGTAACAGTTAAACAGAGAGCTTCTTAATGAGTTTTCTGTTTTACTGTTATCTTGCTTTAAGCAGTCACCTCGTTGATATCTTATAATAAACGCATTTTAGTGGTCGTAATAGAGAGGTTTTACTGAATTATACTGTACGTGTGCTGATCACATTCGAAATATGGAACAGGAGAACTGAAAATATTTCATAGTACATATACATCAAACATAGTTATAATTTTGACATTGAACGCAATAATTATCCTTCCCCCTGAACAAACAGTTGTGAGAAATATGTTGACATAGGGAAATAATGATGTACATGTATAATTTTAAACCTTCATGTAACTTCGATTTAATCAGAACAAAATATCCTTATATGTTACATTAACTCGTTGAACTCTGTAAATGGTTATGGGCAATTACAGTTCCCAATTAAGTCTAGTCAATTTTTGACTACTTAGGTTGGTTTCAACAATTTATTTCAAAATGACAAACAATGAAGACCCTGATCAGGGGACCCCATTGTACTCGTTGATTGGACTAAATGTGCTAATGTAAACAGAGCAGTTATGTAAACACTTATCTTTAAGACGCCTTTTGCGAATGTACGATAACTGTTGCAAAGAGTTCCAATCCAATTTAGTTACTTGGCGTATCATCTGGATCCAAACCACTTTATACTCTGATGATATTTTCTAGAATAACATGGCAAATTGATAAATTCTGTTTATTGTAGGTGTCGACACATTTTGCACCACAGGGCATGCTTAAGATTTAAACACCAGTGCTATGACTGTATCTCCAATTATATAGATCTACTGATTACGAATAAGTTTTCCTTTTAAGACAATCTTATTGTTACCTTTGAACACTATTTAATCACTGTCAACGACAGGGGAGGTTGATTCCAGAAATAACTTACCTTTAATTATCTTACTGCCGTATTTTATCTACTAATCAGAGATTTGTAGGCCATTGTCCTTGGCATTGGCAGTGAAAGAAATGTCCTTTTGCCACAACTAAAAAATAAAATAAGACAACACGTTCCTTTGATATGGACAATAGTAACATTCTTAGTATGCAAGGTCTTTATTAGAGTCTTGCCAATCTTTAAAGTACGTCATAAAGCGCATTTGCGCAACGTGGCGTCTGATTAGGATCAAAACTATTTGCCACTTGTTTTGGAATTACGACAGCTATACTGCCTTAAATCTAATTTTGAAACGATGTTGCAGACAACAATATTGAAGCAGACGACAACATGGCGGTGAAGGGGTAAACATCTTAAGATAGATTTGATCATAAAAGGGTTAAGTAACCATTATTATTCTGGACTTCTAGAAAGGAACCGAAACTAAAGCGTTCACTATGAATGTAACAAAGATTCCAATAAGCAGCCTTTTGTCCTTTAATAGATCAACCCTAGCGACGAGTATACTCGTCCTTAACAAATAATATATCTATGTAGAGTACACTGGTCCTATGCAAACAGTGTAAATCCTAATCACAGGGCTCATACAGGAGCCCTCTAATATGGGGGTTCACTGTCAATTTGTAGTATATTGGAATTATCCATTACATTTTTCAGGTAATGTAAAATGTAAAGTTTAATCTTCATTAAACAACAGGCCGTGACTACCCATATTCACTACCCATTAGAATCGCCCGGGAGATACCATAACACTGAATAGTTACAACAAAGGTTTTATCTGAGATATAAGGTGTAAGTATTTGAATTACTCAACTAATACTGAACTTGCTTTATGTGATATCAAAAACAGGTTCGGGGGGTAATGTCTTAAAAGAGTTTACTTCTTAGCGTTGGGTGAAAGTAAAGCACAATATCTTTTATGAGCTTTCTAATTTGCTTTCATCCTCATTGAAATTGATACTGGTGCTAAACACCATAATTGAGTCTTCTTTAGCATGACCGTGACATTGGGATTGGTTTTACATAGATATGATTTAACTCATTGACCCCTGGTGACGCATATAATGATTCATCTGTTCAACAATACCAACTTGGAGGCACATCTTGTGTGTATTGTTAGGAGGGAGATGTTATAGGGAGGGAAAATTAATACACCAAGGGAGCTGAAAACATGTAAGAATTAGCTTACATTTTCAAAAATATTTGAACCCAGATCAGACGCTGCGTAACGCGGCAGCTGATTTGGGTTCAAACTGTTTGTCAATCGTCTTTCAGTTTCTTCTGTCAGAATATAAAAAATGTAACTTTGAGAAAGAATAGCAGACGTCAGTTTAAATAGACAAGATTACAGCAGTAAAAGCGTTAGACGTATTTTCTGGAACAGCGGCTAGCATTGTTGTAAAGGGATCGTTATTCGGAGGGACGTTGTACGGAGGGAGCACTGTATATGATGCCTCTGCAAGCAGCATACCTGATAAACAGTTTGCAAACACTGTAGACCTAAATCAGAGGTAACCCTCTGATCAGGGTATATTCTCCTTTTCAGTTGTTAATAGTTTCACTAGAGTGAAACGATTAAACTTAAAAACGGGATAGTTCATGATAATAAACTAACACCATTATTTTCCATAGGACCTTTTATTAAACGAACCAGCATTAATATATCACTTTCTTGTCAATGTAAGGTATGTTTAAACTTGGCTGTCGGGTTCAAGTATAGCTGGGCAAATTTTCGTAGTAATTTGAGTGATATCGCCACCATTTAATCAATAGCAATTAACTAATTAATTATGTTCCAATTAACAAGAAAATGATTTGAGATAAAGCGATAGCCAAATAAATTTCAGTTAAACCCCTAGTAAGCGACACCCATGCTTAATCAGTGTCAGTGTTAAGATAGGTGCTTCTCATATAAGTAATTAATATCTTTCTATTTACAAGCTGCTTGTTTTGCGTTTTGCACTGTTTCAAGTTTCTATATGTCTTTAAATATCCTGTTTTTGTCTTACCTGTTGGTCGCCGAAGAGGACTTGTATTGTATAGTGTGAGTTATGTATTAATAATTAACCCTTCACCAGCTACACTATTGTCTGCTTTATACTCAAGTCCTTCGGATGAGATGTTATGAAAACCGAGGGCATCTGTATCAGTGTTTTTACACTGAGCATTTGAAAATACACAGAACTCTGTCGATAATAAAAATAGAACATACTTTATTTGCGGGGTTTCTGTATCCGTTCCTCTCTCTTCGGCGGCGAATTAACCCTTAGATGGCAGAAACGGACGCTAACAAACAAATCAAACCAAACGGTTGTAATAAAGTTATCCATCTCATGAGCAAAGTATTCGGGAGATTGTTACCCCTTCACCATTTTATTGTCGCCTGCTTCATTATTATTGTCTACAAGACACGTTTCAAAGTTAGATTCAAAGCTGTTTGACTTAATAAATATCGATAAGAGTGTTAAACAGTTTTGGTCCTGATCAGACGCCGCGTTACGCGGCTTCTGGTCAGGACCCAAACTGTTTGAAAACGCGCTTTAAAGCGTCATTGAGGGTGAAAGGCTTTACCGATTTTGATTCCTGATCTGATGCTGTGTCATGCAGGTTCTGGTCTTGTATTTGCAAAGAGTAAAGTCACGATTAGCAGACAACTGGTAAACATATGATATTGATCCTTTTCAGGACAGTTTCGTTCCGGGAGTTAAATACAAATAGTTTAGAAACTAGTCCTGTTTTATAGCTTAAAAGCTTTATTATCTGAAACTGTTGCAATTCAAATCAATGGTGGTAATATTACTCACCCAACAAACGTCGATTCAGAAGGGTGACCATAGGCCCGGAAAATGGTAGTGTTTTGCAAATGTTTACGATTTTTTCAATCTGAGTCGCAAATAGTTTGGAGCATGATCAGAGTTTACCCGGCGTCTGGGTCCAAGGTTATACAGCTTTTTAGTTGAGTCTAAAGTCGTTCTCAAACATTTGATTGGTCAGATTTGAGCCTAGGCTCAAATCTGACCAATCAAATGCTTGACTCAGCTCAAACGCTTTATAACCTTGGACCCTGATCTGGTTCCAAAGAGTTTTGCAGTTGAAATGATGGTTTTAGCATGACCATGTATTCTTTCGAAAGAATAACGTCTTCTCCACTCTATTTTTAACCCCATCACTGCCGTGACGTCATCAATTTAAAAAAAAATTGTCGACTGCTTTTATTTCTTAAATTTTTATTTTTGCTATTTTGACTGAAGAAATATTGAAATGTGTGTCAAACAGTTTTGAATCCTGATCAGACGCCGCTTAATGCGGCGTCTGATCAGGATCCAAATTGTTTGCAAAAAAACTGTTGTGCTCGGGGTAAGGCAGTTTAATATTGAAGGGATTAATATTTACGGTTCATCTCAGTCTGAGAAAATCTCTGGATCCTCGCATGTACCAGATATGTGCATTGCCGCTTTAGTATGGTTACAGCAATTATTTCGTTAGTGTAACCAAATAGCAATGCCCTTACCTTAATAACGCTACGGGCGCATTTGTAATAACTATTGAAAACGGTGTGGATTCAGAAGAGACACTGAATAACTTGGCTTCTCAACTGGATCCAAAATGATTGGATTCTGATGATAGTTGCGGAAAGAAAAAATATAAATTACCCCTCAACATTGTTGCATACGACGCATTGTCCTAAACGACAAATTGCATAGCATGTTAAAGGTGAAGGACACGTAACACGCTCACACTTGAGGTGCAACTGCAGGGACGTAACGGTATTCGTACTCTAGGACGTAGGCTATACAGACGTAAGTATCATTTGATTATATTGATCCCAACGCCATTGGCGACTTCGCGAACAGATTAGATTCAGATCAGAATGCTAGTAACTCGGCGTCTAATCAGGATCTAAACTGTTTGACACTCGTTTTGATATTTCTTTAATAAAATGTCATAATTATTTCTAAATGTGAAAAGATAAAACTGACAACAGTGATGAACAAAACAATAAAATTATCGGCGAAATGGTAATCTGATAATGTACTACGATCTATAAATAATTTCTAATTTAATTTTACCCTTTCCATACAATAAGGCAGAAAGGTATTACCTCGACTGAATACCAGCTGCTTGCATCCTTCCGCAGCCTGCTTAAGGTTAAAAAAGCATTCATGTAAGTGATTGTCAAATATTACTGTACTTTTACCTCTTTTTTGCCGAGCCATTTTCCTTGAAATCTCTTAGAGAACTGTTCATGTTTGTTTAATATTACATGCATTTCATTTCAACTTAGACACGAACATGTTTCCAAGATGGGCCGTCATGATTGGACTTGTGGTCGTAGGTATGCAGTATTTCCTGGAATACAGGTAAATGCATAGCTGTGTGTAACTTTTATCATTTGCTGAGTTTACTATTTCTTCTAATTTTAAATTAAGAAAATATATAATTTTTGTTTTGTTTTACAAAATAATGTTTCGAGGTTGTGTCGTCATATATTTAAAATACGTGGTTATATTATCTAAGTTACTGTACTGTTCAAATTAGGAATATTTCAGAATTCGTGTTAAGTGTGAACAATAATAACATATAAATGTAGAAAATTACTCCATGTTGTATATTCTCATGTAAACATCAAGCAGTAAAACACTCTTCTCCGGAGTGTTCGCAACAAGGCATATTCCATGTACAGCATAAGTCATTTATACTGTCGGAACAATAATGTTATTTTATCATAAGATATGCAGTATATAATACATGGTATGCGTAAATTCGAAAAAAATTGGATTGAAAGTATAGGAATTATTAACATTAATGTTATCCCTTTCAAAAGCTAATATGACTCATTTTGTTGACAATCCAATTGATACTATACCTACATGTATACTGGCATATAGGTGAATATTAAATTCTCTGATAATTATTTCATATTTGTTTTCGCTAGTGCAAGGCTGTATCATTGAGACAATTTGCACGTTTGTATACATTTACTGGATTTAAAACAATTTACAGACCCTTAACCTTGCGATTATCTATTAAATAGAACCATGAGCAGATGCATTCATTGCTTTAAGGGTGTTCAGCCGAAATGATTTTGACGTGTAACATAAATTAAGTTTTCTCTTCTTCTTGTCTTCCATTTTGTAGGATTTTTCAAAAGGGGCCCTGCCACCTCCCTCTTTAGCATGAAAAAATATATTCCTACGAATTATATTGCATTGATTTTACAGGCAAAATCATATATCGTAATCGTAATTTGATATGTACAATATAACGAGGAGAAATGGTTTCATAAATGCACTTACAACGTTTTCTAAGTAGTGATGCTAAATTGCACTGCATAAACTCTGTAAATTTGGAAACTCTTAGTGGTTTCTTGTAAACAAGACATATTTCTTGCGTCTTTATACAAATGTAGGACACACGTATATAAAATGAAACAAAATTCACTTACCAATAATTCTACTGCTATTACATACATATATATTATGTCATTCCGTCATAGTTTTGATACTGCTGGAAACAATATGAACGTTATGTGAAGCCACAACAGATAATGTATTTAAAAATTCATTCAAAAACATTTCATAGTTCTGCACATTTGTAAATATGCACGTTTGCGCCATAATGTAAATTTTACACATTTTCACAGTAGAATTTATTACATTCAAACGCGGACACATCGGAATATTGGTTGGAAATTGACAGTGTCCTAGAATAGAAGCATTCTGTACCACCAGGAAATAATTAACTGCATTTCACTTGGAACCGAAGTAGGTTTGCTTGTTTTGTGTAAACTGACCTTGGTGCTATTCACAGTCGTGTCCGATATATTATACTTTTTTCTCAAGTGGCGAGACTTCTTCGAAATTTTATTCTGCTTGCCCGTATAGACCTAATACATTTTTTAAATTCGTGTTTACCGTTACTTTTTATTGTCTTGTATCATGCTGTGTAAACGTTTTACTTTGTCATGAAGTGGATTGGTGCAGATGCGTTCTGTGTGTAATATGCCCTGCTGTACTTTTCTGTTCCACATACTTTCACTAGTTTCAAGCTTTCAGAAATGTGCGTGTTATGGAGTTGGTTAAGCATACTGAAATTGTTTTGAATCTTTGACAGTATAAGAGTTTTTTAATAATATCAAATTATATCAAAGGCTCCTCTTTTGGTGTCGCCATTTTGGTTGCGACCGTTGAAAACTTAAGTTTAAAATTAAACTACGACTAATCATTTATCCAACGCAATCTATTATTTTCCAACATTCTGAATTGGTTTAAGTGACATAAATAGCAGCAAATATTATGTATGATATTTCATTAATAACAAAATTATAGAATGTTTAACTATTGAAGGCGGCGCACCATGAGTTTGGCTTATTGTGTATTACAGTTTGCGTCTTGCAAAATACTTTATGTAGCTGCCTAAATGCATTTTATGCTCTCAAAGTATATCGTTAGGCGCATAAAGTAATGGCACTCAAAACAATGCACTTCAGAATGAATACGTTGGGGACATTCGTCACTTACTGTTACGCAATTCTTGTATACTGTTTAATTGTTCAATTTGTTGTGTATTGCATGTATGTATGTGACAAAATCACATAGTCTGAGATGGAACGGCAGGAAACAAAACTTTGTAACCGAATCTCAAGTATTTATTATTTTCCTTATTTGTGCAGATCAGAGAACAATTGAGACTGCAGCTCCTATTATTTTCATTTTAGATATGTTTTTGCTTGTGTAAAAAACTTTAAAAGCCTTTTTAGCATACCAAATATTTATTCTATCAATTCGCCAAGGTATAACTATTAATACATACCTTAAATTTTGTTTTAGTTAATATCCGTATTGAAAGGTGGCGGAATCACTTGAAATGTTATCATTACATTGAGCTTTTTTATCCACATATGCCCAGACGTTGCAATTTACTCTCCGTGTCTGTTAGGTAGATCATTTTTGTTTATTGATATACAAGTGTGGTGATCTATAGCCACTGTAAGTATTTGTCCGTACAACAGAAACTTTCATATTATATAGCTAAACGTGCACGATGCGTCTCACCAGGTATTGTTTGCTTATGTCTACTTTAGTAGGCACTCAGGATTTAACTGATTCAGACATTGACCTTTCAGGAATAATTCATATGGAAAGTCCACTACACATGAAATTATGTTTCAAGATTTTTTTTGATATGCATTAAAGATGCATGCAAAATATGGAATGATTACCGAGTCGAAAAATAAACCACAATAGGTGCCCAAATTGACGTACCAGACTTTTTTTTTATCAATACCTTATTAACCGGATAGGGCTCTACTTAGATGCATTATCGTTTCTCTCACACACAATGATGGCTCAGAGCGCCTAACATAAAAGTTAGTTTTGTTTTAGTGACCTACTATAGTTCATTGTGACAGGTGCATACTATCATAATATTTATATAAAAACACAATGTAAAACGACCACTTGCTAAATAAAAACAACAACTGCATAAGCAGATGATGTTAAAAACAAATCAAAAGTAATGCAAAAATGACCCAATGATTTTTGTAGTAAATGCTTTTGTTCTGCCTTAAACAAATACCCTTTGTCAAACATTGGAAAACAATAATAGTTTAGACGCAGCTAAAGACAGTGTCGAAGGGACAAACTTCAGATTTAATAGGATATATATAAGCAGATAAAAACAGTCAAACTGGCAACATGCCAGTAAAAGAGTAGAGCAGATAAGTCTAGATTATGCTTTTAAAATTTAAATGGTCATTCTCTTGATTATATGAGACAAAGTTTTGATTCCTAAGACAGTGTTCATTCTTACCAGACCACAAGTGATAGTGGGGGTTTGATTCATATAAAATTCAAGGGTTTGGTATGAAACAATATGCCTTTTCAGGCTGCAAGTTTTGGAGTATGTTGCCCTAACAATTAGGGAATTTCAAACTTTCAGTATTAGTCCTGTACCTGGCCTGAAGACCCGTTTGCAAAATGGTGTTGAGAGAGTTTCTCACTTAATGTCAGTTTACGAGACCCTAGACATCACAAATCACCGAGGTGCTTGTCTGCCACACTGACACGAGCCCCACAATATCTAAATCCAATATGGCCGCCGCCAGCCATTTTGGAAAAGCTAACTTTTTTGTTTTTTGGAGAATAAACAAGTGTAATACCTCTAAATTGATTGTTTTTAATGTGGAACTCATTTCTGATGCCCTTTGTGCAATCTGGGGTGTCTAAGATTTGGAAAGGTCAAGTTTCACATTAGCCAAATCCAATATGGCCGTCGCAACCCATGTTGGAAAAGCTATGTTCGTTGTTTTTTAAGAAAAATCGATTATTTTTTAGAGTATAACTCACTTCTAATGCCCTTTTTGCAATCTGGGATGTCTTTGATTTGGAAAGATTAAGTTACACGATAGCTAAATCCAATATGGCTTCCGCAAGCCATGTTAAAAAAGCTAACTTATTTTCTTTTTTTGGAAAATAAACGAATGTAATACCTCTCAATTGATAATTTTTGGGTGTTGAGCTCATTTCTGAGGCCTTTTGTGCAATTTGGGATGTATTTGATGCGGAAAGGTCAAGTTTCACAATAGCCAAATCCAATATGGCCGCCGCAAACCATGTTGAAAAAGCTAATTTTGTTGTTTTTTGGACGAAAATCAAATGTTATACTTCTAAATTGATTATTTTTAGAGTAGAACTCATTTCTGATACCCTTTGTGCAATCTAGTGTGTCTTTGCTTTGGAAAGATCAAGTTCCAAAAGAAGCAAAATCCAATATGGCCGCCGCAACCATGTTGAAAAAGCTATTTGTTTTCTTTTTTGGAGAATAATCAAATGTAATACCTCTAAATTGATAAAATTTTGGTGTGGAACTTATTTCTGAGGCCCTTTGTGCAATCTTGGGTGTCTTTGATTCAGAAAGGTCAAGTTCCACAATAGCAAAATCAAATATGGCAGCCGTAAACCAAGATGGAAAAGCTAATTTTTAATTATTTTTTTTAGAAAGATCAAATATACATGTAATACATGTATATCTTAATTGATTATTGCTTGTGTATAACTCATTTCCTCTCTGAGGTCCTTTGTTCAATATTGAGAGTCATAATGGTTTGAAAAGGATAAGTTCAATGTCTTTTTGATACATCAACGACCTTGGGCTTAGCTTGAACAGAAGTAGTCAGTATGTAAACAAGAAGTGAGTAAATGGCAACTCTCTGACATTAGACAGAGAAAAAACGACAGTGAGCGGGACTCAGTCCTACGTCCTGAGGTGAGAAGCTGTTATCCTTACCACTAAGACTACCACAGCCCCACGGACAGACGGTAGGGCCGGGACAGAAATATTACACCTTGTTCCACATGCATGGAAAGGCACGTCAATAAAGCATCGACAATTGATTAGATACACATGTAGTTCCAAAGTCATTTCGTGTCGGGCTGTATGCATCCTTCTTTGCCGCATTTATAATTGACGCAAAAAGAAATGTTAACACTCTTTCAATTAGTCAAACATAGAGTAACTTCTTAATCTCCCGTAATTAGATCGAACAAATACGCATTTAACATGCATATACCAAAATACTTTTTGCGAGAAAAACGCTTCTCAATTTACATTCAGTATTCCACATTAACTATGGAACGATAAGCAATAAGAATTTCATAAAATGTATGGCGCAACAAGCATGGCCCATCGGGTCCAAGGTTTTAAAGCTTTTGAGCTAAGTCTGAAGTCGTTCTCAAGCATTTGATTGGTCAGATTTGAGCCAAGGCTCAAATATGACCAATCAAATGCTTGCGAACACACTCAGACTCAACTCAAACGCTTTAAAACCCTGGACCCCGGTCTCATATAGTTATGAGCATCAGCGTTATTACCTTCATTAAATGAACATATAGTGAACTTTACCGCGACTAAAACGATGTGATTATCAAGCGTATCAAAATAACAATTACCAGCGCTAACAAAGCCATACAAATGTGCGTTGTATTTCATGTAAATGGGAAGGATCCCGTCATAGTATTTCTCAAATGTATGGGCGTATATCTATATTGGTCCTTGTTCCTTTATTTCGTGTTGTAGGAAACAAATGAAGTGAACGCATTTTAAATGTATAAAACGTCTGCCACAGCAAAGAAAACAAGGATGACAGTATACATAATCCTTTTGAATCCATATTTCACTCGATCGAGCTTGAGAACAATATGGGTTTGATATGGGCTTTTTCGATTAGAAATGTGGAAAGGGATACATACAAAACCCATGTAACTGTTTCAATGGAACTCACCGATGTAGTGATTAACCTAAGGCTATTTGTGATATGTGGTAGTGTGTGAAATAATTTTATTTCTTCGCCACTGATTTCTAGCATAAACACATGTGTCTTTAGTTAAAAACTGTTTTTGTCTTACATGGACATTAGGTCAACAACATAAGGTTGTCCGAGGTTGGAAATGCTGGTATTTCCCAAATAAATACGTTTGAGCTTAAAAACATTTGCCAATCGCAAACAGTTTGAAGTTATATCAGACACAGAGTAACCCGATGGCGTCTGATTAGTCTCCAAACTGCTTGATACTTATACTTTAAGAAACCATTAATATTATCATACACTACTTTTTCTGTTGAACCGGGAAGGAATAGCATGTACATGTTTCCTATCGTAATATATGCATCATAACAACGACTCGCCTGTCACCGTTTGTCTCTCTTCATCATCCTGTGGTTATCAAAGTGAGTTCAGTTACCGACACTTTACCTTTCTAATGATAAGTACTGAGCTTGGTGTCTAGTATCAAATATGGTATCTATGTAAATAATTTATAGTGGTTATATGAGATGATTGGTTAATTATTTGTTTAGATTTACAATGTTTTAATTAACAGGGACTGGTTAGACTGGAATAAGAAGGTCATCTTAAGAGTTTCTCCCGGGCCATGCACAACAGTGATCGAAGGTGACTATCATCTCGCTCATACACACAGAATATGTTATTATTTCCCGTTGAATCAAAACTAAACTCAATGCAATACTACCTTGATAACATGTCTTTGAAACCGTAGCCAGGTTATTTCAGTTCGACTTTCAAATTATTTTCAAACATCCTTAAAGATTACAGGCTTGTGAAAGATTGTCGATTTATAAAATCCTGAGTGTCAAACGGTTTGAAGTTTGGTCAGATGCTGGGTATTCTGGCCTTCGATCTAACCCCAAACTGTATGACTTGGAAAAGTTTAACTGGAAAAAAATTGTGTCTTTCGCACTGTTTATACGTTACGGTCTGCAATGAATAATTTCATAAAATGGCTGAAAATTTAGTCATTTTGTGAAATGACTGTTTCACATATCATTTCAAAAACTTTTAGAAATGTTCAGTCGAAATGACTGAATCAACCGTAGCTTTATGTATTACATTGTAATGATAACAATATCTTAATAGTTACAAACTACATTGTTAAAAATGCATGCATATTTAATGTTATGCAAATCAAGTCTCATAAATAATGAAAAAGATATGTTCAATATGTATGAAATATTTGTTAGTTATTAACTACATGTGTTTTAAACTAAAGTAAACATACATAATTATGTAAATGATTAATTGCTGTTGAATGAATTACATAAAAGTAAACTCACACATTACCTGTTAAATGTCTCTAGTCAACCTGTATAAAGGTGGTCAGTCAAGTTTAGTCATTTCATGAAACGAGTGAAATTTTCAGTCATTTTATGGAATGACTGATTACATATAATTATTTATCCTTGCATTTAATCGAGTTCTATTGGGGGAGTACGCAACTGTTGTATGCAAACACGTATATGGCACAAAGTTATAGGGCCCACAGGCGTTAAAGAGGCTCGCAACGGGATTAAGCATTAAAAATAGTAATTTGTAAATATATGTCAAATGCTTATATAAATGGGTAAGATTTAGTTTAGGATAATAAATTCTGTTAAAAAATGCATTTAAAAAAAAAAGAAAAAAGAAGAAGCTCTGGTGGGATTCGAACCCGTGACCCTCCATTTGGAGACAAACATGAAAAATGAGGAAACGCCTTTACCCCCTCGGCTACCAGCGCTCTATATATATATGGTAGCGAATTAACGTACTTCACTGGTAGCGATTGATATTACTTTATTCGGCTCGGGTTTATGTCTGAGCCCGTGTAGAGAAGCAACAAAAACAACTATACCGTCAGCTGACGCTATAGAAACACGATGGAAAATATCTAAAAAAGAAAAGTAAGATTCGGTGACGATTCTTGAGACTTTGTTTTGGACTGATCATATTTTTTTTATTGTCAGAAGCCAACTAATGCCACAAATTTGCTTTTATTTGAGTATTTTATTTTGACAAGTACACCATCCGGTTGCGAGTCCCTTTAAAGTACAAATAAATTCGGTACTGTAGTCAGCTGCGCATGTTAATCTCACGAATTCAATAAATGTATTTTCTCCCGAAGAGTTTTCTATTTCTAGTTACCTTATACTCCCTAATGGAGATTTTGCAGAAGGCATGGTTAAATAACAACACGTTATATAGTCTTGTATTTAAAACGCGTATTTGAGATATTGAGAAGAAATGATGGATTTTAAATATGATACACATGTAACAACAGCGACGATCCACTTTAACCCATTTTGAATTTCTTTTGAACAAATGGATTTGATATCACCATTTCGAGACTAGAATCATGACCAAACTGTCATAATCTCGTTCAGAGGGGCTCTTATGGAGTACAAAGGGTAATATGTTTCTAATTCCTTTTCAAACAAAATGCAATTACTATACATTCATGTGTCAGTGAAAATGAAGTGTGAGCCTGGTCTGGCTCCGAGGTATTTAATAATACTCCACACTGTATATGTCACAGTGTGTAAGTTTACCATCACTTGTACGGCCTGTACAAGCGTGCTTTTATGGCGACGTGGTAGAGTGCATGACTGCGAACCTGGCGACCCGGTTTTAAACCCGGTTCGGAGCGAGTGTTTCTTTTTAAGAACACCCGGTTACAGTGCGAAGCACATAATACTCATAATTGTTACAGCACGTTCGCCATTTCCAGTGGACAATGCTATTAGGACCTAATAATCAGTTGCATGTTGCATTCGAGTTTGTGAAAACCGCCACGTCTCATCTGGAGAGAAACTGAAAAGTGCGTTGCTAATGGCATATTGCAGTACATGCACGAATGCTTGTCGATATCAAATGGAAATTGTATACGACTGCAGCTGCAGTCTGGTACATTTATGCGAATTTTGAAGAGAGTTGAAACTACTAAATCTGTAAGCATATATCAAATGTTAGGCAGATAGCGAGACATGTCAGTGTTTTTGTAGTTTTATTAAACCCTTGCTATGTTTGAAACCAGTATAAATATTTTGCAAACGGTGAAATACTCTGACATGATGGCTCCTTAAGAAGCCAGTCCTCTGATTCGGGTCTATACCGTTAGTTTTCATGTTGTTTAAACTATTTTCTAACAATCAACATAAACGTGTTATGCTTTCAAACATGGAATAGCCCTATAGAAAACTCAGCATATAAGGGATTATATAATATTACGGAAGCTGAAGTGTCTATGGTATCGCAGCTTAATGAACGTATTTCACTTATATTTCCGGATACTCACCAACAAAGAATGGTTTCAATCAGATCGGTTTACTAACGTTTCTGAACATTTTGAATAGAAGTATCACAATATGGTTTTCATTGGTTTCATCTTGCATAGTGTTATCTCTTACATATTGTAACAAAAGTCCAATGGGCTCTAAGGCGCTCACCAGAGTAGTACACAGTTACCAGATTTAACTAGACTTAGCACTAAAGGTGATTAATACCCCTGCTAGTGCCTTGTCACAAGAAGCAAATTTGTCAGGATAATGCTGATGTGCGTTCTCCATACAAATATGAATTAGAGGGTTCAGAACCCCTTTCAATGCTTTGACCTAATGACCTACGTTTTGATTTGACATAACTAGTATTCAAACATTGCCTAGATTTAATCAATATGATAATTCTAAGCAAGTTTTGTGAAATTATGGCTAAAAATAAGGCTCTATGTACAGTGTTTAGAAACTATTTCTAAGTTTTGACCTAGTGACCTACTTTTTAATCTTAAGTAACTCATATTCACCCAGTGCCTAGCTTTTGTAAAGATAATCATTCTAAGCACGTTTCAAGAAGATTGGGCTAAAAATATGGCAGCTTTGGTAGCAAAAAGCTTTTTCTGTTATTTGACCTACTGACCTACTTTATGACCCGACATGACATACATTCATGTATGACTTAAATCTTATTAAGGCCATGACACTGACAAAATCTCATAAAGATATACCGGTAACCAAAAAATACAACTTCTAGAAGGTTCTTCAACTTTTCATACGATATTATCAAACACCGAAAATGAGCACGCCCTCTGGCGGCGATGTTTTTTAACGGATCAAAATTCTTTTAACATCTTTTAAAGTCTATCCATCGAGAAGTATTTTGGTGAAAACCAAATTGAAATCGGACCAGCGGTTTCGGAGAAGATTTTTGTAGATATTGTGCACGGTTGCCATGGCAACCAGTCAAATTACCCCACCCACGAACTTTTAACAACTTTTCCTTCCCCCTCCCTACTGATGCTTCTTATGAAGTTTGGTTTCACTTGGGCTATTGGTTTCAGAGAAGAAGTCGTTTTCAAGTGTTGACGGACAGACATACAGACAGACAGACAGACCGACGGACAGACGGACGACGGACGCCGGACAGCAGGGGTATCACAAAAGCTCACCTTGAGTACATCGTGCTCTAGTTAGCTAAAAATGGTTCAGAAGTATATTTTAATCCTTTGACTACCAATATCACCAAACATTGACATTTACAAACATTTTGGATCCCGATCAGACGCTATGTTTTCTGAGTCAAAAGCTAAAAGAGTCATATATCTTAAAAGTAAAAGCAGGCAAAACTATAGGCAGACGATAAGAGATGACAGCTACTGTAGTAGACGAATATTTCCGTAAAAATGGCATTTGAAGGGTGAAACAAAATAGAGCAGAAATGAAATCATTATTGTTCCCAATAACTTAAATCCATACATAACTTTACATTACAACATCAAATACAAGTAGAAAAAAACAATGCAATTTACGGCGTAATCTGTATGGAAAAACAATGAAATATTGAAAGATATATCAGCATACTAAATATTATTTCTAACAGGCAATTTATCTTTTGAATGTAAATATGAAAAAAAATCATTATTATGGGGATTTAATATCATACTATGAGTCGTAAAACAAGTAGTATATCTCAAGATTATTCGCCGATTTTGATACTAGATTTACAACAGAAAACTAGCTCTACTGCTGATTATACTAATAATTTACCCAAAATAAGTTTAAATTTAGCACACAATTGAAGTATCTTCTGCAACAAATCACATAGTTGATTATTGTGCATTTTCATTTAGAAAGTATCAAAAGTAGTTGAATCTAGATGACACACATTATTACCCAGCGTCCCGTCTAATACCAAACTATTCATCGCCTCTGTGCAGTAGGCTAAAGAAGCTGGTTTGGTTTTACTGTTTAGATATTAAGTTAAATGGGTATATGTCAAACACAGTAAAAAATGTAGAAAGCTCGTATACTATAATTAGTAAAAACAACTAAGCCCCTGAATATTTCGACATAGAGAAG
The DNA here is from genome assembly GCA_922989275.2 of Gari tellinella. NCBI lineage: Eukaryota > Metazoa > Mollusca > Bivalvia > Cardiida > Psammobiidae > Gari > Gari tellinella. Next base: position 86,826,541 of record OV277860.1, read on the forward strand.
TAACGTGAGCTGCGTGAACTCTGTTTGTATGTGTGACTAACCCTTTCATGGTCAAAATATTCGGGATATTTTTACCCCTTCATCGTTTTATTGTCGTCTGCTTCACTATTGTTGTCTGCAAGACACCTTTCAAAATTTGATTTAAGGTTGTATGACTTAGTAAATATCGATAAGAGAAACAAACAGTTTCAGTCTTGATCAGACGCCGCATTACGCGGCGTCTGATCAGGACCCAAATTGTTTGAAAACACGCTTTATGGCTTCATGAGACTGAAATGTTACACATTGTTATAGTAAATATATGTAATTCTGCTATCATGGGTGATTGTGGTAGATATCCTTTTTATATTTATGCATTTAAGCGATGTCTTAAATTTTGGATGCGTATAATCACAATGTCTGATAACAGGTACATTAAAATGTGTTACAATATGTTGAAATATTATGATGAACGTGGATATAAAAACTGGGTCACTTCATTACGTTTAAATTAGTGTAGCAAATGTTTTGGTTATATAAAATTATGGTTAAGTCAAGCAGTTGACAATCCTGAATGTTATTTTGAATCAGTATGTAACTAGATTAAAAGATAAGTATAAACAAAAATGGCATGAAATGTGTCGTAATAACAAATTGGTGTTGTACAAGCAGTATAAAGTCGAATTTGTGAAATAATCATATGTGGATGCTATTGATCTAAAGACATTTAGAAGGAGCTATGTATCATTCAGGTCATCATCACATACGTTGATGATTGAAAAAGGTAGACATATTAATTTGATTATAGACGCTTTTGTTTACACTGTGTTGATTCCGTAGAAGACGAATTACATTTCTTATTATTTTGTCCATTATAAGCTGATCTGAGATCAAAATATATACAAAATAAGTATTGGAATTCGCCAAACATTCACAAATTCAATAGCTTGATGTCTTCTAACGATAAGTTAACACTACAAAATTTGGTCATGTTCATATATTATGCAATGAAATACCGCGATGAATTTATAATATGAAGATTGAATATTTGATCTAAAAAATGTTTAATACTCTCATGATGTGGAATACTTATGTATTATAATTTGAATTAATCTGACCACCAGACTGTTATAGTATTGTAAATTTGTGTTCATTACTACACTTGATTCATACGTTTTTCTGTTTGTATGTACTTATATGTGTATGGGCCGGAGGCCTATGATGCGAAATAAACTGAACTGAACTTAACTGACTTAATAAATATCGATAAGAGAAACAAACAGTTTGAGTCTAATTCAGACGCCGCATTATGTGGCGTCTGCTCAGGTCCCGAATTGTTTGAAAACACGCTTTATGGCTTCACGAGACTTAAATGTTAAATACATTGTTATAGTAAATATGTTTTAAAAGTTTTGACATTTTGATTCAGATCACATACGTATTTATTTCAAAAGTACATAGCGTATTGAAACAAAAGTGCAGGTGACAAATACGAAACGATACTAGAACAGGGGTATGGAAAACAATCGCATTTCTAACCCATCAACTGATTAGAAGTTCACTATTCTAAGTGTCAATTGATTTAATGTTTAGATACCTACACATTGACTTTTTTTTCTTTTTTTTTTTTTAAATCTGATTGACAAACAATTAAGCAAATGATCAGACGTTGTTTAACCCATTACCCCTTAAAAACGCATTTTTACACCTCTATTTATTCCTCCACTGAAGAAAATAGTTCCAATTTATACAGCCAAGAATATGTATCAGAAGAAATATTTTCTATATCCTTGCAGATGGTAGCTTAAAGCAGGCTGAAAGTAAAGCAGAATGTGCCTTAAGGCACATTCTGCTTTACTTACAACCTGCTTTAAGTGGTCGCCTGTTTTCGAAGCTAGAAATAGGCTAAGAGGTAATGGGTTAACTTGTTGCAACTGACATGATTGTTTATATAAGATTAACTCATTTCCCTTTGTATATTCAGTTGGTAAATATAACATGACTTCCTTCTTATTCTGAACTGTTTATTTCGTATATTGTATAAATCATGTATGCTATTTTCGTTATGGACTACTTTTGTAATGTATTGTTTTTATTTCGTTCTATGCTCGCTTTGTTTTCAGATGGCGGGGCGGAGGAACTCATGCATATTGGCAACAACATGATTTTAATTACACAGGTAGATACTGACATTGATTTCTTGTTTATGCTGAATAAACGAACGGGTAAGAGATGTGTACATGAAAATACAATGTTCCCTCCCTACAATGGCCCTCCCAACAACAACTCCCTCCTTACAACGACCATTGCCGCTGTTCCAAAAACAGGAAAATTATACCTAAATCTTTCACCGCTGTAATATCGTCTGCTCAAGGTTGTCGTATGCTGTTTTTCTCAAAGTTATATATTAGACATTTTGACAGAAAAAACTTAATAACGAGTGACAAACAGCTTGAATCCAGATCAGACGCCGCGTTACGTGGCGTCTGATCTCGAATCAAGCTGTTTGCAAATGTAAAACCAATTTCCCTCCCTATAACGACTCCTTCCGAACAACACATTTGTTGTCTCCCATGTGGTGTCGTTGTGGAGAGGGGGCGTTGTACCACATGACTTTAGCCTACAAATCTACTTGACCCCCCCCCCCCCCCAATATTCATATGCGATTAACGTACAACGCTGCTCAGTCACCAATTACGACATCACTATACGTTTTATGCCTTAATTTAATCCTCCATTGAAGAAAATACTTCCAATTTAGACAGGCACAAATGCCCACCCTAAGAACTAGTTCTTACATCCTAGAAGGATGTAGCTGATGTAGCTAGTAGCAGGCTCAAAGTAAAGCAAACTGCTCCTTAAGAAGCATTTTGATTTGATTTCAACATGCTGTAAGCAACTATCTGTCTTCAATACTGAAAGCAAGTTTAATTGAAAATGAGTGTTTAAGGGGTGGGTCTGATCAGTTGGTACCAGTCGGAATACCTAATCGCCTGGGACCCGTGTTACAAAACGTCGTACGTCAAAAACGTTCGTACGTCAAACCATTAATTACATATAATTTCTGATTTTACCGTCTAATCATATTCTTTTGACACCTATTTGGAATCTTCTTGAAAAGACGACCCAAAAGAGATGTCACAAAACAGAATTAGATAGAGAAATAAAAAATACTTAAGAATTTAAGAATGTGATTTACGACAATACGTATTTGTCGTACGACGTTTTGTAACATATGAACATTTGTTTTATTTGTTGAAAGCCTGTTTTGATATGCCAAACTGATTCAGAAAAGTGACCATTATCATCATCATGCCAAGCATTAACCATGATCGTTTATCTACCTTTCTGGTGTATGACCTGGCATGTAATCTGGGGTGTTCTGGCGTACCCACTTATCACCAATGCGGTCTCGAGTTCGATCCCGGATCGCGGCAGTGTGTTAGAGGGTAAATAAGTCACCCGTCCGAACAAGTGGGCTTTCTTTGGGAACACCGGTATCCTCCCAAAGAAATGACCTAATACGCCAACAGTTGAGCCATCGAGAGTTATTTTTATAAGTTAATGTAGCTTATTGCATAATTGATGTAAAAGAAATAGTTTTAAACTCTGAATGTACGCTGAAATGTAATGTTTGCGTATTTATGAACAGGGGTTTTCGTTTGAGCATGATATCGGCAATCTGGCAATCCTAGATTTGAACAACGGAAATAAAGTTATGCGAGTTAACTTGACGAATGTCCCCAACAGAGTGGACTTCATGGCGGCCCCACACGGCATGACATCATGGAAAGATCCTAATACAGGTAACTGCAATTGGTGACAACGTCATTATTACCCTTTCATGATCAAATTTATTGTGACATATTTACCCCTTCACCGCCACATTGTCGTCTGCTTCACTATTGTTGTCTGCAATATCATTTCAAAGTAAAATTTAAGGCCGTATGATTGAAGAAATTTCAAAACGAGTGTCAAACAGGTCTGATCAAGATCTAAACTGTTTGCTAACGCGCTTTTGGCGTCATAGATAGTGCAAGGGATATAAGCCTTTGCTGAAAAACAATAGTATCAGGATAATGGTTTTAAGACAGGTTAAACGCCGATTAAGTCGGTGTCTGATCCGAGTCCCAACTACGTGCCAAACTGAATTGAATAAATCGCAAGTGTTTTCTTTCGAAACAGGTGATTTTTTAAAAACTTTTTACTATTTTTGCAATGTATAAATTTGCATTAAGTTTCCGCGATATTCTTATCCTTTGTTCGACGTGACTTAATCAACGTTTTCAGGTTCATGTATGATTAAACAAAGTATATAATCAGGGCTGCCATAAGTTGATCATAAAAATCCTAAGATGTCAATGTTTCAATTTTCAGACGCAATTTTACTAATCGTACATTTGTACCTTTACCCCCTAGTCTGTTTCATGTTTTGAAGACACATGCCTGCTTAAAACAGGTTCAAAGAAAAGCAGAATGCGCCTTAAGGCGCATTCTGCTTTACTTTCAGCCGGTTTTAACCTACCATCTGCTGAGATATAAATTCGAAGACTTAGGAAAAATCCGGAGAAATGGCAGCCCTGTATAATAAATGGCTGATAACTGTTTCTTATATTTTGCACGCTAGTGGTGAAATCATGACGCCAATTGCCCTGATGAGACGCTGTGTAATACGCTGTCTTTTCAGAATCCAAATTGTGTGACACTCTGGTCCGTTTCATAAAAGAACTTGTAAAGAATCAATCAGTTTAAGAACAATAGCAGACGACAATTGTTGCAGACAATAACATTACTAATAATGCAAGGAGTTTACTTTTAATAGCATGTTACGTTATTGTCATCTGTCATAAATTCTCAAAATTCAGCAAAATTAGCCCTTTCAATCCTAAATATATCATGTGGGTATTTATTATCCTTTTGGACTCTTCTAGTACAGGCATTTTGAACCAGTCTACCATATTACATTTTTGATATGACAACAAAAATGAAAGAAAATATCAAACAGTACAGACCCTGATCAGAGGGCTCCTATAGGAGCCCTCTGATCAGGGTCTACACTGTTTGCATATGTAATCAGTATTCTCTACACTCTACAGAGGGCTGTAGGGTTGAAAGGGTTAAATTGTCAAACAGGTTTCAGTCAGGTGAGAAGCCCAGTTACGTGACGCTCGTCTTGGTCCAAACTATTTGCAACAGTTTTCATAAATTACCCTGTATAGTGTGCGGTATGTTAAATGAATGCACAAAACAAGAAAACAGCTAGTCAGAAAATAAATCCTGTAAAAGAGTTGGTATGTCAGTGTTTTGCTAACCTATATCTTTGATTGTACATAGGCCAGTTATTTCATCTGTTGTGTTTTGTACCAAGGTCAGCTATTCATATTTGTATTTTCCTTTTGTCAACCAGGTCAGCTGTTTATTTATTTACTTTCCTTACGTCTACGTCAGCATTTTGGTTTGGTTTTGTTTATTTATGTTGTACTTATGTGAGCTGTTTCTTTCTATTCTGTGTTTTGTCATTAGGTCAGTTGTTTATTTATGTTTTGACTCATCCGGCGAAAGAGGACCGGATCGAAGTGTTTGAAGTGTCAAATTCCTTGACAATGACTTATGTCAAAACGATCACCGACCCATCCTTCTCGTTGTAAGTGTTTCTTATTCTGTCCAGCTATAGTGATATGTGATATTCTAATCAATCAACACGTTGGTTGTTACAGTTGTAGAAGACATTGCGCTTGCTTTTCCATTTGAAACAGACGTAACGCAAACGCAATGCAATGACATGTTGAGAACAGAAGGTTTATGGAACTGTCAATAGTTAATGTTAATCTGAGTGACTAAATGCTTAGAGCCTGGCCAGATGCCGAGTTGTTATTCAGCGTCTAATCCGGCCCAAAAGTTTTGCAATGATTCAGATCATTAGTAAATAATAAAATCGTCCCCACTGTGTAACGTTTCATCATCGAACTTTATATAAAGCTTGTATTTGTAAGAGGCAATGTTATTGTCACATTTTACTTATTGTATTTCCTACTGTTAAGCTTTATTGTATGTTGCTTCATTAGAACCGTTTAATTAATTTCATAATGAGTTATAACCAGGATATAATGCTCTAAATTTGTTTCTGATTTGACAGAATGTTTTTGCACATTACTAGCGACGTTGTGTTTATTGTAACAGTCTGTTTGGATCAACATGATACTTTTTCCGTAAGAAAATACAGATAAATCAATTCTTAGAATCGTTGAATAGGACAATTACAAAGTGTGCTAAATATTTTTCTTCATTTCTTTCTTCAGCATGAACAACTTGATTGCAGTTGGCAAGGACAAGTTCTATATCACCAGTATTTGGCTATATCGCTCCAAACCTTCTTTGCAATTGGAATCTGCGTTACGTTTGCCTAACGGAAGGATCGTGTATTATGACGGCAAAAAGGGCCGCGAGGTTGCCTCTGGATATTTCATGGCAAATGGCATTAACATGTCACCTGACAAAACGTAAGATATTTGATGATATCCGCGGAATGTGACATCTTCGGTTTGTATAGTATAACATTTCCACAATGACCCTCTGCAGAGCGGAAACCTCACTTCAGACATTCTTGAAAATATTCCCCAAAATCATACAGTGAAACATCATTAAACAGCCTATATATTTAAAGGTCCAGACTATTTCTTACTGAGTGGTCGTTGTAGACAAGTTTGCCATTAACCCTTTCCCCAATAGAAGCGCCTTTTAGCGGATATGATTTATTCATCCGCTGAAGAAAATAGTTCCAATTTAATCAGTAATGAATATGTATTATAGGGAATATTTTCTATATTATAGCACATGATAGCTTAAAGCAGGCTGAAAGTAAAGCAGAATGCGCCTTAGGGCGCATTCTGCTTTACTTTCAACCTGCTTTAAGTAGTCACATATCTTCAATACTAGAAACAATGCTATCAGGTAAAGGGTTAAATTAACCTCCGAGCAGCAACAACCTCTCAACAACGCTACTTTCATGTCTCCCAAAGAATGCTGGGAGAGGTTAGACTGTATCAACTATTTCAATTAAATACGAAAGACTCAAGCAGGAACGCTTCAAAACTTCAGTGAAGGCCCACATAACCCTTTATCTGGTAGCCTATTTCTAGTACTTAAGAAAGGTGACTACTTAAAGCAGGTTGAAAGCCTTAAGGCGCATTCTGTTTTACTTTCAGCCTGCTTTAAGCTATCATGTACTATAATATAGAAAATATTCCCTAAAATACATATTCATTACTGATTAAATGGGAACTATTTTCTTTAGCGGATGAATAAATCATAGCCGCTAGAAGGCGCTTCTATTGGGGAAAGGGTTAAAGAAGGAGTTACTGCTTTCTGTGTATACGGCAGCTCATTGCATAAAAACAAGATGAAAGTAAAGCAATATATTTTTAATTTTTATGTTGTTTATTCACCCTCGTTTATTATCGCGTGTTTCTTTAGCACCGTTAATGGTATTCGTAAGAGTGATCGTATAGACCGAACTCTGTAGTACTGTTAGCTCTGAACTTGAAGATTGTTATAAAATAAAATTGAAACATTTTCTTCGTTTCTATAAAAAATATTGGGATTTAAGGAAAAACGTATCTTTAACCGTAAAATGCTTTTGGCTAACATAAATAAAATCATACAACTATTATATGTCCATTCTAAAACCAAAGCTAATACTTTAGCCAAATTTACATACCATACAAATTAACTTGAAATTTAAGGGAAGTTATTGATTTGTAATATTGTGCCAGCAATTATTGCAATAGAAAATACAAAAGTGCACGATTTCAGATATGTGACTTCTCTGCCAAGTGTCCCTTTTCTCTGGTTTATTTTATTCTTGTGCTCTTAACAGTTTTGCATGTTTAATTAAAAACAAATGTTGAAGTTATAAAAATGATGAATCGTGCCTAAGTAGAAAACCTATAACTCTCTTCTTTTTGTATATACTTTTTGTACATTTCAAAATAACAAGTATTTCAGAACTATAGTTCTTGCATAACACACTTGTTATCAGTAAATATAGCGACATTTTGTGGGATGAGAAAAGGACAGCGTCAAGAAAGGCATCCGACAAACGGACTTTATACAACGCATTTGTAGTTTAATCATTACTTGAATTATACATATGTTTATAACAAATACACTTTTAGCCAGATTTCATTGTTTAAGGCAATTGGTTGTGAGTTAAAAAAAGACGAATGTCCCCAATACTCACATTAGGATTAAAGTGACTTGCAACCGGATTTAGCATTAAAAATAGTAATTTGTAAATATATGTCAAATGCTTATATAAATGGGTAAGATTTAGTTTTGGATAATAAATTCTGTTAAAAGATGCATTTAAAAAAAAAAGAAAAGAAGAAGCTCTGGTGGGATTCGAACACGTGACCCTCCATGCGGAGACAAACATGAACAATGAGGAAACGCCTTTACCCCCTCGGCTATCAACGCTCTCTATATATATGGTAGCGAATTAACGTACTTCACTGGTAGTGATTGATAGTACTTTATTCGGCTCGGGTTTATGTCTGAGCCCGTGTAGAGAAGCAACAACGACAACTATACCGTCAGCTGACGCTATAGAAAAACGATGGAATATATATATAAAAAAAACTAAGATTCGGTGACGATTCTTGAGACTTTTTTTGGACTGATCATATTTTTTAAATGTCAGAAGCCAAATAATGCCACAAATTTGCTATTATTTGAGTATTTTATTTTATTTTGACAAGTACACAATCCGGTTGCGAGTCCCTTTAAAGTACATTTGTACTAACAGAAGGCTCATTCAGGATATTTTCTTTTCATGACTGTAAATCAAACTATGCAACTGGTTGTCTGTTTCAGCATGATTTATATGGCTGAGTGCGGATACAAGAAAGTCCACGCTTTTAAGCGTCTGGAGAATAATAATCTCCAACATATGTGGGTAAGTAATGTAAATCGAAACATCAATTGGAAACTTAAGAAGTAGGTGATATTTTAAAGAGAGAGAGAGAGAGAGAGAGAGAAAGAGAGACACACAGAGAGAGACAGATATACAGAGAGACAGAGAGAGAGAGAGACACACACACACACACAGATAGAGACAGAGACAGAGACAGAGAGACATAGACAGAGAGACAAAGAAAGAAACAGAGCGATATAAATTTTCTATTTGTTTGAAAGAATTATGATGTGTTAGTTTAATTAAAAGAAGCTTTTAATTTTAACTCAAAAATCGCATAAGTGTGCAATCTTATGTATCCGTAACCGTATGTCTAATATATTGCATTTAAATTATACCTAAGGAATACGACGCAGACAGTGTTGTGGATAACATTGACGTTGATCCTGCTACAGGAGACCTATGGATCGGCAGCCATCCTGTAACATGGAAGATCTTTGATTTCTACAATGTGTTTTCCAGCGATAGACCATCCCATGTGCGTTAATTATGTACCATATAAATGTGTTTCCTTACTTCACACTAGCTTTAGAACATGTTTTGTCCCAGTTTGTATCTGGGGCCCGTCTTACGAAACGTTGTACGACAAAAGCGGTCATAGTCAAAATTTTAACATACATTTAACTTCTGATTTCTCTACGTAATCCTGTATTGTGACATCTCTGTGAAATAGTCTTAAACAGAAGATTCCACAGAGATGACACAAGACAGGATTAGATGGAGAAATTAATAATAAATGACAATTTTAGAATCTGACTTACGACGATAATTTTCGTAAGACAGGTCCCAAGTTGTTGAAGTATTTCAAAACGCTTGATATTTATAGCTAAATGGCATCTAGAACAAAAACGAAAAATTCAATGGTAATAGGAATTTTACAAAGTGTCTAAAGAGGTTGAAACGAAAGTGAGTTCATAACAAAATTGAATAGTGTCACTTTCTATGGTCTAAACGTTGAATACCGGTACCTTTCAAATGTGTGCATAAAACATATGGTGTGATAAATAATAAGTGCCTCATCGATGCGCTTCTAATGAAATGTTACACCATAAGGTTTGTTGCAAACATAGAGGCGGTGTTGGAAGGAGAAAATGTTGGAATTGCTTTTGTTTACTTTCTCATCTCGAGCCATGGTTTGCCTTTTTGCAGGTGTTACGCATAAAGCTGCATGACAACATGGTGTCTGAGGTGGAGGAAATCTACTCTGATGACGGCAGTGAGATATCCGCATGTACTGTTGCAGCCTATGTTAACGGAAAACTGATTATGGGAAGTGTGTCGGCAGAGGCCGTAGTGTGTGACGTCAAATACTTGTCACCATGAGACTTGGCTGTCACCATCGTACACTTATACAGATTGTTTACTAGCTGTCAATTCGTCTAACTAAATAAAAGTTCTGACTGTATGATGAAAGGCTAGTGGCTTAAATACACCTTAATAACGCTAGAGATTAACCTTTCCATCTCCATAAATGATAACAATTGACTTTGCTAACGGTATAAATCTGACGACGCGAGGCGCGGCATTTAATCAGGATCGAGACTATTTGACAACTAATTCTATATGTTTCAGTAAGTTTGCCTAATAACTAGCTTTCAACCCATTTATGCCTAGAAAATTTCATAATAGATATACAGGGGGGGGACACTGCAATGTGTGTTTCCCCATACCGCAGAAGATTCCATATGAAATAGCAAACAGTACAGAACATGTTGAGACGCCACATCAGGGTCTACACTCTTTGCCAATGTTCCCTTAAATAGACACTAGGCTTAAATGGGTTAAACTATAGTAAAGGCACCAGTGTTACAGCAGGCGATAGTATGGCTGTGATAGGGAAGCAGACAGTGCAATTGACAAAGAAAGGGTTAAGATAAGAGGAGCTAAACTGAAAGTTCCTAGATAGTTTACCTTTGTCTCAATTGAATCCTTTGATGCTATTTCTACTAAGAATTTGTCATTTCCAAAATATTTTATTGCGTTGCCATAAATAATGGCTGAAACAAAACGACACACGACCACTTGTAAGCATTTGGGACATTCTTCTTTTACATGGAGTGATATAATTCTTCTGTACGCATAGTTATTCCTTACAATACGAGTACTCTGGAGTCTTTCATATTTAACTCTTTCACCGTAAATGTTTAGCGTCCGGTTTGAGCCATTCATCGCCATTCATTCCGTCGTCTCCAGTAATGTTCTAAGTAAGATGTAATGCACTTTGACTGAATAGATAATACAATATGGATACGAGTATAGATGATACAAGTGTCAAACAGTTTGGGTCCTGGCCATACGCCGCGATACGCCATTATTGCACTATTGCAGTGAAAGGGCTAAATCTTTAAGAGATAGTATAATCGTTATATACAACTTAAAATAAAATACATATTCTTAACATATTTATATTTTGTATTATGCTTTATTCCTGAACCTCATGTTCGATAAAGTGATGTCGATGACTCAAAAACATATTCAGCATTTGCAGACATCCCGTCGTTAGCCTTATGTGACTTACTGGTCAATTCTTGTCATCCACTGCCCGTACCCTTTAGCTCTCCATATACACGTAGCCTACAACATTAGCCGTAAGGAACACTGCATAGAGATATTTACTTTTCTTTTTCAGAAAAAATCATCAGAGTGTCAAGAAGTTTAGATCAAGCTGAGAGGCTGAATTACTCGGCGTCTCATCTGGATCGAAACTGATTGATTGATACAGTTATCACTACGTGCTCAATGTTAAAGCGACGGTTAACCAAATGCTGTACATGTATTTGCCAGTATAAAATAAAATAAAATAATAAAATAAAACCCACATAAAACAACAATAACAAAACAAAACAAACTTGTGGGCTTATCGAGCGTATGATATTAAAGAAATATGATTGGTATAAAAACATTCTCAACATATCACATAATTTAAGATTTTTCTCACCGCGTTTTCTACCCCAGTAGATCTTTGCTACATACAAGTCATATACGATAACAAGATCTATTTTTAATAAGATATTCAACGGAGTGCGGATTGGAAATAATGCTGTAGATGGGTTTTCAAAATTTATGAAAAATTTAGGTTTTTACAAACTAACCCTAGTACAGCCCTAGTGGGTTAACTTATCTCACTCAATGTAAACAGTCTGTGACTGTGTCTCTACAGTTTGCACACAGTTCATATTCAGTAAAAATTGTAAAATACATAAGCCAGTATACCCCCCTGCCAAATCCGATATTTCGGTCGTGAGCAGATGCAATTTAACCAAACTTTCTGATCAGTTATCTTTGGTTGAAATGTTGGTCTAAATAGATATTATTCAGCTCTGCTGAAAACAAATCGATCGCTAGATAAGAATAACACTGTACGCGAGTGGGCTAAAGTGCATTTTAGTGCATTTCTTGTTTTGCCATCTTCGCACAGGTTCGATCCTCACCGATCTTAATATTCTTTGAAATGTATGTTTTATCTTTTGCCTCAACTAATATTTACGTGTGTATGACATCAATTAACAAGACAAATGTTTAAAGTCAAATCCATCTTGTAATTTGACTGGACTTTTCAAACAGTCTAGATCCTAATCATTCGGCGCGTAAACAGTATTCGGTGTCTGAACAGAATCAATTGTAATTGCCATTCCTATTCAAGTAAATGAAATTAGTCCGAAACGTTAAAATCAAATATGATAATAGATAAATAAAAACTGTGAAACCTCTCTATTACGACATCTAAATTGTGTTAATCATTCGGTTTTTAACACTAGCTACGTGTCGTCTACAGATTGTATTTTTGCAACAATACCCAGAACCGATATATACTGACACGAAAAAGAAACTGTGCACTTTTATATTGAGTCTAACATTTTCGTTACTAAGTTTAGAATGATAAATTTTAGCTTAATGAGTGATAAAATAATTCTACATACATTGCACTAATTTATCTAATATTAAAGCACTTGGATGTCATACAAACGTACCAACGGCTATTATGCAATATTATGCACGTGCTGCATGTGCAACATGTTTACAAGTACAGATTTTCACTGACCCGTATCTTTACTGATTATGCAATAATAAAATCACAGTACATTTGATTTTAACTGGTTTTATTAGCCCCTTAAGCTTGCACGTGCATACCAATCGGATGTAATGTTGAGTTGAATCCTACAATGTTATTTAATTGTCAATGTGTCATACTTCAACATACAAATGTCATTTCATCTGAAATATGTAGTTTTCTCTGAAAAAGTCTGTGAATTTGTCATATTTTACTCACCAAAAACACTGGTTTTTGGACAAAATCATGTTTCCGCGTTGCCATGGCAACCGGATACCGGAAATAAATTTTCGGGGTATTTTGTTTCATTCCATGTAGAGAGCTACAGATGGTGTAAGTTTCATGCAAATCGGTGACTATGCGTGCCGCAATGTGGTTGATGGTTACAGAGAATTGCTATTAACAAGCTGCCACGGCTTCAAGAAAACGAACGAATTCAGACACTTTAGCACATTTAGTCCGACGTCAGCGTCTCTGACGTCACTGGACAGTTTGATTGCAACCGAAATACCATCATGACCCTTCGACATCCAAACGGTCAAAATGGAAGCGTTAGAGATCAGTCAGGATCCAGCCAGCCATCACGTCAGGGTAGATACATGACGTTGACGAATTTACGCCACAAGGCGTTACATCAGGTCAATTCGTTCGATATTTATTGCATTGGTCAGTATAAGATGAGGACATTACACATACCGATTTAAATCAATTTACTTTTTCAAAACTTAAGGGAACAATACCGATTTGCAACTTTTACTTTTAACCTCTTCTTCATTCAAGCGTTAACAGTGCATTTATAATGACACGAATTTGGTTAAAAAATAAAGCATCGTCTAAAAGAAATATTTACGAACATTTTGATACCACACTTGCCTATATTTCTTTATGAAAAGACGGAAATTTTAATTCCTAAGCAAGTGCACAGTTTCTTTTTCGTGTCAGTATATCTGCATGGTCCTTAAGAAATATTTCAACAGAGTGTCAAGATGAGACGAGGAGTTATATGTTGCAACAGGTACTTACATATTTGCCCGTACCAGACTGAAGGTTTAATATCGTCAGACAAATATCAATAGACTAATTCCAGAAATAATGCTGATAGGTTTCAATGCTAATTTGTTAACCCCTTCACTGCCATGACGTCATCATTTTTAAACAATTGTCGTCTGATTTGATTTCTTGAATCTAAATTTTGGGTATTTTCATTTAAAAAATATTGAAATGAGTGTTAGCAAACAGTTTGGATCCCGATCAGACGCCGCATCATGCGGCGTCTGATCCGGATCCAAACTGTTTGAAAATAACTAGTGAACTCGGGGTAAGGCAGTGAAATGGTTAAACGGAGTAGAACCTAAGACCTCAGCAGGGAATTCAGCAATGCGAACTAACTTGTATGGTCGGGGATTCTGTTCTTTGAAATGATATTTTAGACACTGTAACCTTCAGCATGCAACAGAAGAATTTGTTATTAAGTGTTACCAATAATCTGAATACAGATTAGACACCGAGCTCATCCTGAAAATGATGATAAGCCTGCTCTGTGGATTGCTGCATGCAGCCCACATATCGTCCACAAACACAAGTTGCTACGGAATCGTGAGCCTGAGCAGCTTTTATACTGTTGACCCCTTTGGTACAAATGGCAAAAGCTTATAAAGGAAAGAGCGTTTTGATTGGATAACACAAAAAATGCTATAAATAAATGCTGCCTGTGCAGCATTATGCTGCTCAGGCAGCATTATGCTGCTCAGGCAGCAAATATGCTGTCCGGGCAGCATCTAGATGCTGCCGGAGCAGCATCTATACTTTCGACTCCTTTGGTACACCATATTCGTTCGTTTAATGACACCAAGTTTCGATTATAGTATAATAGGCTACCAGTTTTATCGAATCGATTTACTTGACTCAGTTTGGATTGATTATTGATAACGGACTCAAATACATTAAATTCAAATCAATTCAATATACTGGATACCGATATACATGTATATGTACATTTTACAAACGTTATAGACATTGTGCCATGAAGGCGCATCAAGGAACCTTCAGACCATGGTGTGCAATGTTTCGGTAGATCTAGTTAGATTTTTCTGAAATATTTTCTGAAACTCCAAATTCAACTTAAGCTAATTATATTAAAGGGGGAATATACCGTATAAAAAAAAAGTTTCGAAAGGGCTAATGCATGTCTTAACTAACTAAAATAATTAACAGTTTTAAAGCTTTTGAAACACAAGAAAAATTGTATACGAGTAACAATCAGTTTGGAACCAGATCAGACACCGCGTAACGCGGTGTCTGATCTGTACCCAAACTGTTTGCCAATGTTAGGCAAGTCGCGCTTGGCATGATAGGGGTTAACATACAGAATGTTCAATACCAGCCTGATCTGTTGTCAAATGGTGTGATAAATTTATAGTTTGGAAAAAGGATATGTGTAATACAGTTAAGATAATTGATGATTTGCAGTTGTCATTTAGGAGTCCTCTGATCTTGGTCTCACTGTCTCCATATGACAGGTGTACTCTTAACGGGTACACTGTTTGCAGAGGACGCATATCATGTGTGCCTTGCCTATGGTTCAAATTGTTAAAATGCTGTTGTTATTTCTTATTGCTAGTTAATATCGATTGTTCTATAGTGTTGTTCATTATATGTTCTGTATGAAATGTCTCTTCGAAAGGCCTAAACAAGTTTTATGATACGATGAATATGGATGATTTCAGGAAGATGATTTCGGCTAATCTCATTTGTTGCTAAGCTGCACATGGGATCAAAACCACCGAACTGCCGTCCTTTTAGTGCTTGCCAGAAGGGATAGTCTCGCTCTAATCAATAAAAAAGATTTCCTATAAAAATAAAAGCCCCAGAACTTTGGCAAAGTAGGAAGATCTCTGGGGTGGTAGGAAGGAATCTTGGGTCATTACAAAAAAAAACCAGGTAACCATGGGATATGTCCTTCCAGAGTTATTGCACTTTGAGTTTGTAAATGGAATTTCTCATTAACTACGAAAGGTATTTACTTGAAACTTTGAATACGTGAAGGCTACTCATGGCAATAAGGTAGGTAACGCTGGGATTTGTCACCTCTGAGCTATTGCCTATTTTTCTTCAAATTTGTAATTTGAAATTTTTCAATTACTATCAAGGTATTAAGAAGAAACTTGGAATAATTGTTTAGTATCACAAGGTAAAATCATAACAACAAGATTGGTAACCCCGGGATTTGTAATTCCCCTTGTTTTGACTTAGACTTTGAATACTTGATTGTACACGTCAGGTAACCCTGAAATTTGTCATTCCATAGTTATTTTGACTAACACTTAATTTAAATGGAATTTCTCATTGTCTGTCACTCTCTTTCATTTCCGGCTCAACATTCACCTCTGTCACAGGCTACACACTGCCTTTGGAAGAATTCGGAGTAGTTTCCTTAATAATTATAGCAAACAGTCTCTGCCAGCGTCTTTTACAAGAAAACGTACCAAACAACATTTTAAAAAGCGAATCTATTGGCCTACAGTATCCGAGTGATTGTGTTCCGTGTTTGCTTACGACAAATATAGGAAATTCATCAAATGGTTAAACGGTTTTACAACAGTTATACGATTTGTCCTTAATATTGTATTTATTTTCGACTTAAACTATAATATTTGACAAATTTTACATAAAGAGATACTTCTGATTTTAATCGGAATATTTAATTGCTTACAAATTTTACAAGTAAAGTTATGTCAATAATCCTGCCATTTTGAGATGTAGTGTCCTTTAAACAACACATATAACAAATACATTTAAAAACAATATCATTGTAATTTTGATATTGTTTTACATCAATAACTTATAATTAGAATTCAGTTATATAACATTAAACAGAGCTGTGGCATTATCAAAACTGTAAAAAGAAATACAAAGGGAGGTAAATCAACTTATCAGGTGTTCAAGACAGGCGTCTGCTTAAGGGTGTATCAATGTCATGAGCCATTTTTTTCAAAGTATTAAACTTTTTTTCTATCATTGTTTTTTTTGAAGAGCTATTTATGATGAATGAAAAAATGAAAAGAAATATATATGGTGGTGTCCTTTTTTTTGAGCTACAGCGATTTGAAAAAGGTATGTCAAATTTGGATTGTTTTCTTCAAATTTTACCCATTCAGAGTACAAGCTTCAGTAAAATCTATTTCAAAACAAAGCAACAATGTTAATTTGGGTTTTCTTTATTTATTTCATGTCTATGGTGGTATGTTCACATATATAAACCAAATTTAGACAAAGCAGGCACCAGGTTTGAACAATATGGATCCTTGAATATCAAAAATATGCTTTATATAGGGCATGATTTTATTAGATTTTTTATTTTACGAAAAAAAGTAAAAAGGTTTTAAAATGAAAAAGTTCTAGTATTAAACTTTTTCTTATATTCTACCAGATGAAAGCCCATACTAAGGCAGTTCAAAATATGAAAAGAAATTGAAAGGTCAGTGTTGAAAATTTTGAGTTATTAAAGTAAAAAGAGTTATCGCCCCTTACAAAATTAACAAAAAAATACCATATCGATGATATTTAGAGCTTTATAAATTTCACATTTGGTGCCTTTTTTTCTTAAATTAGTTTTTGTATGAAGAAATACTACCATAGATAGGAAATAAATAACACAAAACCAAATTATCATATTTGTTTTCATTTAAAATGGGTTTTATTGAAGCGGGCTGTTTGAAAAGGACAAAATAAGAGGAAGTGGGTGGGGTAAATTTTACATGGCCGTAGAGCCAACTGTTGTTCACCAAAATGTACACTTTTTCTATTTTTTCATTCATCTTAAATAGCTCTTCAATACAAAACCATCATAGAGTGTTTTCATATACTTTGAAAAGTTCCCAAATTCATGACATTGATACACCCTTAAAGAACGGTGGATGTAAAACAGAAAGCTCATTCATTGGCTTTCTGTTTTACGTCCATCCCGCTTTTTAAGCTGTCATCTGTCTTTTATGCAGTCAATTAGCCTTCTTTTTTGGATCACAATAGAGAGATTTTACATATAATTGCAAATATGTTGTTTCCCTTTTATCCATACACGGTGGTTTTGTGGAACAGCCTACCAGCGGATGCAGTCCTTCAGCCTGACATCGAGGGGTTCCGTAACATCTCGAACCTCTCCCTCATTTCAAACCGCCCCTGAGGCCTGGGTCAGTGTTTTAGCTTCTTTGACCTATTTTAACACTTGTCTCACTTTATTTATTCTCTCTATCCTTCTTTTGAAGTCTTCCTTTCACACAGATTTTATTTGCTTTAAATCTGCACGGCGCAAAACCCCATGCAGATGATACACGACAAGTGGAGTCTGACATTATAAATATACAGATACATCGCCCCCTACAGGCTACAACGACACCCAACGGGAGACAAAAACTATGTGCGTTGTTCGGAGGGAGTCGTTATAGGGAGGAACATTTGCAAACAGCTTGAACCCAGATCAGACGCCGCGTAACGCGGCGTCTGATCTGGATTCAAGCTGTTTGTCACTCGTAATTAAGTTTCTTTCTGTCAAAATTCCCATAATGTAACTTTGAGAAAAGCAGCAGACGACAATTTTAAGCAGACGACATTGCAGCCGTGAATAGGTTGGACATGATTGTTCTGTTTAGGGAACTGCTACAAGGGTCATTGTAAGGAGGCCCGAGTCGTTTTTGGGAGGGCCGTTGTAGAGAGTGATCACTGTATATAGATAGATAATTATATAAGACACCAGGATCTACTGATCTAGATATATAATATCTAGCTGCGTATCTAGATCGTAACTCTCTTGATAATGACTAGTACCGTCACATACATACGAGCGCTACAACCTGCGTGAAACAGCATTCTCAAGTCAATTCTTTTAAATTAGAAATTAGATTGATTAAAAACTTGCATGATATCATTTCCTCAAGTATATGACAGACCATAGTTCTTAAATGTGTATGTCTAAGTACATGCATGAGTTGCTGTTGCTTACAAACTTCTAGACTATGATCAAGAAAGCATCAAGCACCAATACACATTCTAAAATTTTGAAGATGTGACCATCTTAAGTATGAGAAATTCCCGTGTCCAGTACTCGTTTGCGATGCTCGAGATCGTTATATATACAAGAACACATATATATTGGTCCGATCTGGAAATGTTCGTTATAGTATTAGGCCGCTTTGACTATTGGCCCGCAGTGCAGGGAACCACACACGAAATTAAGGTTTCCGGTTTCATTTTAGCAGGAACGTAGATATCTATATACGTTCCTGATTTTAGTAAATCGTGGATATCTGCACAGTTTAACTTTCTTTTGGTAAGCTATCTAAACAATTTAGATTGTTAATAAAATTTGGAATACCATCTAGCGTGTACATTGATTTAACCCTAGGGTGTCTCTATACATGTCTTTACGGCTTTAACTTAATAGATCATGGGAAACATCATCAATGCTCAATGCTTCTTATTTAGCTGTTGTTTACTTATTTTTTGGTGCATTTATGTATTGTAATTTGTATTGTCAGTTATTTTTCTGATTCTTGTCTATCACAACGAGAAACGGCCACGCAACTTAATTAATTCAGAATTGATAATTATATGTAGCAAACAGTACACCAGAACATGGAGGAATTATAATTCCTCCATGACCAGAACAACTCAATTGGATTCTTTCTGTAACAAATGAATGAGACAGATAACCTGTGTAGCTGTTCACAACATAGTCCTCTAAATAAGACCTGACGTAGCTTTTTCACATTTTTACGTTACATGCATGATAAACGTAAAATGAAAATATCAGATTAATGAAAGTTGACTGTTAAATAGGGGCATGTAGATACGTCTACATGTTTGGACTATTTACAACAGGGCTGTCTTCGGATTTCAAAACATTTCGTATTTTTATCCTAGCAGATGATAGCTTAAAGCAGGCTGAAAGTAAAGCAGAATGTGCAATAAGGCTTTACTTTCAACCTGGTTTAAGTAATCATGATTGAAAAATAGAAAATTTGAAAATCTTAGGATTTTTCAAAATCAACTTATGGCAGCCCTGTTTACAACAAACCTAAAATAAAGCAGAAAACTCTCAAAAGCTGTGAACTTTGTACTTAGTGTTTGTTGCTATTACAATAACTCATCATATTGCCTGTTAAAGGTTTTGTCAACAGATGTTAATAAAAGTATGACAAACAGTGCAGACCCTGACAAGAGTGCTCTTTTGTCAGATTCAGAACCACACTGATCTGGGTCTACACATCTTGGACATTATGCATATACCCAAGGCCTCTGCACAGGGTCTTTGCACTGTAAGGGTTAAAGTTCTTTAACCCGTTACTCTATAGCCTGATTCTAGTTTTGAAGACAGGTGACCACTTAAAGCAGGTTGAAAGTAAAGAAGAAAGCACCTTAACCCTTCCCCAATAAAAGCGCCTTTTAGCGCAATTAATTTATTCCTCCACAAAAGAAAATAGTTTCAATTTATACAGTGATGGACATGTATTATAAGGAATATTTTCTTTATTTTAGCAGGTGGTGGCTTAAAGCAGGTTGAAAGTAAAGCAGAATGCACCTTAAGGTGCATTCTGCTTTACTTTCAACCTGCTTTAAAGTGGTCACCTATTTTCAAAACTAGAAACAGGCTATGAGGTAAAGGGTTAAGACACAATCTGCTTTACTTCCCAGTAGCTTATGAAACTTGCCATCTTGTCTTCAGTCTCTTAAACTGTTTGCATGCTAGGCTAGCTGCTAGCTGTAGAATCTTAAAATGTTCACCTGATCTGGATCCAAACTGTTTTCACTCAGATCCAACTGTTTCAAAACATTACATTTTATACTAAGACATCTAGAGTGGCAAAGTAACATACGATCAATACTTAGTATAATAAGATATAAACTATAATGGATAATTACGGGTTCTAGATAGAGTAATTGTGGCCTATGGTAATTATGCCTTAACCCTTTCACTCTCTATGATGTCATAAAGCGCAATTGTAAACAGTTTTGATCCTTATCGGACGCCATGTAACGTGACGTCTGAAGAAGATCCAAACTGTTTGCCACTTGTTTTGAAATTACCTCAATTATACTGCCTTAAATCTAACTTTGAAACGATATTTCAGATAACAATATTGAAGCAGACGACAATATGGTGGTGAAGGGGTAAAAACCTTACGATAAGTTTGATCATGAAAGGGTTAATTTATGTGCTAATTGTCAATTATCTCTTGTCACAGCGTATTCACCATAAGGACCTTGAAAAGTTTAGTATTCTGACTACAGGTTTCTTTAGGGGTTTGCTGCTTTACTTTCATCCTTCTATTTAGTTCTTTGCATGCTGGGTAATTTTTTTCATCTGTAAAAATTGTTGTCTGCAACAGTTACTGTTCTAGAAATAGAGTTTTCAAAATATCTTTCAAAACAGGGTCAGAGTGTCGAACAGATTGAATCCTGATGAGACACGGCGTTACGGGGCGTCTCATTAGGATCCAAACTGTTTGCAAAGGTAATCACTGTAGCACATATCCACTGTTAGCATGCAAAGAGTTAATTGTCTCTAGTACCCAAACTGTGCCTTTGTTTTTCTATTATTTGTTTTATGACTGATGTAATAAGACTGATAAAAGTTGACTGTATGTTTATTCTTTTATTCATCTAACTTGTATAAATTTTCATGTTGTAGGAGATATTTACCATATCTGATACAGATTTTACAGATGTAAGTAGTACTGTTAAATCCATTGCCTCATAGCCTGTTTCTAGTTTTGAAAACAGGTGACAACTTAAAGCAAGTTGAAAGTTAAGCAGAATGCGCCTTAAGGTATTCCAACACTGAAGGTAGGGTAATTGTAATGTGAAAATGATATTATGAATGGATATACTACATGTAATTCCCGTGTCTTGTGTGAAATATGAAGGCTTTTCGCCATCTCTTCTCGAAAATATTTGAAATATTGTATATAGCCTTACAGGTAGGAATTAAAAGACAAATATTCCTGAAAGGTGTTTTTTACCTATTCTAACCTAAAATACTGATATTTTTTATGTCATGCCTATGCCAGAAGACGTAAACATCACAAAATAAAAGTTATTGTCCCAATTTGTGCATCATATGATGTGAAAAATTAAAAAATCTGAACCGTCCTCTTAAAAATATGCAATATTTTCCATACAATTTTACATTATATGACTTAAAAGGTTGTATGTTTGTACAAAAATGATAACTTTGGCAAACCAAACCACTTACTTATTTTTTCATACAATACTTACACAATCTAAATCCAAAATATGAAGACATTTGACCTCACATAACTAGGAAAAATCACTTTTGTCTTCGAAAAAGTGTTGGAGACCTTGAATACTTTATAAAGACTGAACACTAAATTTGGCTTATAATTAAATATTTTTGCAAGTTAATGTCAGGCGCATTTATAAACATCTAATCATTGGTTTAGGAAAAGGTTTTGTTTAAAAAAGATATATATTTTAAAGAAAAATATATCGAGCTCTGTCGGGATTCGAAACCCGTGCGGGGAAGGCCAAGCAAATTTACAAGACGAGATTTGCAACATTTCGGACTACGTTCGGATAATTTCTAACATTATCGTCCAGGTTTTATATGGGAGTGTTCGGTATACATTCCGTTAAACACGGAAAATGCCGAGATAACACATAAAAAGGCGATCTTCAGTGTTGGAATACCTTAAGGCAGATTCTGCTTTACTTTCAGCCTGCTACCATTTGTTAGAATTATTGAATATATTTCTTATGCTGGATATTCATGACTGTATAAGTTGGAACTATTTTCTTCTGTGGATGAATAAATTAAAGGCATAAAAAGGCAAATTTATGGAGTAATAGGTTAACAGAAGTTTTTTTACAGTTGAACTCAATAACTCAAACTTGCTAAGATTGTTAAATTTACCCACATTTCAAAGTTAAAAATTTAGCATAGCTACTTTGAAATAAGAGTATGTTCTACTTAAAATGCAAGTTTTAGATATTGTAATACAAAAATTTAATGTAGAAAAACAAGTGAGTTGTACTTATGCATGTTTGAGTTAAAACCTCATTATTACGACAACTAAAACATTTAGGATACATCATTATGTTAAAGACAGGTGACAGCTTAAAGCAAGGTTACAGTAAAACAGAAAGCTCCTAAAGAAGCTTTCTGTTTTATTGTCACCTTGCTTTAAGCAGTCACATGTCGTAAACACCTTATAATTAACACAATTTAGTGGTTGTGGTATGACCACTTCAGAGAAAAGTTTTGTATATTTTAAAGACAAAAGTAAAGCAGAAAGCTATTAAACTTCTTTGTCTTATTTCCATCCTATTTAATAACCTGTCATAATCTTTACTCTGGGGAAAATTTGTGAATAGTTCATTTGCAAACAGTGTGGACACAGATCAGGGTCTGAACCAAGGTGCTTATGCATATAGAAAAAGTTTACCACACCTTTGGCTGTAAATTATTTATATTTTGTACAAACATAGGTTCCAAAATGTTTGTGAGATGGGCTATCATCATTGGGCTTGTGGTTGTTGGCATGCAGTATTTCCTAGACTACAGGTAAAGTTGGCTTTATTTGTTACCCTTTCTTTGACCATTCTCCTCCTTATAGCATAAATTGAGGATTTTGAGTATATCGCCACTTGAAGCAGGCATATTACTTTCAACATGCTTCAAGCTACCATCTGCTAGGATATAGAAATTGTTTCTTATAGTGCATATATTCATAACTATTATATTGGAATTTTTTTCTTCAGTGGAGAAACACATTTAAGGCGTTTTATGTAAATAAAATATCCGATGATGAAGATGATAATGGGTTGTCAATTTGAGAAATAAAAGCAGACGAGTGTTCAAAACAGACGATGTTATGGCAGTGTAGGGGCTAATTTAGTTAAATGCCATATTCACTTTGTAAATTTGTGTCACTGGGTCAGTATTATTAATCTATGGTAATGAGTATTGCTGATTAGTTAATAGGACAATGATTAACTTTTTACATGCTTACAGTGAAACTGTGATTACCTTCACAACGAGTTTGGATCAAGTTGAGATACAGGGCAACTAAGTACCTTATCAGGATCGAAACTGTTTGACCATCTGACATTATTTTGAAAATAATTTTAGAGAATTCCAAATTTAGAACTGTTACAGACAACATTGGTTGCAGATGTAAGAATTACATACATGCCAAGAGTTATCAGGCTTTGATATTCAAACAGGGACTGGCTTGACTGGAGCACAAAGGTTGTCTACAAGGTATCTCCCGGGCCATGCACAACAGTCATCCAAGGTGAACAATTAAAGCTGTTAACCCTTTAAGCCCATTTCTATTTTTGAAGACAGGTGACTTAACCTATTTCCCCATGAATAAGCCTTTTTACGCCTTCACTTTATTTCTTTACTGAAAAAATAGCTCCACTTTATACATCTAATGAATATGCACCGTTACAAGTTTATTCGATATGCTAGCAGGTTGTAGCTTAAAGTAGGCTGAAAATAAAGCAGAATGCGCCTTAAGGTGCATTCTGCTTTACTTTTAACCTGCTTTAAGTAGTCACCTATTTTAAAAACTATAAACAGGCTATGGGGTAATGGGTTAAAGCAGTTTGAATGTAAAGCAGACTTAGCATTAAGGTGCATTCTACTTTACTATCAGCCTGCTTTAAGCTTCCATCTGCTAGGATATAGAGACTAATACGTATGTTGCACATTCATTACTGTATAAAATTGAACTACTTTCTGAAGACAGTGAATTAAATGCATAAAAATGTGTATCTATGGAGTTTAGGGTTTACCCATTACCCCATAGCCTGTTTCTAGTTTTGAAGACCTTTGACCCCTAAAAGCAGGTTGAAAGTAAAGCAGAATGTTACTTAAGGCACATTCTGCTTTACTTTCAACTTGCTTTAAGCTACTGTATGCTAAGACAATTTTGTTTATTGTGATGTATTTATGACTGTATGAATTGGAACTACTTTCTTCTGTGGAGGGATAATTAAAGGCATAAACAACATATTTATGGGGCAATGGGTTAAACCTTTCCCTCCAAGTGATGCATTTGGACACCTTAACCCTTTCCTCCCTGAAACTTTAAATGGAAAATTCCAATTTCCATTTTAGTCTAGTCCATTTCTGACTTTTAAGGGTTGTTTTTGTCAATGTTTGGCATTGTGACAAACAGTGAAGAACCTGATCAGAGGGCTCCTTTTGGAGCCCTCTGATCAGGGTCTTCACTGTTTGCATATGACAAGTGTACTATTCACATGTACACTGTTTGAAAAGCACGCCTATATGCGGGACTAGGGTTCAAAGAGTTAATATATACTTCCCATGTAGTGGGGGAATACTTTCATGTTGAAATCAGATGAAACCTAAATGTAATAAGAGGTTTCCTTAAATCATTGACGAATTATTAACCCCTTCACTGCCTTGTACCATCCGTATAATGGCTATTTGCAAACAGTTGGAATCTTGAACAGTCACCAAAACTGTTGGACACTCAATTTTATATTTCTCAAGCTAAAGTACTCTACCTAAAATTTAAATATGAGAAATAAAAGCAGACAACAATTGTTTAACATCATAAATCAGTGATGGGGTTTAAATGTTAGTGGCAAAAATGTATCGAGTTGGAACAGGTTACATGTGACTCGGTATCTGATCAATCGCAAAACTGTTTCCATTGGACAGGTATGTTTTAGCACAAGTCCATTTATTTGGAAAGTGTAATATATTTCCCACTTTAAACAGTAGAAAAACTTGGAAGTTGTTAAAATTTGTAAAAAGTACATGTTTATGAATCTAAGATATGTATTTTTATTTGTTTATATTATAAATCTATATACTAGATATTTAAGTATTTATTTGGAGTCTTTACCAAAGCAGTTATTAGCAATACGGGTTTAAATTACTACACTTTGATTGATTGATTTAATTTTATTTTATCTCTACCCCATAGCCTGCTTCTAGTTATGAAGACAGGTGAACACTTAAAGCAAGTTGAAAGTAAAGTAGAATGCATCTTAACATGCATTCTGCTTTACCTTCAGCCTGCTGTAAGCTACCCTCTGTTGCACATTCATTACTGTATAAAATGGAACTGTTTACTACAGTGGACTATTTGGTCAAATGAGTGAAAATGCATAGATCTACCTATGGAATAAAGGATTATTGAACCTTTTATGGCCAAGCATGACCACATTGTCTGTTTTAGATGGAGGTTCAGAAGATCTTGTTCCCATAGGTAACAACATGGTGGTGATCTCTCAGGTATGCTTTCATTTCTTATTGTTTGCATGTCTCCCATTAACAGGGCTGCCATTTCTCTGGATTTTTCCCGAAATCTTAGGATACTTATCCTAGCGGATGGTAGCTTAAAGCATGCTGAAAGTAAAGCAGAATGTGCCTTAAGGCACATTCTGTTTTACTTTCAACCTGCTTTAAATAATCACGCCTAAAAATAGAAAATTTGGAAATCTTACTATTTTTTGATGATCAACTTTATGGCAAATAAATACGAAAGACTCAAGCAGGAAACGTAACACAAACAATACACCCACCTCTCAAGCAGAACACACATACACAGTCATACCACAACAAACACACACACACACACACGCAATACCATTCCTTCATCTACACACTAAATAGAAAACAACACGCAATACAAACATAAAGCAAAGTGAACATAGGAGCCCGCCTTGGTACGGTCAGTAGCAATCAATAACCAACTATAAATTAATTAATTATTAACAACCACTGGGGGGTTAAACCTGGGTTTAGGGCGCCCAACCTCACACTTATCTCCTATATTCACCTATAAAGACAAACAGTGTACATAAAATATAAACCCTGTTCCACAACCTCACAATCAAAAAGACCGCCAGCACAGTAAGTAAATACATGTAAAACATTTAGCAAAAATTCTATGACAAGATCATTAGTAACATGGGAAAGAATTAAACATTCAAGCCCGTGTTAAAAATAACCCACTATGGCAACGGTCAAATTGTACTCAAGCGACTAGTCTGTAGTTACGAGTAACTGTAAGACATAGAAGGGTCTAGGGTACGACAGAGAGGGAGAGAAAAAACAAAGCACGAAAATCCGACATAACTCTCCCGGTTAACGACGGCTTTAAAGATACATCATCATGTAGTGCTAAGCCCTGTCTGTCGTCGCACAACCAAAGAGGAAAGCATAGTTATCAATTGTAGATTGATCGATAACCAAACGTGAAGTGCGCAGCAATATAGTTGGATCATAATCTTTTTTGAGGAAAAATCTAATACGTTTCACAAATAGGTTTTGAAAATGTATATGTCCAAGAATCTTACGAAGTCTGTAAATCACATCACCATAAAACTCCGGATGTGAAATACCTTGCCGCAGAAAAGACTTTAAGTTACATTTATACTTGTTAATGAGAGGAAGATTTCTATAAAATAATTTAGAAAATGTTTTACGAAGTTTATGAAATCTGTACCCCTGTTTAAGAAGCTTTTCAGTAATAGTTTTATTACGAACGTGGAAGTCCTCAACAGAGGTACAGGCCCTAGCAAAGCGAATAAGTTGTGAAATGTAAACCCCGTAAGATGTGGAACGGGGAACATCGCCATCTAGATGAGGATAATTTACAATACTAAAATCAAAATCATCTCGTTTATCGTAAATCTTAGAAGAAACAATTCCGTTATTTATAAAAAGATCCAAATCTAAAAATGGTGCCGACAAATTTGACTCGTTTGTTTTATTAAGGCGTAGTTCTTTTGGGTAAATAAAAGGAAACAACGTATCAAAAAATGGGTTGTCTATATTAAAAATATCATCTAGATAGCGCGACGTATTGTTAAAGGCTTCGATCATATCTGCCTGTGTATCAGGTTTTAGACTAAGCATAAAGTCCCTCTCATAACAGTACAAAAATAGGTCTGCGACAAGGGGCGCACAGTTTGTACCCATAGGAATACCAATCACTTGGCGGTATATGGTACTCCCAAAACGTACATAAATATTATCCAGAAGAAATGTTAGTGATTCACAGACATCGGTCCAAGTCCACATAGTGTAATGCTTAAAGGTGTCATTTGTAAAAAATGCACGATCAGTATTACACGCCAGAAATAGCTTCCTTTCTCTGGCAAAAGTCTTTTCAATAAGTTGTATAAGTTTAGCTTTTATTAGATTATGAAGTAAGGTAGTATATAGTGTTGAAAAGTCATACGTACTTATATTGCAAGCTTGGTATTTTCTATTCAAAACCTATGTTGTGACTACTCATTATAATTGCCCTAAAGAGATGATTGTAATAAATAGTTTAATTACTGGTTGAAAATGAGGACTTTAGTATTTTATTTGAAATACTCATCTTGTTTGAATCTTCAAGTTTACTTTTGTTAGACAATTCACATATTCAGTCAAACTTGTCCTTTACCTCATAAATATGCCTTTTTAAGCCTATAACTTATTCCTCCACTGATGAAAATAAATCCCTTTTAGACAGTCGTGAATATGTATCATAAGAAATATTTTCTATATCCTAGTAGATAAAAGCTTAAAGCATGCTGAAAGTAAAGCAGAATGTGCCTTAAGGCACACTCTGCTTTACTTTCAACCTGCTCTAAGTGGTTACTTGTCTTCAAAAATAGAAACAGGTTATGGGGTAATGGGTTAAGCAGCCACTCAAAATAAAAAGGATAATCAGTATATGAGATACGTGGCAGCTTGTTGCAGGACACAATCAAACACAGAAAGCTGCTGGATTAAGCTGTCACTTGTCTTTAATGAACCCCAATGCTTCATTATAGAAATACCGCTTAGCATAAGTGATGTGTAGCATATGCAGTCAAACCTCTCCACAACAACCACTCTATATAGTGTCTTAAAGCAGACACCTGATTAAAGTAAGGTAAAAGTGAAACAGAAAGCTCCTGTAGAAGCTTCTGATTTACTTTCACCTTATTCAAAGTTACCACATACATTTCATACCATCATCTTTATTTAAGTTGTAGAAATAAAGAATTTTTACTGTACTTTAAGCTCATGCATGACTTAGTTGGAGAATATTGTTTTTGTCCTGTCTGTCTATATGTCTGTTTGTTTGTCTGTCTGTCTGTCTGTCTCTCTGTCTGTCTGTCTTCAACTTTAACAGTGGTCATGATGATGACTTTTAAACTACCAATGATATAGACTTCATATTTGCATACTTGTACTTGGGTCATACATTTACATTGTCCATAACTTTGGAACTAAATGTGATATATACTTCATATTTGGCATATGTACTCAAATCAAGAAGCTCTTAGTTATAGCAGACAAAGGTCAATGTCATTTAGAGGTCATGGTCCCATCAGGGGGCATAGTGTTCCACAAACACATCTTGTTATTCCTTCAATTTATTTGTCCTCAGAAGAAAATAACTCCACTTTATTCAGTTTGAAATACACATCATAATAACTATTTTCTATATCCTTTCAGATGGTAGGTTAAAACATAGAAAATGTAAAACAAAATACCCCTAGGGTCATTTTCTTGCTTTACTTCTAACATGCTTCAAGTGATCTTCTGTCGTTGAAAATAGAACCAAACTACTAATACATGTGGTTGTTCAAAGCAGACTGAAGCTAAAGCAGAAAGCTCATGTATGAGCTTTTGTACTTTACTTTTTATCATGTTAAATTAGTTTCCAATGTCTCATTTACACAAAAAGTATCTTTAAAAGGAAATGAAAAGAGAATGCTATTTCATGAAAATGTAGAGAAAACAAATTCTTTGGTAGGGAAGTTTATGAAAAGAATATGTGGCAAATACATACTGGACTTATAACTAAAGGTGCATACACAGATCAAAAATTTGCATAATGACCATTTGATCTGGGTCTGCAGTCTCTATACTGTTTGCACAGGGGACATGCAACTTGATTAAGCTCGTAGAACAGCAGAGCTAATGCAATACCCCCGGCGTGAGCGTGGACCAAGGTAAAAGTTTTTTGGACGTTTTTTTAAGCTTAATACTTGTGCTAGGGTACTGAAATTTTGTATAGAAGCTTATTAGGGGTCAAACATTGATGTTATGAAGTTTAAATTTAAAAATAATTTAATTTTATTTCAATATTTGACATGTTGTGGACTAAGGTTTTTTACCTACAAAAGACCAGGTTAAATTTTTTGGACAGGTTGTTTTAAAGTTTAATACATGTGCTAAGGGGTTGAAATTTTTGTATGGAGGTTTATTAGGGGTCAAACATTGATGTTATGAAGTTAGAATTTAAAAATAATTTAATTTTGTTCAATATTTGACATGTTTTGGACTTAGGTTTTTTACTACAAAAGACCAGGTTAATGTTTTTTGGACAGGGTTGTTTCAAAGTTAAATACATATGCTAGGGGGCTGAAATTTTGTATGGATGTTCACTGGGGGTAAAACATGGGTTTTATGGAGTTTAAAGTTAAAAACGATTTCAATACTTGTCAGTATTTGACATGTTTTGGACTTAGGTGTTTTGCTACAAAAGACTATGTAAAAGTGTTTTGGATGGGTTGTTAAATTTGGTACTTGTGCTAGGGCCTGACATATTGTATGAAGCTTCATTTTGGGTCAAACATTGATGTAATGAAGTTGGACTTTAAAACAATTATCATATTTGTCAATTTTTAACATGTTTTGGTCTTAGTTTTTTTACTTCAATCCCCAGGTTAAAGTTTTTTGGACAGGTTGTGTTAAAGTTTAATACTTGTGCTAGGGTGCTGGAATTTTGTATGAAGCTTCATTTGGGAACAAACATTGAGGCTATGAAGTTGGAATTAAAAATGATTTTAATTCATTTCAATTTTTGACATGTTTTGGACTTACTTGTTTTGAACTCAAATCACAAGGTCAAAGTTTTTTGGACGGGTTCTTTTAAAGTTTTATATAACTAGATTAAGTCTCATCATTCATTTAATAATCTTTCTAAACTGAACATTGATTTTGTTTGGATACACGATGTTTTTAGACTTACATTTCAAGCAGGCGAGCATCAGGTGGCTTTGACACCCATTTCTGGTTAAGCATTGTGCCAGGTGTTCAGATTTCAGAGAATACATTGTACTTTTACAGTATCTCGTTTTTATCTGACACCTATAGTTTTTATCGCTTATTCTTATTTCATACAGGGAATAAACTTTGGACACAGAGTAGGTAATCTTTCCGTTCTTAATCTCACTGACAACAAGGTAACCCCACTCAACATATCCAATATACCGGATATACCAGGTTTCATGGCTTCTCCCCATGGCATGACGTCATGGACAGATCCCAAAACAGGTTAGTTACTGGGTAAGTTTTTTATGTTTTAGCATAATTGTTTAAACTGCCTTATAAATAAAAAGATCGTTTGCATCTTTTTATACAACCGTCGTTAGACAGTACAGTCATATTTGTCAACCAGTCTTTCGGTCTGTGTATATAACAGATACATGAGTGATTATAGAAACTGCTATTTGTTTTGAAAGGTAATAAATGTAACTACCTTGTATGTTTGAAAGTTGTATTAAACGCATTTGTTAGCTCATCTGAGCACAATAAATGTCAACTTGAGCTTTGTTCTTCAATATGAGTATACATGTACATGTACCGTACTTCGGAAGTAAAAGTGCACACGTCTGTTTGATCGTCTATTTGCACCGTCATTACAGTTTTCATGTATGAAAATTGTCACTAATAACCATGGTTTAGATTATAACATGTCTGTTAACTTTAGGGCTTTTACCAATTTATTTTTATATTTCCAACATATTTCCTACAAATGTTTGTTTGCCGAGTTGCAGAATTCGTTTATTACTTAACATAATTTTGGGTTGAGAATTAAAAGTTTTCAAGCAAAATTTATCTCAATATTTATTCAAACTATATTTCTACTTGTCATTAGGTCAGCTGTTTCTTTATGTTGTGACCCACCCTGAGAAAGAAGACCGTATTGAAGTGTTTGAAGTGTCAAAGACATTGACATTGACTCACATCAAATCTATCAGCGACCCACTCTTCTCATAGTAAGATATTGCTGTAACTTGTATCCATTCTGTTTTACTTGTATGCATTTAGAAGACAAATAGTTAACATTTGTTCCAGTTGAAGTTGTTAAATTATATTAGTAGGAATTTCATTGATTTTCAGAACTTTCAACTAAAAACTTCAGAAATTGTAGTTTATAGGCTGTGGAAAGAAAGGTTGGGTTTTGATTATTAGCCATTCCGCACAAAATATCTTCAATTCGCCATAATACAGTCAAAATTCGATATCTCCAACTTGCTTAACTTGAACTATCCGATATGTCGACACATGAACTTCATTATTTCATGCTCGGTTATTTCGAGCATACCCGTATTTCAAAGTTAAAACGTGGCTAAGCCACATTTTAACTTTGAAATACGGTTATTTTCGATTTAACAGAGTTTGAGGTATCGAAGTGCGACTGAAGTCTGATTAACACTGAGCTATCTCGTTTATCGTTTCAAGCTTAGTTTCTTTTATCAGTGTGACTGAATAAAAAATGGGATATTAAGCATTTTGAAATCATTACTTAAATTTAATTAAATGTGTAACTATGGAACATCAGAAAAAATATTTCTGACATTTATTTTGATGGCCAAACTCTTGAATACATGTTTGTTTGAAATGGATGGTTGATGTTGGGGCTCTTTATTGTTATTTTCGCCATTGAAATAATATGTTATGACCACGAAATGTCCAGTGGCTATAAAATTCACTTAATATTAGAAACTCAGATTGTTGTCAGACATTTTAAAAAGTGTTTTAACCATTTCTATGAATACCATCTCCGGTCTCCTCTCATTTCGTTAATGATATAACCATCACAACTCTTTGAATGTTTTTAACCAGATTTTGTTAAAACTTGTTGAAAGTAGATCAGAACACGAGTAAACAGGCGTCTAATCAGGATCTTAACTGTTTGTCATTAGAATCATATATATGCAGTGCATATATAGAAACGTTATAATAAAAGCTATAGTCATGGGACATAAAGTATTCGTCACCCTACGAAATATTTGCTTATTTTTATCAATTTGTCTTAACCGTGTGTTGGAATTAAAACTCTAGACAGCATTCAGTGTAGTTCTGTTTGGTTTTTAGAGTTGGAGCAAAGATCCGTTAAACGTTATCTAGTTTCAAGCTGATCATATGATTCTTTGGTTCTTGTTGCAAGGTAATATTAGATGTACATGCAAAACTGTAACCATGTTTACATTATATGGTTGCCATGGTAACAATAGATGAAAGTTAAGTGAAACTACACCACATTAACGAATACTTTACATATGCTATTAAAACTATTACAAGAAAACCTCATTCTGAAGCGCTTTTACTTCATGTTCTAAAAATCAATTGGTATACTTAATTTAACATAGACTTCCATATTAATTTTAGCATTTATCCCATGCCAGTAAACTTGAACATTACCAATTTCTGAAACTTTTTTAGTTTCCTTTGGAAAACACACTTTTGTGTTGGAGGATATGTGTTTAAATTAAAACTTTCTTCAATTTTAGTTATTTGTCTCAATTGTTACTATGGCAACCAGTTTAGCGGAACGTTTCAACTTAATTTATTTATATTCTAAAGTCTCCTAGCAACAGAGATTCTAGTTCGAATAGCAGAAGAGTTAACACCTGAACTTTGAATCAGGCGTATGCTGTGACATAATTTTGTGTTCTACCATTTTCGTAGCATCATCAGTAATGTTAAAAAGCATGTATGGAACTATAAATGCCAAAGGTTCATAGGGTGACGAATAGTATTGTCCCTTGACTGTACATATGTATAGATCTAATCCAAGTATAGTTAATCACTCAGTTGTAACTCGTCCATAATTCATTAATTCTAAGCATGAATGATCTGGTGGCAGTGGACAAGGACAAGTTCTACATTACAGCCAGTTTGCGATTCCGCTCGCTGGGTTATATAATCTTGGAGATTCTTCTGCGCTTGCGTAACGGGAGGATTTTGTACTATGACGGAAGCAAAGCTCGTGAGGTTGATGCAGGGTATTTTATGCCAAATGGAATCAACATGTCTCCGGACAAAAGGTATCATACTCATTAATACATGTAAGACATGACTACCAGACTCTACTTGACTCTGTTCTGTACCACCAGCTTAGTACACACACTGTTGTTGGTTGTTAAAACCAAGTAACTGGTTTTAAAAGCTAACGAGTAAAGATGTACTCTTAGAGCTGTTCTTACTTATGACAATTTGATTAATTTTGAGACAAATTGTGATGATTTAATTTATATTTCAACAGGAAAGAGAAGTATAAATTAAATCATATGTATAGAAAGCATCATTTTAAAGACGGCATCCATCTTCTTTTTTTTCACTCTGAATCACTGGGAAGTTCCAGATCAACAAATTTAGTAGTAATCCTGTTGTACAAACACTTCTAATATCAAATGATATAAAGTGTTTGACGTTCCGTCCTTGGTTAGAGTTTGGGTGTAGCAACATGACTTTGGTCATACATTACGTGTAGCGGAAGCATGTATATCTTTTACATACACTTTCTAACTATGACAAAGATATAACAGTTTTTAACCCTTTCCTGATCAAATTTGTCGAGAGTTTTTTATCGCTTCTCCGCCATAGTTTCGTCTGCTTCAATATTATTGTCTGCAATAGCGTTTCAAAGTAACTTTTAAGGCAATATGACTGACAAAAAAAAAATTCGAAACGAGTGTCAAACAGTTTGGGTCCTGATCAGACGTGCTTTATGGCGTCATTGGGACTGAAATGATTAACATTGGACCAAGTTAAAGCGCTCTGTGTCTAAATCGCTCTGTGTAAATATAACCTGAAACCAGAAACATGTATTTCGAAAATAAACTATGGTCTTAATGTTTATTTAGTTGGATCTATATGGCTGAATCCGGATACAAAAATGTTCACGCTTTCCGGCGACTTGAAAATAATAATCTCCAGCATGCATGGGTAAGTGTTTGATTTCTTAGATGTGTTTTGTTTGTTTTGAGTTACGTCCGTTTCTGCAAACTTACCAGTCGTTACAATTACAACATCCCTCGACCAAGAATTGAGCAGTTCAAAGAAAGTATATCATATTCAGGAACTTCTATGTGGAATAAAATACCAGATTCAATTCGCGATATACACACTCTAGATAGTTTTACCACACACTTTATAAGATGGCTGAAATCTCAGAACTAAAATTTTAACCATACATAACTATGCTAAAAACGGAAGAGTGTGTTTATTTATTTATCGCTTAAAATAAGTTCTTTCACCCATTAATCCACCACCTCTACCATGATTTATTGATGTACAGTGGTCAATAAGACTCAATATCGTTACCATGATTCTATGATTTATTGATGTACAGTGGTCAATAAGACTCAATATCTTTACCATGATTTTCCCATAGACTCGTAAAATTAGTTCGGACTCAAATACTTAAAATTATTTAAACTGCATGGTGCCTTATCAGACGCCGAGTTACTCAGTGTCCAATCTGCCTTCAAACTGTTATAATATTTACCCGGTCAGACCATTGTGGTGTATGACCCAATTTGTCTCAACCGGAATTTCGATTTAAGAGAGTTCGAGGCATCGAAATTAAACTTCATTGTACATTGTATATAAATTGTTTTAGTATTACCATTGTATTTTTATAATGCTTTCAGGGATCTAGATAAAAGAAGAATTTTGAAGACTAAAATTTCAAAACTCAAGTGTGTTACTACTAATTAGAATCGCTCTTTTGAGACGATTCTGATAAGTGGTCACACCATGGGATTTGTTTTCAAAAACATAAAAGAGAACTTGATGAAAATATTGATTTTACTCCTTTTTGTCTGGAGCCCTGTTTTTCATGTTTATCTATTTATGTATATTGGCGGCAGATATGCTTCTTTGTCGATACTATTGACTTTTACACTTTTATCTGAAATATTTTGAAATTCAACTCCCGATAATACTCAACTCAACTAAACAGAAGACCGTGGGAACACATTCCATTCCGCGTCAAAACTGTCATTATGACGTCACAGTAAGTATGTGACGCTTTTCTTAAAAGACGAGAACCAGATGTTATGTCACGACCCACAAAAGTGTATCGTGAGGTCATAATATATGTCATTGGCCACGTGGCTGCTATCATATGAACAGAACCAATGCTTGTGTGGTTTGAGTTGGGTCTTGGTTCGTTCTCGAGTGTTTGGTTGGTCGGATTTGAGCCAAAGTCTCAACTCTGGCCAATCAGGTGCTTTGGAGCGGTCTGGGACTCAATTCAGGAGTTTTATAAGCATGGACCCTTACTGACTTTAGGTTTTTACATACTTTTTGCAAGATCTAGCTTAAAAACCCATTCTGATTTAGATCTAACCTAATTATTAATAAAATAATATTGCAAAGTTTGGATCCATAACAGACATAGAATAAATTGAGGTCTGGTTTGGATACAAACTGTTTGACACAATACGATGCTGCGTGTCTTCGCTGGTTATTAACGGGAGTAAAAATAGCAAATCGGACAGGCTAATATTTAAATACTTGCTCTCCACTGTTTTTCAATTCAAATTATAATAGATTAAATGAACTTAACTTTCCCCCCTGTAACTTCAAATGGACAATTCCAGTTTCCAATTTAGCCTAGCACACCATATATATATAGTTAGGGTTTGTTTTTGCCCATATATTCTAATATGAGACAGTGGAGACCCTAGCCAGAGGACTCCTGTTAGTCCTTTTGGAGCCCTCTGATTTGAGTCTTCTCTGTTTGAATAGGACAAGTGTACTCCACAGATACACTATTTGCAGAGAACGCCTAAATGCCTGCCTATTGTTTATATAGAGAGTGTTATTTTCTTGTTAATTGTTTTTGATTGTTTATATTGATCGTGTTATTATTGTTAATTATATGATTTGTAAGAAGTGCTTGTTTGAGGGCCTCACGGTAGATTAGTCTCCTGACTAAGTGAGTTACCCTCGTAAAATAAAGTCGTTCATTCATTCATTCAAACTTGACGTCCCAGGAATGGATGAATTGGGTTTTACTGTATTGTGAAGCAAAATAGACTATATAATATAGCGCCGATGAATGATTAGGGATGATGAGATGATGTTTTAAGGAAGGTGATTTAGGCTAATCTCGTTCGTTGCCAAGCAGGGAATGGTATCAAATCCACCGACCGGCATTCCTTTTAGTATTTGGCAGAAGGTATTACCTCTGAACCAGGGCAAGGTATGGGTGTCCTTGGGGTTGACGCCCAAGGGAGAGGGAAGCGGATACAGAGGAACCCGGCTGATGTCCTTTTCTTTTTAGCTCACCTGAGCTAGCTCAGGGTGAGCTTTTGCAATCCTTGAATGTCTGGCGTCCGTCGTGCGTCGTCCGTCGTCAGTCGTCCGTCGTCAACAATTTTAGTGTTTACACTCTAGAGGCCACACAATTTATCCAATCTTTCTCAAACTTGCTCAGATGGTATATTGCTATAAGAGTTCAAATGAGTTCGATTATGGTTGAAATCGGACAAATAGGTCATGAGTTATCTACCTTTGAACTGCTGAAAATGCCATATTAAGCAGTGTTTACACTCTAGAGGCCATAGTATTTATCCAATCTTTCTAAAACTTGCCCAGATTGTATATGACCATAAGAGTTCGGATGAGTTCAATTTTGGTTGAAATAGGACAAATAGATCAATAGTTATCTACCTTTGAATTGCTGAAAATGTCATATTTAACAGTGTTTACATTCTAGAGTTCACAATTTTTATACAATCTATTTCAAATTTTCTCAGATTGTATATGACTATAAGAGTTCACATGAGTTTGATTATGGTTGAAATCAGACCTGTAGGTCGAGATGTTCTACCTTTGAATTGCTGAAAATGCCATATTTAACGATGTTTACATTCTAGAGGCCACAAATTTTGTCCAATCTTTCTCAAACTTACTCAGATTGTATATTACCATAAGAATTTGGATGAGTTTAATTAAGGTTGTAATATGATCAATAGGTCAAGAGTTATCTACCTTTGAATTGCTGAAAATGATATATTTAACAGTGTTTACGCTCTAGAGGCCACAATATTTATCCAAGCTCTCTCAAACTTGTCCAGATTGTATATGACCATAAGAGTTCGAAAAAGGGTGATTATGGTTGGAATCGGACAAATAGATCAAGAGATATCTACCTTTGAATTGCTGAAAATGCCATATGTTACAGCGTTTACACTCTTGCAACTACAGTTTTCAATGGATTTTGATTATACTAGTACACAAAGGATGTAGCTATGTAATGTTCTCAAAGGAGTGCAATTATTGTTGAAATGTAATCATCGTGGCAATAGTTACCTGTCCTTGATATACTCTAGTTATCTGCCTTTGATGTACTCTACTATACTACAGTAGGTTGACAAACTTGAATGGATTTAGAATAAAACGGGTGAAATTAAGCTGTCAGGCTTCATTACAGATGGTGAGCGATATCAGGGCCTTCAGGCCCTCTTGTTTGTTAGAGCCCGCTGTTTCTTTTCATGCCTAGAATATAGCACATATATATGGGACCTTAGTTTAAATTTGATCTTCAGGACAAGGTCTGTCGGGCGTTTGAGTAGTTAACAGTTTAGTTTGTAAGTGAAACTGGTCGAATCGAATTTAACAGGAGGCTAGTAATCATTTCATAATATTGGATGACAGTTTCCTGTCGAGCTTTGACGGTTAACAAATAACCATGAGAACACACCTTTAATCAAGTCCTCCAATGAGTTATATATTTCCACTTTAAAAATTATGAATCTGTACCATAAGAAATAGTATCTATATCCTGACAGATGGTATCTTAAAGCAGGCTAAAAGTAAACCAGAATGCACATTAAAGCATATTCTACTTTACTATCAACCTCTTTAAGCATCCGCCTGTCTCCAAAATGAGAAACATGCATGCACATACAGTTTTTTTTGTTTCCAGCGGCACCCTTTGAATGAATATGGTGCTCTGCTGAAAAGTTTATAAATGTGTGCATTGCAGAAGTAAACCAGAAAGACACTTCGCGTTTTCTCCTTTGCTTCTGTTCTGTATCCAGCAACTGAAGTAATACAATTTGAAACTATACTTTCTTCTAGCAAGAAAGTTTTCTAGCAAGCCGCTGAACACAATACTTACTGTTTAGCAAACAAGTAAGGAGGGAAACTCAATAAGTTTATTCTTTCGTTTCAATCCTTTTCCTAGGTATTGTAGTCCAGCAGATATGTGAAAGAATCGTGCATTTTATGATAAAAGCATGAAACTTGGTACACTGGTACTAGACATTATGAGAAACATTTTAAAGATTGGAGGCATTCTGGATCTGTCCTGTGTCGACCATGGCGGCCATTTTTAAAAAGGCCGCCAATTAGAACAGTTGCTGCAGTCTAGTGGCAATGTGTCTCGATTTATCATATTTCAAAAGGGCTAAATCACTAAAAGCAGCTACATGTATGATGATTTATTGCAGAAAAGCATTATAAGAATATTTTGGATTTATATATGGGCCATTTAACCCTTTACCTGATAGCATTGTTTCTAGTATTGAAGATATGTGACTACTTAAAGCAGGTTGAAAGTAAAGCAGAATGCGCCCTAATGCGCATTCTGCTTTACTTTCAGCCTGCTTTAAGCTATTAACTGCTAGAATAAGGAAAGTATTTAATATGACACATATTCATTACGGTATAATTTGGAACTATTTTCTTCAGCGGATGAATAAAATGAATGTGCTAAAAGTCGCTTCTATAAGGGAAAGGGTTAAGGTAATTTTAATCCTCAATACACCCCCCACCCCTTCAAAAAAAAATCATAATAAAAAAAATAAATCAAAACACAGAATTTAAGTACAGTGAAGAACCCATTATTCTTTACAATAAAGATGTTTATGCTTAAACATTATGTCTATTTCAAACAGTTTGGATCCAGATCAGAAGGGTTACCTGATGACTGATCAGGCTCTAAACTGTTTGTCGCTCAAATATAAATACCGTAAATCGTCAGAATTTTAATGAAGTTGACATTTTCTACATTTCATTGCACTATTGTGTTTGTGTTTAATTTCATTTAAATGAAAAGAATATCCTCTTCTCCATTGCATGAAATTTTTTAAAGCTTAATGCCTTTCATACTATTTGGTGCATTTTTGGGGATTTATTGTCTTCATTTGTGAGACACCAACTTTGGTGGCACAGTGGATTTGCGCTCACAACCACGGCATTTGCTGAGTAATGTACAGGGAACTTTTCTTTCGCATATCTACATCTTCTTCAACAGTATATATGATAACAGGGCAGAATGCTGAACCAGCAGGTGGCAGATTCACCTATATTACTTTCAACTCGGCCGAATCATTATTAAATGTTCAAACAAATTCTGCTGGATCTTGAAGTTGTGGTGCTTTCAGCAAGCTCTGATCCAATACGTGGCCAGGCTGGTACCCAACACTTAGGAGATGTTGATAGAGAGCATCCTGTGTTTGCGCTCTGGTACCAGAAAGTGATGATGCTGATAGCATAGCATCTGGAATGGACATGGTCACCATTGATGGTGCGGAAATTGCCAATGCAATCAAGTCTTATACATCAATTTACTGAGTATGCACTTGAGTTCATGAACAACATACGGAGACAATTGTCAGATTCTGTTTGCTTGGTGAACTGTAGTGGAATCAAGGTTTGGTAGTTCAGCAGAGACAACGCTGAGCAATCTGTTCGAGATCTCATCATATCGTTCAACAACGCCGAGCAGTCTACTTGAGACTAGTGCTGGTGCCACAGTGTATCATCAGCTACACCAATGCTGAGCAATAGCGCTCAGCATCAGTTCATCATAGTGTAGCTCAGCAGAAGTAACGCTGAGCATACATCGGTTAACGGTCCAGCCTGCACCGTGCTCAAACAGTCTGAGAGTACGGGGATATTGTTTATTAGTTTTTAGTTTTGTTGGGCAAAGTAGCTCATCCACTTTTAGTTAGTTTCATCCATTTTATATAGTTTTTATGTAGTTTCATGCTCAATCATTAGGCAAGATAGCCCAAGGAAAATTCTTATATATTTCATATAGTCTGTATATTGTGTTCATGCCTTAACTAGTGTCCGGCTAAAGACACTGTCGCCTCATAGAACGCCCGATTTAACACACATCAAGCTTTGGGCTCTAGCATTAGGGTTAGGGTAACCGAACGTCTTGACAATTTGGGGGCTCGTCCCGGGATAGTTCTTAGGAGGTTTATACAGTTGGAACTGTTAGGGTTTGAAAACAAGTTTCATGATGGATCATGATAAATGGATAGCGGCTGTTGAACGTATGGGCTTGAGTGGCTCGGAGCTCATGACATACGTTGAGAAGAAAGAACGGGACTTTCTTGATAGAGAAGAACGTATGATGAGACGAGAAGATGAGCGACGTAGACAGGAGTTAGAAGGCGCTGAGCAGAAGCGCAGAGATGAGGACGAACGTAAAAAGTTGGAGGCTGAGCGAGAAGCCGAACGTCGAAGGTTAGAGGCTGAGCGAGAAGATGAGCGGCTCAAGCTTGAGATACAGCTCAAAGACAAAGAGGCCGCGTACAAACGAGAAGAGCAAGAGCGAGAGCTAGAGTTGATGAAACTTCGGGCTGAGGCCGGAATTTTGAAGCATGAGACTACGAGCAAGTCGCTCAGACCAAAGTTGCCGAAGTTCGAAGAGAACAAGGATGATATGGACGCATACATCGAACGTTTTGAGCGTTTTGCCAAGAGCCAGGGATGGCATGAGAAGACATGGGCAGTTAGTCTGAGCTCATTATTGACAGGCAAAGGTCTGTTAGTATACACCAGCATGCCGCCTGAACAAGCTGATGACTACAAAGCGTTGAAGAAGGCAGTGCTCAAACGGTATCAGTTGACA
Organism: Gari tellinella; assembly: GCA_922989275.2. Lineage (NCBI taxonomy): Eukaryota > Metazoa > Mollusca > Bivalvia > Cardiida > Psammobiidae > Gari > Gari tellinella. The sequence goes on from OV277860.1 coordinate 86,868,485, forward strand.
GAAGAAGGGTTCCGAACTAAGTTTCGAGATAGTAAGCCTGAGCAAGATGAAACTGTTTTTCAGTTTATGGCTCGTATAGTTCGTTATTCCTGTAGATGGGCAGAAATGGCCGAGATAGACGAAACGTTTGAAGGGCTGATGGACTTGATAGTCCGGGAGCAGTTTATCAAAACATGTTCGCCTGAGCTAGCATTGTTTTTAAAAGAAAGGATGCCGAGCTCCAGGGAAGAAGTTGTGCATCTAGCTGAGCAATACATTGAGGCTCATGATGGGTCCATAGTGTCTAACAGGACTGCCAGAACAAGCGGCTCAGCACCTAACAGGCAACAGTCGAGACCTAATATAGCATCGAACTATAGGTCGAACACAGTGCCCAGGCCTGATGCCATGAAGAAGGTTTGTTTCTTATGCAGGAAAGAAGGTCATTTTGCACGAGACTGCAGACAGAATACAAACTCGAAAAAGATTAGCGGGGCAGCAGTCTGCTACCCAGACCATGAAAGTAAAGAGCATACAGATGGTCAACAGTCTCAGAGAGGTTGGAAGTTCGAAGACAGGTCTAAGAACAAAGGTTCGGATGGAAACAAGATTTCAGCTCTATGCATGTCTGTTTCCATGAACAAAAGCCATATACAGGAGTGTATACAAGACGGCGAACTTCAGCTTGCCAACGGAGAGTCGGTGTCCATCATTGCTGGTGGATGTACCGTAGATACGCTGGAGGGCGAGAGAAATTTGAAGTTACAGAAAGGCTATGTAGGGACCAAAGAGGTGAAAGTTTTAAGAGATACCGGCTGTGAGTTAGCCGCAGTTCGGAAAGACTTGGTCGATGATAGCCAAATGCTGGACAAGAGATATGTGATGATCACTATCGATGGCCAGGCCAAGATAGTTCCAGCAGCTTTGATAGAGGTTGATACACCATTTTACAAGGGAAGCATAGAAGCAATGGTGTTGAGCTCACTCATCTGCGATTTAGTCTTGGGCAATGTAGATGGAGTTTCAGATGCTCCAGACCCAAGATGGCTTGAGCAGAGTAAGTCCGAAGGACAGGGTCAAACTAGTGTGGCTGCAGCAGTTGTCACACGGGCTCAAGCTGCTAAAGAGATGAAACCTATAAGAGCGCTGAACGTGCCTAGTCAACCTTTAGATGAGGTTGACGTTGATGTGCTTCAGAGGGCACAGAAAGACGATGAGTCTTTGAAGAAGTTATGGTCATATGCTGAGAGTTCGAGCGAGCTAGAGACCAAAGGTGGTAATAAGTACCACTACACAGTGAACAAAGATGTTTTGTACAGAGTGTTCGAGCAAGTCAAGGGACAGGGCTCAACAGAGACGAAACAAATAGTTGTTCCAACACAATTTAGAAAGCGTGTGATGAGCTTGGCTCATGAATCTATTGTGGGTGGACATTTGTCAGCAAAGAAGACCATCGACAGAATCACTACAAGTTTCCACTGGCCGGGAATAACCAGTGATGTTACCAGATTCTGCAGATCATGTGATGTTTGTCAGAAGACCATACCAAAAGGACGGGTCACAAAGGTGCCCCTTGGTGAAATGCCGATCATAGATACACCATTTCATCGAGTCGCGGTCGATCTGATAGGTCCCATCACACCAGTATCTGATAAAGGAAACAGATACATTTTGACAGTGGTAGACTATGCCACAAGATATCCTGAGGCTGTAGCATTGCCTAGGATAGAGACAGAACGAGTAGCCGAGGCGTTGCTCGACGTATTTTCACATGTTGGATTTCCAACAGAAATTTTGAGCGATAAAGGAAGTCAATTCACGTCTGAGCTCATGGGGGAAGTCTGTAGACTCATATCGCTGAAGCAATTCATCACTACCCCATATAACCCAAAATGTAATGGGCTATGTGAGAGGATGAACGGGGTTCTGAAAAGTTTGCTGAAGAAAATGTGTCAGGAACGGCCGAAAGACTGGGACAGATACTTGTCCGCTGTTCTCTTCGCATACAGAGAAGTTCCACAGGCATCAACAGGGTTTGCGCCGTTCGAGCTTATGTATGGACGCACAGTTCGAGGTCCCATGCAAATACTGAAAGAGCTGTGGACAGAGAAAGAAACGCCTGAGGTCATGAACACATACCAATATGTGCTCGATCTTCAAAATAGGCTGGAGGATACATGTCAAATTGCTCGAGACAGCATGGCAGAGGCACAGGTTGCATACAAACATGATTATGATAAAGCAGCCAGAAACAGAAAGCTCGAGAAGGGAGACAAGGTTCTGTTGTTATTGCCAACCTCCCATAACAAGCTCATGTTGCAGTGGAAAGGACCGTTCGAAGTGGTCGAGAGAGTAAACAGAATGGACTTTAGGGTGAAAGTTGGTGATAAGATCGGGAAATATCACATCAACTTATTGAAGAAGTATGAAGAACGGCAAGACAGCATTGTAGCTGGGATGGCAATAATAGAGGCCGAACACAGTGAAGACTATGGCGTTGTCGACGACGAAAACTTGCTAGACTTAGCTTGTTTGAAAAGTGATGAGACATACAAAGATGTCAAGGTCTCAGACAGCTTGTCGCCTGAACAACGTCGAGAAGTGATGAACTTGCTTGAAGAGTTTCAGGACATATTCACTGAGATGCCAGGTACCACGACGTTGGCTGAGCACAAGATTGAATTGACGTCGAGAACCCCAGTACGGGTTCGTCAATACCCCATACCATACGCAAAACGGGGTGAAGTTGACGAGGAAATTCAGAAGATGCTCGACGCAAAGGTGATTGAACCAGCGTTATCTGACTACAATTCACCTTTTGTGATGGTCAAGAAGAAAGATGGGTCAAACAGATTCTGTATCGACTTCAGGAGACTGAACATGATCACAAAGTTTGATACAGAGCCAATGGGTAATGTGGAAGACATCATGTCAAAGTTGAAGGAAGACAAGTACTTCACAAAGATAGACCTGAGTAAAGGCTATTGGCAAATACCGGTTGAAGACAAGTCGAAGCATGTAACTGCTTTCTCAACCTCAGATGGGAGCTACCAATTCAGGAAAATGCCGTTTGGCATGGTCAACTCGGGTAGCACTTTCAACCGAATGATGAGAAAGTTGTTGCGCAACTGCAAAGATGCGGACAACTACGTTGATGACATCCTTGGTCACACGCAGTTATGGGACCAACATCTGACCATGCTGCGGGATGTTTTCAGCCGAGTAAGACAGGCTGGTCTGACTCTCAAACCATCAAAGTGTTTGATTGGTTTTGAGAATATTGCATTCACGGGCCATGTTGTTGGGAACGGTGTAATACAGATGGAAGAGGAGAAGCTTGAAAAGATCAAGTTGGCCGAGCAACCCAAGACCAAGAAGCAAGTTCGTGCTTTTTTAGGGTTAGCTGGGTACTATAGAAAGTTCATACCAGCTTTTGCTGATGTGGCGGCTCCACTGACGGACCTTACAAAGAAAGGTCGCCCAAACAACGTGATCTGGCTGGCAGAGCACGAGCAAGCTTTCAAAACGTTGAAAGACATGCTCACAAGATCACCAATTTTGCGACTGCCAGACTTTACAAAGCCGTTCATTCTCCAAACCGATGCTTCAGATAGCGGAGTTGGAGCAGCATTGCTGCAACAGTTTGAGGATGGCATATTCCCATTGGCATATGCCAGCAAGAAGCTTCTCCAACGAGAGAAGAACTACTCTGTCATTGAGAGAGAGTGCTTAGCAATAGTGTTTGGAATAAAAAAATTCCAAAAGTACTTGTATGGGACAAAGTTTGTTCTACAGACAGACCATACCCCATTATCTTACATACAGAAGTGTAAGATAGAGAGTGGCAGAATAATGCGATGGGCATTGTTCTTGCAAACCTACCAGTTCAGAGTTGAAGCAATCAAAGGCTCTGAGAACATGTGTGCTGATTATCTGAGTAGACAATAAGCTCAGCACACTTTTGTACAGATTATTTTGTAGTTAGAAAAACTTAAAGTGTTTTCTTGAGAAAGGGGCTATTGTCAGAAATAATCTTTGTGTAGTTATGAAGCCTCTTGATCATATGTGTATATTGCCAGTTGATTTATATAGAGACAGTGCGAAGATAACGCACATTGTACGTTTTTGCTCTTTGCCTAATGTAATTGTCTACGCTTTGTGCTGACTGTATACCAAAAGCTGAATTTTGTGTATTATCTCTCAAATAAGCTTTAAAGTCATTATTTTTCTGTACTGGACATTTTAAACATAATCAAAGTTTATAACTTGCTGGTGTAAAAGTAAAAGTTTGCATTTTCTTAATTATTAGGAATAATCAACTATTTAGACTAATTTATGCATATTGAAAGAACTGTTCAATGTTAGACGGTCGGTGAATATAACCTGTAGAGATATTGAACACAGAGAGATTGCTAATTCGTTCACACGAAAACTCTCTCCACGAGCTATTAACGGGATAGCTTACTTTTGATGATAGCTCGTTAGTACGTTGCTCTCAGATCATTGAGATTTGTTTGGGACCGAAAACAGTTATTATTGAAGAGTGAAGGTTTACTACAGATCGACGATACGCCATAGAGGTTCCATGACAAGCTGGAACATTGACGTTATAGAACTGTAGTGGAATCAAGGTTTGGTAGTTCAGCAGAGACAACGCTGAGCAATCTGTTCGAGATCTCATCATATCGTTCAACAACGCCGAGCAGTCTACTTGAGACTAGTGCTGGTGCCACAGTGTATCATCAGCTACACCAATGCTGAGCAATAGCGCTCAGCATCAGTTCATCATAGTGTAGCTCAGCAGAAGTAACGCTGAGCATACATCGGTTAACGGTCCAGCCTGCACCGTGCTCAAACAGTCTGAGAGTACGGGGATATTGTTTATTAGTTTTTAGTTTTGTTGGGCAAAGTAGCTCATCCACTTTTAGTTAGTTTCATCCATTTTATATAGTTTTTATGTAGTTTCATGCTCAATCATTAGGCAAGATAGCCCAAGGAAAATTCTTATATATTTCATATAGTCTGTATATTGTGTTCATGCCTTAACTAGTGTCCGGCTAAAGACACTGTCGCCTCATAGAACGCCCGATTTAACACACATCAAGCTTTGGGCTCTAGCATTAGGGTTAGGGTAACCGAACGTCTTGACACAAATGAAGACAATAAATCTCCAAAAATGCACCAAATAGTATGAAAGGCATTAAGCTTTAAAAAATTTCATGCAATGGAGAAGAGGATATTCTTTTCATTTAAAGGAAATTAAACACAAACACAATAGTGCAATGAAATGTAGAAAATGTCAACTTCATTAAAATTCTGACGATTTACGGTATTTATATTTGAGCGACAAACAGTTTAGAGCCTGATCAGTCATCAGGTAACCCTTCTGATCTGGATCCAAACTGTTTGAAATAGACATAATGTTTAAGCATAAACATCTTTATTGTAAAGAATAATGGGTTCTCCATTGTACTTAAATTCTGTGTTTTGATTTATTTTTTTATTATTATTTTGTTTTGAAGGGGTGGGGTGTATTGAGGATTAAGATTACCTTAAATGGCCCATATATAAATCCAGAAACTGTTCTAATTGGCGGCCATTTTAAAAATGGCCGCCATGGTCGACACAGGACAGATCCAGAATGCCTCCAATCTTTAAAATGTTTCTCATAATGTCTAGTACCAGTGTACCAAGTTTCATGCTTTTATCATAAAATGCACGATTGTTCCACTTTTGGGCACTTATCCGCTGGACTATTGTTATTTACGTTAGCATGTATAAATGTAATCACATGTACTTCTGGAAATAAATATGTTTAAACTAAATTAGAAACAGGCTTTGGGGCATCCCGAAGATGCATTCAAATTTACATTCAGTCTGCTTTAAGCTCCATGTATAAAATGCAAGTGGAAATGACAATAAATGACATATTTGGATTTATTACAATTAGTTTGTGATTTTTATTTAAATAAAAAATGTCTTTATAATTTAGACATTTCAAAAGTTGATTGTTTTGTTCAAATACTCGTTGACAACCGCAATACATGTAATAAGTTTCAACACAGTCAAATTTGTGTAAAGCTGCTATTCGTCAGTAGGAAAATATAACTGATTGTTTAATGCCTGAAATGAGTGAGGCAGGAATCCCCTATATTAGCATTTTACTCTATTTTTTTCTCCTGCATTAATCTTACATCTGTACAACGCAATGAAGAGGTGTCCATTTTTGAACAAGTTTGAATGTAATTCGAAGAAACTGCAGAACAAAAATTAAAAGCGCTTTATTTATATCCTGAAGATGGCTGATGCTATTTGGGTAGATATACTATTTCGGCGTCCGATATTTTGCTTTCAAGAATGAACATTGAAAAGCGAATTCCAAACTTCCTATGTATTTACTTATGGACCAGTTACCCTAAAGTCTGGTTCTAATTTTGGAAACAGGTTACAACGTCAAGCAGGTTGAAAATAAGGCAGTATGATCCCGAAGATGCATTCAAATTTACATTCAGTCTGCTTTAAGCTCCATGTATAAAATGCAAGTGGAAATGACTTCAATATTTCATGTTAAGGATTTTCTAGTTTGGGGCTACATATCTCAGTGTATAAATAGTTCAACTGTTATAAAAAGTGTATTTATTAGGTACTTGGTCAAAATTTGTCCTAAATATAACTTGGACAACTGATTTGAATTCTCCTATTTTAGGAATATGACATTGGCGGTGTTGTAGACAATATATTTGTGGACCCAGGCACAGGAGATCTATGGATCGGCAGCCAACCTATTGGATGGAAGGTCTACTTCAGTAAGGACACAAGACCTTCCAATGTAAGTTATAACGTATGATTGTATTTATTTCTGTAAAAATAGTTTTGATTAAATACCGTTCTGGGTGTTTATCAGATGATAGAGCATTAAGTACAATTGCCGTTATGAGTGTAAATCATATGCACATTTAATACAATAAATACAATACATGAACAGTAAGTACCGTTATGAGTGTTGATCAAATGAAAACTAAATATACAATAACTGTAATTACCGTTATGAGTGTTAATCTTATGAACATTAAATACAATCAATACAATACACGAACAGTAAGTGCCGTTATGAGTGTTGATCATATGAATATTGAATACAATAAATGTAATTATCATTATTAGGGTTAATGTATGAACATTAAATTTAATAAATACAATACAGGTTAGTACCGTTATGAGTGTTAATCAAATGAATACTAAATTCAGTAAATGTATGTACCGTTATGTGTGTTAATAATATGATTATAAGATACAGCGGAACCTTTGAAAACTGAGCAAGCCGGGCAAATGTTTCGATTGGGGTCAGTTTCAAAAGAAGCTGAATTTTCTGCTGTTTACACCGGATGGACCCTCAAATGATGGTTCATTGTAACAGCCATACGAAACCAAACATTTATGGAATTTCTGAATTTCTATTATTCAGCATGTAAGGAGCGTCTGTCTGTAAAGCAATTCGTGCGTATTTGTTGAATGTATTTGGGTTAAGGAATATGTTAAGCTTTTCAAATATTCTTCGTTTGTAGGTTATTGAGATTTAAAGGCTAAACTGTACATGCATTATTTTATTGCGCATTGTAAAACATTCAATTTAGAAGTTAGTTAATTGCGAATCTAAACATGTATTAACAATTTTACATAAAAAATATGAAATTGTTTTTAAAATTTATCAGTAATGAATATAAAGTTTTGGGAATATTTTTTTATATTCTAACACATGATAGCTTAAAGCAGGCTTAAAGTAGCGGAGAATGCGCCTTAAGGCGCATTCTGTTTTACTTTCAACCTACTTTAAGTAGTTGCCTATCTTCAATACTAGAAATAGGCTATCAGGTAAAGGGTTAAAAAAAACACCAATCCCTGTGCTTAAATCAATGTTTTTATTATTGATTGCAGGCATTCCGAATGAAACTACATGAGAACATTGTATCAGAGGTGGAGGAGATATACTCTGATGAAGGAACTGAAATGAAGGCATGTTCTTCTGCAGCCTATGTGGACGGGAAACTAATCTTGGGAAGTGTGTCATCACAGGCCGTGGTGTGTGATGTCAAATACTTGTCACCATGAACTTTGCCAATGCTTCAATGCCACTATCTAGGAAATCCAAGTTAAAAATGGTTCAAGTTTAATAAAATGAGATTATTTGAAGCGGAGTTTACATGCAGACAACAATGTGTTACATGCCATCTTATCAGCTCCATATAAAGTATATAATAACGTACACCACTGTTCTAGAGAAGTTCTTCCTAACATGTAATTTTCAGTTTATATGTGCATTTCGACTGTTTTGCATAATCATTTATAATCAAGATAATTGATGTATTATTTTTCAGCCATAGTATTGTTTGCTTAAGATTATTGTCTGCTTTTGAATATCAAATTTCAGGTTCGATACGATTTTCAGAAAAAACATGTTTTAATAACGTGTACTTGCTAACTTGGATTATATTATATTCAATAGAATATTTATTAACGAACTACCTACCTATTGCGACACTTCATTGATATTTGTAAACATATTGCATCTGGATCAGACGCCGATTAACACGACGTCTGATCTGGACTCAATCTGTTTGTCACTCGTCTTTATTTGTCTGATTTTAATAATGTATAAATCTTTATTAAAACACATTTTGCTGATAACGGTTTCAAAGCGAACGGTATTTTGCGACAATATTAAGTTTTTCAGACGTTGTGGCAATTCTCAAATCTATCAAGGGTAAAGCCAATCCAAAACTTATGCAACAATGAGCTACGGTTAAAACGAGCATCCAAATTCATTCCTTTCATAATAAAGATAAAAACTACCTCATCGGGGGGGGGGGGGGGGAGGTAAGGGTCGACAGAATTGTGAAGAATATGGACGGATTTAGGGCCATACTATTACATAGGTCTCTACTATTCACATGCTAAACATTTTAACCATCACCTAAAGTCGCACTTTACAGTTATACTTGTTCGATTAAGAGAGAAAGAACGTTTTTCTAATATAAACGAATTGCTCGAACGAACCACAGATTGTTTCTTTCCTAATTCAAGAAAAGGTTGCTTAAACTCTCATGGATTTGATAGATGTATATCAATATGATTGTGTGGCTGCTATTATACAGTGCGTTTTGTCGGTATTTGTGATAATTTTTATATTGTAAAAACGGTTTGGATCTAGATGTGACGCCGGGTATCTCGGCGTCTCATCTTGTTTCAAACTGTATGATACTGATGACATTTATAAAAATAGCTAGAATGCCGATGATTTTTGCAGACGACAAAATGTCGCAGATGACACTTACATGTTATGTTAAAGGTTAAAATCATTAGACACAGCTTATAACAGATAATCTGACAACTCACACTAGCCCAGACAAAGTTGTCATTATCTTGACAAAATTTGAGATGCACCTCGAATTAGTCTACTGTTGTCATGCTCACTCATTTTACTTTCCTTAATACCGGAAATGAAATCAGCATAATAAATACGAAAGACTCAAGCAGGAAACGCAACACAAACAATACACCCACCTCTCTAGCAGAACACACACACAGTCATACCATAACAAACACACACACACACACACACACGCACAATCTCATTCCTTCATCTACACACTAAATAGAAAACAACACGCACGACAAACATAAAGCAAAGTGAATATAGGATCCCGCCTTGGCACGGTCAGCAGCAATCAATAATTAATTATAAATTAACCATTAACTACCACTGGGGGGTTAAACCTGGGTTTAGGGGCGCCCAACCTCACTCTTATCTCCTATATTCATCTATTTAGACGAACAGTGTACATAAAATATAAATACGAAAGAAGACTCAAGCAGGAAACGCAACACAAACAATACACTCATCTCTAAAGCAGAACACACACACAGCCATACCATAACACACACACGCACGCAATCTCACACACCAAACAGAAAACAAAACGCAAGACAAACATAAAGCAAAGTGAACATAGGAGCCCGCCTTGGTACGGTCAGCAGCAATCAATAATTTATTATAAATTAACCATTAACAACCACTGGGGGGTTAAACCTGGGTTTAGGGGCGCCCAACCTCACACTTATCTCCTATATTCACCTATAAAGACGGACAGTGTACATAAAATATAAATACGAAAGACTCAAACAGGACACGCAACACAAACAATATACCCACCTCTCAAGCAGAACACACACACAGTCATACCATAACAAACACACACACGCACACTCCCATTCCTTCATCTACACACTAAATAGAAAACAACACGCAAGACAAACATAAAGCAAAGTGAACATAGGAGCCCGCCTTGGTACGGTCAGTAGCAATCAATAATTAATTATAAATTAATCATTAACTACCACTGGGGGGTTAAACCTTGGTTTAGGGGCGCCCAACCTCACACTTATCTCCTATATTCACCTATAAAGACGAACAGTGTACATAAAATATAAACCCTGTTCCACAACCTTACAATCAAAAAGACCGCCAGAACAGTAAGTAAATATATGTAAAACATCTAACAAAATTCTCTGACAAGATTATTAGTAACACAGGAAAGAATTAAACATTCAAGCCCGTGCTAAAAATAACCCACTATGGCAACGGTCAAATTGTACTCAAGCGACTAGTCTGTAGTCACGAGCAACTGTAAGACATGGAAGGGTTCAGGGTACGACAAAGAGGGAGAGAAAAAACAAAGCACAAAAATCCGACATAACTCTCCCGGTTAAGGACGGCTTTAGAGATACATCATCATGTAGTGCTAAGCCCTGTCTGTCGTCGCACAACCAAAGAGGAAAGCGTAGTTATCAAGTGTAGATTGATCGATAACCAAACGTGAAGTGCGCAGCAATATAGTTGGATCATAATCTTTTTTGATGAAAAATCTAATACGTTTCACAAATAGGTTTTGAAAATGCATATGTCCAAGAATCTTACGAAGTCTGTAAATCACATCACCATAAAACTCCGGATGTGAAATACCTTGCCGCAGAAAAGACAGAAAAAACCCTATTCCACAACCTTACAATCAAAAAGATTGTCACCTATCTTAAAAGTGTATACCATGAGTTGTGCAGGCCATATACAGCCAGGAAAAGGTTATTACTTCCAATTGAAATAATGATATTCATTTAAAATCGTTGACAGTCTGATTGTCAAATTATTTGTATTCGGGACATCAGTTGGTAGAAAACAATTCGGTGCAATATGACCGTTTTATGTGTCGCGTGGCGTACATCCCAGCTCAATCAACCAGTCAATCAATTGTAGAACACAAGTATTTCTTTCTGTCTGAAAGAATAACCTTTTACCCTATGTAATTACTGTAAGTCCTGTATACAGTTTTTACGTTAAACTAAACTCGTCTGGATGATAAATATCATTTACCCTTTCATGATCAAATTTATCGTGAAAATTTACCCCTTCACCGCAATATTGTCGTCTGTTTCAATTTTGTTGTCTGCATTATCATTTCAAAGTACGATTCAGGCAGTATAACTGACGTAATTTCAAAACAAGAAGCAAACAGTTTTGATCCTGAGCAGACGCCGCGTTACCCGGCGTCTGATTAGGATAAAAACTGTTTGAAAATGCGCTTATGTCTATAATTATGTATTTTATCATAAAAAATTAAACAGTAAGTATGACGTTAGGCTTTCTGGACAATTAAATGTGTTTATGCAAACATAATTTTACATTGTACAGTAAAACCTCGCTATTACGACCACTAAAACGAAGGCTAATTGAGTGTATAATAGACAGGTGACAGCTTAAAGCAAGGTGACAGTGAAACAGAAAGCTCCTATAGGAGCTTTCTGTTTCACTGTCACCTTGCTTTAAGCGGTCACCTATCGTAAACACCCTAATAATTAACATAATTTAGTGGTCGTAATAGCGAGGTTTTACTGTACATAGTTTGGAGTCAGGTCATACGCCTAGTTACATGGCATCTGTTCAGGTTCCAAATTGTTTGCCCCTTCGATAAAAAAATAAAACTCTTTTATTTCTTCCGTTTACTGCATTTGTTTTGGATTTAGTTTTGTTTAAATGGGAAGGAATAACGTCTTCCCAACTGTAGATTAGAGAGCAAACTTACACTTTCCCACGGAAAACATAAGTATATTTTTGTACTGGGTACGAATAATTTTAGCTTTAGATTTGTTGCTGTATATTGTTATGTGCCATATTTTTACAATAAAGAATATACATATGCAAACTATTTGTTTTTGATCAGCAGCAATTTATCCAGAGATTGTTCTGTCTCTCGCGCGACCATGCACTTTGGATGAGACTTTAAATCGAGGTTTCGTGTATCAGTGCTATACACCCGACATGCAACAGAACAAGAAAACTATCGAAATTGAGTAGGGCATTGTACCCGTTTGCCTCCCGCTTGTACGTCCAATACACCCAACGTATGCAGAAACGGATGCGAATCAACAATACACACATATTAGAAAAGTTACCAGGATCTGAAACGTCAATCTGCCTTGAAAGCTTTTATTTAGCGTTAGTGAAAGTGTTAATGTTTATCCACTAATCATGGTTACGCTATTAGAACATTAAATAGGTTAAATGGTAGCTGTAGAGATAATGGTGAAAAGGTACTGGCAAAGTTTCGCAATTATAGATATTAATAGATCTAATAGTCCAGCTGGCGGTGCGGTTTCAACGGCTATTTAGCTTACCTGGCACGAAGTGCCAAATTCGCCTTTTGTTAGACGTCGTCCGTCGTAAACTTTTTCTTCAAAGATTTTCTTCATGGAAACACATCACACATTTTATCAAAACTTCACATGATTGTTTTTCCTCGTAGGGTAGGTACTCTCTCAGATTTCTTCAAATATAGGACATCCAATCGAAATTGTGGTAGCCAACTATTTGAAAAGGGCCAACACAAAACTTAAAAAATATTCTTTTCAAAAACTACTTGTCCGAATTGAAAATAATTTGACTCAAATGCCCCATTGGTGACCGTCAATCAGAATTTTAAAAATTATTTACCTATCTTTGAAAAACATGACCGGTAGTAGGTGGAGAAGATTTCCTTTATATGGCTAAATGGTGAACATTTTGAAATATTCTCGTCTGATCCACTGGTCCGATTTGAAAGTTAGTTCACATGAATGATCCATAGGTGACCCTCTACCAGATTTCTTTAAGTAATTTTGTTATCTTAAAAAACATGACCGCCAGCGGCTTGGACAATTTTTTAATATTAATGTATAGTAAAATAATTAACAATCTTCTTCCCTGAAACTACTTGTCAATTGAAAATGATTTTACACAAATAATCTATTGATGAACCTCTACCAAATCTCATAGACTTATTCTGTTATCTTAAAATACATGGCCACCAGCGGGTGGAGCCAGTTTTCCTGATACTAGTTTTTAGGAAAAACTTTAAAAGCCTCTCTCTCTGAAACTACATGTCCAAATTAAGAAATAATTTTACAAACAATTATCAATTGATGACCCTCTACCTGATTTGTAATTCTTTTGTTATCTTGAAATACATGGCCACCAGAGGGTGGTGCACGTTTTCCTCACTATTACTGTATAGAAAAAAGTATTTTTTTTCTGAAACTACTGATCTGATTTCAGAATAATTTTACATAAATGATTCATGGTATTTGCAAGGCAGTACATTTACAATATTGGAATTAACTCCTTTAAAATGTACCTGGAACAAAAAATAGATACAAATAATCTAATAGCAATACAAAATAGTACAGAACACGACTTTTAAGTCAAAAAGAAAAAAAGTGCTTAAACTGTTTAGCCTACTTGCATTAAAAGTTATACCAACTACTGACGTTTGAAATACTCTTAGTACATAATAGAGACATGTCTTCACATCTTCCATGTTATTTTCAGCACATCGTCTTTCTTTTTTCTGTTTCTCTTATTATATTATATATAAAAAAATCATGTTCAATATATTGTAGATTTAAATGATTTCGATGTATTGTAAGGTAAATACCGGTAGTGGGATAGATCTCCGACTCACATACACGTCTATTCACGGAGATAATAAAGTTTTGAACTAAAAAACAAACAAAAAAACCAACAACAACCAAAACGCCAACAAAAAACAACAACCCAAAACAACAAAAATAACACTTTGTTGAATTATGATCATCAACTTCTATTGTGTTTTCCTCTGAATACTAATGGTTGTAACAAACACTTTAGATCCCGATTAGATACCGAGCCCAGCGTATGATCAGTATCAAAGCTGTTTGACGCTCATTGCGAATTTTCTTAGTATATTTAACTTAAAATTTAAGTTTCAGAAATAAAAGAATACATTCACTGTTTTAAGTTAATGAAGGGCAGTGAAATGCTAATGCAGATGTGAATAATTACAACCCAAAACTTGTGTTTATTATCAGGGGTTCACTACAGGTGACTGCCTAAATCAAGGTGACAGTAAAACAGAAATCTCCTGTAGGAGCGTTCTGCTTTACTATCAGTCACCCTGCTTTAAGCTGTCAATTATCTTTTGTACAATCAATAAGCATTTGTTTAAGTGGTCGTTAAAGGTAGGTTTTACTGTATTCTATATCCTCTGCTGTCATTGAGGTTGAATAACAAGAGCTGTCGGAGAACAGTAAAGCTCGCCTAATAAAACCTTTCTTAAATAGGTAACTATCAATAGAAAAGTGTATCAGTAGATTCATATTCAAGCCACAGGAAACCTGCATTCAAAATATCAACTTCCTAATGCATATATATCATGTAGTATAAGTGCATTCCAACACTTACTCCATAACTAACTTTGAAATTTCAGTCCAAAAACTCTAAGTCCACAAAAGGTGTAATTTTGACTAAATTTAAACTTTTTTTTAAATTTTAACTACGCAACATCAATGTTCAACCCACAGGGCACCTCCAATCCAAATATCAGCTTCTTAATACAAATATTTCATGTAGTATTAGTGCATCACAACACTTACCCCAAATCTTTAACCATGAGAAATCAGCCGAAAAACCTAAGTCCACGAAAGGTGTAATTTTGACTAAATTTAAACTTTTTTTCAAATTTAAACTACGCAACATCAATGCTCAACCCACAGGGCACCTCCATTCCAAATATCAGCTTCCTATTATAAATATTTCATGTAGTATTAGTGCATTATAACACTTACCCCAAAACTTGAACCATGAGAAATCAGCCGAAAAACGTAAGTCCACAAAAGGTGTAATTTTGACTAAATTTAAACTTTTTTTCAAATTTAAACTACGCAGCATCAATGTTCAACCCACAGGGCACCTCCAATCCAAATATCAGCTTCCTATTATAAATATTTCATGTAGTATTAGTGCATTACAACACTTACCCCAAAACTTTAACCATGAGAAATCAGCCACAAAAGGTGAAATTTTGACTAAATTTAATTTGTTTTTTAAATTTTAACTACACAACATCAATGTTCAACCCACAGGGCACCTCCAATCCAAATATCAGCTTCTTAATACAAATATTTCATGTAGTATTAGTGCATCACAACACTTACCCCAAATCTTTAACCATGAGAAATCAGCCGAAAAACCTAAGTCCACGAAAGGTGTAATTTTGACTAAATTTAAACTTTTTTTCAAATTTAAACTACGCAACATCAATGCTCAACCCACAGGGCACCTCCATTCCAAATATCAGCTTCCTATTATAAATATTTCATGTAGTATTAGTGCATTATAACACTTACCCCAAAACTTGAACCATGAGAAATCAGCCGAAAAACGTAAGTCCACAAAAGGTGTAATTTTGACTAAATTTAAACTTTTTTTCAAATTTAAACTACGCAGCATCAATGTTCAACCCACAGGGCACCTCCAATCCAAATATCAGCTTCCTATTATAAATATTTCATGTAGTATTAGTGCATTACAACACTTACCCCAAAACTTTAACCATGAGAAATCAGCCACAAAAGGTGAAATTTTGACTAAATTTAATTTGTTTTTTAAATTTTAACTACACAACATCAATGTTTAACCCACTGGGCACCTTCAATCCAAATATCAGCTTCCTAATGCAAATATTGCATGATTTATTAGTGTATTACAACACTTACCCCAAAACTTTAACCATGAAAAACCAACGCCGACGCCGGGGTGATTCCATAAGTCCCCCCATTCTCCGAATAGGCGAGCTAAAAATGTCTTTATCAAGATCAAACACATATCAACACGTGCGTGGGAAGTTGTCAAGACTAGCAGAGAAAGTCAACATACGAGTGACCTGTGTATGCTTATGGTCACGTGCTATTTAAACATTTTCCCCATACTATCACCTGTAACTTTTTGACCCCGCGCGACTATTATATACATCATTGGCAAGTTGTGTACCTGTGAAGAGTTCACTTGTCTAATGCAAAGAAAGAAAGCTCTTTTTCAGAGGATTCCCATTTGGGTCCATTTGATGTCATCTTGTAATTTATTACTAAAAACGACACTTACCAGCCAATATCGACTAGATTTACTTGGAAAGCAGAATTGTTAATTTCCTTTAGGAGCTTTCTTTCACCTTGCTTCAAGCTGTCACCTGACTTTGATACAAGCAATAAGCTTTCTTTTTGGTGGTCGTAATGGGCAAAGTTCTGAACATTTTGATGGACAGTATGGATAACAATTTCGTAGTTTTAATTATCTTTAACAAAAAAAATGTTTCCTAACAATATTTGCGACTTATAAAATCGTGATTTGAATATTTAAAAAGCACCACTAGACATTGTCACGTACTTTATATTAAAGTGGGAAGTCGTGAAAAACTTGTGAGGAAATGTGCTATAAATACTGAGGCAATACTGTTGAACTATTTCTCGTAAGTCGCCAACAAATTTACCCCGAAAACATTTGTTACCTATGCCACATTTAGTAAATGATATAGATTTCCCCAGGTCCCATAAATGGGATATAGCGAAATAGTGTAGACTCTAATCAGACGCCGCATAATGTGCCATCAGACTCTACACAGTTTGCTGATAGAAATAGCAATATACATGTAAAAAAAGAATATGAAAATTTAGACCAGGCATCCTATAGATCACAAATTAACTAATCCAATATATAAAACTTAGAAACTTCTACTGGGCGCAAATGTGTTAAATACATATCCGTCATCATAAGTTTCTTTCTAGTACTCGTTTCGCTCGATAGTGTATTAACATTAGGTATTTGCGGCTAAGTAGGCATGATACAGTTTTCCGTTGCACAATTCGGTATAGAGTTCAGTTCAAAATCCGTGTATAAATAAAGAATCGGGCAAAGCCATGTTGACATGAAATATAAGCAGTGGTTTTAATTTAAGTATTTCATTTGTTTGAAACTCTTTGGTGCATCCAAGCCCAGCTGGGCTGTCCTTACCAGTAGTCTCCTTAAAATATTTGTAAAGTACCCTCTCCCTACAGCGACTCTCCGAACAACGATTCACTTCTTACAATAATGCTTCCCGCTGTTCACCAAACAAGAAAGTATGTCTAACTCTTTCACGGATACAAAATCGTCTGCTAAAATTGTCGTTTGCTCTTTTTATCAAAAGTAGGTACTGGTCCCTGTGCCAGAAGACACATAAAGCCGAATGAGTAGCAAATAGTTCGAACCCTGATAAGAAACTGCGCTACGCGGCGTATGATCTAGGTCCAAACTGCAAAAGTAAGCACTCTTAAGATTGTTAATTTTCCCTCCCTAAAGCAACTTCTTCCGAAAAACACACATAATAGGTGTACACTTTTGTCCATAAACATTTGATTCAGTTGTTTACACCAAAAGAGAGGGGAGTCTGTGCTACGTTAATGGCTTGACACATGGATTTTTTAAAGCTCAGTCAATGCTTTGCATGGAAGAAATGTATTTTTTCTGAAGATGTTTACGAAACAACAAAATGCAGACTACTCCTGCTCTTAGTTAATGAATTAATTAGATATGCAACATTCGACACACCTTCGACACACCTTTGGTTGAAGCATTTGGAAAGTATATTAATTTTTGACCATCAACTTCAAATGTATGATTGCATGGATGAGTTGCATTTTACGGCACTGCAACAAAGCATAAGTCATGATGAATGATGAGGCATGATAAGGTTTGATCATGATGATGATTTCATGAAGCTGATTTCGGTTGATCTCATCGTTGCGAAGCAACTCTATGGATCACAACCACCTACCTGCATTCCTTTTAGTTCTTGGCAGAGAGGATAATCTCATGTCAAATAAAAAAAAACTTTGCCAATTAAGCCCTAGTACCGAGGCAAGGTAGGAAGGTATTTTTGGTCAAAATTATGTTGATATTTTTTACAACCATGCTTTCTAAAGACAGACGTCCAATTAGTCAATAGATAGCAGGAACGGACGTTAAAAACACACCAGACATATGACTCCTATATATAGGACAGAACGTAAGCAGATACACTGTGACCTATCAACAGCGGCACTCTGAACAACGATCCTTTCCTTACTACAAAGCTTGTCGCTATTCCAAAAACATCGACCCCCTCCGGACCAAGTCCTTTGGATGAGACTATATAAACCGAGATCCGATGTATCAGTACTTTACACTGGGCATCTGAAAAGAACCAGATATCTCTTTTGATAATAAGAATAGGGCATTGCGTCCGAGTTCTCTGATTCCGCTTTCCTCTCTCTTGGGCGTCCAATTAGCCCATAGATGGCAGAAACGGACGTTAACAAACAAAACAAAACAAAAAAACTATTACCAAAACAAAACAATTATGCCCAACCTTTCTACTCCTGCAATATCGTCTGCTTAAAATGTTTCGTCTGCCGTTTTTCTCAAAATTACATATTGGACATTCTGACGATTTGACGGAAAAAATATGATGACGATGGACAAACAGCTTGAATCCAGTGTCTGATCTGGATTCAAGCTGCTTGAAAATGTAAACCAATTTCAATCCCTATAACTCCCTCCGAACAATGAACAAATCTTTGTCTTCCATCTGGTGTCGTTCTAGAGAGGGCGCACTGTAATTTGCTATTGTCCTGCAATAATCAACCACCTTATTAACCCTTTTACTGTTTTACCAAGAGTACACTAGTAATTTGCACACAGTTTAGATCCTGACCAGACGCCATGTAACGCGGCGTCTGGTCATGATCAAAACTGTTTGACACTCATTTCAATATTCTTAAGTAATAATAGCTAGGGAAAGTAAATCAATTTATCATCAAAATCTTGCAAATTTGTAAGCAAGCATCAAACTTTGCATTGATGAGCATTGCTATGTTTTCTTTCAGGAAAACCCGATAGCCACTTAAAAATAAAAATGGCGGCCATATTTGCAAAACGGCGGCCGCACATCACTCATAATGTACATTTTTGTACAAATCAACCTATCTGCACTCGAATACAATTTAAAGCAATCATTATTCTAGATGGTTTGTTGTTTAGAATGTTTAAATTTGTTCTTTTTTATATTTAAAGTGAAATATTGCACCTATGTATCAAACTTGTGGCAAGTTTTACTTCCTACTTTACACAATAAAGAGAGTCAACCTCACATGTACATGTCGCAATATAAATACTATAAAGATATTTTGTACCTTACAAAAAAGTAACTACGTAATAAACAACCTGACATAACGCTTAACTCTTTCATCACCATGGACCTGTTTAAAATATACTTATTACATTTGCAAACAGTGTAGACCTAGATCAGATGGCTTATATAGGAGCCCTCTGATCTTGGTATACAGTGTTTGCTTATATAGAGCAGTATTTATTAGACTACCAAGAATTCAAAGTAGACTTGTTTATGTTTGGTAAATTAAAAGAACGTACGTACCCTCAAAATAACTTAGTGTTGAAAGAGTGAATGGTTACAAACATATGGCTATAGTCTAATAATTTCTTTATCAATTTGCTGTAAATAATATTGTACAGTAGGTGGAGCTATACGAAATTTGGAAAATAATAAATGTATGAATATAAGGCTTTTTAGCTCACATGAGCTAGCTCAGGTTGAGCTTTTGCAATACTTGAATGTCCGGCGTCCGTCGTGCTTCGTGCGTCGCCCGTCGTGCGTCGTCCGTCGTCAACAATTTTAGTGTTTACACTCTAGAAATGAATGAATGAATGAATGGATGACTTTATTTAACGAGGGTAACCCATTTAGTCTAATGACTAATCCTCCATGAGGCCCTCCATTAAAGTATTACATAATATATTTCTATAGTTTTAACCCTTATCCTGCTATAATATCGACTCCTTTGAAATTGTCGTTTACAAATTTCGTAACATTCAGATCTATGCAATTTTTAATTATAGAAAACCAAAAACGAGTGTCAAACAGTTTGTATCAAGATGAAACGCTGCCTGACTAAGCGTCTTATCTGGATCTGAACCGTTTGCAGATTGTAATAAAATCGGGATAAGCATGTAAAGATTTCCACAGCAGAAGAATCATCAAGATATCCAACACTTAAACAGATATTCCAGGGCAGGCTAGAAACCCCTGAAAACAGCAAAAGCGAAATATATCTAGATCCAGAATGAAAATTAAATACTCAGTCTAAATCTATTACAAACTAGGCCACAGTATTTATCAAACCTTTGAATTGCTGAAAATGCCATATTTAACAGTGTTTACACTCTAGAGGCCACATTATTTATCCAATCTTTCTCAAACTTGCACAGATTGTATATTACCATAAGAGTTTGGATGAGTTCGATTATGGTTGAAATCAGACCAATAGATCAAGAGTTATCTACCTTTGAATTGCTGAAAATGCCATATTAAACGGTGTTTACACTCTAGAGGCCACAATTTTTATCCAATCCATCTCAAACTTGCTCAGATTGTATATGACTATAACAGTTCAAATGAATTCGATTATGGTTGAAATCGGGCAGATAGGTCGAGAGTTATCTACCTTTGAATTGCTGAAAATGCCATATTTAAGGGTGTTTACACTCTAGAGGCCACACTTATTATTCAATCTATCTCAAACTTGCTCAGATTGTATATGACTATAACAGTTCAGATGAATTCGATTATGGTTGAAATCGGACCAATAGGTTTAGAGTTATCTACCTTTGAATTGCTGAAAATGCCATATTTAAAGGTGTTTACACTCTAGAGGCCACACTTTTTATCCAGTCTTTTTCAAACTTGCTCAGATTGTATATGACTGTAAGAGTTGGAATAAGTGTGATTATGGTGTAAATCTGACCAATAGGTCAAGAGTTGTCTGCCCTTGAATTGCTGAAAATGCCATATCTAACAGTGTTTACACTCTTGCAACTACAGTTTTCAATGGATTTTGATTTTACTTGCACACAAAGTATATACCTATACGTTCTCAAAGGAGTGCACTTATTGTTGAAATCTAATCATTGTGGCAATAGTCATCTGCCCTTGATATACTTTGAAATGCTTGAAAAGGCTTCATTTCAGTATTGTTTAGGCTCTAGTTATCTGCCCTTGATGTACTCTACTATTAGTATATACTAGAATTATGAGGTTGTATTCCAAAATTGTTTACATACTATACTACAAATTTGAATGGATTTAGATTAAAACGGGTGAAACAGAAAGGTAAAGCTATCAAGCTTCAGCACAACAGGTGAGCGATACCAGGGCCTTCAGGCCTTCTTGTTAAAACAGTGTGCATGAAAATAAAATAAAAATCATTGATTAGAGTAAAAAATACATGTGTTACTAAGGTCAACCTTAAAAGATTATGCTCACGAGTATGCTTGTTAAAGTTTCCCTTGATAGGATAAAGACAGTAGATAGGGTAATAGGTTAATGAATATAGACCTTGAACTCATGATTATTCTCCATAGCTAGGCTATGTTTTGTCCATGTAATGTATAAAGACTGTGAGGCCCATGGCCATTAAATAAATTATCTCTAAGTCCGATTTTCTCAACATATGATTAATTATTTATAGGTTTTGATACTAATCGGACGCCGGACAACTCGGCGTCTGATCAGGATCCAAACTGTTTTATATTATTTCCGATAATTCTTCAACCAGAATGCAAAATATCTACGTTTGGTATTATTGCAGTGAAAAGGACACTAATTTATCATGTGTACAT
This sequence comes from Gari tellinella, assembly GCA_922989275.2. Lineage (NCBI taxonomy): Eukaryota > Metazoa > Mollusca > Bivalvia > Cardiida > Psammobiidae > Gari > Gari tellinella. The sequence goes on from OV277860.1 coordinate 86,890,575, forward strand.
CTATCGGTTTGCTGTTAATTACTCATAGTGTAGGACTTGACCTGTAAGGACGTAAGTAAAGCTGCTAACCATTAAATTACTGAATACGAAGAAAAAAGTAGAAACTATGTCTTGGCTTCACTTTAACTTTAAAATGCGAGCTATATCGACTTAAGGGTGTATCAGTGTCATTCATTTGGGAATTTTTCAAAGTATATGAAAACACTCTATGATGGTTTTGTATTAAAGAGCTATTTAAGATGAATGAAAAAATAGAAAAAGTGTACATTTTGGTGAACAACAGTTGGCTCTACGGCCACGTAAAATTTACCCCACCCAATTCCTCTTATTTTGTCCTTTTCAAACAGCCCGCTTCAATAAAATCCATTTTAAATGAAAACAAATATGATAATTTGGTTTTGTGTTATTTATTTCCTATCTATGGACATATTTCTTTATACAAAAACTAATTTAAGAAAAAAAGGCACCAAATGTGAAATTTATAAAGCTCTAAATATCATCGATATGGTACTTTTTTGTAAATTTTGTAAGGGGAGATAACTCTTTTTACTTTAATAACTCAAAATTTTCAACACTGACCTTTCAATTTCTTTTCATATTTTGAACTGCCTTAGCATTGGCTTTCATTTGGTAGAATATAAGAAAAAGTTAAATACTAGAACTATTTCATTTTCAAACTTTTTTACTTTTTTTCATAAAATAAAAAATCTTTTAAAATCATGCCCTATAAAAAGCATATTTTTGATATTCGAGGATCCATATTGTTCAAATCTAGTACCTGCTTTGTCTAAATTTGGTTTCTATATGTGAAAATACCACCATAGACATGAAATAAATAATGAAAACCCAAATTACCATGTTTGTTTTGTTTTGAAATAGATTTTACTGAAGCGTGTACTCTGAATGGGTAAAACTTGGGAAAAAAAGTCCAAATTTGACATACCTTTTTCAAATCGCTGTAGCTCAAAAAAAGGACACCACCATATTATTTCTTTTCATTTTTTCATTCATCATAAACAGCTCTTCCAAAAAAACAATGATAGAAAAAAAGTTTAATACTTTGAAAAAATCGCTTATGACATTGATACACCCTTAACTCATTCACCCCTGAAACTTTTAATGGACAATTCCAATTTAAAAATAAGTCTAGTCCATTTTTGACAATTTAGGTTTGATTTTAATAATATATTTCAAAATGACACCCAGAGTAGGCCCTGATCAGAGGGCTCCTGAATGAGCCCTCTGAATACGGTCAACTCTGTTTGCATGGGACAAGTGTAATCATCACAGGAACACTGTTTGTAAATGCCGAGTATGCTTGTCGCTAGGGTTGAATGTGTTATGAGAGTTCAATTTAGCGGTTTATTGTAGGATGGTTTTAATTGTATTAGTTTTTAGAATTTTATTATTAATGTTGGTATTTATTCAATATTATTTATTCTGATTTATTATGCACCAAAGCTTAGGTTTGTCGGCATATAGTTATTGAAATATGCATGTGTCCGTCCGTAACTCCGTCCATCTGTCCGTCTGGACGAGTACGTTATTTTCGAAGCACATATTTATAAACCATATCAGCTAGAAATACCAGATTTGGTTTATCATTACATATTTGAATGGCAGAGTTTGGCGTAATGTTCATGTCACATAGACATGGACAGTGACCGTTGACCTCAGTTATAGAAAATAGAAAATCAAAATGTGCTGAGGACATTTCTTATATTACACCCGCTACGGTCGACCTCATTTATACCAAAATACTTGTCCGAAGCATAATTCATACTTCACACTATCTAGGAATACAAATGTTGGTACATAAGTACATCATGCGATATCGTTTTGTCTGACGTACTTTTTGAAGCCACGGTGACATTGACATTGCAGCGCACTTATAGAAAAATATTGTCGGGAGCATATTTACTATCAGATATAAGATAGGCTTACAAGAGTTTGAGTTCGAGTACAACTTAAGAATGGTAGAGTTTAGCATATCCTTTTAGTTCACTGATTCTCTTACCTAGAATTTTGATGTCAGTCATAGCATAAACCTGTTAAGCATATTCCTAATATATATCAGCTATACGTTTCGTATGTATGACAAACATCTGTGGTCATCAACACCAATAATTATATTTACGTCGCAAATGGACTTAAATGCAGTCACCCATTTCACTGGTTAACCCTTTACCTGATAACCTGTTTCTAGTATAGAATATAGGTGACCACTTAAAGCAGGTTGAAAGTAAAGCAGAATGCGCCATATGGCGCATTCTGCTTTACTTTCAGCCTGCTTTAAGCCATTACCTGCTAGAATAAGGAAATTATTAAATATGACACATATTCATTACGGTATATATTGGAACTATTTTCTTCAGCGGAGGAATAAATTAAATACGCTAAAAGTCGCTTCTATAAGGGAAAGGGTTAAGGTGACTATTACTGTCCTTGTAAATAAAGTGTTATGTGGCATCTGTTGACGATACAAACTGTTTGGCACTCGTATCAATTCATAAATCAAAACTGTGAACAAAAACTGAATTTGGTATAAAATAAAAATCAACACATTGCTAATGGTGTTTTGACTGTGTAAGATTTAAAGTGGCGGTAGTCCTTATACAACAGAAGCATTTTTGTCTATTGTCGTATTAGCGTCAGATCTGAATTCAAGGTGTCGATCTTTTTGTATTAAAAGGCTCATCTATTTCTTGCATGGCCTGTAGATGACATATGTTCCTTTGAAATATTATAGTATAAGGTTCCTATCTATACACATACAATAACAGTATATGTATTAGGCTTTCACATTTCAGACAGGAAAATGTTACCAAGATGGGCTGTCATCTTTAGTTTTGTTGTCGTTGGTTTGCAGTATTTTATTGAATATAGGTAAGTATTTTCTCTGTCTGTGTCATTTTGCAATGTTTAAGGCTAACCGTGTTGAATTTGTTATCGTTTTCTAATTGAAACTAAATACAAATACAATATATTTTAATGTAAAACACATGCACTTAAATCTGTGGCCGATGTACTAATGTCTGAGAGGCAATCAGATATAAGCCTGGGGCCCGTTTCATAAAACTTCGTACGAAAAAAGTTGTCGTAAGTCAAAAAATAAAAGTCTCAATTATTATTTATTTCTCCATCTAATCCTGTCTTGTGACATCTTTTTGGAATCGTCTTTCAAGACGATTCCAAAAAGATGTCGCAAGACAGGATTAGATGGAGAAATGGGACAGTAAATGTTTTTTAAAGTTTAGACTTACGATCGTTTTTGTCGTACGAAGTTTTACGAAACGGGCCCCTGGTCTGACGTTCAACTATTCTACTGAATTTGCTGCGAAAGTTGTGCAGTTTATATAACAGGGCCGCCATTAGTTGATCATGAAAAATCCTGAGATTTCCAAATATATTTTTCAAACGCGATTTTACGAACTGTGCTTTTAACCCTTTACCCAATAATCATTTGCTTGTTTGGAAGACACAGGGCCACTTAAAGCAGGGTGAACGTAAAGCAGAATTCGCCTTAAGGCGTATTCTGCATTACTTTCAGCCTGCTTTAAGCTACCATCTGCTAGAATAAAAATCCGAAAAATTAAAAAAGATCCGGAGAAATGGCAGCCCTGGTATAATTGTCCGGGCACAGACGCGTTAATCGGTAAACTAATAATTGGCGATTGTACATAACGTGTGTTTACATGTGCAAACAGTTTGGATAAAACAAAGACTTCGTGAAAAATGGTACTCTTTAGGACTTCTATTTACTGGTTATTCCGCTCTTAACAGAAGTTTTCTTAATAAACCAGTTCAATGACATCTTATCGTCTGCTTAAACCTTGTGGTAAACTTTTATTTACCAAATTTAGGATGAACAATCGAAATGAGTAATATTTTTTCTAATTAAAACATTCCAACAGGGACTGGCTAGGCTTGTACAAGAAGTTCAATTTTCGGATTTCTCCTGGACAATGTACCACAGTGAGTGAAGGTAAATAGTTTGAATACAGTGTTGACCCCCTTTTCAGCTAAGTTATGACCAAATTTGAATTTGTTATTTATATCAAGAAGCCACGTGTCGTAACCATGTCAGTCACTGACGCAAAAATGAGCGCATATAAACAGTTTGGATCCTGACCAGACGCCGCGTAAAATGGTGCCTGCTTAGGATCCAAACTGTTGATACTCGTTTCGAAATTTCATCAGTCATACTTCCTTTAAACTAATTTTGAAACGATATTGCAGACTGCAATATTGAAGCAGACGACAGTACGGCGAGAAGGGTTCAATCTCACTACCGATTTTACTAACAAAGGGTTCGATACTGAATGCAGCAATGAAAATAATTGTTACTAGACTTACGATGCGGGCTGTTAACGCATTCATTGCCAGGGCGTCATCAAGTTAAAACAATTATCTGCTTTCATATGTTAAATTCCAATTTTAGGTATTTTAACTCTTTCCTCCCTGAAACTTTAAATGGACAATTCCAGTTTCGATATTTGTCCAATCCATTTCTGGCTTTTAAGGGTTGTTTTTGTCCATTTTTGGCATTATGGCAAACAATGAAGACCCTGATCAGAGGGCTCCTTTCGGAGCCCTCTGATCTGGGTCTTCACTGTTTGCACAAGACAAGTGTAATATTCACATGTACACTGTATGAAAAGGACGCCTTTATGCGGGACTAGGGTTCAAAGGGTTAACTTATGAAAAACTGAAATGAATGTTTAACACTTTGGATCTCGATCAGATGTCGCGTCACGCGGCGTCTGATCAGAATCAAAACTGTTTGCATTGCAAATAACCATTGTACTCGGGATATGGCAGTGAAAGGGTAATCCTAGCGGAGAAATAATAGATACCGAATGAATGAATGAATGACTTTATTTAACGAGGGTAACTCATTTAGTCTAATGACTAATCCTCCATGAGGCCCTCCATTCATAGCGCTTTGAAGATTAAGGGCCCCATGATGTTAAATAGTTCACCGATAGGTACCGTTATACTCACATACTGATGCGCTCGTCAAGTACATGTAATAATATGTAACTTTTGAGACGGGTGTCTTTTTTGGTTTATAGGAGGTGGTTCAGAAGATGTTCTTCACATTGGCAACGGTATTGTTCTCATGACACAGGTTAGGGCTCATTCCATTTTCAATTTGTCTCGTACATGTACATTGTTTATTAATACAGTGGTAAATGTTGTTTTTTTCGTTTAACGTTTTCACTGTTTGACAAACGTATCAATATTTCACGAGATAAAAACATATACAATTCAAAATTTAAGAAATAAAAGCAGACAGGGATATTTGAAGCAGACGATATCGTAGTAAGAAAGGTCAATACATACGAGTGTCAATCAGTTTTGAATCTGACCAGATGTCAAGTTTGTCGGTATGTGAACAGGATCTAAATATCACGAGTGTGTTTAGTATTGTTCAGCATTGTCTTAGACGATCACAGATATCAATTACATTTTCAAACATATAAAAAGTCCTGTTGCTTCCACATTGGATGACTGTTGAGCCTCGGTAAAACTGTTTGAAACGCATATAAATATCTTCTTTAATCACACTGCCTTTTATCTTGCTTTAAATTAACCCATTTGTGCCCAGTGGATTCTTCCATGTTTATATATTGGATTAGTCCATTTTAGCTCACCTGAGCCAAAGGCTCAAGGTGAGCTATTGGGATGGCCCTGTGTCCCGCGTCCGTCGTCGTCCGTCGTGCATCGTTGTTAACAATTGCTTCAAATGACACCTCCTCCTATACCGCTTAGCAGACTTCAACCAAACGTTACAGAAATGATCGTTCAAATTTGTTCAAAGAATTAAAAACAATGCAGAACTCCGGTTGCCATGGCAACCAAAGGCAAAAATTAAGGAACTCTTAAAAAATCTTCTTGTCAAACACTGCAAGGGCCAGAGCTAAGATATTTAGCACATAGCATCGCCTACAGGTCGGTCCTCTATCAAGTTTGTTCAAATTATGCCCCTGGGTCAAAATTGGCCCCGGCCCGGTGGTCACAGTTATACAGAGAGTTATATAGTGAAATTTTTAAATGTCTTCTCCTCTGAAACTAATATAGCCAGAGCTTTGATATTTGGCATGGTGACACTTCTAGATGTTTTTTTACCAATAGTGTTCAAATGGTTCTGGTCGGTTGCATATCTAGGTCACATGAGCTGAATTCTTTTCAATGAAAACTTAAAAAATCTTCTTGTCTGAAACTACAAGGTCCAGAGCTTGGATATTTGGCACATGGCCTCGCCTACAGGTCCTCTATCGAGATTGTTTAAATTATGCCCCTGGGGTCAAAATTAGCCCCGCCCGGGGGGTTACAGTTTTACATAGAGTTATATAGTTAACTTTTCAAACGTCTTCTTCTCTGACACTAATATGACCAGAGCTTTGATATTCGGCATGGTGACACTTGTAGATGTCCTTTACGTATTTTGTTCAATTGGTTTCAGTCCGATGGGGCTCTTGTTTATGCCTGGTCAAAGGTTTCATTTTCATTTTGTTTTTATATTGAAATTCCTATCAGCAAAAAGTGTAGACTCTGATCAGACGCCGCATAATGATCAGAGTCTACACTGTTTGCCTATGTCCCATATATGGGATCATGGGCACAAATATGTAAATAGTGCCGAAACAATATAGTTTGGTTGTGAAAGGGTTGATATATAGGGTTCTATGTCAGCTTAAATATATTTACTACACTACTTTTGTCAGGGGACAAATTTTGTTCACGAAGTCGGCAATCTGGCGGCTCTTGATCTAAACAACGGCAACAAGGTGATGCGGCTTAACATTACGAATATCCCCAATCGGGCAGATTTCCTTGCATCGCCACATGGAATGACGTCATGGAGAGACCCTCAAACAGGTATAAATACTTTTTGAAATTAATTTTATTTCCGTCAAAAGTACAATGCATAACAAATACAATAATCAATGCTATACATCAGTTATACAGAACATGCAATATATCGTCAAGACATAGCATCTACATGAGTCAGCGTCATTTTATGATAACAATATATTACCGAATAACGAACAATAAACATGAAAATTGCATTTGAAGAAATCGTCGATTAAAAAGTATCGACATATTCTGACGGTCATAATTTTTTGGAGGGTATAGATTTGATAATGGTGGTGATTTTGAAAATAATAGAAAATAGTAAAAATAATAGGTGAGTAAAAGGAAAGAAAAGAAAAGAAATGGGATTTTTTGTCAGTAGTACATTAAGAAAAGAAACATGTTTAGTTAAACATTTCGGATACTTGTATAAGCTAATAAAAATGTCTCCATTTTGATTCATATTGTTCTAATTTGTCTTGGTTTAGAGCAATATGATTTTCAATACTAATAGCGTTTTGAAGATTTTGTTTAAAATGTAATATATTAGGTTTCGTTTAAAAAAAATGCATCTGTAGATGAAGAATTTTGCATATATAATTATAAAGTTGATTTTGTCGAAATATGGTCCATTTTTGAAATTCCGAATGAAATTGCTTTGCAAGATAATTCTATGTTAATATGTTTTGATATTAAATAGGTGTTTAAATATGTCCAAAAAGTCTGGGTGTGGTAGCATTCCCAAAAGAAATGTTCTGGCGTTTCGATGTGTATACTACAAAACTCACATACATTTGTAGATACCAACTTAAATTTGATTAAAATATCATTTGTTCGGATGATCCTCATAAGGTATTTATATTGAACGTTTCTTAGCTTAACATCTATTGTGCTTTTAATACCTATTAGATATATTTTTTTCCAATCAAGATTTTCTTCTTTGATGATATTTTGCCATTTTGGTTGTGCGGTTATTTCATTTGTTGGTCTGATTTTCTGGCTATAGTTATATAGAAATTTTACTGGTTTTTTGGTGTTAAGATATTGATTAAAGAGATTATCTGCGTTGCCTAAGGATATGGTATCATGTTTGATTGCATCTTTCCATGCTTTATCATTTTCAGGAATGTCATATAAGTTTTTAGTGCGTTAAATGTAAAGAAAGTTTTGCCTCGAAAATCGTATAATTGGTTAAATTATTTAATGCCTCTGTCGAACCATGTTTTGTAGAATACAGTATTTGAATTGACTTTGATATTTTTGTTGTTCCATATAATTTCGTTTGAGACTTGATCGGGGGGTTTGAGTTTTTTAAAATTATTCCATGATGACAGTACATGTTGAAGAAAGGTATTATCTTTGAATATTTTATTAATATCAATATTTGCTAGGTTACTTTCTAAAATCATTTGCCCTTCATATTTGTTCAGCTTGTTAATATATATATGTTTCCATTTACCTCTATTGTTTTTATCAAATATTCTACTTATCCAGCTTGCTTTCAGAGACAATATAAACGTGTCGATATCAATCATTTTTAACCCCCCGTGTTCGTATGTTTTGATGATCGTTTCTCTTTTTATTTTGTCTGTTTGTTTGTCCCAAAGAAATTAAAAAAGTTTGCTTTTAATAAAATTTATAGTTTTCGATGATGGGTTTGATAAAACTGTTAATGGATAAATTAATTTTGGGAGTGCAAAAGTTTTAATTACATTGATTTTGCCCATTAAGGTTAATTTTCTGTGTTCCCAGCTTTTAAGACAATTTACGAAATTTGAAAGTTTTGTATCGATATTTTTTAAATAGTATTTTTTGTGTTAGAACTAAATATTATTCCGAGTGTACTTGCGTTTTCCGAATTCCAATTAAAGTTCTTGTTTTCTAAATATTTTATGTGGCTTTTTTTCGAAGAGCAATACATTTCTTACTATTAAGTTTTAGACCAGATATAAGTGCAAAATTGTCAAGTGTTTCTATTAGTGTTTCAAATGACTTTCTCGATCCATCGGTCATAAAGGTACCATCATCTGCATACAATGTTTGCTCAAATTCTAGACCACACATATTAATACCCTTAATATCATTGTTATTTGATATTCTGTAAGAAAGAAGTTTTAAGCATGTTATAAATAAGTAAGGTGATAAAGGACAGTCTTGTCTAACCCCTCTTTTAATATCGAAGAACTCAGTAAGAAACCCATTGCATATAACACTGCTTTTTGCATTATTGTAAAATAATTTTACCCAACTCGTGAATCGATTGTTTTGTGAATTTGGTTTTCCCTTTCAGTTTGTCTTTTTTATACGCCCGTCATCGACGGTCGTATTATGGTATACCCAGCGCTGTCCGTCCGTACGTCCGTCCGTTAACTTTTCTTGTTAGCGCTCTCTCACCTTCATTTATTTACCGATTTTGATTAAACTTCCTACAAATATTCCATACCACAATAGGTCGGACGAGTTCGCGTTTCAGACGTTGGCGGCTTTTTTTAGCAGAGTTATGCCCCTTTATTGTCAAAAATGGGCATTTTTAAAAAAAAAACCAGAACCTTTTTTTTTATTATTCAATTTATTTCAAATTTGATATGGTGATACACTGAATGAAGTGACTTAACATATATTACGGGTTTTTGGTTTGACTTCGTATTTTCAGAGTTATGCCCCTTTACACAATTTTTTTAACAATATATTGTTTCCTGATAATAATTTTACTTACATTTTGTCTATTGTAACAAAATTTCATATTTATCTTTCTCATCATGCAGGGAAGGCACCTGTGAATTTTGGTTCCTGTTAAATTATATTTCTATGAGTTATGCCCCTTTACATACTTAAAATTTAAAATAAGCCACACTTCGTCCGTTAACTTTTCTTCTTAGCGCTCTCTCACCTTCATTTATTGACCGATTTTGATTAAACTTCCTACAAATATTCCATACCACAATAGTTTGGACAAGTTTGCGTTTCAGACGTTGGCGACTATTTTTAGCAGAGTTATGCCCCTTTATTGTCAAAAATGGGCATTTTTTTTTAAAAAAAACCCCAGAACTTTTTTATTTTTTATTCAATTGATTTCAAATTTGATATGGTGATACAATGAATGAAGTGACTTAATATATATTACGGGTTTTTGGTTTGACTCTGTATTTTCAGAGTTATGCCCCTTCACATAATTTTTTTTAACAATATATTGTTTCCTGATAATAATTTTACTTACATTTTGTCTATTGTAACACAATTTCATATTTAGCTTTCTGATCATACAGGGAAGGCACCTGTGAATTTAAGACGTTGGCGACTATTTTTAGCAGAGTTATGCCCCCTTTATTGTCAAAAATGGGCATTTTTTAAAAAACCCAGAACTTTTTTCTTTACTATCGCAATACTATCGGGATAGTACTTGAGCTATCGCAATACTACAGCATAGTCTTTTTGAGATCGATAGTCAGGCCTACACTCCGGGCGACTTTTTCCAGTCGGCCTGAGTCCGGACGACTTTGACTCCCGCCGGCCATGACGGGCGTATTTTGCCGCACTGCGGTGCTCTTGTTTCTTTAGTGTAGAAAATTGTATGCTTTCGTTTCTTATACTACCTTTTATTATTTCCCACAATCTGTTTGAATTGCATTCTTTATTCAAATCAGTAATAGTTTTTATTGAATTTCGAATTGTTTTCTGATAGTCAGTGTCCAGAAATAATGAATTGTTTAATTTGAAGACTCCAGGTCCTTTAGGTGTTTCATTTAATCTAATGTTTATTATAATTAAAGAGTGGTCCGACTTGTAACTTGATTTAATATCAGTCTTAGTTACATAATTGTGTAAGTTATCTGAAATAAGAAAGTAGTCTAATCTGCAGAAAATTGGTGGTTTTGTGTTTGAATGCCATGTAAATTTAGCTTTGTTTGGATGCTGAGTTCTCCAAATATCAATTAAGTTAAAAGTGTTTTTAATATTATGTAATGTTTTACGGGAGTGTTTGTGTTTATCATTTGCACAATTCTTTTTGTCTTCAGAGATATTCAAAACAGTATTAAAGTCACCTCCTATTAAAAAATTGTTTTGTTCGTTATTTTCTAAGAATTGTTCTAGTTTTTTTTAAAACGTTTATGTCATCTTTATTGGGGCCGTGTATATTAATAATTGTTAGCTGTTTTCCGTGTAATTCGACATATATCATGAGGAGTCTGCCTTGTATTAAGTCCTGATAATTGTTTATTTTATAAGGGCATTTTGGATTTATTGAAATTGCAACACCTTCGCTGTTTGAACTATTCCCGCTAAAAAAACATTCCCCTCCCCAAAGATTTGTCCAGTCTGAAGTTACTTGTGGTGTTGAATGGCTTTCTTGCAGAAGACATATTGAAAATAATTGAGGTTTTAGCCACTGGAAAATGTGTTCTCGTTTACGTTTGTTCCCTAAACCTCTGACATTATATGAACATTTCAGTCGCCATAATATGCTATAATCACAATTATGCTCAAATTGTATCTACCCATTTCTGGAATAAATAGAAGATTCAAATGAAAGAAGTAAGAATGTATGTTATGATGAGAGACAATGAGCGTGGTGTACATGTTTATCATGTTTTGATGATAAACTGGGTATTCTCACATTAGATGTAGAATCGTAAGTATAGTTGCGTGAAGTAATATGGCTGCTGTAGAACTGGTTAATAACAATAATAACAACAACAAAAAAACACCACCGTGTAAATATGTACATTTAAATCATTTGATGTATCGTCAAATCTGTCTTAAGCGTCCTTGTTTACATCTTCCCTCTTATATTCAGCTTTTTTCTCCGTTGCTAACATAGTAGACCCGGATGAGGCAGCTGTCTCATCAAGGTCTACCAAAATTTGCTGATATAGTGTTATAGACCAAACTTCACTTTTTGCTGTTACCTTAAATGTTCCTATAGCATGTAGTTCTACTTCTCAGGATAATCAACCAATTAAGTACTTATTATAATTGAATGTTCCTGGAGGGAAATGTTAAATCTTGTATTCAGACTTGTGGACCGTGTAGTGGGTTGAAGGTAACTCACAGAACTCCTACCTGAGCTCTCTGTGTTATCTCCAAACCCATCCCCTGATTGAAATCACCAAGTTCCTGTTTTTAATATCGGTCGCTTAGTACAGAATTCACTGTACACCTAGGTTTTAACTTTTCAAGAAAACAAGTGAAAAGTAACGTAAAAAAAGGTACATGTAACTGTCACATAAACACTTTGTTTTTGGCCAAACGAGCAATGCATAGATTGTAGTAATCTATGCATTGCTGGTCTGTCCATGAACATTGGTGTAAAGCCACGACATTGAATAAGTAGTAGAAAAGAATAATAACTGTTGATTTATCACCTATGAGGCTTCAACTAGACATTTTCCAATTAAGTTAAGTCCATTTTTAGCTCGCCTGTTCGTAGAACAGCAGAGCTAATGTCATACCCCCGGCGTGAGTGAGCGTTTGGACGGGTTGTTTTAAAGCTTAATATTTTTGCTAGGGTTATGAAATGTTGTATGGAGGTTCATTTGGGGTAAAACATTGATGTTATGATGTTGGAATTTAAAAATAATTTTAATTTATGTCAATTTTCGACATGTTTTGGACTTAGTTTTTTTTACTACAAATTACCAGGTTAAAGTTTTTTGGACGGGTTGTTTTAAAGTTTAATACTTGTGCTAGGGTTATGAAATTTTGTATGGAGGTTCATTTGGGGTTAAACATTGATATTATGATGTTGGAATTTAAAAATAATTTTAATTTATGTCAATTTTCGACATGTTTTGGACTTAGGTTTTTCGACTACAAAATCACCAGGTTAAAGTTTTTTGGACGGGTTGTTTTAAAGTTTAATACTTGTGCAAGGGTGCTGAAATTTTGTATGGAGGTTCATTAGGGGTCAAATATTGATGTTATGAAGTTCGAATTTAAAAATGATAAATTTATGTCAATATTTGACATGTTTTGGACTTATGTTTTTCGACTACAAATCACAAGGTTAAAGTTTTTTGGACGGGTTGTTTCAATCCTTAATATGTGTGCTAGGGTGCTGCATTTTTGTATGGAGGTTCATTAGGGGTCAAACGTTGATGTTATGAAGTTGAAATTTAAAAATAATTCTAATTTTTGTCAATATTTGACATGTTTTGGACTTAGATGTTTTGCTACTAAACACCAGGTTAAAGTTTTTTGGACGGGTTGTTTTAAAGTTTAATACTTGTGCTAAGGTGCTGAAATTTTGTATGGAGGTTCATGTGGGGTTATATATTGATATTATTAAGTTGGAATTTAAAGATGGTTTTAATATTTGTCAATTTTCAACATGTTTTGGACATAGGTTTTTCGACTACAAATCACAAGGTTAAAGGTTTTTGGACGGGTTGTTTTAAAGCTTTATATTTGTGCTAGGGTGCTGAAATTTTGTATGGAGGTTCATTAGGGGTCAAACATTGATGTTATGAATATGATTTTGATATTTGTCAATTTTTGACATGTTTTGGACTTAGTTGTTTTGACTACAAATCACCAGGTTAAATGTTACACAAGTTGTTTTAAAGTTTAATATAACTAGATTTAGACTCAACATTAATTTAATAATCTTTCTAAACTGAAAACTGATTTGCTTTCGATACAAGATGTTTTTTTAGACTTAAACTTTAAACAGGCGAGCATCAGGTGGCTTTGACACCCATTTCTGGTTACATACTTGTAGTTGATTTGACAATAGATGTCAACATGACAAAAGAGTACGATCCTGATAAGAAGGTTCCTGGTGTAGGAGTCCCCTGATTAGGGTCTACACTATTTGCATAGGACAAGTGCACTATTAACAGACACATAATTCGAGGTACGGTGACCACGTGTTTGGTGGTACATGTATAGCTTGCCGCGTTCTACAGTCGTGCTACGGTGTAGCCAGTCAATAACAATGCATAAATTAGTTAACACATTTGGCACGACCTTAATACTAAATATGTTGATAGCTTTGGTACAGATGAGACCCCGAGTTCCCTCACTCGGCGTATCACCCGTATCTTAGCCACCTTACATCCAGACAATAGTTTCCGCCAGCCAAAAACAGAGCAGTTGCTACCTGAGATATATATGCATATATAAATACATGTATAAGTAAACCAGAAATTAAGCGTGATAATGTTTATCAACTTATTAAACAGGTATAATAACTCAGCGTGTTCACATATTGTCCAGAAAGTGTTAGTTATTTGTACTAAACGAAACGAAACAAACACAATAGTAGACAACGGAGAAAATTGCAAGTGCGAAAAAAATGCTAAAGATTCAAATAGTTTGAAGTATCATCAGACGCCAGGCACTTGGCGTCTGGTTTGGCTTCAAATATTGCAATGTGAATAACCGATTTAGCACAAAACACCTTTTTGGGATAAAAACATACTGTCGCAACATATTTTTATTGACAAGTGTCACTGTCTTCCGTTCTGGTTACTTTCCAGAAATTAAGAACTCTGATATAACAAAACGTTTTAACTAAAAGCAAAGATGTTCTTCTTTGAAGGGTAGTTATGTGTAGAATATCAAACATGGACTGACACATTGTCACTTTAGATTTAAAGCATATCATGGCATAGCAACTTATTAATGTTTTCCTAATACAGTAGGTATTAAATCTGTTAGAAAGGACCCGTCTCGGCTACGATTCAAACTAATCAAAGACATTAAGCAGTTATTACACATATTAAGCGGGATAAAATTCAGACACTCATTTTTAAAACGGGCTATTATCTGGAAACTAATTATAGATTTTAAAGTTCAGAGATTCTTAACGAGACGGCATTGCTTGGTATTGAACTTAAACGAGATAATCATTTAATTGAAACCTTTGATTTTATCATTAAAACACACCTGCTTAATATATGCCCTAAAGAAGTAGTGTTCCATTGGCAAGTTTAACCCATTTGCGCCCTGTGGATTCTTCAATGCTGATCTAAGGAATGTCTGGTCGAACTTTTCATTTTTGTTTTGTTTTATATTAAATTTAATTTTAGCAAACAGTGTAGACTCTGATCAGACTCCGCATTATGCGACGTCTGATCAGAGTCTACCCTGTTTGCCTATGTCCCATAGATAGGACCGTGGGCACACATGGGTTAAGGGCAAACTATCTGCTACAGAGAGTTGAATTTATGTCAGTATTTGACCTTGTATAGGTAACGTAGTAAACGCACCAGCTGTTTTACTGAGTACCCAACTGTGATTCGTATTTGTGCTTAAAATAATAGTCAGTTCTAACGCGAATAAATCCGTGTCAGGTCTAGGAAGAACAAATTTGTTTGCGACCAACATTAAAACAGTCAATATTTTCAAAATGTTACAATTTGCTAAAATTAATTTCATTGTGATTGTGTTCCAGTCTCTGCAATCCCTCTCTGTCAACCTGTTGCATGTCATCCTAGGCCTTCCAGGCCCACGTGTGCCAGCAACATGTGTGTTACAGGCTGCCTTCAATGCCCCGCTGGATCATTAACTCCATAAACTTTAATCAAAGAATTCCAGTTTCCAATTAAGCCTATTCAATGTTGACTTATATCGTGTTTGGTTTGGCCATATATTGCCAAATGATGAACAGTGGATACCATGGTTAGAGCCTACTAGTATTTGCATAGGATAATTGTATTCGTTACAGGTATACTGTTTGTAAATAACTCGTAAATGCGTCATTAGGGGTCAATGAAGAACACGTGAAAATAATGTCGTTTATATCACTGTATATTATGTATGTCGTAAAAGATTACTAGTACATGCTGTGTTTTTTTCATCATAGAAATTTAATATGCTATAAAAATTTAAGCATTGTCTAATAAATATAATTAAGTAGCTTAAATTTTCAAGCCGATTTTCATATTTCTGATTGTATTACAGTCGAAACCCGATATATCGTAAGCTCGAAATATTAAAAGACGTGACTCAGTCACGTTTTAACTTTGAAACACGGATATGTTCGACTTTAAAAACGAGATCAGAATATCGGAATTTAACACATGAAATACTGGTAAGGTTGATTTAAGCGAGATTAAAGTATCGAGTTTCGACTGTTTTTGAAAACCACAGCTGGATATGACCGCGATCAAGTTTCACTGACGCATCTGTGTGCACTATAAGTTTAGCTAATACGTTTCTGAGACTTTAAGTTTTAAAAAGTCGCCCCGTACTTCATTCTCAGTGTTGTCATACTTTCTGGTCCTTTGGAATCATTGATTTCGGCGCATTTACAGTTGAAAGTTGAATTCCGCTTAAGCCGGTGCTAGGGGGCGTGAGCACTGTTGCAAATTTCAGTATTGCTCATGAACAGACTCAATTTAACCGAGTCTGCAATTTTCAGTATTTGCTTTGATTTCTGTGCTTTCAAAGGATCTTCCCTTATTCAGATTTATTCAATTGAGTCTACTCAATTGTTACCTGTTCAGGACTAGTTTTAACTGTATGGGAAAATAACAAACAGTACAGACACTGAATAGAGGACTCCAACAAGAGTTGTTATTACCTGACTCTCTATTTAAGTGAATATTAAGCATTTTTGACTGTTTTCCGAAGCCAGCGGGCAACAGTTGACTGTTACATAGTACTGTTACATGCGCGAAAATGGTGCGCAAAACTTTTCTGCATCGCGGGACCAAATAAGACGTCTTTATGATACAGATTTTTTGTTTAAGGATCTAGCCTTTTGCGGAGTTGATCGGGTCATTTTTTCTCTCCCGAACAATCCCCTTAAAAGGTTATATAGTTCTAGACCTTAAATTAAGAGAAACTCCGAATAAAAGCGAAAACCGTTTGCAGATCTAACGTCTTCCTTTTTTTAAACACATTTTGACGTTACAAAAATAATGACGTCATATTATACATGACGTAATTTCGACAAAGTGTCAATCAATTTCAGTCAATAAGAAACAATAATAATTCAATCGTAATTGAAAATATGAATATGTTAGACATCTTTTTTTTACAAAACAGTGATGTTCACATTCAGTTGTTGTATTGAATTGAGTTAAGATTAAATATACACGTAAGATCATCTCTAGAATTTATAAATACGTGTTGTTCAAATTTTGTATAGATAGATCTAGATCTAGCCATTTATTCAGCCTGGCTTAAATAGAGAGTCAGGTAATAAATCATTTGTTTGATAGTTACTTCGGGAACAGTCAAACCATTGTCCCTCAGTAGCAGGGAAGACCTTGAGCCTCGGGCAACAGTTCTCAAGGTCTTCCCTGCTACCTCGGGTCAATGGTTTGACTGTTCCCTCAGTACCTATGAAACAAATGTATAATATAAGACAAGTACAGTAAAACCTCTCTATTACGATCACACAAACAATGGCTAATTGCTTGAATAAAAGCCAGGTCACAGCTTTAAGCAAGGGACTGTAAAACCGAAAGCTCCTAAAGGATTTTTCTGTTATATTGCAACATTGCTTTAAGCAGTCACGTGCCGTAA
The DNA here is from genome assembly GCA_922989275.2 of Gari tellinella. Classification (NCBI taxonomy): domain Eukaryota; kingdom Metazoa; phylum Mollusca; class Bivalvia; order Cardiida; family Psammobiidae; genus Gari; species Gari tellinella. The sequence goes on from OV277860.1 coordinate 86,907,912, forward strand.
AAACATATTATTTATACAATTTTGTTGTCGTAATAGAGAAGGTTTGCTGTCCTGTCCTGTCCTGTAGATCTTTATCTGTTGTCAGGGTTAAGTGTTAGAGTTTAATACTAAATTTACTGATTGCAAAATTTATCGCAATCTGTAATTACTTTCTAAGTAATTAAAGCACTTGTGTTATAACATATTTATAGCTATGAAACTAAATAGTTTTAGACAACGTCTTCCGTGCTTATCGCTGAAAGTTGATTACCAATTGTTCGTTTGTTTGTCTGTAGGTCAGCTGTTTCTCTATGTTTTGACGCACCCAGAGAAAGAGGATCGCGTCGAAGTGTTTGAAGTGTCCAAGACATTGACCTTAAATTACGTCAAAACTATCACCGATCCCCTCTTTACATAGTAAGTTCTGGTTATTGTATTTTGTTTTAACTCGTACGGCGCCTAGTTTACAATCCTAAGGTTCCTACTCTTATCAGATATTCTATGAAATACTCGGAGTAGACACGTGGAATGACATTTTTATGTTACACGATTAACCCCTGGGTGCAAGGTTATAAAACGTTTTAGCTGAGTGTGAATGTGTTCTCAAGCATTTGATTGGTCAGCTTTGAGCCTAGGCTCAAATCTGACCAATCAAATGCTTGAGAACTACTCTAGACTCAACACAAAAGCTTTACAACATTGGAGCCTGTACTGCCTTACCTTGAGAACAATAGTTTTTAGCTCACCTGAGCCAAAGGCTCAAGGTGAGCTATTTGGATTGCCCTGTGTCCGGCGTCCGTCGTCGTCCGTCGTCGGTAACAGTTGCTTCAAATGACATCTCCTCCTATACCGCTGAACAGATTTCAACCACACTTTACAGAAATGTTCATTGGGTCAAACTCTTTCAAATTTGTTCAAAAAATTAAAAACAATGCAGAACTCTGGTTGCCATGGCAACCAAAGTGAAAAAATAATGAAATCTAAAACTATCTTCTTGTCAAAAACTACAAGGCCAGAGTTTAGATATTTGACACATAGCATCACCCACAGGTCCTCTATCAAGTTTGTTCAAATTATACCCCTAGGGTCAAAATTGGCCCCACAGTTTTACATAGAGTTATATAGTGAAATGTTCAAATGTCTTCTTCTCTGAAACTAATATGGCCAGAGCTTTGATGTTTGGCATAGTGACACTTCTAGATGTCCTTTACCAATATTGTTCAAATGGTCCTGGTCGGTTGCATATCTAGGTCAAGGGGCTAAAATAGATTTTTTCGATGAAAACTTAAACAATCTTCTTGTCTGAAACTACAAGGGCCAGAACTTAGGTATTTGACACATAGCATCACCTACAGGTCATCTATCAACTTTGTTCAAATTATGCCCCTGGTGTCAAAATTGGCCCCGCCCCGGGGGTCACAGTTTTACATAGAGTTATATAGTGAAAATTTCAAACGTCTTCTCCTCTGAATCTAATATGGCCAGAGCTGTTATATATGACATGGTGACACTTCTAGATGTCCTTTACCTATTTTGTTCAAATGGTCGCAGTCTGTTGCATATGTAGGTCACAGGAGCTAAAAACATCTTCTTGTCTAAAACCTATGGACTGCCGGTCACGACATGCCAATTGCTAAATGCTAATTGCTGCTTTGCCAGTTGCTAAATGCCAATACATTTAAAATAGCTTACTTTGACGAAATTGTCAGATCAAGCTACAGCACCTGGCTTCACCAGATGATGTCCTCAGACATTGCCGTGGAGGTAAAGTGTAATATTGTAGCATGCTTTCCCTTACTATAGATGCCTACTTTATTCTAATACATGTATAAAATTATTAAGTAACTGGCAAGTGGCATATTGGCAATTGGCAAAATAGCATTATAGAACTAGCAAGTGACATATTAGCATTTAGCAAATGGAAAATTAGCAATTGGCAAACAAGCATTTAGCATTTAGCAATTGACCAAATCGGTCAAAACAGCAAACGAAGTATTGTGGGTTTATTGTTTACACTCATGACCACCATGCTGTCGATTTGACGGTGTTACAATACAAGTTTGACCCCCGAAACAACACTCTTTAGTCAACAGAAATAAGATAAATGACAAATGGCAATTAGCATTAAGCAACTGGCAAGTGGCATATTTAGCAAATTGCAGATTAGCAATTGGCAAACAAGCATTTAGCATTTAGCAATTGGCATGTCGTGACCGGCATTCCATAAAACCCTAGTAGATACCCTGATCTTAGATTTTTGGCACATAGCATCATGCATCTACAGGTCCTCTATCAAGATTGTTCAATTATGTCCTTCGGGTAAAAAATGACCCCCGTCCAGGACATAAATCATTATCTCCATTTTGTCAGCATTTCTTAGGTGAGCGAAATATGCCCCATAGGGCTCTTGTTTCTAAACAGTTTGGATCCTGATCAGACGCCGCGGAAAACAGGTGTCTGATCATCCAAACTGTTTGGTATTCATTTCAATATTTCTTAAGTTAAAAAACTCAAAATTCAAATTTGAAATAAAGCATTCATACCAGTGTTCTATCGTGCAATCGAACACTGGTAGGAGTTGATATGCGTAGTAATTTAATCACGAGGCCTTTAGGCCGAATGCTTTAATTACAAGCATCTCAACGACTACCAGTGTTCGATTGTTAGATAGAACACTGGTATGAATTTTTTATTTCGATTCTAACACACAATTTAACCGAAATTTGCACCGAAGCAACGGCGCTACATTTCTTGGCGTACGCACTTTTGAAGCCAAATGACGTCACGTTAGAACGTTTAGCGCGTGAGTGTTCTACTGAAAATTCGTACACTGAGACGGTCCTTCGTCGCTTATATAGGGGTGTGGGCGAGGTGTATTAGAATTGAAATAAAGCATTCGACAATTCATTGGAATTTATGACGTCATAGCAGTGAAGTAGTTACATGCGTTAACATGCTCTTTTATGAAAAAAAACTATATTTCAATTTTGAAGGTATCTAAACACAGTGAAGTAACGTGGAACAAAGTTAACCCTTAGCCTGCCAGTCACGACTATAGCTCCATATGCAAACAGCTTGGATCCGGATGAGACGCCGAGTAACTCGGCGTCTCATCCGGATCCAAGCTGTTTGACACTCGGACAACATTTTCAGCAATTTTGAGCAACTTTGAAGTACTTTGAAACTTGAAGCAGACGAGAAATATAGCAGACGACAATTTATTTGGCGGGCCAAGGGTTAATGTTTAATACATCATATTTGATCTTTCTGCATTATTCTTATCTTGCTTTCAGCAACCACATGTTTATAAATAATGCTTCTTCTATTAAAACAAAGACTGCATGTACAGGATAAACTAGTAAATCTTCTCACTATTCCCTACAATAAGGTTGAGGACCCCTAATTGGAGCGGGCCAGTGTCGGTCGATATCGGTATTCTACAGAGAGCGATTGGCCATTCTCGTCAATTGACGGCTCATTCTGATCAATGCTAAAAGATTGTTTGGAATGGGCCGTCAGTTGACGAGAATGCTCTATCACTGTACGTAGAGTACTGGTATTTCCCTTAGCTCATTACGGACCCTGAACCTGAAGTTGCCGTGGTTTTGAATACAATGCTCCTGTAAACAAGTCTAATTGAATGTAGAACTAACCAACATACGACAATAATGTTCAATTTCAGTGAATAACAGTTTGAACGACACCTTTTGCAACGCAAACGCAATGTGATAGAATGTAGAAAATGGAAAGTGTATGACGGTGTTGACAATTTATTAAGATCAGGGTGGAAAAAAGTGTGGTTCCTGATATGACGCCTAGGGATTCACTGCAAACCACAGATACTTGACACATACATCTAGATCTATTAACACCTCCCTTTAAAAAAAATAGATCCAGATATATGTGTCAAGTACCTGTGCTGCAAACTGTATGCTTTGGACATAATTGGTTAACTTAAATGCGTTCTTTGAGAGAGAATAACTTCTGCACACATAAACTACTGGGTATATAAAGATTTATTTCCAACCACTAGTAAACAATTTGTGGTACGTAAACATAATTTCTACCGAACCATTTTCATGTTGTCTGTCATATTTTAGCATGAATGACATGGTGGCAGTCGACAAGGATAAATTCTACATCACAAGTAGTTTACTTTACCGCAAATTGTCTACTGTTCAACTGGAAATCGTTATGCGCATGCGTAACGGACGAATTTTGTACTATGATGGTAGAAAAGCCCGAGAAGTTGCAACTGGATATTTGATAGGAAATGGTATCAACATGTCACCTGACAAAACGTAAGATATTTTGTTTTACCGTTAAGGGTAATGTCCTGTAGACGGCGGATACTATCAGCAGTTAACATGTCCTAAACAGTCGAATTCGATGCTTCAAATTCGCTTATATCGATCGTACTAGTATTTCATAATTTGAATTTGGATAACTAGATCTCGCTTATGTCGAGCATGCCACGTTTTAACTTTGAAGTATGAGTAAAAAGTTTGAACTCACGCGAGTTCGAATTATCGACTTTCGACTGTATCTTGTTTTTAAAGTTTGAGACATATGGTTCGTCCGTGCAGACCAAATATAGGAGTAAACCTCCATTTGGACATCTCTACTTTACTTTCAACAACTTTAAAGTTGCCAAAGATTCGGATGTCGGAAAAAGTTTCCCACTGCTTATTTATCATGATTAGAAAAACACGTGAAAAATCGGCGCCATATGATCATTTGCGGTACCGTTAAAGCAAACTCAATAAAACACACACATGGAAAGGCAAAATTTAACGAATAGTGAAATACATGAACATGAGTAAAAGCATTTCTGTAATGGAAATTTTCTATATGCAAAGCATTCAATCTTGAATATGTCAAAACGATTTTATAGATTTTATTTGAAATACTACTTTTAGTTCAGGCTTATTTGCTGTTTGAGGGTGCTTCATAAAGTAATGTTACTTAATCAATAACTTTGATACAATACGTGCAAAATGCATGTGTGAAATATCATTTTAAAGAGCTGTCCTTGCCTACACGATGGTATAATGAACGATAAGATCACAATACTTGATAAGTCACAACATGAACCTAGCTATTGGTCAAGTAACATGACCTTTGAAGCACTCTCCTACTGTACTTAACTTGCTACGAAAATAACAATAATGAATATGTATCATATAATTTTAAATGAAAATACATGTACATGTAGACTGAAACTCTTATACAGAAGTTCTTAAAGTTGGACAGAGTATTGGTTTTTAAAAGGGACTATAGTTAATGTTGCAAATATGAGACGAACAACTAGGCGATATGCCTTGTTTGTCTATTTCAGTATGATCTATATGGCTGAGTGCGGATACACGAAGATCCATGGTTTCAAACGTTTAGACAACAATAATCTCCAAAACATGTGGGTAAGTGATTGGATCAGCTTGGTTAGAAACTTGTTGGCGTCTGTCGAAGAGATCATATGGTGAAAGTGGTTTAATACTTATCAATCTTAGCCCGCCTTGGCTAACATTTTCAAACTGTTTGGATTGGACCCAGATCGGACAACATAATACACTAACATTTACAGAAAGTTATATGTTGTCTGATAAGGAGCAAAACTGCTTGACACTCGTACAATTGTTTTAACCTTTTCACACCCAAAGACGTCATAAAGCTCATTTGCAAACAGTTTTGATCCTGATCAGACGCCTAGTTAGGGTCAAAACTGTTTGCCACTAGTTTTGAAATAACGTCAGTTATACTGCCTTAAATATAACTTTGAAACGTTATTGCAGACAACAATATGGCGGTAAAGGGGTAAAAATCTCACGATACATTTGATCATGAAAGGTTAAACAAAATGCTTTCATTCTAAAATTGTAGTACTCATAGATCAAAATCAGGCAATAGTTTTTATCGAAAAGGTAAAGGGGTTTGAAGATGGGTATAAAAAGCGTTGTGTCTTTTTGAAAATCAATTTTACTATAAAGACGAAATAAGACTTCTGTTTGCGGCACGCAGTGTGAGTAGCTTCTGTAAATGCATTGTCCCTTCAGTCACGGCACCAATATCGAAAAGGTAAAGGGGTTTGAAGATGGGTATAAAAAGCGTTGTGTCTTCTTGAAAATCAATTTTACTACTCCAGATACATGTTTATATACAATGACGTTGTGACGTAAAGACCTGCGTGCAAATGGCGGCAAACGACGTCACAGAACGTCGCGTTATATTCTCGACAGTTTTGTAGCAGACGACAGTATGTTGCAAAGAATGCGTGAAAAAGTTTATGCTGTTAATATTACAGTTTATGTTTTTTACGGTTTTGACAAAATGCTAAAAGTGTGTGTCTTTTTATTCATTATCAGCTATCAACTTTTGCCGGGTACCCTTGAAAAACCCGAGTAAAGGTTGCAGTAACTTGGCATTTTACCCGAACCTTATTACATTAATTTTGATGTTTCCTCAGGCGAAAAGTCTAAAACTTATACATGTAGTATTAGACATTTCACGAGCCCGACTGAGAATGTCGGCATCTATTGTAGGAATATGACACTGACGGTGTTGTGGATAACATAGATATAGACCCTGGTACGGGAGATCTGTGGATTGGCAGCCATCCTGAACTCTGGAAGGTCTTTGACTTTTACAGTATCTTCTCAACCGATAGGCCATCCCAGGTTAGTTAACAATTTACTTTCTGAAATCTTAGATGGACACATCCAGATTCCAACTGAACCTACTCCAGTTTGACTAGATATATTTATTAAGTGTCAATGTATTGCAATATGACAAACAGTGCATACCCTGGTTATCCCTCTGACTGTGTCTTCACTGTTTTCATGGGAAAGGTGAATTTTCCACTCACTGAGCATATGCATGACTAGTGTCAGAGGGTTTAGAACGTTGACCCTCTACTCCATAGCGGATTTCTAGTATTGAAAATAGGTGACAACTTAAAGCAGGTTGATAGTAAAGCAGAATGCGCCTTAAGGCACACACAGTAGCTGCCAAGCTGGACATTTATGCGTTAAACAGATATATGACTGACGTCTGATCAGGACCCAAACTGTTTTTAAATGTAAGTGTTGTGGGCACTGATAGTTTAAGGGTTAAGAGAGTTTGTAATGTCTAGATAAAATCCGTATCTGAAATGTAAAATATTGATAAACTCCTTTCAGGTGATCCGAATAAAGCTACATGACAACATGGTGTCAGAGGTGGAAGAGATCTACTCTGATGACGGCAGTGAGATATCCGCATGTACTGTTGCAGCCTATGTTAACGGAAAACTTGTCATTGGTAGTTTGTCGGCACAGACCCTGGTGTGTGACGTCAACTATCTCTCACCATGAGGCTTATAATGTCTGTAAATGTACAGTTAAATATCTCCATAACGATCACTAAATTAGGCTAATCGTCAAGTCCTTATGTCAGGTGATTGCTTAAAGAAAGACGAACGTGAAACAGAAAGTTCCCTAAATAGCTTTCTAATTTACGTTTATCTTGCTTTAGGATGTCACATGTATTTTATGCAGTTAATTAGACTTCTATTTAGAGGTCGTAACAGAGAGGTTTTACTGTACTTGCTATGAACACTTTTCGCCCAGTGGATTCTTCCATGTTTTATATTGGGTTAGTCCATTTTTTATCAAAGGGATGTCTGGTCAAAATTTTGATTTTCATATTTTTTATATTGGAATTCCTATCAACAAACAGTGTAGACTCTGATCAGACGCCGCATAGTGCGGCGTCTTATTAGAGTCTACAATGTTTGTCTATGTCCTATATATGGGATCGTGGGCACAAACGGGTTAAATAGACTTAACTTATATCGTAATGAGTGTCAAAAAGTTTGGAGCCTTATCAAACGATGTGTAATGCAGCGTCTGATTAGGATCCAAACAGCTTGCAAATAAACGCGTACTCGGGATAAGGCAGCGAAGATATTAAGCTATTAAACTCCAACATATAAGCAATTACTAACTCAATAGGTCAAGCATGTACATATTTGAGCATACAAAATCTGTTTAACATAATGTATATCGCTTACAACTACAAACCATTTACAGAACTTGTTATGTCTTAAAGCAGGCTGTTAGTAAAGAAAATAAAACTGATACAGGAATTTCTATTTTGCTTTCAGACTGCTTTAACCGCTTTACTATCCTACCCTCTGTACTCTGGTTATTTATAGATAGTCACGTGGCGTCTGATCGGGATACAACTATTTGACACTTAATGGTAAGGCTCTATGTACATATTCAGAAATTTTATCAACCGTTGGAAGATCTGTGACCTTTGGTGGGAATCATCGAAAGTATCCTGTTGGCGCAGTTGACACTCATTTCATTAAGTCCAAAATAGATCTACCTAAAAGGAGAAAGACTCAAAACCTCACTCTTTCGTTTCAATACTTTTCCTAATAAAAGTATGTGTTCGTTTTGCATCTGTATGCACTTGTTACTATTTCTGAATATAAATATGTGTAACCTAGAAAACCTGAAATATAAATTTGAAAAATAAAAGCATACGACAGTTGTTTAAAGCCGATGACGTCAATACAGTTTGAAGACTCTAACTGAAGCTTTCTATTTTATTTCTTACCAAACTTGGACACAATGACGGAAGACTATTGCAAACAATTTGAAGCCTGTGCCCAAGGTTATAAAGCGTTTGAGCGGAGTCTGAGTGTGTTCTCAAGTATTTGATTGATCAGATTTGAGCCTAGGCTTAAATCTGACCAATCAAATGCTTGAGAACTACTCTAGCTTTATAACCTTGGAGCCAGAGCAGTAACAGGGGCGTGCACGCTGTTCTTTCTAAATAAACGCTAACTCTAATATTACGAGGGCATTTAGTTTGAGGCCAGATCCGACGCCGGGTAACCAAGCGTCTGAGCCGGTTCCATATTAAAGGTTACTCGTTTTGTATCCGTTTAAATGGGAAAGAATAACGTCCTCTCAACTGTACTTGGCCTCTGAAATGGAACAAATCTCATAGCAAAAGCAACTCCAATAGCTATTGGCAGCGAAAAACAATAGACCGCATTCACTGCCAATACGCTATCAATTTTAAATTTAAACAGTTGTCGTCTGATTTTGTTTTCAACTTTAAATTTAAGTGGTTTTGATTTAAGAAATAATGAAATGAGTGTCAAACTGTTAAGGATCCAAACTGATTGCAAATAACTATTGTACTCGGGATAACATAGTGAATGGGTTAAGAATAACAACTTCCATGTCTTGTTTTGATCAATTAATTGTTCACCATTGCTTTGATAGGACTGCTTAACCCCTTCACTGCCATGACGTCATCAAATTTAAACAATTGTCGTCTGCTTCTAACTCTAAAAAACATTTGAGGTATTTTGACTTAAGAAATATCGAAATAAGTGTCAAACAGTTTGGATCCTGATCAGACGCCGCGTTACGCGGCGTCTGATCAGGATCCAAACAGTTAGCAAATAACTACTGTACTCGGGGTAAGGCAGTGAAGGGGTTAAAACAATTTTCAAAAAGTTGGATTATATAACTATTTTATAATTGCATGTATTTATGTGTGTGTGATAAATATAAACTCTATGGACGCACATAATCTATATCCGCAATGTGTACGCCATTACTCAAAACAATTCACTGATGAAAGAACGAATGATTTTATTCCAGTATATATCATCATTTAGAAACGTTACAAATAATTGTCTAGACGACACTGGACAGTTATATTGTGAATGAGTCAATAATAGAGAATAAATCCAATACAATTCTAATTAAAGCCAATCACTTACAATGTAAAGAATAGCGGCTGAAATCATAGATACTTATTCCAGCAAACTCGATAATTTAACACGTTTAAATCGAACTTACCCGTATTTCCAAGTCAAAAAGAGAGCAAGTTATAACGAGACTTACAAGTAAGCGACTTCGATTTATCGAATTTCGACTAATTAATACGCATATGGGTAATATGAGCAAACATATTTATACAATTTGGATGTAGATGAGACGCACCAGAATACTGGGTAACAATAACCAATCTGTTTGACACAATGGTAATACAATGTTCCCTTCGTCCAACGGCCCTCCAAACAACGAGTCCATCCTTACAACGACCTTTGCCGCAGTTCCCTAAACATGACAATTCTGCCTAACATTTAGATGTTGCAATACCGTCTGCTTAAAAGTGTCGTCTGTTGTTTTTCTCAAATTAACCTATAAGTGGACATTTTTTCTAGAAGAAATATAATGACGAGTGGCAAAAAGCTAGAATCTATATCAGACGCCGCTTTACGCGGCGTCTGATCTGGATTCAAGCTATTTGCAAATGTAAAACAGGTCTCATTTCCCTTCCCTATATTAACTCCCTCCGAACAACACTCATAATATACGTGTCTCCCATAGGATGTCGTTATAGAGAGGAATCACTGTATTTTCTTACAGACAGGCACGACAGACCTGGTAGCTGTTGTATACGTCACATTTTGCTGACACAGAACACCGCTAGTAGTGCGCAAATGGCAAGGGAACATTTATTAACCCTTATCCTGCGGGGATATCGTATGCTTCAAAGTTGTCGTCTACAAAATTTGTTAGATTTAGATTTATGCATTTTTAAATAAAGAAACCTAAAGACGAGTGCCAAACAGTTTGAATCCAGATCAGACGCCGCGTAACGCGGCGTCTGATCTGGGTACAAACTGTTTGCAAAAATCAGTTAAGTCGCGACCAGCAGGCAAAGGGTTAACACTATTCTCACTGAAGATGCCTGGTATTGTCACATGTTAAATCTAATCACTGCCATGTCGTCATCTCCTTTAAACAATTAGCGTCTGTGTTTATTTTTTCAAATGTAGAATTTAACTATTTTGACTTAAACTATTGAAATGAAGGTCAAACAGTTTGGATCCTGATCAGACGGCGCGTTACACAAACTGTTTGCAAAGAGCCATTGTACACGGGTAAATGCATTGAGGGGTTAATGACACTTTTTAATGACAATTTTATTGATTGTAATTCTGCACCACCAGCATCATTAGAAGCAAACTATCGTTAATCAAAGATGAGTTTTGTTTTTAATTCAATTCTTTCACTCTAAATGACGCCAAAAGCGCGTTTGCAAACAGTTTAAAAATACTTTAGTCATACTGCCTTAAATTTATATTTGAAACGCGATTGCAGACAACAATATTGAAGCAGACGACAATATGACGATAAAGGGGTAAAACTTTCACAATAAATTTGGTCATAAAAGGGTTGAATATAATTGTTTCAAGAAACACATGTAGTTTCAATTACATACACATGTCAACGTACACAAACACTATTTAGGAAACACAGTTAGGGTATTATTTTGAGAACTCAAAGTAGAAAGTGTTTGTATTCTATCATTTAATACTGCAGTCACTTGTATTCTATCATTTAATACTGCAGTCAATTGTGTTGTTTGCAAGATCGTTGCAAAGTAAGATTCAAAGTAGTATGACTTAAAGTATATCTATACGAGTGTCAAACAGTTTGGATCCTGATCAGACGCCGCGTTACGCGGCGTCTGATCAGGATCCAAACTGTTTGAAAACGCGCCTTTTGACGTCATTAAGAGTGAAAGGGTTAAAATACAGCACAGTAATTTTAAGTATATGTTTTTCTAAACTTGTGGCAGAATTAAATTGATCTTGAGATATGGTCTTAGTATCTTAAAAAAATCTCTTAATCTGCGCCTGAGCACAATGTGCGTTTCTTTTTGTACTGAGTGTAGATCAAAGGCAAAGGAGCATGCTCCTACATAGTCTTCTGATTTACTTCTGCAATAAACTAATCTGTTATCGTTTTGAAGAACATAATGCTCCTTCAAAGGTGGACCCTGCAAATTAGCCAGACCGTATTTGCACGAGGATAAGAACAATAAATTTGTTATGTGAGTAAATAGAACATCAATATTAAACGTTGAAAGGACCTCAAACTTAAGGATCGTTTTTTCTATGACTAGCAAGTTATTTTGACATTTGCAATTAGTTTGGATTCTTATCATACATTGAGTAACTTGACGTCTAGTCCATACCTTAACTCTCTTTTCCTGTCCTAACAAAACATTACAGTATAAGCATTCATTACTTCTTCCAAACAATGATATCCCCTTAAATATAATTGTTTGCACCGTTCTACTCAAAGTTCGTTAAGCACCAAGGGAATACGCATTCCTAAGTACCAATGTATTGTCCTATCACTTTTCACCGTATAACTTCCAACATTGTTGTCCACTCCATTGACATTTAGAGAAAGTATTGCAGTGGACTCGTTTGTCAGATTTTGCTAAGTGTTACCTGATTCAATTATGGAATGTGAAATTTCTGAGATTACACAATGTGTGTTTTCTTTAAATTCATTGAATTCTTCATTTTCATGTTCTTAGAGATGTTATTCGTGCTTAAAACAATGCCTTACATTTCATTGTTTAATTGTTTCCATGATTGAATTATAAAGTGTGTTCGTGAACTTAAAACACTTAAAACACAGAGTGATAGGTTTGGTGCATTGGTAAATTTGGTTTCTATGCAGATGTATACCTTTGGTGCTTAGCAAACTTTGAGTAGCAGATATTTATTTATGTTTGAATGAATAAAATATCGATACCATTGACAACCAATTTTGATGTTAATCAGACGCAAAATACAATTACTCACTCATCAATTTAAATAGTTTTATAAAATATAGTACAGTGGAGAATCTGTTATTCTTTTCCAATAAACGCGTTTACGCTAAAACTATTATTTGCAGTGCAAATAGTTTGGAGCCAGATCAGACGCCGGGTAACCCGGTGTCTGATCAGGCTCCAAACTGTTTGCCACCAAGATAAACAAGAATTATCAGAATTGTCCAAAAGTTGTTCTTTTCTACGTTTTAGTGCTTTGCGTTTGCGTACGTTTGCGTTTAAACGGGAAAGAATAACAGATTCTCCACTGTATGTTAATCGTTGGGCTTCAATTTTGTATTGATTTAATCCGTTTCTCTGCTATACTGGAGACGTCGATTAAAGTAGCTAACTTAAGACTAATGCTTAAAAACTCGTTTATTTCCTCGAAATTATAATGCGAATGCAGTGCAGTTAAAAATACAAAATGACGGCCTTTTGTAAATATCGACGTTTCGTTTTCTAGTGATGGGCAAGCAGTTTTCGGTCTGGGCATTCAGTGGAGGAAACGTTATTTTCCCAAATAAACGCATTTACGCGAAAACTATTATTTCCATTGCAAACAGTTTGGATCCAGATCAGACGCCGGGCTACCCGGCGTCTGATCAGGCTCCAAACGTTTTGCCGCCTAGATTAAAACAAAGTAATTAGATATGTCAAAAAGGTAATTTCTTACATTTTAGCGTTTTGCATTTGTGTTTCGTTTTCGTTTAAACGGGACAGATTAAAGTTTTCTCCACTGTACGCAAGGATTGTCGTACTGTACCATCTTATGTCATGCAGGAACTATTACTCTCCTGGAATAAATCCAGCACTTGTTATACTTTTGTCACCTCACTTACAATTTTAACCATTCTTATGCTGAATATTCATATCTAAAACTTCTCCAGTGATGATTATCTATCGTTTGACTATTTCATTGGTTAATATAATATGGAAAATTGTCATTCAGAAGCTGTCTGATCAGGGTCTACACTGATTGTAAAAAGCATTAATATACGCTTATAGCAAGAGAGGGGTAAATAGTTTTGAACCCAAGAGCCCTGTGATCTGGGTCGTCACCGTGTGCTAATTAAGGCAAGTATTTATTAAACTACCCATAATTCATGGTGGACTGATCCACAAGGGAACCTGATAACCTACACGGGTTACATAGCGTTGACCGAGTTAACAAGTTGTGTGAATTGCTTTCTGTACAGTCAAACATTTTGCAAGTAAACGCTCAGTAAAACATTCAGTATCATTAACCTTCCACTGCCAATACATTCGTGAGTTGTTTACCCCTTACCCCTTCATCGCCATGTTGTTGCCTGCTTCAATATTGTTGTCTGCGATTTCATTTCAAAGTTATATATAAGGCAATATGACGGAAAAAATTCAAGGCGAGTGCCAAACCGATCTGATCAGGATCCAAACTGTTTGCTAAGGCGCTTTTAAGCGTCACTGAGAGTGAAAAGGTTAAATTCAGGTCTTACAACTACCAGTTTCATTTATGTGTTGAAAACTGAACAAATGAACCTAATGTGCATCTAGAGTACTAATTTTATAACCGGGAAAAGGCTTTATTAACTTAACGTTAACGCCTAAAGTCTTTCAATAAGGTTAAAGAAAAAAATCTGATGAGCAAAACTACATTAGCAGTGTTACATTGTACTGCATTATACAGTCTAGGGATTTCAGTGTATGATTTAAAACTGCTAGTCAGTTGAAATTGCATTGGTTATTTTAGGTATGTTATCTTTTTTGTCTGTACTGGTTTCCTAATGAAATTTGAACGTTCTGTACGAATCTGTATATTAACTCCATGAACATTTTCTAACTCTTTGCATGCTCGGTAATTTTTGTCGTCTTCAGCATTTGTCGTCTGCTATTGTTCTAAAATAAGAATTTTCAAATGTTTTTTCGAAAAAAGGGTCAGAGTGCCAAACAGTTTGGATCCTGATGAGACGCCGCGTTTAATCGTTATCTGCCGTTAGTGTGCAAAAAGTTAAGTAAAAACAGACGAAAAATATAAATAGAGGATACTATGGAAGCAACTGTGTAAGCCGAATTTTCCGTCATAAAACAGTAAAACCTCTCTATACAACCATTATTTTTTTTCAATTATTGGGTGTTTAAGGCAGGTGACTGCTTAAAGCAACTTGACAGTAAAACAGAAAGCTCCTTCAGTAGTTTTCTGTTTCACTGTCAGCATGCTTTAAGCTGTCGCCTGTCTTTTATACAATCAGTTAGCCTCCGTTTTAGTGGTCGTAATAGACTTTTACTGTAGTAGTTAAATCTCAGAGATACACTAAGTTTTGAATGTTTTGAAACCGATGACATTATGCATAATGCCATTGAATGTGTTTTGCTTAGGTTTTACATCTTCTGATACTTGCGGCCTTACTAGAATTTGCAGCCAGTTTAGCTTCCGATCAGACGCCATAAAGCGCGGCGTCTGATCAGGATCCGTACTGTTTAATCTTTGTTTAATGGTCTAGTAGGCTAAAATTGAGTTTGAAACCTTCGGACAAGTGTGAAACAGAGCAGACATAGAGTTAAATAATTAAGGCGTTATCTGCTTTACTTTAAGCCTGTTTTAAGCTACCATCTGCTATGATAAAAAATCGAAGATTTTGGAAAACATCTGGAGAAATGGAAGTCTTGAGTTAACTAATTGCATTTTGTCAAATGCACATTGCAGCACAAACCCGACCAGAAGACAGCAATAGATAACCTCTGATGAAAGTCTTCATTGTTTGTCACCTTTTGCAATATACAGTTTAAACTCGATTCCACGAAATCGTTTTAATTCGAAAATACCCATATTTCAAAGTTAAAACGTGGCTTAGCCACGTTTTAACTTTGAAATATGGGTATGACCGAATCAAAGTATCAAAACTTAACTTACAACATACTGGAAAGATTGATTTAAGCGAGTTCTAAGTATCGAGTTTGGACTGTATTATATAAAAAGAACCCAAGCTATGGAAACATAGATTAGAATTAGTTCCTTGTGTCAATGAGACATGTCTGTCAAATGATCGTTCAATGGATAGAATCATAGAAATATTCAACAGGGAATTGGTGAATGTTTGACCCTTTTGCTGCCATTGTGACGTAATAAAACGTCTAGCACAGTCTCTGGCGTGATATCATCTGCTTCACTTTTTCGTCTGCTTCTATTTACAGTATTTGAAAATGAATGCGTCGTTTAACTCAAGAAATATTTATAAGTTTGTCAAATAGTTTGGATCCTGATCAGACTCCGTGTTACACGGCGTCTGAACTGGATCTAAATTGTTTGCATAATAATTATTATGTAAGAGATATTCAGCTTGGCAGCGAAATGGTAAATAAATAGCAAAAGCAAATGTTAACCTTGTCTTATAAATTGATTTACTTTAATGGCATTATAGGACATTGTAATCAGTTTACCTCTTTCGCTGCCAAATGAATCGTGAGAATTTTACGTCTTCGCCGTTTCATTGTCGTCTGCTTCAAAATGGTGGTCTTCAATATCGTTTCATTAATAAATTAGAAGCAGTTTTACTGAAGAAATTCAAAATGAATGTCAAACAGTTTAGTTCCTGATCAGACGCCGCGTTATGCGGCGTCTGATCAGGATCCAAATTGTTTGCAAGCGCGCGTTTTTGCGTCATTGAGATAGAAAGGGTTAAGTCAATGTTTCTATCGGTTAGGTAACTCTTTCACTGTCAAATTACTGTTATACGGTCTATCGATTTAACCTCGGCTAGACTGTAAAAAATGAACTTCTAATTTATTGCGATTTGACCCAGTCTTAACATTATGGTCATCTCGAGAAATCCAAATAACATAGTTCGTCTACTAAAAGAACTTGTAACAAATCGAAAGTAAAAATGCTACCATGAATATATACATTTGATTAGTAGTCCATTAATTTTTATCTAAGGGGTGCCTGGCTCCGAGTTTATAAAGCTTTTGACTCGAGTCTAAACCCGTATCCAAGCATTTGATTGGTCAGATTTGAGCATAGGCTCAAATCTGACCAATGAAATGCTTGGGGACATACTCAGACTCAACTAAAACGCTTTATAACCTCGGAGCCAGGTCTTAATTTTCTTTTCGTTTTGTTTAATAGTGGTATTCCTATGAACAAACAGTATATACTCTGATTAGACGCCGCATCATGCGGCGTCTGAATAGAGTCTACAGTGTCTGCCTATGCCATATATATATAGGACGTGGGAACAAATAGGTTAATAGAGTTCCAGTTATCGACTCTCAACTGTATTTATAGAATTATATATGCATTGTACGTCATCTTGTTAACTCGGTCTGTTGTCTAGACGTATTATTGCATGATATGTCACAGTTCATACTGTATCGCAAAACGATGCGTTATATCGTTTTATTCTTTGTCAAAGAACTGAACGTCGGTATTATTAAAGCTAAATATAATTCGCGGAAACCTTAGACTTGTTAGATGATATATTTGTTATTTCCTTGTTTTGTTGTATATGTCTAATTGGAAATACAGTGCTCCCTGTCTACAACAAATGGGATACACAGATTATGAATATTGTTTAGAGAGAGTCGTTATTTGGAGGGAGAATTAACACTTTGCTTACATTTGCAAAAATCTGATCTGGATTCAAGATGTTTGTCACTCGGCATTATATTTATTCTATCAAAATATCCACTTATATGTTATTTTGAGAAATCAGAAAAAGACACTCTTAAGCAGACGGTATTGCAGCCGTGAAACGGTTGGTCATAAATGTTTTGTTTGGGGAACAGCGGCAAGGGTGGTTGTAAGGAGGGAGTCGTTGTTTGGAGGGCATTTGTAGGGAAGCAGAGCTATACCAAATTCGACTATAACTATTCTAACATCATATATAGTAAAATCTTTCTATTACCACTAAATTAGATAAGTTATTTTGCATTCTATAGAGGTGGCTGCTTTGAGCACGGTAAAGGTAAATTTGAAATCTCCTAAAGGTGCCTCCTGTCTTTCATATAACCACTAGCAATCTATATAGTGGTCTTAAAAGGACATTTCACTGTAACATATTTATACAAGTATAGGTTACTTTAACCCATTA
Source organism: Gari tellinella (assembly GCA_922989275.2). NCBI lineage: Eukaryota > Metazoa > Mollusca > Bivalvia > Cardiida > Psammobiidae > Gari > Gari tellinella. The sequence continues at coordinate 86,925,641 of OV277860.1, forward strand.
CACCATGAATACGCCTTTTAATACGCCCGTGAAAATGGGTCGTATAATGTTATACCCATGTGCTGTCCGTCCGTCCGTCTGTCCGTCAACCTTTTCCTTGTTAGCACTCTCTAGCCTTCATTTATTGACCAATTTTGATTTAACTCACCACAAACGTTCCTTACCACAAAAGCTCGAACTAATTCACGTTTCAGACGATTGTGAATATGCACCCTTTATAGTCAAATATGGGCTATGTTTTACCCCCCCCCCCCCAAAACAAAAATCCAACAAAAAAAACAACCAGAACTTCTTTTCTATGTTCTATTTCTTCCAAACTTGATATAGTGTTGTAATGAGTGAAACTATTTTACATGTATTCCGGGTTTTTAGTGTGTTTCAGTATTTTCAGAGTTATCCCCCTTCACACATTTTATTTTACATAAGAGAGAGAGAGACAGAGAGAGACAGAGAGACAGAGAGAGAGACAGACAGACAGAGACAGAGACAGACAGACAGACAGACAGACAGACAGACATACTGACAGAGAGACTGTCAAATGTCTAACTGTCGTCTTAATAGTTCAACGTAACGTATGCTAGTTTCAAATATTATTTCATAAAGAGATATATTACTGTCTTCTGTGTCACAAATGCTATCAATTTTCGCGTTTGTTACACTTTCAGGAATACGAAATGCCAGTTTAGTGATGTTTATGGCTTGAGAATCGTTTAATCATGCCCTCTATTCTCACAGACCGGAAATTAAAGACATAAAGCTTGCAACATTGATACACCTAAAGCGAATAAACCCAATCAAACCAAAACAGCGTTACATTGAGCGTCTCAAGTTCTTTACAAAACATTATATGATGATTAAAAAACATTAACTGAACCAAATGTTTGAACTATTTTTACGTCAAAATAACACAATATGATTTTCAAGTGTTTATTTAAAAACTCGGGTTTTTATATCTCCTAAGTTGTCTGGTTGTTAAGTTTAGGGCCATAACGTCACCCTAATATTACATGTATATAAATTCATCTTTTCGAACTAAGAATGCAATTCTTGAAAACATTTACTCTATAGCCTGAATTTTCGTTTTGAAGACAAGTGATTACTTAAAGCAGGTTGAAAGTAAAGCAGAATGCGCATTAAGGCGCTTTATGCATAACTTTCAGTCTGCTTTAAGCTACACTCTCCAAGGATATACATGTAGGAAATATTTCTTACCTTGCACATTCATAACTGTATGAAACTATTTCCTTCATTGGAGAAATGAACTACATGTGAAAATAGCGTATTACCTATGGAGTAAATGTTTCACTTTTTTCTACGTCTTTTTCGCAGACTACATGTTTGACAATTATAGTTTCAATGGGTTTAGAATCAAGCCAGCTACCGAATCCCTCGATGCCTGATATAATTGTTTGGAATTGCTCATTAACTTACTGGCCTCTGCCATTTCAAACAGAAATGTCAACTGTCTACATAAAGTCGTAGCAGGTGCTTTAACCTCTTCACTGCCTTACCCGAGTATGATGGTTATTTGCTGACAGTTTTGAATGCGTAACGCGGCGTCTGATCAGAATCCAAACTGTTTGGCACTCATTTCAATATTTCTTAAATCAACAAACCTTAAAATTATATTCGAAAAATCAAAGCAGAGGATAATTTTATAAACTTGATGACGTCACGGCAAGGAAGGGGTTAAGAAAACCCGTCAAAATGTTAAAAGTGCGGTCATTATGATACACGTTTACTTCACTGACCTTGCATGTTTCGATATTTTACCCATTCACTCTCAATGACGCCTTAAAGCGCGTTTGCAAACAGTTTCTTTAGTCATACTGCCTTTTTCTTTAACTTTGAAACGACATTGCAGACAACAAAATTGAAGCAGACGACAATGAAACGGTTATGGGGTAAAATTCTCCCGAAAAATTTGGTAGTGAAAGGGTTAAACGACAACTAAAGATGCACACTCATTTTGCTTTCAAAACAACATAATTATTTGATGCTTTAGTTTGAATATTTTTTGTCACATGTGAGGCGTCTTTTTAATGAAAAACAAATTCAATTTTGTTAACATGAGAGCTATTAAGGACAAGGTTTGAAGTTCGATTATCAGTTTGTTATCAGCAACAGTTGTCAAATACGCGTTACATCTCGAGTTGCACATCCTGTGACAATGCTGTCCATTGCAAATTGCAATTATTAAGACAGTTGGAATCATTTTACAGTGTTACATCTCTACAATGGCCCTCCCAACTTCAACTCCCCCATTACAACGACCCTTGCCGCTGTTCCCTTACCCGGACAATTATGTCTAACCTATTTACGGCTGCAATGTCGGCCGCGTTAAATTGTTGTCTGCTGATTTTCTCAAAAATTACATAATGGACATTTTGACTGAAAGAACCTTTAATGGCGAGTGACAAACAGCTTGAATCCAGATCAGACGCCGCTTTACACGGCGTCTGATCTGTATTCAAGCTGTTTGCAAATGTAAACCAATGTCCCTCCCTACAACGACTCCCTCCAAACAACGCACGCAATTCTCGTCTCTCATTGGATGTCGTTGTAGAGCGGAAACGTTGTATATTCGAATGAGTTTCTGACGTATTTGGCACTGCATCCGAAACAAACTGCAATCAAAACTCGATGACTCGAATCTGCTTTTCCCTATCGCTCTCAATGACGTTTTAAAGCGCGTTTGCAAACAGTTTTGAACCTGATCAGATGCCGCGTGACGCGGCGTCTGATCAGGACCCAAACTGTTTGACACTCGTTTTGAAATTTGTTTAGTCATTCTGCCCTATTTTAAAACTTGAATCGAAATTGCAGTTAATAAAATGGAAGCAGACGACAATTAGACAGTCAAGGGGTAAACATCTCCTGAATAAGTTGGTAGTAAAAGGGTTAAGTCTTAACCGTATTTTATCAGTTTATATTGGTTACTTTTAACTCTTTATAATCGAACATAGTCGTTTTTTAAAAGTTAAACGTTGCTTAGTGGGAATATTTGATCAATCCATTCACTGCCGAAGTCGCATAAAGTCGACTTTGCAAATTGATTGGGTCCAGACCAAACGCCGCGTACGGCCGTGCCTGATCATGATCCAAACTGTTTGACACTCGGATTGATGTCTCATAAATTTAATTATTAGGCGTTCTTGCAGGCGACAATAAAACACTCACGATTAAGTTTGCGCCGAATGGGCTTAAATTGAGTTTGGAATAAATGGAACAAACGGTAATGTTATTTCACGTATAATTTGCGGAAAGCAGAAATAATGATGGTTACATTAAATGTTTGATGCATGTCTTCAACTTGCAGAGAAATAAGACAAATAAATCCAAAAACTACTCTGGTAACAAAATCAACCAAACGATAAGAATATTAATCAACTAATTTCAAAGTTATAATTCTGTTCAAAATTGGCAAAAAACTACTCCTCAAGTAAGTGATAAACATGAGCACTGTGCAATTAGCACACGCGGGTTGCTATTAAAGTCTGCGATGTAATTGGACATAATTTCCTGGAACCACTCAATAACCACATGGTGCGTAGGACAGGAGCCGTGTTGGACAACTTCAATAAATTAGAAAATGAGTTCTACTTGTAGAAAAGTCTCGTATTTATCACAAATAAAAACAGGTTTGTTTTCGGCTCTTTGTGGCAGTCGAGTGCTTGTATCATTCACTACTAAATGGTCAATTCATTTTTTCCAATAACGTTATGTCCATATTTACTTTTAAGGAATGGTACTGGTATTTTATAAAAAGTAAAACCTCTCTATTACGACCAGTTAAACGAAAGCCAATTAGTTGTAAAAAAGACAGGTAACAACTTAACGCAAGGTGGCAGAAAAACAGAAAGTTCCTATAGGAATGTGTTAGAATGTGTTCGAATGTTTTGTTGGTTAAACCTTCGTGCTTAATGATTTACAATGGGTACGTTAGGAAATATATTGTCTACATAGGTGTGTCTGTGTCCAATGGTTCTGGTTTCTGTATTGTCATTATAACCAACTCCAGGCAAAACCATAAACCCTGTTGTAAAGGCATCACACCTTAAAAACGTAAGTTTATCGTTGACGTTAAACCTCTCGCAACAAACTGTATGACGGTTATACCGGTAACTTGAACCTAAATAGAAACATGGCTTCATCGGACGTCACGACGTTAAGCTATATTATATATTTAACGGTTCATAGTTTATTCGTCAACTTAGAAAGCATCTAGTACAATGTTCGATATTTGGCGTTTTTAATCTTGTTAAAGGGGGCTGAGGTAGATTTATATTTGATCGTAATCCATTCGGATGACAAATATTATCAATTGTATTCAAATAAGCTCTAAACCAAAGGCATTGAACTATTTGCATTTGCTTAATTAGTATGTTTATTCGTCAAAAGCTCAACTACTATACCTTCTATTTATCGCTTATTTGTGTACGTACCATTCTTGTACATGTTCTTTCAACAGCATGGCAGTATGGAGTAACGGTGTATATACATTTGCCAAGAGGCGTGTTAACACTACCGCGTGCGTGCTCGAGGAAATCAAACAATTTATTGTGTAAATGTTTAACATTTTTCGCACTTGACAGAATGTCGGCTCGGCTATCGTACAGACACACAGTGGATATGATCTTTGCTGTTCCTCAGATTCAGGGAAAGATGTCTCAGCGACGCCATTATATCTGCTGCCATAGACATACACAATACACAATATTGGTATTTGGCTCATCTTGTCAAGCTCAGCTGTCCTGCAAGCTTTACCTGGATCCAAGGTTATAAAGCTTTTGAGTTGAGTCTGAAGTCATTCTCAAGCATGTGATTGGTCAGATTTGAGGCTAGGCTCAAATCTGACCAATCAAATGCTTGAGACAGACTCATACTACATTGGACAAAACAATGTTACATCACGCAGTCACTCCACGATTGTTCGACAGCTAGAGAGGCTGAACATACCTGGTCATAGCTGCGTCCTGGCAATCATTCACTTCAGCCTTTAGTTCACAGTAACGCTCTACAGAGATATGGTCAGCACGAGCAAAATTGTTTACAGAACGAACCGGCACTTCTACGACAACAACTGTTCAAACTAGCACACAACTGCAAGACGCTCTGTATTGCAACCTTCTGTGTACTGGGTCCAAGGGTATAAAGCGTTTGAACTGAGTCTGAAGTCATTCTCAAGCATTTGATTGGTCAGATTTGAGCCTAGGCTCAATCTGATCAATCAAATGCTCGAGAACACACCCATACCTAGCTAAAATGCTTTATAACATTGGAGCCAGGTGAGTGGTAACAATAGCTGCAGGCTTTGAAGAAGACCTACAATATCTGTCAACTAGCTTCTGTGGAGATTCAAACTACCCGTATGTTACCCGTGCGTTCTGCTATTCATAAAGAGCGGGACTCCCGTTGTTATCATTGATACTTTAACCATCATAGTCGCTCAATGTCTCCCTCGTCTGTGGAGTCAAGTAAGGAGGGAGCGGAGAATCAACCAGGCAAAACAATTCTCTGTCTACAGATTCTTCTGTTCACCATCCAGGAAGTGTAAACAACTCTAACATATAATGTGTAAACGTTCTCCTAATAAGCACATTTGTACTAAAACATTTATCTTTGAAACCATGTTTTAACCGAGTCATTCGTCATCCGAACAAGCTCGAAACAATTTGCCAATTAGATTTAAAAACAATAATGATGTTGCAACGCGGTTTTTGTTTGATTAAGGGATTGGAAGCAATAATGTCTGTTTCTCTATAGCATTATAGAAGTGACGTGAAATCACTGCTATATGGGATTCCCCAAACCTCACTACGAAAACTACAGCGTGTACAAAATACAGCAGCCCGCATCATTACCAGGACTCCTCGGTACAATCACATCACTCCAATCTTGAAGGAGCTTCACTGGCTTCCAGTTCAACACAGAGTTGAATTCAAAATTCTGACACTCACATACAAAGCCATGTGCAATGATTCTCCAAGGTACATTGTTAGTATGCTGGACGTGTATAGACCTCGAAGAGAGTTGCGGTCTACGAGTAAATCAGTATCGCTGGTTGTGCCGAGAAGTCGTTTGGTGAAGTTTGGAGATCGAAGTTTCATGCATGCAGCTCCAAAGCTCTGGAACACTCTACCATCAGACATCAGAGATGCTAGCTCAATTGCAGCCTTCAAAAAACGTTTGAAAACACACTTCTTTAATATCTGTTATTAGAAGAAAGTAGGTAATCAATGACTGCTACCTCTGGGCTGTGTTCTTGCTGTGGATGCTGTGGGTCTGAATGGCAGTTCTGGAGTTGTACCGTTGACCTTGTGCCTGTCTGGTAGATCTTGCTGGTAGGGATTGCCCAATCGCTTTGAAACCATTTGGCTAGGGGTCTATGGTGTAATTCTTGGACAGCTTTATGTTTATGAACTAAGGGTGTACCACGATCATGGATTATACAATACTCAAGCAAACAACAAGGAGAGTATTGTTTTAAACATTCGTGTTACGACTTGTGAACTGCTCTCCGGCTCTACACTGAAACAAACAAACAAACAAATTCAACCAAACAACATGGAGAGTATTGTTTTAAACATTCGTTTTACGATTTGTGAACTACTCTCCGGCTCTACACTGAAACAAACAAACAAACAAACAAATTCAACCAAACAACATGGAGAGTATTGTTTTAAACATTCGTTTTACGATTTGTGAACTACTCTCCGGCTCTACCCTGAAACAAACAAACAAACAAAAAACCACTCTGTTTTTAATTATGCCATTAATCTTTTAATTATTTGACTCATTTTAAAAATGATTTTACAAACTTACTATAACAATTTTATAATCTTGGTAATAATATTGAAAGAATTTCCATGTTTCCATGCTACTCAATATTGTATCATTTTTATTGTGAATGTATTTATTTGTCTTTCTTGCTTTGTAGGTACATTTATATAATTTCATGTGAAGCGCTTTTGAACGCACAACTCCTGTGTGAAAAGAGCGCTATATAAATCGGGTATAATAATAATAATATATTTTTTGAAGCATGCGAAATGCAATGCATGCTTTACACTTTTACTTTAATGCATTGCCCGTGTTTGCCCCTCTGGATGCCTTGTAATTGTCGTCTACATTGTTGGTCGTCAGCATCATTTCTCAGTGTCAGTTTGTTCGTATTTTCTTTCAGAAAAGATTAAAAAAATGTCAAACTCCTAGATACAGATGAGTGGCCGAGTTTCTCGGTATATCATCTCAATCGAATATGTTTGCAATCGTTATTAGAAATTTGCAAGTAGCATTTGGAAAATAAAGGCAAACAATTAATTTTAAGTATCGACAAAGCTTGAACTTTGAAAGTAAATACTTTCTAGAAGTGATATTGCTTTGCTGTGGGCTGAGCATACTCCTTTATTACTGTATTTTCCCTGTCAGCATATCAAATGAATCGTGCGTTGTGGTACATTTTACGAGATATTTGTTTCCACCTTCTGCATGTTCCCAACGAATTTATCATAAATGTTGCAAACAGAAAAGATCGAGACGACTCGCCATGTAATTGGCCGTCTCGTAGGAATCCAACTGTTTCACAATATGGTTAAATGTTCTTAATACATAACTATATGAAAATCATGTTTGATAGGTGATATTAATGACAAGTGTTGTAGACATGGCGTGCCAAAGGTTACATTGAATGCTAATACAGAGAGGACAAAGGTGCTTCAATTCCAGTATGTTGTTTTGGGGTATTTGAGATGTGTGTATAGTAATAAAAGGTTTTATTCTATTTCAGTGAACGAAATTATGCTAAAAGCTTATGCCCATTGCAATTAGCTAAGGCTCAGATCATACGCCATATGACATGAGTCTGATCAGGCACAGTATCATTGTTTGCCATCTAGATTGAAATGCATCGTCTAGAGTTTTGGAACACTGTCAAAGTCTGCTTAGTATTCCATTATATAAGTGTGTAGTTTCGTATGAATGGGAATTAATAACATCCTGGGTCCATGCTTATAAAGCGTTTGAGCTGAGGCTGAAATCGATCTCAAGCATTTGATTGGTCAGATTTGAGCCTAGGCTCAAATCTGACCAATCAAATGCTTGAGAACGCACTCAGACTCAGCTCAATCGCTTTATAAGCATGTACACTGTCCGTCGTATTACATATTGAAACTCAGCAAATGACATTTGGAAACGCTTTTAAAATGTACTATGTCGACATCTGCGTAGAGTTTGAAGACTTAAAATATAATGCTTCAATATAAGTAGAAACTACTTAATTAATTCTGGTTCACTCGACACAGCAAGTAGAGAATTGCTATGTATTTATGGATCAAGGCCGAGTGTTTATGTTTCTATTATTTATTTGCATCTTTATTTGCACTAATGTTACTAAGCATTCGATCATGATCAAAACTTAATACAAGTAATATGTACTATACAGAGTCGCGATTGGAACGAATAGGTTAATAGAGTTCCAGTTATCGACTCTCCATTGTATTTATAGAATTATATATGAATTGTACGTCATCTTGTTAACTCGATCTGTTGTCTAGACGTATTATTGCATGATATGTCACAGTTCATTCTGTATCGCAAAGCGATGCGTTATATCATTTTATTCTTTGTCAAAGAACTGAACGTCGGTATTATTAAAGCTAAATATAATTCACTGAAACCTAAGACTTGTTTGATGATATATATTTGTATTTTCCTTGTTTTGTTGTATATGTCTAATTGGAAAAACAGTGCTCCCTTTCTACAACATATGGGATACACATATTATGTGTGTTGTTTGCAGGGAGTCCTTATTGGGAGGAAGAATTAAGACTTTGCTTACATTTGCAAACAGCTTGAATCTAGCTCAGACGCCGCGTAACGCAGCGTCTGACCTGGATTCAAGATGCTTGTCACTCGTCATGATATTTATTCTATCGAAATGTCCACTTATATGTTATTTTGAAAAAATTATAAAGCGACACTCTTAAGCAGACGATATTGCAGCCGTGAAACGGTTGGTCATAAATGTTTTGTTTGGGGAACAGCGGTAAGGGCGGTTGTAAGGAGGGAGTCGTTGTTTGGAGGGCATTTGTAGGGAGGGAGAGCTGTACCAGATTCGACTATAATTTTTTAACATCATATATAGTAAAACCTTTCTATTACTACTAAATGAAATAAGTTATATCGCGTTCAATAGAAGTGGCTGCTTAAAGCACGGTAAAGGTAAATTTGAAATCTCCTAAAGGTGCCTCCTGTCTTTCATATAAACAATCAGCAATCTATATAGTATAATGGTATACCCTGCGCTGTCCGTCCGTACGTGCGTCCGTCTGTGCAGCTAACTTGGAGTAAGGGACAATTTAGGTTGATTGTGAACACATATAGGGCTAAAGGCAGTTAAAGAGCCGCGACCCCTTAACTGGTTCTAAAAACAGCAGAAATGGTATCAGAGGGCCTCAAGGGAAGTAAAAATAAGTTGTCCATAATCTGTCCATATGTAGGGGGTGACTTTAAGGGACCATTTTTGTTGATCAGATAATAGCAATGGGCTACTTATGGCCCTTTAACTTGGACAAATGCCCCTTTAAATTTGGCCCTTTAGCTGATGGCCCTTATGTCTAAGTTAGTAGACCGTCCGTACGTTAACCTTTTCCTTGTTAGCGCTCTCTAGCCTTTTCTATTGACCAATTTTAATTGTACTCACCACAGATGTTCCTTACCACAAAGGCTAGAACTAATTCACGTTTCAGACGTTTGTGAATATTTTCGACAGAGTTATGCACCCTTTGTAGTCAAATATGGGCATTTTTTAAAAAAACAACACCAAAACAGAACTTTTTTTTCTATGTCCTATTTCTTCCAAATTTGATATAGTGCTTTAAGGAATGAAACTACTTTACATATATTCTGGGTTTTTAGTGTGTTTCAGTATTTTCAGAGTTATCCCCCTTAACACATTTTATTTGTAAAATAATTTAGTTCCTAACGGCTTATTGTAATCAACTTTCATAATAAGCTTTTTCAGCATATATCGAAAATATTATCAAATTTTGGTATTGCTAGGATGATTTTATATTGAGTTATGCCCCTTTAATACTTTTGTTTAAAAAAAAAAGAAATATCATTTTGAGTTTTTTTTACCCATTGTAGCCAAATAACACATGAAGCTAACCTTTATTTCAGAGAAGATGCCTAGTGAATTTGGTAAGGGTTCAATGAATTTACCCGGAGTAATGCCCCTTCATACACTAAGTATTATGCCCTCTTTTGTAGTTAAATATAGGCATTTTTGAAAAAATCAATCAGAACATTTTTGTTCTATGTTCAATTCCATCGAAATTAGATATAGTGATACAAGGAGTGAAACGTTTGATTGCTGATTTTGCAAAATCTTGCCAAGTCTCTCTTGGCACGATGAGAGTTCAATTGGTACAGTTCTACTAGTGCACAAACACAAAATTTGGGAGCAGACGATACTGAATTATAAAAAAGGGTTAAGCAGCGAATGCATCAAGACGGATTCAACGACAGAATGTAAAAGCGGTGAGAGAAAGGGAGACAAAGATAAAAATCGATGCAGAGAGTGAATGGGTGAGAAGCAGATACAGACATACACATACTCACATAGAGAAATAGAGAGAGAGACTGACAGAGAGACAGTCAAATGTCTAACTGTAAACTTTAACGTTCAACCGAACGTATGTTAGTTTCAAATATTATTTCATAAAGAGAACTATCACTGTCTTCTGTGTCACAAATGCTATCGTCTTTCACTTTCAGGAATACGAAATGCCAGTTTAGTGATGTTTATGGCTTGAGAATCGTTTAATCGTGCCCTCTATTCTCACAGACCGGAAATTAAAGACATAAAACTTGCAACATTGATACACCTAGAGCGAATAAACCCAATCAAACCACAACAGCGTTACCCTGAGCGTCACAAGTACTTTACAAAACATTATATGATGATTAAAAACATTCCTTTAACCAAATGTTTGAACTTTTTTACGACAAAATAACACAATATGATTTTCAAGTGTTTATTTATAAACTCGGATTTTTTATATCTCCTAAGTTGTCTGGTTGTTAAGGTTAGGGCCATAAAGTAATCCTAATATTACATGTATATAAATCTATCTTTTCGAACTAAAAATACAATTCTTGAAAACCTTTACTCTATAGCCTGAATTTTCGTTTTGAAGACAAGTGATTACGTAAAGCAGGTTGAAAGTAAAGCGGAATGCGCATTAAGGCGCATTATGCACAATTTTCAGTCTGCTTTAAGCTTCAATCTCCAAGGATATACATGTAGAAATATTTCTAACCTTGCACATTCATAACTGTATGAACCTATTTCCTTTATTGGAGAAATGAACTAAATGTGAAAATAGCGTATTACCTATGGAGTAAATGTTTCACTTTTGTCTACTGCTTTTTCGAAGACTACATGTTAGTATCAATGGGTTTAGAACCATGCCAGATGCCGAATCCCTCGACACCTGATATGATTGTTTGCAATCGCTCGTTAAACGCGTTAATGCTAAATCTATTATATCCAGTACAAACAGTTTTGAGCCAGATCAGACGCCGGGTAACCCGTCGTCTGATCATGCTCCAAACTATTTGCCACTCATATTAAAATGAATAGTCAGACTCATCAAAAGGTTGTCATTTTTCTCCATTTTATTGCAATGCGTTTGTGTTTCGTTTGCGTTTAAACGGGACAGAATAACGTTTTCTCTACTGTAACTCACTGGCCTCTGCCATTTTAAACAGAAAATTCCACTGTCTAGAAAAAGTCGTAGCAGGTGCTAAACTGATCAGATTAATAACAAATCGTCCAAATGTTAAAAAAGTACGGTCATTATAATACACGTTTACTACACTCACCTTACATGTTTTGTAATTTAACCCGTTCACTCTCAAAGACGCTTTAAAGCGAGTTTTCAAACAGTTTTTGGTCCAGATCAGACGCTGCGTTACGCATTTGATCAGGACCAAAACTGTCTTTAAACGCGCTTTGAAATTTCTTCAGTCATACTGCCTTATTTGTTAAATTGAAACGACATTGTAGACAGCAAAATTGCAGCAGACGACAATGAAACGGTGAAGGGGCAAACTCTCCCGAATAATTTGGTAGTGAAAGAGCTATATGACAACTAAAGATGCACACATTTTTTGCTTTCAAAACAACATAATTATTTGATGCTTTAGTTTGAATATTTTTTGTCACATGTGAGGCGTCTTTTTGATGAAAAACAAATTCAATTTTGTTAACATGAAAGCTATTAAGGACAAGGTTTGAAGTTCGATTATCAGTTGGTTATCAGCATCAGTTGTCAAATACGCGTTTCATCTCGAGTTGCACATCCTGTGACAATGCTGTCTATTGCAAATTGCAATTATTGATGACAGTTGGAAACGTTTTACAGTGTTCCCTCTTTACAACGGTCCTCCCAACTTCAACTTCCTCCTTACAACGACCCTTGCCATTGTTCCCTTACCCGGACAATTATGTCTAACCTATTCCCGGCTGCAATGTCGTCCGCTTAAAATTGTTGTCTGCTGATTTTCTCAAAATTACATAATGGACATTTTGACTGAAAGAACCTTTAAGGGCGAGTGACAAACAGCTTGAATCCAGATCAGATGCCGCGTAAAGCTGTTTGCAAATGTAAACAAATTTCGCTTCCTACAACGACTCCCCCCGAACAACGCACATAATTCTTGTCTCTCATTGAGTATCGTTGTAGAGAGGGAACGCTGTATATTCGAATGAGTTTCTGACGTACTTGGCAAAGCGCGTTTGCAAACAGTTTGGAACCTGATCAGGACCCAAACTGTTTGACACTCGTTTTGAAATTTCTTTAGTCCTACTGCCCTATTTTTATCTTAATTTTTAAATTGCAGACAACAAAATTGAAGCAGACGGCAATGAAACAGTTAAGGGGTAAACATCTCCCGAATAATTTGGTAGTAAAAGGGTTAAGTCTTAACCGTATTTTATCAGTTTATATTGGTTACTTTTAACTCTTTATAATCGTTTTTTAAAAGTTAAACGTTGATTAGTGGGAATATTTGATCAATCCATTCACTGCCGAAGTCGCATAAAGTCGACTTTGCAAATTGATTGGGTCCAGACCAGACGTCGCGTACGGCCGTGCCTGATCATGATCCAAACTGTTCGACACTCGGATCGATGTCTCATTAATTTAATTATTAGGCGTCTTTGCAGGCGACAATAAAACACTCACGATTAATGTTGCGCTGAAAGGGCTTAAATTGAGTTTGGAATAAATGGAGCAAACGGTAATGTTATTTCACGTATAATCTGCGGAAAGCAGAAATAATGATGGTTACATTAAATGTTTGATGCATGTCTTCAACTTGCAGAGAAATAAGACAAATAAATCCAAAAACTACTCTGGTAACAAAATCAACCATACGATAAGAATATTAATCAGCTAATTTCAAAGTTATAATTTTGTTCAAAATTGGCAAAAAACTACTCCTCAAGTAAGTGATAAACATAAGCACTGTGCAATTAGCACACGCGGGTTGCTATTAAAGTCTGCGATGTAATTGGACATAATTTCCTGGAACCACTCAATAACCACATGGTGCGTAGGACAGGAACCGTGTTGGATAACTTCCATAAATTAGAAAATGAGTTCTACGTGTAGAAAAGTCTCGTATTTATCACAAATAAAAACAGGTTTGTTTTCGGCTCTTTGTGGCAGTCGATTGCTTGTATCATTCACTACTAAATGGTCAATTCATTTTTTCCAATAACGTTATGTCCATATTTACTTTTAAGGAATGGTACTGGTATTTTATAAAAAGTAAAACCTCTCCATTACGACCAGTTAAACGAAAGCCAATTAGTTGTAAAAAAGACAGGTAACAACTTAACGCAAGGTGGCAGAAAAACAGAAAGTTCCTATAGGAATGTGTTAGAATGTGTTCGAATGTTTTGTTGGTTAAACCTTCGTGCTTAATGATTTACAATAGGGACGTTAGGAAAGAGATTGTCTACATAGGTTTGTCTGTGTCCAATGGTTCTGGTTTCTGTATTGTCATTATAACTAACTCCAGGCAAAGCCATAAACCCTGTTGTAAAGGCATCACACCTTAAAAACGTAAGTTTATCGTTGACGTTAAACCTCTCGCAACAAACTGTATGACGGTTATAACTTGAACCTAAATAGAAACATGGCTTCATCGGACGTCACGACGTTAAGCTATATTATATATTTAACGGTTCATAGTTTATTCGTCAACTTAAAAAGCATCTAGTACAATGTTCGATATTTAGCGTTTTTAATCTTGTTAAAGGGGGCTGAGGTAGATTTATATTTGATCGTAATCCATTCGGATGACACATATTATCAATTGTATTCAAATAAGCTCTAAACCAAAGGCATTGAACTATTTGCATTTGCTTAATTAGTATGTTTATTCGTCAAAAGCTCAACTACTATACATTCTATTTATCGCTTATTTGTGTACGTACCATTATTGTACATGTTCTTTCAACAGCATGGCAGTATGGAGTAACGGTGTATATACATTTGCCAATAGGCGTGTTAACACTACCGCGTGCGTGCTCGAGGAAATCAAACAAAATATTGTATAAATGTTTAACATTTTTCGCACTTGACAGAATGTCGGCTCGGCTATCGTACAGACACACAGTGGATATGATCTTTGCTGTTCCTCAGATTCAGGGAAAGATGTCTCAGCGACGCCATTATATCTGCTGCCATAGACATACACAATACACAATATTGGTCTCTGGTTCATCTTATCAAGCTCAGCTGTCCTGCAAGCTTTACCTGGATCCAAGGTTATAAAGCTTTTGAGTTGAGTCTGAAGTCATTCTCAAGCATGTGATTGGTCAGATTTGAGCCTATGCTCAAATCTGACCAATCAAATGCTTGAGACAGACTCATACTACATTGGACAAAACAATGTTACATCATGCAGTCACTCCACGATTGTTCGACAGCTAGAGTGAGTGAGAAAGGCTGTAACATACCTTGTCAAAGCTGCGTCCTGGCAATCATTCACTTCAGCCTTTAGTTCACAGTAACGCTCTACAGAGATATGGTCAGCACGAGCAAAATTGTTTACAGAACGAACCGGCACTTCTACGACAACAACTGTTCAAACTAGCACACAACTGCAAGAAGCTCTGTATTGCAACCTTCTGTGCACTGGGTCCAAGGGTATAAAGCGTTTGAGCCGAGTCTGAAGTCATTCTCAAGCATTTGATTGGTCAGATTTGAGCCTAGGCTCAATCTGATCAATCAAATGCTCGAGAACACACCCATACCTAACTAAAATGCTTTATAACATTGAAGCCAGGTGAGTGGTAACAATAGCTGCAGGCTTTGAAGAAGACCTACAATATCTGTCAACTAGCTTCTGTGGAGATTCAAACTACCCGTGCGTTACCCGTGCGTCCTGCTATTCATAAAGAGCGGGACTCCCGTTGTTATCATTGATACTTTAACCATCATAGTAGCTCAATGTCTCCCTCGTCTGTGGAGTCAAGTAAGGAGGGAGCGGAGAATCAACCAGGCAAAACAATTCACTGTCTATAGATTCTTCTGTTCACCATCCAGGAAGTGTAAACAACGCTAACATATATTGTGTAAACGTTCTCGTAATAAGCACATTTGTACTAAAACAGTTATCTTTGAAACCATGTTTTAACCGAGTTATTCGTCATCCGAACAAGCTCGAAACAGTTTGCCAAGTAGATTTAAAAACAATTATGATGAACTGCCTTTTTTAAAATTTTGTTGCATTTTTTTCAATGAGGAATGGGAAGCAATAATGTCTGTTCCTCTATATCATTATAGAAGTGACATGAAATATATTTATTTTGAAGCACTTTTACTGATATAAATTGCCCGTGTTTGCCCTTCTGGGTGCCTTGTAATTGTCGTCTACATTGTTGGTCGTCAGCATCATTTCTCAGTGTCAGTTTATTCGTATTCTCTTTTAGAAAAGATTAAACAAAGTTCAAACTCCTAGATACAGATTAGAGGCTGAGTTTCTCGGTTTATTATCTCAATCAAATATGTTTGCAATCGTTATTAGAAATTTGCAAGTAGCACTTAGAAAATAAAGGCAAAAAATTAATTTTAAGTTTTGTATCGACAAAGCTTGAACTTTGAAAGTAAATACTTTCTAGAGTGATATTGCTATGTTGTGGGCTGATCATACTCATTTATTACTGTACTTTACCTGTCAGCATATCAAATGCATCGTGAGTTGTGAAACATTTTACGAGATATTTGATTCGACCTTCTGCATGCTCCTAACGAATGTATCAGAAATGTTGCAAACAGAAAAGATCGAGACAACTCGCCGTGTAATTGGCCGTCTCATCGGAATCAAACAGTTTTAATAATATGATTAAATGTTCTTTCTTAATACATGATTATACGAAAATCATGTTTGATAAGTGATATTAATGACAATTGTTGCAGACATGGCGTGCCAAAGGTTACATTGAATGCTAACGTTAATACAGTGAGGACAAAGTTTCTTCAATTCCAGTATGTTGTTTTGTAGTATTTGAGATGTGCGTATAATGATTAAAGGTTTTATTCTATCTCAGTGAACGAGATAGATTGCTTATGCCCATTGCAATTAGCTAAGGGTTAAATCTTACGCCATATGACATGCGTCTGATCAGGCACAGTGCCATTGTTTGCCATCTAGACTGAAATACATCGTCTAGAGTTTCGGAACACTGTCAAAGTCTGCTTAGTATTCCATTATATAAGTGTGAAGTTTCGTATGAATTGGAATTAATAACATCCTGTCCTTCGTATTACATATTGAAACTCAGCAAATTACATTTGGAAACGCAATTAAAATGTACTATGTCGACATCTGCGTAGAAACTTAAAATATAATACTTCAATATAAGTTGAAATTACTTAATTAATTCTGGTTCACTCGAAACAGCAAGTAGAGAATTGGTAGGTATTTATGGATCAAGGCCGAGTGTTTATGTTTCTATTTATTTGCCTCTTTATTTGCACTAATGTGACTAAGCATTCGATCATGATCAAAAAATTAATGCAAGCAATATGTACTATACAAAGTCGTGATTGACTGTGAAATATTGAATAACACGCGAAAAATCCATTAGTTTTTTTCACTTATATATATTATATGCAAATTCAGTTGCGACATTATCTCTACGTTCAGAGGAATCGAAATATGTAGAAATATACTAAATATTTTAGGTTTCAATTTTACCGTCTGCATTTAGTTGTCACTATATCCTTTGTTCAAGTTGAAAACGAGAAGTAGTCATTACGACAAGGACTTCCGTCTACAAAAGAACTAGATCAATATCCATCCCTTTCTTAAACCGCTTTACATTGTAAATAGTATTTGTCGTACAGTTTCTGAAAGAGTTGAAGCGGTTTTTTCTGACTAGCACACGTTAAGGTTATATGCAATAGCACAAACACAGTGATAAGTTGTTACCAGAATAACTCTCACTTTGCTTTTTGGGATGTACCTTAGGTAAATGCTATTATTTTTGTGTTAAATATCTTTTGTGCTGATCTTCTCCATCGAAATCTTTCGAAGGTTGTGGTTGTTTAGGTTGTTAAACTCTTATAACTTAATTATGCATAGTAACGCGTAAATACGTCATTCACATGTTATGATTTGACGTCGCTGTTACAGTATTTTGGTCATACCGCGACTCCGCAGCTAACTACAGGCCGTGAAAGACCAAATTAGCCCTTGTACTTGGTTTCATGCACAAAACGGTAATTGTTTTCCGCAAGCCAGCTGGAAGGCTCCTCATATAAAAAATCTTCCAAGTTCTAAGATCGGAATTTGAACTAATGCTGCGTTTACACTCAGCCACGATAGCTACGATGGCCACGATTTAGAAAAAGCGCAGAGCTTAACGATTTCTTTTCTTTTTCTACGATATATCACACTTTCTTCCGCTCTCTGTGCGTCTTGTTACCTCTTGTAGCGTTTTGTTACGAACCCAACAAGATTCTTATGAAGACCTGCCACGATTTCACCATGTTCTCTCAAGCTCTCTTACGATGACAACGATACACTTTCACGTTTTATCACGTTCTGTTAAGATCTATCACGATAAAGCGTTCTGTTAAGCTCTCCTGCGATTTATGGCAACGATTTCACCAAGAGTGCTGCGTTTTGAGCATGATTAGGGTATGAAAAGGAGGCATTGACCATCCACTCATTCTCTGGAAGCTGGTGTCAAGTTCTGATACATGGGGATGACGCATCTGAAAATGATTGGTGTTACGCGGCGTCTGATCAGGATTCAAGCTGTGTGTCACTCGTCATTATATTTATTCTATCAAAATGTCCACTTATATGTAATTTTGAGAAAACAAAGCAGAATACAATTTTAAACAGACAAAACTGCATCAGTGAATGGCTTTGAAATACGGTTATTGTCTTGTTTATAGGAAACTGCGATAAGTGCCGTTGTAAAGAGGGAGTCGCTGTTTGGAGGGCCGTTGTAGGGAGAGAGAGTTATATTAACTTAATAATACAAACTTAAAGAATCGCCTTTCAATGTTAACAAAGATCCCCTACGTTTGGACTTCACGATTTGATGCGTTCTGTTAAGTTCTGTTAAGCTCTGTTGAGCTGTACTACGCACTACTAAGATTCCAACGTTCTCCCACGCTCTCTCTGAAGATATAAAACCAATCGGGACTATCGTGGCCAAATTTTTGACCGTCAAAAATTTGGCCACGATCCTTGCGCTCTCCCCGATTCCTCCAAGCTCCCTCACGATCACGAAGATTCGATCCCACGACCCCCTACTCTCACCACGATTCTGTCAATCGTGGACATCGCGGCAATCGTGGCTGAGTGTGAACGCAGTATTACAGCGGCAAGGAGCAAAGTAATTGTCAGACACAGTGAATGTAACCACTCGGTCTTTGCGGCCCATTGAGTCATTTACAAAGAATGGACTAGTACACTTACTATTTGCAAAAACTGTAGGATCAGATAAGAAGGAGCCTTTGATCAGGTGTTGCATTTTTTGTCATCTTTTGGTGTAGTGTAAGAAACAATCATACGTAGTCAAATATGAACTTAACTAACAGGGGTGAATATGCGTTACTCTATCGATATTCTAAATCGTCAATTCGGATCATGCGTCTTTGTTAGATATAACTTGTAAATAAAGAACTACTGAGTATCTACTCAGCTCAATTTTAAAACAAACCATGTTTCATTCCAAAAATAGGGAATTTTCAGTTGAAAATGATAAGTTACAAAAAGGAATGACTAAAACTACGCCGATAATCTTTATGAGGTTTCTGTATAAATTGATTTGTTCTCTAATGATAAGGCGTGAACACCTCGCCTTTATTTGGTTTATAATTGATTTAACACCTTTACTGCTAACATGTCATCAATTTTAAACAATCGTTTCTCCCATGTAAAGTTAACGTATTTTGACTTAAACTCATATTTCAAGAGAGTGTCTACTGTTTGAATCTGAGCAGGATCCAAACTGTTTGAAAACAACCATGGTAGTCTACTCGGGGTAAGGTAGTGACGAGGTTAATGTAACTCGAATGTTTGTCTGTATGATACAGATCTAACTTCTTTCAATTGTCCACATGTTTAAGCAATGTATATACAATTACTTATTTTAAGATTGACTGGTACATGTATAACAGATTTGCTGAATGAAAGAATGGCATCTTTATAGCAGGTTCTAGATAACATGTACTTACTTTTTTACTCAGATTGATTGATAGGTAAGATGTAATGCTATGAACCTTTCATCCAATTATAAGCTCTTGCACCGGATACAAAAAAAAAGTTAAAAGTGTGATTC
This sequence comes from Gari tellinella, assembly GCA_922989275.2. Classification (NCBI taxonomy): domain Eukaryota; kingdom Metazoa; phylum Mollusca; class Bivalvia; order Cardiida; family Psammobiidae; genus Gari; species Gari tellinella. The sequence goes on from OV277860.1 coordinate 86,945,523, forward strand.
ATCTTAAATAATATACTCAAATTCTCCAACGACAAAGCAGTTTGTCATTTTCTATTTAATGGTGTTCAATTTTTTGGGTAATATAGATTACGCTTAGAGCAGCGAGCAACCAGAATAAAAGAGTATGTAGCTGAAAAAAATGGCAAGTTTCCGTCATCTCATTTAATAAAGAGAGAGAATAAGGACACATCGAATGTCATTCAGTAGATATTTTATTTTAATAACATTGTTCAAGCGGATATCCTGTGATTAGACAGCCACATTGAAAGCGTTAGCATCATTGAAATACGTTCATTTCATTCTTAGTTTTAAACAATACAAAAGCCAATTTGAATAATGCAAATATTCGTTTACATCCCCGCAATCGTTGAGAAAATCACAAAATGTTCTAGGCAAATGCACTTTCGAACCAAATTGTCTTGAGAGACAAATAATGTTGCGAAAAGGCGATGTCTCTGATTTTCTTATAATGAAATTCATCAATACATCATTAAACAAATTAAACACTACATTGAAATATAAATGTGTCTTATAGTAATTTACTTACATATAACAGCAAACGTAACGGGAATAAATCTAAAATTACACTACACCGATAGATGATAGAACAACCTTTCGCTACAAGACGTTTGAGAAGAGAAAATGTATAAAAGTAGAATAAAGAATGTACCTAATATTTCATTAAACGCAGCATAACTGATGTATATTAAATAGTCAAAAGCGCAGCAAAATTCGTACACTCATCATCAAATTAAGACATATCAAATGAGACAAAGTAACAGTAAGTTTACTTTAACTATCTTTACTTTTTTTGTTTAAAACAAATGAATTGTGTTGCGCACATGCGCCGTATTGTGAAATCAAATCCTTAACGAGGTTGGCAAACTATTCGAGACGTTTCATTCCGACCAGTGCTCATTGCATTGAATTATACAATTATGTTGTCTTCCCTAGGTATCTGTACATATAGGTGATTCATTATGCATATCTAGATCTCAAATGATAAATTAAATATGATTGAGATACATAGGTATGTCCGTCTAGCTTCTAAAAAGAGGATGCACATATAGACGTTATCAATGCAAAACTCAAAACGTTATATAACATGGTCCCTGTTGGATGGACGTGTTGGGGTTTACGGGATAGCGACACGAAAAATGTCATTTAGCGCCGATGAATGATGAGGGATGATTCAAGACTTTTGACGTTAGTACGATAGGGGAAACACATTTTGAAAGCTTTCACCTAGTAGGAACCCGTTGTTGGCGTGCTATGTTACATATTCATTTATTAGTTTTACCTCCGTCACATCTCACAATAAGTTTAAATAAGTTTCTAAAACTATTACAAAATATCAATATCATTAACCTTGAATAGGCGATCCTAGCATATAGCTTTCAAAAACACTTTTATGATTTTATCTTAGCAAATATATTGTGCAAGCAACCATAACCATGTTCTATTGAATGTAACTTGTTTTGCTAAACATTAAAGGTTTTAACTCATTTTTCAGTGGTTGACAATGATCCCACTAGACTGAAACCATTTTTAATGATAAACGTCTGTTGTATAAACAGTTGTTGTCAGATGTTGATTTTGACAGACGCAGTCGAGGTCATAAATTGGTAGAACTGATATTCTAAATAAAGGGACGCTCAATTATGTTTTTCACATGGAAACTCATTCAAATTCACAGCACATCCATTTCGGGTCAACGATTTTGACTGTGGACAGATAAACGTGTAATGACGCATGTCAGACGAATATATTTAATCTTGTTCAAATATAATTCAATCGTCCACGAAAAATGCCAGACTGTAACAAAAAGTTTGTTGACAAATATGTTAGAAAAACAAATCAGTTAAGTATATATTTGACAAGTTCTGTTCAAAAACATTTTTGAAATGTAAATTTGGGATAGGAGTAAGGATATATTATTTTAATACTGCCACCTGTGCGTACCAGTAGACATGTGCTATAAACTAAGTACAATGTTGTAGGATTTTAATATATATAATATAGCGTACACACTATTATTTCACTTTCGTTATTTGAAACTAACGGATAATTGTTATCTGAAAGTAATATGTGAGTGATGTTATACATGATAGTAAATAATTCCCTGTTTCCTAAAACACAGACATTTTAATTAGTACCTACACAATTCAATTTCAATATAAAACCACAAAATTTAAATATGATCCTTCATAATTGCGTATATCCGAGTTTAAATTGTGCGTAGGTAGCTTGTAGTAAAATAAATATTGTAAAAAATTAAATTGTAGTAAACATTGTAAAAAGACATGATATTCGTCTGTGAATAAAATCGTCAGAGGCTTTACCATTTTTACAATTGTGTGGGAGTAAAGCAAAAACGAATATATAACCAGAAACATATGTTACGTTGGAAGTACCGTCATGGAGGGAAATGTGACATCGAAAAATGAACAGTATTTGATATGAATAAATTTAAACGTGTCTAGTTTCTAGAATCAACACAACTGACCACACATTGCAAACATCTTACAATTTCACACCTGTCTATTCTTTTTTGTAGATATTGTCTTGTCAAACCCTATATTCCATAGTGACGCTTAATAACTGTTTCTTACGACTTAAATTATGTTGCAACAATGTGATACTTGCTGTAAGCCATTTTTTATATGAAGCTGTCTCTGACGAATTTGATTATAAGATGCATTTCCATGCTTCAAAAAAGAGTAACAGGAAACGTTTACTGTATATTAGCAGGCATGTAGTTATAACAGGCTGAAAGTCAGTAAAAACCGTTTCATGGTGGTGTCATGTTAACAATGAGCTTGCTTAAGTTATAATTGTTGTTGCGCACGCTTGTCGTCAGCTCAACATAGTTGTCGTAATGTCCGGATATGTTTGGTGTATATCCGTGCTTGCGATCGTCCGGTGTTGTCCGGGCTTTACATTGGAGCTACATAGTGGGGTTGGGAAATGACTAGGAATCAATTTTCGTCCGGAAGGTAGGGCGTGGCGTATTAAAAACCCGAGCAGTGGTTGAGATCATACTTAGAGATCAAATATCAATATCATGTATATTTGGCTTGTCCGGCTTGTGGTCAGCCTTAATTAGTTGCCACAATGTCCTGATATGTTCGGTGTATGATAGTGCATCTATGCTTCCATATGGGCTTTAACTCGGGAGTCCATGGATATATTGTGAAATGGATAGGTATCTGCTCTGCTTTTGCATGTACTATTGGTGAATGGCCGACGGGCTCGACATGATGCCAGTGGCCATTTAGTTAATCTAGGAAGAGGGTTAACAGACAAGCCGTAAAGTATTGTTTTAAGGACTAAAGAGTCAGTCTAGACATATTTCATCAAGTAATTTTTCTAACACGCTATATTTCATTACCTAACACTGTCGTCAGACAATTTCTATAATTGCATAATAATCCATTCGACTTTCTTTCTTCTTCAATTAGCCTTACAGTTTCAAACAGTGGACGGTTAAGCCTATTCGGGCGTCAGTGTTATGACAAAAAGAGATTCAAAATCGTATTATGTTATAACCTGAAGCAGTGGTATGACAGTTTGATTGTGTTTCAGTAGTTTTGCGTCTGTCTATGAATAGTTTATAATAATAAACGGATATTCGAACAGGTTAATAAAATCAGACCATATACGTACACATTGAACCTGAATCTCTATATAAAACAACTGCTTTGAAATCATTTTGTATTACAGATTAAATATAAACTTTCATTCCTATTTAATATACTGCAAAAGAACAAGCAATAATGCCCTATCATTCGATCATCATTAGATTCAACCACTCCACTGCCTTGCTCCGATGATCCATCGGGCCTACTTCACTGCCTTACCCTGAGTAAAATGGTAATTTGCAAACAGTTCGGATCCTGATCAGACGCCGCGCCGCGCGGCGTCTGATCAGAATCCAAACTGTTTGCCATTCATTTCAATCTTTCTTAAGTCCAAATACCTATATTTATATTTGAGAAAGGCAAGCTGACGGCATTTGTTAAACGCTGATTACGTCTTGTCAGTGAAGGGGTTATGCAAAAGCAGTGTCAAATTTTCTCACTAGTAATCATATACTTCAAGGGCATCGTTACATTTGATATTTTAGGGTTATCGATAGTGCGTAAATGACAATAATATGTAGTTATCATCTTTAAAAGCTCAACGCTTTTAATATACTAAGTGAATAAATGTTTGTGGTTTCTTTGTCAAGCTTGATAACCATGTGGAACCTCCTTAACTTAACTTGAACTAAGTCGAACTAATCCGTATTTCGTACGATGAAGTTAAATGAAGTTTTAACTGTAGATATTAACGACCACAGCTTGTTCAATTTATTTACAATCAATCGATACGGAGTCAGATCAGATGACGAGTCACATATCTGACTATAGGAATCTAAACGGTAATTGATACCCATTCATAAAACAAATGAAACTAGCCATTTTAACCCATTTGTGCCCACGATCCCATATATCGGACTTAGGCAATCAGTGTAGAATCTGATCAGACGCCGTATTATGCGGCGTCTGATCAGAGTCTACACTGTTTGCTGATAGGAATTTCAATATAAAACAATATGAAAATGAAAATTTTGACGACGCATCCCTTTGATATAAAATAAACTAATCTAATATATAAACATGAAAGAGTCCACTGGGCGTAAATGGGTTTAGCATTCTATATCACGAGAGTAATAAATATTGTCAAATGTACATGACCCATTTAAGAACGCAGAAGAAACAAAATCACATTGTTTATTATCAAAGGCACCGTCTTTATGGCTTACAACTATATTAACCCATTTATTCCCAATAGATTCTTCCATGTTTATAATTGGATTAGTTCTTTTTTTATCAAAGGGATGCCTGGTCAAAATGTTAATTTTGTTTTATATTGGAATTCCTTTCAGCAAACAGTGTAGACTCTGATCAGACGCCGCATAATGCGGCGTCTGATCAGAGTCTTCACTGTTGCCCATGTCCCATATATGGGATTGTGGGCACACATTGGTTAAGTGCACATACTTATTGTAACCAAAAGCAGCTGCCATCAGATGTAGGAACTCAAGAAAACAATATCGTTACAAATACAATTATTGAACACAAGTGCTACTAGAGTAGTATGTATGGGGTTGGCTTGTTTTCTACTAGAACGGTATCCCGAAATGAGATGCCACTTGTCTTACCATATGTTATCTTGATATTTTGACATAAGGTTTTATTAAATACTTCACATTTATCATTAGTACCATCTGCCATTAAATTGAAATATTTTGTCACCTTGTTTTTCAGGAATATAAAATGGAACAGTCTGAAACGTATGACAATTACAGACAAAGAAAACATATAGCTCCATAGATACATGTACGCATTATAACGCATTGAATTTAATTCATACACTAAAGAAAATAGTTCCAATATAAACAGTCAGAAATATAGCTTAATATACTTTTTCTTATACCCTCGTAGAAACTAACTTAAAGCAGGGTAAAAGTGAAACAAATGCACCTTAAGGCTTATTCTGATTTTCATTTCATACTGCTTTCAGTGGTAGCATTTCTCCAAAATTCAAAACAAGCTATGATGTTAATGGTTAAAGCAGTCTATTCTTCGGGAGTAAAATGGTTAATAGGTACATGTATTATGATAATAACACTATTCTCTCAACACTTCAAACGGACCTTTGCAACTTTTGATTTAGTCTACACCTTTTAAGACTATCTAGAACACAAGTACTTGACACATACTTTATTATCTATGAACCCCCTCCCCCCTTTAAAAAAAAAAAATATGCATCAAAAAGTTTTATGTCGTTTTCACGGTACATAGCAACGAATGTACATGTAGTTGTGATCTGTTATTTGTCCACAGTAAACGGCCTATGCCACTGGAACTTTCACCAAATATTATAAATCATCTTTAAATGAAATATTATCAGTTTTATATAATTTACATAGAATGCAAAATTAAAAGAAACTTTACCTGTTTAATTTTGACCAATGAGATCGCTCCGTTCATTCAATTCATTCCGGTATTCAAAATGGCATTCACAATGAAATGAGTCTTTCACTTGTCAATTTCGTGCCAAATTACATGTATATTTCATATAGCTGATAGTGAAGAGGGTCATGTTCCGTCACAAACGCGTTTGCTCTAAGGAAATTAGGTGAAAGTTCCAGCCGTAAAGGCCGTTAAATGTGCAAACAGACTAGATTACCCCTTATTTTGGGCAATAAAACCTGTACCGTGAGAACGACATAAAACTTTTTGATGCATATTTTCGTTATAATTCACGTACTGTGGCGTTATTTGACGGAATTTGATGAAATAAAAAGTAGATATTGATAAATTAATAATTTCCCGAGGGTACCACAAGAGAATATCGGCGATCGAGTCTATTTTAGCATCAGTTAAAGTCGATAGTAAAGACTAGGTGTCGAATTGCGCTGTTTACCTTGTATCTATAATAGAAGTATAGTAAAAAAAGAGTGGTTTTGTCAGTGTATCTCAATATGACAGACAGTGCAGACACTGTTCAGAAGATACATTTGGAAGAACTCTGATTTCGTCCTTTTATTGTTTGCATAGGACATATGCATATACTCTAAACGGGTACACTTTGGGTAAAGGATGAATAAACAATGGTTGAGTGAGTTAACCAATTACTATCATGACATCGTCTACTTAACCCTTTCCCCAAATAGAAGCGCCTTTTAGCACATCTGATATATTCCTTCACTGAAAAAAATAGTTCTAGTTTATACAGTCATGAAAATGTACCAAAAGACATTTTTTTTAATATCCTATCAGATATTAGTTTAAAGCAGGCTGAAAAAATAAAGCAGAATGCGCCTTAAGGTGCGTTTTCTTGACTTTCAACCTGCTTTAAGTGGTCACGGGTTGTCAAAACAATAAACAGTGTATGTGGTATAGGGTTAAAACTTATATATTTATCTATGGCAATTTTTGTTCAGTAAGTTAATATCGTCATGTGTGGTTAAAGATTTACACATGTATTAAAGGCAAACATATAGACTGTTTGTGATTGCCATGCCATACGAATTTGGTGATGACTCTGTAATTCACAGTAAATACAGCCTTTTGGCAAAGAAAACATTACATCATAGAGGTATCTTAATTGACTATGGTTTTCCGACTGGTAACTTTAACTTGGTATTTAACTTTATTGCATTTCAGTAATCTGTCTTCCACAAAAAAATTCATTTCAAGTGTAAAACGATTAAACCTTATAATAATCTTCATATCAACAAAATCAGTATATCAAAAAGAAGACAATTTCAAGAATAACATATTTGCACTGTTTGTCATTTTGCTACATATTGTAGACCCCCAAAAAAACAAGCAAATACATACAGAAAGAGTTCATAATCATATTGGCTAGACTTAATAAAAACGTAATTGTCTATTACAAGTATCAGGAGTGAAGGAAGTTAAGTGTTATTTGAGTAATGATAAAATACATACAGTAGAACCTCGATATCTCGAACTCGCTTAACTCGAACAATCCTATAGTTCGACACCTGAACTGCATCATTACATGCTCGGTTCAGTCGAACATATCCATATTTCAAAGTAAAAGCGTGGCTTAGCCACGTTTTAACTTTTAAATACGGGTATGTTCGACAAAACCGACTTCGAGATATCGAAATTCGACTGGACTTGTTTAGAAACTAAAGGCATACTGTTGTGTAAATGATATACAAACGGAATATTACTATACTTTGCATATCTTATGCACCGGATCACTCGAGTTGTGTGTGTAAAGGCTATATCCAACGAGACCGGAGGTCGAGTTGGATATAGCCTTTACACACACAACGAGAGTGATCCGGTACATAAGATATGCAAAGTATAGTAATGTTCCTTTTATTATATACCTCTTATAATAAAAATAAAATGAAAAACGATAGAAATGTTTCGAGCGTTACTATAAATAAACGGGATTTTCCCATACGTCACACTTCGGGGAATGGCGCGTGAAAGTAAATACTCGCTATTACGACCACTAAAACGAATGCTAATTGATTAAATAATAGAGAGGTGACAGCTTAAAGCAAGGTGACAGTCAAACAGAAAGCTCCTAAAGGAGCTTTCTGTTTCACTGTCACCTTGCTTTAAGCGGTCACCTACCGTAAACACCCTAATAATTAACATAATTTAGTGGTCGTAATAGAGAGGTTTTACTGTAGTTCCGAACTTCCGACTACACAGTAAACGTTCTTTTCCCATTACACAAGGTACATGGGTAATACGGAATTTTCAATCCGTCAAGGTGTATTTGTTCGATAAAATACAGAAATATTTCGGGCAGAACATTGGCATTAAACCTTTATTGATCAGAACCAGAAATGCAACATTTTAACCTTTTCATGATCTAATTATTCTTGAGATTTTTACCCCATCACCGCGTTATTGTCATCTGCTTCATTATTGTCAATTGTAGTTATTTGTCTTTTCTCGGCGGCCTGTATTTGGCGCTTTACTATTATTTCTATCAGTCGGCAACCTTAGCCGGTCGGTTCATAGCTGATTGATGATCGTCGTTTTAGGGGCTGTCTTTTGTATGTTTATTTATGTTATGTTAGATCTAATTGAAATTATTTTGTCTTTCTCGCTTTGTAGGTACAGCTAAGTAATTTTTATGTGAAGAGCTTTTAAACGCACAACCCCTGTGTGAAAAGAGCGCTATATAAATCTGGCATAATAATTATAGTATTGTTGTCTGCAAGACATGTTTCAAAGTTAGATGTAAGTTCGTTAGACTTAATAATTATCGAGAAGAGTGTCATACAGTTTGTGTCCTGATCATACGCCGCGGTACGCGGCGTCTGATCAGGACACAAACTGTTTGCAAATGCGCTTTTATGCGTCATCGGGAGTGAAAGGGTTAAATGACTAATCCAATAAGAGTGTCAGACAGTAAATGCGAGTTAGTCAAACTATTTGAAACTCTGTTGTTATGTTTCTTAAATAAATGTCAGATTAATCAAATCTAAGCCCTACTGACATTGACAGTTCGGTCTACAGATGATAACAGGCGACTGTTCTCAGTTAATGAACTAACACATTCCACCATACTTGACACGTTCTCTCATTTCAAATTACCAGCAATAATTTGTAATACAAGAACAGAAAGCAGTATACTGTTGTCACTCATTTAATATTGACATGTTATTCTTTTGTTTTTAAAATAAACCGATTTGAGATTTGAGTCAAAACGCATCGAATATCCATGAAATGTTTAACTGTAATGTTTTCATCGCTTTATGGACCTCCTTTTCCCCGTTTAATTCTGGTTCATTTTGTTCATTTAAAGGTTTAAAGGTTGTTAAAATATAATGCAAAATGACGAACTCTGCAAATCCTGGCCAGAGGGCTACTACAGGGGACATCTAACAGAATTGCATAATAACAAATTCATATCGGGAGGGAAAATTACGACTTTGCTTCATATAGCTTGAATCCAGAGCAGACGCCGCGTAACGCGGCGTATGATATGGATTCAAGCTGTTTGTCACTTGTCATTTTATTTATTCTATCGTAATGACCAATTAGATGTACCTTTGAGAGTAAACAGCATACGACAATTTTAAGCAGACGATATTGCATTAAAAGCGCTAGACATAATCATTTTGTTAAGGGAACTGCGGAGGGTGTCGTTGTTAGGAGGGAGTCGGTTTTTGGAGGGTCGTTGTAGTGATGAATTATTGTATATATTTTCTAAACCGTATCAATACATAAAACCTCTATCACGATATATATCGATAGTTGAAAACACTGCATGCTTATCGATAGACTATCGATATTTCGATGCACTATCACAATACTATCACGATAGTTTATCAGATATTGTACTATTCTAAATATGAATCATAAGGAGTGGTGTTTATTTTCTAGCAGGTAGTAGCTTAAGGCAGGTTAAGAGTAAAGCAGAATGCGCCTTAAGGCAATTTCTAAAGCAGGTTGAAATTAAAGAAGAATGCGCCTAAAGGCAAATTTGCTTTATTTTCAACCTGCTTAAAGCAACCACTTGTCTTCAATATTGAAAACATATTTTAGGGAAAAGTATTAAAAAGACTTAAACAGATACTGGGAACAAAGTCAAATACGCCATCACAAATGTCCGTAACAATTTATAGAAGGAGTTATTAGCAAACATAATTTTAAAAATTCATATGTTAAACTACGTTTCTTTGTTTAACTCTTTGAATCCTAGTCCCGCATATAGGCGTCATTTTCAAACAGTGTATATATAAACACTACACTTGTCCTGAGCAAACAGTGAAGACCCTGATCAGAGGGCTCCGAAAGGAGCCCTCTGATCAGGGTCTTTACTGTTTATCATAATGTCAAACATTGATAAAAACAACCCTTAAAAGTCAGAAATGGACTAGACAATAATGTAAACTGGAATTGTCCATTTACAGTTTCAGGGAGGAAAGAGTTAAAGCGATGAAACTCAACTATCGATAGCAGTTCAAACTTTCGTCGATAGTATCGATAGTTTGATTTCGCTATCGATAGTCGATTTCAGCTATCACGATAAGATATACTATAATCTATCGTGTCGCCCCTACATCACCTACTGGCACACAACACCTTTTACAATAAAGCCAAGTTTAATTAACCCATTTTTGCTCACGATCCCATATATGGGACATAGGCAAACAGTGTAGATTCTGATCAGACGCCGCATTATGTGGCGTCTGATCAGAGTCTACACTGTTCGCTGATAGGAATTTCAATATAAAACAAAACGAAAATGAAAATTTAGACCAGGCACCCTTTAAATAAAAAATGGACTAATCCAATATATAAGCATGGAAGAATCCACTGGGCACAAATGGGTTAATTGACCACTGAACTCTTTACTCCAATGACCCGACATAAAACGCTTTAAACTGCTTTGAATGCTAAAACGCTATGTCCAAATATGACTTCGAATAAAGATGATAGCTGAAAACAAGACGAACAATCCAAAAGCTTCTTTAGTTCTGCTTTACTCTCATATTTACAATTAGCAAAGGCCTAACATAACTGCGAATATTAAATATTTGCACACTGGCTATGTAATGTTTTACTCTCACCATATAGCCTATTTTTACTTTTGAAGAGAGATGACCACTTTAAAAGCAGTTTGAAAGTAATGCAAAAGAAAGAAAATAAAAGCAGAATGCCTCTATATGAGCATTCTGCTATACTTTAGAATGCATTTAAGTACCATCTACTAGGTTAATGGACATATTTCTCAACGTGTATAGTCATGCCTGTATTGACTAGAACTATTTCCGTTAGTGGAGGTATTAAATCAAAGGCGCAGATAGACGTATATCTGTAATAACTCTTTGTTTGTATATGTATTACATGCCTCATGGACTTGTTAGTCTGAAGGAAGAATAAATCATATCATATCTATCTGTGGCAATACATTATGTTTAAGAAGGGATGGGTTTTGTATGTAAAACAATATCATGACAAGGATTTGTACAAACAGGACATTACTCCTGTGAGTCAATTAGGTAGGTTTTATGGGAATTTCTTGCCGCTTGTCTTTCATATTGCTTTGAATCGTCATTTGCTAACACAAGAACACACACTATGGAAGCCATTCTGTAAATGACCATAAGCGTCATAATTGGTAGATCACGTTTAGATTTTATTCTTCATACGTTTGTTTAGAATAATTTGGTCGATTTCCACAACTAATTCTCGAAATGACAATCGATAGATATGTTCGATATTTTTTTTATTAACCACACTTTTTACCACAGCTTACACCATCAATTAGCATAATCTGTCTTCAGCCATACTTATTACAATGTATTAATGTTGAAGACCGTAGCAAATACAAACCGAAGTAATCCAGAAAAATTACTGAAAAGGAAGATTTCTTCATAAAATTCGTATTTTATATATAGCAACTTCCTGTCTTTGAAATTTGCTCATTTTCAATTTTCGTGTAAATACATGTATCATAAACGAAAGGCTGTATATTGTAAGCATGTACCGTCTCTGTTCAAAGTAATTTAGTTGTGTTAAACAAACTCGACGAATATTCCCAGTTGGTTGAAAGTCATTTGGTTAAAAAATATCGATACCTACCATTTTAACAATTCTTGTTATTGGCTATCTATCAGACATGATGATAAAACCCACAGGGAATTCTCGTCATTTAAGGTGTTGCCATTTAACAAAGTCCCTGTTTCAAAATACCCATTAATTTAATGAGACCTAAATAAGTCTGAGTCCAAAATCACCTATTTTCTTTTTCATGTTCAGGAAAGTATTCCAACACCATGCATGGTTGTTGTTCAAACAAATTTATTGTGAAGGATTTCGTTTATAGCCTTGCGGCTTTATGTGACGAACCGAAACCGGGAGCGAACACTTTGACCGCTAAATGTGATGTAAATCGATATTGTAAACACTTGACCATTCGTCTAATCAGGATTTAAAAGTTGTCACTCGTATCAATAATTCTGATCACAAGCAGCGTTATGCGACTTCTTATCAGGATTCAAACGGTTTGTCAACCCATTTGTGCCCACGATCCAATATATTGGACTAAAGCAAACAGGTTAGACTCTGACCAGACGCCGCATTATACATACACTGTTTGCTGATAGAAATTTCAATATAAAACAAAATGAAACCAGGCATCCCTGTGATAAAAAATGGACTAATCCAATATATAAACATGGAATAATCCACTTGGCATAAATGGGTTAACAACCACTGTTTTCGGAGTAAGACAGAACGAGGATTATCTGAAATGAAACTGCAAAGCGATTTCTGAATGAAATAGCGCAATTGTCACTGTTAACAAAAGTGTGAAAAGTCATAAAAGCTGAAACAAGTTATCTCAAATTAATGACTTTTTAAATCAAGAAACGTACTGAATTATGTACCATTGACTGAACCGGATGCTCAATTAAGGTCCGTTGAAACAGAATCAAGCTTTTCAAATATACCAATCCCAAATGTCAACTCGTTTGTTATTAAGTAATTTGCCTATTCTGAAGACTCACACGTTAGAAATATAGTAATTTATTTAGTCATGAAATGTTGTCTTGTTATATCTAAAACTACCACGCTATAGAAGCGGCCATTCACATCTGATCTAAAGAGTGTTGTGTTCTTTGATCATAGCATATAAAGTATGTATGTTATTCAGAATCTCTTCATTTGAATATCAATAAGGGCGGACAATGAAAATATGAACAGGTTTATAAAGGAATATACTTGTACAGTAAACGTTGAAAGTTTCATTCATGTTTAAGTTCGAAGCAATTACATTAAAACATCTCTATTACAACAACTAAATTATGTTAGTTATTAGGGGTTTATGTCAGGTGCCTGCTTAAAGCCAGGTGACAGTTAAACATACAGCTCTTTTAGGGGTTGTCTGTTTTCATATCACCTTGTTCAAAGCTGACGCCCGCTTACAATTGGCGAATAATTGTAAGAACATAATCCGTGCTGAAACAACATTTAACAAAGACAATTCTAAGCGGAAAAATGTCGTAACAATTTCGAAATTGGCTTACATTTGCAAACAGCTTGAATCCAGGTCAGACGCCGCGTAACGCTGTTTATCACTCGTCATTATGTTTGTTTCTGTCAAAATGTCTATTATGTAAGAAATAAAGCAGATAGTTTTAAGCAGATGATATTGCAGCAGTGTAAGCGTAAGCTATAATTGTCTTTGGAACAGTGGCAAGCGGGCAAGTAAGGAGGGAATCGTTGTTGGGGGCAGCTGTAGGAAGGGAGCACTATTAAACACTCTATTTGTGGTAGCTTTGTATGGTTGCACCTAGAAGCAGTTAATTATGTATCTCAGAAACTGCCTGACACCATTTTTAAATCCGATCTACATCTTTTGTTTTCTAGTCTTTAAATATCATTACTTGCTACAGTTTCTATTAACTGTATTAAATATTTGTTTTGTAAACATGACAGGCAAGATGTAATTTCTGTATTGATACTCGGAAACCTGGCCTTATCCAAGTCAAATATTTCATAGTAAAACGTACTAAAACTACAGTACCTCTTTCAAATAAGTGTTTGTGTGACTTAAGGATGAGTGTCCCTAATGTGATTGGGCAAATGTCGTTCGATATCGGAACGTTACAAAGAGTGATCGGTCATTCTCGTCATCTGCCGACCTATTCCGAGCCAATATTTAGACGTTTTGGCCGATCGCTATACGTAGAGTACCGAATTTGGACCGATCTTATTAGTGATCTTCAACCTGAATTGGTATCGAGTATCGAGTAACAGAGACTCAAATTGACATCAGCAACAACTTGTTTATTGCCTTCAATTTTTGATAATAACAAAAAAAGTCTGAATCATGAGTTGTGAGCCAACGTTATTGGAAACAGCGAATGTTTCATTTTAGCAGTGTATTTTGAATATTGGTTATTTCACTGGTATGAAAGTGAGCTTTGTGATTCACTCTGATACGTGATATAGTGATACAGTGGAGAAAATGTTATTCTTTCCAGTTTAAACGCAATCGAAACGCAAAGCACAAAACGTATAAAATGACAACTTTTTAATTCTGAGTATTCGTTTTACTCTGAGTAACAAACAGTTTGTAGCCTGATCAGACGCCGGCTTACTCGGCGTCTGAACTGGCTCCAAACTGTTTGCATTGGAAATTACAGTTATATTTAAATCTCAGTGTTGTTATACTTTCTGGTCCTTTGGAATCATTGATTTCAGCGCATTTACAGTTGAAGGTTGAATTCCGCTTAAGCCGGTGCTAGGGGGCGTGAGCACTGTTGCACATTTCAGTATTGCTCATGAACAGACTCAATTAAACCGAGTCTGCAATTTTCAGTATTTGCCTTGTTTTATGTGCTTTCAAAGGATCTCCTCTTTTTCAGATATATATATTTTTTTAGCTTAAACACATTTATTGGGAAAGAATAACGTTTCTCCACTGTAAGAAGTTGAGCGATCCTGTACTGACAACCAGTTTACATGCTTAGTCCTCCGAGTTTGTTCTCAAGCTTCTAATTTGTCAGATTTGAACATTGTGCATTTTGATCTCAAACTCATTTGAATAGTTTGGTAAGCATAGAACCTATAAAAACATCTATGTCTTCAATTCGCACTAAACACATCTAGGCTAAGAGTAGGAATGCGTGTCGGTGATTGTTTCGAAACTCGATAACTCAAACTCGCGTTAGTTCGAACATACCCATATGTTAAAGTTAAAAATGTGTACTTGCCGCGTTTTAACTTTGAAATACTAGTACGTTTGATTTAACCCTTTACCCTATAGAAGCGACTTTTAGCGGATATGATTTATACCTCCGCTGAAGAAAATAGTTCCAATTTAATCAGTCATGAATATATATTATAGGGATTTTTATCTATATATTTTAGAACAGGATATCTTAAAGCAGGTTGAAAGTAAAGCAGAATGCGCCTTAAGCGCATTCTGCTTTACTTTCAACCTGCTTTAAGTAGTAGCCTATTTTCAATTCTAGAAATAGGCTATCAGGTAAAGGGTTAAGCGAGATCGACTGATTAAAATTCAACTTATGAAATACTGGTAAGATCGATTTAAGCGAGATCAAAGTGTCGAGTTTCGACTGTAACTGTAACTAAAATATCATTAGCTCGGAATTATATACTAGAATATGACCATTCCTGACCAAATAGTCATTTGGAAGAAAGAACAGGATTCCGCGTCATCCAAATGAAGCCAATTAATACCGTCGTCTCAATAAGTCGCCGACTAGGTCATTTCTTCTGATTTATATTACTATCCAATTTTTGGTTACCCCGAGAACAATGTTTTATTTGAAAACAGTTCGGATTCTGATCAGACATCGCGTAGTGCGGAGTTTGATCTAGAATCAAACACTCATTTCAATATTTCTTAAGTCGGAATACCTCAGAGTGGTGTTGTAAGACAGTTATATTTAATTATATAAATGTACATAGTTATAAGGCTCCTTAAAACGAAAAAAGAGTTATAAGAGAGGGGAACAAAATATGAACCCAATCAATATGACACTTAAAACAGTTTACAACGAATAGCATAGCATCACGCCTCCTACTACACCTTCTCGAGACGAAAAAGGAAACATAAAGTGTGGCGAATTTCAATTCAGAGTCCGAGGTTATAAATCTTTTGGCTTGAGTCTAAAGTTGTTCGCAAACATTTGATTGGTCAGATTTGAGCCTAGGCTCAAATCTGACCAATCAAATGCTTGAGAACACTCTCAGACTCAACTAAAACGCTTTATAACATCGGAGCTTGAAGTCTACAATTTAAAAACATTGGACCTGTTTAAACTATACTCATTACATTTGAAAACAATTAAGACCCAAATCAGATGGCTCTTATAAGGAGCCCTTTTTTGTCACTTTGATTGTATTTTCTGACAGTCAATGGAGATATATCAATGCTAAGAATATTTCCTTACGGAACACTTTGCAGACTATATATCAAATTGTGCTAAGGATTAAAAGGTGATAAAACGAGTTTTCTGCACATCCATCATGAAAATGTCATGGAATATACAACGTGATTGTTTTTAAATTTCAAAAGCCCTTCCTATATCAATAAAACACTAACTTGTTAAATAGCGAATTGGCAATTTCTCTCTGTGCTTGGGAAAACTTTTAATACAAAATATATTAGGATCTAGCGTGTAGACGTATATAATTGTATTATTTCCTGTTGGCATGGCCATTAGTTTACATTTTGATACATGTTTAAACTATCCATTACTGATGTTCATTTATTTGACTGTGTGTACAATCACTGAAACGCATTGATTTACCCGTCTGATGTAACCAGAGATACACTCTATGCATTATTCAGAGAATTCCAAACTGCCTTAGGATGTAAATTCATCTTTTGTGAAATCATGAACGCGCTTCCTTGTTACGGTAGATATGCACAATAAAACCCCTCTATTACGACCATAACATTGCGTTAATTATTAGATGTTTAAGGCAGGTGAGTGCTTTAAGAAAGGTGAACGTAAAACAGAAAGCGTCTTAAAGAGTTTTTTGTTTTACGTTCATCTTGCTTAAAGCTATCACCTGTCTTTTAAAGAATCAATCAGCTTTAAATTTAGTGGTCGCAATAGAGAGTTTTTACTGCACATAAACAGCGTAAAACTGTATTGCTGTATCTTATTTTGTTGTTACCCTCCCATATCTAATAAGATATCAAGTGATTGAAGTCCTTTTGAAACGATGCACTTATGAACAGTACACTTATCATGTACAAACAGTTTAGACACTGATGAGAAAACTCAAAGATTGTGTGTGTAATATACTATGAAGAAATACACTCAACAAGTGAACTTGATTTAATTATAAACAACAGTTCATTTCGTGTTGCAGGGTTCAACGCGTAAACTCAATAATACCTCCATATGTTCCCTCTTTTATCACACCTTAAGTATCAAACGTTGAACATACCAGTAACACTGTCAAATATGACACTGGAATCATTTTATTTGGGATAGACCAGTGAATCTAAGCTCAATCTAAATTTATTTAACAGTGTTACCAATTAAATCAATGGTTTTCAGGAAACATGTTAAGGTCATCAACTGTTCTCTAATCAGCTGCGGGTGAACCAAGCGATAATGTTTAAAAGTTAAATTATTGTTTACCTAGGTATATTATGTTACGTATACCTTTTAGAAAAGTATGCCTAAAACGAAATATACATATTGCGTTAGGGACTAAAAAGAAACCGGTTCAAGAAGGTTAGCTTTAATGCCTTTAAATACCAGGTGAATACTGGCGTTCATATACATTATGGACTGATTAGAAATTGATCCCGAGAAGGTTCGTTTTTTGCCTATATATATATATGGGGTTAAACAATTGCGTAAAAGATAATCCACAAAGCGACGAGGTGATCCTTTTTGGACTCTGTGGCTAAATTATGACAATAATATTTTCATGATTGATTAAGTTGCATGAAAGCTACATGGGAATTTGCAACATTAACACTATTGAAAGGAATGGATTAGGTTTGTTTGTGTGTAGCGAGATACCGATATTGATCGAATGATGCTAAAATTAATTTACTGTTTTCGTCAGAGTTATCTATCTGTCTGTCCGTCCGACTGCCGTACATTTTATCCGGCAGATAACTTCAGGTCTGCTAAAGGTAGAGTTCTAAAGTTCATATAAAGAAAGAGTTTGACCAGACAATGTGTCATTTACAAGGACAAACACTTTGGCATTAATACGTTTTGAGTTATACGAGGGAGAAAAACAACTACATTGGCATAAATTTAATAAATAAAATATATGGAGTATCATCCGTTTGTCATAGTCTTTTGTCTGAAAGGCAACTCCAGTTCTACTCATGAAATTAAATTTATAGGAAGAGTTGCAGGTGAAAGTATCTATTTAGAGAAAGTTTTATGCACAAGGTCCAAAACTCTTATATCCATATATTTTGGAGTTCTTCTCCTTTGTCATTTTTCTTGTCCGCTAAATGACGCCAGTTCTGCTGATGCTATTGAATTAGATTTAATATATGGAAATAGTCTGATGAGAGAAAGCATCATATTCATGAACCATATCTTTGAAATTATGCAAAACTATAGAAATTATCAAAATGTATATTCCCTTTTTTTTTCAGTATCTGTGTGTATTAGGGTGTTGGTTACTGATATTGTAGGGTATAGTTGTGTTTATTTTAGGGAAAATAAAATCGGTAATACATAATGATTGTAAAATTATTATAAGTTTTAAATGGCATTCGAATAACTCAATGTCGAGCAAACCGGTGTGTCAAGGGTGTGTGAAATGCAATTGTTCTTTCGTACAACACTCGTTTGATCTACAATGTCTTATGTAAATGATATTTGGTATCATATGCAACGGAACTTTTTTCCCCATATAAAAGATATCAAATGCAAACGAACTACCATAAAAATTAGAAAATGACAGCATTTTTAATATATTTGGTTGGCAAAGAGGGTGGATGTCCGGCAACCGATCTAGCTCCAAACCGTTTTCAGCGGACAAAAATGTCTTAGGTTCAACATTTGTAATGGGAACGAATAAAGTCTGCTGTAAACAATGTTAACAATAACTGTTATCTTATATATGAGAAATAATTCACAAAACATAGTTAAATATCATCTTTAGGAGCCCAGCGACAATGTCGTTCAAAATATAATATTACTGATATCACCGCCGCCAAAAGGCCCAATATTGCAATGTAAACAATACCAATAACCTGACCATTACAAAACTGAATTGAGACGCGCATGGTACAACCTTCAGAATTGCGTTTTGTTAGGCAAGAAAGGAAAAGCACAAATAACGTGTAGGCAAATGGGTCAGCAAAGTTGTGAAACAATGTCCCTACTTTCCGACACTTGGATAGAGAGTATTATTTGAAACATCTCTCTGCTGTCTGTCCGGATCAATATCGCTTCTGCAGTTGTCAAGATTTACAATAATGTGATTATTCGTACTACAAAAGCACACGTTCCGCAATTATATGTTTTTCAAAGCCACGACATTTACTTCAATGGTAGAAAAGTATTCACAGTTTAACGCTTGTAACCTCAAAACCTCCCCGTACCATCTGTGGTTAAAACCTAGGTTCCAAACGCATATGTTATAGATGAATTTTGCACATGTAGCTTAACAATAAATGTACGGTTCTTGAAAGTTACGCTTTGCATCGAACATTTTACTTTTGTGAATTAACATTTTCACCGGTTTCCTAGCATACACTATAATAGCTTTTCTAATTTTCCTTACATCGATTGTTTCTTGATGTTAGGAATTAAGCAATCTGATTAAAAAAAACGTTGTGATAGAGATATAAAAGAATGATAATAACAAGGGAAAATCAGTCTTAAATGGACCCATGCTGTTGATATGAAATACTTGTCATATACTGATGGTTTAAGAGAACAACAAACTCGCGAAATGAAATATCGATTTGCTTTTACATCTAAAGCCATGTTATTAAGAGATAATGTATATATGTTTCGCAAAAGAATACGTACATATGTTAAACTAAATACCAGTGTACTTGTCACTGGTATTTATCATTGCAAAATGTATCGATATTTTGCAAAACAAAAATCTTCTAAAACAATAGTTTTGGCTAACTGAGGACAGTCTCGAGTATTTAAAAGTGAAATGTAGATAATTCACAATTACGACCATTTCCTTAAGACGCTATTATTTCATTGTATAATAACAGCACCGATGTTTACAATCTAGCTTTAAAGTTGTTATATTTTCGTAAACCCTAATAATTAGGGACTTGCATTACAACAAAACCGTTTCTAAGAAGATAATACATTATTAACTAACAACCAAACAGTTTATTAATCGAATATTAAAAACAATCGATATTAATGTAACAAATATAGATGTATAGTTTTATAAGTTAATAAACTAAATGAGGAAAAAATGGAAATAATGATATAAATGAGGAAATACTGTGATATTTGGTAGTATTATGTAAATGCAACACTCACATACAAAGCAATGTGCAATGATTCTCCAAGATACTTTGTCAGTATGCTTGACGTGTATAAACCTCGAAGAGAGTTGCGGTCTGTTAGTAAATCAGTATCGCTGGTTGTACCGAGACGAAGTTTGGTGATACAAATTTCATGCATGCAGCCCAAAAGCTCTGGAACACTCTACCACCAGACATCAGAGATGCGAGCTCAGTTGCAGTCTTCAAAAAACACTTCTTTAATATTTAAGAAATGAACTGATTATTTTTCGGCGTTCAAGCGAAATGAACGACAGAAAATTATCGGCAAATAGCGATTCATGGTAAATTTGCCGATAATTTTCTGTCGTTCATTTCGCTTGAACGCCAAAAAAAATCAGTTCATTTCTTTACAATATATTTACTGAAATTTCTAACATTAAATAAACATTTTATCAGTACGCATGTATGTTTAATCCATATTAGAGGTCGATAACACGAATAATGTGTACCCTATAAGGAACAGCCATGACCGATTTACTGAATCTGTGTACATTCGAAAGCAGAAAAAATAAGTTCCATTGTCAACAACTTGACAGTTTGGCGCGAAAAATGCTGATTTATGACGTCATTAGAAGTGACGTAATTTTAAAGTAGGATAAATATATCGGGGTTTTATTGTCATAAAGAAACGCAGATATAGGCCGCTGTTTATAAGGTAGATTCTTATGTCAATTTTCTTGCAATTTATGCAATTTATCTCATTTATAAAGAAGAATATTAGTCTTGAATCATGGTTTCCACTAGTAGGAAGGCATAGATCGGTTAAGAACAAATTTTGAAACAATCCGCCAAATGTTTGCTGCTTCAAGTTCCAAAGATTAATTCGCGATTGAAAACTGCATATGGCCCGCCTCCCCTTCGAAACATTTCCACAAGTCCCGCCCTCTCGAAAATTGGTGTTTATTTGAAATGAACACACTTTTTGTCAATGGAATTGAATGGGGCGATTGTAAATATTTGTTATTAGAATACTGCTACCTATGGGATATGTTCTTGCTGCAGATGTGTGGGTCTAAATGGGAGTTCTGGCGTAAATTATATATTTTATGGTCTCTTATAGAAAATTTTAGTTATTGTCGCATGCTATTTTCCTGGCTATGTTGCATTTGGCGGTCTACATTGGGCGCTCTACAATTATTTCTATCATTCGGCAATCATTAGCCGGTCGGTTCATTGCTGATTGATGGGGGTAATGTGATCGCCGTTTTGGGGCTTTCTTTTGTATATTTATTCATGTTTAATTTAGATCTAATTGTAGTTATTTACGAAATTTGATGTGAAGCGCTTTTGATCGTACAACCCCTGTGTGAAAAGAGCGCTATATAAGTCTTGTATATTAATAATTTATAATAACAATAATAATACAGACAAAAGTTTTGATGCAGGATTCAATAAAGTAGTGTGTATTTTAAATTTTAAGAGTAATATATTTATTTCTCGCTTTTCAGGGGTTCTAGATCACATTTTGCTACTATAAATAGTCATACGGTAAACCTTGTCTGGCACTGTATCCCTCCTCCCGATTGGAATAAAACCAAGGGAAAGGGAGGTAAATCTTACAGAAAAACCCTTAAACTTAAGACGGACCACATACGACGTGCACAGAGTGAAATGAAATCGAGAATTGTACAGTAGACTCTGCACTTGTCTGTGGTTTTTAACACTGCAATGCTCCACTGTTTTAACGGTGATTTATTTTGATGTTGTTGATTTTCTCAGATTATCTAGTTTACGGGTAATGTCACGTTTTAACATGACGTAATATACATCGGTTGTCGTTGTGGCTTGAAAGTATAGCGTATCTAAAGTAAGTATTTGTCGTTTTGATAACGGTAATTTACTCGGTATTTTTACTAATTTTAAGCGAGAAAAATAATCAAGCACGGTTTTTGGTAAAGACGGGGGATTCTATACCTTCGGTTGGTCTGACATTTTCGGAAACTCTTTAAAGCTCGATTCCGACTTGGAAGAGACCAACCTCGGGTAAAGAATCCCCGTCTTTATTAAAAGCCGTGCTTGATTCTATTAGTATGGCGTCATTTTGAATGATTGACGTTATGTACTGTGGAACAGTAAGATGGTTGTCCTATCCAGATATACAAAACAGTTTACAAAAAACCTTTACCTTGACTTTAAACCTAATTTTACCTAAGTCTTTATTTATTTATCTTCAACACACAGACGAGCGTTGGCACATGCATGCGTGCTCTTGTTTAAACATTCTCATTTTCCATACGTGACATGTGATGCTATCGTTAGAGTAGATTTAAGTTTATGCAATGCGACATTCAAAGGAACTAAATTTCTCACATTTTATTCATGTGTGTTTGCATAAAAGCAGGGAATATTCTATAGACACTAATTTTGCTACAGCAAGGATATATAAATAATACCAATCTAAAGGAAATGCATTTTCCAAGCAATGAAATGTATCTAATATGAGAAACAAAACATTGATAATGGTTTGTTTCGATGGTTTTGTGTTCTAGGATTTTCTAAGAATTCCTTAATTTTGATTGTTAAATACATTTGTTGAGTTTATAGATCATTTTAGGGTTCTTTCATGAAGTTTATCGCAGCTGTTGATCATTAGAAAAACTTCGGTTATACAAGGGTCATAAACAAATATTTTGCAACCTTTTTGAATTCTGTCATAAAACCTTTATGTAAACCAAAACTAGAGTGGCCGCATTCTTTATACTTTCAAAACTGTTGAATTCGATGTTTCATATTCACCTTCTTTACAAAACTATTTAACCAATTCGCAGTCTTATCCAGAGAACACTGGTACTTGCAAACAGCTCGAATCCTGATCTGAAATACTCGTTAATTGATCTAATTTTAATTGTTTGACATTCATGTTGATGTTTGCAATTAAATTGACTGAAATCTGTAGGTTGCGTGCTTGATTTGTAGTCAAGCCTTCTGGCGATTTTAAATACGTTTAACAGTCGTGTCTACGGTAACAACAACGCAAATAATAAGAAGTAAGTTCATACAGCCACTGTTCCTTTTAAAGGCTTACAACAAACTGTGTCACAAATAAGTATCCATCTTTTATGTTAGCCACAAATTACGCTTTCAGAACACTTCGCAGCTTGATATCTTGTAAAGCGTGACAAATTTGTTGTAAGCTTCCTTTTAATGTCATTAAGAACTGCCACATACAGTTAACCCCTTTAGTGACATGACCCCAATGCTTGTTTTTTTCCCTTAAGTTAGTAAAATATATCTTATCATTTTGCAAATAAATAACAGGTAGGTGGTATTAAATAATTGTATGTTTTATATTACAAACTGATACTCACTTGCGCCATTCTAAAAGGGATTACCAGAAAAAAAATGTGCACTCGATACCTCTTATAGAAAAATAAATAAATATATTAAACAAGGCTAGCTGTTTTATTTACAAGTAATACCTATCTAATTAGTCTAAATTAGTGTAAATATATATATATATATATATTGTGAAATTGGTTGAGGTAAACTAAAACTTATAAATCATTAGTTTTTCATTATAAATTATAAACGTTATATTTTTCCAGCGGTGTTTGATTTATGTCCGCACACTCGTACGGAACAAGTAAAATATTCCGGAAATAGCCGGGCCGGCAAAAGTATAAATAACTATAAATATAAAACACGACTTAATCCTTTCACTCTCATTGACGCATAAACAATTTGGGTCCTGATCAGACGCCGCGTAACTGTTTGACACTCTTATCGATATTTATTAAGTCATACAACCTCAAATCTAACTTTGAAAGGTGTCTTGCAGACAACAATACTGAGGCAGACGACACTAAAGCGGTTAAGTCTCCCGAATAATTCGATCATTAAAGGTTTACCACCCCTTCCATACATATATAGACACACCACAGTCACCAGTCATATTGCGTCCTCAAGACAGTTAATTATTATCAAACATGACATTATATGCGGCATTGCATCAAAACAAATTGAATCAATCTTTTCATCGACTCTAACATATTCCGCTGTAGTAAAGGTGACTCTGTATTTATTCTTAATATTAACTTGTTTTGGATTGGACTACCGACACACCGATATAAATTAGAAACAGCTTATATCCTAATCGGTGTTCGATTTACTCGGGGTCTTATCAGGATAAAAATGTCAGTGTATTGTTGAAGTTTATAGGCAATTTCTTTACCAGTTGCGATGCGGAAATAACATTTCCGTTTTACGTTTTTAATGTAGGACAATGTGTTTACTCGTGTATACTGCTGCTACTTATTGAAAGTAAGAGATGATACTGAGTACATATTTTTTAAATGAAGAACTTGAACCTGCATATCTATATAGAAAAAGTGCAGCTTCTTCGGTTGAATTTATTCAGAAAAATATACAGTCGAAACTTGATACTTCGAAATCGCTTAAATCGATCGAACCAGGATTACATAAGTTGAATTCCGATAAATCGATCTCGCTTAAGTCGAACAAACCTGTATTTCAAAGTTAACTAGTGGCTTTGAAATCTAGGTATGTTCGAACTTACGCGAGTTCGAATAATCGAGTTTCGACTGTAGTTGAATTTCGATACATCGATATCACATATGGCGAAACATCAGATATGTTTTAAAACCTAAAACGTATACAAGCTCCTTCTTAACTTTAAGTATGTGTTTGTTCGACATTGACGAACTCGGGTATTCGCAATTGAAGTTTAGAAACACTTGTTAGGTCGACATAACTAAGATTGAGTTAACGTGGCTATATAGTATTGTTTTGTATTTTTTCAAAATTATAAACAACAACGAAATAAAATATATTCACGACTGATGTGAACAGAAAATAGTGTTTCTTTGTTACCGCTTTCATAGCATAAACGATAAGAACAGATTAATTCTTAAACAACTCAGTACACTATTACCTGCAAAAATCATTCTAAAGAGTCTGGCAACCAGATTTAGCATAACAAAATAGTGAATTGTAAATGTATGTTAAAAGCTTATATAAAAAAGTATTTATAAGTTTAGGATAAAAGATTCTGTTTAAAAATGCTTTTGAATATTTTTTAACTCTGTTGGGATTCGAACACTTGACCCAGCATGCTTGGACGGAAAATGAACATTAAGATACAAGCTTTATCAGAAACGAGCGAAGTGGGCGCCCCTTAACCCAGGTTTACCCCCAGTGGTTGTTAATGGTTAATTTATAATTAATTATTGATTGCTGCTGACCGTACCAAGGCGGGCTCCTATATTCACTTTGCTTTATGTTTTTCTTGCGTGTTGTTTTCTATTTAGTGTGTAGATGAAGGAATGGGATTGTACGTGTGTGTGTGTGTGTGTGTGTTTGTTATGGTATGACCGTGTGTGTTCTGCTTGAGAGGTGGGTGTATTGTGTGTGTTGCGTTTCCTGCTCGAGTATTTCGTATTTATTTTTTCATTTTACGGCGATCGATTTAAACGTATTCAGTCTATAGAAATGCATCATACGGTATTCGTTACTGTTTATACTTGCGCATGCGCAAAAAAGGTTACAGTTAAATCGGAAACAGAGTCTAAATGGATTCACTTCGTCTACAAATGGATGACGAAAAGCGATGAAAAATATCTAAAAAAACCCTATGTTTTGATTACTTTTCTTGAGGGTGGTTTTAGATTGATCATATTTCGTTAATGCCAGGTGCACTATAATGCAACACGTTTGCTTGTATTTTTTTCTTTTTTCATTTATTTTTTTTAAATACAATAATTTGTAAATACTATACTTATTTTATTGTTTTATTAAGGTGACAGTTACTTAGTAAAAACTAGTGTAACTTTGGGTTTATAGATACACCCTTATAGTCATAAATATAATATTCTTTACTGCCATAGATTAGTCTGTATACTATTGACAGTACTGTTTTGGAGGGTTTGTTCTTCAAATTAACGATACAAAGCAATTGTACGAGTTAAGTTGAAAATACTATATGAGTATACAACAGTTTTGATTCTATTCCAAACATCTTGAACGCATCTGTATTCTGAAGCAGCGAAAAATGAATCGATTGGCTTTCTTGTTTAACAAACGTTTAGGTAGAATCCGGGATGGTTGGCAAGCTTTTGATTGGTCACTTGGCGTAGAGTCTTGGTTGTTTCAATCTTTCAATCAGTCAGAATCTAGCATTTTGCTAACATCTGACTAATCAAATCCTTTAGAACGATCTCAGGCTCATCTCAAACATTTTACAAGCAGATGGCCGGACTGTCATACGGGGACTGAAAACTTAGTACGCCCTAGAGTAAATCCACTTTTTGCATTAAAATTTTGTGTTGTCATTATTTAAAGGGCCTGAATCAAACTACTTCAAATAATTCCTATTTCCTGTTAGTCGTATGATTGGCATGATTGACTTGGTTATTTTCGTATAAGAGTGCGTGGTTTGCTTAATGTTTATCAATGGCAGATATGTATTACATTAAGCCAATACCCAGAGACACTTGATGTAGCTTTATCTAATTAGTGTATTATTGTTTATAAAATTTGATCAACTGAGGATAGTTTCATTTCGATGTTAAGAGTAAGCATTGTATCATTCGAGTTACACACTTTAGCAAAATCGATTTTACATCGATACCTAGAATGATTTAGATACCATATGTGCTGTGATATTGGCCTTCCTCCACAAAAAGCGTTTACTTGTAGATGATTTCACCGTTTTAAGTTACAGACATGTAATTATCTACGCATACGAGCTGCTTTGCCTATAGTTAAACCTCTTTTTTACGACCACAAAATCAGATGACAGCTTAAAACAAGATGACAGCTTTCTGTTTTACTGTCACATTGCTTGAATCATCACCTGTCGTAACCTACTCATAATTAACATTAACACAATTTAGTGGTCGTAATAGAAGGGTTCTACTGTATATGGTTGCCTCAGCCGGTAGCCATGGACTAAATGAAAGTAAGTGGTGATAAAGTAATGTAATATAGATATAATTGTTTTGCTAATTGATACATGTATGCATGTCATCAGAAGGCACGTTATTATTTTTAAAAATGGAATATATGTATCTATGTAAATCATAGATTTAAGAAATGTCGATTGTAACAGCGACAACTTTGACCTCATGAAAAGGACAGTCGTTATATGTTTAGCTAGAAAAAGTATTTGATTAAAGCACACAAAACAGAGGTGTTTGGTACTGACTGGCATTTGCTGACAACTGAATAGGAACCTACACATGTTCAATCAGGAAACAAAATGATTGATTGATTGATTGAATGTGCTGAGTTTTATGGTACCGCAACACTTAACATGATAATATGTCACGTACAGGAATTATGACTATATATCTAACTTGTTATAACGTTTATAGTCATATCTCTGTTAAAAAGATGACTGACACATGTCGTAATACAAAATTAATGGTTCAGTAATATACAAGTATAAATACACTCATCAAACAATAACTTGAAGATAAATCTTAACATGGGTTTTATTATGATTCATTGTATGACAATCTGATCTGGTAGCAACTGTAAAGTTTTAAACATTAGTTGTTAATCTAATGAAACAGCTAACCATCATTTAACTGAAAAACAACTAGAAAACAAATATAATTCTATACTAATAGGAAATAAGTATAGATGACATATATCTCCTCAAGAATTCTAAAATAAGATATTGACTGAAGTACCTACCCTTACTGAACTACACACATGTGGTTATAGCACAATTGTTTTATATATATTGAACTAGCAAACTGTGTAAAAGTATATGTTCAAAATGTCAATGTGTTTTTATTTATGTAATTCGTATTTTACTGTTGACACTTTCACGCTACAGTGGCGGTCATGCAAACGTGCTTTTACTATACATTTTAACTGCTTTTAAACACACAACTCCTGTGTGAAAAGAGAGCTTAATAAAACCTGTTATAAAATTATAATTAGGCTATTCACCATCTATAGCAACATTTCTCCAGTTAACGCAAAATTTTAAATTTGAATATCAAGCTTAGTTGACAGTCATGTGGCAGCGAAAGAATTATTAGTGTTATACTGTACGTAGAGTTACATAAATGTTCAATACAAATTCCGGGATTATATGTTAAGTACAAAACAAGTAATATGAGAAAGTAGTAACTCCGTTATTAAAATACAGTGGCGAACACGCTATTATTTTCCTATAAAACGCAATGCCCAGTGTTTCTTTAAACAAGTTATGTCCTTTTTAAAACAGTTTAAGGCCAGAACAGACGCCAAGAAATCCGGCTTCTGTTCAGATCAAAAACGTTTTGCACGGGTATATTTTCTTTAGAAACAAAGGAAATTAGATTTTCCGGTAAACATATAGTTCTACGCCTTTTTAGAGAAACTGTTTTTTTAACACGACCATTATGCGTTATAAACAACTGTTCGATACATTCCTGGTTTTGCCAAACGATGTAACAAAATGAGAACAAAATAGTTTTGTCACTATATATAATATATAATATGTTCCATTAACGCATTTTTCCGAGTGGTTGTGTAATTTAAGAATATTCTAACACACTTAGCTCACGCCCCTTCATAAACAAAGAACGAATGTTTCAGTGTTTGAATTTTCAATAAAACATTCACACGCTAAACGTTCTAACGTGCCTCATGTGGCTTCGAACATGCGTACGCCAAGAAGTGTAGCGTCGTAGCTTCGGTGCAAATTAAGGTAAATTTATGTGTTAGAATCGAAATCATAAATTAATACCAGTGTTTTCTCTTACAATCGAACACGGGTAGTCATTGTGATGCTTGTTTTTAAACCACTCGGCCTAAAGGCCTCGTGATTAAATTACTACGCATCCCAACTCCTACCAGTGTTCGATTGCACGATAAAACATTGGTATGAATTTATTATTTCTTAAATAAATTCATACCAGTGTTTTATCGTGCAATAGAACACGGGTAGGAGTTTGGATGCTTAATAATTAAATCACGAGGCCGAAAGCTGAGTTATCAAATTACCAGCATCTCAACAACTACCCGTGTTCTTTTGCACGAACTCAAATTTCAAAATTTCAAATCTCTTTTATTTCTCCCAGTTCATGATTTACATGGCAACACAAGGAACAAATTATGTACATAGACAAAAATAATGCGGAACAAATAATGTTCAGAAAACACTGATATTAATTTATTAGTTTGATTCTAATTCTTCAATTTAACCACAATTGGCGCCAACACAACGGCGCTTCATTCCTTACATACGCACTTTCGAAGCCATATTACGTCACGTCAATTCGTTACAGCGCGTGCGTATTTCATTGATAATTTAAACACTGACGCGTTCCTTCTTTGTATATTTATGGGAGTGTGCGAGGCTTGTTAGAATATTCCTCAATGGTTGTTGGAAGTGTTGACGGTCACTTTATAAGGAAGTTAATAACTATTGCATCGCCAATTACATCGCTAACCAATATAGTTCATGCGCATATTTTATTTCACACATATATATATATTAAACCAATCAGAAGCTCTTCTTTCTATCACGTAACAATACAAAAGATACGACTATTGTACTGAATTGTAAAAATGAGATCCCGAAAAGCGATTTTTTTTTCGTATCGGGACTCGAGTCCCGAAAACCCATATCATTTTAGAATTGTACTGGACAACTCTTCTGATAATCTGTTAAAGAGTTATTTCCCTTGGCATTTCAAGTTCGTCTGCTATTTTGTTTTTGGAACATGGTGGGTCAAAGGCTAGAAGGAATAGGAAAAAAATCATATGGTTTCGTTTTTCATTTGATAATTTATGGTGTGAAATAGAGGTTATTTAACAGTGTTGAGAACAATACTGAATTCAATTGGACTCGAGCACAGCAGCCAAAATCCATATTGGATTATGACTGCTGTGTACTCGTCCAGTAGAATTCAGTATTGTTCTCAACACTGTTAAATAACCCTACAATATCATACCAACAGTGTATGCTTACCACGCTCCAGCTGGACAAGAAAGGCATTTCACGACTAACCCATAAGTCCCTAGTTTACTCGTCCTTCACAAACAGTGTGTCTGAAAATAGTCCACTTTTAAAAGCAAACAGTGTAGATCTAGAACCAATGACTCCACTGATTAGGGCATGAACCCTTTGCCATTTAAATTAAAACAACAACAGCAACAAAATGTTACCAATTGACTAGACATTCGTGGAAATTAGAATGGTCCATTGGAATGTTCAGCGAAGAATTCATGAGTTAAGTGCTACTAAAAACTATATTCCAATTCGCTTTTTGAATTATTATAAATGTTACATGTACTTGTACATGTAATCCCAGGTGTGTGATAATACAAATGTTTGAAAAGATGCTATTTTCTTATCGCAGCTTATGTAACAATAAAACTGAAATTTGAAGAAAAAAAAGAATTTTGATTTTGTATCATATTTGTAGAGGATTTACTCTGTTAGCCTGTACTGTGTGTAAAATGTTTAAAAAAAACTATTGAAGTGCATCTAAATTTCAGTTTGATCGCAAAGGGTATGTAACCAACGCAGAACAATTACCGTCGTTTTATTTGAGAAATAGATATTAACAATACTGTTAAACCTCTCTACTAAGATCATGAGAACGAAGACTAATTGATTGTGTAAAAGACAGGTGACAGCTTAAAGATAGGTGAAAGTAACACAGAAAGCCCCAAAAGAAGCTGTCTGTATTAATATCACTTTTATATATGCAGTCACCTGTTGTAACTATACAATAATAAAACAATTCAATGGCCGTAAGAGAGAGAGAGAGAGCGAGAGAGAGAGAGAGCGAGAGGTTAATGTATAAAGATAATTTTACATAAATGCTCATTACTGATCATATAAACGAGTTGACTACATTATATGACGCGAAATTTGGAGAGCGTCAAAGTTGTTTAAGTCAACAATTTTATTAAAATTTAAAAGTAATAATACCGATTATTACACAATGCTCTATATAACTTGTAATTCTTTATTCTCATTGAGAAGTTTCCCCGTACCCGGAATTGCCGTACTGTAATGAAACAGTATTGAATACTTATCATTGATTGGTGTCTGGTGGAAGTTTAATACTTTATTTCATGCTTTATTATTATTTATAGCAATACTATAATCAATGAGACGAGTTCATAATACATATCAAGTTTCGCCGCTATCCTTTATACAGAAAATAACACGGACCCGAACATTACAATAATGTGCGAATGTAAACATGCAAGCGCTTACAAGAAGACGCTGATCAGTCATCAGACGTCTGTCAAAAACTCAAAATGTATATTATTAGTTACACGGTATTTCGACACCCTGCCGGAATGCCGTGTTACGAATTTATTTCCAGTCTAGATCCGATATAAGAAAGAAAACATACATAATCTGACAAAGTTTTACTCAATTGACCCTAAAAGTTGACACTTGAAATTGACATCATGTCACTGAAAACTCTCGCGCTAGAGTACACACGTTTATACAGTAAAACCTCGATGTCTGGAACTCGCATAAGTTGAATTTACCTGCATTTCTACAGATAGGCCTAAATGCCATACTCGCTTCTATATAAACCGCTTCTGTCGAAAATATCCGTATTTCAAGCTTAAAAGGTGGCATAGCGACTGTTCGACTGAAATGAATTCAAGAGGCCCTAAGTTCGACTGTATCTAACATGATTTCGTCATTACATTGGATTGTAGACATTATAAATGTTCATTACATAGGTTACCAGAATATTTCGAACGGACATTTATGTTTTATGAAACGTCCAAGAACTTATGATGACTGGAAATAATAAATCTTATTTCATTTGTATTTTGGCTCAGATTAATTCTTTTTGAAAATCTAGTTAGATCTAAAGATCTACCCCTATACAAAGTATTAGGTAATAAAACAGTTATTTCATGTGTGTTTGTGTAACAGTATACAGTTATTTCATGTGTGTTTGGGGAACAGTCAGAACTATTGGCCCGAGGTATCAGGGAAGACTTTCGAACTGTTGCCCGAGGCCTGAAAGGCCTGAAAGGCCGAGGGCAACAGTTCGAAATGTCTTCCCTGATAACGAGGGACACTAGTTTTGACTGTTCCCCTAACACACATGAAATAACTGTTTTATTACCTAATACTTTATATAGGGCTAACTAGATTTTCAAAAAGAATTAATTTGAACCAAAGTACAAATGAAATACGATTTATTATTTCCAGTCATCATAAATTCTTGGATTCATTTCAGTCGAACAGTGGCTATGCCTCCTTTTAAGCTTGAAATACGGATATTTTCGACAGAGGCGGTATATAAAGAAGCGGGTTTAAGGCATTTGGGCCTATCTATAGAAATGCAGGTAAATTCCACTTATTATAAATGCGAGTTCCAGACATCGAGGTTTCACTGTATAAATTTGTGTACTCTAGCGCGAGCGAGAGTTTTCAGTGACATGATGTCAATTTCAAGTGTCAACTTTTAGGGTCAATTGAGTAAAATTGATTATGTATTTTTTCTTTCTTATGTTGGATCTAGACTGGAAATAAATTCGTTACACGGCATTCCGGCAGGGTGTCGAAATACCGTGTAACTAATAATACGGAAAAAAGGCTTGCCTTTTTTCCGTTCTTAAGTAATGCATGATAAAATCAAAGGTATTCCAATTCTATTTAATCACTGACAGACTTTGAAAAGTGTTTGATTTGCGCGTGAATAATTTCCTCAAAACTAGGCAACTACAAAACATGGGGGCTGACATCTTGGATGATGACGTCACGGCTTTTACGAAGAGTTGTGCGTGACGTTTCGGAATTCCCGATTTCGGTGATATTTTTAAACCATTGTAAGAATGAATAACCCACAACACTCACTTGTTCATTGTAATGATTTCCTCCAAATGACAAACTTTCAAACAGTTCAATTCATACCCTTTAACGCTAAAAATGAACGTTATTTGCAAAAAGCTACTTCTCAATCGAACCGATAAAAATAACGGATTACCACGTCATCAATAAAAATAATGACGTCATTATTGGTGGTCATATGACTTCCAAAAATAGTTTCAGATTGCATTATAATACAGGGCTGCCATAAGTTGAAATGAAAAATCCTAAGATTTCCAAATATGCATTTTTCAAGCGCGATTTTACGAATCGTACCTTTACCCCATAGCCGATTTCTAGTTTTGTTGGCATGTGACTACTTAAAGCAGACTGGAAGTAAAGCAGAATGCGCCTTATGGCGCATTCTGCTTTACTTTCAGCCTGCTTTGAGCTACCATAACCTGGGGGAAAATGCGGAGATTTAGGAAAAATACGGAGAAATGGCAGCCCTGATAATATAGCTGTACGGAGGAGTTTTAACTTTTAACATTGTATACACGGGCGCTTATATATCTATTTGATTATTGGGTACATATAGATCTTGTCCAAAACAATATAGGTTTATAATAAACGTTCGAGTCGGTTGTGTAATCCAGATCTCAGTCACGAGAGGCGTAGCCTCGAGTGTGATCTGGAATACACAACGAACTGATACAAGAGCGCTGATCACACACTGGCGATAGATGTATTCCGTTTTCATACAATTTTGCTTTTTTCCGTCCATAGGCAAAGCCTAAATACATATTATACATTTTGAGTTTTTGACAGACGTCTGATGACTGATCAGCGTCGTCTTGTAAGCGCTTGCATGCTTACATCAGCACATTATTGTAATGTTCGGGTCCGTATTATTTTCTGTATAAATGATAGCGACGAAACTTGATGTGTATTATGAACTCGTCTCATTGATTATAGTATTGCTATAAATAATGATAAAGCATGAAATAAAGTATTAATCCTCCAGACACCGATCAATGATAATTATTCAATACTGTTTCATTACAGTACGGCAATTCCGGGTACGGGGAAACTTCTCAATGACACTGATTTTAGAACTTCTACGCATCTTTTTCGCGCATGGAAACAGTTCGTTCAAGCGGTCAATAGTTAAAACTATTGCCCCCGGATTAGGCAACGTCAGAACAACACAGTAAAACAGTCCAAAATAACGAATTACAAGTTATATAGAGCATTAGGTAATAATCAAAACTATTGCCCCTCGTTATCAGGGAAGACATTTCGAACTGTTGCCCTCGGCATATCGGCCTCGGGCAACAGTTCGAAAGTCTTCCCTGGTATCTCGGGCCAATAGTTTTGACTGTTACCCAAACACACATGAAATAACTGTATATTGTGATAGTCTATTGATCACATCGTACAACCCTATTGAGTTCATTGAAACCGTAGATTTTAAATCTTTACGAGATATATGTTTTCTTCAAAAACGTGACATTGTTTATAGTAATATCATCACAAATGACCTCATTTGACGTCCCTTTTCAATCACGATTATACCAGTAATATGTGAAATATTGCAAGGCTTTCTTACAATGTCGTTAACATACTTTTGTGATATATAAGCATATGAAACCAAATGACACTGGTCCTTTGACCCATTGTATTACACCTGGTTCGTCTAAATCCAAACCTGTCTTATGAAGAGGCTGAACCCGTTTCAAACTCTATTACACAAATTATTTAATCTCAAGCGTCTGATATCAATCCAAATAAATTTGTGACGATTAGACCTGGCGATATTCTTTGGATGAATAATAGTATTTAGAAACGCATAAGGAAACGCCAAAACTACACAAAAAATCAAAGGCTGAAAGCAGGGAATTACATTGGACTGAATTTAGAAACATAAATGAATTCCGCAAAAACTGAATTAGTCTCTATTCCAACACTATCGACCAATGGCACTACTGCCTGTACAGATGACGAAAAATATAATTTACTGAACAACTTATTCTGTAAACAGTCACAACTTAATGATAGGAACGCAAACCTTCCTCATTTATCATGAACCGAATAACCTGATCTAATTTCACCGCAAGACGTTCTTGGCGCCATTTCTGTAACGGATGCATCTAAGGCTAGTGTTCAAGATCTTATGTGACCGCGTCTCTTACGAGAAAGAGCTCTTCAACTTGCGGTGTCATTGTCCTCTTTCTTTACTCCTCTACTCCATTGCTCAATGTTTCCCTCTGCATTGAAACAGACAAACAAATTTCCGATTTTCAAAATCGGAGATCCTTCCCAACCGTCTAATAACAGACCAGGGGCCCGTTTCATAAAACTTCGTACGACAAATGTTGTCGTAAGTCAGATTATAAAAGTATCAAATTCTTTTTATTTCTCCATCGAATCCTGTCTTGTGACATCTTTTTGGAATTGTCTTGAAAAGACGATTCCAAAAAGATGTCACAAGACAGGATTAGATTGAGAAATCAGAGATTAAATGTATTTTAAAGTTTTGACTTACGACAACATTTGTCGTAAGATGTTTTATGAAACGGGCCCTAGTGTCCCTTCTAAGCTGTATTAGTAAAGTGATGGAAATATTTATACATAATTGTTTATAAAACTTTCTAACTTTCGACAAAATTTGTAATGCTCATCAATCTGGTTTTGTAAAAGGCGCTTCTAAAGTAAACCAGCTTACATTCTTATATCATAACATATGTAAGGCTATTGAAGAAGATAATGAGGTGCGAGCTGTAATCTGTGACATCTCCAAAGCTTTCGATAGGGTATGGAACAAAGGTATTATCTGTAAACTATCCTCAGACGGTATTCCTGACACTTTACTTAATTGGTTTTCTTCATATTTATCATCGAGAAAACAGCGCATAAACATTGCAAACTCCACTTCAAAAATGTCTTCCATTCATGCTGGTACGCCTCAAGGCTCCATTCTCGGTCATGTCCTTTTTCTACACTCTATTTATGATATTGTTAATGAAATACAATCGAACATTAAATTGTTTGCTGACGACACAAGTCTGTATATTGTTGTTGAAAATCCTTTTACCTCGGCAGTAAAATTCAATGAAGATCTTCAGACTATTCACGTTTGGTACCAGTCATGGCCTGTGTCATTCAATCCCTCTAAAACTGGGTCAATGTTGATCTCAAAAAAGTTGTCTAAACCTCAACATCCACCATTATACCTAAACGACACTCAAATTACCGGTGTACCGACAAACACACACCTTGGATTAACACTCTCTGATGATGCTCGTTGGAAATCACATTATTTATATCATTTTCGATTAAGCATGGAAGTGGATAGGTATCAACAAATTTTGAAATGTGTACCCTCAAGGCCTTGTCTAGAGCAGATGCACATCTCTTTTATACGACCTGTCTTGGAATAGTCTAATGTTGTATGGGACAACTGCTAAGTTGAATTGAAAACTGACATTGAAGTAGTGCAGAACGAAGCAGCTAGGATCTGACGCAACAGAGTTAGGCAACATTGACTCCCTTCTTCATAAACTAAGGTGGGAAACACTGGCTTACAGACGAAAAAACATAAACTTGTCCTTATGTTTTAAATGACCAATAACCTTGAGCCCTCGTATCTTTGAAACATTACCCCACACTAACAATGAACTCAGTACATACTCAGAAATGTTCAAGTTATTTCCAACCTACACGCAAGAAAAAGTCTCTACACATCTTCTTTCCTCCCATATGCTATCAAAGACTGGATTGCACTTTCTCCTAACAGTCGCAATTCTACGACTATTGAAATGTTTAAATAATCCCTTAAAAGGTATAAGCAAAAGGCATGGACACAATATTCATGCGGTACGAGCCGAGTCCAAGCCCAACGTGCTCGTCTTTGATTAGGTTGCAGCTCACTAAACTATGATCTGCACAGACGCTCTCTTGTAGATTCACTTCTATGCACTTGTGGCTCGGTAGAAGCAGTACACCGTTTCCTATTGCACTGTAATTTGTACAATCAAGCTCGACCAAACTTCTTCTTCGACATCCCCTACCCAGCAACAGCAAATAACGTAGTATACGGTAATAAACGCCTCTCAACTAGACAAAACGAAACACAAGCTACAAAAGTACAAACTTTCATGACAGCATCAAAGCGTGATTGGAAAGTGACTGGAGACAATCCGACTTTGATCTGACGACCACCGCTTGCAGTGTGTGCTTTTCTTTACACTTTCTTTTTAACCAACCTTGCACGTATTTCATATCTAGTATTGTCTCAGTCTAAATTTTGTTCGTTTGTTTTACCAAATAATAAACTAAAATAAATCTTTGTAATATTCTAATATCAAATTGTGCTTAAATGTATGCAATAAAACAGTTTCGAATTCTGTAAATGTAACCATAATGCCATAATTTTCACATGGCTGTACAAATCGTCAACATGGAGGAGAATTTATTAAGGTTTTGTATAACTTGTTTGCTTATCTATGCTTATTTAGCTCATTATGTTATAATAGGTGTATATTGTTGTTTGTGAAAATTTTGAAATAAATACCGTTTAAACTAAATCCAACCTGACGGTGTGGCAAAATTTATAGACAACACAAGTAGTATGTTGAAAAAAAGACCACCAGAACCACGTTCGAATGATAAAGCGAAGATGGCTCGTCGTTTTTAGCATGAGCAAGACGGCTCTTTAATGGCATCATAATCTCTGTTGAGAACGACGCATTCAAAAGTGTTCTTCAAATCTTAAACTGTGTGAGTTATGTGATCAAATATGTCCTATTATTACACCTCGCTTTGAGTTAATTTCCCATAGACCTAAAGTTCACATTTTGCATGTCTTTTACAGCTATCCAAAAATATACTGTCACTCTTAAACATATTATTTTTGTGACGTCACTCTAATTGATGGTATTTTTTTCTCCACCCTTTAAGGTACTGTCATCCTATGATATGACTTTCGCTATGGCAACGTAATAGAACGTTTTAAAGAGTGGTAACTCCTGATCAACTTTTGGCATTTGCTGTACAAGTTACAAAACTCAAAGCTTCTGGACCACTTGATAAACGATTTGCCACCATTTCGAAAGAGGATATTTGCCAACTAGACAATGAAAAGACGCTGTGTCTTCAATCTTCTTGTCATTACGTTTTTCTTTCTTTCTTGATATATAATTATAACCAATGCGACGTCATAGACGGAGACGTCGTTTCCCGCGTTACATACATGTCCGCGCTAAATTGGTATTCACAACAGATTTTATAAAATACAAATGAGACGATTCCAAAGCCAGGGTTGATAAGCTCGGTGTAATAAAATAAATATTAGGTGTCAGTTTGCGTGACATTCAAATTGTCAAACATCGAAAACAAGAATGTCACCCTCGACTACGCCTCGGGGTGACATTCTGTTTCTCGGGTTGACAATTTGAATGTCACGCAAACTGCCATCTAATATTTATATAATATACTAATTATATCCATGTACCCAACAAACAAAAAAAGTGTTACCAAAAACGTTTAAAATATTTTCTGAAGCAGTAGTGTATCGTTAGAAAAACTAAAATACAATTCTAAAACGACGAGTGGTTTGGTTTAGATTATAATTCTATCGAATATTTGTTCATTATACTTAAAACAGCTCTTAAGAGGTGTGTTTTTACGTTCTTTAAACACAACAAGTTTAATCTTTTTTTAATATTGACTGCGCCTTATGAAACCTTTTACTTAAATCAGCTTGGGAATTAGTTA
Organism: Gari tellinella; assembly: GCA_922989275.2. Taxonomy (NCBI): domain Eukaryota; kingdom Metazoa; phylum Mollusca; class Bivalvia; order Cardiida; family Psammobiidae; genus Gari; species Gari tellinella. The sequence goes on from OV277860.1 coordinate 86,984,623, forward strand.
GTTTAACACTTAAGCGGAGAGAATATCTGCTAAAATTTGTCGTTTATTTTTGTATGCAATGTTCAATATTTTGAATATTTGACTTAACTCTTTCACTGCCAACGGCGCAAAAGGCGACTTTAAACAGTATGAATCCTGAGCAGACGCCGCGTAACGCGGCGTCTGATCAGGATCCAAACGTTTTGATACTCGTATCGACATTTCTTCATTCAAAACAGCCCTTAATCTTTCTTGAAAAAAACATTGCAGACGACATTAACAATGCAGACGATATTTTGGCGCTAAAGCAGACGATTTAACTTGACAGTGAAAGAGTTAAGACATATTTAAGTTTTGCACAGATCAGATTCGGCGAGCCTTGGCGTCTGCGTTGAACCTAAACTGTTTGCAGGGATCTTAGTTTCCTTGTGCAGTTAAAGGTTACCGATCACTTAAGAAAATAATAATTGTTATGTTTAGTTCCTGTCGCAAAACAGCGCCCATATGATTTGCGATTTTAGTGAAAACAACATAATATCAGGATTTCTAAATGAAAAAGGCTTAAACTAGAAACAGCTGTTATCAAATGTCCGTTTAAATGGAAACAATGTCAATACAAAATAATATGTACACTACAAATAACGTTAAAGTGGAATTAATGGATGTTTCATGCTATCCAAAAGGAGAATTATCCATATATGGAATATAACTTGTAATGCAATCTGGTATCTTGATAGTTTTAGTGAGTGCTCTTAACCCTTTCATGATTAAATAAATCGTGAGGTTTTAACCTCTTCACCGCCATATTATCGTCTGCTTCAGTATTGCTCTCTGCAATATAGTTTCAAAGTTAGATTTTAGGCAGTTTAACTGACGTAATTTCAAAACAAGTGGAAAGCAGTTCTGACCCTGATCAGACGCCGCGTTATGTGATGTCTGATTAGGATCAATACGGTTTGCAAATGCGCTCTATGACGTCTTTGAAAGTAAAAGGGTTAATTACGAAGATACAAAATGAATCCTCTATGATGAATTGTCGTCTGCTTCATATGTATCGGCTTATAAAAGCCAAAGCTGAGCTATTCAAACTAAATATCAGACCGCGTTACGCAATATCTAATCTGATTTCAAATTGGATATTGAGAAGCTGATCTAAAACTGAATCACATGGGTGACGTTCGATTTTGAAGTGAATGCATGGTGGTTGAATTGGTCGTAAAGGATTGTTATACGTTCACACAGGTCTACCTTGCGATTGGCTTGAGAACGTCAGACTTTTCGCATCGATCTTAAAACCATTCCCGAGCCGGTTATGGTACGGTACCTTAAAAATGACGAGTTCACGCGAGCCTTTAAACGCCAACTTATATACTTCAAAATATTGACCATTCTACAGGATGACAATAACCATTCTACTAGGCGTCCACCGTTTCCCGACTATTTCAGTACTGGGCTTTTGATTGAAAACGTCACAAAGCGGTCGCATGCGATTTATATTTCGCAGAAAGTCGCCGATTGATCGCAGCTGGTACCAGGGCCTGAAAAAGTATGAAGCAGTTCGCCCCATGCCTAGAAAACACAGACTCACTACTTCCGAGCAGAATCTTCACTTTTTGCAAACGCAAGTGTAGTCTGGTTTTGTACAAAAACATTAACATTTGAGAGACAACATATTATTCTATCAGATAATGACTCTTGATTAAAAAACAGCAAATACAAGTTTTTAGCTATTCATGTTTTAATTTTTATTAACCTGTATCTAAAGAATGCGGAAAGTTATCAAGATAACATTCTAAAATAAATTGTTATTAAGCGGAGACCTCATACAGTAACCAATAAAAGTGCTTGTTCAGTACACTGCTCCATCTCTACAACTCCGAAATATAGACAAAGAGTGTGTGTGTTGTTCAGAGGGAGTTATTATCTTAAATTAATACCTTTAGAGTACTAAGCAGGAGTTGGCTTACATTTGCAAATAGTTTGGAACCAGAGTAGACGCCGCGTTACGAGGCATTTGATCTGAGTTCAAAGTGTTTGTCACTCGTCTTTATAATTCTTCTGTCAGCATGTCCAGTATGTATCTTTCAGAAAAAACCAGTACACGGCAATTTAAGCAGTTGATTTTGTTTAGACATACTTGTCTAGTTTGGGAAACAGTGGCAAGCAGGAACACAGTTATAGGGAGGGAGCACTATAAATTGACATCTCATCTGGTTCCAAACTGATTGACGATAACAGACAGAAAAGTCAACTCTTCGAAATGCTGACATTGACAGTGCTACAGATCAGAAATACCAAACGTGTTTAAGGTAAATGAACCACTACTAATGTTCAACCTTACTTGACAACTTCTCTGTTTCAAATTGGTAACAGTGAGCTGTACAACGAGAATTAAAAATAAAATCTCGTTATTCATGACATTATAATTTATAAGTAATTTAAATAAAATAAAATCAAATAAAGTTGAATTGATTCACTTTTATGTATAAATTAATTCCGTTTCGCATTTGCTTCCAATTTCGATATCTATAGGATCCCATATATTATGAAGCGTTAAACTTGAAACAAAATCTTTTGTACAGCACCCTTCTCTACAACGGCCCTCCGAACAACGACACCCTCCTTACAACGACCCATGCCGCAATTCCCTAAATGGAACAATTATGTTTAACTCTTTAACTGTTACAACATCGTCTGCATAAAATTGTTGTCTTTTTTCTCTCACAGTTACATATAAGTGGAGATTTTGATAAAATACATATAATATAAGTAACAAACAGTGTTACGCGGCGTCTAATCTGGTTTAAAGCTGTTTGCAAATGTAAGCCAAGTCTTAATTTTCACTCCCTATAACGACTCACTCCGAACAACACACAAACTTTGTGTCTCTCATTGGATGTCGTTGTAGAGAGGGAGCGATGTACCATGAAGTATCGCCATTAGTAACAATAAAAATAAAACTTGTGTCCCGATGTTTCGAACGGTTTTATAATCACAAACATTCAACGTATATAATTAAGGCTAGAAGTCAATATATTAAATCTGAAAAAGGGGAGATCCTTTGAAAGCACAGAAAACATAGCAAATACTGAAAATTGCAGAATCGGTTTAATTGAGTCTGTTCATGAGCAATACTGAAATATGCAACCGTGCTCACGCCTCCTAGCACCAGCTTAAGCGGATTTCAACTTTCAACTGTAAATGCGCTGAAATCAATGATTCCAAAGGACCAGAAAGTATAACAACACTGAGAATGAAGTACGGGGCGACTTTCTACAGCCGCCACACAAGCACTTAACATCTGCTGTTGTGAATTATATAAATCTGAATAAGGGGAGAAAAACTTTGAAATCACAGAAAGCATAGCAAATACTGAAAATTGCACACTCGGTTTACAGTCATTGTCCTACTTATTTTTTGCATTAAATCGTCATCTGATTTCTGACACAGTTAAGAATGAATGCTAAGGAAGTTATAGTTCAAATGACCTTAATTTGAGTTGATCAAATTGACAATTCGTTGTCGCATAATTTCGTTCTATTCTTTTTGGTATATGGTGAATTCAAAAGCGTTATCAAACGCTATATGGTTAAATATTGAAACGTGCCGTTTCTGTGTTGTGAAAACGTTTAATATTTCACATTCAATTATCATTTTAACGTGTCAGGTACCACACCTGAGAGGCGAACAAAGGTTGCCAGTTAAAATATTTGAATTGTTAAAAAGTTTAAAATTGAAGAAGTAAAATATTGTGTGTATTTGTAAAGACTACAAAATGGAGGTTCAGTGGCAATCGTAATAGTATGAAAGGTGTATACTTAATGCATTATTTAAGCATTTGGTGATATTCTAGATGGGATTTCTAGCTTTGACGTTCGATGTGAGCCCAACTTGATATAATTATTTCTGATGTTAGCTTCTATAGTCAAATGTCAATAATTCAAACTTCCTTTAGTCGAGCATTGCCATTTTTCATAGTTAAAGCGCAGATTTCTTTGCTACGAATTATCTTTGAAATATGGCAATTCCCACTGCAGTGATATTGAGATATAACAGTGAAATATGATGTGTTCGAATTATTATAGGAATAAACAACATATTTTTGACGTTCATGACGGTATGACTACATTAGCTTCGCAGGGGGTAAATTCCGTAAACGCCCGAAGGGCGTTTTCGATAAATTTACCCCCCGAAGCTAATGTAGTCATACCGTCATGAGCGGCAAAGAGATGTTGTTTATTCCTTATATTTATATTTATATTTTCTGTCTTGTCAATTTAATGTGTTTATTGGCCAGATTTGTTTTTCTGTATAAGAATTTATCATACACCGGTCAAAGAGGTTTGATAGATGTAATGTCGATGTAATAGCCATTCCAGTTTCTAAATATGGTGAGAAAGTAGTCTCAACTACATGTACTGTAACTGTATTAAAAATTCAGGATTTCTTCCAGTAAACTTTCTCTCTGTGAATGGAAATGACTTACAAGGCAAACAAATAACAGTGCAACTTGAATATCTATTGCCAAAGCACATTCTAAAATTACAGGTCGCGGTTGTTTTCTTAACCCATTTACACACATAGCAACGCGATGGCAACGACCTATGGGTCTGTATCACTCCGCTAGTGTCATATTACCGTCGACCAATGGGAGCTTAGTGTTAAGTGCCCGATGTAGTCTATTTGAAGAAGTCCACGGATAGCACGGGGGAAATCCGAACTGGTTAAATCCAGATTCGAAATGTAGGTTCATCGGCAGATGACTGCATATTTTTTAATAGGATTACATAAGGACTTTACAGGTTGAATGTAAATATTGCGAATTGACTGTATGCATAAATCGGAGAGTAAAACTACATTTCGGCCACACTTATATATCATTCTTTACTATAAAACATTGAAAAGTTTCAGTTGTAGGAAATGATTGCAAATCGGTATCGGTACTTTTTTGTCTTTGCTTATACATACAGTAAAATCACTCTATCATGAAAACTTAATTATTGATTATCAGGTGAGTAAGGCAGGTAACTGCTTAAAGCCAGGTTAACGTAAAACAGAAAGCTTCCGCTTTGCGTTCATCTTGCTATTAACTTTCACCTGTCTTTTATGCAGTAAGTTAGCCTTCTTGTTAATGGTCGTAATAGAGATGTTTTACCAAATCCGCATTTGACAATATTCAGTGTGTGTGATAGCAGGTGTTTGTCATTTACCTTATCAAAATAGACACTTATTAAAAAAAAAACATAGTAGTATCTAGTGATCAAATTGTGTGTTGTTATTATAATAATTGCGTATTTGGCTTGAGTATTTAAAGTTTCTTTTGTACGTTTAAAATGCTTAATTTGAATACTGACTTATTAACATATGTATAAAATCGTATTTAATATTTTTGTAAGCACGAACAGTGCAGAAAAATTTATCATACCCAAATAATCCTGTTTGTTCTAAAATAGGTATTGTCACTAGAAACAGGTCTAAGTCAAAGCAGATGCTGGGTAGTCCAGCAACAAATCAGGCTTCAAACTATGTTTGCGTACTGATTAAAATAAATTGTCTAAGTTTTCAAACATCTGTCATTGCCTCCATAGCATTGCATTGTGTTTGCATGCAGTTCGTTTAACCGGCTTGGGAAACTATTTGATACTCCACTGAAACAGAAATTTAAAATGCTTAAATACTCGCCTATATTAAAAATGTTGAAAAACAAAATTCTTAAATACCTTGATTACTATATATTTTCTGATTTGCAATACATTTATAACCATAAAAATGAATTTTGAAAAGTTCTCATTGGTAAATTATGTAAAATATAGCCCTTTCCGTACAGGCACTGTTTCAAGATTTGAAAAAACTGTCCCGAGTAGCAGTTCTTGTAGAAATTATGTTTATGTTTTTATCAGCAGCACTGTAAATGCTTTAAGTAACTAAAACTTTATTTAATGCTATTGTATTCACATACACTCATATATTTACTTATTTAAGCAACTATTGGATGAATATTTCTCATTTTTAGGTCAACAGAGACCCAATTTGGCTATTGGGGGAGGTATATTTTCTGCATAAAATCTAAGGGGGTAGGGTTAGAAATTTGACCATATTTCATAAATGAACAACGCGACACCTAGGTTTCTTTACACCATTTGATAAGAAATACTTTAACCTAGATGCCTAGAAAGTTTAAAGAATTTTCATTGGATTTGTTTTACATAATTGATGTTTTTGTGAGACATTGGCAAGAAAAAATGTCTTATTTTTCCGGTTTTCAGCATTCATTTTAGCCCAAAAGCTCATTAAAAACACAAGAAAGAGCTTTAAAAAGTTTATTTCACACTTGCTTGTGATGAGTGAATGCTAGAAACTTAAAAAGTGTACTAGAAATATGTTTTTGTGTAGTAATATAAGTGCATTTGTCCCTTATGACGTTTTCTGCTCTGACAATGAGCAAATGCGGCAACGTCACACTTTTCAAAGCCAGCTAGAGCTGAAAAAAGCATTGCAACCCCCAATTTTTATTTTAGCAATTTGCTTATATAGACCTTAATTCAACTTGTAGAACTTTTCATGAGATTCTGTTGAATTTTTCAAATACGCAAGTATCCCTTTAAGGCACTTAAAATACAGCCAATTACATTAATGTGCCTATTGATAGTGCCATGTGTTCTGCTAAACGCATAATAACATTTCCAACGATCTGCTACAAATAAGTGGCTTCCTTAACGTTTCCCAACTTGGTGTCTGGTGAAGCGTGACAGGATCGTCATAACTAGTCCTGTTAATAATGTTTATTTGACTACATAGAGTACAGTGTACTGATTGAAATAGGGATACAATGTTAACAAATAGTCCAGCTGATAGATGAAATATGCTGACCCCTTTGCCATTTTTCATCAAGGCTGACGTATTTATTGTAGCTGGTGACTTTTTTTTCATGTCAAGCCATACAACTTTGCAGTAGTTTTATAATAGTGTTTGTTTAATGCATAAAATACTTTCAGAATGGATTTAAAAAATAACCGGAACAAACATGTCCTTAAAAAGTAAAGTTCAATTTTTCTTTTCGTTTTCGAGATTAAAAGAAAACCAAAGTTTGGCGTCAACATCGAAAAATCACACCAAGGAAAGTCATTGGTTCACATAAATTGTGATAATGATTCTAAATGGCACATATCTTCAAATAGGCTTCAGTTAGATAATTAAAAGCTCTTCTTACGTCTTCTGTGGCCAGTATTCTGTGGCCAGTGTCTTGAACACCCAATCCTATTTTTTCGATTTGAAGACATTTTTGTTTTCGAAAATGTTAATTTAAATTGGTTAATCTAGATAGCATATAATATATCCTCTTTTTCATCCTTAACTTTCAACATGCTTTCAGTAATCGTGCTTGAAATATAGAAAATATTGAAAGCCTAGGATTTTTTTCATTGTTCATGATCATCTTATGGCAGCCATGCAGTTTGCAAAAACAATCTGTTTAAAAGTAAATGCCTTATAAGTCATATTGTCTTTAAATTGAAGTATTTCGCTTTTTTATGTAGACGTACAAATAAGGACTGTCGAGATTTTCAGTGTCACGAAAGAAATCGAGTTTAGTTGTCAACTAACACGCAACACTAGCGGACAATTACAGATGCTTAACTATTTTTTCTTTGTTTCCTCGTTGAGTTCATGTAAGTATTCCTGTCAATATCTGATTTGTGTTTGAAGTCTGAGGCTTAATGTCCCCTTTGCTTGTTCGGACATGCTATGTTAATTTTATAACAATAGCATAGGTCTTTGGTTTGTATCCTGTTCACTACTTTGATGCTTCGTTTCACATTTGCATTTTAATTACTTGAGTATGTTGCAATCAAGCATGTCGCTTTGGGTCATTTTTGCAATTTAATGTTACTTTTTTTTGTATCTAATTGTGCTTTCAAATTTTTGCATGTTCGACTTAAAATAGCTCGATTATAATGAGTTATACCTTTTTGCACTGGCTGGGACAATCTTTGACCATATTTACCCTTAATCCTGTTGGTTCGTTCTAGAAAAACCAATTAGAACCAGTCTACTGTTGCATATTTTTGTATGGCAACACACATCTGTAGAGTGACTTCACAGCTAAAACATTGTAGACCGATCCGCCAATAATAATAGCAAGTGTTTTCAGGTCCAACATGGCCTTAGTGACAAACTGAAACAATCCTCTTTCTTTTATAGAACCAATATTGAGTGGAACCAGCTTGAAGAAAGCATATTATGTGCAGACAGTGTGAAGAGTTTTAAGTCAGCTCTCCAACAGTGCTACTAAACAGTGCACCCCTCTCTCTCTCTCCCGGTGCATAAATACCGCAACTGGCCCTGCACTGTATTTAATCAGATTCAGATTCAGAAATTCAGAGATATCGATGAAAATATCAAATGATTCAGATCTTTATCAGAGGGTTGCTATACGAGCCCCCTTATCTGAGTCTATACTATTTAATCTAATCAGTGATCTCTTAATATGACTGTGGGTTAGAACGGCTTAAGAACAAGACAGATATAGATCAATCCTATCTGGATTAAAAGTTGGAAATTAAACAACTTTGGAGGTAAAGACGTAATTATGACGAATCCTTGTCTATATTAAATTGATACATAGCAGTGGATTTTGTTTTGAAATATATTATATTAAGTAACTTTTCAATTTTCTATTCATTTTCTTTTATAACTCGATTTTCAAGTTTATGAGTATTAATGAGCGACATTAATTTGAATTTTTAAAAATGAATGTCACCGTTATTATAAAAAGAAATTAAACAAATCCGTTGATTATGATCATTTCACTTATTGCTCAACTTATTGATCAAATGAGTCCTGTGCAGTGTCCGAGCCAGTAATGCAACATCATAACATAGAGCAGAATCATTGTTTCGCTAGATCCATGCATGGTATGTAATAAAGATTCTTTGAGTATAGATCCGGGGCACATTTCTGACAAAAATCCTACATGGTACTTTCAACAGGTTATATAACAGTACTGGTCACGGTGTTACTAGGACTCATACGTGTATCATCGATTCGAACATAATTACACAGCTGAAATGTAATCGACAGAAATTTATATACAACTGTACTTAAACATGACTGTTCCTGACGAAGAATACTCTTTTCGCAGAACGTGATATCGTATCATTCAAAAGCAAACCAATTAATATCGTTGCTTCAACCTTAAAAGTGTTTAGTGTAAATTGCAAATATATTGGATCCAGTTCAAAGGCCGAGTTAGCATTCTATATGTTTGACTCTCGTAGCAATGTTTTTATTGACAATGATTTCAGTAATTCTTTACGGAATAAAAGCAGACGGCAATTCTATGCAAACAATATTGCACACTGTGAATGGATAATAATTAGACATAGACTGAATAGTGTTCGGGCAGAAAAAAAGCGTTCGACCCCTTTGGTACACCTTATGAATATTATACCGTGTGAATGGTTGATAATTAGACACCGACTGACTTTTTATGTCTATAGTTATTGATTGAGTAATATCATCAAAATGACATGTTACTAGCGACTTCTGTAAACAAAACATCACAGAATGCATTTATCCGTCATTTGCAATGAGGAATACTTTTCGATTTTGAAATACGAAAATGCTTATGATACGTTTGACATTACTCTGAGATTGTTCTAAATGTTTGATGATCGGTCAGATTTGAGCATTTTAGTCAAATTTGATCAGTTAAAAGCTATATGAGTCTCAGCATAGTCTAAGGGCTTCGTCAGAGTATAATTGCTTAGGTTGGTTCCATTAGAATTTCAGTAGAGATATGAAAGATATTAGTCCGGGAGCTTCAGCTGCAGATACTCGAAGTGTGTCCCAGGTCCTGACTGTGCCGGGACAGACACGGAATGTTGAGACAGGAACATTGAAAACGTTTTTGTTGTGTACTTACCGTGTAGATCTAGATGACTGAGCGGTTGTCTAGTAGTCATCAGCTGGAACTGCAACTAAGTCATGAATGCCTTTAAATAACATGGCTATGTTTGTCTTTGTCCGACATGGTATTTATGACTTCAACTCTGGATGGTCCAACAACTGGGTCACGCTACTCGTGTTTCTATACCTGTTGGTGGTGTACCTTGCCGATCTGCGTTGAAACACTTCAACTTTTAGTGTGTTTGCCTTGGTATATTGGCTCCATACGGACGAGCAGAACTCAAGGGCGGGTCTCATAATGACAAAGTGGGCTCCTACTAGGTCTGTTAATTACTTACTGGCAAATACCGGCGGTGAAATCCTTAAATGTTGCCTAACTTGCTGGTTTGTTTAGAGATGTAGGAGAACTTGTTCCAATCCGTTATAAGCAACGACAATGTACTGCATTGTTTCTTCTATATCTGGTATGTATCTTTGAATACTGTATCGATTATTAGTGAAGAAGGGGAACAGATCATGTGGCCTTGTATCTGTGATCCGGTTGGTCCGGTAATTACTTGACCAATAAAGGTCTTTGGCGATGGTAATCAGCTGTTTGGATACAGCGCTGTTGGTAGCATACGACAAAATAGTGTCACATTCAAAATCAATGTCCGAGATATTTAAATCTCTACCAAACCATAGTTGTGCTCTCTTGTCTGTTGGTATTAAGATTAGGATAGACTATTTATTGCAGCTGCTGTAATCAGTCAATGTTAGTCTTGTCTTGGAGCTTGAAGAAGGAGCCTATATAGAGGTCAATGCTGTCATGTACATTAGCTTTGGTCAATACAAGCTGACAGTTGGTGCCGTTGTCCTTAACCGCTTTGGCTCGCTGTTTACATTCTTCTTTGACACCAGTTTGAAGGCAAAGCCATCAATTCATCGTCGGTAACAGTTAAAGCTGGTTGGGAAGACCTTTGATGTATTAATGGAAGGGTTGAGCCATTATTTAGGTGCATTCATTTCGGCAGCGAACAGAGAGGAATTGAAGTTGTATATCTGTGTTGGTTTACCACCGATTTCAAAGGAATGACAAATAACAACTACACAAAGTAGAGATAAGTCCTTCCTTTTTTCTTAATCTAAATAAGGGGAGATCCTTTGAAAGCACAGAAAACAAAGCAAATACTGAAAATTGAAGACTCGGTTTAATTGAGTCTGTTCATGAGCAATACTTAAATATGCAACAGTGCTCACGCCCCCTAGCACCAGCTTAAGCGGAATTCAACTTTCAACTGTAAATGCGCTGAAATCAATGATTCCAAAGGACCAGTCTTTTTTTTGTGGCGGTATATAAGGGGAACGTATGGCAACTTGGAATGTGAAATGGATTCTAGTTTAATGGTACATTGGCTTGTTGGGAAATAGAAGTTGTTGACTCACATGTGAAACGACTAGTGGGACGAGTTGATATCCTGCATTGTAAAATAATCTCACCCAGCGTGCGTTAGTCCAACGTACACATACATTTTGTCTGTTATTCCCGAACGTTCTGTTTGATCCCAAACGTCACACGAGTCACAACATATTCCATGCTTGATTTCACTGCTTTATTGCATAATTATGGCACATAGGAATTTGACTGGTCATGAATTTGGGTTTGTTGCATACAATTGAGCAAGTAGTATAATACAGACTGTACAGAGGTTTAACAAAATTATCTTGATGGGGCATACTAGGCTTTTATAGTTTGACATTGTAGCTGTCATAGAACATATAACTATGTGTATATTTACAAGCTAGGCATGACGCCGAATCGGGCAGCTCCGACAGTTGTCTTGTTTAATTGAAGGTTCTGGGTTTCAACCATTGGCTAACCTATTTAGCACAGGTTTGGGCCCGGGGAAAATTAGAAATTACAAAACCCTCCGTTTCTGCTTTTGGTGTCTAGACGTAAAAGTCAATATATTAGTATTTTTTACAGAAATTGAAAGGTTGTTTCAATGTGAAGTTTGAGACAATAAGCATGTTTTAACACCCACATAAATAAAGCTCACTGAAGCACAAATATGTTAGCATGTTTCATTAGCAATTATCTTGGAAGTCTAGGTCTCATTATACATTTAAATATGATATAATATATGATGTCGTCAAGCGCGTGCAGTTTCCCTCAGTTCTCAGCTATTTTTTAAAGACATTCTAGACATGCATACTACATCTACAACTGAAACAATGTAAATATCTCGGTCTAGCGGGATGGGGTAGATTTAGATATATTATTGTTTATGTGAAATTCCTGTATTTCTTCAGTTTAAACCCTTGATTCGTTTTTTTTCACTAAGCTATCTTTATCATTATTTATCGTTTAGTATACAGTGCAGCCAAAAGGTATTCGCGGAAGCTCGCTCGGAGGAGTGATGGCGTTGTGACGTCAAACTTGCCTTCATATGACGGAATCGTGGACTAAATGAACAGTTTGTTAGTTAGCCCATAGCTTTTTAGAAAACATTGAGTGTACATATATTGATGCATTTGAAAGGCCAAGAGTCCCAAGCCATGTACTAAAATGAGTTGGACACGTTTCTAGAAAGTAGTTTGGATATGAACCGAGTCTGCAATTTACAGTATTTGCTTTGTTTTCTGTGCTTTCAAAGGACCTCCCCTTACTTAGATTTATATAATTCACAACAGCAGATGTTAAGTGCTTGTGTGGCGGCTGTAAAATGTCGCCCCGTACTTCATTCTCAGTGTTGTTATACTTTCTGGTCCTTTGGAATCATTGATTTCAGCGCATTTACAGTTGAAAGTGGAATTCCGCTTAAGCTGGTGCTAGGGGGCGTGAGCACTGTTGCATATTTAAGTATTGCTCATGAACAGACTCAATTAAACCGAGTCTGCAATTTTCAGTATTTGCTTTGTTTTCTGTGCTTTCAAAGGACCTCCCCTTATTTAGATTTAAAAGATGACATAAACAATAGAAAGGCAAATTTGACCTTTTCATTGGCTTAATTGTCTTTCGTACATGCACATACTTCTAATCCCTGATAGTTCTGACATTAAATCTTTCGACACTAAGTAACTATTGTGGGTTATGATGTTCCCTTATGGATCTTCTTTTAGGTACTAAAAATGAATCAGTCAACTTAGAATTCCGTGCATCTTATGAATTCTGGTCATAAATAGGCAAACAGTGAAGACCCTGGTGAGAGGGGTCCAAATTGGGCCCTCTGATCTGAGTCTACACCGTTTGCAAATGTAATGAGTATATTTCAAAAAGGTTCACGGTTTTAAAAGAGTTAGGTCCCGCAACATTTGAAAGTGAATAGAAAAACATTTTATTTACAAATTTGCTGCCCAAATGAGTATGCAGAACGACCATGTATGGTAAAAGAATTTTATTTGTTAAACATCCGACAAATTATATTGCAAAAGCTTTCCACACAAAATTGAATTCTAACACACTTCGCGCACGTCCCTATGCTATATAAACAAAGAACGAATGTTTCAGTGTTTGAATGTTCAATGAAACACTTTCGCGCTAAAACTTTCTAACGTGACGTCATATGGCTTCGAAAATGCGTACGCCAAGAAATGTAGCGCCGTTGTTTCAGTGCAAATTAAGGTACAACTATGTGTTAGTATCGAAATAATAAATTAATACCAGTGTTTCATCTTACAATCGAACACGGGTAGTCGTTGAAATGCTTGTAATTAAACCACTCGGCCTAAAGGCCTCGTGATTAAATTACTACGCATCTCAACTCCTACCAGTGTTCGATTTCACAATAAAACACTGGTATGAATTTATTATTTCTTAAAAAATGTAGTTTGAAACACAATTTCATATTTCGTAGGAGTCATAAAACATATATTTTCTAATGAGTTTATTTTACCAAACACTTGTTCTATTTTCGGTATCCTGTGTTTAAAGACAGTAAAAGCGCAGATCCTTTCAAACTCTATAAGACACTCGGTTTTGCTGCTCATTCGATTTGGAAATTATTATTCTAAAAGAAATGCCTAGTATGAAGTTAAATAAACTCATCATTTCTTAAAAATTGTGGAAAATAATTTGAGAGAAGTAAAGTAGAGAATATTACAATAGTAGGCATATTTACCAATCCTCCATCTGACAAAGAACAAACTTACACAACTCGCGTCAAGACAATAGAAAGCGAAAGCGTCTACATACAAGTAAAATCTACCTTATATAGGTAAATTATGTGCGCTGAACCGTGACGGAGCTTTTCTATTTATAGAAGTTGCAACCATTCCATGTTATGGGTAAGTTAGGATTCAAACCCTATCTTGATATGTAAAATGAATTTTTTGAGAAGTATATGTCATCGTGGTCGAGGTAGTAGAGTAGTGTTTTACTGGGTATGGTCATGAGTTCGAAACCCAGAGAACCCTTTCTTTTGTTGTTGGGAAAGGCATTTTTAATACTACACATGAAGATAACAACAAGGAACCTTTAGTAAGTGTTCAGTATTTGAATAATATATATTAATCAACTTCTTATTACATTTCGGTATAACCACATTATTCAAACTAAAGATGCTACGACAGACAAAACCACCGCGTCACTATTCTGTATGAAGGAGAAGCAGACGCGATTTAAACTTCCATTGGATCTAATCCGAATCCCATATAACTTATATAGGGTAACCTTAAAGGTATTCCTAAGTACCTAACACATTGAACCCTAACGATAAGTATACTCATCATTTAGAAAGAGTGTTCTCCAATTTTCCCCTGAAAACAGTGAATACCCAGATCAGAGGGCACCTTAAGCAGCACTGATCAGGGCAACACTGTTTGTCATTTTTCAATTGTCATACATTAACTAGACTTAATTGGAATCTGGAATTGCCCATTGTCATTTAAAAGACTTCACAAAGTAAAACGTTTAGGATGTCCAGGACACATATTGCATAATATATTGAACAACTCAAATAAGTAATTGGTTGAAAACTAATGCACTAAAAGATAATAATAATAATTTAAAAACAAAAAGAAATCCTACTGAGAATCGAACCCACAGCCTTTTACACTATTGCAAGTAACCTAAACTGCTACCAATTACTCTAACTCGATTATTGATTTGATTTCAATACAAAAGGTATTATATCCTTCGTATACAATGAAAGGTAGGTAACTCCTGAACAAATTCATGGTTTGTGACGCGTTTAACCTCTACGGGTGGACTCGTCCTAAAGGTCACAGCTCACGGGTCAAAACCAGACTATAGTAGGTCGTACAAGAGACTTGAAGAGAGGAAACATTGTACCCCATGCCAGTAACGTAAGGAAAATACGATAGTGTAAATTAATTCATACAACAATTGCTCCAGACTCCATAACGAAAACTGTTTACCAGTACAGTTCGAACAAGACAAAACACACGACGTGACATCCAGTAAATACTAAAAATTATAGGGTAGAAGCAGAAGTACCGCCATGGAGCTGTCAGTCGTCAACAGACGTCAAATCAACAACACCACACAGAACGTATTTCACAGCTTCACCCGTGTGGTGCCTGAATCGAGTATATCCTTTTGAAAAGGTTAAGACTTAGACCAAATTGGTAATGAAGGAATCCTCTAATCAGAATCTGCCCAATTCGGCATTCTTAAAAACACGGAAAATCCCTGTGAAATATATTAGTTTATTTGATAGGGATAATTAATAAAAGTGTTGTTCCCATTCTCTAGAAAACTAATAGCTGTTTTTGTCCTATCAACACCTAACTTATTTAAATGATTGTTGAACAACAAGTTTGTACGGGGGTGTTTCATTATTCATGCAACTGACACAGTAACTTCGAGTTCAGTCGTTCATTATAACACCATGTAAGGCAGTGGAGGGGTGAAATCAGAAGAAAACCTGTTTAACCCTTTACCCCAATACCTGTTTTGTTAAAAAGACAGATGACCACTTAATGCAGCTTGAAAGTAAAACAGAATGCGCCTTAAGGTGCATTTTGCTTTATTTGCAGTCTGCTTTAAGCTACCAACTACTAGAACATCGTTAATAGTTCTTATATTTCTTGGATAGATATATACATGACTGTATAAAATGGAACTATTTTCTTCAGTTGAGGAATAGATGAAATACGCTTAAATGCGCTTCTAATGTGGAAAGGGTTAGACAAAACAAATGTATAGACTTCATAATTGTCTAGTGAGTGTCAGGTATAACTAGTTCATGTAAAAAGGTTAAATCAGTGTAAGGTAAGTTAATAAAAAACTGTCCGGAATTAATAAGTTGTAACTCCGATAAACATTGGATGCATAATTATATTGTTTTTCTCCATAAGATTCCTGTATCACAATTTCTATGCAACGTTCTTGATTTATATTTCTGAATAAAAGACTGTAAAATCAATACAATTCAAATTTATTTTCAAGTATTTAATTATATATGTCTTACTGCAAAGAATATTACCGTTTTACGATTGGTTAACTAGCCATGTTGTAAGAGACTATGTTTTGGTTTTGCCAGGGTAAAAATACGCGTGAGATATGTTTTCTTAGTAGTTAACATTAGCGCTGCTACTATTTCATGCCTGGATATACAAAGGCGCGTGCGGTTTTTCGCTAATGATTTTAATTATAAATTGTTCTCTCTCGAGAGTGATGTTTTAAACCAGAGGACGGCTAATGCAGGACAAAAGTAATTAAAAACAACTCCTAAATGAGGTTTCTGCATTACTTGGTCACCTGTCTTGAAAAAGATCATATAAATGTTGTTTGTTTATTTCTATATACTTAGTTTTATTTAAAATTAACTAAATCAATCATTAAGTTTTAATAATTTAATGTTCAATCGGTTTTGAAAAATTGTAAATACGTTATACAGGTCCATGGATGGGTTCACGGTCCCATGTTTCCTGTCACGATCTTATTACTTTGCGCCATCGGCTCAGGATATATAAGATCCGCCATCGGCTCAGGATATATAAGATCCCTGACGGGGAATGTTGGACCGTGTATTCGGGTCAGGGAACATACAGTGGAGAAAACGTTATTCGTTCTCGTTTAAACGCAAACGAACCGCAAACGCAACACACAAAATGGAGAAAATGACAACATTTTGATAATTCTTACCATTCATTTTAATCTAAGTGGCAATCAGTTTGGAGCCTGATTAGACGCCGGGTTACCCGGCGTCTGATCTGGCTTCAAACTGTTTGCATTGGAAATAATAGTTTAGGCGTAAACGCGTTTATTGGGAAAGAATAACGTTTTCTCCACTTTATGACCATAACAGGGACTATGGAACAGAAAACCCGCCAAAGACCTGTTTAGCTTAAAACGTTATTGTAGTGCGGTTGGCTTTAGTTTCACTCAAGTGTTATGCATAACTTCACCTCTAGATCATTCAATTTGTTTTTCTCAAAAACAATCTGATAAAATATTTGACGTAGTCTAGTATTAACTTTTGGTGCTGTGAACTGTGTTGTTCCCGATAAAGGTAAAGCTACGTGAGCGAAGTGTTTATAAATGGCTGAACAAAGTTGTCAACCTATCTCTCTAATTTCCGGCATTTTGGGCTGGCGGTATTATTTGGAACACTTATCTGTTGTCTGTCTAGATCAATGTCTCGTGTGCATTTGTCAGATTCATGATAATTTGATTGTTCTAACAAAAAATGACACATTTTTCTGATTATGCTCTATCAAAATTCACTATTCACCTTAGATTTTACACAGAATCACAAATTTACGCCTAAAATAGAAAAGCTCTTAGTGGCATCTAAATGAAATACATGGGGTTCACACTGAGACAAATGGTGTACTTTGGAAAAACTAAGTTCCTTCACGCCTAATATGACATTGGGAGGCATAGATTTTCACCGTATACGTTTGTTTATAAAAGATAGTCGTCTCCTGTATAACCAGACATAGTTATTGTTCGTAAATATTTAATCCTTTTATGCCAAGTGAATTCTCATATGCTGGTATATTGGATTCATCCATTCTTTATATAAGATAAGAGGTGGATGGTCTAAGTTATCATTTTCGTTTTGTTTTATATTGAATTTCTTATCAGCAATAAGTGTAGACTCTGATCAGATGACTCAAAATGCTACATCTGATCAGAGTCTACACTGTTTGTCTATGTCCCTGTCATGATCAAATTTAGCATGAGGTTTTCACCTTTACAATATAATATAATATAACTAACGTTATTTATAAACAAGTGGCAAACAGTTTAATTCTTTCCCGTGTTACTAATAATCTTGTCAGAGAATTTTTGTTAGATGTTTTACATGTATTTACTTACTGTGTTGGCGGTCTTTTTGATTGTAAGGTTGTGGAACAGGGTTTATATTTTATGTACACTGTTCGTCTTTATAGGTGAATATAGGAGATGAGAGTGAGGTTGGGCGCCCCCTAAACCCAGGTTTAACCGCCAGTGGTTGTTAATGGATAATTTATAATTAATTATTGATTGCTACTGACCTTACCAAGGCGGGCTCCTATGTTTACTTTGCTTTATGTTTGTCTTGCGTGTGTTTTCTATTTAGTGTGTGGATGAAGAAATGGTATTGCGTGCGTGTGTGTGTGTGTGTGTGTGTGTTATGGTATGGGTGTGTGTGTGTGTGTGTGTGTGTTCTGCTTGAGAGGTGGGTGTATTGTTTGTGTTACGTTTCCTGCTTGAGTCTTTTTTGTATTTATTTGATCCTGACGCGGCGTCTGATCAGGATCAATACGGTGTGAAAATGCGCTTATCACGTCATTGAGAGCCTGTTTGAGTGCTGAAACTTGAAAAGTCAAATTAACTCTTATAAAACCAATGCACATCGATTTCTTTAGTTAAACCCAAAACATCCATCCATCGTCTAAGGTATAAGTAGAAGATACAGTATTGGCTAGTTAGGAATTAGACCTAGTAAGTACAAACCTTGTGAGCTGTAGCAAGATATGTCGTAATTAACAAACTTAGTTGCCATATTAAATACGCCTTGAAAATAAGAACACACAGGATAAACGATGTTACCATATTATGACACATTCTAACTCACATTTATGCTTAATATGATGACTGTTCAAGAGATATGTTGTTTATTGTGACTTTACTATATATGTATTGTTATGTATGGTCCATTAACGTATCGTTTAAGTCCAAATAAACTTTAAATATTGATTTGTTCTGTTCAACCAACAGTACCAATATGTTAACCGGTCTCAAACCGTTCGAGGCAACATAATATATTTGGTTTTAGTGCAGTTGCCAAACAAATGGAACTCCCACTAAAACAATTGTTATCAATTGGTAACAGGTTGGAGCCATATTACTTAGACCAGCTCCCGAGGTTATAAAACTTAAAACGAACTCTGTACTTAAAACTCAGTTTCGATAACAGGCTCTAGTTTTTACAAAACACGCTTTATTTGGTTTTCGTAACCTCATTTGGATACAACTTTACAGCAGAAATGCATGCATCTTCTACAATCAGTTAGAAATAAACATGTTTGTCAAAGATTTATAAGCTGAGTAAAATTTCTGTGTTTAAAATACAAAATAAAATTGTTAAAAATTACTATAAAAATATGTTACTGTTATATATTCCATTGCATCGCGATTGCTGTTATGTTTCGCTTAAAAAAATTCAAAACTTAATCCGTCGATATATCTGTCGTTAAATCAAATAGTTTGAATAATTGATGTTTTCTAGTTGAACAATGATGTGTAGTCGATCAATGCAATCCTTTGAGTTGTTTTGTTCTCGAAATTGAGGCAAGTGTGTAGGTGAAGTATTGATAAATGGTTCAGCAAAGTTGTCAACCATTTCTATAATTTCCGGCACTTTGGGCGGTGGTATTATATGAATAACTTATATACTGTCTGTCCAGCTATGCATTTGTCAGATTCACAATAACTTGACCATTCACACTACAACATAACAAGTTTCCCTTATTTTGTTTTATTACAGGGCTGCCATTTCTCCGGTTTTTTCCTAATATTCAGATTCTTTTTCTAGTTCATGGTAGCTTAAAGCAGGCTGAAAATAAAGCAGAATCTGCTTTACTTTCAGTCTGCTTTAAGCTACCACGTGTCAACAAAACTAGAAACAGGCGATGGAGAAAAGGTATGATTCGTAAAATCGCACTTGAAAAATGCAAATTTGGAAATCTTAGGATTTTTTATGTCAACTTATGGCAGCCCTGTTATTAGAGTAAGTTGTAGTATTTGCCTCGACTTCAACAAATGACGAGTTTGGCATTACGGCACTGCGACATTGAACAAGTTGAATAGGGTCGTTAGATGAAATGATGACGATGATGATGATGATGATGATAATGATGATAATGGGTGATTTTAGGAAGATTAAAACGCCATGGTATAATCTGATACTGACACAGATATATTTTATTCAGACAATTAGGTAATACTGCTCAATATTACAAAACATTACGGTAGGAAACGACCTCGCAAACGGCCTCTTACCCATTAATACGGCTATTAGAATGCTTGCCAGGGCGGAATCAGGGCTTCATGTAATAGTAGGTAAGGCAACAATTACACTTACTGGTAAAACCGCGTTAGAGTAACTTCAGGTACGAATGAATTGTCTCCAAGCCATTTGTTTAGCTTTGAGCAACCATTTTACGTGACGTCATTTGAACGCTTATCTGTTATAGTCGTTAAGCGGGCGGTTACGAGGTTGTTGCCTACCTGTCAAAATTGCGGTGTTTCTCAGGATTCTGCCTTGTGGCATCTAAGAACCGTTTTAATAAGAAGGTTTTCGCTTTGCATTTACGAAGGTTATACTTTATACTACTTATCGGCAAATAGCTTTACCCGATATACCGTTTGATCGAATGTCGATAGAGGCATAACTTGGGAGAGGGGTAAAATTCGGAATTTGGAAGTTCGACCCCTTGTCTTTTTATCTAGTGTTCATACATTTTGTTTTCTTTTGGGGTTCAGACTTCTATTGTGAAAGTCCCCTGTGAATTAGCCATGAATCGCTCGATTCATTGAATTGACCGACCATTTTTTGGTGTTTAATTTGCTTAAACGCGGAAAATGTCAGTTAATTTCTTAAATGCATTGCATAATTTTAATGTTAAAAGAAATAATTTAGTTTTATACCCCGTAGGCTGTAATAAAACTGGAAACAAAATCTAATGTCTCGAGATTATTTGTAGTTGCATAAGTTTTATATGATTTATTTCACAGTAGTTTGCACGTGTCCCAACACGTGCGCTAGAGTTCCCTACATATTTTTGAGACAGGTTATTCGCCGACCCACTCGTAAGGATTGCATGGAATGATTTTCTATTGAATATCTTACAATTTGATAATAGACCGTTTACATTTGTTTACTGCTAATCATTTTTATAACCTTAACCTGAGAACACTGGGTATTTGCAAACAGCTTGGATTCTGATCAGACGCCGATTGACTCCGCGTCTGGTTAAGATCGAAATTATTTGAAATTCATTACAATTTACTTTGGTCAAGGTACCTTAATTTCAATTTAAGAAATAAAAACAAACTTTATGTTTAAAGCAGATGGCATCATATTAGATAACATGTTGGAGGTACTGTATATCTTTTTAAATGCTTAATGAGCAAAACCAGTTCTACGAGTATATGAAAGTCGAATTAAAGTTTTAGTTCTTGATCAAAAAGTCAACTTAAACGTCCGTATAAATGTACCGTACATGTTAATAACGTTTGCTAGATACTCAAAGACTAATCGACCGTCCAATTTTATGTGTGAATTGTTGTTTACTTATGTGCAAACGATATCTTTTAGATGTACGCAGTACAATATATGTTACATGATATTGTAATTTCCGTCTTTCTTTAAATATCAAGAAATAATGAACATTCAGGAATTGGATGACCGCAGTCAAGGTACTAAATGATTATCCATCTTTTGAGCCGATTTTGACACGTGAAGAAATATGTCCATATGTGGGTTTCTTTGGTTTAAGTTGTAAAATGTCGCTAATGATCAGTCTTTAACTTTTTCACAGCTTTGCCCCTAGTACAATAGTTATTTGAAAGGTCACGCGGCGTCAAACAAGAAACAAAACTGTTTGACACTCATTTCAATATTACTTTAGTAAAAAACCTAATATTTGCATTTTTAAAATGATAGCAGAGGTCAATTATTAAAAGCTGATGAAGTCATGGCAATAAATTGGTAAATCTGTGTTCACGTCAATGGGTTTGACTGCTTCATACCATCGTAGGACTTTTCATACTTCTTATCTTGAATTCTGACTTCACATCACGTTGACCAGCTCGTGAAAGAATCGAAAGGTAACGTCATACTACCAATACAGTTCTACTAGCGACTCACAAACTCTTCCAGAGACTGAATTGATATTACAAATTACCGGCAAGGTCTTTTTCAAAATACAAGATACCCGTTAAAATATACACTGTTTAAAATTGATATGAACAAAAACGCAAAAGAACATTTGCATTTATCAAATATAAAACACGGGTAAATGATATAATAGTATGCTCGTTGAAAATTTGCTAATATTTGTGGATGTTTTAACAAACCTCTGTAAACATGATTGTTCTCTCTAGTATGAAGGTTAATGTTGTACTTTAAGAGCGTAAGCTCCTACAAGCATTCTGTCTGGGTTACCTGCCCCTATACTACCTTAGATAAATGGCGGCAAAGCGTAATAATGGCGGCGTACTTTGCACGTGCTATGGTAAGATCGGGTTACATGTTATTGTTATATGAAAAAAATAGACTTTTTGGGAATTTTACAATTCAGTACAATACTCGTTTCTGATAAATCGTCACGTGGTAGAAAGAGGAGCTTTCATTTGGTATAATCTATAGGTGTGAATTAAAAAGTGGTACCATAATGCAGGACAACTGAAATAGAGGAAATTCAATACCCGTTTCACTTCCATTTTGACGGAAATACCCATCTAACACAGTCGCTGCCATATAACTGTCTGCATACATCACGCGTCTGCATTTACGTTAACATATTGAATGTTGTGCGTTTTTGATTTAGGAAGCGTTGCAATGAGTGTCCAAGAGTTTAAATTCTGTTCAGTCGCCGCGTAACACGGTGTCTGATCAAGATCTTATCTGAGTGCAATTGTTAGTCTTGTTGGCCTTGGTAGTAAATGAGGTTAACAAGGTTTCTTTATCACGATTGTCTTTCATTTATCAACATCCTAAGAGGTCTTAATTGGTGCAAATAGAACCCATCTGTTACAGTTAAAAAAAAACACTTATATTTGATGGCTTTAAAAACAGATGACAGCTGGAAGCAACATGAGAGTAAAGCAGATATCTCATTAAAGAGCTAACTACTGTCATTGTAATAACTCATTTACCCCTGAAACTTAAAATTGAAAATTCCAGTTTACAATTAAATCTAGTCCATTTGTAAATAATATTGTAGAATTTAACAATATTTTATAAAAGACAAAACAGTATAGACCCTGATCAGAGGGCCCCTTTAGGATGTTTGCATAGTACGCGTTTACTCGTGATAGGTAAATGATGTTTAAATGACAAGTATACTCGTCGCTAGGGATCAGTGTGTTAAGCAACCATCTGCCTCAATCACAGACAACTTTACCCAATGTGGTTTTCCTAGTAGATTGGTTCTACTGTGTTAATTGACTAATCAGCAAGATGTACACATGTTTTTGGACTAAAACACTTGTTCAAACTTACATGTATATAAAACATATCAATATTTATAAGTTTAGACGTCGCGTGGCCTAGTTGTAACTTTAAGAAAAAAAATATATATACGACTAAAGCGAGGTCGAAAAGATAAATGCAAATGTATAAACACTAACACGTTCGACATTACACGAGTTTTTGATATCGCTATCGAAGTCCTGTTGTACATGTGATATACACATGGCATAGGATTGGTCATAAAGTTGCAAAGTAGTCTTACAGCATAAAGCATACTGTATCAAGTATTGAGTTAAGAAACAGTAAAATGCAAATTAAGATCTAAATGCATTATGGAAAAAAAGCTAAACGGACGTGCAAATATTTCGTTCATTTGACTTTAACCCGTTGAACCTTATCAATGAGTATGTTCGACCTTTAAATATACTGTACCTGTGAAGAGTACACCTATTATTTGCTAACAAATTATTCCTAGATCAAACAGCTAATACTGAAGCCATCTGATATGGGTCTGCACGATTTAGATTAATCATATCGTATTCAATAAATCTGCTACATATTGTACATGAGATAGTGATTTTACAACATTGGAATAGGATTGTATCGAAAGCAATACTTGTTAAGATTTTTTCCTTGTTATATTTTAGTTAAACACTACTTGTCATTTTGAAATATATTGTAAATATCAACCCTTAGTAGTGATAAATGGAATTGACTTCATTAGAAACATGAATTGTCTATGTGTCTATCAGAGAGTAGCGAAAATGAGCCATTAACTGAGTAATCTTTAAAGCGAATTTACCGCTGTCCTAGTTAAGCTATGTCTATAAAACGGACTGTGGTATTTGTCTGTGCTCGGACACTTATCGGAGACTAGTCGACTACTAGCAATGGGTCTTTCTAAACAACGAGGAAGCTCATTCAAACATATTCTGTAATTACAGACGCTATTGGGAATCACTCGGCAGTCACTCGACGGTATTAACGAGCTTCGGTGCGACTGCCAGATTCTCATTCTAGCTTGGACTTCACGGATATTCAGTTGTTATGGAATTTGGAACTGGAGCAAGAACAATAAGTATAGTCGGTGTGGACATGCATGTCTAATGTTAATACAAGTGAGGATACAAAATACAACATCGAGGTAAAGTATACTATTTAGAAAAAAAACACAATTTATACAGGGATCCAGATAACGGGAATATTTGAAAATATAAAAAAAATGCATTAAACCCTATGGTGCTAAAATGATTAAGAAAATGTCGGATTTGTTCAGCTTACTCCCTCTTATCTGGAACTCGATTTATATACACACGTATACCAGTAGATATTCTTTATTTTCCTCTATCTGGTTTCATTGACGAGAAACTAACCAAAAATCAAAGAATTATTGCTAAATTACCATAGTGTTGACGAATATAATTCAGGATTTCATTGTGGTTGATTGTACGTGAGTCTTTTGACGTTAAAATGTTTCAGTGCAATGTATTTGGACATTGTAATACTTTATTTGTGAAAACTATTTAATTCCTGCTGATACATTTCATTTTTTTTATATTTCTTTCCGAAAAATATATAACAGATACATCAGTTTCAGTTTATTTCCTACTTCCAAACGAAAACCATACAAATTAATAACTCATGCTAACACGTGGTAGATTAGTATAGTAAGTAAATTAGTCCCCTACTTGCAAGATATATTACTTTTTTGAAACCGCTATACTAAAAAGGGTATTTTCATGCTTAAACCTAAAAACAAATAACCGTCAAAGAAACAAACTTGTCTGCTTAAATTTGTCGTCTGTATTTTAAAGTATTCATAGGGGGTGTCAAACAGCATGCAACATACTGCCTAATCTTATCTGGATCTAAAATGTTTTCGAAATCGACTTTAGTTGCCTATGACGGTTTAACCCCCTCACTGCCGTGACGTCATCAATTTTAAACAATTGTCGTCTGCTTTTATTTTTCAAAGTTAATTGTTAGGTATTTTGACTTATTACTATTGAAATGAGTGTCAAACAGTTTGGATTTTGATCAGACGCCGCGTGACGCGGCGTCTGATCAGAATCCAAACTGTTTGCAAATAACCATTGTGCTCGGGGTAAGACAGTGAAGGGGTTAAATGGATAAAACGTCACACCACATTTAAAGTGTTTGGTATGAAACAAACAGACAAATTGAATTTTGCTAATTAGATCCAGTTGTGTTATCGATAGTTCATGATGTGGACGATAGGTTAAACGTTAGTGTAATTGTTCGTAATTTGTAACAGTTTCACTAAAATATATAGACGTTATTCTTTCTCAATGAGCGCGTTTATGATACAGATTGGAGCCTATTTAGACACTGGGTTATACGGAATCTGAATAGGGTCAAATCTATTTGCCACTCAGATAACAATAAATCTGTATAAAGTTCTTCAAATTTGTAATTTTCTACATTTTATTAAATTAGATTTGCTTTTCGTCTGCGCGACAGAATAAAGTCTCCTCCATTTTACGAAAGTTCAACAATCCCTACCTAAACAATTAACACTTAAATAGTTGTATCTTTTGGCGGAACAAGGGTTAAGGTTAGAATTTCGATCATTCTGCCAATTGGACATGTAGAATTAAATCTGATTGTACTGTATTATATAGTTGAGTGAGAGTACGTAATTCCTTTCCGTTTAAACACGAACAAACGCAAACGCAGAGCAATACATGTAGAAAATGACAACTATTTTGCAATTTTAAATGTTTATTTTAATTTAAAAAGCAAACATTTTTCAGCCTATCCAGTTGCTGGGTTACCCGGTAATGCGATATTTTGGAAAGAATAACGTTTTTACCACTGTATCAGAAAGAAATTAATTTTTCTGTTGCAAGCAGTTCGAGCAAGACCAGAAACCGGGTAACCAGGTGTCTCATCAGGTTCTAAATTCTTTGTAACTCAAATTAAGAACTATCAAAACGTTACTATTTTCTATATTATTTTGCAATGCGTTTACGTTTCGCTTGCTTTGAAACGGGATAGAATAGCGTCTTCTCCGCTGTTTAATATTACAATGTTCCGTAGATGAACTGTAAACGTCACTAACTTAACTCATTTTCACGAGACCTTTGGCTTGAATAAAAATGCTGTCTACAAAATAATAACATGTATGACTATTCATGATTCATGAAAGCTGGGGGTGAGTGCCAAACATACTTTCAAGTTCAATTTCAGGAATCGTACCTGAAACAATTACCTTCCATGAGCCTGTCTTAGGAAACGTCGTACGATAAAAACAGTCGGAAATCAACATTGTTAAATACGGCTTATTTCTAATTTCTCAATCTAATCCTGTCTTGTCACATTTCCAAACGATTCCAAAGAGATGTTACAAGACAGGATTAGATGGGGGAAATGAATAATTATTGAGAATTTCAGAAACTGACTTACGACAACATTTGTCGTACGACGTTTCGTAAGACAGACCCCAGGCTCTTTAACAGTATCATGATTATGCAAACAGTTTAGAATTAGATCAGACGCAGCGTAACGCGACGTTCAATCAAGTTCTTAACTGTTTGACACTCATATCAATATTTCCTATAGATTTATGCACTCTCCCAATCCGCGAATAGTGAACAGGTGTCATTTTCAAGTGTCAACTTTGAGGATCAAGTCAGTAAAACTTTGACAAACTTGATGCATGTTTTCTTTCTTATATTGGATCTAAACTTGAAATAAATTCATTCGTTACACGGCATTCCGGCGGGATGTACGGGCGTGTATAACGGTTTTGAATTCAGTATTTGGATTCCAAAACCGTCATACAAGCCCGTACACTCTGCCTTATCTCGAGATAATTCCGATATATTCGGATATTTCTTACTTTCTCCGCACCTACGGATTGTTCCGAAATCTTCTTATTTCTGCAGTTACTTTTAAATTTAGATTTTTATTCTTTCTTGCTTAGGAAACATTGATATTAGTGTCAATCAGTTAAGAACTAGATTGAACGTCGCGTTACGCTGTTCTTGTTCTAGGAGGACATGCATGCATTTACGTTTTACGGAACACTGTAACGATTAACTATTACAAATGAACGGAAATAATCAGGAGCAATCGTAGGTCAGTGGCTAGATATTTCGAGTTATGTCGATTGGGGTTGATTTCGATAAACAGATTGATCAAAATCTGTTTTACTTCAGTGCCAAGTGCATTATAAGCCAGTGACAAGTTCCGTTGTACTTTGCATTTTTCATTTCACTTTCAGTCTTTAGTTTACCATGGTGACAACGCTGGTGGGGTCATGACAATGCGAGAAACTATCATTTGACCGCTTTCTGAGTTACATGTACAGATAATGATAGATTCAAGACATATTTTAATTATTTCTTTAAATATTTCTTGGAAAATAATTGATAAATAAACAGAAAAAGAGATTGTTTATGTGAATCGATCGAGAGAAAAACATCTTATAAGTCACGTGGTCCGTGCTACCCGGATAAAACAATGTGTACGGGTTCGTACACATTGGTCACATGTGCAGTGTCTAAGAATTTATGATGACTGGGAATAAGTGTTTGTATTATTGTAAAGCCTAACAGTTGAGTGTCAGCACAATGTATAATGATGAGTTGGTATCGTTGGCTGTGTCAGTCATTGCTTGTTGTTAGTGTGTAACACAGGTTAGAAAATGTTTAAAGTTAGTATAGCAGTGTGTTCCTAAAGGAGTTTCTGCTTTACTAACATTCTGCCTAAAACGCCACCATTCTGCTCGAGTCAGACCAAAGAAAGGTTTGAGGATGATCTGAGACCAATCTTAATTGCTTAGACGCCGAGCAAGCTAAGGTGGCACAACGACGTAACGTCAAATTGCGTCAATTATTGAGAGGTCTTAGTAATACGTCAAATATGTACAGTAGCATGGCATATTACACGTTCATGTATATAAATAGAACTGTTTCTGTTATAATTTGCTTTTAGCATATAATTAATGTAAACACATACGGCATATGATTCATTACAGTAAAACACATAAATAAATATTTACATTCGCTTCGCATTGTCCTTATATAACACTATTCTAAAAACAGAGTTGCACATTTCAATGAATGTTCACTTAAAATCCAGTTCTAACCAGCTGGTTTAGGGGCGGAGCTATACTGATCACTTTCAAATCGATACAGAGAAGTCCGTATGGTAGACGCGGTTAACGCGGAGTAATCAAATATGGCGTGTGAGTAAACCGGTTTAAAAAAAACGCGAACTAAATGTAAGATGCTTATAATACAAGTATTTCGTAAATTCGTGTGCTTTTAAATGTCTCAAAATGGGTTTTAAACATAACGAGAAAGTTTACCGGTTAAAAGTCTAAAATCCAGTAATTATAATATGTGATTGGGACTATTTTCAGTCCATATATAGAGATCGTTACTACGATAGCAACAGCATAGCAACGGGCAAAGTGTCTATTGGAACGGTTATGTACATTTCTGGCTCATTTCTCAGCTCACAATGGAATATAAATATAAGAAATAAATTGCGTACTTCCGGCATTAATGAGCTGATGGCACTTCCATGCTGTTACTAACAAAGTTAAGCGAGAAGCCCTTCGCGCTCGTTCAATAAAACAAACACAAACTGAGGCATGCTTAGTATCAAAGCATAACTATGTATGCTTTGTAATTATAAATGTATACTAAGTATTGGTAACACAACCCTTTTTATGAGATAATTTTTCTACCTTTTCATTAACGAGCATGTGTTTTTGTTTCTACTATTAGTATAGACTTCTACCAATGGAACTTCTGATAATGGAAATTTCATTGCAGTAGGATGCCACAATGTTATGTTTTGTACATGTATACTAGTAGATTATGAATGTGTCGGTGTGTATAGATATATGTATGTTTTGCGCGCTCCTAAAAAAGAGGAAATATAAGTAGCTATAATATATCTATCTAATGATATTTAACCAACACAACATTAAAATCTCATTTACCAGAAAAAACATTGGCCGTTAAATCAAATTAATGACAACAGCTGTTTTGTAAACTTAAATGTAAAGTTATACTGCAATAAGAAGTCACAAATCTTTATTCGTTTCTGTGTGTCTTCGTATGTTGCTGCATATACAGTACAATCCCTCTATTACGACCACTAAAACGAATACTAAATGATTAGGTAAAAGACAGGTGGCAGCTAAAAGCAAGGTGACAGTAAAACAGAAAGCTCCTATAGGAGCTTTCTGTTTTACTGTCACCTTGCTTTAAGCAGTCACCTGTCGTAAACACCTTATAATTAACATAATACAGTGGTCGTAATATAGGGGTTCTATTGTATTGTATAACTTATCTTAGACTCAGACGTTCTTTCTTCTTCACTGTTTGTCGTAATGTTTTTGTCTTAGTCCAGTCAAAAGGTCTGTTCTTATTGCCCGTAGGTAACCGTCAAGTATATTTCCAAACGCCCTTTGGTAATCAAAACAATACGCCAAGTCCAAGCCAAGTCCAAGCCAATTCCGATCTGAATCCAACTTGTTTGTGCTAGAATAGTCCAACTGTGGTTATAAATGATCCTTTAGATATACTTAACAAACTTTCTAATCGGTATTTTGTTAAAGCTTAATTTGTATTTAAATGATTATTTCACATTTATGAAATTTTACATACAGTTTGATGTGTCTTTAGCACTCATTATTTGTTGATGTTTACGCCTTGCCCTACTTCATGTCCGCCGGAACAACACTCTGTCAAATTTGCACCTGCAAAGTAATTAAGAAAGTCTATGACTCCAAGACTACACAAGTGTAACCTTTAGTCACTTCCAGAAAAACACATACAGTAAAACATCTCTATTACGAGCACTTAAGTATGTCAGATATTAGTCGTTTAAGACAGGTGACTGCTTAAAGCAATGTGAAAGTGAAACAGAAAGCTCATACAAAAGAAAAGCTTTCTGTTCTTTCGCATTGTGTTAAGCTGTCACCCGTCTTTTATACAGACCATTGGTCTATTTTTAGTGATCGTAATAGAGAGGTGCTACTGTACAATGGCAAAAATAACACGCGATGAGAGATGCAGAGGCGTCGCAATGTTGCACATTACTGTATCCTTACTGCAGAAAAAAATCAGCTACCGATGAATTCAAGAAGTTGAAACTAAACCTGACTATGTTTCGTGTATTCCATTTTAGTACAGACCATATTTACATGTAAGTCCGTTTCCATGTGACTACAACTTTTAACCAGCAGCGTTCGGCCATTTAGGCCATAGAGCGAAATGTTGAGAAGTTGGTACGTATCTGTTATTGAGGCTGACCTTGACCAAAAGCGCTACTTACATTTAGTCTAACAACAGTAATATGTGATTTTAAATTCTGAGGTGCCTCCATAGAAGTTGTTGTTAAAGCTTAGAAGGATGGCTGATTGACGGCCAATTGTGATACACTGTTTCCAAGTTGATTACATTGGTTAATAAAATATTATAAAAAAAATTTGAGTTACCATATATTTAGATAATCTGAATAGTGTTTGTCTCAACTCAAATGAGTGTCATTTTGTTTACTTATTTACACATTTGCGCCCTGTGGATTATTCCATGCTTATATATTTGGTTATTCAATTTTTCATCTAAGGGGTGCTAAGTCTAAATTTTCAATTTCGTTTTGTTTTATACTGAAATTCTTATCAGCAAACAGTGTAGTATTTGCTGTTTGCCTATATCCTAAAGCACAAAGGAGTAACCGATCGTTTGATAATTAGATACAAGTCGAAAAGTGAAAAGGATTGAACTAAGACACGAGTTTAATCTTTTATACTAACACTCACGCTTATTAACCCATTCATTTATGACATCATCTAAACATAGTTCGTCTGTTGCTTATATTACTCGAATTTACATTCTAGGTAAACTGAGTAAAGTTATATTGTAATGCAACATCTAGTTAGGAACAAAACTGTATTTGGGACTGTTTTCTTCTATAATACAGTCAACCCTTTGTCAAGCGACCACTCAATGAAGATGCATGGAGATATTTAAATGACAGATGACAGCTTAATACAGGATAAAAGTCATACAGAAGGCTCCTATAAAAGTTTTCTGCGTGACTTTAGCCCTGCATTAATTTGCGACTGGATATAAATATTACATGTCACAAGAGACTTAAGTATCCGTTTTCTGATATTAATTATATGCTAATAAATACATAGTGCAGCTGAGACTAGACACACTAATTAAACCAGTTATTCTTTATTACCGTACGTCTAAGAATGCGCTGATGATTACGATCTTGGATATCGTGGAATGCATAACTGAATTAAAATCTTCAACGCAAGGGAATTATTAGGGAACAATGATAAAAATTGCATAAGTGTGCAATAATTGTGCAATTTATTATGCCCCCACACCACCGATGGTGGGTGGCTATATAGGAATCACGTTGTCCGTCCATCCATCGGTCGGTCGGTCGGTCGGTCCGTCGCGTTTTTTCCGGGACATTAAGTTGCCTTTTTGTTGATGACTGTTTATGATACCATCTTCAAACTTAGTATACATTGTCAATGTTATTTGGGGACATTCAATGACAGGTTTCATAACTCTTGTACCAAATTTGACAGAATGTTGTCCCTTTTTAACTTCATTTTTTATCTCTTAATTGAGAATTGTTTCTTTGAACATGCCATTTTCTTGAAAATTATTCATGATATTGTCTTCAAACGTCGTACCATTATTAGTGTTGTATTGTGATACTCTTTTTTAAAGTCTGACAACTCTTGCATAACATTTGACATAATTATGCCCCTTTTCAACTTGAAAATTAGTTCCTTAATATGCATTTATTATTCTTTCTACATGTCATTGTGCTGTTTGTGACAGGTCAGTTGGAGTGGGGGTATTTATCACCTTTAGTGATAGCAGTTCTAGTTAACTACAGTGGAGAGGACATAGTTATTTTCCAATTAACGATTAGTGTTATTAATTACATGTATGTCCATTTCAAACAGTTAGCGCTAGATACGTCACCGTGTAACACATACTAAAACTCAATCGTCTACATTTTCAAAAGTCTGTCATTTGTACATTTGACTGAATTGATTGCGTTTGCGCTCAATTTCGTTCAATAAGAAATAAATTACGTCTTCCCTGCTTTAGCTTTGGATATTCTGAATTGGAAACATAGACGTTATAAAGTATCCAAAAGATTCACCCGACCTTCAAACATTTTGCACTCTGATAGGTCACAAGCCGAGTTTTATCAAAATTGTTTAAATTGCAAGTCTAGTTTATTTTGACTGAACTGGTAAAAGACTTTCAGTGTACATTCTGCAGTCGCATGCATATACAATGCCACTGATAACGGTAAGCTCCATGTAACAACGTTTTCAAACAGCTTGGATCCTGATCAGACGTCGGGAAAGAGTCTAAATTGTTTGGCACTGGTATTGAGTCTGTCTTTCACATATCACAGGGGGGAAATGATATTGAAGAAAGTACATTGATGTAAAGCAGTGAAGGGATTCCGGTTGTATTGTTTCTATAATCAAATTTCTAAGTAAATCAACTAAAGTACTATCAAACTTATCGTACAACAGATGTCCTGATTAAATGCTGAGTTACGCTGCGTCTTATCAGAATTCCAAACGGTTAGCAAACATTTTTATTTATTTACTCGGAGTATGGAAGTGAAGTATTGAAACTGACATATATATGAAGGAAACCAACAACCACCAGTACCTAGACTACACCTCGTGTCATCCAAAACAGTGTAAGGACGGAATTCCCCTAAGCCAGGCGAAGCGTTACAGAAGAATCATATCCGATGATGAAAAGTTCAAATCTTCCCTTCATAGTTTACGCAACTTTTTCTTAGAGAGAAATTTCCCAATATCGGTGATAGATAATGCCTTTAATAAAATACACGCATCACATATTGCATCTCTGAGACCGTCCATTACGAGTAAAACCAGTGTATTACCGTTTACGGGATGAATATAACCCATCTTTACCTAATATAGGTAGCACTATTCACCGATATTGGGACCTTCTTAATTTGACCAAAAACAAGGATGTTAATTTTATTCATGACAATTTTAAACCAATTGTGGCTTATAGACGCCCCAAAAACTTACATGACTATTTGGTTAGTTCTGATTTTAAGAAGAACAGTCAAGATAATTATTATACGGACAGTTGTAACAGAAAACGGTGTTCACATTATGCTCGGATAAACTCTGGATCCACATTCACCAGTACAGTAACAGGGGAGACATTTTCATTACGACACAATACAAACTGTCAGTCAAAAAATGTTATATACTTGATAACATGTAAAATGTGTAATATACAGTATGTTGGACAAACAATGCAACCAGTTTCAAGACGTATGAATAGTCACAAATTTGATATAACAAACTTTACTGATCCTGCATGCCGGTCATTTCAATGTAGGCAATCATAGTATGACTGACTTCTCTTTTATGCCAGTTGATGTTGTAAATAATAATATTGACCGTTTGTGCAAAGAAACATTCTGGATCCACAAGTTGAACACATTGCATCCAGATGGTCTAAATTCAAAAGTACTATTTACAATTTAAAAGTGTACGTACGATAACGTGTTTAGTACTGTTACGTTTTTTCCTATTTATGTTTTTTATATTATATTGCTATAGGAAATCGTTAGTATTACATATCCGTACAGTACTTCACTATATTATCTAGTTCCATGCTTGATTGGCTTTTGAGTTGAGTCTTAGATCGATCTTGAGCTTTTGATTGGTCAGATTTGAAATCGGTCGTGAGCTTGAGATGGATCTCGGACTCATCTCGTTTTTGCTTTAAAAGCGTGGGACCTATTGTAAATTTTGTACTTTTCTGTTTTTCCGCAAAACAACGTAACGTCATTGTGCGACGTTATACTGAACGTTGCTATGTGACGTCACGTCCGTTGTTTTTATTTTTTATCCTGATGAAGGCGTAAGCCGAAACGTCGATTTGTTATATAGATGAAATAAGTTGAAATTACGTGTTGTTTGTTGACTACTTTTACATATCTGTAATAAAGCATGACATTTCCAAGGGTTAAATTATGTATATTCATATAGAAACACAGTGCAGCTGAGACTAGACAAACTAATTAAACCGGCTATTTATTATTAAGTCTAGGAATGTACTGATTAATACGGTCTTAGATATCCTCGATTACATTACTATACGCACAATGTAAAGAAGTTAATATATCATATAAAAGTCTGCAATGAGTTTGCTATTTATGTCTATATCGAGATTGATCGTGAGCTGATCAACGATGATTCATTGTATATCCTGCATGCATGTTAACTAGTACGCATTAACCCTTTACCCTATAGCCTGTTTTTTAAAATTGAAAATAGGTGACTACTTAAAGCAGGTTGAAAGTAAAGCAGAATGCGCCCTAAGGCGCATTCTGCTTTACTTTCAGCCTGCTTTAAGCTACCACCTGTTAGAATAAAGAAAATATTTCTTATGATACATATGCATGGCTGTATAGATTGGAACTATTTTCTACAGCGGAGGAATAAACTGAATGCGCTAAAAGGCGCTTCTATAAGGGAAAGGGTTAACACATACAGTGCACACCCTCCCAACAACGGCCCGTTTGAGCAATGATTCCCTCATTTAAACAACGGTTGCCGCTGTTCCGCAAATAATACTTTATGACTAACCGTTTCACTGCTGAAATATCGTCAGCTTGATATTGTCATCTGATGTTTTTCCTCAAATTCACATACACGTATTAGACATTTTGATAAAAAAAAAAAAAAACGGCAAGCCAGAAACAGCCTAAATACAGATCAGACGACGCGTGACACGGCGTCTGTTCTGGATTCAAGCTATTTGCAAATGTAAGCCAACTCACCTCCCTGTAAAAATTCCATCCAAACAACACATTCAATGTTTGGTTCCCATTGGGTGTTGTTGTACAGATGAATTATTGTAGAGTTCTGAACTGGACCTAAAAACATTTGCAAACAGTTGGATCCTGATCAGACACTGAAAAACATTGCGTCTTGCCATGGTCGAAATGTTTAACACTGGTATTCGGCAGTATTTCTCTTGACACATGGGAACTGATTTGACAAAGCTGAATTATCTAACCCATTTTTGCTTGAATAGTAGTATGTAATGAACTATCCCTATGTGTTTGTTGGAATTTGCCTTATGTGCAAGGTTGATCTAAGGACACTGCAAGGTTTTCCATTTAGCAGAACATTACATGTGTAATAGCAAACAGTGCAGATCCTGATGATATGTCGTGCAACGCATCGTCTCATCAAAGTCTACCTTGTTTGCCGTTTTCCCATTCAATAGACACTAGACTCAAATTCGTCAACATGACAAGGGTAATTATATTGCATACAGACGACCGTTGGAGACTTGATGAAGTCATTTGTATAGCAATGGCCATACACGTGCCATTTTGATAGCAATACGATGTGATGTATGGATTCAATATCGGATGTTGTGATATAATACTCGAAATATTTCTTTTTCATTATAATTTTGTCGAAATATTGTCTTCTTTGAAATTATTGTCTTCAAACATTATAAATTTCTGATTTCTGATATTATTTTTCTGAAAGTTAGAAAGAGTGAATAACAGTTTGGCATCGGATCAGAAGCCGCGTTAGGTGGCACCGAATCTGGATCCAGACTGTTTGCAAATATATGAGTTGCTGTGACTGGCATAACAAAGAGTTATTGTACTTTACGAACTATTCTTAGATGTCATTGACTGTGTGATATTAATCAATCAGGGCGAATTTGTTTGGCACATAACATACTGTACACGTACCTTGAGTTATTTCTCCTAGACTGGTGTTCCCCTAAAGTATTCTCTACTCAGAAAGATAAGTATTTGACACGCTATGAAGCAATCGTCTGTAAAATACAGTCAAACTTCGATATCTCGAACTCGCTTAGCTCGAAATATCCGATAGTTCGACATATGAACTTACCTTATTTCAAGCTCGGTTTTGGTGAACATACCCGTGTTTCAAAGTTAAAACGCGTCCTAGCCTACGGGTATGTTCGACTTAACCGAGTTCGAGATATCAAAGTTCGACTGTATGTAGTTTGTGTCTATTGAATGAGTTATGTGACTGCCATTTCAATAAGAATTAATCATCAAAATGTATCTAAATGCATCAAGATCATGTGCTAATTCAGTTGTTTGTCGTTGGGCAGGTACAGTGGAGAAGGCGTTATTCTGAACAGTTGAAACGCAAACGAATCGCAAACGCATTGCAATACACTTATAAAATGACAAATTTTCGACAAGTGCAATCATTTATGTAAATCAGAGTGACATACATTTTGGAACCTGATCAAACGCCAGGTTAACTGGTGTCTGATTTGGCTTCAAACAGTGTGCACTTAAAGTAATGGTTTAAGCATAGATCTGCGTTAATATGGAAAGAAAAACACCTTATCCCCCCGTATGTATCCTAACCAACATGTAATCTTTTTCCTCACTAAAGCGCAAAAAACAGCTCCCCGACATACTCCGCCACGTTTGTACTACCAATGCAAATTTGTTGAATGGATATGCCGACAATATTAAAGTAACACAAACAGCTCTTATAGAAGATTACTGAATTTTTTCATCGTGCTTTGAATTGTCACGTGCTTAAACCGTTTTCCTGCTGACCGCGACTTAACTGATTGTAGCAAACAGTTTGGATCCAGATCAGACGCCGCGTTATCTTGAACAACACTGTTTGACACCTATCTTTAGGTTTCTTTACTCAGAAGAATATATAAATCTTAATTTAACAAAGTTTGCAGACAACAGTCTAACAGCAAACAATATCACAGCAGGAAATATGAGTTAAAACATTTTAGTAGAGATAGTATGCCCTTTAGGTACCGAGGACAAGGTACCGTAATGTCTCCATTGCTGCCAAATAGATATTTGCAAAACCTTTACCGTGCAAGATTGTCCAGATTTCTGTCGCTCGACCCGCTGGATTATGCACCAAGGTTATATAGTATTTGAGTTGAGGCTGATGTTTTGCTCAGCTCAAGTCTAACCAAACATATATTTGAGATCGATCTCGACTCAAATCATATTCTTCATAACTTTTAACCCCGGATATGACATATGAAACAAGATAAGACACCTAATTCACCAGACGTCTCATCTTGGTCAAACTTATTAGCAATGGGTATCAAATCATTGCCTCTCGTGTGCTGAAGGTTAAATCTAATCACGAAATATAATGATTCAGATGTGAATGCTGAACACATGAGACGTATGAAAAAGGCCTAGTCAAGTATGTACAGTAATCACAGCTGTTATTGGGAAATCAATCCACAGTCTGTCGGCTATACACCGGATATGCAGACAGGATGTCCGAAAGCTGGTATACAATAGTGCGATGTAATCAAGCTATATCATCACAGTATGGGTAGTACCGAGTAAAGTAAAACATCTCTTTTATGACAAACTCTCTATTACGAGCACTGAATTATGTTACTTATAAGTTGTTTGCATCAGGTAATTGCTCAATTAACCTTCGTTTTATTGG
Source organism: Gari tellinella (assembly GCA_922989275.2). NCBI lineage: Eukaryota > Metazoa > Mollusca > Bivalvia > Cardiida > Psammobiidae > Gari > Gari tellinella. Next base: position 87,022,687 of record OV277860.1, read on the forward strand.
TGGGAATAAAGAGGTTTAACTGTATGACTATCCTATGGTAACATTGAATATTGCGAGAAGTAAATCTAACATCATTTGCAAACATTAAATCATCCTAACAGAGGGTTCCTGAAAGAGCCCTTTCATGGAACCTCGGATCGAAGTCAGCACTGTTTGTTAAACTTTAAAACAATTGTGATGAAAACCCCGGAGACCCAGCATAAACATATCATTAAGCAGACAATTGTAAAGCTCATTCAAAACTAAAATTCGTATAGAAATAATTATTTTGTATTAGTTTGCTCCTGATAGCAGTCTGCAATTAGAATGTGGATTGTTCCTAATGTAATCATAGTAAAGTTTGCTTTGCTATCAATGATATGGGAATTATTTGCAATGCTAACCTACCTAATCATATATATTAATAAGAAATACATATTTATTTATGTAGTATGGCAATGTGTGGTTCTCATTAAATCCCTATAATTTAACATATCCCTTTGTGCAATATTTTATTAGTTTGGGGTTTTGGGTGCAATAGGTTGAAATGAATTTCACATAAATTCACTTGTTTTCGTAAATTCAATACTTTTGTTATACATTAAACGAAAGTAATAACTGATTTCAGGACAGTCTATAATGTAATCAAGGTACGAGCTTTTCATGCTCCTGCTGTCCTTCGTAATACGTGTACCATCATCTGTCCTTTACGAACGCCAATAAAACGTGCTTTTGAATGGCCGCTAAACTTCCCATATCCAGAAATCTAATAAAATGCACCATATGAAAAATGCCGAATGTTCTACTTTCAATATACAGTATAATTACTCGTAGAAAGTAAATAGCAGCCCTCGTTCATCTACATGTACTCTCTTTGTAGTTCATGTTTTGAAAATTACATGGCGATATACATTTATCACACTTAGCCATATTATTACGAGCCATGTGCAACAGAACCGAGCAACAGACTTTTCACATTTATTAAATTAAAATAACATACAACACGTTTTATTCAACATTATTAATATGTATTTAGGCTTTGCCTATGGACGGAGAAAAGCAAAATTGTAGGAGAAAAAAATAAAAACGGAATATCACCAGTGTGTGATCAGCAGTCGTGTGATCTGGATTACACGGCCAACTCGAACTTTTATTGTATACCTAAATTATTTGGGTCAAGATCTATATGTTGTTAAACAATATAATCAAATAGATCTATATGCACCCTTGTATATTAAAACTCCTCCGTATATGCAATCTGAAACTATTTTTGGAAGTCATGTGACCACAAATAATAACGTCATTATTTAAATTGATGACGCATTGATCTATTCTTGATATAATTCGTTATTTTATATCGGTTCGATTTAGAATTAGCTTTTTGCAAATAACGTTGATTTATGAATTGAACTGTTTTCAGCTTTCTCCTTTGGAGGAAAACATTACAAGTAAGTTGTGTGGGTTATTCATGCTTAAAATGGAAATGATTTGTTCAAAATGTATCAACGCTTGGTTTAAACCTTTTTTAAAAATAGCAACGAGACCTCGAATTCCGGAACGGCACGCACAACGCTTTTTTATATAAAAAGATCGTGTTTAAAAGCCGTGACGTAATCATCTGATTCCAAGATGTCAGCCCCCATATTTTATTGTCGCTTAGTTATGAGGAAGTTATTCACGAGCTAATCAAACACTTTTCTAAGTCTGTCAGGGATTGAATTGAGTCGCAATACCTTTTTAGCTCGCCTATTCGGAGAATGGGGAGGGGGGGGGGGGGGGGGGGGCTTATGGAATCACCCCGGCGTCGGCGTTGGCGTTGGTTTTTCATATTTCCTTATAACAAAGCTTACAAACAGTCTTTGATATAATATTATCAATTTTCAATTATTTAAACCAATATTTCAGGATACTTATATATTGCATTATTCCATTTATGAGTTAAGGCGTGACTCTGATCAAAGTCTACAGTGTTTGCCTATGTCTAATATAATTTATGGGATCATGACCACATACTAATGGGGTAAGAATGATGTCCATTTCGAACGGTTTGGATTACAATCACTTGTCGGGTATATCAACATCTTATCAGGCTAAGACCTCGTTTTATTGCTAATTCAAGTGCATGTACTACTACTAAGCTTTCCAAACTTTTAACATCGTCTTTAATTAAAATCTTCAAAGGTATTGTGATAAGACTTACGAAAATTCTGGACTTAATCTGTTTTGGTCTATCAGAAACTCTATTGAAATTTTGGCGAAGCTTGAATATAGAAAATACCAAGCTTGCAATATAAGTACGTATGACTTTTCAACACTATATACTACCTTACCTCATAATTTAATAAAAGCTAAACTTATACAACTTATTGAAAAGACTTTTGCCAGAGAAAGGAAGCTATTTCTGGCGTGTAATGCTGATCGTGCATTTTTTACAAATGACACCGTTAAGCATTACACTATGTGGACTTGCACCGATGTCTGTGAATCACTAACATTTCTTCTGGATAATATTTATGTACGTTTTGGGAGTACCATATACCGCCAAGTGATTGGTATTCCTATGGGTACAAACTGTGCTCCCCTTGTCGCAGACCTATTTTTGTACTGTTATGAGAGGGACTTTATGCTTAGTCTAAAACCTGATACACAGGCAGATATGATCGAAGCCTTTAACAATACATCGCGCTATCTAGATGATATTTTTAATATAGACAACCCATTTTTTGATACGTTGTTTCCTTTTATTTACCCAAAAGAACTACGCATAATAAAACAAACGAGTCAAATTTGTCGGCACCATTTTTAGATTTGGATCTTTTTATAAATAACGGAATTGTTTCTTCTAAGATTTACGATAAACGTGATGTTTTTGATTTTAGTATTGTAAATTATCCTCATCTAGATGGCGATGTTCCCCGTTCCACATCTTACGGGGTTTATATTTCACAACTTATTCGCTTTGCTAGGGCCTGTACCTCTGTTGAGGACTTCCACATTCGTAATAAAACTATTACTGAAAAGCTTCTTAAACAGGGGTACAGATTTCATAAACTTCGTAAAACATTTTCTAAATTCTTTTATAGAAATCTTCCTCTCATTAACAAGTATAAATGTAACTTAAAGTCTTTTCTGCGGCAAGGTATTTCACATCCGGAGTTTTATGGTGATGTGATTTACAGACTTCGTAAGATTCTTGGACATATACATTTTCAAAACCTATTTGTGAAACGTATTAGATTTTTCATCAAAAAAGATTATGATCCAACTATATTGCTGCGCACTTCACGTTTGGTTATCGATCAATCTACAATTGATATTTATGCTTTCCTCGTTGGTTGTGCGACGACAGACAGGGCTTAGCACTACATGATGATGTATCTTTAAAGCCGTCCTTAACCGGGAGAGTTATGTCGGATTTTCGTGCTTTGTTTTTTCTCTCCCTCTCTGTCGTACCCTAGACCCTTCCATGTCTTACAGTTACTCGTAACTACAGACTAGTCGCTGACCGTTGCCATAGTGGGTTATTTTTAACACGGGCTTGAATGTTTACTTCTTTCCCATGTTACTAATGATCTTGTCATAGAATTTTTGCTAAATGTTTTACATGTATTTACTTACTGTGCTGGCGGTTTTTTGATTGTGAGGTTGTGGAACAGGGCTAATATTTTATGTACACTGTTTGTCTTTATAGTTGAATATAGGAGATAAGTGTGAGGTTGGGCGCCCCTAAACCCAGGTTTAACCCCCAGTGGTTGTTAATAATTAATTAATTTATAGTTGGTTGTTAATTGCTACTGACCGTACCAAGGCGGGCTCCTATGTTCACTTTGCTTTATGTTTGTCTTGCGTGTTGTTTTCTATTTAGTGTGTAGATGAAGGAATGGTATTGCGTGTGTGTGTTTGTTGTGGTATGATTGTGTGTGTGTGTGTTCTGCTTGAGAGGTGGGTGTATTGTTTGTGTTACGTTTCCTGCTTGAGTCTTTCGTATTTATTTGAAACTTAGCGAATTTTAAAGAATCATGAACAGAACTTTCTTATAAAATCGTTGGCATAGGGCCTTCATAAAGATTTGTTTAAACTAGAATGTCGTCTGTCCCACGGTATTACAGTGGTTAGTTAGCTGGTTAACATTGTTTTATTGTGAATTTCATAACAGTTAAGATAGATGTGATTTCTGTGGTCGTACTATTTATCACCTTGGGATGATTTTTTTAATAGAATTTTTTACATAAATACTTATTTACAATCTTCAAAATGTTTATTCTCATGTGATCCGTTGCTTCATAGTCTGTTTCTAGTTTTGAGACAGGTTTTCACTTAAAACAGGTTGAATGTAAAACAGAATACTTCAAGCTTCTATCTGGAAAACAAACTTAAACTACCATCCGTGATATTTTCAAAAGGTCCTAGATAAGACTAACATAACGGTCAATGTCCATGCTTATATATAAGAACTACTTTTCTCGGTGTAGGAATAGTTAAAATGCGTATTTGCAGGAAACAATGATGAAGCAACAGCCATATGGACAATTCTAGTTTTCAATTCAGTCTAGTCCATTTGTGACCTTTTAGGGTTGATTTTTACAATATCTGTCTCTTAAGGATTCATCTGGCCAGGTTCCACACTGTTTGCATAGGACAAGTGTACTCGTCACATGTACACTGTTTGCAAATGACGCATATATGCGTGACTAGGGTTCAAAGAGTTAAGCTTATATTGCCGTTATTCAATAAATACAAACAAAATGTCAATTGCAAACAGTTTGTATCTAGATCTTTTGCCGAGTTACTCGTTGTCTGATTATGCTCAACACTTTTTAGATTGTTATATACAAGTCGGCAAACTACATCTCGTTTTGTTTCTTTTACACGAGGAATACTAATGTCTTCTTCTCTGTAGATATTGACTGATACAAAATTACTCGGTCAAACCTCACTATAACATTACCCAATGGGACATAAGGTACACTTGTGTTATTCGGAGGGAGTTTATTTATAGGACGGGGGGACTTATACATTTATTAATGCTGACATTGACTTGGCCTATATTTTCAAACAGTAACTGTTGCAAACAGTTTGAACCAAGATCAGACACCGCGTAACGCGGGCCTGATCATGATTGCCACTGTTTGTCACTCGTCTCAATGTTTCTTCTGTCAAAATGTGCAATGCCTAATAAATACGAAAGACTCAAGCAGGAAACGTAACACAAACAATACACCCACCTCTCAAGCAGAACACACACACACAGTCATACCACAACAAACACACACACACACACACACACACACACACGCAATACAATTCCTACATCTACACACTAAATAGAAAACAACACGCAAGACAAACATAAAGCAAAGTGAATATAGGAGCCCGCCTTGGTACGGTCAGTAGCAATCAATAATTAACTATAAATTAATTAATTATTAACAACCACTGGGGGGGGGGGGGGGTTAAACCTGGGTTTAGGGACGCCCAACCTAGCACAGTAGGTAAATACATGTAAAACATTTAACAAAAATTATATGACAAGATCATTAGTAACATGGGAAAGAATTAAACAGTCAAGCCCGTGTTAAAAATAACCCACTATGGCAATGGTCAAATTGTACTCAAGCGACTAGTCTGTAGTTACGAGCAACTGTAAGACATGGAAGGGTCCAGGGTACGACAGAGAGGGAGGGAAAAAAAAAAGCACGAAAATCCGACATAACTCTCCCGGTTAAGGACGGCTTTAGAGATACATCATCATGTAGTGCTAAGCCCTGTCTGTCGTCGCACAACCAAAGAGGAAAGCATAGTTATCAATTGTAGACTGATCGATAACCAAACGTGAAGTGCGCAGCAATATAGTTGGATCATAATCTTTTTTGAGGAAAAATCTAATACGTTTCACAAATAGGTTTTGAAAATGTATATGTCCAAGAATCTTACGAAGTCTGTAAATCACATCACCATAAAACTCCGGATGTGAAATACCTTGCCGCAGAAAAGACTTTAAGTTAAATTTATACTTGTTAATGAGAGGAAGATTTCTATAAAAGAATTTAGAAAATGTTTTACGAAGTTTATGAAATCTGTACCCCTGTTTAAGAAGCTTTTCAGTAATAGTTTTATTACGAATGTGGAAGTCCTCAACAGAGGTACAGGCCCTAGCAAAGCGAATAAGTTGTGAAATATAAACCCCGTAAGATGTGGAACGGGGAACATCGCCATCTAGATGAGGATAATTTACAATACTAAAATCAAAATAATCTCGTTTATCGTAAATCTTAGAAGAAACAATTCCGTTATTTATAAAAAGATCCAAATCTAAAAATGGTGCCGACAAATTTGACTCGTTTGTTTTATACTTTGAGTTAAACAACAAACGACACTTTTTAGCAAAAGCCATTGCGGCAGTAAAAGCGTTTGACATAAATGTCTTGTCTTGTTTGGGTAAAAGTGACAACCATTGTTCGGAGGGAACTCTGTACACAAAGTCATGTCAAATTACATTAACTCCCTATATAAGAAAAAACTACACATCCTTAGAATTATATGATGATTCCAGCTTTAGTGGAGTCGTGACGAATAAGAGTTATTAAAGAATAAAAACTTGAATTTACATTTAGATAAGAATCGCACCTCGAATAGTGAAATATACGAATATTACAAACAGCTCAGATGGGTTTAGCCGTAGAGTTGGAATTACTCTCTCTACAACGGATTAGATATTTGTTTCGAGTTGAGTCGACAATACTAGTTTCCTTTCCTTGTTCAGACGTTCACTTTTAGTATGGTGACTGGTCCTGGGTAAACATCGTTTGAAATTGTCCTTTGCTGCAAATTTAAATGACCCGAGGGTCTGCGTTTGATATAATATGAAGACAATGTTTTTATGCTACTATGTCTCAACATATTATCAAGATCAGTCACCGGCATCTTCAGGTTACACATTATAACATCACACACTAAAATGAAGTGCCCGTTTCATTAAACTGCGTGTGACAAAAACGGTCGTAAGTCAAAACTTTAAAATAAATTAATTTCTGATTTCTCAATCGTATCCTGTCTTGTGACATCTCTTTGGAATCATCTTTCCAAGACGATTCCAAAAGACTGTCACAAGACAGGTTTAGATGGAGAAATACTTAATAATTGAGACTTCTAAAATCTGACTTACGACAACATTTGTCGTACGAAGTTTTATGAAACGGGTGGTTATTTGCAAACAATTTGAATCCAGATTAGACGCCTCGTAACGTAGGGTCTGATCAGGATCACAACTGTTAAACACACATAACAATATCATTTGTTTTGTAAATATGCCAAAACTGTTAATTTCACCAATAAAAGCAGACGACATCTGCTTAAAGCATATGACGTTATGTTAGTGAACGGATTAAACAGGGAATAAATAAAAATACCGCTACTGTATAAAGTACGTTCATTTGCACAATTCTGTCCTCATAGCCATTGTAAAACTGATAATATTATATAGTTTTTAATAATCTAACATTGCTTTACGTTACATTTCACAAAATGACACAGATTTGGTAAAAACACTTTAACGCTTTTGAAAATTGCAAAGCTGAACTATTATCATGGGATTGACACTCTCATCGCCTAAAGTGACTGAAGTTGAATTAACAATTTCTGCGTCTGATTAGGACATAACAGTTGTTATACTTGTATTGAAATGCTTTCAGTTTGCTGCTTCAAATCTAACGATAAAATGACAGTTCAGACAACAGTAATTACCTCTTATCATGCTGATATGTCGTCTGCTTAAAATATCTCGTCTGCGAAAAATAATATTTACTAAACGGGATCATTATAAACTGGAGAAAATATTAACATGAGTAGCAAACAGGTTCGATCCAGATCAGATCTGGATCCAACCTGTTTGCAAATAATAACCAAGTCGCGCTTAGCACGATATGGCTGAAACTCCGATAACACTGCAGTTATAAAGGGATAAAAGGCAGTTATAAGGCAGGTATAAGGATAAATCTCTGTTAAGGTATAAGGCAGTTGTATTGGGTAAAAGCAGAATTCACAAGGTGTAACAATGATAATATTTTACCATCTTTTAGAATATAACCTACATTTTTAATCAAGCAATTGCCTTTTGCACCCCATTAAGAATCACTAAGAATTATGTTGTGTTTCGACGTCGCGGCGTGTCTGCTAACGGTGTAGATAACTCTGCCTCGAAGCAGCAAGTTATAAGGACTGCCATATTTTTGCGACTTCGCAACCAGAATTAGCTACTTTGCTGACGATAACGTGGGAATGTTGCAGTCCTCGGCCAATCAAAATATAGATTATGTTGTAAGTTAGCTAGAACATCTTAACGCTCGTTCCACCCCTTCTTAATCATTAAGATTTCACTTAATAGGTTCTAACTATAACACAGTGTACTAGCGACTGCATAAATCGCTCATTTCCAAATGTGTTGGCAACAAAGCCATTCGCTCCAACAGTTTAACGTCGCAGTAATGTATAATTTAAAACGGATTACGGCATTGTCTTACCATATTTAGATCTAAAGCTTTCATTCTGTGAAAACGTTGATACGGGTGTCAAACCTTAGGTATCGTGATCAGTTTAATTAGCGTTGAAAAACTAGATCTAAACTCTTTGCAATGAAAGTATAGTCGCCAATGATGAATATAAGATTAAACTTGCCTTGCCTTGGTCCCTTAGCTCTGCGTTGAACCGTTGGGGCACCTCATTGCAGACTTGTGTACTAGCCTTCTCCATTTGCCACGGTCGTGTGCTGCTGCTTGTGATTCAGCAAATGTCAACCCTGTCCATTCTTCAATGTTGTCTGACCATTTTGTCTTCTGTCTTCCTCTTTTCCTCGTCCCCTCCACTGTTCCTTGCAGAATAGTTTTGGCTAGGCCCTGTGCTCTTGTTGTATGACCATACCATTTAAGTTTTCGCTTTTTTACAATGGTGAGTAGATCATCATGAGGGCCTATGTGCTGAGTGATAGTTGTGCGGACGTGTTCATTTGTGATGTGCTGTAGATATGAGATACCAAGGATTTGCCTATTACATCTCATTTCAACAGCCATGATCTTTTTCTGAAGCTCCTGAGTAAGTGTCCATGTTTCGCAAGCATACAGAAATATCGATAGTACGAGAGCGCGCATGAGTCTGATTTTGTGGCTGACGGTGATTCTGTTGTCCTTCCAGATGGGTTTTAGTCGTGCCATGGCTGAAGCTGTCTGGACAGCTCTTGCAAGAATCTCCGGTCTGGACCCGTCATCACTGATAATAGCACCTAAATATTTGAACTGTTTGACGGTCTCCAATTTCTGGCCATGTACCTGTATATCAGATGTGATGGGTTTACTTTTACTTGACATCAGTTTCTTATCTCCATTCCGTATCTTGTTGAAGATTAAAGTAACCACTTTTAATTTGTGATTTGTTTACGATGAAAATAAGATGGTCTTTAGCTTTACCATACTATAGAAAGTAGATCAAAGTACCATTTCTTATAAAAAACGACCATGTAAGTAGTGTGTGCTTAGCAGATAAATACAAGTGCCAATCAGTTTTGATTCTGATTATTTTGTATCTGATCTAACTCAAAACTGCTTGCTAAATAAAAAAACCGTGGTTAGCATTATAAAGATTTTACACTAGAACCTCTCTATTACGACCACTAAAATGTGTCAATATTAGTCGTGTAAGACAGGTGACTGCTTAGAGCAATGTGAAAGTGAAACAGAAAGCTCCTATAGGAGCTTTCTGTTTCATTTTCACATTGTTCTAAGCTGTCACCTGTTCTTTATAAAGACAAACAATCTTCTTTTTAGTGGTCGTAATAGAGATGTTCTACTGTACTTAGACACTAAATTGCCAAGTCAGAGTTATGGAGAAAAACAAGAGTAATGGGTTCTCTCTCTCAGCGTAAGGAGATTTAGTTGTTGACAAATGTAGGCATTATTATGTTGCCGAGATAATGATAGATGTACAGTGCAGAAAACGTTATTCTTTCCCGTTTAAACGCAAACAAAACGCAAACGTAACACACAAAAATGAAGAAAATGACAACATTTTGATAATTCTAATTATTCTTTTTAATCTGAGTGGCAAACAGATTGGAGTCTGATCAGACGCCGGGTAACCCGGCGTCTGATCTGGCTCCAAACTGTTTGCATTGGAAATAATGGTTTTAGCGTAAACGCGTTTATTGGGAAAGAACAACGTTTTCTCCACTGTAGGAGCGCGGTTGATTACTAACTGGAAATAGGCTTACAGTATCAATTACCAGCTATAACGGCCAGGCAACATGCTGGGGACACGATTGGAACAGAGACAGTAGGATACAGTGGTGTAAAACGTTATATAGTCACGTTTAAACGCAAGCGAAATACAATCGCAATGCATTAACGTTGAAAAATTGACTATTTGATTTTAGCTGAGAGGCAAACAGGTTGGAGCCTGGTTAGACGTCGAATTACCCAGCATTTGATCTGGCTTCAAGCAGTCTGCAATGGAACAATTGTTTTAGCATTAACTCTTTCCTCCCTAAAACTTTAAATGGACAATTCCAGTTTCCATTTTAGTCTAGCCCATTTCTGACTTTCAAGGGTTGTTTTTGTCAATGTTTGGCATTATGACAAACAGTGAATACCCTGATCAGAAGGCTCCTTTCGGAGCCCTCTGATCTGGGTATTCCCAGTTTGCATAGGACAGGTGTACTATTCACATGTACACTGCTTGGAAAGAACGCCTATATGCGGAACTTGGGTTCAAAGAGTTAACGGGTCTTTTGCCAAGGATAGTGTCTTGTATACTGTATAGTAGACCACCAAGGGGTCTGTTTTGCAGATACAGTAGGGAAGACATTATTCTTTCCAGTGTGAACTAATGACATAGATACTACAATAGGTGCCTGTCGCATGCAATGTCATCATAAAAAACATCATTTCTACTATCAAACTCCATATTCTGATTTTGAACTCATTGAATTGAAAGTTAGAATACGGTGTTTGTTTGTAGAAAAAGATGTTTTATAATTACATACATGTAGCATGTGACGGGCACCTGAGGATACCACAATGAAATTAAATGGTGAAAATGACAGGTTTCTGAAAGTATTCGAAGATAGTATACGTTACTAACGATACTGTTTTTGCTAAAACTTCGATGCTCATAGAAAACAATTTGGCACCAGATCAGAAGCCGAGTAACGCGACGTCTAGTTAGATCCCGAACTAGTTTCCATTAGAATCTTTTTAAATCATCCTTCATAACAATGATCTCAATTTAAGCATATTCTTTTGCAATGAGTACTTACATGTATTTCGTTTCGTTTAGATGGGAAGAAGGATATCGGTAGCTGGGAATACGCTTAGGGTCAATAAAACATTATTATGGCAGGGAATCATACTGGGAATAGAATAGGAACAGTAACAGTACGATAAAGTCAGAAACATTACCTATGTTAATTAAGTAAACATGTGCAGTAAAACCTCTCTATAACGATTACCTACTTGTTTTGATTACTATGAGTTTAAAGCAGGTGATTGCTTTAAGCAATATGATAAATATTGTGATTTTTGTTTTTCAAACAGAACTGCTGCAATTCACGAAAAGAACAATCTACATGTAACTGCCATGACTGCAGCTCTATCGCCCGTTTTATTTGATTTGTTCCTAAAGTTTTAACATTAAAAATATTGATTATGATACGCCAAATAAATGCCATTAGTTTTGGCTATCGTAAGACGCCTAGTTACTCTGCATCCGACCTGGATCAAAATGATTTCTTGATGCAAGTGTATTCTGGCCAATCGAGTAGAGTGATTGAATAAAAGTGTTATAACTACATTCGAAATTCGATATCTCGACTAGCTTATCTCGAACTTTCCGATATGTCGACACATGAACATCATTGTTTCATGCCCGGTTATGTCGAACAGACCCGTATTTCAAAATCAAAACGTGGCTAAGCCGCGCTTTGACTTTGAAAATACGGGTATGTTCGACGTAACTGAGTTCGATTTAACTGAGTTCGAGATATCGAAGTTCGACTATTGTCATGTAAGGAGAGTACAGACAGGCTTTATATTGACTCCTTTATCCCCAGTACGTCATCTATCTAAATACTCATCGTCTATTTTGTATTTCAAATTAAGAATTCTAACACACCTCGCCCAAACCCCTATATAAGCGAAGAAGGACCGTCTCAGTGTACGAATTTTCTTAAATAATAAATTCATACCAGTGTTTTATCGTGCAATCGAACACTGGTAGGAGTTGAAATGCGTAGTAATTTAATCACGAGGCCTTTAGGCCGAGTGGTTTAATTAACAAGCATCTCAACGACTTCCCGTGTTCGATTGTTAGATAAAACACTGGTTTTAATTTGTTATTTCGATTCTAACACATAATTTAACCTTAATTTGCACCGAAGCAACGGCGCTACATTTCTTGGCGTACGCATTTTCGAAGCCAAATGACGTCACGTTAGAACGTTTAGCGCGCGAGTGTTCTACTGAAAATTCGTACACTGAGACGGTCCTTCTTCGCTTATATAGAGGTGTGGGCGAGGTGTGTTAGAATTCAAATTTGAGGTATTACCGGTTTAATTGAAATAAGTTTCAAACAGTCACGCGGCGTCTTATCAGGATCCACACTTTTTTCAAATGACAAGTATAGTTGGGCACGGCAGTGAAGGGGTTAAAATTTGCCGTTTGTAGAAATCTCATCGATATACTTTAACATACATTGTTGTACAAATACAAATCAACACAACGTCACTATTGGATGTACATGTATGTGTGCATTATCTAGAGACTATACAAAAGTTTGGATCCATATAAGACGCCCGTGATACGCGATGTCTGATAAGGACCAAAACGGAAGGGCCCGGATGTTTTGGTTTATTAAAAATTGTTATTGTAAAATTATATTTTAACACATTTGTGCTTAGCGTCATTTAAATGGAAAATAGGCCTGCAGTGTAGACTCTGATCAGAAGCAGCGTTTTGCAGTGTCTTATCAGTGTCTACACTGTTTGCTAATTTGCGCTTCAATATAAACCAAAGCGAAACTGGAAATTAAGACAAAACACTCCTTATATAAGATAATAGACTAACCCAATGTAAAAACTTTGAAGAATCCACTGGGTACAAATGGGTTAGAACAGAAACATCTCAGACGCCACCTTACAAGCAGACGACATTGTATCTAATAAACAGTCAACAGAGATAAAACATAATCAGCAATTGATCGATCATCTCATCTTAAACTATATGGTGGTATACTTTCATTCAGCCGTTCAATATATATCATTTCTCGTTCTCTCGTTTCTTTGCGTTTATGTACTCGAAGGCGTATATTGAAATACTTCAATAAGGAGACCAGTCTATTAGAGATCTACCTTTTCTTCATATCAATTAATCGTTGAAATATAACTCGCCGATAATGATATCTTGACCTTTAGGCTGATTATCTTCATCAGTGGTTTGGAAAAAAGCCTAACGAGTACTTAGAATATTAGATGCTAGGCATGCGCGGATCAAGGTTTGGGCAAAACTAAATATATCTGATTTTTTCGAGCGAACAAATCTTGGGTCGTTTGATTTAAACTGTTCTTTTTAAAATATCTAACTGCACTTTAGGCTTGTATTTGAATAATGCAAGAACAAAGTAAAGTAGAAAACTCCCGTATGAGATGAGTTGTGTGCTTAGTGATCATGTTGCTTTAAGCTGATACCGGTATCTAACACCGTCAGATGATGTTTATGTGTGATACAGGCGTTCTAATATATGTGTGAGACGGAAAGAGTACAACATTAAGATTAAAAACTTCCTAATAACGCATTTGGATCCGCACGTCTCTTGTTTTGAAATAAATGGCTGACGAGTAAGGAAACGTACCAGGCAAAACAATCTAGTTTATAATCGTTAAAGTTCTAAATGAAAACTTTGTTTTGTCAAAATTGCAAAAAGTGGTGACTGCAAGGAAAATATATTAGTTTTAAGTACAAAGGAAGTTTAACCACTTCACGGCCATGACGTCATCAATGTTTAACGTTTGTAGTCTGCTTTCATAACTCAAAATTATATTTTAGGTATTTTTACCTTAGAAATATTGTAATGAATGTCAAACCGTTTAGATCCTGATCAGACGCTGCATTTGGCATTTCCCTTTTAGGCGAATTTTATTTATTCCTTCACTGATGAAAATAGTTCCAATTTATAAGTGTTTATTATGTATCATAAGAAACTCTTTCTGTATTCTATTAGATAGAAGCTTGAAGCAGGATTAAGGCGCATTTGGCTTTAAGTATTTTAAATTGTTTTAGGTAGTCAACTATCCTCTATACTAGGAACAGGCTATGGAATAAAGGGTGAAAAACAAATTTAAATGTATTGTTCGAGTTTGATTGTAAATACTTTTGTTCTTTAGTTTGAGGTAAAAACTAATTTGATAAGTGAAAAGGCTTGATGAATTTCAAAAAACAAGAAATTGAGAACGTAATGGCTATATTTTGTTTATGTGACGTTTTGAGAAATAAGAAAAAATATATTATTTAATACGATTTTTCCTGCAATACTAACACATCATTACGCTGATTTTGGACGACAAATGCGATACGTTTTGTAGTCATCCTTAGCTACATGTTTGATGTATCCCCTCAACCGGCTGCGTGGCTAAGTGGTAGAGCGTCCGCTTGCAGTGCAGGAGGTCGCGGGTTCCATCCCCAGCCAGGTCAAACCAAAGACTTGAAAATTGGTATTAATGGCTTCCCTCCTTGGCGCTCAGGATTTCGGGTTAGCATTACGACTGGTTCGTCGGTGTCAGGATAAAGTGACCGGCCGGGTACAGTCCCATTGTGCACCTAAAAAGTGCCCCTTCTCATAATAATCAGAATTGATGGCGTAGAAGTAATAAATAGAAAATCAAACCGGTTTTTATTTCTTTCACAACATTAATCAGTGTCATTTTGCTCATGTTCCCATATGCAACTCATTTATCCATGAAACTTCAAATTTATGACTCTAATGTGAACTCCACTTTTTACTTTTTAATAGAGATGTTTTTGAAATATATATATGGCGAAATGACAAGCATTACAGACCATGCTCAGAGGCCTGCAGGAACCCTCTGCTCTTGGTGTTCACTGTTTAAAGCGTACTCTTTACTGGTACTCTATTTGTCAAGGACATTAATAATTTAATACTCGTCGCTAGGGTTCAATAGATTAATGTAATGGGCTTTTATTATACTACTATAGTTATTGTTTAATCATGGTAGTCTATTATGGTTATTTCATGGCCGTTAAGCTGCACGCTAAACTCGGTTGCCAGTATCAATAATCGCTGAATTGATATAAACGACTTCAAATACAGTTAACTCTTTCCCTGCCATGACGTCATCTGCTATAAACAATTGTCGTGTGCTTTTATTTCTCAAATTTAGATTTAAGGTAAATTGATTAAAGTAATGAATGTCAAACAGTTTGAATCCTGATCAGACGCCGCGTGACGCGGCGTCTGATCAGGATCCAAACTGTTTGCAAATAATACTTATACTCAGAGCAACGTTGTGTTATTCAGTCACCCAATGAAGGGTTACTTGTCGAGCTTCCATACAGTCAGTTGGAGGCTGAATGCATGACAACTGTAAACCGGAAAGCCCATACAGAGTTACTTTACTTCAGTCCATTTAAGCATATTCGACTAATAAAGATATCGGCCAACAGCGTAAACCCTTATGAGATACCGCGGTCTACACTGTTTATAATTGCATATAAAACATATTGTTGTATGAACACTACAGTTTCTTAAGATTGCCATTAGTTATTTATAATGAAATCTAAAAGCAAGCACTTTAGGAGTGTTTATTGTAATATCCAGGCATAGATGGATTATGTACTCATATGTATCTCTATCAGCAGTCACCGGCCTATATAGATGCAAAATTTCTTTATTAGTTGCAAGTTACAACAAGTGTGGCAGTTTAACATAGTAAGTAACCATCCGTACATAGCAAACAAATAAATGGGCAGGAATTTAACAATTATATTGACATTATTGGGTAAATCGAGACTATACATAGAGGATCTTACAGTCGTGCTCATTAGTTGTCATTTTAATAAACTCGTTGACTAAAAGCGTCATATTAATTTTAGTCAACAAGTTTATTAAAAAGGATAACTAATGAGCACGACTGTGAGATTCTATTGATATAACAGTTTTAAGCACATATTTAATCAATCGTAGCTTCGGCTATATAGATTTTCCGCCAAAAACTGGCGTTGTTAACGGTAACATTATCGCAAATGACGTCATTTGGTGACCCGCTACATGCAGTGCTTGTGGACGAAAATGTTTGGTCTGAGCTCAAAAAAAGATATTTTAACTAATGGATTACGATATTTATATAATCGCTTAATTCCCATCCAAGACCGCAAGTTATGTGATAAAATATCATCTAAAGCGCTTTTAAATTACGCACAACTTCTGTGCTATATAAATCTGGTATAACTATAATAATACATCCACGCGTATGTCTAAGACAACCCGTTTGAAGTCGGACCAGAGTCCTAAATGTGTGTGACTTAGAAATAATCCGCAACAATTTTACAAACCTGTTATTTATTTACCTTTTCAGTGTTGCTTTTGTGTTTAGTCCAATCTAAACGGAACTGAATAACCTTTTCCACTGTACCGGATCGTTCTGCGTTTGCAGACAGGCTAGATTCAGATCAAACGCTTAGTATATGGATATCTGAGTAAAATTTAACTGATTTACTATCGAATAAATCCAAGTATGCCAAGCGTCCCATAAAAGAGACATGGGCAAACAGTGTAGACTCTGGTGCGGCGTCTGATCAGAGTCTATACAGTTTACTGATAGGAATTTAAATATAAAACAAAACGAAAATTTAGACCAGGAACCTAAGATTAAAAAAGGATTAATCCAATATATAAGCATGGAAGAAACCACTTGGCATAAAGGGGTTAACAGGACAATACCATTAGAGTTTAGACAGACATATTGTATTGCGTAGGTTAGCTTTACGTATTCAAATGAGTTGCTTTATAAGAGATTTACAACAAATAAATTAGACTGAACCAGACGAAGAATTACAATTGCTGATGCAGATACATCTTTATTCACTACGATTTAAACGCGTATCAACTAGAATTATGTAAATATGATTTTCTCAGATTTGGAGTAATGTCCTGAATTTTTGTGTCTGTCTGGCGACCTTTTTATTATATTCTAATAACTATCCTGCTGCCTGCTTCAATTTGGTACCTTGAACTTTAGTATTTGTCTGATGGACCGGATAGATCGACATTTATTTATGCTTTTCGGTGGATTACTATGAAAAAGCAGTGGATTATCACTTGATAATTTTATTGTTTCAAGCAGAGGGATTATCGTCGCGCTTGCTTCTTTTATGAATTTCACCCCGCAGTACGCCCCAAGAATCGTAGTCAATCCTGTCCTATCGTTTCATTCCGGCAGCCCGGTTTGTCTTGAACCACTAAACGGAAGAACACGAATCCAAGGTAACGTCATCGCAAAGGACGTCATGTGTGGCTGGCTACTTGCAGCGCTTGTTGGCGAAAAGGTTAGACCCGAGCCCAAATAAAGATATTCCTCTAGTGGATTACGATATTGTTATAATGGCTTAATTCCACTCCTAGACCGCAAGTTATGCGATAAATCAAGTTGCGTTTAGTAGGATTCGAGGTAACATTTGAAACTCATCTTTAAGAGGTAAAACGTGCCTGAAAGTAGATAAAAACATCGATACGAAATATGTATGGCCATGTGTGACATTCGTCACTGTATATTTGTCTTGTACAGTAAAACCTCTGTATTGCGACAACTGAATTGTGTAAATTATAAAGTATTAACGACAGGTTACTGCTAAAACCAAGATGACATTAAAATAGAAAGCTCTTTTAGGAGCTTTCTGTGTTCCTGTTACCTTGCTTTAGGCTGTCAAATATCTTTTATATAATCAATTATCCTTCTTTTTAGTGGCTGTTATACAGATGTTTTACTCCTTGTAAATGCCACGCGACGAGGCAGCATCTGCCGTTAGTATAGAGTTATAGAGAGTGTTAGATACATGACCGAGTACATGACGTCATGATTTATAGAGTGCTATTTAACTGTCGTCTGTAAAAACGACCGTTTGCAACGATTCTCAGAATTTATTTATCCGCATTCTTTTCTGCAAATAACAGCACAATATGGGAAGTGGTTTGGGTGCAGATGATGCGCGCAGTTACTGGACATCTTATCTGAATCCATACAATCTGTTTGCCACGTGTATTACACTTTTCCTCGTCGCGTGCATTTATAAGGTTAATAGCCTGCTCGGAGACGCAATGATAGACTATACACTGCATACATGGGAAACATATTCATCGTCACCACGAGCCTTTCGTTTTGAAATAATGGTTACACAAAAGGTCAAGATTGATAACGCTCACTGCCAATCCTGAGAACAATGACATTTTCCAAAACAGCTGGAAACAGATCAGGGCAGAACAACCCGGCTTCTAATTAGGGTTTAACCCACTTGCGCTCAATGGATTCTTCCATGTTATATTGGATATGTCCATTTTTAACAAAGGGATGCCTGGTCAAAATTTTCATTTTCACTTTGTGTTATATTGAAATTCCTATCAGCAAATAGTGTAGACTCTAATCAGACGCCACATTATGCGGCGTCTGATAAGAGTCTACACTGTTTGCCTATGTCCAATATATGGGATCGTGGGCACAAATGGGTTAGTATATTTTAAACTCGTTTAGAAATTTAATTTATTTCACAGTGAGTATATTTTAAACGACAGAGACGGCAATTCTATTCAGACGATTTTTGGCAGTGATGGAGTTAATAGTCTACTGGATGACACGGTGACGTCACTATCTGGCTGATAGTTCGGGCAAATAGAATATATATTACATTCAGGGTGAAAAAAAAACTATTATTCCCCACCGAGAACACTTTTATCTAAAGAAAAATGTTTTTGTGAACAGTTTGAAGTCAAATTAGAGTAGATTCTACAAGACACTGGATCATTAAGCTTAGTCCAAGCTTTTAACTTTTTGCATGCTAGCGGCGGATATATCAACCACAGTGATTACCTTTACAAACAGTTTGGATTCAGATGAGACGCCGCGTAACGCGGCGTCTCATCAGGAGCCAAACTGTTTGACACTATTACCATTTTTTAAAAAAGAAAAATTAAAAAAAAACACAACTATTTTTAGAACAAAAGCAGACGACAAAGGTTGCAGCCGAAAAATATTACCAGCATGCAAGGAGTTATACCAACCCAGTAACTTATTCTCCCTTGAGACATTAAATGATAAAAGTCCAGTTTCCAAATCAGTATGATCCATGTTTAACTGTTAAGAGTTATTTTTAACAATATATTGCTGTAAGAAATTAAGTGTTTACCCTGGTCAGCGGGATCCTCAATGAGTTGTCTGGTCTGGGTCTACACTGTGTCCATATGATAAGTATAATATCTACGAGTGTACTGTTCGTAAATGACGCACATATTCATTTGCTGAACATAACCCTTTTAGTTTCAATGACGCCAAAAGGCACGTTTGCAAACAGTTTTACGAGGCTTCTGATCAGGATCCAAACTGTTTGACACTCGTCATACTGCCTTATATGTAACTTTGAAAAGATATTGCAGACAACACTATAGAAGCAGGCGACAATATGGTGGTGATGAGGTAACAATATTTAAAACCTCACGACATAGTTTGACCATGAAAGGTTTAAAGAGCTAAACTTGAAAAAAAAATTTTTTAACGCAGTACTTTATCTTTTCTTCAATTTCAGTGTATCCTTTTCAAAAGAAAGTCTGATTAATGTTTTCCTCCGCTTTAAATATAACAGATATGATATTCTGATACATATGTATCATTTTGATAGATGTGTACCCTTCACCCAATACGATGATTGACTTTTCCACTAGAGCACATGCTTTTGCAATCCAGTTGAATCCTATTAGGATTTTGACCTTTTTGTCCCATGTAAATGAAACAAATGCAAGCCTCTATAAAATGTAGAATATGATGGTTTCTTGACAATGTAGACGATTATTCTTATTCAATTGGAAGCAAATAGGAACAAAATCAGTCTCATTTGCTTCCAATCTGTGTGCAATTGATAAAATATTTTGGCGGGAAATAAAATATTTTTTTCCAATAATGACTTGGTATCTCATTTGAAACAAAGCAGTTTGACACTCAAATTTTGAGTCTTAGTTTACAAAAAAACACGGACCGAACATAACACTTTAACTCTCAATGACGTCATAAAGCGCTTGTGCAAACAGCTTTGCGGCGTCTGATCAGGATCAAAACTGTTGAAACTTGTTTTGAAATTACGTCAGTTATACTGCCTTAAATCTATATTTGATACGATATGGCAGATTACAATACTGAAGCAGACGTCAAGATAGCGGTGAAGGGGTAAAATCCTCACGATAAATTTGATCATGAAAGGATTAAAATCAAGCTAGTACACTGGCGGAAAAGTGGCTAATTTTTCATCATGAGTCTTTGGTGAGTGTTCATGGTATTGGAAACGTTGTTTCATGACTTCTGTACGACTTCCGATTATTCAGTGAAGGTAATGAAATGTTTTCATGCGATCTTTGATCACTTCCCGATGGCATCGTGAGAAGTCATCGCCCTCAACTTCTACTTGATGTGAATAATCAAAAATAATGTATTGTAAGGAAGACGTTATCTTTTCCATTTAAGGGTTTTTGTGAACAATTAATAACGTTCCTTTGAAACAGTTTGGGGCCAGATCAGACGCCGGGAAACCCGGCGTCTGATCTGGATCCAAACTTTTTGCTACTTCAATTTTGTATAGCAGATGATAGCTTAAACGGACTGAAAGTAAACAGAATGCGCCTTAAGGCCTTTCAGTCTGCTTTAGATGGTCACATTTCTTCAAATCAAGAATCAGTGCATTTAAATAACTGTTTTCCTTAGTGGAGGAGTATTCTACAGACTAAAAAGAGTGTGTATTTGGAGTGCTTTGTAATATTTCAAAGGCTAGATCATTCAACTATTCAGACATAGTTCATTTTATTTGTTTTAATATGGCGCAGATATCAAGTTTAAAACTTCACAGAAATATGAAATGCACTTGCGCTGTTATGTTCTGTACATTTCTGAGTGACATTTACATCACACAGCTTTGCATTCATTTATATCACGTATTATTTCAGAGTTGTTTCGAAGATAATTGCAAAAATGTAATGGTTATTCTATCTAACGGTCAAAGCTATTAACTGACATTTTCATGTAATTGTTTGCGATATTTGATGATATTAGCATTATACTGTTTTATATCACTTAAGCAATTATTTTCGCTGGGTAAAATAATTGCATCTAGAAAGGATAAACCATTATCGATATTAACCAATTAGCCTCTAGTGCCACATATGTACGTCGTTTAAAAACAGTCTGCTAGTGAACAGTACACTTGTCCTATGCTAACAATGTAGACCCTGATCAAAGGGTTATTACAGTAATTTGATTTTACTTTACACAATATTGTAAAGGCAACCCATCGTATTTCAAATTGACTAGATTTATTTATAAGCTAGAACTGTCCATTTTACTAATGGGTTAACACACTCAACCCTAGTGGCGAGTATACTTGTCTTTAACAAACGAATACGAATTGTCAATTTAAAGTGACAGCCAATGGATTAATAGTTCAATCACCGCACTGCTCACAGACCAGAAACTAGTTTGATAAATGTTCATTATTGAACCACAGGTACTAATTGAATGCTGACAATATTAAATATGATGTTTAATCGTTGTAGCTTCAAACGAAAGTAGCCCTTTGATTGAACTATTTAACTATGTTGGTTTGTTAACCAGTTGCTTTTCTAACGTTAAAATAGGTGCCTGCTTAAAACAAGCTATAATTAAAGATGAGAAGAGCCTCTGCGTTACTACGTATCCACTTGCTTCAAGCATCCATCTATCAGGATGCAATTAAACATTCCAATGTCATTTCTACGTCAAAAGCCGCTTAACCCTTTACATGATAGCATTGTTTCTAGTATTGAAGATATGTGACTACTTAAAGCAGGTTGAAAGTAAAGCAGAATGCGCCCTAAGGCGCATGCTGCTTTACTTTCAGCCTGCTTTAAGCTATTAACTGCTAGAATAAGGAAAGAATTTAATATGACACATATTCATTACGGTATAATTTGGAACTATTTTCTGCAGCGGATGAATAAAATGAATGTGCTAAAAGTCGCTTCTATAAGGGAAAGGGTTAAGATGGGGAAGAGTTTAATAATGTAAACGATATTCGTACTATTTGTACAGAGTACAACGTTTGAAATTACTCCTATTTTAAGAACATTATGCAATTATATATACAGTCGAACATCGATATCTAGAACTCGCTAACGTCAAACTTATTCGTAATCCTTAAGTTGAATTTCGACTTTTCGAGTTCGCACAAGTCGAACATAACAAGTACTTCAAAGTTAACCATTTACTCTATTGTATAGTCTTTTCTAGTGTTGAATACAGGTGACCATTTAAAGAAGATTGAAAGTAGAGCAGAATGCGTCTAAAAGCCCATTCCTGTGTTACGTTTAGCTTGATTTAAGCAACCATCTGATAGAATATGGTACATATTTCTAAAGATACATATTAATGACTGTTTCAAGTGGAATTTCAGTATTTTCAGCAGATGTATAAATTAATGCGTAAAAATGCGTTTCGACGGAATGATGAACTAAGCCAGCAAAAGATAAAGCGATTTGACTATACAGTGAAAACTTGATAACTTCAATTCTCGTAAACCGATAGAACCTGCTCTTTACCATTGAAATACGTATTTGCTTCAACGGAAGAAAAGAAACAGTTGCACTGTAAACTTACGCTAACCTTCATCAGTATTAATGATATTTTATTTGTAGTAGATGCCCATAAAGGGAAGGTAAAGTGTTTTAGCAAAAGGATAGTTGCTTAATGATTAATATCAAAGAGATAATGGTCACTTATTGGCCATACATGTGCTACTAGCTAATTTGCATAGTCTGGCCAAGTCTCTCTCAACAGTTATAAGTTTATATTTTATTTAAAGGCGTAAAAAGGCCGTTGACATAGTTTACTGGCAAACACGATTCGAACATTTCATAAACTGAATTTATTTTACATTGATAATGAAACAAGCTACAGTAATTTATACAAATCACTCTCGATGGCTGAAATAGAGGCGTACTTCGGTGGGAGGAAACCGGAGTTACCGAAGAAAACCGGTGTGTCTGTACGGATGACCAATGTGCCTTCTCAAATACTGCCCCGACACTGGATTAAACTCGAGACTGTATTTGTGAGAAGCATTAAGGACATTGTAACATTATATATGTAGTATATTTGCGACTGTCATATCAATACAATAACATAAAGTTTGAACGCAGAAGCTGTGATATATAACTTGATCGTTGCGCGAGTGGTCTAAGATGGTGTAAGGAATACCCATATTCGTTTATATTGACCTCAACCAATAGATAAGGGTGTCGAAGAAGTGTCATGTCTTGGGCAGCGTTAATATTGTCATTGTCCCTGCCGTTACTTCTGTTCTTAAAGCACTAATTCAGCTCAAATGCCTTCTTCCGTATTGCCCTCTCCAACCAATATAGAAATGTAAGTCTTGATGGTCATTTTGCAAGGCTCCCTTGTCTTAGAATATGACTTTAGAAAAGATCATATAAGATACCAATCATTGTATGCCAGGCTTCACACGGCATTGTTGTATACCATGTCTGTCAATGAAACTTTCAGCCTTTTGCTTAAAACAACGCATTTCTGTTGATTGCAGTCAATCTTTTATCTGCTTGCTGATTGCCCAGCATTCACATTCGTAAATCCGTAGAGCCCATCAATTTTATTTCAGTAGTTATAGGAGTGTCCATAAAAACTTTTTTTTATTTCTAGATTTTAGAATATTCCCATTTTACTCATTGCTGCCTTTGCGACACAAATTCTCCTTTTAATTTCTCTTGGTCTGACTTAGCGTCTAACGTCATCATGCTGAGAAGGTTTGCACACTAATTCACCTTTTCCTCCTGTTTTACATTTTACTGAGATTCACCAGGTTGCCCAGTGACCACTTTCATAAAACTTCGTCTCATAATTATGTTGTCGTAAGTCAAACTATAAAAGACTCAATGATTATTTATTTTTCCACCTTATCCTGTCTTGTGTCATCTCCTTGTGATCGTCTTGAAAAGACAATTCCAAAGAGATGTCACAAGACAGAATAAGATAGAGAAATCAGAAATTAAATGTATTTTAAAGTTTTGACTACTGACCGTTTTTGTCGTACGAAGTTTTATTAAACGCGTCCCTGGTGTCGTTTTCGATGAACTATAACAAACTAATTTTCTTATTAAGGTCAAAGTCCATGAATTTGTTCTCTTCAACAACTTAATCAACTAGTTATTTGCCTTTCCTTCATTCTGTCATCAATTATTGACCTACATACGGTCGCCAATTAAATTCGACTTCACCTTGAGACTATAGGTGCTCGGAATTCAAAGTATAAAACATCTATTCACGCGTTTATGGTTCTATAGAAACAACCTCTAGGTTTTATATTCAATACGATTTATTCTGTAATGTGAAATCAAACACGCCACCCATCAGTTTTGAAATTTTGGATAGAAATTAAAGTCTTAGTATTTAACTCTTTGAACGTTAAGCAATATTGTCGTTTCAGAAACTGCCCTCTGCTACTGTGCTTAGAAAAGATTTTTCAATTTTTTCTTTTCAAAATAAGACGAGTGTCGAACAGTTTAGATCCTGATGATACTGATATTGATCCAAACTGTTTCAAAAGGTAACCATAAGTTCACCACTAGCATGCAACTCCTTAACCCTTTACCTGATAGCCTATTTCTAGTATTGAAGATAGGTGACTATTTAAAGCAGGTTGAAAGTAAAGCAGAATGCGCCATATGGCGCATTCTGCTTTACTTTCAGCCTGCTTTAAGCTTTTACCTGTTAGAATAAGGAAAGTATTAAATATGACACATATTCATTACGGTATAATTTGGAACTATTTTTTTCAGCGGATGAATAAAATGCATGTGCTAAAAGTCGCTTATATAAGGGAAAGGGTTAACTCGTTCAATGCCAACGTCGCCAAAGGGTAACTTTGCAAACGGGTTGGATCCTAATCAGACCCTGTATAACACGGAATCTGATCAGGATCCAAACTGTTTGGTACTCGTAACGACATTTCTGCAGTCAAAACAGCTTTAAATCTGAATTTTAAAAATATTGCAGACGACACTACCAATACAGACGATATTTAAGCGGTAAAGGGATTAAAGCAGACGATAAAACTAGGCAGTGATAGAGTTAATTAATAGCCCATGAGACTTTAAATATAAACCTCCAATCGCCAATGAAATTTAGGCGGTTGTTTTCTTCTATGGCTGTTTATACTTTACACATTACTTACAACTGATAGACAGTGTACATCCTGATCAAAGTTATCCTATATGTTTTATGTTTGCAAAGGCAATGTGCATGTGTCATTAACTTTCCTTGAGAATGTAAGTGATAGCAACATTGCAATATTTTAAAACTCGATAAAAGACGTTGTTTATGTTTTATTCGATAAATGCACACTCCTTAAATACTTGCTATAGTATTAAATATGGTTTCGAAACGTTAAATACATTCATGCCGAAAATAAAAACAAACGATAGAAATCTAAGTTGGAGAAGAGCCCTTGAAACATAAATTACAAAACAAACTGAGAACATTGCAGAATAGTTTTAAATGAGGCTGATCATGGGCAATAATGAAAGGTATAACATTTCTCACGCCCCCACCATCTCACACAGCTAACATCGGTTTTAATACATTCAACCCTAGCGACGAGTTTACTCGTCATGTACAAATAGTGTACAAGTGAGGATAACAGTTGTCCCATGCAAACAGTGTAGGAGTCCTGTGATCAGGAGCTACACTGTTTCTCATTTTAAAACAATATTGTTGAAATCGCCCCTAATAGTCAATAGACTAGATATATTTTGAAATTGAACTTGACCATTCAAATGTTCAGGGCTGAATGAGTTTAAAATGCGTAGAAATTAATGTTATCAAATTAACAAGATTGACAAAATAATTTTGAATAACTATTCAGTACGCGAGTTTTGTTTTTAAAACAATTAAAGCTCCTCTTCTAAGTAGTTCCTGGTTCATTGCGCGCGAAACCTTATCGTTACATTAAACATATTTCGCCGGTAATAGGACACATTAACTAATTAACGTCTGGTGTAATTAAACATCTAATGTATTGGTTTTCTAAATATACTTTCCAACTCCAGTCAATCTGGTATTAAGCTGTCACTAATTAAAGAAGCAAGGTGATTGGCGACTGCTTAATGTAGGAGCAAAATAATGTAGAGAGTCTCTGTTTTATTATGTGTATCCTACATTAAGCATTCATATGTTTTTAACACTTTCACGATCGATTTGATCAGTGTCCGATCTGGATTCACACTGTTTGCAAAATCCACTTTAGGCGACAACGACGCTTAAATGGTTCATATGAACCAAATGAATTCTGCTTAGTGGTCGCTTTTCAACATAAAATGTTCTCCATTTCAATCGTTAATTTTTTTTAGCGAGCTCACGTTATTGAAGTTCGACCGTACATTAAGAGCGGGAAAGCGGATGTGAACTAATGTAAATCCGAGTTTTAACCTTTGGGTCTCTCAAATATAGTAGTGAGAACTCTTTTCGGTTGAAATAAAACTTTAAGCATAAAAGCAATGCAATTATGTGTAGAAATAGGGTTTTTTAAAGATAAATTGATTAGTTTTGTATGAGTTACAAAGCAGTTTGGTACTGATCAAACATCTGGTTACCCGGCGTCTGATAAGGTTCCAAACATTTTGCAGTGGTGATATTAAAGTCAGTACAATCGCGTTTATTGACTACAAATAGTGTACATTGTACTTGTTTTCATACTTTCCGGTAGTTTACTTGGGAATATTTAACTACGCCTCATTCAATTCCATTGAACAATTTGATGTTTAATTATTATGGATGTAATTGCTAGAGGGACGGGACTTGTGGAGGAGGCGTGGCTTATAGATATGTTCTCTGCGAATAATTTTGTTGCGTTTGAATGTACACAGATTCAGTAATAAGTTTATTTCTGTTCCTTTCAGGTTAGAAATTGTTCGTGTTAACAACTTCTAGTATGGATTAAACATACTTGCATATTAATAAAATGTTCATTTAATATTAGAAATTATAGTAAATATAATGTATATATAAGAAATGAACTGTTCGTTTCGGCGTTTAAGCGAAATAAACGACAGAAATTTCCGGCAGCACAACTTGTCGAGAACCACTAAACAGAAGAAAACGAATCATAGATCGGAAGTAACCATGTAATACCGATGACGTCTAATAAAAAATCAGTGTCGTCATGGTACGACAAACTGTCACAAAAAGGTGTATGATATAGACTTAGGGCTCAACAAATGGTAAAATAAATTGTGTACCTTTCTTTAAACTGACAGAAAACTTCGTTTAAAAATCGTTTAAAAGCACGAAGTAAATAGAATTTCGTTCAGTAAAAGAACTAATTGTAATTCATTCGTGAACATCAGACTTACATTTTCACCCGTGGCTTCACTCAATGAATAAGATTTCGATCTTACACCTTTAAATCAAGTTTTCCTCTATGTAATAGTTCGAAGCTAAGTCTCATGCTCCATTGCCATTTGAGCTCTTTGTACTATCAGGGAAGACTGTTAATATCGTTGACGAGACTAAAAATGAATTCAAACATCATTATTACCAAACGTTAGATGACAATAGCAGGACGTTAATCATTCCATTGTCAATTGCGCTCAACCAGCATCACGCGGCGTCTGATAAGGATCTAAACTGTTTGACACTCGTTTTGAAATTAGGTCAGTCAAACTGCCTTGATTCTAATTAAACGACATTGCAGATATCAATATTGAATCAGACGAGCAAAATGGCGTAGAAAAAGTTTAACCCTTTCCCCCATATAAGCGACTTTTAGCGTGTTTAATTTATTCCTCCGCTAAAGAAAATAGTTCCAGTTTATAACCTCATGAACAATTACAATAGCAAATATCTTGATTTAGCCTAGCAGATAGTAGTTTAAAGCAGGCTGAAAGTAAAGCAGAATGTGCCTTAAGGCACATTCTGCTTTACTTTCAACCTGCTTTAAATGATCACCTGTATTTAATGTTATAAACGGATTATTGGGAATAGGGTTAAACTGCGCGATAAATTTGACGATTAAAGGATTATGCTTCTACTACAACTCCTCACTGCCTTATTTTGAGTTCAATGATTAGTTTTGCAAATAGCTTGATTCTGATCAGACGTAACACGTAACACGTAACACGTAACACGATATCGGATCTGGATCCTAACATGGTGATACTATATATTATGATATTGTAGACAATCTGCTTAAAATCTAAAATTAAAAGATAAATACAGGCGACAATTGTTGCCGGTGTAACGCAGTAGAATGACCCACCCGTGCAAAAGGACCTGGGTCTTTATACTACGTGGAGAAATGATCCCAGACCGTGAGGGGGTCATTCTACTACGAGTCGATGGGGTCCTTTTTCTACGGTCTGGGGTCATTTTTCTACGTAGTAAAATGACCCGGGTCACTGTTCTACGTAGTGACATGACCCATGGGTCATTTTAGGAGGGGTGGGTCATTCTATTGCGTTACAGGCGTACGCCAAGGCAATAACCGAATCAAGTAAGCAATATGTGCATACAAGATGTTACAACCGGTACAGATGGAAAGACCTTAGCCCTTTCGCTGCCATATTAATCGTGAAATTGTGATCCATTCACCAATCAGTTGTCGTCTGCAGTTAAGGCAGTACGACTGAAAACATTTCAAAAAGAGTGCCAAACAGTTTGGATCCTATGCAGACGCCGCGTTACGCAAACTGTTTGCAAACGCACTTTTTGGCGTCATTGAGAGTGAAAGGGTTAACCACTCAACTGACATCATACCATCTACTGTAAACAATTGCCATCTGTTTTTATTTCTGAAATTCATTTTAAATCACGCAGCGTCTGATAGGGTTCCTAAATGTTTGCGAATAACCTTTGTACTTGAGGTAAGGCAGTGTAAGGGTTAAATGAGAAAATATGTGTGCGTTGTTCGGAGGAAGTCGTTATAGTGAGGGAAATTTGTAAACAGCTTGTCACTCGTAATTAAAATAATTCTGTCAAAATATACAATATGTAACTTTGAACAAAACAGTAGACGACGAAATCGCAGCTGTACGAAAAGCGTAAGACATAAGTGTCTTGTTTAGGGAACTAAGGAATTGTAGTTGTAAGGAGTCGTCGTTAAGAGGGCTGTTATAGGGATGGAGCACTGTACTTGCATTAAATACAAAATGTAGCATTTTATCAATGTTGCAGACTGATTCTTATGTGATTAACACAACGTTCAAGTCCTGGTCGGTCTCCAAGCTATTTTGGCAAATGATGCTATTGATTTTACACAAACGTGTTTTTTATGAATGAATAAAGTTTTCACTGTCTGTACTTTCTTTAGTGGACACGTTTATTAATTACAAATTTACCAATCTTCGTTTTAAATGATGTTCTCTCGTTTTGGTCACACTATCTGAGATTTTCAGGTTAAATGAAGTAGTTCACTAGTTCCATATTTGTCAATCTAATCTAACACAAGGAGCTATTGTATTTTAATCCGGAAAAATCGTTTGTTTATCCAAAATTGCAAAATAATGTCTGATTTGTAGCTGTAGCAGTAACTTCTTAAATAGTAAAAATGGACTAGACTTCTACATCTTACGGGGTTTATAGTTCACAACGTATTCGTTTTGCTAGGGCTTGTACCTCTGTTGAGGACTTCCTCATTCGTAATAAAACTATTACTGAAAAGCTTCTTAAACAGGGGTACAGATTTCATAAACTTCGTAAAACATTTTCTAAATTCTTTTATAGAAATCTTCCTCTCATTAACAAGTATAATTGTTACTTAAAGTCTTTTCTGCGGCAAGGTATTTCACATCCGGAGTTTTATGGTGATGTGATTTACAGACTTCGTAAGATTCTTGGACATATACATTTTCAAAACCTATTTGTGAAACGTATTAGATTTTTCCTCAAAAAAGATTATGATCCAACTATATTGCTGCGCACTTCACGTTTGGTTATCGATCAATCTACAATTGATAACTATGCTTTCCTCTTTGGTTGTGCGACGACAGACAGGGCTTAGCACTACATGATGATGTATCTCTAAAGCCGTCCTTAACCGGGAGAGTTATGTCGGATTTTCGTGCTTTGGTTTTTCTCTCCCTCTCTGTCGTACCCTAAACCCTCCCATGTCTTACAGTTACTCGTGACTACAGACTATTCGCTTGAGTACAATTTGACCGTTGCCATAGTGGGTTATTTTTAACACGGGCTTGAATGTTTAATTCTTTGCCGTGTTACTAATAATCCTGTCAGAGAATTTTGTGAGATGTTTTACATGTATTTACTTACTGTGCTGGCGATCTTTTTGATTGTATGGTTGTAGAACAGGGTTTATATTTTATGTACACTGTTCGTCTTTATAGGTGAATATAGGAGATAAGTGTGAGGTTGGGCGCCCCTAAACCCAGGTTTAACCCCCCAGTGGTTGTTAATGGTTAATTTATAATAATTATTGATTGCTGCTGACCGTACCAAGGCGGGCTCCTATGTTCACTTTGCTTTATGTTTGTCTTGCGTATTGTTTTCTGTTTGGTGTGTGGGATTGCGCGCGTGTGTGTGTGTGTGTGTGTATGTGTGTGTGCTTGTTTGTTATGGTATGGCTGTGTGTGTGTTCTGCTTTAGAGATGGGTGTATTGTTTGTTTTGCGTTTCCTGCTTGAGTCTTCTTTCGTATTTATTACTCGGAAACTGGAATTGTCAACTAGTATTTAGTTCAATGAACTATACAATCTAGGATGGTTATTATTCATGCATTATTCAAACCCTAATTAATTCTGAATTAACAGTGAAAGAAATATCTCTCTAATATAATGCATTTGTCATGAACGTTGCGTGAAAATCCCCCATTAATTCCTTCGCAGTATTCCGTTGCATTGCAATACTACGGATATAACCGACCGTTAACCCTTCAACCCTTAATATCTTTTGTGGGTATTTATAATCCCATTAGACGCTTCTAGTTCAAGAATTTTGAACCAGTCTACTGTTGGAGTTTTGGCATGGAAACAAAAACCAATGAAAATATCAAACAGTGTAGACCCTGAACAGAGGGCTCCTTGATCAGGGTCGAAACTGTTTGCATATGTAATCAGTGATCTCTACAGAGGGCTGTATGGTTGAAAGGGTTAACCCTTTCACTGATTGGCTAGTGTCAAAAAAGTAACTGTTGTGTGTTTGCTACGTCAGTATCTAAATTGTCAAAGTAAGCAATTTTTAAGCATCAGTATGGGTTTAAGAAAATATTTTCAAGCTTGCAGATACAAACATCAGGCGTATAAACCACGCACTAAAATGAGTAGATATTATCTACGTGTTTCCTAATCTGGAACTGTGATTGCCATTATATAAATGAGCTTTCTGTTTTACTTGCAGTCAACTTTAAGCAAATCATCTATTTACAAACTGAAGACAAGCTATTTTGAAAAAACATATTACAATTCATGCATGTTCGACTAAGACGAACTTGAAGTATCAAAGTCCTACAGTAGAAGTACGGGTAAGCTTGTCTTAACCTAAGTCGTGTGTTACAGAGTTGACTGTTAAATCTATAGTGCAACGATGTGTTGACGGTATCAGCCCATGAGGCTGTTTTGAGCGTCTATTGACGTCCAAAGAATACCGACATCTTTAGATTGTAGATGTGGTAATGTAATATATCAGCATAGGAATACACAGGAGTCTTATAAACGCTATCATTAAATGTTGATTTATTGTAGCATGTGGGTAGTAATGCAAGTAAATATGGAAAGCTGTGAGTTGTATTTATATGTCTGGCCGATTATTCTAACTACTAGGCTTGGTGCTTGTCGATTTACTGCAAAAACAGAATCCACCAAACATGCACTGAAATAGCAGATTTTGTCATAATAAAATGCCTAGAAGATTATCGTGTCTTTCTCAAAATCACACAAATTTCGGCGAGTGTTTTCCACGTCACAAGTCATTGTTTATGATTGCATGTTGAAAGTGCTATCAAAGAAAAGGCACATATCCGTTTTACTTCAGTCGCAACTCGTTCAATAGACTATGGTTAATAAACAATTAAAACGATCTATCGAGCCTCGGCTTTTAACAGACACTGCGTATAAAGTGGCATCTGATCAGGTTTGTTATTCAGCACTAGTTAATTTTATCCTGTGGTCAAAACAAAGTGTGAATATTTCAAGAACATTATGATCTCGATCATCTGTCAGAGTGGAAACACGCTTAGCGGCGGTGAATTAACCCCTTCACTGCCTTATCCCGAGTACCATAGTTATTTGCAAACAACGCGGCGTCTGATCAGGATTCGAACTGTTTGACATTCATTTCAATATTTCAGTAGTCAAAATACCTAAATTCTGAATTTGAGATATTAAAGCAGACGACAATTGTTAAAATTTGATGACGTCATGGCAGTGAAGGGGTTAATAGCCGTATACCGAGGTTCATGTCTATCAACGTCGTGAATAGGTTGGACAGGCTCCTGCTGATAGTAAAATGCATTAGGTAAAAGTTTCTGTTCTCTCAAACATAATCAAGCTGAGCTCGAGTGTAGAAGACGTTTACTTTTCTGTCTAAACGAAACTGAATGCAAACGCAGTGCAATAACCTGTAGCAAATAGATTTTTATTGAAAATATTGACAATTTATGTTAATCTTAGTGACATGAGGGTTTGAGTCTGATGATTAGATTTTTGTTTTGGAATGAACAGCGTCATCCACATTCTATACAGAAAAAGTGCCGTTTACACGATACGTCCTGGAATCATGCTTTATACGACATTGTGCCACATCATGTTGATCAACTGATGTTTGCATTTTGTTCGAATGTCTGTACTTCATATGAAGGTGTTGAGTGTAATTGGCATACTACATGTAGCTTGACATTGCCAAATAGTTACAATTCACGGTTGTTGTATGAAAAACGATCAATGTAAGTTTGTAATTAAACAACTTATCAATAATGAAAAGCCCTTCAATAGCAGGACATACAAAAACATGGAAGGTCATTCATTTAAAGCTGGATTTTTCAGTTACACTATCTCTTTGCCACTTGTCAAAGAGTGATTGTTTGATGGTACTTAAATTTCCTTATTCGCGTCTTGGGAGAAAATAGTTACAACCGGTTTTATTCGCGAGAATATAATTTACGCGTTAATTCGCGAAAGTGTTCCCCCACGTCAGTTTTGAAAATAGGTGACATCTTAAAACAGGTTGAAAGTAAAGCAGAGTGTGGCTTAAGGCACATTCTGCTTTACTTTCAGCCTGCTTTAAGCTACCACCTCCTAGAAATATTGCATGATGTCGCGAATTAATACAAAATCGCATTACGCGAAATATTCATGACGCGAAAAATTCGTGTTTTACAGTACCTAGCGTTTGCGAATTTATTTACATATACATCATAAGACAAGCAATTCGTTTTATATAAGCAATGTCTTGGTAAAGTATCTCTTTTATTAAACATCATCAACGACAAGAATTTCTAGAAGTACTTTATATTTCTAAAGGGGACAAAACCGTAGTATTATGCATGCACAATGTTCTTGGCATAATTTAAATCAACCCAAAAATTTAATAGAGCATTTCATAACGCCAAACGTAGCAAATGATTACAGTCAGACGGCCCTTCGAATTTATTTCCTAGTAATCTTATTGTTCTACGCTCTCTGATATATAGCACGTTACACTGTGATACATGTACTAGTTTCTCTCCTCTCCTCACCAATATCTCTGTGATATTTCAATTATCTCTGGATTTGTCTTTTTTTCTTTAACCCATTTGTGCCCACGATCCTATATATGGGACATAGACAAATAGTATAGACTCTGATCAGACGCCGCATTATGCGGCGTCTGATCAGAGTCTACACTGTTTTTCTGATAGGAATTTCGATATAAAATAAAATGAAAATGGAAATTTTGACCAGGCATCCCTTTGATAAAAAATTGACTAATTCAATATAAAAACATGGAATAATCCACTGGGCGTAAATGGGTTAATAACCTTCATCATACTATTACCACTTGTCCATCGCTGTGGATAGGTGAAATGGTCCAAAGGAAGAGCTCTATTACTAGCATCGTAAGACACAACATTGATAAAATTGGTTGATTTCATATTTGTTGTATATTTTAGATATGGTGTTACCCACATGTCACTCACTGATCCCTGAAACTTCAAAGTTTCCAATTAAATATAGTCCATGATTTCTTTCTTGTTTAGGTTGGTTAAGACACATACATGTATTTTGATTACGATAGATAAATAGGTTAATACAATTTATTTGTTCATCAGCAAACTTTGACCACACTAGCAATTCTCGTACATTATGAACTTCAATCAGGGTAGATATCATACAAGCTGAATCTATACCGAGACACCGAGTTCATAGACGGTTCCTCTAGAATCAAACAGGTTTTGTAAGTGTGTGTATAGCCTGCTTAACATTTATATTATCTCTCAAAACAGTGTAAACTAAACCAAAAACAGACAATGGAGAGTGTAGGTGTTTTTTCTCTCGAATAACACATACTAGTTTTTATTGTCTTTTTCAATATCAAATAACCATTATTACTTGTATTTCATATCTAACGTACTTTTAAAAGCAACTAATATATATTGCCCTTATCTCAAGCGTATTAGAAACAACAGCAATAAAACAAGAACACATTTGTCTCTTTCTATAATGCTTTACTTTTGAACAACACGTATACAACTGTGAATGGTTGTAAGGTTTGTTGTACGCTATAATCTCAGCTAACCGTATGACTCTATATTCTGTGACGACTTCCGCAAGGTTTGGACTAAAGACATATTATTTATTGTTCGGTTTATTGGTAAGGGTACTAGACAATATTAGATAGTCATCAGATATCGCTACGACAGTTAAAAGTGTAGACCGTTTGAAAAACATAAACATCATACATCGTACATGTACGTGTTTACTTATATACGTTACCATCTGAATATATTAAACGTTTAAACAATATTACACTATGACACGAAAAAACATAAATACAAGAGACAAATAGCTTGACAACGTGTTACACGGCGTCTGATCAGAATCCAAACAGTTTGCAAATGCCAGTTGCGCATAGCACTCTATGGGTTAAATTAAAATGTTATATGCCTAAGCCAACAGCGCAGATCACGTCAACTGTCAGACTGACGGCACTCTTAGAGACAGTGAGTAAATATACTGTGAAATGTGTCTGTCAACACCTTGAAAGAACCCTTTGACTTTTGTTCATGTTTCTGCCCTATTAAGATGAATATGTTCAACATCAATGTGTAGAAATGTCATGTCATGTATGGTGTTTTTCAGTATATTGTTTCACAAGACAAGGAGTCGAAACATGTTGATCAAACTTTTCCTGTAGCTTGATCGGATGTAAGTATACGGAATAAAAAAAGTGTTGCTATTGTCAAAAGCTTTCTTATTTACATAGACACATAGTTCAAGGTTGCTGTATCATATACGATCAATGGACGTATTTGAGTAGGCAAACCATCAGTCACCACAACTCATTTTCAACAGGCTATACTAGGAAGGTAACAATTTGCTCCTTGATAGTTGAAAGTAAAAAAACACTTTATAGCAGGCTACTCTCATTGTATAATTTTCCGGGGTTTTTCAAGATATTTTAAACCTTTTAACTCATGTTCATTTTAAGTATTAAAATGAGATTCGCCTAGATGTTAGATGTTAAATTCTTAGCTCATTCAAACCTTAAAATTCAAATGGGCAAATCACGTTTTCAATATAGTCTAATTTGACGAATTAAGATTGCTTCTTGTGATATATCGCACAACTACAAACATAATATACCCTTAGTTAGCCTGCACTGTTTGCATAGAAAACGTGTACTCTTCACAGGTATATTGCTTGTAACAAAAACGCATGGACTTAATGGGTTAAGACTTAAAATGTGAACGTAGTGTTACATATTCAACCAGTTTATATTAGCTGGGTTATGACAATAAAACTTAGAAAGATAAGTATTAAAGATCTCAGCTGTAACACCTTCTATATTGGACAACACCAATCATTAACTTTACCATGCACTACTATCCTTCCAAGTATTTCGATAACAAATTTCTCGTACCGATATGTCCTTCAAAACATTGTACAGTATAATAGTATTCCTTTTTGCTACAGCGTTTCAAATTTCCTAGGCGTTATCTCTTAATTGCATGTGTTTGAATTATTGAACAGAAAAATTGTTATAATAAGCTGATTCAACTGACTCAGTTTCTATATCCCATTGCTAACCGTTAGGAAGACATACAGTTTTAGTCCGGATATGGCGTCATCATCTTTCATAACCCTTCATGATCAAATTAATCGCGAGAAGTTTTCCCCATCACCGTCATATTGTCGTCTGCTTCAATATTATCTGCAATATCGTTTCAAAGTTAGAATTAAGGCAGTTTGACTGAATAAATAAGAATTTCAATGAGTTTGGATCCGGATCAGACGCCGCGTTACGCGGCGTCTGATAAGGATGCAAACTATTCACACGTTTACATGTGTTTTGGCGTCACTGACAGTGAAAGGGTAAATAATTTGTATCTGTACTACAGTGGAGAACCTGTTATTCTTTCCCGTTTAAACGCAAACGTACGCAAACGCAAAACACTAAAACGTAGAAAAGAACAACTTTTATACAATTCTGATAATTCTTGTTTATCTTGGTGGCAAACAGTTTGGAGCCTGATCAGACGCCGGGTTACCCGGCGTCTGATCTGGCTCCAAACTGTTTGCACTGCAAATAATAGTTTTAGCGTAAACGCGTTTATTGGGAAAGAATAACAGATTCTCCACTGTATCGTTGAGGACATATGCTCAGAGTGTCCGGCAGATTAGATTCAGAAAAAAACACTGAGGCGCTCAGCGTCTAATCAGGATCATAACTGTTTGCAGTAATTCGTACATTGTCTGCTTAACGAATAGTATATATGTCAGTACATAAAGAATCATTGCTCATGCCAATGTATACTATCCCAGACCCTTAAGTTTAGTCAGTGTATTCTATCTCAGATATTACAATCGAGGTAATGTTCGTTTTCAATAAACGCATAGGTGCTGAAACGCTTGCATTCTTTACAAACAGTGTAGCAAATGATCAGACACCGCACCGTTTGCTTGTTAACAGCATTTTAGTTATAAGAAAATTTCAACATCTTTAACAAGCTTATGACTCTTTATTTTAGTCAATTATGTTTGCGTTTTGTTTTATTTGAAAACAACAGAATAAGAGACATTGCCCGTGGAATCTTATATAATTCATAACATTTTACATGGAAAAATAATTACATTATAAAACTTATAACATTGTTGAAAGGTCATTGTCCACTATGCATAGCTGCATTATATTGAAACTAACTGTACTCGCACAATACAAATTATCCTGTCAGTCAGAAGACGAAACTAGCTATTTTATATTAAAGCCATAAATATGTGAACAACTGTATTATAAACATTTCCTGCAGGCACTAGTGTATAGCAACCTTTTTAGTAAGTAAACTGGCTTACAAGTTTATCATATAAACCACAGTTTAGTATATGCAAACATGCCTTTATCTCTTAACCAGTGACTGCCAAATGGAGGAATGTTTTAAATACTGCTAAAACATCTTTGTACGAATAATTGTAAAGACAGGCCTGTCTTATTTGATAAAATGAATCTGACATTCATTGTCAATTGATACATACTTTCATTACACTAGTCTTTAATTGCAATAAAGCTCGCCAAAATCTAATAAAAGTTTATCTCCAATGGCAGATTGACATACTTTACAGGTGCTAATGTAGCATTATCTCCTAATAAAATACTCCATACAGTGTTCCCTCCATATCATGGCGCGCTGAATAAAGATTCCCTACTTACATCAATATTTATCAATGTTCCCAAAATAAGACAATTATGTCTAATTCTTTCGCTACTGCTGCAATATCGTCTGCTTAAAATGGTAATTTGCTGGTGTTGCTTAAAATTACGTATTGGACATTTTGACTTACGAAACATAAGAGTGACAAACCGTTTGAAAGACAAGACAAGCTTAGCACTCTAAGGAAAATAAGTGTCCCTCCCAATAACAACTCCCTCCGAACAACATACATACTGTGTGTCTCCAATTTAGTGTTGTTGTAGAGAGAAAAACTGTTTAGAACCAGATCAGACGAAAGTTACTCGGCATTTGATCAGGATTCAAACTGTTTGACGATCAGATAATTCTTCAAGAATGTCAAAGACGAAATTGTCATATCTCTATGCTATTACATTGCGAAATGTTTATTTTCTTTTCAACGGGAAATAGTCACGTTTTAGTAACGTTTGTATGTGTACACGTCTTAGCAATCTAAATGATTTTATTTGATTTGTTATGATTTTACATTGCTGTGAACAGTATTTCAGTCATACCGCGACATCCAGTTCATTACAAGAGGAGGAGGCCCCAGTTGCTTATTGTATGAATAAATTCGGTTTGGTACAAAAGACGAAACCTATGCATTTTACCTAACGATTAAACACCATTGAAGGAAGCTGCACAATGTTTAGTTCTGCGGCCGTTTCTGAAAGGCGTAACAGATAAGGATTTATGTTTTCTAATTTTCATCTCTCCAAAGAACACGCTTCAGCAACTCTATTCAAGATAAAAACAAAACATGATTATTTGGTTTTGCATTTTTTCATTACATATCTATGGTAGAATGTTCTCATAAGCTAATTAAAACAAAACAGACACCAAGTGTATAAACATTAAGCTCTAAAAGTTAATTATATGATTCTAATTTGAAGATTAGAATGCTTTGATTTCTAAATGACTCAATTTTGTCAACACTAGCCTATCAATGGATTTTTTAATATTTTTAATTGCCTTGCTATTGTCTTTCATCTAGTGTGAAATAAGAAAAAGTTAAAAACTAGAAATATCTGTTTCCGAGGTTACTTACTCTTTTTCATAAAATTAATAAAGAAAAAAATCATTAACCTTAAAAACAATGAACATTGTGTGGTATTCAGAGAGAGATACATACACCTTTAATTTGGTGCCTTTTTGTCTTTATTTGGTTTCCTTATTTGAAAATACTTCCATAGATATTTTTCTAATAAAACATACAAAAAAACGTAAGATACTGTGAAAACTTCGCTTAAAATTTAAATCATAAAACCTTAAGATAATACATACTTTTCAGAACTTAAACACAAGGCCGCTTCTTTAAAAAAGAAGCCAGGAAATCACAGTCGTTTTGAAGAGACTGGAAACCAATTGGTGTATTTCCTAAAATAAAATAAATATTCAAGTAAAAGCAAATGTGTGGGATTATCATGCATTTGACATTAAAAGAATATGACCAGTCTAAGAAACCGCGTCAATAAATGTCACAGAATCTTAGGCTTTTAGATATATACCATCGCTTTTAATATTCCATTTACTACACTGAGTAAATCTATTTCACATGGTTTGCTAACGCGCTGGTTTAAACAGGAACTATTAACGTGTTGTCCCTCACTGTTCACTATTGACGGTTAATTCAACGGTCGATACATGAAGGCTCGTTTTTCCAGTAGTTAAGAAGTCTGACTGAAGTCCCCGCGTCCCGGATTCGAACCCTACCTGAACTAATTAATTATATTCTTTGAAATGCATTTTAACAGAGTTTCTTATCCTAAGCTAACATTGTATTTCCCCTCAGACGTTCCTACGTTGTCGTGGTTCTGGAGCTTAGTTGTCATAGGGATTGTTTCTGTTTATTTGACCGAGATTATCCCTTTTGCCAAGAACTAAAATGAAGGAAGGACGTTGGTTTTGATACCATTTCCTGCTTCGCAACCGAAATCATCTCCTGAAATAACTTTCATCTCATTTAATCATCCATAATAATTTATCGGCGTTATATGACCTATTTTGTGTCGCAGTGTCGCAAAACCAAACTCATCTGTCCATCTTATACATTGTATCAAGTTGTATTTATATAAGAGTTTGACATACATTTAAATACGACACCATTTGGTTTTCAGTCTCTTTAATGAGGTGACATGTGAATGCGCTAAGAAAACCAAATATGCTTGATTGGGCAATAGAAAAGTGGTAAGTATTTTTCAGGTACTTGAGAAGGTATCTTAAGTACAACTAAACCTCTGTATTGCAACCAGTAAACTGCGTTAATCACCTTGTGTTTTAGACAGGGGGCTGCTTAAGGCAATGTAAAACATAAAGTAAACCTTATGTAGGAGGTTTCTGTTTTATTTTCACCTTGCGTTAAGCTGCCACGTG
The DNA here is from genome assembly GCA_922989275.2 of Gari tellinella. NCBI lineage: Eukaryota > Metazoa > Mollusca > Bivalvia > Cardiida > Psammobiidae > Gari > Gari tellinella. The sequence continues at coordinate 87,063,260 of OV277860.1, forward strand.
TCCTTCATGCACTCAATAAGCGTTATTTTAGTGTTTACGGCCGCCACACAAATACTGAACATCTGCTACTGCGGAGTGATAAGTTCGGGTATTATTTTTATTCCAAACCGAAGTGATTAAGTTTCGGTATGCGTTTTATTCCTAATTAGACTAGATATTTTTCGTCACATTTACTGCGAAATTTCACTCAACCAAGTCTCAGACATGAGCAGACAATGCATTTTGACTGGTTGCACACAGCTGTATTCATTCTGTTCACCGTTTCGACAAAAGCAGAAGTGCTGTCTAAGAAACTGCTACTGTAAGACTCAACACTGAGGATGCACGCCTTGAATATCAAATCGTATGACTGATACACTGAGCATTTTATCATGAGTCCTTTCAAGGTAGAAGCGGGCAATGCTCCCTTACATGTTTAATTAATACCCATGTATAAGATATAAGAAAAAAAATATAAGAAAAAATAACAACTGCAACAGGAATTTAAGTTAATACTTTATCCTCCGACGTGTCGCCGTTAGGCTTTTTCAAGGAGTTGATATTTATATAATTTAATGACGTAACGATAAACAAAATGCTGTAGACGTTTTGGCGCGTTAACGTCAAAACGACATATACAGTAAAACCTCTCTACAACAGTCACCAAAATACACAAAATATATGTGCCAAAATCAGGCGAAGTAACGCGAAAGTAAAAAGGAAAGCTAATTAAATTTCACCCCTCTCAAAACAGTCACCTGCCCCAAATACCAAACATTCAACACAATCTTATTTTTTTATTTTAATGAATACGAAAGACTCAAGCAGGAAACGCAACACAAACAATACACCCTCCTTTCAAGCAGAACACACACACAGTCATACCATAACAAACACACACACATACATAAACACACACGCACGCACACACATGCGCAATACCATTCTTGCATCTACACACTAAATAGAAAACAACACGCAAGACAAACATAAAGCAAAGTAAATATAGGAGCACATTGTTCTGCAAGAAAGAGTACCGACTCATGTCAGACAGACCTAAATCAACATTGTCCAGACTCTAAGCAGATCAGACAGTATATTCAGTGACTGTCTGGCCTGAGTCTACACTCTTTTCAAATCGTGAAAATATACATAAATAGCAAGTAAAGGATGAACGCAGTTACCAATTCTCTCTGATACCCCAAATGACTCACGGAGGTAAAAGAATATATGATGCTTTAGAATACCTGTTTTTAAAAAGCAAATTAATATTGTTTGAGGGATCGTAATAGTTAGATATGTCCATGCTATATGATACTGTAGGTACAGCAACATCTCTATTACGACCATTAAAGTGAGTTGGTTATTAGGTGGTTACGACAGCTGACTGTTCAAAGAGAGGTGACAGTAAAACATATAGATCCTTAACCCATTACCCAATAGCCTGTTTCTAGTTTTGAATACAGGTGACCACTTAAAGCAGGTTGAAAATAAAGCAGAATGTGCCCTAAGGCACATTCTGCTTTATTTTCAACCTGCTTTAAGCTACCATCTGCCAGGATTTAGAAAATATTTTGTTTGTTACACGTTTATGTCTGTATACATTGGACCTATTTTCTTCAGCGGAGGAATAAATCAAATGCGCTAAAAGGCGCTTCTATTGGGGAAAGGGTTGAGGATCTTTCTGTTTGACTGTCAACTTGCTTTAAGCTGTCAGCTGTTTTTTTATATCATCCATTAGCCTTCGATTTAGTGGTCGTAACATTTACTGAAGTTAACATTTGTTATTGGAAATGTCTGTTACGATGAAAAGTGGTAATCGTAGGATTCTGATACTTATTACCGGGTATTACCATGACAGTACTTTAAAAAATATATTAATCAAGATAAGTTGAAATGATAGTTTCTTTTTACTTTCAAGTATAGTGTTAGCGTTTCATGTGCGCCCAATTAGTAGCCATCGGAGACGATGTGCTGCCCTTAATAACAAGGCCAGTCTGAATATAACGGAATAATACGTTTGCATCTCGAAATCATTAATTATTATCTTGCTATAGTCTTGTTTGCTTCAAACATTTCGTCAGCACAACTACCATATTTTAGTTAATATGCATGTTTAGTTAAACATATACAACACAGAGTTTCATATTTATTTTAAATCCGGATAAGACATCGAATTACTCGGCGTCTAATCTTGATCATAACCTGTTTATAAAACTCAATTAGGTTGAACATATCAGGATGAGGGTTGAGCCAGAACGCCAAATGTATTGATAAGAAAATAAATCATCAGTGAGAAAACATGAGGAGGTAGTTTGAGGTTTACTGAGTCTTAACCCTTTCCCCCATAGAAGCGACTTTTAGCGTATTTAATGTATTCCTCCGCTGAAGAAAATAGTTCCAGTTTATACCCTCATGAACAATTACCATTACAAATATTTTATATAGCCTAGCAGATTTTAGCTGAAAGCAGGCTGAAAGTAAAGCAGAATGTGCCTTAAGGCACATTCTGCTTTACTTTCAACCTGCTTTAAGTGGTCCCCTGAATTCAAAACTAAAACAGGCTATGAGGTAAAGGGTTAAGATATATCATACGCGCACACAAGGTACCAGTTAATTTTTCTATATAATTATGAATTTGTTGTAAACCTTTCAAGCAGTTGAGATCAAGATGAGAAACGGAACTACTCCACGCATAGATTTCATTTCTGAGAGAAATAACAAATAAATAAATTTTAGATAAGGGTGCAGCCAAAACAGTTGGCAGACAAAAACTGTAAGGCGTGCTTACGATTGTAAAACCACCTGCTCTTATTTTAGGACGTTCGAAAATGACTGAGGAAACGTTAGAACTACTCTCTAGCAATAACTGTAAGCTAATCACGAAAAGTAGTGCGCTCAATCTGATATAATTGTGAAGCTCTCTTCAATCCAAGGATAATGGAAATGGATATAGTCTCTTATGATGTAGAGCGGTGGAACGTTACGGGAATTGTTAACGTAAGGAACAAGATATACTACAATAAAAGTGTCAGATTATTATTGGATTGAGTGATGTGTAAAAAATTGAATGGACTTAATCACAGCGAGGTAGAAATAAAACATTATTTTATTTAACCAATTTGCGCCCAATGGGTTCTTTTATTCTCATGTATTGGTCCAATCTATATTTGATGTTTAGAAGCGATGTCGTATCTAAAAACAAAGTCGGTTTGTTTTATATTCAAAGTCTTATCAGCACACAGTGTAGATTCTGATGAGATACCGCATAATGCACTGTTTGCCTTTGTCCCTTAAATAGGAATCTAGGCACAAATGGGTTAAAGCCGTGTTGACTTTTCTTGTTTATATGATTTTTCGAGTATGCGTTATTTACAGTTTATCTTAAAAAGCAACACGTATTTGTAAAAATGTTGGCGTAAAATATTTTCAATAAAGACTTAATAAGGCACTATCAGTAAATTCCTTCCTCATCAAATGGAATAAAGACGGTTTTGCAAACCGATTCAATCTTGTCTAGATCCAACCTAGTTTGCACTGTATGTTAGGTTAGAATATTAAAACTATCAAATATATCTGATGTATCAGGTACAGCTAGCAACGATAACTGACCCGGGCATCGGCTGCAGACACTATTGACTAATTGCATCATTGTGAAGGATTAGGTAGCTTAAAGATAGATGTCGGCGCCGTCGTTATCTATTAAGCTTATAGCAGTGACACATATCTTCAGTGACACTAACAGTAAGTCGAACCGTTGGGTTTGAAAACAAGTGTCTTCCTAAAGCTAACTAAAAGAAATTACGTTTGTCCTGAACCATGCCGCCACATGTCTTAAAAATCTCATTTTCTCTTGCTCAACGTAATGATCAAACCCATATATGTACACGATCCCATATATGGGACATAGGCAAAGTGTATTATGCGGCGTCTGATCAGAGTCTACACTGTTTGCTGATGGGAATATCAATATAAAACAAAATGAAAATGATGATTTTGACGAGGCATCCCTTTGATAAGAAATATATCCAATATAAAACATGAAATAATCCACTTGGCATAAATGGGTATGTTTTATGTCTTGCAAGGCGCAGTAGAACACTTACCCTAAGTTATGTTTCTCAATTGAGCCCACTGTCTTCGATGACAAACGTGTTTTGTGATATATGTAATATTCTGAGGCTAATGCATTTCCATCTATCTTACTACCTACCTATCGATCGATCTATTTATATATTAATAATGAGGTGTCTATGTCGTCATTGACGCCACCGACACTGTCAATAGATCCAATACTCGTATTAATCATCAACATATACAGTTCAATCCTTATATTTACATTATTTCTAAATTCAACTTACTAATTTTCATTATATACACCGATTATCAATCGTTTTACATTGTTATGGACTCTTGTTCAACATGTTATTTCGAAAAGTGTATCCGATTAACGGAATAGCAATAGCTGCATTAACTGAAGCTATTCATATCTCAAACGCCCTCAAACACTTAATGTCATTATAAATGACGCTTTGGCACAAACATGCAGATATGAGAACGATGTGGCAGAGCAAATGCTAATAATATGTTACCACAAGAACAGACAATATGTATTTCACGTTTGGAAGTTTCGTTACTGGTTTAGAAGAAAAAAAGACGGCAATCATAGTTTCAAATGGATGGAATACGACAAACAATTAATGTTAGTCCAGCTGAATAATTTCTACATATGTATTCTATACTTCCCCATTTATAAATGTGCGAGTTCCGCTGGAAGTAAAGTGGACCCCCCCCCCCCCCCCACACACACACACACACAAACCGGAACCTCTATATACCAGAATTCTCTTTAAACCGGACAAAATATTTTGTCCCGTTTTCAACCCTTCCTTATTTGAATTACACCATACACATGTACTTAATACATTCATGAATATGTATTATCATAAATAGTTCCTACTTTCTAAAAGAGAATACCTTAAACACGCATTCTGCTTTAATTTCAGCCTGGTTTAAATGGTCAGTTATATTCCATACTAGAAACAAACTATGAGGTAATGGGTTAAAACTCTCTGAACAAGAAACCCTCTAAACCGGGAATTTATGTTGTCCCCGCACATATCCGGTTTAGAAGGGTTTCGCTGTATTTACTTTGACAACAGGGCTGCCATAAGTTGACATGAAAAATCCTAAGATTTCCAAATTTGCATTTTTCTAGTGCGATTTTACGAATCGTACCTTTACCCCATAGCCTTTTTCTTGTTTTGTTGACATACGATTACTTAAAGCAGACTGTAAGTAAAGCAGAATGCGCCTTAGGGCGCATTCTGCTTTACTTCCAGCCTGCTTTAAGCTACCATGCATGTACTGGAAAAATCCGGAGATTTAGGAAAAATCCGGAGAAATGGCAGCCCTGTGACAACAGTCTTCCAACCAATGTATATTTACTACAGATGGTGACGTTGTTGCTGTTTTAGACATGAACTACACTCTGGCTAACATGTTCATCGTTCCAATTAATATTGGAACGTAAAATTCATCGTGTGTAAGTTTTTTAATTGTTTTCAATAAATGACCAACTTCGGCTATTTGACAAAACAAGGTACGCGAATTGTATTTACTGTATCAATATTGATTAAATAAAAACTTTAGGTAATATTATCAAGACATGTTCCGTTTAAATAATTTTATATATCGATGGAAAAAAAGTTTTACGTCACACTCAGACCAGTTATTGAATGTCACTGAATATATTACATAGTAATTTAAAATATTCTTTATGAAACACATTGGCTTCGAACCCGACTGCAATGGATTTTGAAAAATGAAAAACATCAAAAACAGTTTGGTCTCTGATCACATGCCAATTACTCTGCGTCTGAACATTATCAAAACTATTTGACACATTGATATTATTTATGTGTCTTCCATAAAATTGCCTTTTTTAGGAATAACAGAGATAAAAGATGACAAGGACCCGTTTTTGTCAGAAGAAGAAATGTCTGGATCATTTTTGTCCTGGGAGATTTCAGTAAACACCAGTTGTGTCTAGATTAAAAAACTCGATTGTCTTTTCTTTTGTAACCTTTACCTTCACTTATTATCAAATATCAAATCAAATTGGTTTTTCTATGGCTAATCTTTGCTTAACAGTTGGCGGGGTATGTTGTATAATTCTTGGACAGCTTTCACCATTTTTACTCATGCCATTGATGTTTTAAATATTTGACTCATTTTAAAATTGATTTTACAAACTAATGATATTTCTTTTGATAATCTTGGTTATAACATTGAAAGAATTTTCCTTGTTCGGACTTTGTTTCCATGTAAACCCATAAGGTTAGATCTAAATGTGGTAATTTCTCGCTTTGTAAGTACATTTATGTAATTTCATGTGGAAGCGCATTTGAACGCACAGCCCCTATGTGAATAGAGCGCTATATCAAACGGGTATAATAATACCAATAGTAATAATAATAACAGTTCATGCTATTCTTATTCGCTATATATTTTATCACAAATAAAAATATAACAACAGACGAACAACACACTTTGCATTAACCAGTTAACCACCTAGTTAAAGGAAGTATAAAAGGTTGCATTATTCAGGATACAATGTTCTGTTATCAATAGTTTGCTCTATTGATAATCGCTAATCAAGCAATACAATGTTTGACAAATTAAACATAAAGTGTAATTCATTTCAGAGCTCCGGATATGTCGAGTATAGTATGTACTGTCATTCTTAGTTTTCGAAGAGACAGGTCTAATGAGTAGTCAGAAAATAGGGTTTGTGGATAGATGAAGGGTAATATGGTGGAACTTGATTTGCATTTATCTTATCTTGAACTCTGTATTTTTAAAAGTTCAACTTTATTATATCTTGCACTTTTTCTTCAACTACATGTACCCTGCTTGACTTGCAACTTGCTTTAAGCAAACGCACTTGAAGAATAGAAGAAGAAAAAAGAGAAAATCTGAGGATTTTATGATCATGTTATGACAGCCCTGGTACTACTTAATACCACGAAAGAAAAACGGTCGTTCTTCATTCGTGTTAATAAAAATAAATCTAACACAGATGATGACCGTACATGTAATTCTAGTCGATTGCGGTCAAGTCGGGGTAAATGTTTTATACCCATTCCACTTCTTTAAATAGGTCAAACGGCGTCTCGGTCCAAACTGCTCGCGACTTTTATCACAAACATTGCCGCAGCGTGCAGGAGTCTATCCTTTCAACCCTCTATCCCATAGCCTGTTTCTAGTTTTGAAGACAGGTGACCACTTAAAGCAGGTTGAAAGCAAAGCAGAATGTGACTTAAGGCACATTCTGCTTTACTTTCAGCCTGCTTTAAACTTCCATCTGCTAGAATATTGAACATATTTCTTATGATATATATTTTTACTGTAAAAATAAGAACCATTTTCTTCAGTGAATGAATAAATTATATTTGCTAAAAGTCGCTTCTATGGGGGAAAGGGTTCAAGCCTTACACTCGTCGTCTGCAAAAACCTGTTTCATGTTGGTGTTAGCACATTTAACTTGTTGGCAGTTTAGTGAACAAACATTGACATGAATGCCAATCAGTTTGAATTATATTCTAACGTCAAGTGACTCGACGTGTGTTAAAACATGTTGTTGCAAATGAAAATATAGTTGTGTTTTGAATTGAAAGGGGCTTAAAAGTACTTCGCACCATTTGAATGTTCTGCAATCTGGAATTATTAATGGAAGTTTCTATTAAGTCAACAAAGCTTCACAGCGTGAAATCTGCAAAGCAATTACTTCATCTTGGCGATGAAAGAACTCTCGTATTTGATAGAACATATTGAATGCTTTGTTATGTTCTTTCAGTAAAACCTATGAAATCCCAATCTTTCCGGGTGGTGAAAAAAATGATTTAGAGAGGTGACCGGGATATAGATCAAATACCAGTACAGTGAAGCCCCTCTAAACCGGACTTGTGTGGGGACAACAAATCATCCGGTTTAGAGGGGTATGCGGTATAGAGGGGTTTTAACCAATACATAGTTTGTTTCTAGTATTGAAGGTAGCTGACCACTTAAAGCATGTTAAAAGTAAAGCAGAATACGCCTTAAGTCGCATTCTGCTTTACTTTCAACCTGCTTTAAGCTATCACCTGCTATAAAATATAGAACAATATATATGATGATATATATTCATAAATGTATTTGATGTAGTGATGGAATAAATAAAGGCGTACAAAATGGTGGGAAACGGGACCAAAGTGTTTGTCCGATTTAGAGAGAATTCTGGTATTTGCAGGTTCCGGTTTAGAGGATTGTTTACCCCTTATCCTACAATAAGCGTAATTGGTGATTTAAACACTTGAATAACAAATTCATATTGAGTGTGTCACCATTTCATCGGCTTATTGTCGTGTGTTAAAATATTGCTGCCTGCAATATTGATTAAAAGTGAGGTGTGAGGCAAGCAATTTCGAAACGAGTGTAAAACAGTTTGGATCAAAATCAGACGCGGAGTAACGCGGCGTTTGACCAGTCTGCCATACTAATTGCAAATGTTTCTGTTTGGTGGCATTGAAAGTGACAAGATTAAGAACAAGAAATAGTGTATATCAGGATCAAACAGAAGTTTATGTTGCTTTCTGATAAGGGTTTGTATTGTATACGATAGGCCTGTCATTTATTTATTTATTTATTTATTATACCAGATTTATATAGCGCTCTTTTCACACAGGGATTGTGCGTTCAAAAGCGCTTCACATGAAGTTACACAAATGTACCTACAAACAAGAAAAGACAAAATAACTACAATATGATCTAAAATAAACATGAATAAACATATAAAAAGACAGCCCCCAAAATGGCGATCACATTACTCCCATCAATCAGCATTACTCCCATCAATCATGAGTCTGCACATTTGTAAAGTGTTTTGAAGGGATGTTGTTTCATTTTCTTACTTTATAACCCATTAACCTCCATAGCCTGTCTCTAGTTTTGAAGATAGGTGACCACTTAAAGAAGGTTGAAAGTGAAGCAGAATGTGCCTTAAGGCGTATTCTGCTTTACTTTCAGCCTGCTTTAAGCTATTATCTGCTAGAATATAGAAAATATTTATTATGATTCTTATTTCTAACAGTATGAAATGGAACTATTTTCTTCAGTAGAGTAATAAATTAAAGGCGTAAAAAAGCGTATTAATGGGGTTATGGGATAAGCAAATGTAATAGTGCTGATAGCAGTTGACAATGCTTCCTTTTGCCGTTCTGTCCGTCTGTAATACACTTTCTTGTTAGTTTATTTTAATAGCAAATCTCTGTAACCATCAACCACATTGCGGCACGCATAGTCACCGATTTGCATGAAACTTTCACCATTTGTACCTCTCTACATGAAATGGAAAAAAATACCCCGAAAATTTACTTTCGGTATCCGGTTGACATGGCAACGCGCAAACAAGATTTTCGCCAAAAACCAGTGTTTTTGGTGGGTAAAATATGACAAATTCATAGCCTTTTTCAAAGAAAACTGTACATATTTCAGATAAAATGACATTTGTGTGTTGAAATATGACACATTGACAATAAAATAACATTGTAGGATTCAACTCAACATTACACCCGATTGGTACGCACTTGCGAGCTAAAGGGGCTAATATGCTGAAAGTAAGAAATCATGAGTTTGGCATATTTTAAGGACTGGTAGAATATCTATGCATCCATGCTTAACTTGAATATGATCACCAATAACAAGTAACACATGTGTTGTTTACTTTCTGGGAAGAAAACCTTTGGGAATGTGGTTGCTAAGGGGTAACCATGGCAACGAAACTATCAACTTTTCAATGTTATAACTTCCTATGTAACTGAGCAGGATTGCTTAAAAGGTACCAATACCACTTTTTAAATTGCTATAACTATATATCTTAGTGTTATAAAATGAAAGTAAAAGACAACACATGCAGATATTAGTTGGTTACTATGGTAACGCCTGCCAAATGAACGTTGTTTACTGAAAATATGTGTCAAATTCAATACTTTTGGAACGCAAAATACAGCAAACTATCCAAACCATTACACACTTACTTAAAATAGTTTCTTTATCAGGTTTGCAAGTTAGCATTGTCTCATACACATTCGTTGTAAAGATGAAAACGGCAATTGGTTGCTTAAGTAACCGCTCAACGCAGTTGCTAAATACGAGCATTATTTTGAAAATGAGAGTTAAATTCAAGCTTTTTTAAGGAAAAATACAGAAACATATCCAAACTATGGTACTGTAGTTTCATCATCAGATTTGCTAGTTACAAGTACTGTATAATTATCACTTTAAGCATGAAAACAACAGTTGGTAAGCATAGCAACCACTCACAATGTATGCTAAATAACAGCATTGTATTGAAATTATGTGTCAAATGTCAGGGTTTTTTCGGTTATGTACAACAACTTAACATAACAATGATACTTTAGTGTCATTGTCATGTTTGTAAGTTAAAATTGCCATATGATATTCACTTTTTACATAAAAAGAACAATTGGTTACCATAGCAACAATAATTCACAACAATGTGCTATGTATGAGCATTAAATAGAAATTATGAGTCAAATTCGAGTTTTTGTTCATGCAATATACCACAATCTAATAGGACTATTGTACTTTTAAGTTCATAATCAAATTAACAAGATAATTTTGTCATATAAATATTCACTTTTAATACGAAAGTAACATTTAGTTACCTTAGCATCCAATATAAATATTCACTTTTAATACGAAAGTAACACTTAGTTACCTTAGCATCCACAAACAAATTATTCTAAATAAAGAATTATATTGAAAATATTGTAAAATTCGAGCGTTCTTGAAGGCAAAGTACATTGTACTTTAGTTTTACTATAAGGTTTGAAAGTAAATATTGTCATATAACCGCTCACTTTTGTACACATAAAAAGCATGTTGCTACCATAGCAACCACTCAATTTTATGTTATATAGGAGCAAAATATTGAAATGTTTGTCAAATTTGAGCTTTTATAGGCAAAGTACAGAAACTTATTACAACTATTGTACTTAAAGTTCATTATCAGGGTTTACTCAATATTTTCACTCGTTATTAAAAAAACATTTGTCAACCTGTCCTTTATGTAACTTTGAGAAAAAACAGCAGATGACAATTATAAGCAGACGATATTGCAGCATTAAAAGCATAAGACATAATCGTACTATTTAGGAAACTGCGGCAAATGTCGTTGTAAGGAGGGAGTCGTTGTTTGGAGGGCCATTGTAGAGCGGGAACACTGTATCGATCTAAAATCTGGGATATATTTCGTTCTTTGGAGCATTCATCGTTTCCTACAATATTCTTGTTTATACTGCTGTCTGCCAATTTTATAGACATTGTACTATATTTGAATGATCGTAATATTGGATCGTCACCAAGCTATATAAAGCTATACCGAGCTATATAATACTGTACATTTGCGTTGATATTGGTTATTTGAACTTTTTTATATGAAAAAAATGTTAATCTTGGTCGCAATACTTATTTTTCAACATTTCCTTATACCAGTTATTAAACACATTGGTTAAATAGAGAGGATGTTTCACAACTGGGGTCATTTAGTGGTTTTCGAAGAAGCCATGCTATTGCCAAAAAGTGACCGAACTCTACGGAGTGGAATAATAGGTATGCATCATTAACCCCTTCACTGCCGTGACGTCATCAATTTTAACCAATTATATTTCTAAAAGACAATTCTTATGTATTTTGACTTAAGAAATATTGAAAAGTGTGTCAAACAGTTTGGATTTTGACCAGGATCTAAACTGTTTGCAAATAACTACTGTACTCGGGGTAAGGCAGTGAAGGGGTTAATCATTCACTGTCTTAACCTTACAACAAGTATTATTTGCAAACAGTTTCGATCATGGTCTGAGGCCGCGTAACGCGTCGTCTGATATGAATCAAAATTATTTGATACTAATTTTCAATATTTCAAATTAAATTTTAGAAATAAAGGCATATATTTATTGGTTTAAAATTAATGACGCCGTGTCAGTGAAGGAGTTAACCATAAATTTCGTTTGCTTCCAACTGGTCATCTGCAAAACTGCACAATGTTAGTATGATACCTGTTACGCACAAAGAAACTGGCGACCCAAAAAAATCAAAGTGTCAACAGTTTGGATTCCGATCAGACGTCTAGTCATCCAGCGTCGTATCTGGATCCGTTACTGTAAATCGCAGAGTGCGTTTACCGGGGTCCAATGTTATAAAGCTTTTGAGCTGAATCTGAGTGTGTTCTCAAAGCATTTGATTGGTCAGATTTGAGCATAGGCTCAAATCTGACCAATCAAATGCTTGAGCAAGATTTTAGACTAAACTGAAAAGCTTTATAACCTTGGACCTGGGAAGTTCGCTAACTCAGAGTGCTAAAAACATATCATGAGCTGGCATACCTACATGATTAGGTTATTTGAAGCTTACTGATTCTGCAGATAGATCAGTTGGCAAATATGAGTAGGTTATTAACGGGCTTTTGATGTATGTGAAACAAACAGTTTGAACATGATGATGAATATAGATGGATATAAATTTAAAGGAAATAGTAGATCAATATTTTTTTAAACTTACTACAGGCTACGTATTTTGCAAACGAAACCTTCAAAACGTGATTAACCCGAATACTTCATAGCCTGTTCCTAGTGTTGAAGTTTTTTGACCACTTAAAGCAGATTGGAAGTAAAGCAGAATGCCCTTGAAGCGCATTCTGCTTTACTTTTAGCGACTTTTATACTATCATCTAATAGAATGAAGACATTTTGCTTGTGATACAGTCATATTCATCACTGTATTCTATTACAGCGTTCCCTCTCTACAACGACACCCATAGGAACCAAACAATGTGTGCGTTGTTCGGAGGGAGACGTTAAAGGGAGGGAAATTGGCTTACATTTGCAAACACCTTGAATCCAGATCAGACGCCGCGAAACGCGATTCAAGCTGTTTGTAACTCGTCATTCAGTTTTTATGTCAACATGTCTATTGATAAGTAACTTTGAGAAAAACAGCAGACGACAACTTTAAGCAGACGATAAAACAGCAAAAAAAAGCGTTAGACATAATTGTCCTGTTTAGGGAAATGTGACAAGTGTCATTGTAAGGAAGGAGTCGTTGTCGGGAGCGTCGTTGTAGAGAGGGAGCACTGTATTGCATAGGAGGAATATATTAAATGCGATAAAATGCGTATTGAGGAAGTGTCCAATCTACGCACTAGCAGTAAGTGTGCGGGAATCCCCTAGTCAGTGCGCTCATTCTGATCTAATGGTAATTCGCTCTACAATATGTGAATAATGAACACGGATATGCGTTAAGGGAATGGTAAACGCAATGAACAAGATAGACTGAAATAAAAGTGTCTGTTTAATATTGAAGTGAATAATATGTAAAGTATTGTAGGGATTTTATCATATTGAAGTATAAGTGAAACTATTTTTTCCAATAATCTCTAATTTATTCTTTGGTTGTAGATCTCATGTTTGATTCGCATAATAATGCAGTGTTATAGTGTGGCTTGAAAACATAAACAGGTAAAGGTGAAATGAGGTGTTTTAACCCTTAGCCCGCCAAATAAATTGTCGTCTGCTATATTTCTCGTCTGCTTCAAGTTTCAAAGGGCTTCAAAGTTGCTCAAAATTGCTGAATATGTTGTCCGAGTGTCAAACAGCTTGGATCCGGATGAGACGCCGAGTTACTCGGCGTCTCATCCGGATCCAAGCTGTTTGCATATGGAGCTATAGTCGTGATTGGCAGGCTAAGGGATAAGATATACACAGCTGTAGGTGATTATTAGCTCTTCTCATCGAAAACTTTATTGCGGGCGTTATCTCTCCATCGCAATATTGTTATCTGCATTGGATCCTGATCGGACGCTGCGTAACTATTAGGGAGAATTTACATCCACTCAAAGTCATTTAGTCCTCACGGCTATGGTCAACATCGGCGTAATGTTGTTGGGTTTTTTCGACAAAGACCGTTTGTGCTGTGCTTTTGTAGTCTCTGTGTCAGTAATTTGTGCTGGAACTGGTGACTTTTGTTTTGTAGTGCTTTGGAGATGTTCTGGTTGATCCACAGGTACTTGACACATAGATACAGACCTATTACTGAATTATTTTTACTAGACTTCTATTATAAGTACACTTGGTATACAACGGAATCCAATAAGTCGACTTTACTATCGACTTAAACTGATGCTAAAATAGAATAAATCACCGATATTCCCTTGTGGTGCCCTCGTAAAATGATAAATTTATTAATATCTACTTTTTATTTCATCAAATTTCCGTCAAATAACGCCACAGTACGTGCATTTATAACGAAAATGTGCATCAAAAGTTTTATGTCGTTTCGGACGTCCACGCTCCTTAGCAACGGGCATACGAGTATGTAGGGGTAATCTGTTAGGTGTTCACAGATCTACATAAATTTAAAATAAATTACAACTAATGTTAAAACAATGATTAAATAGAATTAAAACGTAATTTACAAATTTCAGACATATTTATAACGTTTTAGAGAAACTGTGTTACACATGTTTGTAAATAGAACTATACACCACATCCAGGCTATTTATTAAAGGTCACTGTATAAAATACATGGTTATCAAAAAGATACTTTGTGAAACTGTTTTGCTTAAAATCTCACTGCAAAGACATTTGCAAACACTTTGGCTCCTAATCAGATGCCGATGTTTTCGTCCGATCAGGATTAAAACTGTTTGACACCAACTTTTTATGTTTCTTAAATCAATAATCCATTTTCTATAAAAACTTATACACTTGAGAAAATGTTATTCTTTCCCGTTCAAACACAAACGAAACGCAAATCGCTAAAATGTAGAAATTTACCATTTTTTAACATTTTTTATTATTGCTGTTTTACCTGAGTGGCAAACAGTTTGGAGCCTGATCAGACGCCGGTTTACCCGGTGTCTGTTCTGGCTCCAAACAGTTTGCAATGGAAAATATAGTTTTAGCGTAAACGCGTTTATTGGGAAAGAGTAACGTTTTCTCCACTTTATCAAAGTAGATCACAACTTTTTTGTAGGTAAATAGGTTTAAAAAGCTACAACAAATTAGAAGAAATATTTGTCAGTGAGAGAAATCTGCCTGTTTGGTACGTTTCTGTCCTCAGTGATTTCAATTTACACCTTCCTTTTTAGACAGAAATAAACTCTATTGTATTACAATTTGTAACCTTTACCTTCACCGAATTTTTACAAGAATCAAATCAGAATTATTTTTTTTAATGCTTATCTTTACTAAACATTTCACGTTATTTTATGGTGCTATGTCTGTCGTCACTGATAACAAATACCAGCAGACAAACAACACATGTTGCCATTCCCGAATATTCTTTTTAGTCAGTCCTTAGATCTTGTACTCGTTAAAATCGTTTTGAAGAGACGATTCTAATGTAGCACCAACGAGTGTATATGAAAGAGAAAATGTTGGACTTGTCAAGTTCACTTATCTTAAGCCCTGCATCCATAACAATTTCGACTGTTTTACAGTCAAAGTTGACCACTCAAGCGAAGACTTTTGGGGAATATCCTGTAAACAGTTTTTGTCATCTTTTAACCCATTTCCAATAGCCTTTTTCTTGTATTGAAGATAATTATATGACCACTTAAATCAGGTTGAAAGTAAAACAAAATGCGCCCTAAAGCGCATCCTGCTTTAACCCATAGCCTGCCACGCATGACTATAGCTCCATATGCAAACAGCTTGGATCCGGATGAGACGCCGAGTAACTCGGCGTCTCATCCGGATCCAAGCTGTTTGACACTCGGACAACATTTTCAGCAATTTTTAGCAACTTTGAAGCACTTTGAAACTTGAAGCAGACGAGAAATGTAGCAGACGACAATTTATTTGGCGGGCTAAGGGTTAATTGCAGTCTGTTTTACGCGTCCATCTGCTAGAATTTAAATAATATTTACATTCTCCCCATTCAGTTCCATTGAAGCAAATGTCGTTTATTTCGTATAACGCAGTTTATCTAGGTCGGGATGTGTGGATGTCGTTCACAGAGGAGGCAGGGCTTATGGGTCTGTTCAACGAGAATCATTTTGTAGCGTTCCCTGAGTAATAGCCGTTATGACTATTCCTTTCAGTGTACACATTATTCGTGTTAACAGCCTATAATATGGATAAAACATACATGCA
Organism: Gari tellinella; assembly: GCA_922989275.2. Taxonomy (NCBI): domain Eukaryota; kingdom Metazoa; phylum Mollusca; class Bivalvia; order Cardiida; family Psammobiidae; genus Gari; species Gari tellinella. Next base: position 87,079,453 of record OV277860.1, read on the forward strand.
TACTTCGAAAATGTTCATTTAATACATTACAGCAAATATAATGTAAACATAAGAAATGAATTGGATTGTTTCGGCGTGTAATCGAAAAAAAGACAGAAAATGATCGGCAATTTCGCTTAAACGCCGAAAACGATCAGTTCATTTCTTAAATATATCTCATGGTACATATTCACGACTGTGTAAAGTGTAACTATTTTGACCAGCAACGGAACACATTCAATGCACGAAATGGCATTTCTATAAGGGTAAGGGTTAACCCTTTACCCAATAACCCGTTTATAACATTAAATACTGGTGATCACTTAAAGCAGGTTGAAAGTAAAGCAGAATGTGCCTCAAGGCACATTCTGCTTTACTTTCCACCTACTTTAAACTACCATCTGCTAGGCTACATAACAAATTTGGTATAGTAATTGGTCATGAGGGTACAAACAGGAGCTATTTTCTTCAGCGGAGGAATGAATTAAAAACGCTAAAAGTCGCTTCCATGGGGGAAAGGGTTAAGCAGTCACTTTGCCTTGGAAGTCTCAATGCTACTTCAATAAATGATTGCTTAATACAATATTGACTGTATCGGCATATCTTCTTCAGCTATACTTAATCTATTTTGAATTATCATACTTAACCCTTTCCTCGCCACAATATTGCTGCATTAAGAGTATAGTCTATACAGAACCATTGTAATTTGACTTTCCTTTTTAAAATTTAAATATTTGGCATTTTGACTGAGAATGCATTAACACCAGTGTCAAACAGGCTAGAGTTTGATCCAAAATGTTTACAAATATATAGGTGTTGTCGGCGGGTCGCGGTTGTGAAAGTTCTAAGATAACTAGCGCCATTAAAATCTTCTGCAGTCTAGAACATTAAATGGCAGTTATCGAAAATGCCTCTTGGCATGTTTTCTGCAAAGAAATTATTTCATTCGGGAGATGGAAGAGCCTTCATATTTGATAGAATGAATTGGATGCTGTGTGTTTAAAGTACAATCTAAAAACCGACTCTTTCCCGTCTAGCCATAGTGCACATTTGGCTTAAAAAAATTATGGGATTTTTCAAAGATTACCGGATGTCAAATGTATAGAAACAACGATTTCATTAGTTACCGCCGAGAGGTTTATGCCATGGTTATAGATCTACCGTCAAACTTTGATATCTCGAAGTCGGTTTTGTCGAACATACCCGTATTTCAAAGTTAAAAACGTGGCTAAGCCACGTTTTTACTTTGAAATATGGGTATGTTCGACTTAACCGAGCATGAAATAATGAAGTCCATGTGTCGACAAATCGGATAGTTCGAGTGTATATATTGAATATGTCTATTTTTATGTAAGTGGTGCATAGTCTAAAAGTGTTTTGCCATGTGTATTGAAATTCATATCAACAAACAGTGTAGACTCTGATCAGATGCCGCGTTATGCTGTTTGCATGTGTCCATTTTAAAGGTCACTATGCACAAATGGGTTAAGAAGTTACTGGGTGTCTGGTGTCTGATCTGGCTCCAAACTGTTTGCAATGGACATAAGGATTTTACAGTATACATATAGAACTAAATAATTAGACTGAACAAAAACTGACTTTTTCAATATTTTGTTACAAATGAATTTGCTCTTTGTTTCGCTTAAACGGCCGTAAGAATTGCGTCTTCTCGTCTGTACATGTATGCTGAATGGTTCATGCTATTTACTTTGGATGTCTCTATCGTCACTGATAACAAACAATCAACAGACATTTAACACCTGTTCCAATACCCACTGGCTGAATAGAGTACAACGGAGAAAGCGTTAGTCTTTACCATTTAAGGTGGTTCGACAGCGGGCGGCCCGCATCTCGAGTTCCGGAAATGCTGATGACTTTCACCTGATCTTTTCGGCACGTGCTTATAGTAGAAAATTTAGATAAAGAAAAGTTGGATGATAATCAGTGTCTTCTCTGTTAGCGCAGTTGGTTACGGTGGTTGACTAGCAATGCAAAGGTTCTAGGTTCGATTCCCACTCGCTTCAAAACTTTTTTTTTTAAAAATTGTCCGATTTTGTTGACTAGTTAATCCATAACGCAGTGATCAAAGGACAGGCTATGTTTAGTCACATAATAATGAATAGTATCAGATGCAAGTATATAGTCAAGTGACAAATAAACTTTGTGGGGATTTATAGCCTACATGACAGATGGCAGCTTAACACAGGACAAAAGTAATGCTAAAAGATAGATCCTAAAGGAGCTTTTATGCATTACTTTTGTTCTGTATGAAGCAGTCACCTGTCTTCAAAGATCTAAAGGCTAACGTATTTAATGATCCCTTATAACAGGTTTGACTTATGGTATTATTTAGAGCTGGCGGCATTTTAAAGTTGAACTCAAGGGAAGTTACTCGTTTTGTGTTAACATTTTGTCAGAATTTCTGGAAATCATGTATAAAATGTAAATTCCACTGTAGATTTTCATAAAACTTTTGCGACTAGTAGAACTAAGTAATATCTATCTAATAAGAGTAAAATTAGTGTATGTTAAACGACTAGATTTTTTGTAATTTGAGATTTAGTGACTTTTTCCGAATTTGACTCTTTTAAAATATTGATATTTCCCGAAAATATGTCATGAAATATTTTTTGTTTGCACAATATCTTATAGTCTCTGTACAGTTTACTTGAATGTACAGAAATTATTGAGTTATATCATTTTATAAAGAAAATATTCCTGTTTATTAAAAAAGGAGCTTTTCTCGACAAAAGGTCCTGTCAGAAAAAAACGGCACTGTAACTTTTTTTTATTTTAACGATTTTTCACTCTCCATATGGTATATGTCAATTTAATCAAGGTTTCAAAGAATTCTGACACAGAATAAGCTGACCCGCGAACCACCTTAACTAGTTTCTGTTAAATCAGTTATGTACGTTGCAAAATAGTTTTGGGCCTAATCAGATTCCGAGTAGTCCGGGGTCTAATAAGGATCAGCTTTGTTTGACACTCAGATAAAAAAATGTAACAATTTCAAACCCTATCTAACTTTGATTGCTTTACATTTTCTAAGTTTAATGTTTCAATTATTTTGTTATCTTCATTTGTCATTTACGATGATATATCGGGAACAATTCGGGTATGTTCCGCGTACTATCGATAAAGACTAGGGGCGTGTTCGTTTATCAGTCCGGAATCTTCCGGATTGACGGAATCGAAATCGAATGGTCCGGAATTCAATTCCAGAACTGTTCTATCAATTCTGCCCGAGGAGGTGGTGTGAGCAGAATTGTGACGTATCATCATGGTTCCCGGCACAATTTACGAACGCTTCGACAGCAAACTTGTAATAAGTAGGGAACCAGATTACCATATTTGCAAGGGTTCAATTCCGTTTTTATTTGATTTACTAATTCCATGGAATCGTTCCAAACAGTTCTGGAACTGATAATCGAACACGCCCTAGAATCAACGAACGACCTTCGATCGAGTACGCGACGGGCCCGAAATTTGTGACAAACCTAAAATGTGACGTATGCTTCTACGTCATCGATTTTCCCTTGATTTATTTTTAAAAAACTGACCAATATGATGATTAATCATGTTCGATTTCATTAAAAATGCGCATAATGAAATAAAACGGGTTTACCTGCGACCAATTGAAGACCAATAGGATTGGAGACAGAAAATGATAATGTAATACATGTTATATGTTTTAACTAGCAGGAAATCAACATAAAGCTCACTTAAATTAACCAGTTATTGTAATGTATCGATAATCTCTCTATACGTAATAATAATTTACAGAAGTGTAATTATCTGGGGATTTTCTTTATCTATTTTGAAATAGCTTAAATCCTTCACTACCTTTTCCCGATAATACTGATTATTAGAAAACAGTTTGGATTCTGATGCGTCTGACCAGAATCCAAATGTTTGACACTCAATAAGATTTTAACTGTTTACTTTATATCTAATATGAGAAATAAAAGCAGACGGCAATTGTTGAAGGTAGATGACGTCATACAGTTGTAGCAGTTAAGAAGTTATCTATTTCGGTATGGCAATAGTGTCGTAATTCAAATTGTAGTTTCGTTTATTTTGATATTTTTTTAAATTGCTTTCAATGTACATTTCCTCCCTATGACGAAAAAAGTATTGTTATTAGTGTTGAACAGTTTGTATATTGATCAAATAGCAACTAATATGCGATCCCAACTGTTTGCAAAAGTAAGTGTAATTCAATTTTGCAATATCAAGGATGAGATAACTAAGCGCCATTAAATGTTCTCTAATCTTGAACATTAAATGGTAGTTTCTATTATATCGATAACGCATCACAGCATGGGTTCTGCAATGCAATTAATTCATCGTTGAAAGCAAAATTTTGAAAGGCCTTCATATTTGATAAAAAAGATTGGATATTTGTTATTTGCAACATGCATGCGTCTGTAAAATGATTTTCTGGATTTTTCAAAGTGTTCGGTTTGGAAAGCCTGCAAATGTCTCAAATTCATTTTTTCCGGATTGTTCACAAGGTTCTGGTTGATAAGGTTTTCGGATTATGGGCTAACAGACCGGAAGAACTGAGCTTGATATGTTTCGAATTGAGCTACATGTAACTATTATCATGCTGATTATAGTCTGCTTCAAATATATCGTATGCTAAAAGTCCTAGAAATTATCCTTGAATGTGTTCATTTAGTAGGTCAAATCCATATGTATAAGAAGTTCTTTTTACACTTCTTGAATATTTATTTACCTTAGACAGTTTCGACATCTTGAGAAAGACACCAGCAGATGTCGAAACTGTCGAAGGTAAATTAATATTCAAGTAGTGTAAAAAGAACTTCTTATACAACTCCTAGAAAATAGTTTTTATGCTTGTGAGCAGCAGCAAATTTGGTTGCGAATGACTAACAGTTTAGTTCGAGATCAGCAACCGCTTTACGAGGCATCTGATCTGGATCTCAACAGTTTGCAATATTTGGAATTTTGCGCTTAAAGGGTTCAACGATACAAGATAAATTTCTAGTTAAAATAATGACAACTAAATGCGTGACAACATTAAACCTGAGAGCACTAACTTCTGTATTGCATTCGTCCTAAGGGCTGCCATTTCTCCGGATTTTTCCTAAATTTTCGGATTTTTTCTGGTACATGGTAGCTTAAAGCAGGCTGAAAGGAAAGCAGAATGCGCCTTAAGGCGCATTCTGCTTTACTTCCAGCCTGCTTTAAGTAGTCACATGTTAACAAAACTCGAAACAGGCTTTGAGGTAAAGGTACGAAACGTAAAAACTGCACTTGAAAAATGTAAATTTGGGAATCTTCGGATTTTTCATGTCAACTTATGGCAGCCCTGCGTCTTGCATTCAGCAGCAACTTTTATTTTTTCAAAAACACATAAGCATTCCGATTGTGAGACCCCCGGTTATTACAAGTATTTCTGAGCTTACTCTGTATAGATTTAAAATAATATTATTTTTCAACAAAAACGTGTGTACTTACAAAAACATTCGGTATGCTTTTGAGCGAATTTGTGATATGTACTGCGAACAGTTTGGATCTTGCTGATACGCCGAGTGGCTAGGAGTCTCATCTGGATCAAAGCTGTTTCACACTCTTTTGATATTTTCTTTATAAATGCAGATAAATTAACTTTGGGGACTAGTCGCAGGCGACTTATTTTGCAGACGACAATTCAAATGTAGATCTACGTAAAACTTGTAGAAAGTTTACCCCTTCACTAGCTATGATGTCATAATTTTTAAACAATTATCGTCTGCTTTATTTTTCAAATCTAAAGTTTAGGTATTTTGAAGTAAGACATTTTTAATGAGTGTTAAACCATTTGGACCCTGATAGACGCCGTGTAACGCGGTGTCTGATCAGGATCCAACTTGTTTACAAATAGACATCGTACTCGCAATAAGGTGGGGGAAGGGGTTAAAACCATATCAGCGTCTAATCAGGCTTTATTATTCTCAGATGAACATATGTCGTTAATGTTTCCAGGAAACTATACCTATTTTTGCTTCTCAGTTAGTTAAGCTCTTATATCGCCAAAATGTTTTACATACTCAAATTCTTTCATGTACTACAGCGCTCCCTCTCTACAACGACACCCAATGGGAGACACATATTGTGTGCGTTGTTCGGAGGGAGTTGTTATAGGGAGGGAACTTGTTAAACATTTGCAAACAGCTTGATTCCATATCAGACGCCGCGTAACGCGGCGTCTGATCTGGATTCAAGCTGTTTGTCATTTGTCATTATGTTGTTTTCTGTTAAAATGTCATTTATGTAAGAAAAACAGCAGACAACAATTTTAAGTAGACGATGATGCATCAGTGCAAGCATAAAATATAATTTTCTTGGGAACAGCGGCGAATGTCGTTGTAAGGAGGGAGTCGTTGTAAGGAGGACCGTTGTAGAGAGGGAACGCTGTATTTTTATAAAGCTAGATTTAAAACAAAATGACAAAAATGATGGTCAGACAGTTCAGATCCTTAACAGGCGCCGTGATACGCTGCGTCTGATCAGTATCCAAATTGTTTGCAAAGTCGACTCCGAGTCGTCATCGGCGGAGAAGTGCTTAAAAATGAAAGTATGGTTTATATCTGCTTACGTAAGGTAATAAAACATAACAATAATCTACTCAAGTGTATACTTGTGCTACAAATGTTCCAAATGTTGAAAGAATATCTATATGCAATCTTCCATTAATACACACCACATATTTATGCGATTGCAGTCTATGTGTCCGACAGTTTGAATTCCGATCAGACACAGAGGAGTTTTGAGGTTGATGATGATTCAAACTATTTGACTCATGTATCGATATGTCTTCAATCATGATTACCGCATGGAATCAACTTGTTTAATGGTGATGACATGATTAAAGAAGAAATTAAAAGGGATCAAACAGATGGTCCAATCTAGCGCTGAAAACTATACTCCGTTAAAGCGTATATATAGTACGTAACAGCAGAACATCAATCAACAATGTAGACCCTTATCAGATGCCCAATTGGCGGCGTCCAATCATGATCAGCTATTTCATATGAGAGACAGTCCCAGTTTTACAACGGAGTTTGATGTACATTCGTTTTAGCCTTTTTTTTACACCAGTGCCTTTTTCTCGTTTTGAAATCAGAATCAGGTCAATTAAAGACGTTTTAAAGAAGAGCAGAATGCACATGAAGGCGCATCGGCTTAAACTTAAACCCGCTTCAATCTACAATATGCTTTGATAAAGAAAATAGTTCTTATACTGAATGTTCGTGACTATAAATTGGAACTAATTTCTTCAGCGGATATATAATTTAAAGGTTTATAAAAGGCGTATTTCCGGAGTAATGGGTTTTTAAAACATGATGGTAGATTCAGACAGGACGACAGACAATTCAGAAAGCTCCATTAGGTGCGTCATACAGTGGATAAAACGTTATTCTTTCCCAATACACGCGGTTACGTTAAAACTATATTTTCTAATGCAAACAGTTTGGAGCCAGATCAGACGCCGGGTAACCCGGCGTCTGATCAGGATCCAAACTGTTTGCCACTCAGATTAAAATGAATAGTTAGAATTATCAAAATGTTGTCATTTTCTCCATTTTTGTGTGTTGCGTTTGCGTTTCGTGAAGATGCGTTTAAACGGGAAAGAATAACGTTTTCTCCACTGTACAGTCATATTCTCCTGTATTGAACAGCAATATGTCCTAACAGCTCTTAGTCCCGACGAGTACACCAGTTGCACGGCGATATGTTAAACTTTCAATTCCTACGTTTATCAATGCTTCATAATGTGTGCAATCAAATCTACAAGTACATTAAGGGGCACGAAGTAATCAATATTAATCAAACATCGATAAAAACAAGTGATGTGTGTATCTATTCTGAACGTATATGTTCGGTCCTATTATAAGAAATATACCGGTATTATAATCAGAGTTCAAAATAGTAGGGTTCCAGATTAAGACGATAGTGAGACTGGAGTCAAACTGTTTGTAGAGGTTACACGGACATGTCCCAAGCTAAAAGTTGAGAATAAGGTGAATGGTTTTACATCTTTTTCTGCGAGATGAAGATTTACGCTGTTTGTTTTCAAAATCTGTGTTGTTGAATATGTTAAGATATAAACATTGAACCTAAGAACAAAGGGCCATTTGATAAATAACCGAGTTCTCAACAACAGGTCACTGCTTAATGCAGGATAAAAATAATACAGAAAGCTCCTTAAGAAGCTTTCTGTACTACTTTAATCCTGCAGTTAACTGCAATTTGTTTTTACAATACTGCATTTTAGTTGATTTGGTGACCGCTTTATACAAGTTGAACTGTTATAGACATTACCTCTCCGAATTGCCACAGTCTATTTTAGGGTCGTATCAATCAATCTGTGAACAAATACTTCCCCGAAACGTGAAGTTGAACCCTTTCTTGATTGTGTTATCTTGTGCTTGGAACGTTGCCTATCTCTATATGTGTTCAACTGATTCAACATATCATATGATAGACAGTGAGCATGGGATCGGCGGCGTGCAAATCTGGTGTCTAGGGCATAATTTATTTCAATATATTCCGATTCTCTGGTTATTTCATCAGTATTTCATGTCGGTTTACTGTAATTATGACAAGTGTTTTCCTCGCGTAATATTTACATTAACTTTTTCAGTTACAAACTCTTTGGAACCTTTAATCTGTCTCCGATAAATGAAACTGAACTCCAACGTAAATATGGAGTAAATAACAAATTCAGTATTGAAAATGTTCACGTTTTATTTGACTCTTTACTCAATATATACAGTGGAGAAAACGTTATTCTTTCCCGTTTAAATCTGAGTGGCAAACAGTTTGGAGCCTGATCAGACGCCGGGTTACCCGGCGTCTGATCTGGCTCCAAACTGTTTGCATTGGAAATAATAGTTTAAGCGTAAGTGCGTTTATTGGGAAAGAATAACGTTTTATCCACTGTATGGAGTAAATAACAGATTATTGAAAGTTGACTCTTTACTCCATAATTATATACATGTACGTATTTTAAAACATTTGATATATTCATCGATAGAAGAAATGAGTTACAATTTATACATTCAGGAATATGAATCATAAGAAATATTTTCTATTTTTTAACATATGGTAGATTCTAGCTTAAAGCATTCTGCTTTAGTTTCAACCTGCTTTAAGTGGCCACTTATCTTCAAAATTAGAAATAAGCTATGGAGCACTAGGTTAAATCTAAGTGCACAAATGTTTGAGCCTCATTAAACGCCGATTAGGTTGGTGTCCGATTCGACTACAAACAGTTTGCGATGACCACTGATCACTTTTGAAGAAATACTAGGTATTCTTTCCTGTCACGGCTTCGCCGTCTTATCACATACATGTACACATGTATTCATTTCTATTTGTTTTGATACTGATAATTGTGGACCAGACAGTTTTTTTCCCGATGCACGCATTAATATGTTAAATCAATGTTTTCATTGCAAATAGTTTGGAGCCAGATCAGACGCCGGGTAAACCACACTGTTTGCCTCAAACTGTATGCATATCAAATATAACGAATGTTATAGTTATTTTTGTCATTTAATTGCGATACGTCTGCGTAGCGTTTCAATTAAACGGGAAGACTAACATAGTCGCCACTTTACTTGGAACAACCTGCCATGTACAATGAAGCGTGTTCAGTTAAAATTGTTTGTTGTTTAGGTTAGCAGTTTGTGCCCCGTGTGCAGCGCGCAGAGTACAGTAGAGAAAACGTTTTCTTTCCAAATAACCCCGGTTACGTTTAAACTATTATTTTCATTGTAAACAGTTTAGAGCCAGATCAGACGCCGGGTAACCCGGCGTCTGATCAGGCACCAAACTGTTTGTCACTCAGATGAAAACTGGTAGTCTGAATTGTCAACTAGTTGTCATTTTCTATATTTCATTCCAATGCGTTTGCGTTTGAACAAAAGAGTTATGTATTCTCCACCGATAGCCAACTCGCAGTCGATGGCCATCGACGGCCATCGATTTCTTTACTGAACTCGTCACTGTGTTCATTAAGGAAGGCGTTTCGTGGCGCTTTGTCACGGCCCACTTACCTCAAGGCGCACTAATGTGGAGTAAATATGGCGTCACGAGGCGACTTCGTTAATGAACGCAGGGCTGGTGTTTGATAAAAATCAAAACAGTTTGACGTCCGATGCTCTTGTTAATCATATTGGCTTAAAGCTATTTACAGTGGAGAAAACGATATTCGTCTCAATAAACGCGTTTATGCTATATCTATGCTTTCCCTTGCAAACAGTTTGGGGCCATATCCTTAGCAAGCCCGGCCGATTTTGTACACATAACACAGACACTACTGGACTAGTTTGGAGCTCATTTTCTGAATAAACACTACACTCCGACATCTCAAAACTACTCTGACGTGTCAAAACGAAACTGAAAGCTATATTTAAGTCGCTTTCACGCAATGCGCGAATTAGTTAAAAAAAAAAAAAAAAAAAAAAAAAAAAATGGATCCTGATCTCAGTTTGAGCTTTGTGAGCTTTGTGTTGACATGTCAGTGTTACTGAATTCCAGCATGAGTGCTATTATAACGGGTTTTGACAAAAAGGTCGAGTACATTTTAAACCGAAAGTAGAAAGATGGACCGTTTCGGCCCCTCTGGCATTCGCCTTTTTCCAATCTTGCAAATTTGTGTCTGGATCCATTTTGGATGCTGCCTGAAAGTGTCACATTTTTCAGGAGACCATTGATATTCTAGAAATAGGCAGTGCCGAACCTGGCCTTTCAGAAAAGTCTTCCAACGCGATGTGCGAATCATAACTTTTCATTCTACGGAAGCCAAAATGTGCCATAAACGTCAAAACGTTTTAATACGTTATGGGCGTGGAAAGGATATAAGACGCTGGGTAACCCAATGTCTGATCAGGCTCCAAACTGTTTGCCACTCAGGTAAAAATAAAAAGTCAGAATTATCAACTAGATGTCTTTTTCTACATTTTAATGCAATGCGTTTGCGTTTCGTTTTTCGTTTAAACGGGAATGAATAACGTCTTCTCAACTGTAACAGACACAAAAACAGACGACAATCTTAAGCAGACGATATCTTTGCAGTACAACGATTAGGTCTCTAGGGCATTGGTATCAATAATTTCTAAATCTCTGGTAACTCTGTCAGATTTTCTCAAAGTTTAATGTATTTTTTTGGAATAATTGTTTGCTCTGCGCTTTGTTGATATTGATGCTTAGACTGTAGAAAGTGTGTCTGCTCCAATATTGTCGATGGTAGTTTTATTTAACCCTTTACACCATAGCCTGTTTCTATTGAATATTGGTGACTACTTAAAGCAGGTTGAAAGTAAAGCAGAATGCGCCCTAAGGCGCATTCTGCTTTACTTTTAGCCTGATTTAAGCTACTACCTGCTAGAATTAAGAAAATATTCATTCTGATACACATTCATGAATGTATAGATTGGAATTATTTTCTACCGCGGAGGATTAAACGGAATGCGCTAAAGGCGCCTCTACACGAGGTAAAGGGTTGTTTGAATATGTTGATGGTTTATACTTCCTTGAGTTGAAAACAAATCACAGCATGATCAAATGTCGAGTTGCTCGAAGCCTGGTCATGTTGCAATGCGTTTGCAATAGACATCATATACAGTGGAGAATCTGTTATTCTTTCCCGTTTAAACGCAAACGTACGCAAACGCAAAGCACTAAAACGTAGAAAATGACAAGTTTTCGACAATTTTGACTATTCATGTTGATCTGAGTGGCAAACATTTTGGAGCCTGATCAGACGCCGGGTAACCCGGCGTCTGATCTGGCTCCAAACTGTTTGCAATGGAAAAAATAGTTTTAGCGTAAACGCGTTTATTGGGAAAGAATAACGTTTTCTCCACTGTTTTGCCTTCAAACGCGTTAAGGCAAAGAAAGAGCGTTACAGTAAAACCTCTCTATAACACCACTAAACTAAGGCTATTTGGTTGTATAGAAGACAGGCGACAGCTTAAAGCAATGTATCAGTAAAGCAGAAAGCTCCTTTATTAAGCAGTCACCTGTTCCTAACCCCTAATAGTTAACACAATTTAGTGGTCGTAATAGAGAGGTTTTACTGTTCATGTTTTTCATCATAACAGAGGTTAACATTAGAAAAACATAAGTTATCAACAGAAAGCTATTCGTAACTATTTGGCCGAGTGCAACTTGGTTTTTCTTTTTGTGCAAACAGTTTTGATCTCGATGAGATGTTGACATGCCGCGTCCAATATTAAGCCTAACATTTTGTACGACGGCTTCTGATCAAGGTCCAAACTGTTTGCAAGTCTTTTTAAGATTTATGTTGTTTAAAGGATGTTGTAACTATTATTAAGAAATATTGTATTTGATATCAACTTACACTCAGTACAAAAAGAAACGCACATTGTGATCAGGCGCAGATTAAGATACTTTTTTAAGATACTAAGTCCATATCTCAAGATCAATTTAATTCTGCCACAAGTTTAGAAAAACATATACTTAAAATTACTGTGCTGTATTTTAACCCTTTCATTCTTAATGACGTCAAAAGGCGCGTTTTCAAACAGTTTGGATCCTGATCAAACGCCGCGTAACGCGGCGTCTGATCAGGATCCAAACTGTTTGACACTCGTATAGATATACTTTAAGTCATACTACTTTGAATCTTACTTTGAAACGATCTTGCAAACAACAAAAATGAAGCAGACGACAATGAAACGGTGGTGGGATAAAAATCTCACGATTAATTTGGCAGCGAAAGAGTTAACTAGTGCCTGTTGAAAACACCGCACCGATTTGTACAGGTTGTGATGATACCAATTCAATGATAAACCTCCCATTTTCAACATTGATAGCCCAAGACGGAACTAATGACTGTAATGAAAAGATTATTTCACAAATACGTTCCTTCTACATACAGATAATATTGTATAAAAGTGTGCGTTTCTTTTTGCACTGAGTGTATGTCTATTGAATTGGGTGCTTTTGTCCAATGAAATGTGCTGGCCTTCAAGTTATTTATCTGAAGACAGCACTAGCAATTGATTGAATAACTTTATCAAAGTTAATAGGTGCGCATGAGTTTGTGACTCGGTTTGACTCACAGGTGCTATTCGATTGGACGCCAGCAATAGCTATAGCAACAGCAAAGAAGAAAGGCACATATGTGGCGAGAGCCACAAACTAATGTCATACACGACATTTAAAAAAGATAGTTATAATAATGTTATAAATTGAAATATAATAATTATCAATGATAACAATAATAATTGTTATTATTATCATTAGTACTAGTAGTAGTAATAGTAGTAGTAGTAGTAGTATAGTAATAGTAGTGGTCGTCGTCGAAGTAGTAGTATAAGAAGTAGTAGTAGCAGCAGTAGTAGTATTAGTAGTAGTACACGGAATTATACACACATTGAGAATGAAATTGTTAATTCTTCTGTTGGTTGTAATATACAGTAATGGTTATTCTAAACCTAGATACTTATGTAAGGTTTTATGTTGCTCTATTTTGATATAACGGTTGTGCCCACAACCCATCCATCACGTGATCGTAGTTAAGTGCACATGCATTATTAATTTTCGTGATTGAGAATCTATTTGGAGTGTTTAATTTAATACTTGTTTTGTCTATTTCAGATTCAAATTCCTGATCGACTCGCACGCAAATGAAAGGCAATTCCACTGACACTTTGTAATTACGGTTGTAAAGATAACAAGTCCTTGAAACTTTGACATCAATTGTGTGAATGCGGAGAAAATGGAAACATTCCGAATAATTAGTACCAATATGGAACTATTTTGAGACGCAGTTTCTCACCATTATTCCTTTCTATAACAAAATATACCGATCTGTAATTGTTCCGGTTTCGATTTATCTTCCAACAGAACACTCGCTGTGGTAATTGGTGATTCTAGTGCTAGATAAACACTGCTGTACTGGATGACCAGCTCTGGCATAACAATAGCTATGGAATAATTATGAACGATGACAAATACTGGAATATATCGTTAGTACATGTAACTGGCATGTATACATGTGTCAGCCATATGATACATTCTAGGGAGAATTTTATATCAATTGTAAGAGTATTACTGTTGCAGAATGGATGTTGAACAGTATAACATGACCAATGACAATGGAACAGGTCCATTTCCAGACTACGGGCCGCCGCCCCCGTTTCCCACTGATCCTCTACACACATTCAAGAAGTATGCATACCCTATAACCACCGGGTTTGGTATAGTTGGCAATATCATCATATTTTATATATTCACACGGACCAAGCTGAAAAAGCCATCTACATCTCGATACTTAGCCGCAGCAGCTGTTGCCGACATTGGCTATCTTATTACAACATTCGTCGTCAACATGAGTATCTATGACATTCCGTTGTTGGATAATGTCGGTCTTTGTCAGTTAATTACGTTTGGAAACTATGTATTTCTGTTCTTGTCTACGTGGTATCTAGTGGCTGTTATGGTGGAGAAGTATATCGGCGTGTCGTGGCCGAGGAACAAGACGAGAATGTGCACGGTGTTTAGAGCTAAATGTGTCATCATATTTCTCGCTGTTCTAGCGCTCACGTGCTACTTTTATATAACTTGGTTCTATGGTGTTATTCCACCAGGTCCGTGCACTGTCTTCTACTTCGATACGGGCTTAATGAGTGCGTGGCGTACACTATCACGTATAGATGCCATCGTGAACTTTGCCATACCTTACATCATAATATTTGTGATGACGTGCCTTATAGGATTTCACACATGCAGTTACCATCGGAGGTCAAGGTCGGCCGGAGAGAGGTTTCTGCGGCGCACAAAAATATCTAGCCCTGAGGATAAAGAGTTCAAAACAACACCATTACTTGTTCTTCTAGCATCATGTACACTCATATTCTGTACTCCAAACAACAGTAGCAGCCTTCGCAGAGTGTTCGTGGAATTCAACAACCCGTCTGAGACAGACCAGTACATGTTACACGTGTTCCACTATCTCCATATGCTGAACACCGCAATCAAAATCATTGTATATATTGCCGCCTCAAATGCATTCGTGAAGGAACTTGGCAAACAACTGGGTAAATTGAGAAACGCTATACACAAACCGGAATCAAATGAACTTCAAAACAGTCACTATACTTCTAGTGATGAGAAACATACGAATTATGTGGCTATATCTGAAGGGGTAGTGTAAATATTGGGACATTTTCAAACAGACTTGCTTCATCCTTCCTTCACTGCAATGGCGTCATCTGATTAAACAAGCATCGTATGCATTTATTTTCAAATATTTTTTCATTTAAACTTCTTTAAGTACTACCGTAATCGGTGGCAAGCAGGTCGGCTCCTGATCAGACGCCGCTGTACGTGTCGTCTAATCGGATCGAATCTAGATGCTATAAAACCTGTTATATTCGGGGGTAATGCAGGGAGAGGGTTAACTCTGTAAGATGCATGACTGTTTGCTAAATTCCTGGGGCCCGTTTAATAAAACTTCTTACGACAAATGTTGTCGTAAGTCAGATTATAAAAGTCTCAATCATTATTTATTTCTCAATGTAATCCTGTCTTGTGACATCTTTTTGGAATCGTCTTGAAAAGACGATTCCAAAAAGATGTCACAAGTCAAGATTAGATAGAGATATCAGAGATTAAAAGCATTTTAAAGTTTTTACTTACGACAACATTTGTTGTAAGATGTTTTATGAAACGGGGCCCAGGTTACTTGTCAGACCCCGATCAGAGTCGCTATTTGCAAATAAAAGTGTACTGCACTTAGGATAAGGCAGAGAATAATTAAATCAATTAAGAACATAACTTACATGAAATTGGACATCTGAAAACCGTGTTGACCCCAAAAGACGCCAACACTTTGCATTAACTATCATTTCAGATAATTTTTAACTTTAAACATCGTTAGTGCGTGCCCAGTGTGACGTCAATTCTTATTTACGCTTTAACCCTTTCCCTTATAGAAGCGACTTTTAGCGCATTCATTTTATTCATCCGCCAAAGAAAATAGTTCCATTTTATACTGTCATGAATATGTAATATAAGAAATATTTTCTATATACTAGCAGATGTTAACTTAAAGTAGGCTGAAAGTAAAGCAGAATGTGCCCTAGGGCACATTCTGCTTTACTTTCAGCCTGCTTTAAGTAGTCACCTATCTTCAATATTATAACTAGGCTATCAGGTAAAGGGTTAAGTGCTGAGCAAGACCTGGCTACATGTAACAATAATTCTATTTTGCATACAGTGTGGATCTATAACTAGTACAACAATTTTCATCTAAAATAATTATATTCATTTTCTTTAACAAACTATTATCATTGTCAAACATTGCAGATCTAGACAAGCCTCTTTGTTAATCGGCGGCACATCTTGATCAATGGTTTTTATTAGTACTGTAGCTTTCTTACGAGATATATTCCAATATCGCGCATCTTTTAATACTCAAACTTATAAATTTGAACCCCGCCTCCTCTTTCGCTCACAAACAAATACACAACCAAAGGAAAAGAGATACACATGTAATAAAAGAACGATAGGCAGGTGAGGCGAGAGAAAATGAAGACGTTCTTCTTTCCCAATAGATGTTTAAATGCGTAAGCCCTTAAGTCCATTTAAAAAAGTTTACTAATTAGGTTTTAAAAAAACAGTATACAATTTTTAAAAAAAACATTTGTCATTTTCTATAGATCAATCCATTGTATTGCGATTTGTTTCGTTTAACCCTTTTGCGCCAAGAAGATAATTTTATGCTATTATAATGGTTCAGTCCATTTTTTATCTAACGGATGTCTGGTCTAAATTTACATTTTCGTTTTGTTTTATATTGGAATTCCTATCAGCAAGCCGTGTAGACTCTGATCAGAGTCTACACGGTTCCCCTAAGCCCGTTTTTAACAAGAAAGAATATTGTTTTGCCCTCTGTATCGTGTAGAAAAGAATTTATAAACCAGTTGAATTGTGGGCTCGTTTGCCACGTAGATCAGTCGATACCTATCAGCAAACAGTAACTGTTCGTAAACTTTTGCACTTCTCATTTCCGCTAGCCGTAAACATGCCAATAAGAATTAACCTTTTGCTCGCTGTGTTATTGTCGCCTGCAAATTTGTAGTCTGCAACATTTATCAAAGCTGATTAATTAAAATGCTTTTTTTTTTCAGGAAATATATTTAAAGTGTCAACAATTTGGATTCAGATGAGACATCGAGTTACTCGGTTTTTCATCAGAATCCAAAATGTTTGCAGCAGTTAACACAAAAGGGCCCAATACAGAGGAGAATACGTTTTTCTTTCCAAATAAACGTGATTACGAAAAAATCTCTTATTTCCATTGCAAACAGTTTGGAGCAAGATCAGACCCCGGGTAACCCGGCGTCTGATCAGGCTCCAAACAGTTTGCCGTTCAGATTAAAAAAGAATTAAGAAATGTTAAAAAGTTGGGTGTTTTCTACGTTTTGTTGCTATGCTTTTTATGTTTTGCTTCCGTTTCAACGGGGAAGAATAACGTATTCTCTACTGTACATGTACGTGCAACAGTTTAAACGGTGAATACCGATTATTTTTGTCTGGTTTTCGACTGGCTTTTTCATCGCCATAATATCGTCTGATATTGTGTTCTGCAATAAATTTTCAAAATTATATTTAACTGATTTTGACTGAATAAATATCACTACGAAGGCCAAACACCTTTGATCCTGAATAAAACTAGTTGCGCTGCGTCTGATCAAGATTCAAAACGCTTTCAAAGGCGCATATAGTGGCAAAAAGCTAAAACGCTAGCCACTGTCTAAATGGATAAGACTTGAACGATATGTACAGTTTTGATCTAACCTGTCTCCTGCAAACGTATCGCATTGAATTATTAAATATCGCTGGATCATAAAACATTACTACTAGGGTCATATAGTTTGGACACTGATCAGACGCCGTGCTACTCGGAGTCTAATTTGGATGCAAACTGGTTGCCAATCCAAGTCAAGCTAAGGTGCAATTACCAAAACAATGGTTTACAAGTTAACTCGCGATATAAATGTCGTCAGCAAATGTTTCAGATTATTATGGTACAACTGTAGTTTTCTATAATTTGTTGCCATGCCTTTGCATTTAGTCTAGTGTAAATGGGAAAGAATAAAATGTCCTTCACTGAACAAGAAGCCTGAGACAAAATCTTCTATGGCTTTAAAAACAGCGAACATGGCAATTTAAGGATACATTTGGATATCAACCCGACAACTTGTTTTGGGTTAAACGGTAAATAGCACTCTTGAACTCGGAAAATAAAACGCACCCGTTTACCCAATTCGCACCCAGTGGAATCTTCCATTCTCATATATTGGATTAATTATATTTATGTTAAGGGTGCCTGGTCTAAATTTTCATTTTCGTTTTGTTTTACATTACAATTCCTATCAGCAAACAGTACATACCCTGCTCAGAGTCCACACTTTTTACCTTGTCCCTTTTATAGAACACTAGGCACAAAGTGATTAACCTAAATTTATCACATAAACGTGCAAAATATAGAGGGCCGTAAAAATCGTATGGCCCACTGGGCATATATTTTATACTAATTTTCGAATCACCAAAATACTGTATTACTACGCCGACTTTAAATCAGTTTAGAAAATCTAGACAAAATAAGATCACCACTAGGGATTTAAAATAGTTCCAAGTGTCCTAAAACATTATCCCAGGCAATCCCGCAAACTCAGGCTGCAAATCAGGATACGTAGAGCTCTAGTAGAACAGTGCCTCAGACAGTTTTTCAAATTTAGACGTTACAGTAATAATGACGTCGTGTTGCTATAACGACGTTATTTTGAAAACAAAACTTGATTCTAACTGTCAAATGATCATTTTTCGTCAGTTAGAACAGTTTTAAATTAAATATGAATTTAAAATTTGAATACGGTATCGGAAGAGTCTTTACACAACACATTGCTGTTGATTTTCTTTATTTTAGTTTGATTGGTATTTTTATCTACGGATGAATAAAACCGAATAACTCCTATGACGAATCGTTTTACTAAGAGCCGAGGGCAAAAGTGAAAGTAAGAGCGTTCGGATTTTCGTGTCATTTTGGTGTTTATGTGATAAATAGGATATCAAATTCGTGTGTTGTCAGTCGTGAATTTTTTGAACTCGTTGGATAAAATGGTATGATGCTCGCCAAGGCTCGCAACATATTATTTTATCCAACTCGTTCAATAAATTCACGACTGACAACACACTCATTCAATATCCTCTATTAAATACACACTCAAAGCCGTGGCACTGAATCTAAGCAATGACAATCTTTGCTGGAATGGTGATAATATGCATTTAAGCCTGAGCCGCAAACAGTTTACAGCCAAATATGATCAATCGGCGCCTTAATTGGCCCTTCACTGTTTGTAATTGACATAATTCTGGTATATATACGTTTTATTTCCTCTTTACAGAGATTTGCTAACAAAATAACATTTGAAATACAAACAGTGTTAACAGAGATAACATATTTACATGTACACAAAGTATAATTACAGAAAACATGTTGAGAAAGAAAAAAGAATAAAGCAATATATTTTAGAGAGACACGGAATAGTGGAATCGTAAGGAGATTGAGGAGGAAGTAAAGAGATATAGAAGAAACGTCTTTCAAATTGTAATGTTTTAGCAGTGTAGCTGCTAGATTTTGTTTAAACCCTTTCGGTGCTAATTTGTTCGAGAGATTTTCACCCCTTCACCGTTTCGTTGTCGTCTGCTTAAATTGTGTTGTCTGCAATATCGTTTCAAGTAAAGGCAGTATGGCTGAAGAAATTTTAAAACGAGTGTCAAAAAGTTTCGATCCTGATCAGACGCCGCGTTACGCAGCGTCTGATCAGGATCCAAACTTTTTCAAAACGCGCCTTTAAGCGTTATTGAGAGTGAAAGGGTTAGATAGCAAGAGTTGTTAGCGAATCAGCCTTACTTCAATCCTTGAATAAAGTGTATCAAACTATCACATCTAGCAAGAAGATTTAAGCACACGTAAAGTGCAAATTAGGTCAAACAAATATATCATCTACGTGTAAGATATACATGTGTATAATATATATATATTGCAATAAAACATTTTAAAACTGAATATTAAACAATATTATTGTTTTTACAAAAGTACTCCAAAGTGGACACCACAATGGACACCAATGACAACAACATCGCACAGACACATTTAATTTTGGCAATTCAGTCAAACCTGTTAACCCATTTGTGCCCATTGGACTCTTTCATGCTTATATATTGGGTTGTCCATTTTTTATCAAAGAGATGCCTGGTCAAAATTTTCATTTTCATTTTGTTTTATGTTGAAATTTCTATCAGCAAACAGTGTAGACTCTGATCAGACGCCGCATGATGCGGCGTCTGATCAGAGTCTACACTGTTTGCCTATATCACATATATGAGATCATGGGCACAAATCGGTTAAAAAGAAATGAGTGACCGCTCAATGCTGGACAAAAGTAACGCAAAAGGCATCTATGGGAGCCTTCTGCATTATCGTTGTCGTGTTTTAAACAGTCACCTTTCTTGTATACTTCAAACATACACCCTGTTCAAAGGGTAGCTTAATACAGGTTTGTCTGAACCTGAATCGTCATTAGCATCGATGTCGACCCCGAGACTTGGACTCGTATTGATCGAAAAATTCAATTCAATATACATTTGCATTGACATGTGCAATAGTTTATTGCATTGAAAACAGTGTTCTATTAAACCAGCCGTCGCTACAGAGACACGGTGTCCGATCGAGATCTTGAACATTTTTTTTTATAACAGCATCTTGGTTGTTTTTTGTTTGCTAAAATATTCGAGAATGAAGACCGTGGTTGAACAACGAGCATAAGCTGGCTACGTGGCTATGTCTACAGTAGTTTGGAATGCAATGAGTTTTCGTTCTCCTTGTTCGATTCTGTATAGATTAACCCAAAAACACTATAGCATATTTCTAGATTTAGAAAAATTGACCACTTAAAGCAAATTGAAAGTGCATTCTTCATTACGTCATCACTGGGGACCAACTAGGTATTACGATCAAATGTTTTGCTACGACAACTTATATGGGTATTATAACAGATTTGTATTGCTACGAAGGCAAACTTTGTTTTCGTAGACAAACATTTCTCACTGTATACACTGACTTCGTAGCAATACAAATCTGTTATAATACCGATGGCAATACGTAGTTGCTCCCCCCCCCTCCCCTCCCCGTGGCTATGCTGCTTTAGGATACCCTCTGCTAAAATAAGGGTGTATTAATCGTAACAAGTTGTGATGTATTCAGGTTCTGATATTATCGAAGCAAGGTTCAACCCTTTCGCTCTCAATGCCGCTTCAAATCGCGTTTGCAAACCGTTTAGATCCTGATCAGGACCCAAACTGTTTGCCACTCGTTTTGAAATTTCTTCAGTCACACTGCTTTTTTAACCTTACAACGCATTGCAGGCTACAAAATTGAAGCAGACGACAATGACATGGTGAAGAGGTTAATATCTCACGAAATAATTGAGAGTGAAAGTGTTGAAACATTCTATCTGTATCTAGATATATCGTTTTTGACCTTTAGTATAGTATGTACCACATCTATGAAATGTTTCAGACTGTAAGAACCCAGTCCAGACCTCAAGTTACTAGACCCTCATCTTTAAGCGTTTGCAAATATATATTACCATAAAATTGACTACCTTGCTTCTTTGGTAGTTGATACGCAATTCTCGTCATATTATTACAATTGGGCTGGTACAGTATACGCTTGGCCATTGCAAACAGTTGTGAGCAAAATCAACCACTGAGTTAAATAACTCTAAATAGTTCAGTGCATTGCGTTTTTGCTTTTAACTTTTTAAACGGGAAATACTAGCAGCTTCACCCACTGTCAAGAAACAAAAACAATATTTCAAACAGAATATTGAAATAGCACGATCATTATATTGACATTGGGATATTAGGCATGGTGTATAAAGTTCTGAACAAATAGACACTAAACTACTGTATCACTGTGACAATACTAAAGTCAATAGCCTTAAATACCACAAGCCGTGTCAATTGCATAACATAGCACCTATATACTATAACCGATATTTCACGGAAAATATTCTTTTTAATTCTGTCTGGCCTTGGTAGAGCCAGAAGGATTATATTTTCTGTTCTTAATTATATTGCATGCACTTTTACTACCGAAAACATTACAGACCTCTTTGAGAAACTATGTTTTCATTCCCTGGCGTGTAACTAAATTCATTGACGTATAAAAGTACATTTCTCGAGTGGATTTCAGAGCATTAGAACAGCAAAATAACACACAAGTACATTGGAGAACACGTAATTCTTTCCCGTTTAAACACAAACGAAACGCAAACGTATTTCAATAAAATGTTAAAAAACTGACAAGTTTTAAACAGTTCTGATTGTTCAGTTTAACCTTAAAGGCAAACAGTATAAATCCTAATCGGACATCAGAATACCCGGTGTCTGATCTTGCTCCCGGTGTCTGGTCTTGCTCCAAACCTTTTGCACTGGAATTACATTGTAATAGTTTCAGCCTAAAAAAAATATTTGGAAGGAATAACGTCTTCTCAACTGTACAAAGTAAATCATTTGCTAAGATTGATTTAATTTATTTGACTGTAACTTCTTTTAAAAACAAGAAATAATACCATTGTTTTCGCTGTAAAAGATAAACACATTTCAACATAAAGCAGACAAAGCAAGCTCGTAATATCGCCATTGAACCTTATGAAATGCTGAACAAATAAATTCTCTACGATATTGTTGTGAAAATACTAAAGCAAATCGCCTCAAAAGCCGTATCAGTTGTAAGATATCTCACATTAAATGAAGAATACCTTATCATTTCCGATAGAACGAAACGAAGCGTGAATGTGGACAAAATTCCTGAAATTATATATTTGAATTCATTTTTGTCAATCTACGCGCGAGAGGGAATACTTTTAATGTCCATATTAGTTTGACATGAAGTTTTACAACATGAAAGTACTATTAGCTTCCTTCAGTTACATATTAAGTTTTCAGTTACATATTAAGTTTTCCGCCAATGGAAAATATGCACAGTTACAAAACATCAAATCACTATATTTTAAATTCCGTTTTTGTACGGTTGTAAAGTGGACTTTTCTCAGACCCGATTATTTTATTACGTTAACCCTTATCCTGCGGTGATTTCGTCTGCTTCGAAAATATCGTCTGCAAAGTTGGTTAAATTTAAATTTATACATTTTTTAAGTGAGAAACTCAAAGAAAAGTGTCAAACAGTTTGGATCCAGATACCACGCCGCGTTACGCGGAGTCTTATCTGGATCTCAACTATTTGCAAAATCAATAAAGTCGCGACCAGCAGGCAATGGGTTAATGCGTTGGAAACTCGATTTAGCACCCGTCCACTTAGCAAAATGAGAGAACTGCTACAGAAGCCTTCTGATCAGAATCTGCACTTTTTGTCAATAATTTTGAAAATAAGCCTACATATTCAAATATGTAAGACTTAATAGGAGTTTAACAGGTCAGGAGCTCTGGAATGAACATTTTACATATTAACATACCATAAAAGAACGTTCTAAGACCTTCGTAAGTATTGTCTTCAACAAACATAAAGCAGAAAATGTTTTGGGTGTTACTTGACCCCTTCACTGCCTTACACCGAGCACAACAGGTTTTTGCAAACAGTTTGGATCCTGATCAGACGCAGCGTCACATGGTGTCTGATCAGAATCCAAACTGTTTGACACTCATTTCAATACAGTATTTAATTAAAATTTAAAAAATAAAAACAGAAGACTATTGTTTAAATTTGATGACGTCACGTGAAGGGTTTAACTCTTTCCTCCCTGAAACTTTAAATGGACAATTCCAGTTTCCATTTAAGTCTAGTCCATTTCTGACTTTTAAGGGTTGTTTTTGTCAATGTTTGGCATTATGACAAACAGTGAAGACCCTGATCAGAGGGCTCCTAGGAGCCCTCTGATCTGGGTCTTTACTGTTTGCATAGGACAAATGTACTATTCAAATGTACACTGTTTGCAAAGGACGCCAATATGCGGGACTAGGGTTCAAAGGGTTAACCTTCTACACGCTATGTCAGTGTTGTCTGAAGGTTGCTTTATCTGCACTTTACTTCTAACATATCAGCAGAGTTAAATAACAGTTTGGATCCACTGAGGCACCGAGTTACACGGCGTCTTATCTGGATCAAAACTGTTTGAAACATTTTTACCAATTAATGACGTTGTAATTGGTTTAGCACAAAAGTGTATATTGGTGGATAAGAATGTGTTCAACATTGTATGCGATATTTCGGATGTTCAATTGCTTTCTCACTTATAATCTTCAGAGTGCTTACATGTATGTAATAGTACATGTTGACAAACGAAAAGACGTTTGACTCTCCCGTCTGAGCGAAATGAATTGCAAATAAAACACAATGAAATGTGGGAAAATTGCAACATTTTGGAAAAGTTTGAGTTCCAATCAGGTTGGATCAGGATCAGAGGTCCTGTAAAGGACATAATTGTTTGAACACAAACGCGTTTATTCGGAGAAAATAAATCTTCTTTAGTGCAACAAAGCCAAGGATTAAAACAAGAGAGGATATCTGTACATTTTCAGCATTAATTTCAAATTATCTCTACCAAATGCTATGTTGTGATTACTCATTAAAATAGTCTTTGACACCATAAGCATGTTAAATTTTGAAATACTCAACCTTCATAACTGGAGTTCGGCAAACTAATTAGGTAATGGTCATACTTCTGATACATTTAAATAATTTATTATATTGGAAATGAGTAGCACTTTCCCCGTTAAGTCATGCAAGAAATCCATTAACCCCGAGTTACACGTCATCTACTACATGTAATAGCGTACACGTGTGGAGTACACTTGTCATATATAAACGGTGTATATCCTAATCTGAGTGACCAACAAGATTTCTAATAATCGGATCTGCAATGAGTGTCATTTTGCAATGCATTGTGAAACCCTCTCTAAAGAGTAAAAAATGAACTGTATAAAATTAAAAACGCGAAACGTCCATTTGAAATGTCAGGGATGAATGCATTATGATGACTGATCGCATAAAACAGAAACCATTGGATGAAACAGATGTTGCCAATTGCATACCCCATGTCAAATAAAACTATTTCCTGTGTAATAAACATGAAAAAATAGAAAACAGACTCAGTTTTACTTCATGTTTGAAATATGTTTTGAAATTCCACCTGTTGGAATATCTTGAGAAAAAAAAGAAAAATATGTTTTCTTTTATAAATGATCTTTTGGGAAACATTGCTGACGCACAAGCAGTGATACTGCAGCAGACCCGCTTTATCAAGATGCTACATACAGTGGAGAAAACGTTATTCTTTCCCAATAAACACGTTTACGCTAAAACTTTAATTCTTTTGCAAACAGTTTGGGGCCAGATCAGACGCCGGGTAACCCGGCGTCTGACCAGGCTCCAAACTGAATACCACCAAGATAAACATGAATTATCAGAATTGTCCAAAAGTTGCACTTTTCTACGTTTTAGTGTTTTGCGTTTCGTTTCGTTTAAACGGGAAAGAATAACGTTTTCTCAACTGTACATAAGATGATTGATGGTGTTACAACATGTGGCTTATTGACAATTTACCCCGCAATGCTTTTATCCTTCATCCTTCAGTGTAGTAAAAAAACAACTTTTTTGAATACTCTGACAATTCATTTTCATACGAGTGTCAAACAGTTTGGAGTCTGATCTGACTCCTAACTGTGTGCAATGGAATTAATAGTTTTAGCGTTAACGCTTTTATTGGGTAATAATTTTTTCTCCACTGTAGGAAGCCATGGACATTAACGAAGAAAGACATGTCCAGTATTTTTCCAGACTGGAGCTGAAAGTACAGCAGAATGCCCCATTCGTAGTTACCTTTTTTTTAAACTAGAATCAGACTATTTCTTAACGGATTAAAGAAGAATAAAAGTACACTTATATGCATGTTCAGTGATCAATTAATGTGAGGATGACTACATTGAATACACCGAAACGCTCAACCATTTACTGTCTATTTCATTGCCAAGCATCTACTAAAAAAAGTGTCGTTTGCAATTATTTTTTTGTTTTTCTACGTACTTTTGACTTAAGAACTATTGGAATGAGTGGCAAACAGTTTATATCCTGATTGACCCCCATATTACGCAATATCCGATCGAGATCCAAACTGTTTGAACATAACCATTACACTCGGGATAAGACAATGACGGGGATAACAACGTAGTCAAACACCTTTAGAGTATTTTTTGAAAACTGAAACTCATGGATTCGAATACGTTAGATATTAAAATATCTTAACATTTAAACTTGTACCATCTAATCTCTTCTGTGCTGGGCACAGGTACGTGAAACACTGTAAACCCTGACGGAAAGGCTCCTGGAAGAGCCGTCATATCAGGGCCTGTGCTATTAGGTGCTCTTGGTCATTCTACAAACGTGGAATGCTCTAAATGAAGGCTTCATCGAAATGGGGGTCAAGTAAATATACAGTCGAACTTTGATATCTCGAAGTCGGTTTTGTCTAACATACCCGTATTTTAAAGTTAAAACGTGGCTAAGCCACGTTTTAACTTTGAAATATGGGTATGTTTGACTTATCCGAGCATGAAGTTATGCAGTTGATATGTCGAACTATCGGTTATACACGAGTTCGAGATCTCGAAGTTCGAATGTATAACACTTTTCTGCAATGAAAATCAACAAGTAAATATGATACGTGCATTGTTGTTGGGCTGCATTCAAGATTACTGCCTATTCTTGTGTTTTCAAAACAGTTTAAGCGCAATATCGATAGGCAGTCAACCAAAATCTTGATAAGGAATTCAAATTGATGGTACTTTGTTTTTGTATAAAATGTTTTGTACGAAACTGTGCCAAGCAAGCGAGATTTTGTAACAAATAGGTAAAACTGAAGCTATACGGGTATACAGCCAGTGAATTATGTATAACATGATATGACGTCACGCATACATAGGGCTAATTCTGAAATCGCTTTTTGACACTTTTGCTACATATCGTTGTTGTTCAAAAACACTGAATACTAGACAACCCCTAAAGGAATTGTCGTTGTTTTTCGGAAACACTGAATACTAGACAACCCCTAAAGGAATTGTCGTTGTTTTTCGGAAACACTGAATACCAAGAACAGACGACCCCTAAATAAATTGTCTGATAAGAATTTAAACTGTTTTATACAATGTACTAGAATACGTATGCACGTTACTGCTCTCATTCCTGTGACAAAATCCTTAATTTTACAGTAATAGTCTTAGCGTTTGTTTTATTGTGAATATTCATCAGGAAAAGAACAGTCAACCCCCTCTAACGTAACGCAAAGTCAAATATAACACAATGCTGTTAAAGCCGTATCTGATCAGAATCAAAACTGCGTGAAACCATTTCAATAAGTCAAAATAGTTTTAGAAATATCAACAAATTGTTTATTTAAATTGATGGCGTCTTGGCAGTGAATGTGTTAATATTTGCATAAGGGGGAGGAGTATTTGAGGGCACCGAAAAAGCATCAAATATGGACATTTGCTGACTCGGTTTAAATCAGTCTGCTTATGAGCAATACTCAACAGTACAAAATTTCTCAACCACCTAGCATCGACTTTTGCAGACTCTATTCTTCAAGTATAAATGCACTGAAATCAATGGTCTCAAAGGACCAGAAAAAGCAACCACACTGAAAACGATATACGGGGAGATAAGTTTCCCTTGGGTCAATATAATTTATGGGATAGAAATCATTTTTTACAAAAAAAAATCATACATCTTATCAATGTTTGTTCGCGACCTTTCCCCCTATTACCACCATTTAAGACTACAACGAAAAGTTGACTTTGCAAATCGTTTGAATCTAAATGATTTTTGCACGAGATTCGAATTGTTTGATACTCATATATGAATACGTTTCCGGACCTAACTTCAAAACTTTTAAACTGGCATAAATTGCAGACGCCAAAGAGCAGACAATTGCATGATTGAGAAAGGGTTCAAGTAGGCAGTAAAACTTGGCGGTGAAATGGATGGACGTTCATAAGAGTGAGAAAAGTAAAAAGAATATAATCCTTAACCCATTTGTGCCCACGATCCCATATATGGGACATAGGTAAACAGTGTAGACTCTGATCAGACGCCGCATTATGCGGCGTCTGATCAGCATCGACACTGTTTGCTGATATCGAATTTGAATATAAAAGAAAATGAAAATGAAAATTTTGACCAGGCATCCCTTTGATAAAAATTGACAAATCCAATATATAACATGGAATAATCCACTGGGAGAAATGGGTTAAACCAATCGAAAAAAGGAACAATGTGAATATATTTTCATATACGCGGTAATGACGTCATTGTCCACTGCTCGTATTGATTATTTCCCAATGAAATTTTATATACACATGTGCAGATGAAAAGGATTACAAAATCGGTATGATAATACGCCTGATCAAGCTCAGGGTCCAAGGTTTTAAAGCTTTTCCGTTGAGTCTATAGTCATTCTCAAGCATTTGATTGGTCAGATTTGAGCCCGGGCTCAAATCTGACAAATCAAATGCTTGAGAACACACTCATACTCAGCTTTAACGCTTTCTAACCTTCACATTCAAATTCATATACTCGTTATTTTCTCAGTTTATACAATTCTACAAATATATGAGAATTTTTCGAACACACATTGGACACATTAGGTCGGGTACATATTTTATAATACAAACATCAATTATGGTTTCTTAACTGTTAGCTAACTTCGAACGGAAGAGAACAGCACTCATTTGTTTTAAATTTGCTATTTCTAGTGGATACTTGGGTTGTCCAGAGTATATCCCCGCAATTTAGCCAAGATTTAGTCATAGACATGCACCATAGCCACGTGTAATAAACTCCTTTCGGTTGAATGAAGTCTACCTGAAGTTACGAGAATGTTATTCATACTAAATGGAATTACCTTGGACCCTGGTTCTAAGCTGTTTGCCAATACTTGTGGAATCGTCAACATTTTCAAACGCCTGTCCTTATCTGCATTTTATTTCAGTGCCTTAGTGTTTAGATCCTTCACCATAATATCTTCGTCAAGTAATATGTCTAACAACCATACTATCTTAGTCAAGTAATATGTCTAACCAACAGCTTCTACGGAGCAATTCACAATCATGATCACTCTTAAAAGCATCGCGTGTGTACACTTTACATTTTAATTAGTACTTCAGTTGATTTAACATACAGTAGCACCTCTCTAGTATGAACATTACATTAAGTGCTGGGTGTTTAAGATAAATGACTGCTTAAAACAAGACAACAGTAAATAAGAGAGCTCCTTTAGGAGCTTTCTATTTTACTGCCCCCTGCATGTTACACAACCAATTAACCTTCGATTTAGTGGTCGTAACACAGAGGTTTGCACTCTATAGCACATTGTGGGTGAAATGGTTAAAGCTGTTTAAAACAAATTAGCTCCTGGTAAATTGCGAGTAACTTGGCATCTCATCTGAAAATGTTGAACACGGATGGCAGCACAAAACATACCTGCAAAACAATGCATGTACCAAATAAACAACCTAAACGAGCGTGTTTCTTTGGAAACAACCTCTCACGCTAAAGATTGTATGATCGTACTGAGAAGATTAAAGATTTCGTCATTATTGTCATTAACAAAATTATCGTAATTATTAGAATAATTTCTTTCCATTTAATCTCTGAATAGGACATGATTACCACGTACATCACCCATAGTTACAGGGTTTTTCTTACGGTATCTAAATTTCAAAATGACTATAAAGATGACTGTAACGAGTTTTGGATGAAATATCAAATGGTCGCAGAAATAAGCATGATGTTTCACGGAACTCACACACAGTGGAGAAAACGTTATTCTTTCCCAATAAACGCGTTTACGCTAAAACTATTATTTGCAGTGCAAACAGTTTGGAGCCAGATCAGACGCCGGGTAACCCGGCGTCTGATCAGGCTCCAAACTGTTTGCCACCAAGATAAACATGAATGATCAGAATTGTCCAAAAGTTATACTTTTTACATACACAACTCATTTACAACCCAAAAAGGGGCGTGTTACAGAAGCAGACAGACAGACCAGATCAGGTGACATCCAGACCCTTCGTATATAACATTCTGAATGCAATTCAAGTGTCGACTATAAAAACTGTCGTTTCAAGCACCCCCCCCCCCCCCGAAAATATCACAAGACTGGTAACCAGCTTTGAACAATTTGAGAAGCCGAGTTATTCGGCGTCTCATCTAAATTCAAACGGTCTACAATAATTATCACAGGTAAGGGAGGATACTTTGATTTGAAGAGACCAGCCGTGTCATACACGTGTTTGTTAAACCAAAAACATAATTGCTAGATATACTATCATACTGAGTTGAATGTAAGCAAAGTTATATTTCAAACTCGCAAGCGGTTGCCTTTTATGATAACGGCTATGTTTCAAATATAACATCACATGCTGTAGTGCGGAGTGATTGAAAAGTAACAGTAAGCCGTCTGAATCGTGCCAAATTATTAATTTTTCACAATACCAAACACTACCAGGGCTCCAGATAAGAGGTAGTTTTTTCAACAAATTCACCATTTTCTCACTCTTTTTAGCACCAAATCCTATGGTGTTACTACTCATTAGAATCGTCTCTTCGAGACGATTCTAATGAGTAGTGACACCATAGGGTTTAATTCAGAAATAAAGATTTTAGATTTTGAAAAACTACCCTTATCTGGTGCTCTGACTACATGATTGTATACATATGCGATTTATTTTGGTTTTGGCGGTTTACAAAAGAGACTACCATTTTTTTCCTTCTTGGTGAGTGCAAAAGCGACTGAAAAGTATGACAAGTATATCATGGTTAATATGCTTCATCATATTGCAAATCGTGTTCTGATTACTTAACTTGCGATGGTATATGCCACCATGTTTGAGGTTTTCCGGGGCACATAAAAGTGCGTGCCGTTTGTTGTGTCTTGACGGTATGTATATACGATTTATTTTGGTACTGGCGGAAAACAAACAGGACTACTATTTTGTTGTTCTTGGCGGGTAAAAAGAGCGGCTTTTAACTATGACAAATTTATAAGAAATACAGGTGACGGTATGTATATGCAATTTATTTTGGTATTGACATGCAACAAACAAGACTACTATTTTATTATTTTCTTGGTGGGTACAAACAAGCGGCTTAACTATTTTAATGCCATCTCTTTGGTGAGAGTTTACCCTTTTGCATTGTCGTCTGCTTTAATTTTATTTTCTTCAACAATTTAAAACACTTTAGAAAGTGTTAATGATAAGTTTTAATCTTAATAGCAAACAATTTGGATCCAGATCAGACCCTGGGTTATCCGGCGTCTATTCTGGCTTCATGCTCTTTGCAAAGGCCACCATTGTTTAAGTATAAAGGCATTTATTATGAGATAAAACATTTCCACTTTATCTACTACAAACGTCGAATCTAGCAGTTGACATAGGCACGTACATGAACACTCACTTTTAATTGTTTTTTATCTCTTCAACAAAACCATGTAAGAAATATAGTATTTCATACCATATTCAATCTAAACAAATTTAAATCTTCTGTAAACTGACATTTAAAGGTCATTGTCTGACAGTATCCCATTACCATGTAGCCTAGTTCTAATTTTGAAGATACTTTGCTACTTAAATCAGGTTGAAAATCAAAATGTGCTTTCAGGTGCATTCTGATTATTTTCAATCTGCTTTAAGGTTATGCTACAATCTGATATGATATAGAAACTATTTCTTATAGTGCATGATCATAACTGCATCAGATGGAAGTATTTGTGTCTGTTGAGGATTTATCTAAAGGCGTTCAAATATTTATTTATTATATGCCTCCCTATGAAATATAGCGTTTCCGCATGTATCTGCACAATCATCCACCTTGTATTTTACTCCAACCTCGTTTCGAAAAAAGCATGCCGGAACCAGATTTTCAAATTGAAGAATCGATATGTTCTACTCCAAATATAAAGTGTTTCTCGATATAAAGTGATTGAAATATTTCAATTAGTTGCTGTTGGTGTATATTGAAGGCATATTATAAACACATCACCAGTTGGCAGTGCGCTACATGGTGTTGTATTTAACTCTCGACGTTTTAGCCAGAAACAAGACCAATGCGCTCGTCAGATCGACTATTTCCGTCCAAAACGTCCGAACTGAATACATAACCCTGTAGCGCTCTGTCAACTAGTAATGAGTATTTTATTGAGCAACGGGTTAAGAAATGAGACAACGAAAGGATGGAAATATGAGGTGATTCTTCATTTGCTCGTGTTCTGCTTCAAGCAGTCACCTGTATTATTTTAGTGAGTGCTCAATCTAAGTTTGGAGTGACACAATGGTTTGGTTCTTAAACACTTTTTTTTTTATCACCAACATTGTAAACATTCTGCACTATGCCGGCGAACGTGTGATACCTAATGCACACTTGGCGCCTAATCTAGATCTAAACTGTTTAACACTCAAGTGGTAATGTAAGAAATTGTGTATATATCAGCCCAGGGCATTGTTACAGAGGAACAATTCTTGAGACAACATTTACTTAGCTTGTACAGTGTTCCCTCCCTACAACGACCCTCCGAACAACGACTCCCTCCTAACAACGACATTACTGATGTTACAAAGATAATCATGTCTAATGCTTGCACTGCTACAATATCGTCTGCTTAAAATTGTTTTCTGCTGTTTTCTTACATAAATGACATTTTGACAGAAAACATATAATGACGAGTGACAAACAGCTTGAATCATGATCAGACGCCGCGTCACGCGGCGTCTGATCTGGTTTCAAGCTGTTTGCAAATGTAGCCAACTTACCTCTCTATAAAGACTCCCTCCGAACAACGCACAAAATGTTTGTCTCCCATTGGATGTCGTTGTAGAGGAGGAGTGCTATAGAAGATAAAACATTATCGGCGCTGTAAGGGACAGTTTTAGCGTACTATTACTTAAAGAGTCCTCGTGAAAAAATATACGTCAATGTATGCAGACAAGGATAGAAAAACGTAGTTCCCGAAAGACGACAGGTGGATTTTTATGTAGAAAAATTGCACGTTGTACACACATATACATTTATACATTCCTTCAGGCACTACGAATATCAAAAAGAATTCAAATAAATGTTTTTTTTGCAATGAAGATAAATTCAAAGATGCAGTTAAGGAAAGAAAAACGTAGTTCCCGAAAGAAGAGTTTTATTTTTATGTAGAAAAATTACACGTAGTAGAAACATATACATTTATATATTCCTTCAGGCACTACGAGCATCAAAATAATTCAAATAAATGTTTTGGCAATGAAGATAAAACTATTGCAAAGAATAATTAAAATAACATAAAATGATAGAATTGCCCTTTTGGGCTTTCACATACACGTGTTTCTCAACGAGTCCTTACGTAAGGCACACATTCGTAAACTTATACGGATTCTTACTTTTGCCACTATTAAAGAGACTGGCAACTCGATTTGGCATATATAAAAAGCATTGTGTAAATGTATGTCAAAAGCTTATATAGACACGATAATGCACGATAATGCGACACGTTTGCTTTTATTTGAATATTTTTCTTTTAAGTTTGCAAATAATAATTTGTTTTTCGGTCTCTTGAATAGTGAAACAAGCGTTGAAAAGACGATTCCAAAGAGATGTAACAAGACAGGATTAGATGGAGAAATCAGAAATTAGGCGTATTTTAAAGTTTTGACTTATGACCGTGTTTATCGTACGACCTTTCGTAAGACAGGCCCCTGGTGCTTATATGTTGGATGCTGATGATAGGGATTACCCGATTTCTTTGAAACAAGCTGGTAGCGGGTCTGAGGTTTTATTCGTGGACAACGTATTTATAAATAAGTTAAGGGTGTAATTCAGCCATGGAGTATGCAGGTCGGTGGGGCGGGGGCAGGCATGGTGTGAATTACTTGAGAAAGTTATAAATTACTTTACAAGTTTACAATCACATTGCTAAAGAGTGCATTATATTACAATTACATTACCATTACGCACCGTTTACAACTACATTGGCAAAGTAATGCATTAAATCGTACATTACATTTTGATAACATTCCAAAACATTACTAAAATAAGACTAACAAGCACATCATTTATAACTGACAGGTAATCATTTACCAGTGCTTTGTCAACTACATACTCAAAGATGCATACATGTATGCAAGTATACAGTTTGAAAAGTCAAAGCCATTTTGCCTGTACACTTCTTAATTGAATTACTGATATAGAGGGGTTCAACTGTACCAAGACAAAATGTATAAATGTCACTGCTGCATATAACATCATTACAGTGTCAAATGCATTGTCTGTTAGATGCATTAAGTCAAACATGAATAATTAACCCTTTACTCCATAGCCTGTTTCTATTCTTGAAGATATATGACAACTTATTGAACGTAGTTTATATTAAAGTATATCAGTGGTACTCGATATCAATAAACGTGAACAAGTGAAAATATTTATCCCCCTTTTACAGTATATAATAATTATGTAATACATGTATTTACATCGATTCCAATGACATTCGTCTTCTTACAATGTGTCGCAACAGAAACATTGCAGCATGTGTCTATGAAAATATTAATTAGATTATTGACAGTATATTATACCACATAGAAGCATCAAATGATTTTTAAAAGTAATTAGCAATCTGACATGAATTAATCCTCAGGGAGCTGCTCGCGACATTGAATAATGAGAAGGGGCCTTTGTTTGACATCAAATACGGTAATTACCATACCAGGGCAGGGCGTGGCATTCTATGAAATAGAATAATATCAGGGGGGTCATTCTACGACATCGAATAATAACCGGGGGTCATTCTACGACATCGAATAATGACCGGGGAGTCATTCTACGACATCGAAAAAAGACCGGGGTCATTCTACGACATCGAGTTATGGCCGGGGAGTCATTCTACGACATCAAAAAAAGACCGGGGTCATTCTACGTCATCGAATAATGACCGGAGTTATTCAACGACACTGATTGATGACAAGGGTAATGAGGCAACATTGCGCAGCGTCCGATCTGGATATAAGTTGTGTGTAGATGGTGTTAAATGTACACATAAACATGATAAACTGTTGCATCATATCAGCAAGAGTTGGCAAAACAAAACATAGCCCGCTTGTAATGGCTTTATTTGAATGATGACAATTTGATAGGTACTTCAGGGCCATAGGTTATAAAGAGTTTGAGTTGAGTCTGGGCGTTTGCGCTAATCTGACCAATCAAATGCCTGACAACGATCTCAGACTCAACTCAAACTCTTTATTATCTTGAGCTTTAGTCACTACAGAATTAAAAGTCAAATTGAGGCAACAGATATCACGATACTCACAATATTGGTCACTTGCTAAATACGACAATAGTACATTTCGCAGTTGCTAAGTTATGCAAGGTAAAGAGTCTTAAAAGTAAACATTACTATAATACTTAAGCCATTCGAAGTGACACTACCTTATTAAAATGTAAAGCCGGGGAACACTAAAACACAAGTAATGGTAATAAATAGATGACCAAACTATACCTGCAAGTGCAGCTTAATAAAGGTTTTACAGTTGTTTGATACCAACTTTACTTCAGATTTAACGACCGAGATCAAACTCGAGTCAGTATCTTGAGACTAGAACAATTGAAACGAACCCCACAACCAAAGCACATATTATACCAAAGTGTGTTGGCCAAACTGAGATACTTTTCAACAGTACTGTTGTGTTTTCGAAAAATAAATGTAAACCTTTAGTCATGTTTAAAAAGAAATGCATTAAGAAAATTCAAAAGCTTTTGTCACGGAGCCCCCTCAACATCTCCCAACTTTGGGCACTGACGTATTGACTTGCAAACTGGCAGGTATCCTTCTAAATCAATAGAACGTACATGTATGAGCGCCGTGGTACCAAATAAAGGCCATAAAGTTGTTTAGTGACCTGAAAAGTGGAAATTTTACAGGCTTAGTTATAGGCCAATTTGCCATGGCAAGCTGTACTCACACACCAACTTTGGTAAATCTTGCTGGTGTAATAAAGAAAATATGTTCTAAACAAAGGTACATGTGAAGACGGAATCACTTTCAGACACGCGCAATTGTGTCACTACATACGCCCAAAATTGAGCTTTGGGGTATAAATACACATTTAGCATTTGCAAAACTAACTTTAAACCAAATATAAAGGTAAGTATAAAGGGGGTCATTTTTCGACAGAAGGGGGTCAATATTCGACGATGGGGGTCCTTTTTCGACGACAGGGGGTCATTCTACGACGTCGAATTTTGACCGGGGGTCACTTTTCGATGGGGGTCAAAATACTTCGTTACACCGGCAACATCGTCATACGGGTTGCAAGTACTGATCGATAATTGTTGTATTTTCGTTCAAAATATATGTATAAACGATATTGCAGACAGCAATATTGAAGCAGACAACAATATCGCGGCGAAGGGATAAAAGTATCAAGATGAATTTGATCATGAAAGGGTTACGAGAGCTCATTTAGGATCCCTCTTATCTAGGACTACACTGTTTGCATATGATAAGTGTACTCATCCATTGAACACTGTTTGACATCGACGTGTATGTCACTAGGGGCTAAATGATTAGCAAGGTATCTCTTTGTCGACTGCAACAACCAAGCTTATTTATCCGTATAATTCTTTCAAATATTGTTTTCAGAGAATCAAACAGTTTGGATTCGGATAAAACGCCAAATTATTCGTCATCACATTTTGATCCAAACAGTTTTCAAAAGGTAACACAAATTCTCCCGCAGCGTGCAATAGGTTAGACAAGTCTTCTGACTCGTGAAATAGGATAGCGGTAAGAATCCATTAATTAGTAAAGTTCGGGTCTTTAGTTGTCTAGAACTATTGATGTATCCCACTTTCACCGCCAAATTATCGTCTGCTTAAACTTTGTCGTCAACAAATATTGTCAAATTCATTTTTTTCTGATTTTTATTAAGATATATTGACAGGAGTTTCAAAAGGTTTGGATCGAGATCAGACGCCGCTTAACGCGGCGTCTGATCTGGATCCAAACTGTTTGAAAATGCCATAAGGTTACATAATTGGCAGTGGAAGCGTTAAGGCGATTATGTCGCCGTTACAAATGAACAGCATTGTATTTGGCTTGCTAAGTTAATATTGTAAACAACTGTCACTGTTAATCAGCCGAAATACATCACATTCGAAATACCTCTTTGAATCGACCTTTTAATTAAAAACCTCAATTTGTGTTTAAGACAGGTGACTGCTTAAAGCAAGGTGAAAGTATAACAATCAACTCCTTTTGGAGTGTTCTGTTTTACCTTAACCTTGCTCTAGGCTGTCACCTGTCCTTCAGACAATTATTTGTTAGCCTTGTTTTTAGCGGTCGTAATATAAAGGTTTTACTGTATATCGAAGCTAGTGTACATAGTTGCGTCACAATTGCATTAACCCATTTCGTAAAAAGGTTCATCCGACAGGAATTCCATATATATCAATGAGTATTTCTTCTTTTACACCTGTTTAATGATTCCCTTGGTTGAAAAATTTTCTATTTCAGATATTTCACATGAAAATAATCCGTTCATATAGATAATGAAAAAGTATTGAATCGAAGATTATATCCTTAGCAAGACGTTTCAAAGATACGCTGATGTCTTGATCAAGAGCATCTTTTGTATAGTGATAATATCCGGTTTACGCTCGCACTCAGGGCTTCATTAATCGAGACCAAAAGGATATAGAACCCTTTGTTAAAGGCCGGTGTTACAGGATAAAAAAAAATGTCTTTCGCAACAAACGCGCTTCTGTGCAATTCCAGCGAACACCAACGACCAAACGTAGTTAAATACCGTTTAACAACGGTATAGCATATATTATATCTCTTCTAACATTACAAATAAGGTTCTCACCGTATATACACTGGTTATTGTTAGCATAAAAGAGAAAAAATTATATCGGACTATTGTTACAGCGAGTATTAAATAGAAACGCATTCCCCTCTTTTGCTATTCCATTCTACCAATGCCAAAAACGACATATCTAATACAAGTTTTGAAGATATATTCCAAACATCCGCTTGAAACAATTTTAATATATTGAATAACATATTTTGCAGTTAAACATGTCACCTACTGTACAAAATATCAGCAAAACTTATTAAAGTCTGCAAATATGTTTTGGAATCGAGCGTGACAAATGTATTTTAATATTGGCAGCCATTTTGAAACTAACAAAACCAAAACTCAAACTTGACGTCACTTTCTTGTGAATATGCCTATCACAGAGACCTACTATTTTGTGAGTTGTCCTCTTGATACCCGTACTGTCTGGATTTGCTTTCATCTGGATGTAATTCAATTGGATGTTTTCCAATGCACTCTGCAATACGGATTTCAATTCATCAACCACCATTCACAAAGTCACAATCACAGACATTTCATGACCAAAACCACCTTATGCCACTGTTCATTTACTGTCTATCTTAATTTGTTAGGACACGAGTGTATTCTACGTGTCGTAAGGACTCTGGTTCCAAGTGATTTCCTTAGATATATTTTCCGGAAGATCAAGATCTATTCATATAGTGTGCAGAAGCCGCAGAAATGTCATCTTGGAAACTTTTACTGTCGAGGTAGCAATAAATATATTGGTTATGTCCGTTAAGGTTGATGATCTGTCCCTGTTTACAATCCTTTTCAAAGCCTGCCTTTTTCTTAATGTTTAAAAGGACGTCTTTGTGTTTCACGAGCGGTCGAAGAATACGTTGCAGCAGTGCAGACAATCACAAAGGCAAAGATGCAAGAAATAATACAACAAGAATCTTAGACCAAAACATTTAACATGCTGCCTTCGAAAGCTTACAATACGGGCCAAAGCTCGTTAACGTTTCCCTGTTGTTTATCGATTCAAACTGATTACACCATAGTTCAGAGTGTTACTTCATTGTATTTTAGACGTAATTTCCAATCATACAGGGCTAATTCAACTTTTGTTCGGTATAGACTTTCTAAAAACAATTTTTATAAATAAAGCATGCATCGGTTGATGTCAAGATCAATTGTCACGGGTGAACAATGTAGACTATAACAGGTGCAACACTAGTCTAACAATTTTATATAATAAACAGTATTGAAACTGAAATTATAACCCCATAACATG
Source organism: Gari tellinella (assembly GCA_922989275.2). Taxonomy (NCBI): domain Eukaryota; kingdom Metazoa; phylum Mollusca; class Bivalvia; order Cardiida; family Psammobiidae; genus Gari; species Gari tellinella. The sequence goes on from OV277860.1 coordinate 87,118,718, forward strand.
TTCCTAGCTTTCTCCTGAACACAGGTGACCACAACATATATATAAGCAGGTTTTAAGTTAAGCAGAATGTGCCTGAAGGTGCATTCTGCTTTAAGTTCAACCTGCTTTAAGCTACCATCTGCTAGGAAATATTACGACACATGACTTTCATGAAAGGGACTGTGTTTAACGTAGGGTTGGTACAGCGTTATTTAACACACTAGATATACGACATACCAATTTGTTCTTTGGTATAGAGACGAATGCACGTGTCATGTTAGAATGTTCAAGTCCCAACATTACTGTCAATTTGCCAAAATCGCGCACTTTTAAAACCTGAAATGGTAGGCACATTCGTCATCTAACCCTATAAAAAGAAGTAATCCCCGATGATTATGGAGGAAAAATTGCTTACAAACCCGTGAAATTGGTGGAAACAAGTCTAGTTTTAAATCTGTTTTGTTGACATTCGATCAAAGACGAATTATTACGGAAATGCTCCGGCTTCGCTCGGCTTTGCACACAGTGTATATGAATTATCGCCGCGCTTCGTATCAATCACGTGACCTTAATCGGAACCACCGTTAGTATTATTTGTAAACAAACCCGCTTCAAATGTAAACCAACACGATAAAATTTCGACACATTTAGGTAGGATTCCTTACGAAGTTGGGGCATATGTCAGGCTTCTTTCACGCGATTTCACTTAGTTTTAATACATAGAAAATGCACATATATAAGAAATTGCGCGTTTTAAACACCAATCTTGGTAGGATTGTGTCTTTTAATAACTTATCTGAATGATTTTAGGACTAAACTAAATATGAAAATGGCGTGCTCCGGACAGAGTTAAATGCGGTGCTATTGAGTCAATTCATTTACACTGGCATATAATTATTTTGAAAAGAAAAAGTACTTTTCTGAACAAGAAGATGTTATATTTACATTCGTCTTATTAAAATCCATTGAAAAATTTGTCGTTTATTTCGTGTAAACGCTATTTTTCCACAGGACGGGACTTGCGTATAAGTTTCGCAGAGGAAGCTGGGCATACGCATTTTTCATTCGCGAATTAATCTTTGGAACTCGGACAGCAAACATTTGGCGGAATTTTCAAAAATGTGTTCTCAACCGATGCATGCCTTCCTGTTAGCGGAAACCATGATTACAGACTAAAATTCTCCTTTATTAACCCATTTGTGCCCAAGATCCCATATATGGGACATAGGCAAACAGTGAAGACTCTGATCAGACGCCGCATTATGCGGCGTCTGATCAGAGTCTACACTGTTTGCTGATAGGAATTTCACTATATAAAACAAAATGAAAACGAAAATTTTGACCGAGAATCCCTTTCATATAAAATGGACTAATCAAATATATAAGCATGGAAGAATCCACTGGGCGTAAATGGGTTAATGAGATAAATTGCAAGAATATTGAAAAACCTTATAAACAGCAGCTGTCTGCATTTCTTTATGACAAAAAATCGATATACTTATCCTACTTTCGCGCCAAACTGTCAAAGTTGTTGACCTTAGAATGTTAACAATGGAACTTGTTTCAGTGCTTTCGAAAGTATACAGCTTCAGTAATTCGGTCATAGCTGTCCTTATAGGGTACATATAATCTCTAATATTGATTAAACATACATGCGTTCTGACAAAATTTAAATTTAATAGTAGAAATTACAGCAAATATATTGTAAATATAAGAAATGAAAAGTTTTTTTTCGGAATTCAAGCGAAATGAACGACAGAAAATTATCGGCAAATTTCCGATTATTGCCGATATTTTTCTGTCGTTTATTTCGCTTGAACGCCGAAAAAATCAGTTCATTTCTTAAATATATCAATAAACTGCCGGTAAATACCACATAACTAATGACGTAGAAAAAAAAGACAAATATCGACGAAATAACAACCCTCCTGGCAACATGAAAATATATAGTCTTCTCATTAGAAATATATAACTGCACGTTATATTTTCAGACTCCGTATTTGTATTTCTTTTTTCTTCGTAATTTCATGGTGCGGAAATCGACTGTTACTTTTAAATAAAAGGCTGTTCATTGTAGTATTACAAGGCATGTCAGAAATAACAATCCCGTACGTAAAATGACAGTGGCTCAGTTTCAATTCACGTCACTACCTCTCTCTCGTTCACGTTCTGGCAAACTAGAATATCACACTCATCTTTCAACCGCCTAGATATCGTCTACACTGAAACAGTCGTCAGCGTTTGTATTTTAGTAGTTTCACGTAAAAAACATCGACACGGAACAGAGAGGATACTGATCAGCGTGCGTGTGATAGAATATCTGATTGTTATCCAAACAATTTAGAAAACTATTGTGATAGCCGTTGGCTGCTTTAAAAAGAAGTGTTTGGGCGAGAATGATTCAACACAGAATCAAATTCAATAACCTTTGGTATTTGAAACAATCTAAATATTCAGTGAGATAAATAGACTTCGAAAATTGAAACGCTTTATCTTTGACAGTTTGGTATGGTCTACTTACATGTACATGTAACACATAGAACACTAGCGAAGAAAATAAACATCACTAACAAGCAATGTACCTCTCCTATGTAAACATTGTAGATCAAAATTAGAGGGCTTCTGTAGGAGCCCTCTAATTTAGATATTCACTGTTTGTCATTTTGATACCCTTTAAACAAAAACCCTTTTAGAAAAATATCAACTTGACTTACTCGGACAATTGATTTGTCGATGTGAAGTTTCAAGGGCAAATGAGTTGACAGAACTCGAGTTTTCTATAATCAACTAAAGCAATACGGTCAAGTACACGGTAATTGCACATATATTGCATATGTATATGAATTTGTAAAAGCAACAAAAGTTGATACATGTCCACCTGCTGTAATCAAATAAAGACGTCACAAAGGTCATGTCATACTTCAAGCTCTAATAACTGCTAATTATCGACTTACGTGAGTTATATTTATAGAATTCCTAGCAAGAATATAATGTGCGGTAAAACACTACCTCAATATGATATAAATAGACTTTTAAGTGGAGCATTTGCGAATCTTCTTTAAATAGTAGGAGTGTAACATTTTAATAGATGAGTGGGTATTTAATTTTCCCACTCAGAAACACGTCACTACTTTTCTCTTATTCGTGGTTTTAATTTTCATCTCATCGCAATAATATCGCCTTTATTGCCTGCTGGTCCCGACTTTACAAACAATTTGGATGAAGATCAGACGCCGTGTGGATCCAAACTGTTTGACACTCGTCTTTAGGTTTTCTTTACTTAAAAAATGCATAAATCTAGATTTAACCCTTTACCTGATAGCATTGTTCTAGTATTGAAGATATGTGACTACTTAAAGCATGTTGAAAGTAAAGCAGAATGCGCCCTAAGGCGCATTCTGCTTTACTTTCAGCCTGCTTTAAGCTATTAACTGCTAGAATAAGGAAAGTATTAAATATGACACGTATTCATTACGGTATAATTTGGAACTATTTTCTTCAGCGGATGAATAAAATGAATGTGCTAAAAGTCGCTTCTATAAGGGAAAGGGTTAATAAACTTGCAGACGACAATTTCAAGAAGATATCACTTTAGGATAATGGTTGAACAGTCATAATTATGATCTTCACTATTTCAGTAGAGTGGCTTAGTTGTATACGTATTATACCCAATACATAATTATGTACATGTATCAAGAGATGAAATACTGAACAATGGGCATGTAATAGAGTGTCTGGTGGAAACTCAAACAATTTGCAATAGACCTAATTGTCGCCATTGGTTGGTTGAGAACAAGTTCACCCTATGCACGCCAAAAGCGAATATATATTCTTATTGTTCTACACTGTTTGACTGAAGGACAATTTAAATTCATGGGATCTGAGATCTGAGAATAGCAGCAGACAGCACACTTTGCAAACGATGCTTAGTGTAATATATCTCTATTACGACCATTAAAGTGTGTTAAAGTATCACGTGTTTAAGTCTGGTGACTGCTTAAATCAAGGTGAACGTAAATCAGACAGCTCCTTTAGGAGCTGTCTGTTTTACATTCACCTCGCTTTAAGCTTTCACCTGATTCTCATGAGGACAATAAGCTTTCTTTTAGAGGTCACAATTGAGAGGTTTTACTGTTCAAAGCGTGTATATAGTTAAAGGAGCGAGATTGATGCGACACAGATACAAACTCAACAAAGAACAGTACTTGAAACAAACTACATAACCCTCCAGCTAGACATATTTTAATATGAATGCATCCTTTGCTCTATTGTAAATAACAGCATAGGTTCGTTTCAGTGCGATGTTGCTTTCAACTTGACCAAGGCTACCAGTTCGTGACTGTTGAAATATAACAGCTGTTTTTGTCGACAGACTATGTAAAGTATGACATGGCTTGCATTTGAACAATACCATAATTCCTGGGGGAACTTATAAATACCGCGTTCGTTGCACGATCTTTACATTCTTCCTTGCGTGTCGATAACTTTTGTATTCTACTAAATTTATGAATGTTGAAACCAAAGCGGCAATGCATTAGGACAAGCAGCATACATAAGGTAATTACTTGGATAAAAACGAACATGATCCTCCATATAAGAACACAAATAAACCAGTAAACAAAATTTACCGTCTATTCTGGTACAGTGGAGAATCTGTTATTCTTTCCCGTTTAAACGCAAACGTACGCAAACGCAAAGCACTAAAACGTATAAAAGAACAACTTTTGGACAATTCTGATATTTCATGTTTACATTGGTGGCAAACAGTTTGGAGCCTGATCAGACGCCGGGTTACCCGGCGTCTGATCTGTCTCCAAGCTGTTTGCACAGCAAATAATAGTTTTAGCGTAAACGCGTTTATTGGGAAAGAATAACACATTCTCCACTGTAGACATTCCAATTACCGTTGAAAACATTTTTATCTCGATGAGACGCCGATTTAATCGACTTATTATCTGGATTCAAACCGTCTCATTTTTAAAAAAGCATTTGTTGCAGTCAAATGTAACAATTCGCGTTCATGCAGTTAAGATTCACTCGGAAAGACCATATGAATTTTGAACCAGCATACGTTTATCATAGCAATACTTGACTCTTTTCCGAATATTTTGTTTTATATTTTCAGACAGGTTTTTGCTTAATCCTTTTACTCTCAATGACGCTTTCAAGTTCGTTTGCAAACAGTTTGGGTCCTGTTAAGACGCCGTGTAACGAGGCGTTAAATCAGCACCCAAACTGTTTGACACTCTTATCGTTATTAATTAAGTCATACAACCCTAAATCTAGCTTTGAAACGTGTCTTGCAGAAGCAGACGACAATAAATCGGTGAAGGGGTAAAATTCTCCCGAATAATTTGATCATGAAAGGATTAAAGCAGGCTTAAGCTAAACTTATACAACTTATTGAAAAGACTTTTGCCAGAGAAAGGAAATTATTTCTGGCGTGTAATACTGATCGTGCATTTTTTACAAATGACACGGTTAAGCATTACACTATGTGGACTTGCACCGATGTCTGTAAATCACTATCATTTCTTCTGGATAATATTTATGTACGTTTTGGGAGTACCATATACCGCCAAGTGATTGGTATCCCTATGGGTACAAACTGTGCGCCCCTTGTCGCAGACCTATTTTTGTACTGTTACGAGAGGGACTTTATGCTAAGTCTAAAACCTGATACACAGGCAGATATGATCGAAGCCTTTAACAACACATCGCGCTATCTAGATGATATTTTTAATATAGACAACCCATTTTTTGATACGTTGTTTCCTTTTATTTACCCAAAAGAATTACGCCTTAATAAAAACAAACGAGTCAAATTTATCGGCACCATTTTTAGATTTGGATCTTTTAATAAATAACGGTATTGTTTCTTCTAAGATTTACGATAAACGAGATGATTTTGATTTTAGTATTGTAAACTATCCTCATCTAGATGGCGATGTTCCCCGTTCTACATCTTACGGGGTTTATATTTCACAACTTATTCGTTTTGCTAGGGCTTGTACCTCTGTTGAGGACTTCCACATTCGTAATAAAACTATTACTGAAAAGCTTCTTAAACAGGGGTACAGATTTCATAAACTTCGTAAAACATTTTCTAAATTCTTTTATAGAAATCTTCCTCTCATTAACAAGTATAAATGTAACTTAAAGTCTTTTCTGCGGCAAGGTATTTCACATCCGGAGTTTTATGGTGATGTGATTTACAGACTTCGTAAGATTCTTGGACATATGCATTTTCAAAACCTATTTGTGAAACGTATTAGATTTTTCCTCAAAAAAGATTATGATCCAACTATATTGCTGCGCACTTCACGTTTGGTTATCGATCAATCTACAATTGATAACTATGCTTTCCTCTTTGGTTGTGCGACGACAGACAGGGCTTAGCACTACATGATGATGTATCTCTAAAGCCGTCCTTAACCGGGAGAGTTATGTCGGATTTTCGTGCTTTGGTTTTTCTCTCCCTCTCTGTCGTACCCTAAACCCTCCCATGTCTTACAGTTACTCGTGACTACAGACTATTCGCTTGAGTACAATTTGACCGTTGCCATAGTGGGTTATTTTTAACACGGGGTTGAATGTTTAATTCTTTCCCGTGTTACTAATAATCCTGTCAGAGAATTTTGTTAGATGTTTTACATGTATTTACTTACTGTGCTGGCGGTCTTTTTTATTGTAAGGTTGTGGAACAGGGTTTATATTTTATGTACACTGTTCGTCGTTATAGGTGAATATAGGAGATAAGTGTGAGGTTGGGCGCCCCTAAACCCAGGTTTAACCCCCCAGTGGTTGTTAATAATTAATTAATTTATAATTGATTATTGATTGCTACTGACCGTGCCAAGGCGGGCTCCTATATTCACTTAGCTTTATGTTTGTCTTGCGTGTTGTTTTCTGTTTGGTGTGTAGATGAGGGAATGGTGTTGCGTGTGTGTGTATGTGTGGTTGTGTGTGTGTGTGTTTGTTATGGTATGGCTGTGTGTGTGTGTTCTGCTTTAGAGATGGGTGTATTGTTTGTGTTGCGTTTCCTGCTTGAGTCTTCTTTCGTATTTATTTATGTAGACCAAAACATTCATTCAGGTGTGTGCCTTAATTTCAACCTTATTGAAGCCCCAAATTATTTGAAATTGGAATATAGGACATTTTTAAACGGTTTGTTGAAAGGACATTGTATACGCATACACTTTCATTTATATGTAAAAGATGACGATTCAATGTTCTATAGTGAAACATATAAGAGATAAGAATACGGTATATTATGGAAGCATCATGGGGCTTTGAAGAAAGATCACGTGAGCTTTACAGTGTAGAATCTTTATTAAGACATTTTCATCTAACATTCAATGTATACATAACAGTTTTAATAAGTTTCCTTGCAATATGAAAAATATAACTAAAGCTTAAACAAGAGAAAATTCATACAGAAATTATAAGCGATATAATTATACCTTAAGGAAGAGAAAATGCATACAGAAATTATAAGCGATTGTACAATGCCGAATATCACATGCTTATTAGCCGTTTCATGAGAAATGAGATTTATTGCACTGTAAGACAGCGTTACCTCAATATAGCCGCATTCTCAAACTCAGCGTCTACATGCAACAAGGTCTACACTTGCAAACACATAAGTAACATACCATTGCATAGTTAATGACTCTCAAACACTGTATGCCAATGCCAGCCGCCGCGTCTTTGACGCGGCGGCTGGTCTTGGTCTACTTTGTTGGCAATGCAATGAATTTGTTTGTAAGGCATGACTCATCTGAGAAAATAAGATTATCTAAAGACTTTGATTGGATCAATGACTAAATAGTCCAGGAATCGGTCGCCAATGCGCTTAGCACGCGATTCTAATCTGACGAGCTGACCGTTCCAGTTAACAGTTTATTGAGTTTCGTTAATTTTCGCAGTATCGTATAGTTAACATGTTTTATGCCCTTGCCTATTTATTATAGAAATGCCTTTTATATGTTAACTTAGTATAACGGGAAGTTATACCTTCCTGTGCACTATAAAGCAACTGACACTGCATAACAAAAAAGAATACCATTTTGTGCCATATTCCAAGTTTATGTGTCACGGTGTCGTAAAACCCAAGTCAATCAATCATCCAAGAATACAACATTCTTTTATTATAATGCAACCGACATTGCATAACATACACGCTACACTGTTACTACACAATCGGTGCCCGCTAATTAGAACTCGTTTAAGTCAAACTAACTCAATTATGTCCGTTGAAAGTTTATACCTAGACCTCGCTGAAGTGAAATGTGTTGTAGCTGGTAAGTTCGGAGCACTGGCACCAGAGTCATGGACTTATAATATGTGTGTATTTACATTTAGATGCATTTTTATTTCTTATACATACAGAGAAGAATATATATACACACAGAGACATAATAAGTCTATGAATGTGGTGTCAGTGGTTAGAACTGTATCTACCGGTAAGTAATGTATACTATATATGAAGGCGGAAATCTTGATGTGTACGCTCTATAGTCTCTATCTACTAGATTCTGGATGTAGAACCCTTTTTCCGTTCTGTTAGCAACGTCTTTTATATGGGAATGGAAATAAAAATAAAAATGTGAGTTGACTCTAGATATGCCTCTACCTACCGGTCTGCTATTTTTTACTATAAGATCTATTAGACATAGATTCTTGATCTATAAGATGTTCCCCCAAACGTTAGCAATGTCTATCGTATGGGATTGGAATAACAAACAAACAAAAATTTTTTTTTATTTTTTTATAGATCTATCACGATGAGCTTCTACCGGTCTGCTTATCTACTATTATAAGACCATGGTATGTAACCAATTCTACACCGTGTCACTTCAACCACAAGAATAACTATCTAAAACGCATTCAATCCAAACCAAATCTTTTGCAATCCATAGATAAGATATTTTTCTATCCAAAATACACTTCTTCGACGGTTGATTTGAATACGTAACTACAAGAATCAAGATTGAAGCCGGTATTTTACCAAACAGGGATTTCCTCCACCCCTAGCTTCCGGTTTAGACGAAATGAAAGTAAAGTTTGCGACGAGAGATTTGATTGGCTGATTGAAAAAAGAATGTATATACCGGAAAGATGTGTAAATATATATCGTTCTCATGATTTTTGGTTGAAATTGTTAATCATGCAGTTATTAAAGTCTTGCATTAATATAAGTTCAGCACAATTGTGCACAATGTGACGCTGTAATCAGTAGTTTATTCAGTTTGACAGAAGCGCGGGAAGACGCTCGCGCGAATGACGTCAAGTACAGAAAACGTTATTCTTTCCAAATAAACGCGTTTATACTAATACTATTATTTCATTTGCAAACCATTTGGAGGCTGATCAGACACCAGGTAACCAGGCGTCTGACTAGGCTTCAAATTGTTTGCCATTGAGATTAAAATTAATACTAAAAAATAGTAAAAAGCTGTCATTCAATACATTTTAGTGACATGCGTTTGCGTTTTGTTTGCGTTTAAGCGGGAAAGAATAACGTATTGTCTACTGTACGGGAATACTCTCGCGTGAATTATTCAGCCAATGAAATTTGCGCTTACAAACGCTTTAACTTGACCCGAGGTCAACCGGAAGCTAGGGGGTGGAGGAAAACCCTGTTTGGTAAAATACCGGCTTCAATCTTGATTCTTGTAGTTACGTATTCAAATCAACCGTCGAAGAAGTGTATTTTGGATAGAAAAATATCTTATCTATGGATTGCAAAAGATTTGGTTTGGATTGAATGCGTTTTAGATAGTTATTGGTTACATACCATGGTCTTATAATAATAGATAGCAGACAGGTAGATGCCAATAGTCAACCCATATAGATTTTTTTTTGATTTTTTTTTTTTTTTGATTTTTTTTAAAATTTCAATGCAATAACATAGACATTGCTAATCGGTGGGGAAAAATCTTTTAGATATAGATCACTGGCACCAGAGTCATGGACTTTTTATGTGTATGTGTATGTGTTTACTTTATCTGTACCTCTACCGATATATATTATAAGTCCACAACTCTGGTGCCAGTGGTTCGGAGTAAACGAATTTGGTTATTGACCGGAAAACTAAATCATCGTGCCATGGCAGTTTTTCCTTTCTGATGTTGCTCTGATAACTATTTTACGCGACATAAACTGTCGTCATTTGCTAGTCGGCATAGTCTACACAAGACAAGTGTTTTCTATACAACACACATAAATTAGATTTTACGAGTGACCAGGTTAAACAAATAAACAGCGAATGATATCAAATTATTACGACGTTATTTTTCTTTTAACACATCCACTATGTAAAATTGTGAACTTAATGCAGATTTTGCTTTAAATGCAAATGAGAGTGTAGCTCTATTTGAGTGTTAAGTAGTTAAAATCATGATCATTCGCCGTGGTATGCAGTGCAAATTCAGTATCCGAACTGTTTGATCATCATTTCTATATTTCTCCAATCTCTTTGCCCTTAACGCTTCTATTGTCAAAATTTGCGTGCGGACTTACTCCTACACCGCCATATTGCTTCAATATCGTTGTCTGAAATATCGTTTCAAAGTTAGATATATAGAGGATAATCAATTCCTTTGGATTGATATGAAAAATAAATCACGAGAATGGGTTGTTATCCTGTTAAAAAACGAGTCCGCAGGACGAGTTTTTTAACAGGATAACAACCCATTCGAGTGATTTATTTTTCATATCAATCTAAAAGGAATTGATTATTCTATTTATTTTATACCATTTAACGGTTTTACAGAAATTACGAACAGCAAACTTATTAACCGAAAAATGGACTCTTTGACAGAATGGTAGAGCTAGATAAAGTAAGCCACGCCCCTATCGCGTATTAATACATCCCAACCGCCTAATTCAAAATCGAGAGGACGCCATTTTGTTATTGAAGCGTGGTGAAATTCAGAGGAAATGGCTGGATATTACCGTTTTAAAACAACTGATAATCAGTGATTTTGTGTTTAAATGATTCATTATGGTTGTGCGTTTATTCAAGGATGTTGTGACTTCATGTGGATATGGAAATTACAGTGTAAACAACATTCATAATCACATTTAGATCTACCGGTGTTTAGAACCGAAACGGAAAGCCGAAAGGTTTTAATTCTAACCGAAAGCATTCGGAAAGGCGAAATTTCGGAGCTCCAGATAAAGGGAGTACATGGCTACAGATAATAAGGAGACTCTCATTGGCGTAGCTTCCTATTAGGCAAGTAGGCACGTGCCTACACTTTTTTTTCAGAAGTCCAAAAAATAAAAAAGGCTAAAAATGCAGAAAAAGAAATAAAATTGAAATCTAAGGGGGGTTAGGGGTGAACCCCAATAAGTTTTACATAGATTCATGTTAGTATTTTTCCATTATCAAACGCGGGAAAGACATCAGAACGCATCTAGAGACTATCTAGGAATAAAAATTTCCCGGGGGGCGCATACCCCCGGACCCCCCTAGTAAGGAAGAGTACACTTATTAATTGGTCTAGTCACCCCGTTGGCATGCATGTTCATTACCGACGTCACCGATGTTTCACCTCTTGATATTATGCCCGAGTCTTCTGAGGTCACAACTAGGTCACCAAAACCCATTCTGACGTCGGTAATGCTTGCCCTGTATGACCAGAATACCCTGACGTCACCGCTGGTAGTCCTGAGTAATTTTTCACCGATGTTTCAGCCTTGATATTATGCCCGAGTCTTGTGAGCTCACAACTAGGTCACCAAAACCCATTCTGACGTCGGTAATGCTTGCCCTGTATGACGAGAATACCCTGACGTCACCGCTGGTAGTCCTGAGTAATTTTTCACCCCGTTGGCATGCATGTTCATTTGTACATGCAACTGCCTTATGCAAAACACACGCCACTGCTTACACCCTGTCCTCATATTTGCGACGATTTTAAAAGTAAAAAAATGCAATAAAATAGGAATAGGATGGTTTTAGAGTCCAACTTAGAGATTAATTGAAGACAACCTGTCAACAATTACGTAATAGTTAGAGTTTATTTCAATGATTCTTAATGATTAAGAAGCCAACAAATGAGAGAGCCTGCGAATATTAACACATGGGCAATGCTTGCTAACGTCTAAATCCAAGTCTCGAACACTTCATAATTAAATTGCCAAATCTCGTTAATCCCGTACACTTAATAATTAAACCGAGCGAAAAATTGAATTTTGTGGCTTGCTGATTGGCTGAAAGAGTAGGCCAAACACTAAATTATATTAACACGGAACAGACAATTTAATGTTATTCTCAGCCGACTTTTTACATATATTTATAGCAGAATTTCACCTGTCTTGGACGCACAAAACGTCCTCAGAACAAGCCAAATGCCGTCTAGGAACCACCTCATGATCAACTTGTCCCGAAAAGAAAGTTACGTCCAAATAATTCCAAGTAGCGAATCTGTTAATGAAAAAATTACGGTATAAGACCCTATGATATAGGCTACTAATTGACGTTGGGTTGTTGTTGGGTTTTTTCAAGAAAATAATGCAGACATATTCTTTTGCAAAAAAATTACAACTGTTTGTTATTTTAAGCTTTTCATTTCATTACTTCTTCATATAAATGTCTCCCCAGACCCTCCTTAAATGCGTTTCCAGTGTTGTAGATCTCAAATAATGTCCGTGGGAACATGCCCCCGACCCCCTAGAAAAGGTAGCGAGTAGCGAGTCTGTTAAATAAAAAATTACGGTAGGTATCAGACCCTATTATATACTGATTGACGTGGGTGGGTGGGGGTTGTTTTATTTTGTTTGCTTTTTTCTCAAGAAAATATGCAGACATATTCCTTTGCAATAAAATAAAATTGTCCGGTTTTTAAGCTTTTCATCTCATTAATTTTTCGTATAAATGTCTCCCCAGAACCTCGTTAAATGCGTCTCCAGTGTTGTAGAACTCAAAATTTTCCCGAGGGAGCATGCCCCCGGACCCCCCTAGAAAAGGTATGCCTACACTTTCATTTTGGCCAAGCTACGCCCTTGGGAGTAAACTTGACACAACTCCAACATTAAACATTTTCTCACTTATTTAAGAACCAAATCATTTTGTCGAACTACCCGTAAGAATCGTCCCGGACGATTCTAATGAGTAGTAACATCATATTCATAGGGTTTATTGCAGAAATCCATGTTTTAGTTTTTTGAAGGCTCTTATCTTGAGCTGAGGGAGTATTTCTAAATCTAAATCATTCACTTTACCAGTAGGTGTGACTGTCACTTCTGGTTGGAATCGTCTAATGAAGAGTCGCAACCTACCCGCTTACCGTAGCAAGGTACTCGCCTATTCAATTTCGCTTAGTTGCTATTCCGTTTTGTATAATTCCGTGTATACAATATCTGATAATATATAAGCATTCTGCATATCATATCTATAAAACGACGGGAAAATACAGTTTGCGTCATTCTTACGGAAATGAATATATTACGCTGGACCAATATTCCGGTACGAAAATCACTTCAAATGTGAATTTAAGAGTTATGTTTCCCCAAATATGTTTTTTTTGGTACATGCCATAAAATAAACAAGGTTTGATATAATTTTATTATGAAATAACATGACACAAAGCTGTTTTTAAGAAGAAAAACAGTATTAACTGAAATTTGAAAGGTAGTGGCTTTTATACCCCCTAAAATTACAAAATCGCATTTTTTTTTCAACATTCAGGCTTCTGATGGTTATAAAACTTTTACAGTGTGTAAATAATAGGTTATTGACCGTATACGTACCAAAATTTTCCAATTTAAATTATTTTTATGCTTATAGTGGAACTCCGAAAATTTTTCGGTCCGGCCAATTTCGGCTAGGTTCGGTTCGGTTCGGTCCGGGTATTGGCTTTTATACCCCTTCCATATTAGCACCATCTGACGTCACGACCCGGGCAGGTGAGTGCGTACACTTCAGTTTATGACCTTAGACAACACAGTCGTGTTTACAACATCCAGTATTGGTGAACTCTCAGATACCTTTGGGATCTACGGCAGGCGACACCAGTAACCCCTGACACTGTAAGTTCCTAACTTATTTGAGCATATTTACAATATTGGCGACGAGGATGGGATTCGAACAAGACAAAACGCCTGAAGTCAGTGAAGGAGGAAAAGTAATACATTTTTGGTCTTGGGTGCTTGTTAGAATAAATTCTTGCATCTTTGACTGAAAAATGTGTTTAAATTTGCATTGCTGCAATATATTTGGACCAGAAAGGACAAAATAAAGGCTTCAAATAGGAGGAAAAATACCAGGATTGAAGGATTTTCATAATGGATTGGATACAAGACTTGATAGGCCATTTGAGGAGAGGATTTTGAAAGCAGAATTTTATATGTTTCTTGCTCTTGGATGCTTGTTATATAATTTCTTGCATCTTAGACTTGAAAAATGTTATTATCTGCAAAGCTGCATTAAATTCTTTTTCTCTTGAAAAGACAAAAGCAAAGGCTCCAAAAAAGGAAGAAAACCAGACTATCACTCAAAGCGGATTAGAGGAGAGGAAATCCTATTTATATTCTGGTAGGCCTAAGTGTTCATTTTATTTTTCATGTAGATCTAGCTTTAGCATAATACCTTACTTGCTACGATTGTCGTCAATAGAAGTCCCTTAGAAAGTAAATATAACTAAAAAAAAGTAGTTCCGGCAAAAGTGATATCGTCACTACATGGAGTGACGATATCAACAGTGATGATATCAAATTTATCTAACTGAGAAATCTCTATAAATCATCTGTTGGTATATAATAAAAGGCAGTATGACTGACAATTTGGATCCTGGTCACACCCGCGTGTAGAGTTAATCTAGCTTAAAAACAGTAGCACACACTACAGTTTTATAGCAGATAAGTGTGATGGTGCTAAAGCGGGCGATGACATTTTGGGGTGAAAAAAACAAAACTATAGTAACTACAACCCGTATCAATATCCTCAATTGTAAGCGATCTTTGCCCAAAAGGGAAGCATTGATTTGTTTTGCATCCGTTGTGTAATAGAGGGAAACATTTAAAATACTATTTGAGTTACATGCAGTTTCATTACATTAAACTATCTAACTATGTTGTTTTTGTCCTTTACTTGTGGCATAAATGCATTAAGTTATTAATCATTATTCCGGAGAGATAAATTGTGCAATCTGACTGCAAAACAACCCACTAGTTCATTGTAAATAAAGGTTCTGGTTGAGAAGCAAAATACAACACTCTCAGAACCGGTGCATTGTACATTGATATATTGTGTAAGCCAATAAACAGTTACGATGAGTTTTAAAGAAAGGTGACTGTTTAAGTCAATCTCCCCTGACTCATCAAATGGATATTTTCATTTTCCAATTTTTGTCACTTTTATGTTTTACTATTTAGAGTTATTTTGATATTGTCAGTGCTGCCATTTCTCAAGGTTCGAAATCTTCGGAATGAAGGATGAAAGTAGATCGGAATGCGCCTTAAGGCGCATTTCGCTTTACTTTCAACCTGCTTTAAGTAAACGCACTTGGGAATGAGAGAATCTTAAAATATTAGGACTTTTTATGATGATGTTATGGCAGCCCTGCATTGTGAAAAATGACAAAAATCAGGAAATCTCTGATCTGGGTTTGTACTATTTACATAAATGACGCTCATGATCATCATAATGGGTTATGTCAACTGATCGGGTGTCTGATTTGATCCTAAACTGTTTGAAGTGGACATCACTGTTTGGGCAAAAACGACTATAAAGGAATACAATAATGTGTTCTTTTACAAAGAACACGCGATTAATTCAGTACGCGTGTCAAACATTGTAAATCACCAATATTGAAAATACAACTGCAGTTGTGATACAAAAAAGGCTCGCTCACAAACATTTTTAAATACATTGTTGAAATAGATGGTAAATAGAAAGTAAATACCAAACTTTCATGGAGGGAATGTCTGCTTTCCTCCCATCCTGCTTTGATTAGGCTCCTGTCTTAACACTATACTTTCAGCCTTCTTAATGCTAAGATCTACAAGGATTAGGATACGTTATATTATGGTACATAATCACGTCGATATCAAGTGAAAATATTTCCTTTAATGTATGAATAAAGTAAATGTGTAAAAGGGCGCCAAAGTTGGCTGAATACACAAGCGTTTCCTTTACGAGGCTCTATCAGCGAGATAGCACTTGTCTTCCACGGGAGTATTTATTTCAATATTGACCAGAAACTTAATTTCCCGTGTCATCTATAATGTTTCTCAATTGATTTAGTAATGGCTCATGGCCATTTCCCCATTCAGTAATTGCTCTTTTGATCACGTGACTTAAGCTATCGATATTTGTTACGAGACACTGTGGACATAATACATTTTTTGTCCCACGCATCTAGACGCTAGATTTTATGAATGACAGCACAACAACGAGACGATGATGATCCAAGGCGATCAGTGACACTGTTAAACATTTGTAATACGGATACTTAACCCATTTGTGCCCAGTGAAATCTTCTTAATTTATATATTGGATTAGTCCATTTTTTATCAAAGGGATGCCTGGTCAAAAATTTCATTTTTATTTTGTTTTATATTGAAATTCCTATCAGCAAACAGTGTCGACTCTGATCAGACGCCGCATAATGCGGCGTCTGATCAGAGTCTACATTGTTTGCCTATGTCCCAGATATGGGATCGCGGGCACAAATGGGTTAAAAAGGTATTCCGCATGTAATCCAAGTACATCTAGTTTACTTATGTAGGACAAATGTAAAGTAGAAACCCCTAAAACGCTATCTACATTACTGTCGTTCTCGTACTCCATAGTATTCACCTTCAAATAGGGATAGCTGTTTACAGGATGTTCAAGCGATGTACTGATAAAGTTCCATTAAGAATAAACAATTAACATCTGAGTTAATGTATACATGTATCAACAAAACCTGTATAATGTATAACAAAAAGTTATCATTCATATTCACTTCTAAGTATATACACAATGTCTCAAGTAAGAACTTATATTTAACATCAAAGTATAGATATATTCACTTTTATGTGGAGTCTTACCTATTTAGTAAATACTACATATAATTAGGTTAATCTTTAGACGATTTCAATTAAAAATTGTGTGAATGAATCTAGATATTTGGATACTCTTCCTCCCGATTCAAAACTCATTACTTTAGGTGTTTTCAACATTTACTACGAGGTTTCATAGCTTGCGGTAATCATATACACTACACTTAACTGTCCTGCAACTACTTTCAGTACTCAAACATGATACAATATCATCTGCAAATAACATCAATCAAGGTTTAATCGTAACTATATTCATACCTCCATACCCCTTTAGAATAAAGGCCTCCTCTAGGTCGAATATAGACAACGTCAACCCGTCAACAGTTAGAATCAACATTCACATTTGTGTATACGTATTTAGACAATTTCTCGAGTGATATTTAAAATTTAACATCTTAGTTTATAGATAATATCTAAAGTAAGGATTAACATTTAACATTTGAGAATATAGGCAATTCTAAAGTTTGTATTGACATTTTACATCTAAGTATCTAATGTAATATCTCAAGTTAGAGTAAATACAGTAGAACCTCTCTATTACGACCACTAAAAAGAAGGCTAATTGTCTGCATAAAAGACAAGTGACAGCTTAAAGCAACGTGGAAGTGAAACAGAAAGCTCCTGTAGGAGCTTTCTGTTTCACTTTCACATTGCTTTAAGCAGTCACTTGTATTACACGACTAATAGTTGACACAATTAAGTGGTCGCAATACAGAGGTTCTACTGTATTTAGCATCTGAGTATATAGACAATGCTTCGAAAAGTACATGTAACTCACTCCATGACCTTGTTCCACGGGTACTGTCATTTACAATGAGTTTTCATTGAAACTAATCGTGCTCTTACACAGTGGCTGTTCACGTACAATACTGTTGGATATCTTACTATATAGACAGTGCTTCGAAAAGTACGTGTAACTCACTCCATGACCTTGTTCAACGGGCACTGTCATTAACAATGAGTTTTCATTGAAATTAATCGTGCTCTTACACAGTGGCTGCTCACGTACAATACTGTTGGACATCTGACTATATCGACAGTGCTTCGAAAAGTACATGCAACTCACTCCATGACCTTGTTCCACGGGCACTGTCATTTACAATGAGTTTTCATTGATATTAATCGTGTTCTTACACAGTGGCTGTTCACGTACAATACTGTTGGACATCTGACTATATAGACAGTGCTTCGAAAAGTACAAGCAACTCACTCCATGACCTTGTTCCACGGACACTGTCATTTACAAAGAGTTTTCATTGAAACTAAACATGTTCTTACACAGTGGCTGTTCACGTACAATACTGTTGGACATCTGACTATATAGACAGTGCTTCGAAAAGTACATGTAACCAACTACATGACCTTGTTCCACGGACACTGTCATTTACAAAGAGTTTTCATTGAAACTAAACGTGTTCGTACACAGTGGCTACTCACGTACACTACTATTGGACATCTGACTATATAGACAGTGCTTCGAAAAGTACATGTAACCAACTACATGACCTTGTTCCACGAACACTGTCATTTACAAAGAGTTTTCATTGAAACTAAACGTGTTCTTACACAGTGGCTGCTCACATTCAATACTGTCGGACATCTGACTATATAGACAGTGCTTCGAAAAGTACATGTAACCAACTACATGACCTTGTTCCACGAACACTGTCATTTACAAAGAGTTTTCATTGAAACTAAACGTGTTCTTACACAGTGGCTGTTCACATTCAATACTGTCGGACATCTGACTATATAGACAATGCTTCGAAAAGTACATGTTACTCACTCCATGGCCATGTTCCACGGACACTGTCATTTACAATGAGTTTTCATTGAAACTAAACGTGTTCTTAAACAGTGGCTGCTCATGTTCAATACGGTTGGTCATCTATGTCGACATTTCTCGAGTCGAACAGTACATAAAATCTTGAATTTGGTGTCTAATTCAAAGAGTCGACCATCAAATGTCTCAGACTATATTTAATCCTAATCTTATCTATATCAGGCATGAAGTCCATTTACTTTAAATAATATTGGCTTAACATTAATGATCGGCAATCAATCATACTCAAAATACATTCCATACTGGTCTTTGAGCTGAAGTGAATATACAGTCGAACTTCGATATCTCGAACTCGTTTAAGGGCATGGTACACCAAAACGGCTCTCCTATATAACTTATATAAAATGCGTCATTTCCAAGGTCCAAATATTACAATTTTTATTCCAACCACAGGTGCTACCCTATATTTCCCACAAAGATACACCCTTGCACAAGTGAAAAATGCAGAGAAAACAGGGGGCCATGTGGCATATAAGAAAAATCTCTTGGCTTCAGTGACATGACTGGTGTTTTGCTACATTTTGAAATAGGCACCTGCTAAAACAGGGACATGTCACTTCAGCTCACATAATTTCTCCAAAAACCCATCTATTATGACAGAAAGTCTTTGTATCTATTCTCTAGCACCCATGTATTAAATAAAAAGCTCAAAATAGTAAATATTTCTTGACAAAAAGCTATTCTGAGGCAAAAAGTTTGACACTATTTCTTTGCCGGACTTCTTTCGACTACACCATGAAGCACTTCCGGTCTATTTGGTGGCCCTATACCTTAACTCGAACTATCCGATAGTTCGACATATGACCTGCATTATTTCATGTTCGGTTAAGTCTAACATACCAATATTCCAAAGTTAAAACATGGCTTATCCACGTTTTAACTTTGAAATACGGATATGTTCGACAAAAGCGACTTCGAGATATCGAAGTTCGCCTGTACTTCAAGCATAAACGATTAACTAGTTATAGTAACAGATGACCAACATTATTTAATTGTTGCGAATATGTTCGTCCCTATAATACTCAATGATACCGGTAACTTGATGTTATTTAACCCAATTATTAATAAATAAGCATTTTTACCCCTTTTATTTATTTCTCCACTGGTGAAGACAATACTACTTAATACAACCATGATTATGTACCAGAAGAGAAATGTTCTATACCTAACAAACTTTAGCTTAAAGAAGGCTGAGTGCCTTCAGGCGCATATGCTTTACAGTCAATACCTTTCAATTAGTTTAAGTCGTCATCTGTTTTCGAAACTACAAAAATATTATAAGGTTATGGTTTAAAATGGTAAATCACTTTCGTCTCCTTTATTGAGCGCGCTGAGGTTTTACATCAGGGCTGCCATTTCTCCGGATTTTTCCTAAATCTCCGGATTTTTTTCTAGTACATGGTAGCTTAAAGCAGGCTGAAAGTAAAGAAGAATGCGCCTGATGGCGCATTCTGCTTTACTTTCAGTCTGCTTTAAGTAGTCACGTGTCAACAAAACCAGAAACAAGCGATGGGGTGAAGGTACGATTCGTAAAATCGCATTTGAAAAATGTAAATTTGGAAATCACAGGTTCTAAATGTTTGTTTTTGTGGGGTTTTATTATTGTTGTTTTATTTTAATTATTTATTCATTTATAATTGGTGGGATTATTTATTGTGTAACAAATACCTCAGCCAAAAAACACTCAAGATGAATATTCGTCCAACTATTATCCGTACTACATAATCGCGAAGCTTTTAAACAAACACTTTCATAACGAGAGCTAATGATATTAACTAATATCTTTCGTGGGTCACGACATTTGTAAAATGCTCTTGATCCAAGTGTTGTTGATGTGACAGGGAACATACCGATTTCCTTTCCTGGATCCTGAGTGAGAGGTGGTGGTGGTCCACAATCTGATAATGAAAAATACGTGTACATATAAATATAAGATCTGTTGCAATTTGCCTTATAAGATAAAATGTTCCTACACGAGCCTAAGGAAATGTTATTAACCCCTTCACTGCCGTGACGGCATCAATTTTAAACAATTGTCGTCTGCTTTTATTTCTCAAAATTAATTTTTAGGTAATTTGATTTAAGAAGTATTGAAATAAGTGTCAAACAGTTTCGATCCTGATCAGAAGCTGCGTCCAAACTGTTTGCAAATAACCACCGTAAGGCAGTGAAGAGCTTAAGCGAGCATTTTGGTGAACTTAATAACATGTTCTAGACGAGTTTAGGGACATTTGCTTTTAAAAGACAACGAGCATAAAATAATTGTCTTCATACAACCCAAACAATGTGTTTTTGTCTCTTTAATAACATGTAGATATTGTACCTTATCGGTTTCCCAAGTTTGCCCAATTACAATTATCGTCATATAATTACCGGTATGCTATAAAGTGTTCTTAACCCCTTCACTGCCTTACCCCGAGCACAACAGTATTTTGCAAACAGTTTGGATCCTGATCAGACGCCGCGTTACGCGGCGTCTGATCAGGATCCAAACTATTTGACACTCATTTCAATATTTCTTCAGTCAAAATAACAAAAATTGAAATTTAAGAAATAAAAGCAGACGACAATTGTTTAAAATTGATGACGTCACGGCAGTGAATGGGTTAAACGTGCTACTGTTGAGGGAACCTTAATCCGTTGTTCTCACCAGGAGATAAGGGACGTTATGTGAACAAAACGTCATTTGTGGTATAACATACATTGTATGCTGACATGATAAGGACAATTATGTTACAGATAAGTCGGATCTACGACTATTACTTAAACTTTACCGGGTACCGAATTGTAACCATACGCGATCATAGACTCCTCATTAACATAACGTTTTGTTGCTCTGCTTGTCAAATCCGTATATGCTTAGACAGTGCATAACCCGCTTTACACGGTGTCAAGTTAAGTGTGTAGATCTTCTTCTTGCTTTCTAGTAAACAAATGGACATTAGTTTGTGATTTCTTCTTTCCGTTAGTGTTTTATACATGGGTGGTGTTTAGTTATTGTCTGTAAAACTGGCGTTTTTAAGAGAAGTCCGATAAATTTTTCACCAACTGTCTCTATGTCAATGTTCTACCTTTTCGTTTTCAGACAATTCATACATATTTAAGAAACATACTCTTTAGACGGAACGCACTATGTAACAAACTGAACCATACATTTGCCCTATGCTTATTAGCTAACTATGCTGGTAATCTTATATGAGATTTAATCATCTTTTTTAAACTTGAGCAAATTAATTGTCTACACTTTTCTCTACTGAAAGTCCGATTAATCAGTTCATCGACGACAACAACAAAATCATTAAATTATACATTCGTGTTCGTTTTAGAAACAAATCGTGGAAAATACGATGACATATAGTCATTCCACTCGGATTTGAACTACGAAAGTGAGATTACGTCCCTCCTCGATAAAATGAAACGGTTAAATTATACGGCGGCAGAAACTTTTGTCGTACAAGTCTATATGTCTCGGACATGGGTGTACGCGTAGTGAGTACTTAATCTAGCGTTTTGCAGTAGGTTAATTATGGAAAGAACGTTTATTTTTTATTTCGCTTTGACTTTGCATAGGAGACAAAATGGGTTTGTTTGTGACGGTTCACAAAAAGTTTTTTTAGTCAAAACACCATAGTCACTTTTTGTTACAAGGAAATAAAAGCTTGAATAGATATAAGACAAACTATTGAAACCCATCTGCATATATTAAAGTATCGATTAAAGCTTAAATATTTCAATAATGAAATATCTTACCGTAAACAAACACACATCTAAAAATCAAGTCCAGCGAAAGCGGACAGCTGATTAAGATCAAGTACGGTTGCAATGTGTCAATGGGCTTAAAACACAACCACGGTCCATGTTTTATAATATGCTTTGATAATACATATTCAGATTGAATGGTTTGTTTTAATGTCTACGTTTTTTGAAGTTCAGATACAACTTTTGCTGGGTAAATTCCCGAATTCATAAGGCAACTACAATATATGTTTCTGTGATTACTTTCTATACAATATATCACATATATATATATGTGTGTATTTGGTAAAGGACTGTTTATGCATAAACAGTGTATATCAAGCTGCAACTTTTTCACCTAGCATATATAGATGATATGTACTAATACGTGCTTGCTGACATTTCAAAGAAACTTTAATGTAACATACCTTTAACTTGATTTATGAAGCGTTATGAAATGAAAATGTAAAACATGTTAATGTAGTTATATTAATTAAACAATTATTGATACTGCTCATATTATGTTGAAAGGATGTATTTTGTAGCCTTGACCGGATACCTTATATTGCGAATGGAGCATTCTCATTGCCTTTTTTGTATAAAGACTGTACTCGCTATTACATCTATGAAACATATTTGACCGGTTTATGATTATTTCATGATTATTAAACAAATCGCGAATGAAGCATTCTCATTGTCATTTTTATATAGAGACTGTACACGCTATAACATCTATGAAACATATTTGGTCGATTTATGATTATTTCATGGTCTTTAAAACAAATCAAGTCAAAATACACTTTATTTAAACAGATAAACAATATACGACGTCTGTTTGTGATTTATCGGAGTATAACCCCTAAGCTTTGTGCGTGCCCCCTTCGATTAAAAGGAGATATCATTGTTGTTTTTCTTAAATATAGGGGCAGACAAGTATAGGTTAGACCGTGGTTGAGCGCGAATAAACGATATAGTTCGAGGGGGCGTAGCCCCCGAGAACTATGTCGTTTATTCACGCGCAACCATGGTCTAACCTATTTTAGCACATGGCTTGGAGCTCTCGGCCAATCAGATGCCTAAAAAACCTGTGAATATATCGTTTATTTCAACAAACCATGGAATAACTAACAAACTGTTCACTTATTCCATGCTTCCGTCATCTCAAGGCAATTTGACGTCACAAGTCTAGCAATCCTCCGAGCCAGCCACCGCGAAAACCTTTTGCCTGCAATGTAGCCTTAATGATAAATAATCGGAATAAACACCAGATCAAGGATTTAAACTGAAGCAATACGGAAATTTCACAGTAACAATAACAGATCTAGATCTACCCCGCTCCTCTTGACCTAGATATATGCATTGTTTGAAACTTTCAGCTGTACTTTCACTACCGGCGGTAGTGGCCCAATGGTTAACACCTTGGACTACGGTACCAGGGGTCGAGAGTTCGATCCCCCGCTGGACCAGCGGTCTGACTAGGGGATTTTTCTGAATCCCCGATGATGTAAAGGAATGTTCTTGAGCAAGACTTGTACCGCGAATTGCTTCTCTCCACCCAGGGGTTAAAATGGGTACCTGTGAAGGGTCTGAGACGGTACTGCGGCTGCATTTGACTGCGCCATATGTTAGCAGTGCTCATAGGCAAGATGGCTCGATGATCAGGGGGGTATATGTACAGTCGGCTGAGCGGTCATTCGGACTGAAAGTAGACTTTAACTTGGTATATTACTTTTTTTTTTTTAGCTGTAGATGTAAAAACCGGAATACGCATGTCTAAATTGTCTTTAAAAAACAGCTTAGGTCAGAGGTGAACTGCACACGCTTGATGACGTTATATTATGTACAGTGAGACCTAGACTTTAAAGACAATTACTAATGAATTGTGCTTACATATAGAGCTTCAATGAGCGTTATTTATGTTGATGTTAAAGCATGCTTAATGTCTCAAACTTCTCTTTGAAATAACCTTAAATTTTAGTAAGATATTACAAACAAAATGACTTTTTCGTCTAAAACAAAAAGCAGAAACGAATGGTCATCTTGTTTTCCTCGAGCCCAAGCCATTGCTAATGACGTTATCCGAATAATTGGTGGGGTTCAACTCCATCACTAACCGTTTGATGGGCAAAGCAATAAAGCTATAAATTTGCCATTAAGCAATTTTACACCCTAATTTTCCCTGTCCACAAATGTAATATACATGTTATTGACTGTTTACTACGGATATAACCCTCTGGCCAATATCTAGATTTTGTGGGCCAAAAAAGGCATCCCCTGTTCTAGTCACCTGTGTAATAACCTCTACATATTTCGACATACAGTACCTATATCCATGCATATGTACGGGTTGGTAGGAATACAGCGCTGGTCGTATGTACAAGGTCTTGATGCGCATGTTTTTGCAACATCCTGCAACATAATAAGCAAAAGCTTTACATCAATCACATATTCAACTTGAAACGAGCAAATTCCATTTTTCAATTAAGTCTAGTCAATTTTAGACTATTTTAAATATTTTAGAATAAATTGCAACAAATACAAACAGTGCATATCCTGATTAGAGGGCTACTTTAAGGAAAAGGCTAGAACACACGAAAAACAAGCGACATTCGTCGCCAATGTTTTACTAGAAAGTACTCTTGCCATTGCCAGAAAAGGTTATTAATATTACGATAGATGAAATCATATGGATATTAATGAATAGCAAAAAGGAGAACAAAGTTATTCGCATATATCATAAATCTACCTGTAAATACAAAGGCCGACATGCTGCAGTGGAAATGCATGAACAAAGATTTTACGTCGCTTTTAACAGTATTTCAGTCATATAACAACGTTTAGCTAATTACAGGTGGAGGAAGACCCCAGAAGCCCTTTATGCCCTGTTTCAGGCACAAATTGGCAACTCGGTAGAACCACCGACCTTCCGCAAGCCAGCTGGAAGGCTTTCCCACATGACAAATGGGAACAACCCTACTGGGGTTCGAACTCACAGTGGTCTTAAGTGACGTCCGACAAGTGATTACTAGTTATCTTTTCGAAATGAACTCGTTTATACTGCAAGAACGGGTGACCAATGCACACGACTTTGGGCTTAAATCTAGATCAGATTTCGAAAAACTTGGCAGAGCTTTCTGGCCTGGCTTTATCTATAACGGTTTGCATTAGCGATTAAACTATATCTTCAACAGGTAAAAAACAGAATTTTATACATTAAACTGCATTTTGGTGTAATTTGTGTTAAGTCTCATTTTACTCATAACCACATATATATATAGCCTGTTTCTAGCTTTAGAGACAAACTATCACCTAAGGCAGGTTGAAAGTTAGTAAAATGCACATTAAGGCGATTTTTGTTAACTTTAAGCCTGCTATCAGCGACCATATTTGTTATTGTTGGATATAGTAAATATTCATTACTGTATATATTTTAACAATTTTCTTTCGTAGAGGAATAATCCAAATATGTCAAAGTGCGTATTTATTGAGTAAAAGGTTAAATGAGAAAATAGTACCATCCCTAATTTACCTGTGGCAGTCCCTGTATATCGACATACACATAGTTTGAATTATCCACGAAAAATGTCTTCTTGACATCCGTAATGTTTACAGAATTCAGCTCGCACACCACTGTTCCCTCTTGCTCAATATGATTGAAGGATTTGCAATGCCTCACCAAAAGGCATTCCAAAGCGCATAGCTCAAACGAAACGCCAACGACACATGAAATGTAATGATTTGATAAATGTTTGCCATGGTGAATATATTTGTGCATGTGAAATTCATGGCAAGTCTGTAGAAATACTATTGTCGTGGTGTTCAAAACTAGTAACAAAAACAGTATATCCATGTTAACACATGCTAATAAAGTGAACACAATTCAGTTGTTTAATATCTCTCATATTGAACAAAATCATGACCGTGGCAATTCTGGGAAATAACAATATCACAATGTTCTAAATCAGCATTAACTGTTTTGGGTGTGTATGCTCGTTTCGTTTAACGGTAAAAAGGGTAGATCTATTTGTTTATTAACAATAAAAGCCTTTCATACAAATCGCCTTTACAGGCAAACCGCAACAATAAAGAAATTACCTTTTGCTAGGATTGGTTTAGCTCCACCTTTATCCTATCGCCAAGACTAGTATACTAGTAGCTCCGCCTTTTTGGGGATGTTACAAATATACAGTGGAAAAACCGTTATTCTTTCCCGTTAAACGAAACGGAACGCAAACGCAAAACATTAAAAGGTACAAAAATGCAATTTTCGGACAGTTCTGATAATTCATGTTTATCTTGGTGGCAAACAGTTTGGAGCCTGATCAGACGCCGGGTTACCCGGCGTCTGATCTGGCTCCAAACTGTTTACACTGGAAATAATAGTTTTAGCGTAAACGCGTTTATTGGGAAATAATAACGTTTTCTCCACTGTAGTAAAACCTCAGTTAAGCGATCATCCAATGAAGAATCATAGACATATTAATAGACATGTATCACCTTACTGAAGGGACAAAGTAGTGCATTACTAATTATTAAATATTGTCTTTTATTTAGTAATCAACCCATACTTCTTCTTTTGAATGCCTAATTAAACACATGTTTCAAATAAATTATGTGAATTTGTTGTCTGAAGTTTTGCACAACTTTCATATCTGTAACTTTAGATTTATTGACATGTGGCGATACGTGTCGTTCAACGACAAGTCAAACCTATTAACGTTTAATGTGTTAGACCTACCCTAGTTAGTTCCTGTCTTTCTTATGTTTTTAAGGCAATGACATTTAGACAGTTATTATGGACGCGACGTTCTTGACGTAGGCTTTAAGGTTTTATTATTAAGGGAGCACACTTGTGGCTGGGTGGGGACTTCAACGTTGCTGATATAGATTGGGAAAATGATTGCCCAACAGCACAAGCTTCAAACAGGAGACAATGTCAACAGTTAATTGACGTATGCCAAGACAACTTCCTAGACCAGATAGTGAGCTCTCCTACCAGAGTCACAGAATACTCTAGCAGCTTGCTTGACCTTTTCTTCACCAACAACAAGACACTAATTTATAAATGTGAGGTTTTACCAGGAATAGCAGATCACGACGCTGTCTTATCTAGAATCTAGCCTCCGTCCTATGAAAGTGAAGAAACAGGCAAGGAAGGTTTATATCTATAAGAACGCTGACTATGACCAGATGCGAAACGAACTTGATGCATACTATAATACTTTCTCCACCATCGAAAAAGACATGAATGTAAATGACTCTTGGAAAACCTTCGACCACAAACTTAAAACTTTGATCCAGGCACATATACCTTCCAAAATGCTATCATCAAACAAATCCAACAAACCATGGATCGACAAAACTATCATATCCCAACATAGAAGAAGAAACAAACTTTACCACAAACAGAAGAAGACTGGAAATGCTAAAGATCGTCAGCGCTTCACAGAAACTTGAACGTCAAGCATACTGGAAGTATGTTCAGAAACTCATAGATATTGGTGACCAAGACTCAAATCATCAGCCGAACAAGCAAAAAGGGTTTTGGAATTATATAAAATCCCTCATAAAGGACAATTGTGGTGTGGGACCTCTGAAGGACATGGGTAAACTACATAGTGAACCAGTAGACAATGCCAACATACTGAATCATCAATACAAGTATGTGTTCACTCAGGAGGACATTACCAGCATCACATCTCCCGAAGGGGTCCCCTCCCCTACCATGCCAGACATCATTGTAAACACAGAAGGCGACCTCAAGCTCCTTAGGAAACTTAATCCGAACAAAGCAACCGGACCAGACATGATGCCGGCAAGAGTCCTCAAGGAGTTGTCAGAGCAGTGTGCTCCTTACCTCTGAAACATATACATGAAGTGTCTCTCTAGCGGTGGTATTCCAGACATCTGGACCAAGGCCAATGTATCTGCAAAATTTAAGAAAGGAGACCGCTTTAAGGCTATCAATTACAGGCCAGTTGCACGCACCTGTATATGTTGCAAGTTAATCGAGCACATCGTTGTCAGCAACATCATGCTACACTTTGACTCTCACCACATATTGACTGACTGTCAACACGGCTTTAGGAGAAGAAGTTGCGAGACCCAACTCTTGACGCTTACAGATGAGCTGATAGGATCCTTAGACAAAGGGGAGCAACATGACCTTGCAGTCTTGGACTTTTTCAAAGCTTTTGACCGAGTACCACACAGGCGTCTGCTTGTTAAACTGGATCATTATGGGATCAGAGGGAAGACATTATCATGGATCCAAGCTTTCCTCTGAGATAGATCCCAGTGTGTAATCGTTGATGGAGCAAAATCCGAGTCAGCACCCGTTATTAGCGGAGTCCCCCAGGGAAGGGTCCTCGGACCAATCTTATTTCTCGCCTTCATCAACGACCTACCGCTCCAAGTCTCCTCCAAAACTAGACTGTTTGCAGACGACTGTATGATATACCGGGAAATCAACTGTCTAGCCGACAGTAGCATACTACAAGATGACCTGCATAAGCTTGCTGAAAAGGAGAAGAAATGGGGTATGTCATTTCACCTTGAAAAGTGCAGCATCCTACGAATACACCGGAAGAGATCTCCTGTCATGTTTGACTACAGCCTCAAAGGTCACAAACTGTGTCCTGGAAGAAACCACGAAAATACCTTGGAGTCAGCATGGCGCGAAATCTGTCCTGGAACACCCACATTGACAGGATAGCCAAGAAAGGGAACAGTACTCTGGGTTTCCTACGCAGGAACCTTAGAGTCAGCAGTAAGGAGACCAAGACCACTGCATACACCTCACTTGTAAGACCAAGCCTAGAGTACTGTTCCACAGCATGGAACCCCTACACTAAAGAGCATTCAAGGAAGCTGGAGATGGTACAGAGGAGGACGGCAAGATATGTCACAAACAGGCATCATAACGCCAGCAGTGTCACCTCCATGCTGGAGCACCTACATTGGGAAACCCTGGAGTCACGCAGGACAAAGGTACAGCTAACAATGTTGTTCAAGATTTCCAGTGATCTAGTTGTTATCCAAGCACAACAGTTCCTATACCAGCCTCTGGTCGAACAAGATCTTCCAGCAGCAAGCGGTTCCTACAACCATCTGCATCTACATCATATTATCGAAACTAATTTTTCCCAAGGACAATCTCAACATGGATCAGTCTGCCCTCAACATCAGCCAATGCCCCTGACTTGGTATCCTTCAAGCAGGAGCTATCTACCCTGAAATTCTAAGTAGACCCGTTCAGCTTCAAGTACCTCCTAATGATTCCTGGAGCTGTGCCGGCCGCAGCCACCGTAACCGGAGAGATTCAGGTTAAAGGGGCGAAAACGAAGCTGGATAATCTTTACTTTACTTCCTTACTGTAAACTATCCCACTTTTCTAACTTTTCTATCCTTTCACTTTTTCTTTTCTTGAAACCACCCGTCGCGAAAGAGTCAAGTGTGACTGAGTCGACGTAATATGTAGATGTAGACATCACTAATTTTAATTGTATTACATGTACATGACTAAATTTAAAAAATACACAAAGTCGTTTTCGAAACCTATATTTGGCAAACTTTGTGATGAATATGATATATATAATTATGACTAGATAGCGGTATTACGAAGTGTATATAAAGTGACTCCCCACACTTCAATGCACATACCATACATGTACCTGTTTTTCGTTTCTTTTCTTTCTCTTTTCAAAACAGAACCACAATGTTATTATTTTGTGAATAATTTAATACATCCCCTTGTTGTATTGGGGGAATAAAAGATATGTTATGTTATGTTCTGTTCTGGTTACATCTCCTGTATGCTCTATAAGGTTAGCTGAAAAGTTACAGTTTAACCTTATCATGCTGAAGGGTGGTCTGCTTAAAATATATCGTCTGCGAAAAGTATAATAACTTATGTTTATCCTTTTTTGATTAAATAAACATATGAGAGGCAAACAGCTTGGCTCCAGATCAGACGTCCCGTAACGCGGCGTTTTATCTGAAACCAAGCTGTTTGCAAATATATGACCAAGTCTCGTTTAGCACTATAAGGGTTAAACAAGCAAATGCACAGAATATCTCCTGCCGAGGCGACTGTAGAAAAGAAAGTGGAAACATTTATTGGGAGAGGGGGAAATTGTGATCATTAAGGATCAACCGTCGAGAACTTGTACAAAGTTTTATCAAAATCCATTCCAATTTCTACAAACAAAAGCGTAAATACTAAATTAAAACCTTTCCAAGCATATGTGAGTATATCAGGAGCAGATAACTATCGATATAATGATCCAAATTCGGTCCTTGGCTGAAGTTCTTACATTAGTTGTTTGTTTCACTTGGCATTGCACAGTGTTCAGTTGCTTCACACTAACACTATAGGTAAGAAATTAAACCAATGGGGCTAATAGAAAAAAATTTGTTATCCTTTTGAGCAGAGAGAACCGATCTCAAATCGTCTTTAGGGATTATGCGAGATCAAGCACCCTTAAAGTTTTACTTTGTCAGAATGGAGTTGCTCATGGAAAGCTCTGTTACTGGCCTGGTTTAGTGGAGTGCGCCAATATGGTTCATCTCATTCAATAGCAGCTCTATACCTTTAATTGGGTATTTAAAATCCTCTGAAGACGGAGCATGGCTGCCTATATGGCGAGGTAATTGAAAACAGCTATGCACGTAATCCTCCAGCTTGACAGACAATAATGTCTGTACCCGGCTGTCCTGAGTGTTAAGCACAGGTACGCACAACAACAACAACAATAACATGGTCCCATTTCAACAGCGATTATAAACCTTCAAGAACTTATATTTATATATAAGGATAATCAAAATTTGTTTTAGAAATATAGCTGCTAGTGTGTAAAAACTGTAAAATATTGGAATTTCTACTCAATATCACGGGCAGATAACTATTTACCCATTTACTCGTTTTCGACAATAGTTAGATTCACTTCTAATCTAATAGCCATGATATTATATTATGATGGCATGGTTCTGACGCCACTTGCTACTTAGCTTTTCTGAAAAGTTTCAAGTTAATATCTCAAATAAGTATCTAGTAAATGGAAAGTGGAATATTTTCATGAAAACCTGATAATTATCGTATCGCGTCAAATGACCTGTTAGTGCCACATACTGTCACGACATAATACCTAAGTCAACTGAAATGTTCCTTGAAAAGTTTCATGTTAACTTATCTTAAACTAAATATCATGTCACTACCGAAGTCATCCGAATGCAATTTTGTACTTTTAGATAACTTGTAACACGAAACTTTTCTAATTAATTATCTAGTCAAGTAGCTAGATGAATTCTTAAACTGGTGGCAGTTTAAAGCAGTATCATGACAAAGTTTGTGTTCAGATATTTACTGGTTATCGTGAAAAGTTTCCGCATTAATTATCTGTAAGCTAAAGCGAAAGGTTTTGGGATAACTTACTAGTTGAGTTTTTATGTGAGATATTAACAGGAATTTATAATGACAAATAAGTGGTAAACTGGTGTCAGAAATGTACCACCATAATATACAGTTAAAAAGTTATTTTTATCTAAATTAAAGTGCAAGTAGCTCTCGCCACAATTATTCCATTTCGACAATAATTGCACCCTTTCAAGAACTATTACTTATATACAAGTATAATCACAATATAATGAATACTGTAGTCTCTAGAGTGTTAAAGCTGTTAAACAACTCAATTTCAACTCATCAAGGGCAGATAACCCTTGATTTATTTGCTATGTTTTGTCAATGATTGAACTTAATTGAAAAATAATAGCAATACATAGTTTAATTAAGCGTGTTGTCGATTAATCCCACATAATACCATCTGTTCAGGTATTTAAATCCATAGTGACTATTCCTACAATGTTGAATTTGTGCTAGTATCCAATTTTGTTTCGTTAGTGGGCTGTTTTTCTAAATTTTCGATGGAAATTGGTCACGCTTTATGTTTAGCCAGCGCCTTCACATATATAGTCATCAGTATTAATGGAATGAAGTAATGTATAGAAGAATACAGGCATAATCAAATATGTATTTTAAATTAAACAAGCTGAAAATTAAATAGTACTAGTGAATTACGGTACAATAAAAATGAAAACTATACCATAATAAAACCTCATATAGAATGAGAAATGTAAGCATACACATCAATTGTGAAATATGAAAATGTAAGATGTCAATACAAGTATATAATGCAAATTACAACTGACACATAAATCTTGGATAAATGCAACCTAGAAAAGATCGTATGTGACTTTGATAACATGACCCTTGAATGCAACAAACACCTAGCCTTGGATTGTCAACTTTCCAGAGCATTGTGAACAATCATTAAGGTATATCTTAACAAAAACAATTAAATTGAAATTATTATTAATATCACTTGAATATGCTTAGTGGAGTAGATGTTTAATATTGTTAAATACCAACCTGATTTGTACAAAATACTTCATTTACAACAATAGATATGCAAATCAATTCCTTTATTCAATGATTTTATCAAATATCTTAAACATGTTGCAAACATAGAGCGAATGACAGCAACAGCAAAACCTTAGTTGAACATCATAATGGCCAATCGGACAAATTAGAGTTGAACATATAGTACGAACAAGTCTTTTTCTCTCGTCTGCTCCTTTTTTACGATTATACTTGTTAATAAATTTATGAGCACGACATGGTAAATAATATATTACGCTGTTACTTGTACTTATCGAGATTTTTTTTTCTAACAATGAATATTTAAAGGAGTTGTTAAAAAACGACTGACAGCCGCACCAGATGAGTGAATTCAGCGCGTATGTGTAATGTGTTAAAGCACTGATATTGGTTCGATTGTGGTTCTTTTAACAAACTGAACATAATCTATAATAATTAAACGTTTTATGCTGTTAACTCGTTTAGCCCTACTATTTCAAATGGACAGCTCTAGTTTCCAATCAAGTATTTTCCATTGCCGACATTATAGGGCTAGTTTTCACAATATATTACCTAATGACAAAAAAGTTTAACTATGGTCAGAAGGTTTTTTAGGGCCCGTTAGCCAGGGGTCTACACTACTTGCATTGGACGAGTGTACTCTTCACATGTTCACTGTTTGTAAATACCGAGTATACTTCTATATCTAGGGTTCAATTGATTAGGCGTTTACATATCTAGAAGCATGATTTCAATTTAGTATTTTATGAATTTTGACTGACAAAACATCGTTCAGATACTTTTGATCATGATTAGAGCCTGAGTTACTTGATGTCTGATCAGAATCCAAACTTTTCGTAAATGTCAATGCACCCAAATAAATGCAGTGAGAGATTCAATGCTTTGAGTTTCCATTACCCAGGGAGAACTCATTTATCATATTATTATCCTAAATTTTATGTTTTGCTTAAACCAGTAAACATTTGCGACGCATACATGATTCTTTTACAAACAATGTATCAGTAAAGAGCAAGCTTGTCCTATGCAATCTGTATACACCTATTAAATGACTTCGGTAGGGCCACTGATCGGAATAACTTCAGTATATAATAAATATTGATAATAATATTGTACAATAAACAGTAAAACACCTCTGTTGCGACCACTAAGTTGTGTTAAGTACACGTAACGAATCTTCTAACTGTGCACTTATATATGGTATCATAACTCCGGCGCTAATGACCAGATCGTGTTAAAACTTTGCAGAAATCAAGAAGACATATTTCTGATGGTAATATGTTTACTTTATTTAATACAAAAAAAGTATTACTTTGAACAAAAAATAAAGTGATTAAAAAAAGCTGGTTTCACAAAGAGAGGGGGGACGTATACAGAAAACTCAGTAGCGATTCCCTACTCTTATTCGATGGTTATTTCAGATACCCAGTGTAAATAACTGATCAATACATTGGGCTTCGGTTTTTATAAAGTCTTATCTTAAGAAATTGGCCGGGCGGGGGATCGATCTCACGTCCCCTGGTATTGTAGCCGAGCGCGTTTCTCCTCGACCACGTCCCACGGTGAGTGTAAAAAAATCATAAAACAGTATTTTATTGTCAATTTAGACAAACAAACGGTGTTAATTCAGGACGCCTTTGTCCATCATCGTTTATAACAGCTTGACGTCGACGTCATATCGCCGTTACGCATAGTTGAACGGCTATTCACCGTCGCTCGATCAAGATATTCGTCCAACATGTTTTCCGAATGTGCGCCTTGATAGCGAATGCACGAGAAAAGTATCGAAACAATGTCCCTCCAGTTCACGATTTTCTCATGCAAATTGAGTATTTTGTCGTTTCATGGTTCACTGAGTCTTCAAACATAATTTTTTTAATCTGATAAGGATATGACATTAAATGTCCGTCAATAGCCAACAAGCAAAGAATTGTGTAGAAATTCTTATAAATAAAAGATATATAGCGAAAAGAAAAGTGCACAGTTAGAAGATTCGTGAAGTGTATGTGATGTTCACGGCAGATAGCTGCTTAAATCAATGTATAGGAGCTTTGTTTTACTGTCACATTGCTTGAAGCTGTTACCTGTCTTTTATACAATCAATTAGCCTTCAAATTTCCGTATCTCGCACATCTCTCGGAAAAAAACTATTTTCGTGACATCATTGGACCTATTTAAGTCAAGTGTCTACTAAAGTAGACATTGACAAGCACCAAAGACCCTCATGTTGCGCAGGATCTGTCCTTTTTGTTTTTCACATGAATTGTTCTGTTGTATAGGGCACACCTTGTCGTGCATTTAGAGCACCCTGGTAAATCAATTATGACATTTCCCAGCAAACACACAGGGAGAGTACATTGCATTTTCCAGGCATACATTGGTTAATTCAACAACTATGCAATGTAGCAAAATCTTTTCTACTCTGTTCAAAGAGCGCGGGTAAGATATTCTATTCCAAATTCAAGCGTTTTTTCAAAACCATTTTATGGTCATTCCAAACAGTTTGGAGCCAATTCATACGCCGTGTAATGTTTTGCTATCAGATAATCAACAAATCGTTAACGAGTTCAAAAAACAGTCATAATCTGTGTTTCAATGTTATTGGTCATTTAAACCATTTGTACCTAGGATCTGATTGCAATTTACACTGGTTGGTCACAAGAATATCTGATCAAAATTAAATAACAAAAACTAAAATTTAAACCAGGCACCCCACTGCATGAAAATTGGACTCAATCTGTTTATAATTATGAAATAATCAACTTGGCTTAAATGGGTTTATTCCCTCTCTCACCAATACAAGATACCCTCTTATCACAACCAACAGTGTATATCATCCAGAATGTCCATGCTGCGTTACTACTATATATTGTAAATAATGATGTTACAGTTTCCTTGTATCCATTCTCTGTTGTCGCGGAGACACTGATTGATATGTTAGTGTAAGTTACAAGCCAAGTTGTTGTATAGATATTCCCCACCGCATTCGATCATGATTTGATTAAGCACATGAAACAGCCGAAATATCTTACAATCATTGTAGGTCAGGGTAAATGCATTACCCGTATTAGAACAGATGTTGACCGTAACCTATATTTGCCTGGATGTATACTTGCTGGAGGAATTCATTGAATATACCTTAATATTTAAATACACTGCAGTGTTTGTCAATATAGCAACATAGTCCATCTCTTTCATATAATATAGCATACAGTGCAGACCATGATGAGACGCTGCGTTGCATGGCATTTCAACAAGATTTACACTTATTGCTAATGTCAACACTAGACTAAATGTGGTAACACTTACGGTGCGAGAACAAAGAGTACAGTAAAACCTCTCTATTTCGACCGCTAAAATGAAGGCGAATTGGTTGAATAAGGACAGGTGACAGCTTTAAGCAAGGTAACAATGAAACACAAAGCTCCTGAAGGAGCTTTCTGTTTCAATGTTACCTTGCTTTAAGCAGTCTAGTGCCTTAAATACATGATATTTAGCAAAATTTAGTGGTCGTATTAGAGAGATTCTACTGTATGTGCTATGGTACGGATTGAAATCCGGTACGATCTGGAATTGTTCAAATGCAAACTTCAATTGGGATCTGATCAGTTCAATCAAAACTAATATGTTTTACCTTTGCCTGACGAAAACGACCGGGCCGTAACTATAGTTTTAGAAACATATACATCATATACCTAGGGGTAATGATTGGCTTAAATGTTTCCAAATATAGCTAGTTCGGCATCAATTCATAGAAGCTACTGTAGTGAAAATGCTGCCCATTGAATACTGGCTCACTGATGGTAAGTCTCTTTGATGTGCTTCGACCAATCATATCACGAGGGACTGACCCTTTGTCCATCCCCTAACTAATTGGGGCAGCGTATGAGAGAGACTGGGTCGAAGAGGTCACATCATTCTTTTTCAAGATTTAGACAAAACAATAACTGAAACCGATCATTTGTAAAAAGACTAAAATTATTTATTAAAAGGGAACGACTAAATTTATCTATTAAAAGGGAAAGGATGCATTATTTTGTGATTAAGCTATTATAGAAACACTTCACTATAATAACGGTTACACTTTAATGCATGGAAATTGTAGTGCACAAAGTATGAGCTTTGAAATTGCCATAGATGCTGGCCAGCCTCATATATAGCCAACCCATGGTATATGGCTAATTAAAAAAGAATTTAAAGATAACAAGAACTGGACGGAAAAGGGTGGATGTGTGTCTCCTGCGATGCCATGAAGCCGATTAAATCTAGATCAACTTTCCTTTTGCGAAGGTATGTCTCGCTTAATCTTTCCATGCTATCTGCTCCATGTCCCACATGTAGCACCACAGATACTTTAAAGTTGATTCGTCATTTATTGTAACGTAATCATGAAATCAAATGTTTACTATTAACCAAGTAGAGAATTCATTCATTCTTTTATTATTGTTTATATATATGACCAATATATTTCGTTGTGTCGAAATAACCCGGGCAAGAATTAAATGTGCGAAATCCTGATTTGAAGTTACAGATTCCAAATAAAACGTTTTAATTGTAGTTTGACTTTTTCCTTCAGCTGTTTTAGTAATAAGTGTCAAATGGCACAATGTGGAACTAAAGGTTTTATGTTGAAGCTGCAATTGTACTGTTCTCCCCGAATTATTAAAACTTTTGATTTCTCTTTATGTAGGTAATCTGTTCTCTAAATGTATTCTGATAGTGTGTGAACCACAAAGATTGGTTTGTTAAGAAAACATTATTTCAAGATAATGTCGTTTAAATGATGCCCTGGTTTAGTTTGTTTTAGTATATGGTTAGTAATGAAATGACTTTGCCAGGTAGGTACTTTATTATGATCATCAAGCTGCACTAAATAAAGCGTTTAACACATTTGAGCTGTGGTTAGAAGAAAAGCACCACAAAGTTTACATGATAATTTCATAAACGTAAGGTCCTTGATTTCTTGAATGTAATTTGAAATGATGTATACATCCTATACTGTTGAGTATCTTGGAAGACTGTGTGTTTTAAATAGACTCCTTGCATAATTTATTTTATGATATACTTATTAATAACAACAAACAAACCCAGACCACGCAATCTTGTCGCGTTTCAAATTTTTATAAATATGCTACACGATGGTGTCGGGATTTCTTTTATGCTACACAAGTTATACACGATCTAGTTATTTAAAGAAGCCTTGTGTGTGACACTTCGGAATTCTCGGTTTGGAAACTTATAAAAAGTTGAATTTTGAAAATTTCATGTTGATTTGTAGCGTGACTAATCACTCACTTTTACAAATATTTTGCTACAAATTGGATCAATATCAATCTTAACATGTCTACCATTGATGCTACGGCAAAAATAACAATGTCAACTGACACGCCTTGACTTCTATAAAATTGATATACCAATTGCTTTTCGTCATTTGACCACTGCCTCCTGTTTTGTCAAGTTTGCTTTATTCTATCCCATCTCGTCGTTTTAAACTTGAATCTGAACCAAAAAAAAAGTTTTTCAGGCAGGATAGATTTGAATGTTGATGGTTAGTTTTTTATGCTCTAGTTTAAAT
This sequence comes from Gari tellinella, assembly GCA_922989275.2. NCBI lineage: Eukaryota > Metazoa > Mollusca > Bivalvia > Cardiida > Psammobiidae > Gari > Gari tellinella. The sequence continues at coordinate 87,157,337 of OV277860.1, forward strand.
ATTCTTTGATTGATTTTGAAAGTTCATGGATCTGTCAAAATTGCCAAGGTAACGTCTTAGAATGTGATTGCGGAAGTTTACCAAAGGTTTGTAATAGTATTGTGTATAGTCTATCCTGGCTCAGTGGTTACTTACTATCAGTTTACAGACATTGCGCAAATGGTACAACTAACTATCCTAAGATTAATAGACCCATGCATCTGTTAGGAAGTTAATTCCTTAGAAGTGAAATATCCACAGTAACACTAAATTTGAAATTAAAACTGATAAGTCTCCCGAGAATTATCAACTTATACCTCGTGATGATTTCTTGTTAATTCTAGGGTGATAAACTATGTATTTCCCTCTGTGGGGATCCATGTGGGACATGAGGTTGATAACATGTGTTAATTTTAAAATGAATAGCCACCGCGATTCACCATTCATGCTCACCAATTGTCTGTATCTAAATTGGCCTGGATTGTTAGACAATCTATATTATCTTAGTTAATCCCCCCCCTCCCCCGAATAGTCCAAAATGGATCTGACTAAACTGGAAAATCAAAATATCTATTTAAAGTACCTCAAAGAAACAATCTAGCAATCAACAATTTGGCAGCAAAACGACAAAATAGCGTTGATGGGATAAAAACCTCCCGAATATTTTGACAATGAAAGGGATAATCTTTTTTCACTGATTTTCGGTCATAAAAGCGGTTGCCTCAATATTGTCTGAATACATTTGCGACTGATGTCGACATTTGCAAACTTTTTTTTATCAAACGTCGGATCTTATCAGTAGTAAAACTGTTTGACAATCGAATCAAAAACTACAAATCAAAACTGAGCCCAAAGAGGAAACGGTATTGATATAATGTGTGGGGAAACAGGAATACTTGCATTCACGTGGTCTTTTCGTTGAGGGACTATTCAAGGTCATTTATATATTTAACTGCTACATGTTATAGGCGATTTTGTAATGCAATTGGCAAATAGTTTGGATCCAGATGAGACGCCGCGTAACTATTTGAAGTCAAACTATTTGAAACTCAGACGACATTTTCTGCAAATTCAACTTTGTGAATTGTTGCAGACGACAAATGGAGCAGACGACAATTGTGTTTCACATGCTGAAGATAACGTTAAGTTTAAGGCTATAAAAGTGCCTCGATCGGACTTATTAGCCTAGATTTGTCTGTGATCTATCACAGTCAAAGAAGTTAGTTTAATTTCATGACACTCTTTATGGTAGACTGGGGTGATTACGCGGATTGGAACAGCATGCGCCTTAATTAGAAAGAATAGTTACAGGCGTGTATACCGTAACTAAGTCATACATGTACTACCGTCTGCTTAAAATGTGTCGCCTGGACTTGTTGGCGTTCTTTCGTTTTTCAATATATACCTCTCTATTACGACCACATAAAAGGGGGCTTTTTGATTGTAAAGAAATGCAGGTGACAGTTTAAAGCAAGGTGACAGTAAATAAGAAAGCTCCATATGAGCTTTCAATTTTACTATCACATTGCTTTAAGCTGTTACCTATCAATATTTAATAGTCAACACAATTGAGTTGTCGCAATAGAGCGGGTTTTGCAGTATTGTACTTTTAGAAAACATGGTTCGTGAACGACAAGCAACGTTTGAGTCTACATATAACGTTGATGTTAGCGGCGCTTTGTTTCGGCAACATTCATGTTTGGTAAATCTAATGTACTTGGTCTTGGCAACAGTTACTGGTTTCGTCAATTTATTGTGCTTGGTCTTGGCAACATTTACTTATGATAATTTTAATGTACTTGGTTTTGGCAGTAGTTACTGTATTGTAACACTTACTGTTTGGTCACTCTAATAAACTCGGTCTTGGCAACAATTACTGTTTTGGTCAATCTTATGTACTTGTTCTTGGAACCAGAAACTGTTTGGTAAGGCTTATGCACTTGGTCTTGGCAACAGTTACTAGTTTTGTCAATCTATTATTCTTAGTCTTGGCAACAGGTACCGTATGATAAATCTTATGTACTTGGTCTTGGCAACAGTTATTATTACCTTACTCTATTTTTGGTGATTATTAAGCATTTTAGACTTATTAACCAGACCTATACCAGGGTGCAACAGTAGACTGCTGCACGGCATTGAATATTCCATGTGCGAAAATGATGCGAAAAGAGTGTCTGCATCGCGGTACCGAATAAGGTTTCTTTATGATACAGATTTTTGTTGCAGAATTTGAATATGATCAAAACTACATTATAATCAAACCAGTTTTTTCGTCAATCTAGTTTGCGGGGTTGTTCGGGTCACCTTTTCTCTCCCGAACCATCACCTTAGAAGGCTATACAGATCTAGAGCTGGTATCAAGAGTGACTCCGAATAAGATTGATTAAAACTGCTTGCAGATATACGGCATGTTAACGTTGCATAAATGACGTCATCCCATCATACATGACGTAATTTCGAAAACCAAAGTAAGTTTCAATCATTTTTAGTCATTAAGAAACAATACATTTTTCAATCGTAATTGAACAAAAAAAAATAGATCTAGTCAGGAACGTTTATACATTCCTGATTTAGTAGAGAAGTCTTTTCACAACACAGTGATGTTCACACTCAATTGTTGTATTGAATTAAAGATGAAATATAAATTCATCTCCAGAATATAAATACGTTTTGTTCAAGTCATGTATATCTATAAAGATCTAGATCTAGCGATGCAATAAATCAGTCTTACTTAAATAGAGAGTCAGTTAATAAATCATTTGTTTGATAGTTACTTTGGGAACAGTCAAATCAGTGTCCCTCGGTAGCAGGAAATACCTTGAGAACTGGGGCCCGTTTTCCTAAACTACTTACGCAAAAATTTTGCGTAAGTCAAAATTTTAAAATTTAATTTATATTTTTTATTATCACTTGCTACAAACAGCAAATAGCCAGATCAAAGGACGCGCTTTTAGCGCGTCCTCTGATCTGGCTTTTTGCTGTTTGCAAACGTTTATGAACGAAACTTAGAGTTAAACGATTTTGACTTACGCAAAAATTTGGCGTAAGTAGTTTAGTAAAACGGCCTCTGATGCGCTCGACCGTTGGCCTCTGGTTACAGTTCGCAAGGTCTTCCCTACTACCTCAGGTATATGATTTGACTGTTCCCTCAGTACCTATGAAACAAGTATATACTATTTTGTAAATCTTATGTACTTGGTCTTGGCAGTAGTTACTGTTTTGTAAATCTAATGTAAATCTTGGTAACAGTTACTCTTCGGTAAATCTTAGGTACTTGGTCTAGGCAACAGTTACTTTTTTGGTCAATCTTATGTACATTGAGTGTTTTTAAAGAAACCACAGATATGTCAAACGTTGAATGGTTGCTAACGACAAAGACATTACAGACATCATTAATGTATAGAAGAGTTAAAGACGCCAGTAACATATTAGCTTGTTTGAGAGTTAAATATGTTCCAAAATCAATATTAGTCTTGAACACGTGACTTGCATACTTGTCTTGATCAGGTGTCAAATTCTGTGTTTGATAGTCATATCAATGCTTATTCATTTAAAAGGATAACAATTTGAATTTTAAAACAAAATGCAGATGGCACTGTTAATGTCGGTCATATTGTTTCAGGACATTTAAAGCTGAGAATCGCTTATCCATGTACATAGTATAACTTCTTTATTACGACCACTAAATCGCAGGCTAATTGATTGTATAAACGAAAGGTTACAGCTTAAACAAGGTGGCAGTAAATAGGAAAGTTCCTTAAAGACATGTCCTGGCCTACTTTCGATGATAACGCCAAAAGGCAATTTCCTATCAAAATCATGAATATTGTGCACAAACCTATAGCAAAGAACCATTAAAGCGTCTCATATGAGGCCCGACTATTATATTTAATAGTTTGGCTGGAATTATCCATTGAAAAAACACTCGAGTATAAGTATGTCAGGGCCTCACTATGGAGATTGAGATAGCTATGACATGTTCTGCATGCTTTTACAGTTACTTTACCTCATGTCGAGTACAATGAGTGGGTCCATCAAAGGACTGAGGAAATATCTTTAAGGAGATTTCTGATCACTGTCACCTTTGTGACAGTAAAACAAGAAAGGTCCTGAAGGTGCTTTCTGATTTTTGTCACCTTGCTTTAGGCAGTCATCAGTCGTTAAAACCTTATCGCCAACACAATTTAGTTTGTCTTAATAGAGCTGTTTTATTGTACAATCAATCCTCTATTTTTCAATCCCACTTTAGTTAAAACTTAGTCGTATTTCTTCACGGCCTTTGGCAAATACTGTGGATTCTATAACCGAGGGTTGCTTGATCCCCACCGGAAACGAGCTTTTGCGAGCTTTCGACAGAAACAGACCAACCGAGAGTATTTAATCTCCCGTCATTACCAAAACCTGTGCTTGATTATTTCCCTCGCTTTGAAGTACAAAAAAACTAGAAAATTAACAGGAAACATCTTTTTACCCACACATTCTAAAGCTAATAGCAAAAATTAGCTGTTTAAAGGTCGCACTATTTTAGCTTGACTTTCACATTTATGTGAACATTCGTTTTAAGATGAAAACATGTCCCAGTTTAGATTACAACTTAGGTTGTTTTTATTAAGCGATTTCGTATGGAAAAATTCATCAAAACAACTATTATTTCCTTTTTATCACATAACTAGCGGTCTGGAAGTTGAATTAATCTATTATATAAATATCGTATTCCATTAATGAAATATCGTGTTTGGGCTCCGGCAATAGCGCTGCATATAGCATGACACCGAATGACGTCATTTGCGAATCTATATAGCAGAAAGACTTCAAACTACGGCTTCAATTTATCTAAAAGAGTTTCAAATTGTTATGTGATAAAAGGAATCACACATTCGTGCTCATTACTTATCATGGCATTTTTAATAAACGAGTTGGTTAAAATTATTATGACGCTCGCCAAAGCTCGCGCCATATCATTTAGTCAACTTGTGTATCAAAAATGATAAATAATGAACACTTATGTAAAATCCTCTGCATACACGTTATACTTTCAAGCCATACCAATAACGACGTCAATGGCGTCATGTTAAAACGCGCATACTCGATCATGTACAAAAATCAACAACACAAAATATACCACTGTTTAAACAGCATTGTTAAAATCCGTATACAAATGTAGAGTCTTCTGTACAATTGTCGATTTCACTTGACTCTGTGACCGTAGCTTGTGGTCCGTCTTAAGTTTTATGTTTTTTTCTGTAAGATTCACCTCCCTTTCCTTTGTTTTATTCCAATAACGCGGAGGGATACAGTGCCAGACAAGGTTTACCATACGGCTATTTATAGTTACAAAATGTTATCTAGCACCCCTGAAAAGCGATAACTCGATATCTCGAACATTTGTCTACGTTTTAACTTGAAATACGGGTTTGCTAAATTTACGCGAATTCTAGTTACCACACTTTAACTTCAGAGGCACTGCTTAGACTTCGATTAATAGAGGGTCTTCTGGCGATGGCTGGATGGATTTAGTTTAAAAAATCTTGGTCCGATTTACCCATTTAGTTTAGTGTCTGTACTCAAGTGGATATTGTCGAACAGACTCGGGTGATACGCTGCAGTTTGGGGCGTCTCATCATGGTATGCACTGTTTGATATGTCATATAAAGGGTTTTGTTGTATGGCAAAACACTAAAGTGTGTTTATATGACTCTAGTATGTTTAGACCCATTTGTGCCCACGATCCCATATATGGGACATAGGCAAACAGTGTAGAATCTGATCAGACGCCGCATGATACGGCGTCTGATTAAAGTCTACACTGTTTGCTGATAGGAACTTCAATAATAAAACAAAATGATAATGAAAATTTTGACCAGGCATCCCTTTGATAAAAAATGGACTAATCCAATATATAAACATGGAAGAATCCACTGGGCGCAAATGGTTAAATAGAAATAGTTCGACAAACACACAGGCAGAGTGAATTGCAAATACCCATACATTATTGGGTTAATCAATCACCGAACAGCCTGTTTCCAATTTTGAAAACAAGTAACCTGTTGAAGCAGATTGAAAGTAAAATAAAATGTGTCTTATAATCTGCTTTATGTTCACTTTAGTTTAAGCTACCATCTGCTAGAAACTGTTTCTTATGGTGCATGTTCATCACTATATAAATGTGAACTATGTTTTTTATCAGTGGCTGAATAATTTAAATGCATTACAATACGTATTTGTGTGGTCATTGGTTAAGAAAGAGGGATATGGAGAGCGTGCAGGTAACCACTTCCCAACGATATTCGTGAATTTCAATATGTTTTACATTTGATTACTTTCTTTCTCTGAAGAAGGCCATAAGCCGGAACATGGCAGAAACATAAAAAATAAACAGTGTTCAATTTTTGAGAGTTATTTTAATCTTTTAATATGTTTTATGAAAAGCCTGTGGTACGATACTATTGCGACTGCAAAGAGGTGCCCTCAAAAAGCTATTTCGAGCTGTAGTTATCTTAAAGACATTTAGCAAATCAATTATTTTATTGTAATTTTACTTGCATAAATGTACCTTGTGAGTGATTCAATTTGTTTTCACTAACCTTAAGCATGTTATCTGTGAAACTTTTACAGCAGCTTAAACAGTTTAGATCCAGATGAGATACCCAGTTACTCGGCTTCTGATATTGGTCTAAATCATTATGACACTCTTGTGATATTTATTATAGTAAAAAAACAGATAACCAATACAGTAAAACATCTCTTTTACGACCACTAAAACGATGGCTAATTGATTGTATAAAAACAGATGACAGCTTAAAGCATGATGACAGTAAAACAGAAAGCTCCCAAAGGAGCTTTCTGTTTCACTGTCACCTTGCTTTAAGCAGTCACCTGCCTTAAACACCCGATAATTAACAAATTAAATGGTCGTAATAGAGAGGTTTTACTGTACCTTGATTGTCTACCTGTAGACGAGACATATTGTTTGTCAATGTGTGTATTATTGTAAGGGATGAAATAGCTCACGTACAGTAAAACATCTCTACTATGACCACTAAAATGATAGATTATTGATTGCATTAAAGGAAGGCAACAGGTTAAACCCATATGATAGTAAAACAGCAAGTTCCTAAAGGAGCTTTCTCTTTTACTGCCACCTTGCTTTGAGCAGTTACCTGTCATAAACCGTGGCACTCATTGATTGAAACAATTTAGTGGTCGTAAAAGAGAGGTATTACTGTATACGTTCTGTTCGAACTAATCTAAATTAAATGTTTGCACTCGTCTCCACGTGCTCGTAATGTCTTTGTAGTTTTTAATGGTTTCAATCTTTGGAACCATGTATTCTACTGAATTTTTAAGTGTCATCTAGGTAATTCCAAATACGTCTGCAAGCACAAAAGAGTTAAAAGCAACATAGACACGTTGATTTGTTTTGCGCAAAGCAGTTCCGTCACTGTTTCACCCATAGGCATAATGAAATAGAAAATTGAAACATGCACAGATCCAGCTTGAGAGTTGAAAAGTTCTGATCGAATTCTTAACAAACTGCCATAAAATATCAAAACACTCACCCACATACGTCACACAAATGAATACAGTAAGACCTCTCTACTACGACCACTAAATTATGTCTATTATAGATGTTTACGACAGGTGACTGCTTAAAGCAAGGTGTCAGTATTTTAACAGAAGGCTCCTTAAAGTCTCTTTTACAGTAACCTTGCTCTTTAAGGAGCCATCTGTCTTTAATACAATTCATTAGCCTACGGTATAGTTATGCGGCGTCTGATCAGGATCCAAACAGTTTGCAAACGCGTTTTTTTTATGTCATTGAGAGTGAAAGGGTTAAACACCGTTGGATATACATGTATGTGACTTGCATTTTGACTATGGTTGAAACGATTGCTGCCCATTCGTATAGATGATATGACCATTTGTTAACATATCGTTGTACAGTTCTTCCTCCCTACAACGGCCCTCTGAACAACGATTCCCCCTTGCAGCGACGATTGCCATAGTTTCCATAACATGACAAATAATCTAACGCTTAACTGCTGTACTATCGAGTGACAAACAGCTTGAATCTAGATCAGACGCCGCTTGACGCGGCGTCTGATCTGGATTCAAGCTGTTTGAAATTGTAACCAATTTCACTCTCTTTAACGACTCTCTCAGAACAACGCACACATTTGTGGTCTCCCATTCGGTGTCGTTGTAGAGAGTGAGAGATGTATTCAATAAACTCTGTCTGGATTATTGAGATGAACGACAAATCCGCACATGCATTTAATTCAAGGATGTCACGTCCAATTTATTTACAAAGGGAAGATTTAACACTTTCACTGCTGTCATAACGTTTATTTTTAAGTTGACAAATCATAATTCAGCTCTGCCATGACAAAAAGCCAGCCTTATTGCATTGTAAAATTGTACAGATCAAGCATCATTGTCATCCCAGAATCAGTATCTGAGTTTCTTCTACACTTCCAAATACCGTATATTTAATACAGATACATAAAATGAGATAGAGGTATGTCGGTTTCAAACAGTGTAGATAAAGGCAAGCCAGGCCTTGATCTTCACTGTTTGCAATGCAATAAAATAGGTTTTATCATAACACGGCTCATATATTCCTCTTTGTGTTTCGTTTTTCCTCCGGTATATCATTATCTCAGCTCAGTAATCATAGCTTTGGACATTCCGACATGTATTGTATCCATTAATGCTTCCAGTGCACTGTCTTGCCCACAGGTACTTGACACATAACCCCCCCCCCCTTAAAAAAGATTTTTTTTAAAGGGGGGGGGGTTAATAGATCTAAATGTAAAGTTCTATGGTTATTATGCAAACGGTTTGGATCCTGATTAGACGCCGCAAAGTGTGGCGTCTGCTCAGGACCAAAACTGTTTGACACTCATTTATATATTTCTTAAGTCTAAGTACCCAAAATTTAAATTTTAGAAATAAAAGCAAACGCCAAAATGTTTGAAGCTGATGACGTCAAAGCAGTGAGGATTTAAAACTTACTGAACCATAAAACTTCAAATGGACAGCATCAGTTTCTAATTTGGTCCATTGGTGACTTTTAATGGCTGTTTATAACGATGCATTGCAAAATGACAAACGCTGTAGACACAAAACAATTACTCCTACATGTACAAGACATACGTAAACTGTTTTTGAATAGGACAAGTTTCTTTACATGTACACTTTTTATACAGGATACGCGTCACTGAGTGTCTTTCGACTAGTTTTGAATTAAAATGGCAAGAGAATAACTTGTACTCCACTGTACCATACAGCCGTAGTTACAATGGAGAAGACGTTATTCTTTCCAAATAAATGTGTGCTAAAACACGTTGTTCCATTGCAAACAATTTGAAATCAGATAAGACGAGAAACACGGTGTTAGATCTAGCATCTAACTGTTGCCACTCAGATTCAAATAACCGTCAGAAGTCTCTATCAATCTGACAGTTTATATTGCACTGCAATTTTTAAATATCAATTGAGCTGCAATCGGGTAAATTGAATGCATAATTATGTTGGACGCCTTTGTTTTGTGATCTCCTTTTTAACCCATGTATGCCTAGCGCGGGGAGGGAAATTTGAAGGGAAATTTTCAAACAGTGTAGACTCTAATCAGACGTAGTGGACTCTTCCATGTTTACATATTACCTAAGTCCATTTTTTATTGAAGGGGTACATTGCGTAAAGTTTATTTTCGTTTTGTTTTATATTGAAATTCCTCTCAGCAAACAGTGTAGACTCTGATCAGACGCCGCATTATGCGACGTCTGATCAGAGTCTACACTGTTTGCCTATGTCCCCTACATAGGACGCTCTTGGTACAAATGGGATAATTTTGTGGTTCAACTTAACCCTTTCGCTCTCAATGACGCTTGAAAGCGCGGTTGCAAACAGTTTGAATCCTGATCAAACGCCGCGTAACGCGGCGTCTGATCAGGCTCAAACTGTTTGGCACTCGATTTAAAATTCCATCAGTCATACTGCCTTATCTTTTAACTTTGAAACGACATTGCAGAAAACAACATTGAAGCAGACGACAAGGAAACGGTGAATGGGTAAACATCTCACGAAAGTTTTGGTAGTAAAAGGGTTACACTGTCTGTAACATTATCACAAACTCGCCCGTATCATATACCGGTACAGGTCAATGTCTTCGAACGTCTCAGCTGTTTGCATTATCTCTCAAATCAACTTTTATTCATCAAGGGTTTTCGTGCACATGTCCAACAGTCTGTGCTTCGTCATGAATCGCGTTTTCTCTAACACTGGTTAACCAACTAACCGCTGAAACTGTTATTGGACAATCTCAATTTATAATTAGGTCTGGTCCAGTATTGTTCTTAAAGATATAGAGCAAAATGACATGTAGAACAGACCGTGATAAAAGAGTCATGAACAAGCGCTACACTGTTTTCATTATTTCATTAGACAAGTGTACTCTTCATGCTGTTTTTAAAAGCCGTAGGGCAAATGAGTTTAAATTGAAATATTTTTTGGATTTTAACGCTAACGCACACTAATGGAAATTTAGCAAGACTTCGTCCATTAAACTTTTAACAAATAATTGGCGCCACTGTCCTAGAAAAAATCAAATATTTTTTTTCTCTTTTCCTTAGTTTTCTTTAATGTTTGAAACTCTTCTCTGAAAATATTAGATGTGAATACAGGGGCTTCATTGTCATATCATTAGCACAGGTGCACTGTAATTCCTAGTTATATCATTTCCCATTCTTAACCACTTCACTGCCTTACCCCGAGCACAACAGCTTTTTGCAAGCAGTTTGGATCCTGATCAGACGTCGCGTGACGCGGCGTCTGATCAGGATCCAAACTGTTTGAGACTCATTTCAATATTTCTTAAGTCAAAATAGCAAAAATTAAACTTTAAGAAATAAAAGCAGACGACAATTGTTTTAAATTGATGACATCACGGCAGTGAAGTGGTTAACCCTTATCCTATTGTAATATCGACTTCTTTGAAATTGTCGTCTGCAAACTTTGTTACATTTAGATTTATCATTTTTTCAAGTAAAGAAATCTAAAGACAAGGGTTAAGCAGTTTGGATCCAATTCAGACACCGCGTGACTCGGCGTCTTTCAGGATCCAAAATGTTTGCACAAAAACGCCTAGTGAATTCGGGATCGGCAGGCAATGGGTTAACAACAGAAAGTGTTGTTTTCAATGCATTTGCAGAACAATAACTCTGTATTTGTACTGTTTCTCACAATTTCTTTTTTTTTTTCTTTTTTTAAAAAAACAAACTAATAACATCAAATCATTATAATTTGAACAGCATACAGAATCACCTCGAAAACTCGACATTATCTTAATTTCAAAGTTTAATCATGACCGGGTCTCGTTGTAACATTTGAAACGAGTAAACTTATAACAAAGTCCCTGGAACCGTCTGATTTCTTTCGTTACGTCGCAATTTGGTTATTTAAGTTCCATTTTACTATACGTTGATTTAAGATTGGGAATACGATTTGTTTCGTTGTATCCAATATTACATTATACAGCACTCCCTCTTTACAACGACATCCAATGGAAGACATAATTTGTTTGTGTTGTTCGGAGTGAGTCTTAAAGCGACTCGCAACCAGATGGTGTATTTGCAACAACAACAAAAATACTCAAATAAAACCAAATGTGTAGCATTATCGTGCATCTGGCATTAGAACAATATGATCAGTCTACAAACAACCTCGAGAAAAGTCTTCAAATCTTAATTTTTTAGATATTTTCCATCGCTTTATCCTATATTTATTCTAAAGAGTTGAAAGACGCAACAGAACTTTATCACGGGTCGGACATAAACCCGAGACGAATTAGTTTCCTTCCAACGCTTCACAGTTCACGGGATGTAGATTTTCCGGCTAGTGCAGCGGTCTAAGTGGTTGCCCTATTTTGCTTCCTGGCCCCGTTTTTATTGAAATGCATTTTTTAAACAGAATTTCTTATCCTAAACTGATTCTAACTCGTTTATATACGCGTTTGATAAATATTGACGCATTAATTTTTTAATGCTAAATCCGGTTGCGAGTCTCTTTAATAGGGAGGGAATTTGGCTTACATTTGCAAACAGCTTGAATCCAGGATATAAGCTGTGTGTCACATGGCAAGGGTCGTTGTAAGAAGGAGTCGTTGTTGGTAGGGCTGTTGTAGAGAGGGAGCGCTGTAGTCAACTTAAGCAAGCTCGAGTTATCAAAAAACAACAGTGTGAAATACAGATAAATTCGACTCAAGCAACGTCGAGTTCTTAGTGTTCCACTGCATTTAAAGCGACTCGCAACCAGATGGTGCACAAAAAATAGTAATTTGTAAATATGTGTCAAACGCTCATATAAATGGTAAAGAATTAGTTTAGGATAAGAAATTCTGTTTAAAAAAATGTATTTCAATAAAAAAAAATATTGGTCTCTGGTGGGATTCGAACCCGGGGCCCGGCATTGGCGGGACAGAAGGCAAAATAGGGGAAACCGCTTAGACCAATGGACCACGGAACTATCCGTTTATCTCGGATCGATTTAACGTATTTCAATGTGTAGCGATCGAAAGTGCATACAACTTCGTAATTCGGCTCGTGTTTATGTCTGAGCCCGTGTAGAGAAGCAACAACAACAACTATACCGTCTACTAGTCGGTATAGAAAAACGATGGAAAATATCTAAAAATCTAAGATTCGGTGACGATTCTTGAGACTTTTTTTGGACTGATCATATTTTTTTAATGTCAGAAGCCAAATAATGCCACAAATTTGCTTTTATTTGAGTATTTTATTTTATTTTGACAAGTACACCATCCGGTTGCGAGTCCCTTTAAATAGAGGATCTTGCATGAGAGTTCATAATTTGTTAGATTTATGAAATGGGTTATTTAAGTAAATTATAAAGACGAGGTGTGTCGAGATTTTTATCGTTTTCTAAAAGACGAGTTCTATCGATCCAATAAATTACAGTATGAATGAAACATTCTGTTTATAACATAAACTGGCAAGTGGGTAAAACATTCGAAATATACTTCCAAGGTTAATTCCGATATATTCAGAATAACTATAAGGAGCAAAAGTTCCTGTCCCTTCCTATCTATAGCCACTCGATCGCCGAAAGAAATGTCGTTTGGCGCCATATGTGCTTACATATTTTGACAGCGCGTAGGAATACACATTTTAGTAATACAGCCTCTTTTGCAAAGTTAAACCACTAGTTATATACGAGAAAACACAATGGGTGTTATTCACCGCTCGCACCGCAGGCTTTATTACGAGGGTGTTCAAATAGTTTTGATACTGGATCAATAACTTCAATATAATTAGTGCAATATACATGCGTGATATATCATTTTGAAGAGTAATATTTAGCCTACACGATGGTACAGTACATTATGTTTGTACATTAATTCTTAAAGAGTACAATTACCAATTGTTTTTACAAAATTTATCAGTTTATGTCTTAATTGTAAAGCTTTTTTTATTATTTCTATGGAAAGGGTTAATTGACTAAAATTTCCATTTTTTTCCCCCAAAACAATATTTCTTTTTTTGAAAATGACGAAAGTGGACATGTTTTTTCGAACGCTATGAAAATGTTCTAAACAGTATATCTACATTTTGAATTTAAAACATGAAAATCTACTTCAATGGCTTCAATTACAGCCTGGTTTGATATGAAAAATGAGTTTGTGATTTCTACTTTTATACATTACAGTATATTAGCTTTTTTATTATATTTTCAGTACGTGTTAAGTATTATGTCTATCTTTAATATTTTGTATAATAACAGCATAGTGAAGTGTTTGCTAAATTGTCCGAATTTATTTGACAGAAAATTTCATAAACTTATATAAAAAAATACAGCTGTTATAAATAAAGCTGTTATAATAACTATAGTATCAAATTGTGTTCAGAAAAAAACTTCAACAATACACAAAAAGTCCAGTGTCCTCGAGGAGGAGTCATGAAGGTTCATGTTGGGGCTGATCGAGTAAAGCAATCTTAGATCTACCACCGTATCGGCAAAGAATTGTTCTTTAGAATGATATATCACACTTGCATTTGGCACTTATTATAATGAAGTTATTGATCCAGTATCAAAACTGTTTGAACTACATTCGTATTAACAACATTATTGGTGAATATCGATACAATACTTATTTATTATTAGTTTCAGTCGTTATCTTTGTGGTTGGTTGTGTTTGTTTTGTGGTTCTTGAATTTTGTAGGTTATTTTGCAAATGTAACAGAATAGGCATTGGTATTCAAATATATTTTTCCTACTTTCAAATGATCAATTCATTTTTTTAAACTTTAAGACATCTCCTGACGACCTTTTGGTCATAACGCCTTGCCAGATTATTTACTGTCAATTTCCTTGCAAAAGCATGGGTCTTGTGCATAATATTTACATTCAACCTGTAAATACCTTATGTAATCCTATTAAAAAATATGCAGTCATCTGCCGATGAACCTACACTTCGAATCTGGATTTAACCAGTTCGGATTTCCCCCGTGCTATCCGTGGACTTCTTCAAATAGACTACATCGGGCACTTAACACTAAGCTCCCATTGGTCGACGGTAATATGACACTAGCGGAGTGATACAGACCCATAGGTCGTTGCCATCGCGTTGCTATGTGTGTAAATGGGTTAAGAAAACAACCGCGACCTGTAATTTTAGAATGTGCTTTGGCAATAGATATTCAAGTTGCACTGTTATTTGTTTTCCTTGTAAGTCATTTCCATTCACAGAGAGAAAGTTTACTGGAAAAAATCCTGAATTTTTAATACAGTTACAGTACATGTAGTTGGGACTACTTTCTCACCATATTTAGAAACTGGAATGGCTATTACATCGACATTACATCTATCAAACCTCTTTGACCGGTATATGATAAATTCGTATACAGAAAAACAAATCTGGCCAATAAACACATTTAATTGACAAGACAGAAAATATAAATATAAATATAAGGAATAAACAACATCTCTTTGCCGCTCATGACGGTATGACTACATTAGCTTCGGGGGGTAAATTTATCGAAAACGCCCTTCGGGCGTTTACGTAATTTACCCCCTGCGAAGCTAATGTAGTCATACCGTCATGAACGTCAAAAATATGTTGTTTATTCCTATATTGAACCATTGAATCGTCTTATGTGAGACCGGACATTTATATTTGATAGTTTGGTTAGAAATAACCATTGAAAATCACTAGAGCATGAGTATAATCTGGACCTCACCAGGTAAACTGAGATTGTGTTGTACGTGCTTTACAATTACATTGACACCACCAGAACAATATGGTGGTGGTCCCTCAATGGACTGAGGAAAAGTCTTCAAACCTAACAAGTATAAATCTAAGGGCATTAGTTACACCGTTTATACTCATACCAATGTTTCCTAAAGTAAAAAACGCATATAAATCAAGATTTTATTTTCAAAAGCAGAGGCGAACACAAGCAGACAATAATGTGGCAGCGACCTATAAGACGAGTATTTCCGCCACAATGACATTGAAAGAGTAAATGCGATACAGTATATACAATACTAAGAGTCCTCTTCTGAGCTGTCTGAGTTACTGCTACCCTGAATTAAGCACCCACCTGTCTTAAGAGTGTGCCATGAGTCTTCACCTTTTGATTATCCAAATTTGTGCCTAGTCTAGAGTCCCATAAATGGAACGTAGCAAATTAGTGTAGACTCTGATCAGACGCCGCGTTACGCGGCGTCTGATTAGAGTCTACACTGTTTGATGAAAGGAATTTCCATATAAAACAAAACGAAAGTAACAATTTAGACAAGGTACACCTCACATCAAAATGGAACAATCCAATATATAAGCATGGGCGCAAATGGGTTTATGAAACAACATAACAGATATTGTTGGACCAAGAAATTTGTTTGGTTTTCAGAGGTTTATAGTTTAACTTATTGAACCCTAGCAGTGAATATGTTTGTGCTTTACAAATAGTGTATATGAAGAACACGCCTGTATTATGCAACCATTGTAAACCCACATCAGAGGACTCTGATCTGGGTATTAAATGGTTATCATAATTGGTGTTCATTTAAAAAAAACATATGGGGACATGAATTAAAGGAGGACGGTTTTCAGGAGTTAAATTATTGATTCATTGTAGCAAACATTATAACCTTAAGCGAATACATGCTTCATCTATAGAGCGCGAATAAAACAATAACAAATATTATCCTCAATTTTTACGAGACCAATTTTCTAATTGACCTGGGGCCGAGGGCAACATGGGTAGATAATTGCAGCCTTCTTTATATTTTTCAAACAATTAAGAACCAGATCAGTCGCCGATTGACTCGACATTTGATAGTTTAAACATATTTTATTGCCATATATTTGTACAACCATATAGCACAAGTTCATAATCATATTTACAAAATACAAATATAAGAGCAAAAGGGTTGGGCCACAAGTACTACCAACATTAGTTACGGCCCTCCCCTTCGACATTTGATAAGGACCCAATTTCGTCTTTAGATTTATTCAATCGCAATACTTCATTACAGGAATGAACAACATATTTTTGCCATTCACGACGGTATGAATACATAAGCTTCGCAGGGTGTAATTTTCGTAAACGCCCTGCGAAGCTCATGTGTTCATACCGCGTGAACGGCAAAAAGATGTTGTTCATTCCTTATATAAATAATTTCATTTTCTATCTTGTCCATTGAATGTGTTTTTTGACCAGATTTGTTTTCATGTATATGAATATAACATATACCGGCCAAATAGGTTTGATAGGTGTAATCCTGGATGTAACAGCCATTCGATCTCTATAATATACGGTATGAAAAGTAGTCTAAAATACATGTTTCGGAGTTCATTACAAAGTCAAGCTTTACCCAGTAAACTGTCGCTGTGTGGTTAACGAACACTTATAAGACATTAAAACTAAACAAAGCAACTTAAATATTTATAAACAAAGCATATTTTAAAAAAATAGGTCGCGCATGTTTGTTCAGCCTAATTACACGTCATGGCAACCAATGGTTGGTCGCTAGGTCGGTATCTCTCCGGTGGAGACTCCGCCCTCTTTCTAACTTGCTGGAACCAGTTTAGATTTGTTCATTAATAAAATTTCATTGAGATATGGCCTGCATATTTTAATACGATTAAATAAAGATTTTACAGGGTGAATGTAAATATTAATGTTTGAAAACTATTGCAGACGATAACTCTATAAAACATACTTTATTTAACCATGAGAAGAGTAATTCAGACGCCTATTCCAGATGTATGTCCTTAAATGTCTCATTTAACGCTAAGCATAAGTTTCGTAACGATTGTCGTAAACTGTGGCGTGGCGTTTTGAGGTAACCCATTTATGACTGGATATCGCAACGGAATCTCCCTATGTGCTTGCTGGAAGTTTTCATTACAGACATATTAGGTTTATCTAAAGGCACAACAGTGCTTGACTATACAGTAGAACATTTCATAGCAAACAGTGCGGACACCGGTGTCTTATCAGGGTATACACTGTCTCTTAATCCATTTGTGCCCACGGTCCCATATATGGGACATATGCAAACAGTGTTCGTCTGATCAGAGTCTACACTGTTGTTGATAGGAATTTCAATATCAAACAAACAAACAAAAAGGCATCCTTTTTATAAAAAATGGACTAGTCTTACTTTTCCCTCCTATAAAAACTCCCTCGGAACAACACACGCAATCTTGGTCTCCCATTGGGTGTTGTTGTAGAGAAGGAGCACCACTGTATATACAATTTCATACGGATATGGATACGCGCATAAATTGGGTTCCTCCATGTTTAAAGTATCGGAAAATAACGATATAACTCGGAACTATACCTATCACCCCTAAAACAAAAAATAAATAAGTTTATCTTTGCCAAAGATTAGCTCCGCCCTGCCAGGTGAATAAAATCGGTATATACATGTATAGCAAATAATGCAGAAGTTAATTCGAGGCGTATCACTAGGTTATACTCTAACTTCATATGTTTAATTGTGTGGACTATAGGTATATATGGGTTTGATATTGCAACCCAACTAGTTTTCAATTTAGAATCTTTCATCATAACAACATATTTACAATCGCCCCAGTCAATTCAATTGACAAAAAAGCTGTTCATTACGTAAAAATACCATTTCTCGAGAGGGCGGGACTTGTGGAAAAGTTTCGAAGAAGAGGCGGGGCATATACAGTTTTCATTCGCGAATTAATCTTTGGAACTTGGGCAGCAAACATTTGGCGTATTTTTTCCAAATTTGTTCCGATCTATGCCTCCCTTTTAGTGGTAACCATGATTCCCGACTAAAATTCTTCTTTATTATTGCGATAAATTGCAAGAAAATTGACATACCTTACGATATAAAGCTAACTAGAGATATAACAAAATGCTACGAACTTTCCGAACAACCCTCGTATAAGCAACTTTCTGCATTCCTTTATGCAAAAAAACCGAGAAATTTATCCTACTTAAAATATGACGTCACTTCCAAATAACGTCAAATTGCCATTTTCGCGCCGACCTGTCAAAGATGTTGATCTTAGCATGTAAACAATGGAACTTATTTCTTTACTTTCGAATGTACGCAGCTTTTTTTCGAACAGTAAGTCGGTCATAGCTGTTCCTTATAGGGTAAACATGATTCGAGTTATCAACCTCTAATATGGATTAAACATACATGCATACTTACAAAATGTTAATCTTATATTAAAAATTACAGCAAATACATTGCAAATATAAGAAATGAACAGATGTTTTCGGCGTTCAAGTGAAATGAACGACAGAAAATTATCGGCAAATTTACCATGAATCGCTAGCGCGATGGTATTTGCCGATAATTTTCTGTCGTTCATTTCGCTCGAACGCCGAAAAAAATCAATTATTTTCTGAAGTAAGCGATATTCATTCAGTTGTTAATGGAAATTCAACTCTACGTGGTTGATCGGCTTCTTGTCTGACGCAAAACTGTTTGGGAAAGAGGAATGCCTTCCCTACAGCATCTGTGAAACATTAAATATTGTATTATCAAAGTAATGAACATGTGAGTAAGAGATCGTAACCCTTACCACAATAAATAATCGCATAGTTAATCCTACCTCTTCATCGCACACGTATTCCTCGTAGAGCCTTTTCACGATTTGACCATGTCCTGTAAAAGATTCATTACAGGTGGGTGCTTTAATATCCTTCCGCTCTCAATGACGCTTAAAAGTGCGTTTGCAAACAGCTTGGAATCTGATCAGGATTCAAACTGTTTGACACTCGAATCGATACGTTTTAAGTCATACTACATTGAAACTTACTTTGAAACGTTTTGCAAACAAACAAATTGAAGCAGGCTATAATGAAACGGTGAAGGGGTAAATATCACTCGAATAATTAGAGCAAGAAAGGGTGAAAGCTGGCTGAAATATAATGATGCTGCCTCACTTTCATTATTCTTTAAGCAATCGCCTGTCTTATACACTGAACAGTATCTATGGGGGCCTACAAAGTTAAAAATACCGTTTTATAAGTTATTAAGTTTTAAGTTCTATGACCAGAGATTGTTCAAAACTAGTGTTTGAATATTTGATTTCAAAATGTTTCCAATTGCCATTGATAAAAAGCTTACTTTGCCATCCACGATTTCATTTTTTACTTTCTCTTACAAAGATATATAAGTTCAATAACAGTGCTCCCTCTCTACAACAATAACCAACCGAAAACATATACTGTGTGGGGGTTGTTCGGAGTGAGTTGTAACATGGAGGGAAAATCCACACCCTAGGAGTACTAAGAATGACTAAGCTTTATTGCAAACAGTTGCAACCAGTATCAGACGCCGCATTATGCATTATCGGTTCGAACTGTAATCGATCGTCTTTTTAAGCAGACGATATTGCAACAGTGAAAGCATTATACCTAATTGTAATATTTTGAGAGCAATGACAAGTATTGTTGTAAGGCGGGACTCGTTGTTCGGAGGGCCGTTACGTAGAGGAAGCACTGTACATATTGTTTTTCGGTGTATAAGATGGTGTTACATTTGTCTGAGAATCAGCTTCAGAAGCCTAAAACATTTTGTTAATCAATTTTAAAGTGTAGCCTTTAAATAAAAGGCTTTAAACCAAATGATTGTCGTCATTGCTTCTGTTCAAGAACGGAAAGTTCAAGTTTAGTTGTGGTCTTTGTAAAGGCAGTATATACATTGAAGTATGCTTAACCCTTTCATGATCAAATTATTCGGGAAATGTTTACCCCTTCATCGCTTTATTGTCTCTGGTTCGTTTAGATGCCCAGTGCAAGCACTGGCACATCGTTCCTCGGTTTTTATAAAGTTTCATCCGAAGGACTTGGTCCGGCGGGGGTCGAACTCATGACCCCTGGCATCCTAGTAGCACACTGGACCATGATTGAATACTGTAAGGTTAATCTTTAAATTTACGAAATTCTGGCTGCACTCAATATCACTCTTCATGCGAACATAATTAACATAAGTATAATACTTGAAAGGCAGGCGTGTATACGGAAACATTTATCAAACCTTTCCAATCAGTGCGACTAATTACCCGGTCAAACGGGTCTTATCTGTTCGTAAAACAGAACTTCTGATTGTGAACCCTTCAACGCCCATTTATCTACAGTACAGGGCTACCATAAGTTGATATGAAAAATCCTAAGATTTCCAAATTTACATTTTTCAAGTGCGATTTTACGAATCGTACCTTTACCCCATAGCCTGTTTCTAGTTTTGTTGACAAGTGTTTGCTTACAGTAGGCTGGAAGTAAAGCAGAATGCGCCTTAAGGCGCATTCTGCTTTACTTTCAGCCTGCTGGAAGCTTTCATGGACTAGAAAAAAATCCGAAGATTTGGGAAAAATCCGGAGAAATGGCAGCCCTGACAGTAGTGAAGAGCTCGCAAACAGTAATGAATATTTACTGGCGAGATACTAGGGACAGGGGTGTGTACCGGGCTGAAATATGAGACAGTAATGCTACATCTGGATAGGATAAACGAAACGCTTTTTGGCATGATCAGTGAGTTAGGGCTATGCACTTCTACAGATTTTGTAACATCTTCGTATTGTAAACTTCAAAACCTATAGTGAGACCTCTCTATTACGACCACACAATTTTGTTTTACGACAGGTGTCTGTTTAAACCAAGGTGATAGTAAAACAGAAATTAAAGCTGTCACTTGTCTTTTATACAATCAATTTAGCCTTCTTTTAAGTGGTCGAAATAGAAGGGGTTTTCTGGTTTTGCAACCACCTTCCTGTACGGTGCAGACAGTGAAGGTCTATTTCAGATAAACCCTGAAGGAATCTTCTAATCTTGATTTTCACTGTTAGCAATACCAATTAGTACAGAGGAGTGCCTCTTATTTGTTCCGAAGAAACGCGTTAATGCCAAAAACCCCAGGGCTGCCATAAATTGATCGTAGAAATCCTTGGAGTCTCACGCATACATTTTGTTTCAGTCACGAATGAAGAACGACCCGTTCTTCATTCGTGTTTCAGTAGACGATACTTTAGCCGTGAGAGAATTGAATATGCATAAAGTATGTTTGCCCCCAATTTACCAACTAATTTGCATCCGTTCCAATCTATGTTACACCATACAGTACTTTGCATTAGCCTATTCAACCATATAGCTACAAGTATACGTGTCATTTGCAAAGAGAGTACTTATGAATAGTGCGTTTGTCGTAAGGAAACAGTGTAGACCTGATAAGAGCGACCGTATATGAGCCTTATGACCAGGGTCTGAACAGTCTATCATTTTGAAGTTCATTGGGGAAATCAAACATGAATAGTGACATATATGGTCTATATTAAGAGGTAAAAGAAATCAAGAACGATAACCTAGCAATGCTAACATTTTCTAACAGTCAGATTAGTCTCCCTGTAACCCTTTTTCTGTTGGATTATATTATTGTAGGCAGTTAAAATAAATTCAGTTTTAAAAGTGTTATTGATTAATGCATCCATCTGAATGTCAAAAGAGTTTGAAGCGATGCCAGACTCTGGGTCACTCAACATCCGATCTGGCTCAAAACTAAGAAATAAAAGTATTTTCCCAAATGTAAGTGTAACAGGCCACTTGCGACTGACATCTCTAAAACGATGAAAAGGATATGAACATTTATCAAAATCTTATAGACATGTATAGTAAAACCTTTCTATTGCGACCACAGAATTGTGTTAATTATTTGGCGTTTACGGCAAGTGGCTCTTTAATTTAAGGGGACAGTAAAACAGAAAGCTCTTTAAGTAGTTTTTTGTTTTACTGTCACCTTGCTTTAAGCTGTTGTTAACCTGTCTTTTTTATACAATCAATAAAGATGCGTTTCAGTGGTCGTAATAGAAATGTTTTACTTTTGTCTGTTCTAAAAAAATATGAACGACATTTAAATGCGATTTTAAGTTGATTGTTTAATAAATGTAAGCAGGTCATTTCGCAATAACCTGTCCATTCTGTGTCATTGACTGGCTTTACTGGTCATAACTCATTCACACAAAGACAAAAATAGACTATTAACGGATTACTGCAACATACTGCAAAATGGCAAACAGTGCAGACCCTGATCAGCGGACTCTCTTTATGATCAGGGACTACACTGTTTGCATTGGACTAGTGTTGTCTTTACAGGAACGCTGTTGTAAAGGCCGATTATAGTCGTCGCTAGGGTTCATTATAATATTTAGAAAACGAATAAGTTTGGTCCGAAATAATGAAAACACATTATCGGTCTTATGATCTTTATTATACAAAAGATGAAAGTGTGATACAAATGGTGAAATGGTAGATCCAAGTAGGAACCTAATCTAGCTATGTATCAGTATCTATGAAACAACAAGAGCGCCTGAAGCCCTGATATCGCATACCTGTTGTACTGAAGCCTGATACTTTGTGTGCAAGTATAATCAAAATCCATTGAAAACTGTAGTTGCAAGCGAGTAACTACACTTAGATATGGCATTTTCATCAATTCAAAGGCAGATAACTATTGACCTATTGGTCTGATTTCAACCATAATTGCACTGATACGAACTCTTATGGTCATATACAATCTGGGTAAGTTTGAGAAAGATTGGATAAAAATTGTGGCCACTAGAGTGTGAACAACGTTAAATATGGCATTTTCAGCAATTCAAAGGTAGATAACTCTCGACCTATTGGCCTGATAACAATAATAATCGTACTCATATGAACTCTAACAGTCATTAATATACAATCTAAGCAAGTCTGAGAAAGAATGGATAAAAAGTGTGGCCTCTAGAGTGTGAACACTGTTAAATATGGCTTTTTCAGCAATTCAAAAGGTAGAAAACTCTTAACCTATTGGCCTGATTTAAACCATAATCATACTCATTTGAAATCTTATAGTAATATACAATCTGGGCAAGTTTGAGAAAGATTGAATAAATATTGTGGCCTCTAGAGTGTAAACACTGTTAAATATGACATTTTCAGCAATTCAAAGGTAGATAACTCTTGACATATTAGTCCGATTTCAACCATAATAGAACTCATCCGAACTCTTATAGTAATATACAATGTGAGCAAGTTTAAGAAAGATTGGATAAAAATTGTGGCCTCTAGAGTGTAAACACTAAAATTGTTGACGACGCACACCGCACACCACACGACGCACGACGGATGCCGGACATTCAAGGATTGCAAAAGCTCACCCTGAGCTAGCTCAGGTGAGCTAATTACATGAATGGTATATAACAAATACATATTTGCAATAAATACTGCAAATGAATCTACTTTTCAGAACAAAGGTAAAGCCGAAACTCGATAATTCGAACTCGCGTTTGTTCGAACAAACCACGTTTTAACTTTAAAATACCGGTATATTCGACTTAAAATACCTATGTCTGTATGACAGCTGTGTAAAATTAGTGGCCGTAAACTTTAAAGGTAACTTTCACGTGCACATTTCTTTACACGTTCAACTTAACGCATCTGTGACTGCTATTATTTGTTATTTGAAATAAAGTAATTGCCAAAGTTTGAATATAACCTACATTTTAACCAATCAAACTGCCTTTTGCATCCCGTTTAAGTACGGCTCTTAACCATTGAGAACTTTGTTGTTTTTCGACTTCTCGTGGTGTCTGCACGCGGTATAGATAACTCCGCCTCGTAGCAACTAGTTGTAAATACTGCCATATTTGGCGATCTCACAACCAGAACAAGCAAGTTTTGTTTACGATAAACGAGGGAAAATTCTATCCTCGGCCAATCAAAATTTAGGTTAAATTCTAAGTTCGTTAGAACATATTAAGTAAAATCTTAATGCTTGTGGAAATTCAACTGTGTGGTATTGTTCATTATAATCAATTTCAAACTTTTAAATTTCACACAATATACAGTGTGTGTGAAATTTAAAAGTTTGAAATTGATTATAATAAAATCTTAATGGTTAAGATCGTCACTCGCTAACATCCATTCTCCCCCTTCTTAACCATTAAGATTTCACATAATATATTTAAAATATAACATAATTTAGACCTGCTGTCACACAGTCCTACTGTGTAGTTTGTTCATGTATATCAATACATTCGTATTTAGTTCTTAAAGGCATACACATATGCTAATCTTCTTTATCAATGAACAAAAAGTACGATAAGATATTTATCATCATTTACATGGCTCATAATAAAAGTGTTGTTGTGGAGGCGCCATCGCTCTACTTAACTCATTATCCCTTGAAACTTCCAATGGACAATTCCAGTTTGCAATAAAGGCTGGTCCATTTTAG
Organism: Gari tellinella; assembly: GCA_922989275.2. Lineage (NCBI taxonomy): Eukaryota > Metazoa > Mollusca > Bivalvia > Cardiida > Psammobiidae > Gari > Gari tellinella. The sequence goes on from OV277860.1 coordinate 87,182,102, forward strand.
ACTATTTAGGGTTGTAATAAATTGCAAAATGACAAACAGTGAAGACCCTGATCAGAGGGCTCCTACGGGAGCCCTCTGATCAAGGACTTCACTGTTTGCATAGGACAAGTGTACTTTTCACAGGTAAACATTGGTAAAGGAAGCATATATGCGTCACTAGGGCTCAATGAGTTAACAGGACTGCATAACAGATATAAAACAAATACTTTTTTAAAATATATTTGTCACCTTCAACAGGAAATCTGTGGATGGGCAATCGTTTTGTAGTTCATTATAAATTCATAGGTTATAATCCATTAAAAAAGTATCTTTCAATAGAATATGCATACGTCAGTGTTCACCACACTGACCCTTGAACTTTTAAACGGACAAAACCAATTTCCAATAAACTCTAGTCCTTGTTGTTAATTATGATGGGTATTGACAAGATAGGGCAAAATGTCAAACTGAGCAAAACCTGAGAAGAGGGCTCCTCCAGGATTTCTCTATTCAGTGCACATCCTGTTGCATAGGACAAATGTATCTTTCACATGTACATCGTTTGTAAAAGACGCAATCGAGGGACACAGTTGTGTCAACGGTTTGATACAAAATATCTTACAGACAGTGTACCTCTAAATGAAGAATGAAAAAAAGTGGATGGACCCCTGCAAATCTTTAATTCTACTTTAAGTGTGCCTTTCCCGCCACATTCGACAACTTGATCTGCAGGTCGTTCAATCTGAGAAGCATTTTCACATTCATTGCAGATGTACAGCGATCCCTAAATAAGGGGACTTTTTAATATAAGTAAAAGTAGTGCAGAGCACTGCAGACACTTTTCTCAATTGTTTCTGCATAATTTAATCCAGAATAAAGGAACTTCAGTAAACCAATGAAAGATTGTTTCGTTCCTTTGCGGTAAGTAATCATGAAGTAGTTATACAGTGTTTTAGTGAGCCCCATATTTCTTCATGAACTATACTTGCGCTACTACACATGCACATACACCAAAGGGTGGCGAGGTTTGGGACGACGCAATATGAATTTTATAATCCTTTTTAAGAACCAGACAACACAAAAAACACTATGACGTCTTTTTAAAAAAAAATTAATCTACCTTATAGGTAAATATCGAATAACATACACTTCGTATACTCGTACATGTATACAAATATTATGGCAATGACATTGCTTATAACCGGTCACGGCATCAAGTATCACAGATTCGTCTCTGACTGGTAGTTCTACAGCATTTATAATTACAAACAGTATGAGTTATGATAATTCTACAACGTTCATACAGTGCAGAAATAATATAGATGTTGCTCTTTCCGAGTTATGTTTGATGCAAACAGTTTAAGGCACCAGTGCGTTCAGTATGAAAATCGGTGACCAACATGAGTTCGCAACTGCTGACGCCTGTATAGACTAACAGCTAACTGTATAGAATACTCTCCAACCATTACATCATTGCGTCTCATGTCCAAGTACTTTCCATCGGTACTAACACATTATAAGCGAATCGAATTACACATGCAAAAGTGCATTTCTCAACTGAAATGCAATAAGTTTACCACATAATCAATAATATTTAGAAATAATATTGTAAGCTGCTTTGTTTGATACATCAAGTATCGAAAAATGTTCGTTCATTGAAGAGAAAATTCACTATACTAGAAGGGCAAGCCGAACTCATTTGTTCGCCTTTTTTATTTTATCGATGGTCATCGCGCACTACCTTCGAGCCATGTTCGCATAGTTGGCTAACGAATTTGGCAAACAGGTCGTTTTTTGTAAAGTGTGTCGTAAAATTCATGATTGGTCTATTCTTGGGAGAAAAATATGATGAAATTTGTAAACGACTTGAAAATAGCTAAAAAATATGTTATGCCGATCATAATTATTACAAAATATAATTACGATTGTTTTCGTAAGCATGCTAAGAGGAATAACTGTGGCTGATCAGCTGACCACTTTGTGCGATATAGCCATCTGTCATTGAATCGTAGTACATTTATGTTGTAAATGTGTCTTCATACAAAAATACCTTTCGTCACAAGAGATTTACCACATTTTAACAGATTATGTGATATGAATCACGACTCCGAGGTCCAAGGTTATAAAGCTTTTCAGTTGAGTCTAAAGTCTTTCTCAAGTATTTGATTGGTCAGATTTGAGCCTAGGCTCAAATCTGACCAATCAAATGCTTGAGAACACACTCAGTTCAAACGCTTTATAATCTTGGACCCGGATAAAATCTTAGAACTACCATTCTACAGACATCTTCTTCCATAACAACATTATATTGCTTTTCTTCTACATAAGTCCAGGTTCTTTAGAAGAGAACACAAAGGGCACATACTGAACGCCCGCTTGTACTACCGTGATAGTATTATTGGATGTTAGTTAAGGATGGTATGTCTACACGAGCTTTTCCTGTTTTCACATTTTCAGGAATCTATTCCATTTCGGCTTAAGTAGCATCTCACCGTCGACATCCACTATTGATTAAGCATGATTTTAACGTTTATCTTAGTAGGTGACCTGTCTTTACGCAAGTGTCCTGTAATTTCGAACTATAAGAGTAACTCAGTGTCTACTTTCTCAAAGATAAACACGGTTTTGCAGTTGACATCCTAAGATGACTTTTGCTGGTTAATTTTGTTTAACCCCTTCACCGCCTTACCCCGAGTACCAGGGTTATATGCAAACAGTTTGGATTCTGACCAGACGCGGCGTCTGATCGGGATTTTAACTCTTTGACACTCATTTCAATATTTTCTGACTCAAAATACCTAAAATCTAAAAATCAGAATTAAAAGCAACCGACACTTGTTTACAATCGATGACGTCATGGCAATGAAGAGGTTAACACTATTCTATGGTATCACAGCACATCTTTTAAAAGTATGTGTTACATGTAAAACATGTCAAATGGCACACTAGAACAACATCTGTTTACGGTTTAGTTTCAGCTACAATATACACCCTTTGCCTGCTGGTCGCAACTTTGCTGAATTTTGCAAACAGTTTGGATCCAGATCAGACGCCGCGTAACGCGGCGTCTGATCTGGATCAAAACTGTTTGACACTCGTCTTTACATTTCTTTACTAAAACAATGTATAAATCTAGTTTTAACAAATTTTGCAGGCGACAATTTCGAAGCAGACGATTTTCACCGCATGATAAGGGTTAAACCCGGCTCCCGATCATGGTAAAGTACCTGCATCATTCAGTCTGACGGCATCCCTTTCCATTATAACATTGCCCTGTTGCACTCCTGCATTGGATAGCCTAACTACTTTAGAAGGTAGTGCAGTCGTTGTGCTGACATCCCCTGTACTGTCCTTATAGTATTCTGGGCTGTCAGTTATGGATGTTTGTGGTACAGGAGTTTTTCCCTTATTCACATTATAGGGAACCAAATCCACTACCTCCTTAGGCAGCAAGCTATCTGCAGCCTTCACTATTGCTTCGGCATGTTTTATATTAGTTGGTGGCATCTCCTTATAGACATTTGAACCACCGTTAATATTTGAAGCAACTTCCTTCACAACACCATCGTTACCGGCATTTACAGGGACAACGGCACTGTCAATATGTCTATGAGTTTTAACAACTCCCATAGCACTTTTAGCATTTTGGTTGACAGTTCTAATAGCACTTTTGCTATTTATAATAGCAGGATTATCTTTTCTTACAGGTTTCTTTAAATGATCATAGTTTGTTAAATAGTCTGGAATATGCCCTTTAAACTCGATCGGAATCCAGTCTATGGTTTTGGGCAATGGGGCTTTCTTCTTTACTGGAGATTTTGGATTCTGTTGTATGACTTTGATGTCTTGCACTGGCTTTGATTTTGCCCCTTGACTTGGTTGCCGAGGCTGAAGTTGCCGTTGAGGAGGTTTTGAATTCTGTTGTAGTACTTTCGGGGATTGCACTTGCTTGGGTTTCGCTCCTTGACTTGGTTGCCGAGGCTGAATTTGACGTTGAGGAGGTTTCTGTCCAGGTACTTTCATTTGAGCACTGGCTTGATTTTGTTTAACAACTTTCCTTTTAGGAATTATTGGCGGGGGTATTGGGGGTTTCTTCGCGCTCACGCGTACGGTGAATGGACGTAACACTTCCTTCTGGTCCACGCGTATCAATATCCAGGTATACAGCAACTTACGCTCAGTCTTAACAATAGTGTAGTTTAGGCTGCTCAACCCGTCCTTCAAATGACGTCTTCTCATATCTCTCAACAAATTGAATCTGAAAGAAGGTGCAAAAATATACACAGTGCCACGTCCCAATCGGCAGTCCTAGGGTTAGCCAGGTCGCCTACAGTGCGGTTAAGGGAGAATGCTCTTCATTTACCAATGAACGCGTTTTGTTAAAACAGTAATTTCTATTGCAATCAGTTTGGCACTAGGTCAGTTGTCGGATCACTTAGATTGTTTTCTAAATAGTTAATATTTTGAAAAATAAGATACGGTATTATGCTTATGTTTCATTCTTCAATTTGAACTACTTTCCTAGTCATGTTAAATGTGCTAATTGCATACTTATTATTAACCCTTACACTCTCAATGACGCCGTAAAGTGCATTTACAACCGATTATGATCCTAAAAAGCTGCTGCAAAATACGGCGTCTGCTCAGGATCAAAACTGTTTGCCACTTGTTTTTAAATTACGTCAGATAAAGTGCCTTAATTAAAGCGACTCGCAACCAGATGGTGTAGTTGCAAAAATAAAAGAAAATACTCAAATGTGTAGCATTATCGTGCATCTGGCATTAGAAAAATATGATCAGTCTAAAAACATCCTTAAGAAAGGTCTTCAAATCTTTATTTTTGAGATATTTTCTATCGCTTTATCTATAGCGTCGAAAGACGCTATAGAAATTGATCACGGGCTCAGACATAAACCCAAGCCGAATTAAGCACTCTCCATCGCTACACACTTAAGTACGTATAATCGATCCAAAATATATGAATAGGCCTGTAGTCGAGTGGTCTAAGGGGTTGCATTATTTTTGCTATTCTGTACCCGGGTTCGAATCCCACCAGAGCTCAAAACATTTTTTTTATTGAAATGCTTTTTTTTAACTGAATTTCTCATCCTAAACTAATTCTTACCCGCTAATATAAGCGTTTGACATATATTTACAAAATACTATTTTAAAAGCTAAATCTGGTTGCGAGCGTCTTTAAATCTAACTTTGAAACGATATTGCAGACAACAATATTGAAGCTTCGGATGAGACTTTACAAACCGATGTCCGAAGCATGAGTCATCTAAAAGATCCAGAAAACTCTTTCGATAACAAGAGTAGGGCATCGCGCTCGGGTTCTCTGTATCCGGGTTAAATATGGTTAAACAGTTGTACATACATTTGAGAGACTAGACTGAGTATATACCGGTACGATAATTAGTCCTGCATATTTCACTTTAAAATGTAATTAATATTTTATTTGAAATCAAATTGTTAAGCACGAGTCAAACAGTATGCGGGCCTAAATATCGCTCACCTGGAAAAACCAACACAAGGGTCACATGACCCCTGGGGTGAGAACATTTTTTACCCCAGAGACATACTTTCAAAAATCTTGCTGATGAACTTGAAAATTAAGTGTTCTGTCAAATATTTTGTACATGGATGGTTTCAGACAGGAAGACTTTTCGTTGAAAAAAAATCTATTTTTAGCTAACGTGACCCAGATATGCAACAGACCCGAACCATTTCAACAATATTGGTAAAAAAAACATAAAAAGTGTCACTATGCTAAATACCAAGGCAATAATAGTTTCAAAAGAAGTTTTCACTATATAACTATATGTAAAACTGCAACCCCTAGGGCCTTGGCAGTTTTGACCCCAGGGACATAATTTGAACAACATTGAAAGAGGACCTAAATATGATGCTTTGTGCCAAATATCTAAGCTCAGGGTACGGTGGTTTCAGACAAGAAGATTTTTCTGAGTTTTTACTGAAAAAAAATATTTTTAGCTCCTGTGACCTAGATATGCAACAGACCGGAACCATATAATCAATAAAGGTTAAGGGCTTCAAGAAATGTCACAATGCCACATATCAAAGCTCTGGCCATATTTGTTTCAGAGAAAAAGATGTTTGAAGATTTCACTATATGACCACCGGGACGGGGTCATTTTTGACCCCAGGGACATAATTTGAACAATCTTGATAGAGGACCTAAAGATGATGCTTTATGCCTAATATCTAAACTCAGGGTACTGTGGTTTCGGACAAGAAGATTTTTTAAGTTTTAATTGGAAACAATCTATTTTTAGCTCCTGTGACCTAGATATGCAACAGACCGGAACCATATTTACAATATTGGTTTGAGGCTCCTAGAATTGTCACCATGTCAAATATTAAAGCTCTGGCCATGTTAGTTTCAGAGAAAAAGATGTTTGAAAATTTCACTATATAACTCTATGTAAAATTATGACCACCGGGGCGGGGTCTTTTTTGACCCCAGGGACATAATTTGAACAATCTTGATAGAGGACCTCAAGATGATGCTTTATGCCAAATATCTAAACTCAGGGTACTGTGGTTTCGGACAAGAAGATTTTTTAAGTTTTAATTGAAAAAAATCTATTTTTAGCTCCTGTTACCTATATATGCAACGGACCGGAACCATATTTACAATATTGGTTCGAGGCTTCTAGAATTGTCACCATGTCAAATATTAAAGCTCTGGCCATATTAGTTTCAGAGAAAAAGATGTTTGTAAATTTCACTATATAACTCTATGTAAAATTACGACCCCCGGGCGGGGTCATTTTTTACCCAAGGGACATAATTTGAACAAACTTGATAGAAGACTTAAAGATGATGCTCTGTGTCAAATATCTTAGCTCAGGGTACTGTGGTTTCAGACAAAGAGAGTTTTTAAGTTTTCAATGAAAAAATCTATTTTTAGCTCCTGTGACCTAGATATGCAATGGACCGGAAATGTTTGAACAACTTTGAAAGAGGACCATACAAGGATTATTCCTGCCAAGTTTGGTGAAAATCCATCCAGTAGTCTAGGAGGAGAAGTCGTTTGAAGAAATTGTTGACGACGAACGAACGACGCACGACGGACGACGGATGACGACGGACACAGCACAATCAAAATATCTCACCTTGGCACTACGTGCCAGGTGAGCTACAAACGTGCCTGACTTTCAAATTTTGACATCCGGGAGGAGACTGGGGAGTCTATCCTAGACCCGGAATAGTGTTGTAAAACACGGATAAGTCAAGGGAAGTAATCAAACGTTTATAGCATTTTGGTGTCGACGTAGTACCCCCCCCCCCCGCCCCTTTGACTGTCTAAGCATGCATGACTTGCGTCCATCAATCAATCCATCCACATCCATATATCTTATACAGATACATGTACATGTGGTTTGGATCAGATATTCCTTTGTGTCACAATCCAATTCTCTAAGGGTCCGATGCAACCCTGTTTTAAATTGAAGTCGAAACAGTGTTGCATTGCACCTTCGATCATTTATTATATAGATTATTTCACTCTTTGAATGGGTAAATTTTAAAATAATGTATATAAAATATGTTATTTTGAGGGCCCCTGTAAGATTGACGTTGTCAAATGAGTTCTCTCGTTAAATAAAGTCTTTAATATTACTACTGAATATTGTTATTGTATTATTATTTTTTATTATTATTATTATTATTATTATTATTATCATGTCTTAGAGTTTGACCCTTTACCCAGTAGCCTGTTTCCATATTTGTTCAGGTAACCACTTAAAGCAGGTTGAAAGTAAAGCAGAATGCGCCTGCTTAACTTGTAATCTGCATTAAGCTTAACCCATTTACGCCAAGTGGATTCTTCCATGTTTATATATTGGATTAGTCCATTTTTTATGAAAGGGATGCCCGGTCAAAACTTTCATTTTGATTTTGTTTTATATTGAAATTCCTATCAGTAAACAGTATAGACTTTGATCAGACGCCGCATAATGCGGCGTCTGATCAGAGTCTACACTGTTTGCCTATGTCCCATATATGGGATCGGTGGCACAAATGGGTAAAATATACCATCTGCTTGGATTCGAGAAATATTTCACACGGTGCGTGTCCATGACTGTATAAATTAAAACTATTTCCATGCATGGGCACATTAAATGCACTGAGGGGCGCTTTTATATAGTAAACGGTTAATTGTCGTACACGTTTAGTTTCGATATGATGGGAAATTATCGTTTCTTTCTCGCAGGTGCTGGAGAAAATGGATTATTCTTTCTTAAAAATGTGTTCTGTAAGATAAGACGCCGAGTAACTCGGTAACTGTTCAGGGTGCAAACTGTTTTCAACTTAGATCTTTTTAATAAACCGTCAATATTTTTGAACACTTGACATGTGTAGCATTCAGAGCACTATTCGGTTAGCGTTTAATTTACTTAACGTTTGTCCCACTGTATATGTGTGGGGAATACGTTTTCATTTCCCATTTAAACGGAACTAACGCAAACACAATGCAATACAATGTAGCAAATAACAAATGCGTGAATATCTCACGATTTATTTTCCAATGAGTGGCAAACAGTTTTGAGCCTGATCAGACACCGGGCTGCCCGGCGTCTGATCTAGTACCAAACTGTTTGCAACAGAAATAACTATTGTAGCAAACACTCGTTTAAGAGGAAAGAATGGCGTCTTTCACCCAGTATTTCCAGCGTTGATAAGGAAATCTCTACACACGCGATTGTCGATGGATGAGGACTACTTTTTTCGAAAACGTCATAACAAAATTGAATACGAACTGTCAGCCTTGAATTTGTCAGCCTACATTGTATCTCTTACATGAGACAATGTCTCAGTGACGAACTTATACCTTAACCCTTTACCTGATACATGTAGCCTATTTCTAGTATTGAATATAGGCGACCACTTAAAGCAGGTTGAAAGTAAAGCAGAATGCGCCTGAGGCGCATTCTGCTTTACTTTCAGCCTGCTTTAAGCTTCCATGTGCTAGAATATAGAAAATGTACCCTATACTATATATTCATGACGGATTATTGGAACTATTTTCTTGAGCGGAGGAATAAACTGAATACGCTAAAAGGTGTTACTATTGGGGAAAGGGTTAATATTCGATGATGTATAGTTGTTGAGTAATCACGGTTCATGTTTACATACGATAGTGTATGAAAGGCAACTAATTGCAAAACGGTTTAGCTTTCAAAATAAAAACAATAAGTTCAATGATTTATAGTCAATGAAACGGGCTTCTTTCGTTTAACTATAAACTATACTAGACGTAATATTAATGAAACATTGCATTTATGCTGTGTTTTTGCTCACTCTCCCCTGAAACTTGAATGGATCATTTTATTTTCCAATCGTATCTACTCTATTTGTAACTAGATAAGACTGTTTCTTCAATATATAGCAAAATGACAAACAGTGTAGATCCTGATCAGAGGACAAGTTGTTAGTAAATGACGGGTATTCAGTCGTGGCTTGGGCTGAACGTGTTAATACATGTGTGTGCTACATGCCTTATAAATCGTACAAACATGTATTTTACTTTTTACATTAAGCCTGTTGCAGAGATGAATGAGTGAGAAAGTATTCATATTCATATGTATTCAAATACTCTTTAGGATCGATAACTCTGCAAAGAAGACTGTTGTTTAAAGGGGGATACATTATATGGTCCGAAAACGCTTGCATCTTCATTGAGCGACAAACTCGTTATAGTATTAGAAATGAGAATCTTGAAATTCAGGTCTCTATACTTAATGCAGATCAAAGATAATGCAGCGAGTTCCGCTAGGGGTTTTGTGTGATAATTTCGTTCTTCATTTAGCTGTCATCTGTCTAAATTACAGACAATGATATATATTTGAAATGTTGCTAAAGAGAGGGGGGTACAGTGGAGAAAACGTTATTCTTTCCCAATAAACGCCTTTATGCGAAATCCTTTATTTCCAATTGCAAACAGCTTGGAGCCAGATCAGACGCCGGGTAACCCGGCGTCTGATCAGACTCCAAACTGTTTGCCACCCAGCTCAAAATAAATAGTGAGAAATATAAAAAAAAAAAAAAAAAAAAAAGTTGCAATTACCCATACTTTGCTGCCTAGCGTTTGCATTTCGTTTGCGTTTACACGGGAAATAAATAACGTTTTCTCCATTGTACTGTACTACAAGTTTTTACTCACCTCTGTGGGTTACCACTTTCCTTTTTGTGAACGAGCATCTTGTAGCGTGCCACCTTAGGGGAGTATCGTGAGACAGTCAAGTTGCTATACAGTATTCTGAAAGACAACCCAATGCAAACTACTTAACCCTTTCATGATCAAGTTGATCGTGAGGTTTTACCCCTTCACCGCCATACTGTCGTCTGCTTTAATATTGTTGTCTGCAATATCGTTTCAAAGTTAAAGTTAAGTCAGTATAACTCACGTTATTTCAAAACAGGTGGCACACAGTTTTGATTCTGATTTAACGTCGTTTTACGCGGCGTCTGATCAGAATCAAAACTGTTTGCAAATACGCTTTATGACGTCATTGAGAGTGAAAGGGTTAAACAGGTAGTATTCCGACAAACGCTTTTACACGCCAATTCTTCCTGTCCATTTTAAACCCTTTGACGCCAGATCAGACGCCCAGTAACACGGAGTCAGACCAGGCACTAAACTGTTTGAAAATCATACGATTAAGGATTGGTATGTTCGACGAAAGCGACTCTCATGCGGCTGATGAAATTCAACCATGAACTTTTCTGTACATGTGTACTTTCGAATTTATATCGAGTAGATCTAATCGAGGATTTGCCGTATACTCCTTATTAAATATGTTTCATAATGGCTTTTTCAGTTGTAAATACTGAAACTGTTTGATTAATAAACATTAATGTGTACGGAACAGATCGAAGAATTCCTGATAGTATTGAACATCCCCGGACAGCTTAACTCTCCCATGGCCAATAGCGATTCGATTTAGCCCTTTCAATTTCAATGACGCTTTGAAGCGCGTTTTCAAACCGCCGTTTGGTACCTGATCAGACCCGAATAATTTGATCATGAACAATTGCAAACTGTTTGAATCCAGATTAGATACCAGGAAACTAAGCAGCTGGTCTGGATTCAATTGATTTAAAACTCGTATTGATATTTCTTTGGTAATACTGCCTTAAATCTAATTTTTAAACGATAGTGCAGACGAAAATATCAAGGCCACCTCGGGGTGACATGCTGTTTCTCGGGTTGACAATTTGAATGTCACGCAAACTGCCATCTAATATTTATATAATATTTGGTGGTCAAGGTGTTCAAACTTTTGCAAATACTAGTAGCTTACTTTGAGAGGACGGTATTCTTTCCCAATAAACGCGTTTACGATTGAGCTATATGTTTTCCCATTGCAAACAATTTGGGATCAGATCAGACGCCCGATAACACGGCGTATCAGACTCCAAACTGTTTGCCATTCCTGAAAAATTAAAAAAAACGTTGTTCTACATTTCAGTGCGTTGCATTATTCTCCACTGTATCAAGGATACTAGCAACATTTAGAAATCCTATGAATACTAGATAAACTTCTGAATATAAATAATACAATTCTGAACTATTGCTTTTTTGCTTATGTCTAGATAGGTAATCAGAGAAAATGTGGGGCCTGATCTTGATCCAAACCGTGTGCAAAGCTTTATATACTCTTCTTGTGCAATTTTCATTTGAAAACAGTGCGGGACTCATGGCGATATAATTTAAGTCCTTTTTCTTAAATCTGAAATTGAAAATTAAAGCAGACGATAGTTGTTTTAAACAGATGAAGTAATGACAGTGAAATGTGCAAAGAACCCGAGTTCGCTAAAACGTTTAGTCTAATCCATTTTTTACTTTTAAGGGTTGATTTTTACAATATATTTCAGTATTACAAACAGTGTATACCCTGATCAGGGTGTACATTGTTTGCATAGGACAAGTGTACTCCTCACAGGTACGCTGTTTGCAAATGACGCATATATGCGTGACTAGGGTTCAATGAGTTAAACCTTTCCCCAATAGTTAGTGTTCAGTATTGGAAAAAGATGGTTACTGAGGAAAAAAAAGAATGTTATAGGTTAGGTCGCACTTATACTCGTTTTTTTATGTATGTTTAACATGAGTATATTCGACTAAAGAGTATTTTCAAGTATTAATTATAAACATCCAAAACAAAGTAGCTGAACAATTTAAGAGAGTGGTTTAAAAAGATGTCTAAAATGACTATGTACAGTGTTCCTTCCCGACAACGGCCCTACCAACCACGACCCCTCCTTACAACAACGCTAGCCAGTGTTCACCAATAATTGCAATTATGTCCTACCCTTTCACTGCTGCAACATCGTCTGCTTAAAATTGTCGTCTGCTGTTTATTCTCAAAATTACATTTTTGACATTTTGACAGAAAAACATAATGACGAGTGGCAAAAAGCTTGAACCAAGTGGGGAAAGGTTGCGGTATTGATCTCAGGTCGTGACACATTGACATGTGCAAGTATTAACTCTCTTGCTAACGCTCGGCATTTACTTTCTGAATTTTTTATTGGACATTCCAAATTTAGGTCTAGTCCATTTAAGACTATTTGTGTTAATACATTACAAAATAACCATTGTGAAGACCATGATCAGGGTACTCATGAATAGGGTCTTCACTGTTCGCATAGGATGCGTGTACTCTTTGAGGGTTTTACAGTTAGTAAAGGACGAAAATACTCGCCGCCTTGGTTTATAAAGAGTTTGAGTTGAGTCTGAGATCGTCCTCAAGCATTTGAATGGTCAAATTTGACCTTTTGCTAAAATGTGACCGACACAATGCTTGATAACGAACTAAGACACGACTCAAACTCTTAATAATCTGTATGCCATGTCGACCCGGTGTCAGTTGGTAATGTGACGGATGTGGCACCATGACATGTGTCTACAACATGCTATCACTGTGTGCACTATATATGTTCCTCAAAAACAAAGTCCCAATACAACTGAAGTGATATTTGTGGTGAGTTTAACCAAACTCACTCATTCACTCACTCAATCCTTGTTAACTATAAACGATATATAAACAATGGTGCAATCCTCACCTTCTATACATATCATCATCTTCTCCTCCCCATCCGAAGTAGAGATTTGAGAATCCATTTATCTTCTTAAAATGCTCCTTCTTTATGGCGCTTACACCGCCGAACAGTTGGGCGTAAGGAAGTCTGTGAATAAAGAAAATCATAATTATCAACAACAGGGCTGCCATTTCTCCGGATTTTTCCTAAGTCTTCGGATTTTTATCCTAGCAGATGGAAGCTTAAAACAGGCTGAAAGTAAAGCAGAATGTGTCTTAAGGCGCATTCTGCTTTACTTTCAGCCTGTTTTAAGAAGGTATGTGTCTTCCAAACAAGAAACAGTCAATGAGGCAAAGGTACGATTAGCAAAAATTGCGTCTGAAAAAGTGAAAGTTTGAAATCTTAGAATTTTTATTATCAATTTATGGCAGCCCTGCAACAACCATAACGCTTCCACTGCTATCGGCGCCAAAGGGCGACATTTCCAACAGCTTTGTCAGCGGCGTCTGATCAGGACCAAAACTGTTTGACACTCGTATCGATCGTTCTTCATTCAATTATAACATTGCTCTTTTCTAAGGCACATTCTGCTTTACTTTCAGCCTGCTTTAAGCTATTATCTGCTAGAATTTAGAAAATATATTTTACAATACATCTTAATAAAAATATAAATTGAAACTATTTCTTTCAGAGGAGGAGTAAATTAAAGGCTTAAAAAGGAGTATGTATGGGGTAATGGGTTAAATGGCCCTTTTATTAAAGAAAATAATGTCCAAATATACGTCACATTTTTTGTTACAAGCATTCTACAGTCACTCAAAAGACATAAATATAATCAAATTTGTAGACGACAATTTAAATGCATGCGATATTTGGTGGCGAGAGGGTTAAAAATGACAACAAAACCCACATGCGAGCCTAAATCGCTCACCTGGTACCCATGATTACGGTCATGGTAATGGACCTATAATGATTAAGTTTTCATTTATTCACCCCACCCACTGGTGGCCATTTTGTTTGAGCTAGGAAGATTATTTGAAGAAAACTGGGAAAGGGTCACCCATGAATCATTATTTGTGTAAAGTCTTTTATCTTAAGTCAGATAAATAGTTTTAGAGAAAAAGATTTTTAAAGTTGTTCTATACAGAAATATAAGGAAAACTTGCCCCACCCACTGACCACCATATTTTTTAAGAAAACAGAATGATTTTAAGCAATCTGGTAGAGGGTCATGAATTGACCATTTGTCAATTTAGACCGGTGGTTTCAGAGAGGAAGATTTTTAAAGTTTTGACTATACAGTAACATAAGGAAAAGGTACACCACTCACTGGTGGCCATTTTTTTTTTAAGATAACAAAATGATTTTAAGAAATTTGGTAAAGGGTCATCAATTGACCAATTTTATAAATTATTTCAAATCGGAAAAGTAGTTTCAGAGAAGATTTTTAAAGTATTTTACTATACATTAACATCAGGAAAACTTGCCCCCACCATTGGCGGCCATGTTGTTTTCAGATATCAAAACAATTTTGAGAAATCTGGTAGAGAAATCTGGTAGAGGGTCACCCATGGATCATTATTTTCAATTCGGACTTGTAGTTTTTGACAAGAAGATTTTTAAAGTTTTTCAATTGGTTGCGATGGCAACCACAATTTCAATTGGATGGCCTAAATTTGAAGAAATCTGAGAGAGTACCCTACAAGGAACAATCCTATGAAGTTTTGATGAAATTGGCCCAGTGGTTTCCAAGAAGAAGATCTTTGAAGTTACAAAATTCTTACATAGTAGCTATGAAGGCAATGCAAAAGAACCCTGGGCATATACACTTGCATTCTATACCCACCTATATCCAAGACGATCAATGGCTACCGACATGTGGCGGGGCGACTCGGGACACGTGTATAAGTTCCGGTCATCCTCGGGTATCAGATCCACGTCATGGAAGATGAAGCACTGGTAGTCGGCACTCTTCAGGGCCTCAACGAACCCAATGTTCATCAGCAGAGCCCTGTTGAACTTCACTTCCGGGACCTGAAAAAACAAACAATAACTATAAAATTATACATTTCCACATTGTTTGTCTTTAACCCGTTGAACCTTAATGACGCGTAAACACTTAATTTCTTATAAGAGTACACTTGTCACAGGGCTGCCATTTCACCGGATTTTTCCTAAGTATTCCGATTTTTATCCTAGCAGATCGTAGCTTAAAACAGGCTGAAGGTGAGGCGCATTCTGCTTTACTTTCAGCCTGTTTTAAGCAGTCATGTGTCTTCAAAACAAGAAACAGGCTATGGGTTAAAGGTACGATTAGTAAAATTGCGTCTGAAAAATTTGAGATCTTAGGATTTTTATGATCAACTTATGGCAGCCCTGTTGTCATATGCAAATAAAATAGACCTGGATAAGAGGGCTCCTTTATGTTTGTTGTTTTGAAACTTTTTTGGAAAATATAACCCAACTTTTGACAAAACGGACTAGATTTAATTGAAATCTAGAATTGCCCATTTACAGGTCCAAGGTCAATGTGTTCCTGTGTCCGTCTCTCTAGTTCTGTCAATTTCCTTGTCGCTGTGTGTCCAATAAATGTCTATCTAGTTTTAATTGGTCTTTAGACAAAACAAATTCTGTCTCTCATCTTCACTCGATCTCGAATTTTGATCAAAACGGTTTAGCACTTCTAATTATTTTCTGCAGCTTAAAAAACATAAGAACTGATTTGAGGGTTCTTTCGTAGACGATATTTGCGTAGCAGACGAGTTACAGGTTAAAGCGTAATTGATGACGTGTAATGACCTGCGTTTCGTACAGATCAGTGACATGCATGAATCGGCACACGAGCGTTACAATACGACATTAATGCTACAATTACGCTCACATTTTCCATGCTACATAACAGTTTATGACAATTGATGCAAACTGTTTGAATCCAGATGAGATGCCAAGTAGCTCGACCTATCATTAAGATTCAAACTATTAGCTGATCTGGTGATGTTTATAAGGAAAAATGCAGATAGATGAAATAGCAGGGTTATGCTGCGTGCATACAAGACAAGACAAGTATGACAACAGTAAGACAAAACGTGCTGAACACTTAACAGTACATGTAATCCTTTCTCTTACATGATTTACAAGTTTTGAAGATGGTGTTAAATTTCTTGTACAAGTATTCATACATTTAAAATAATTATGTTTCTTGTTGCAATTAAGCAAACTTAAATACCGTTTAAAAGCAGTTTTGGTTTTAAGTAGACGTCGAGATCTATTGTGGACAGAATTTGTTTTCGAAACCAGCCAATTTACAGCTGACAAGACAACATTTTTTTTTATATGTGTGTACACTTTAAAAGTCAATGTGTAGCGCTTGATGAATCAGAATACAAGTTACATGTAAGTGCTGCATACATGTAGAAGACGTCATCCTTTCTCAACCAAACTCGATTGCCAAACTAGGTATGTAAATTGCAAACAGTTTAGAGCCAGAGCAGATGCCCGAGAAACTGGCATCTTACAGTAGAAAAACGTTATTCTTTCCCGTTTAAACGCTAACGAAATGCAAACGCAAATCGCTAAAGTGTAAGATATAACCATTGTTTGCAATTTCTAATTATTGTCCTTTAATCTAAGTGGCATACAGTTTGAAGAATGATCAGACGCCGGGTTATCCGGCGTCTGGTCTTGCTCTAAACCGTTTGCAATAGAAATAACAGTTTTCGCGTAAACACGTTTATTGGGAAAGAATAATGTTTTCTCCACAGCATAAGGCTCTAAACTGTCAGCAATGCACAAAATCGTTTCAGCACAGTCGCGCTCATTGGAAAGGAATGTATTCTGTCTACATGTATACAATTATTTTACTTATGAAATATAACATATTGATGGGCTAAACAAAGCCTGAAAGATCGCAGACAATGCAGGTTAAATGTAAAGGAGAACGTGCATTAGCTTTAACCCTTTCGCTGACATAGATAATTACAGTCGAATTAGCAAACAGTTTGGATCCAGCGTGGCACGAAACGCGACGTCAGGCTGGTCTAAATCAAAACTGTTTGGCACTAGTATCAATATCTATTAAGTCAAAACTTAAACAAGAGGTCAATGCCGGTCGAAAAAGCCCACATTGAAAACCCGAGACCAGGGTCACATGACCCTTAAGATCATTTTCACCCCCAATGGTATACGTTCAACAATCTTGCTGATGAACATGCAAATTAAGTATTTTTTGTCAAATTTTTGTACGTGGTTAAAGGCAGGAAGACTTTTCATTGAAAAACATCTAATTAAAGTTTGTGCGACTCAGATATGCAACAGACCGGAACCATTCTAAAAATGGTTCGTGCATGGCCTCTAGAAGTTACACTATTTAAATATAATACCAAAGCTCTTGGCATATTAGTTTCAAAGAAAAACACGTTTGAAGATGTCAAGATATAACTCTAACATAACTATAGGTAAAACCTATATACGGCCAAAACCTGTTTCTATTAAGTAAAAGAGCGCCATTTTCCAGCAGCGATTTATACCGAACCTTGAAAAAGTTCAAAAGAGTTACCTCCCATGCTCTTCTTTCAAAAGACAGTTTTATCCAAATTTCGCATTGTCCCGTTGAATTTTGCAAAACAAACGGTCGAAAGAAATTACGAAAATCGCCAAACGCTCAGTTATTTTGTGAATTAGGCATTCCTCTTGGTATCCGGAAATGACGTCATGTCAAATAACAATGGCGGCGCCATGTCTGACGATATTTTTCTTGATCTATGAGGTTACGAGAATTGTTTCTTTACTCCTTGTTTTATTCACTCAACGCTGGCCTGTAAATAGCTTTTTAGCCGTATTAACGAGAAAGAACATTTTCCTAATGTTTAGACCAAGATCAGATGGGTCCTATATGAGCCCTCTGATCAGGGTCATCAATTTGCCATTTTGAAATACATTGAAATATCCTAAACCCTATAGGAGCCATCTGATCGGGGTCATCAGTTTGCCATTATGAAATACATTGACTGACTAAGGATTCTATAGGAGCCCTCTGATCAGGGCCATCAGACTCAGTTTGCCGTTTTGAAATACATTGAAGTATCCTAAATAGCCAATAGGTTTAAGGATTAAATAAATTAAAAGATTATCAGTTGACAAATATGATCAATAAAATATAATTATTTTATCTGATAAATTGTCATCTCTAGCTAAGATTTGACCTTTGATTGGTCAGATTTGAGGTAGATGCTTTAATATTTTATAAACCAGTCAAATGCTATAGAATGATGTCAGACTGGGTCCAAGGTTATAAAGCTTTTCAGTTGAGTCTAAAGTCGTTCATAAGCACTTGATTGGGCTCACATCTGACCAATCAAATGCTTGAGAACAAACTCAGCCCTAACTTAAATGCTTTATAACCTTGGACTCTGGTCTCAAATGCTTTATAACCAAGGATCTTGACTGAATACTTACCAGTTCTACTACAAATATTCCGTAGTCAAGCTGCTGTCGCTGCAGAAAAGGGTGGATGTTTTGTAGGAAGATTTTCAGATGTATTTCACGGTCCCTGAAAGGTATTATGACCGCCACTCGGTGTCTGGCAACACACTCCCGAGGCTTAAAACGACCCCCGGGATCCAGGCGTTGATTATCCTCTTCAATGAAAGCCCATGAAGGGATCTGTATGTTGACGGAAACTGGACCCTCTGTTCAAATGATATTTTAATAATAATAAATAGTAATAATGATAAAGTCTTTATTTATCGTGGGAATACATTTGGTAATAACCAATATTCCATGTGGCCCTCAAAACATATTATATACAAAGAACATATGCTAAAACAGATTAAAATAAGTATAATGTATTATTATACCCCACTCCTGCTAATACCGGATTTGAAAACAAATAGTGACGACCCGGACGAGACAACCCCCAAAGGAGCTGTATCATACAGGTCTGCAATATTTTCTCCGATAAATAAATTACTGCAACTCTTACTCAGTGTCCGTCGCTGTTACGGCCAATTTGATGGATGTTCCTAAATGAGATAAGTTGAATTAATCAGCAGGTTGTGAGTTAATAATTACGTCCGCAAAATGTGGTACAAGACTTTGGGTTCTAATTAAGTAAAGTGTGGTTATATTGCCAATTCAGATACGGTGGTTTGAATGCAGCAATAGAAATTGCGTTTTTAACATGAATAGGAAGTTTGTTCCAAATAACAGAACCAGACTGAGAAAATGATTTTCTGACAAATTATGTATTAGGTCTTGGAGAATATAATTAGAATTAAGATACAGTTAAGCTTTTGATATGGACATTGGAAGTAGGCGTAAAAATATCAATTAAATAATCTTGAGCTAAACCGTTAAATATTTTGAACCTAAGTAACAGCTTTTAGAATATGTCATTCAATTTAGGTCTCTAAAATTGAAGAAGGGGTCTCAATATCTTTATCCAGAATAAGTCTTGCAGCTCTTTTTTGAAAACGGACAAGCTTTTGTTCCTGTGAAAGACTGCATGTACCCCGAATTACACAACAATAATCAAGATGTTGAAGAATTTATGCATAGAAAAATAGCTTTCTCAATGGAACGGTAAGAAACATTTTGATACGAAATAAAAGATACAGTAAGGAATGACATTTTTTAAGAACGTTATTAATTTGACAATCAAAAGACAATCCACCATTGATGGTTACACCTAGTAATTTTCCTCAGTTTCTCCTATGCAATCAGTGAAGAGTACCTGATCAGAGGACTTCTGCAGGAGCCCTCTGAGCAGGGTCTTCACTGTTTGTCATTCTGTAAAATATTATAACAAAACCTAACAAGAAAATGGACTAGCCTTTATTGCAAACTGGAATTTTCCATTAGAAGTTTCAGGGGACAATGAGTTAACACAATTCAGTGGTCGTATGAGAGGGTTTACTGTATTCAGTGGAGGAGCATAAAAGACACCCTACGACTCTTACTGTAAAAACAGTGTTAAACCCTTCACTGTCATGACACCATCCACTTGACCCATTACCCTATCAATACGTCTTTTTACGCCTCTAATTTATTCCTCCATTGAAGAAATTTATACAGTAATAAATATGTATCATAAGAAATATTTTCAATTGTCTAGCATATTTTAGCTTAAAGCAGGCTGAAACTAAAGCAGGATGTGCCTTAAGGCGCATTCTGCTTTACTTTCAACCTGCTTTAAGTGGTAACCTGTCTTCAAAATTAAGAAACAGGCTATTGGGTAATTGGTTAAAACAATTACCGTCTGCTTTTATTTCTCAAAGTCGAATATTAGGTATTTTGACTTTAGAAATATTACCATGAGGGTCAATCAGGTTTGAAAGTGACCAGACGCCACTTTACGCGGCGTTTGATCAGGATCCAGACTGTTTGCAAATAATCATTGTACTCGAGATAAGGCAGTGAATGGGGTTAAAAGAAAAGGTTTACGGTTCGATTGAACGCCCAAGTATCCGCACGTGTACACCGACAGAAGTAGTATGATTTAACAGAATATGGGTGCGAATAATGATCTTACTCAAAGTGGGCGGGATGATTGGACACAGCTCCAGTTTGGGTCTCGCCGTGGTCGCCCCAACAGAATAGTTCGCAGCCAGTGCCCGCTGGAAAAACAGCACGGAGGAGTTCCTGTCCAACAAACTGACCAGTGACAGAGGCATCTTGCCGGCAATAAGCGCATTGAGCAAATACTGACTGCATACAAGAACCAGCATCACAACTAGTATGATCTTGGCATATTTCCGAGTAAACAGATTGATAAATGCCATGCTTCGAGATTTTCTAGAAGTTTCAAGGAAATGCTTGGTATTGCAGTATTTATTTTTGCACCGACGTTACCATAGAAATGATTGTTTATATTTCTTTCTCGTGTAGTGCATCTGTTAAAACTGCATCCTGGTTTCAACACACGTAAAGCAACGTTTACTTTCCTTCTGCCAAGCGTACATATACATCCTGAAAAACAAAACAAAAACACTGAATAGTTTTCAGGTGGTTTTGGTTTCGGTGAATTTTGGTGAATATCCCTCTCTAAAAGTACAGTGGAGAATGTGTTATTCTTTCCCAATAAACGCGTTTACGCTAAAACTATTATTTGCCGTGCAAACAGTTTGGAGTCAGATCAGACCTAACCCGGCGTCTGATCAGGCTCCAAACTGTTTGCCACCAAGATAAACATGAAATATCAGAATTGTTCAAAAGTTGTTCTTTTCTACGTTTTAGTGCTTTGCGTTTGCGTACGTTTGCGTTTAAACGGGAAAGAATAACAGTTTCACCACTGTATATACTGTACGTTCACCACAATTGTGTTAATATGTACAATAACTATTTCCCATTAAATATCAAAGATAGTTCCCGTGTTGTTAGAACGAAAAGTGCCATGACATTTTCGCCAAATAGGCATACACTTTTTCCCTATATAGCTTGGTTGAAATGAGTAGAAATGTATATTAATCCAGAAATGGATTGTATTTATGGAATAATTGGTTTCGCTACTTACACATGTACAGCGATACAAATATCCCTCACGGAGCGTATTAATTCATTCCTGAACAATTATCTCTGTCACAGGCTACAGCTCCTAATGCCAGGGGCCCGTACTACGAAACGTTGTACGACAAAAATGGTATTAAGTCAAAACTTTAGAATCCATCTAATTTCTGATTTCTCCATCCAATCCTGTCTTGTGACATCTCTTTTGAATTGTCTTTTCAAGACAATTCCAAAAGGATTTCACTAGACAAGATTATATCGAGAAATAGATTATAAGTTAGAAATTTAGCATCTGGCCTTTGTACGATGTTATGTAAGACGCGTCCCAGGATTCTTGGCATCACAATTTGTAAACAATTCAGCACACCAATAAAATCAAACGTAATTATGTGCGTAAAAAAATCATATATTTATCACATGTTTCAGTCGAGAAGAAATAATTTATTAGTAAATCAATCTTAGAACTATTTCGTGCATTTTGAATGTAAAAGCGTTGACCCATTTATTAATAAAAAGCATACATGTATCCAAAGTGTTCTAAAATACGACATTTACGAAAATAGCACGAGTCTTCACCCCTTCCCCATAGAATCAAAGAAGTTTAACCCATTTATGCCAAGTGGATTATCAAAGGGGTGCCTGGTCAAAATCTTCATTTTGATTTTAAAGCCGCATTGTATTTTTGAGAAACCTGCATAAAACGGTTGTTTGGGGTCCCATTTGAACTACGTGGGACGTGATTCTTTCACAAAAACCGGCTTTATCTAAGAAATTCGCTTTTTAAATTTTATTTATAATATTTTTGTGCTGCACAAATTAAAAAGCCTCCCTTGTGAATGGAAAGAAGGACAACTCTGTAAATACAGGGCTCCAGATAACGGAAGTATTTCGAAAACTAAAATCTTTATTTCTGCTTTTAAACCCAATGGTGTCATACTCATTTAAAGTGTCTCGAATAGACGGTTTAATCAGTAGTAACACCATAGCATTCGGTGCTGAAATGAGTGGGAAAATGTTAGATTAGTTCAGATTAATCCCGCTTACATGTGTACTGGTGCATGATCTGGTTAACCCTTATTCTGCTGCACAGACGTCTGCTTTGACATTGTCATCTGCAAAATTTGTTCAGTTTAGATTTATGCATTGTTTTAATTAAACAAACCTTAAGACGAGTGTCAAACAGTTTGGATCCAGATGAGACATTGCACGTTACGCGGCGTCTTTCTAGATTCAAACAGTTTGTAAACTCCGTAAAGTTACGATAAGTAGGCACAGTGTTAAACTATGAGATCCAGTAAAACTGTGTAGATATTATTCACTGGGGGTGAGCGATTAAAATAAATACGGAGAATCTTTCATTGGGCTTGCTGAAAATGACTGTTTCAGCATTGTCCGCTCTCTAACTCAAACACTTCTTTTTGGATCTTCACCAAACTTGCTACAAATGTTTATTAGTATATAATCTAGGTCAGGTTCAATAACTAGCAAAATCGCATGAGGTATGTCTGAGTTATTGCCCTTGAATAATTAAAAAATGACTGTTTCAGCATTTTCTGCTCTCAAACACAAACACTTTTTATTGGATCTTCACCAAACTTGCTGACAATGTGTATTGGTATTAAATCTAGGTCAAGAAAAAAAAGTATTTGTGTTAGAAAGCAAAAAATGGTGAAACAGTCCTTTTTAATACATAAAGGGCAATAACTAAGATAATCCTTGGGACTTTAGTAATAATCACGCTGGACCTAGATTTTATATAAATAAAGAATTTCAGCAAGTTTGGTGAAGATCCCATGAAAACTCTTTGTGTTAGAGAGCAAAAAAGGCTGAAACAGCCATTTTTTTTAATAATTAAAGGGCTTTTACTCCAACATGCCTTTAGTAGGATTCAAACCTAACCTTGATTTTATATTAATGAAAACTTTCAGCAAGTTTGGTGAAGATTAAAAAAAAGTATTTGTGTTGGAGAGCAAAACTTGCTGAAAACAGTCATTTCTAATACATAAAGGGCAAAAACTCAGATATGCCACATGCGATTTTAGTAATAATCAAACTAGACCTAAATTTTATATGAATAAATATTTTCAGCATGTTTGGTGAATATCCGATAAAAGCTGTTTGTTTTAGAATGCAAAAATGACTGAAACAGTCATTTTCTATTAGTTAACAGGAAATAACTCAAAAATACCTTATGCGATTTTTAGTAGTAATCAAACTAAACCTTGATTTTATATCAATGAACATTTTCGGCAAGTTTGTGGAAGATCGGATAAAAAATAGTTGAGTTAGAGAGCGGACAATAAAGTGTGATAGTCTAACTGACTGGTGGATGGACGGGCGGAGGTAGATACGGTTGCGCCCCGTGAAATTGTTTCGGCTGTATCACGTGATACTTAGCCGTATGGAAATGTTTATGTCAGACGTTCTATTTTCGGTTTGTTATGATTTTAAATCGCCCTTTTTGTGATTTAGGTCCGTCTTCATCATTTCATAGATCAGTTTGGGTCATAAGAATGTTCAAACATTATTATTAACCGTTATTGTATTTCAGGCATTGAGAAAAGGTCTGAAAACACAATGGGACTTTAAGTTATATTGAAATTCCTATGTGGCGTCTGATCAGAGTCTACACTGTTTGCCTATGTACCATATATGGGATCGTGGGCACAAATGGGTAAACAGAAACTGTACTGTGCTTAGGCATATTGGCACAGTGCTATAATAACCCGTTACATATCATAGTCTGTTTCTAGTTTTGAGGAGAGTTTATCAATAATTTAATGAGCATTCTGCTTTACTTCCAGTCTGAGTTATTAACTTCTGTCTAGAACAATTATTGATGTGAAATCCATGATTCATTTCAACATAACCCCGTAACTGCTTAGTGTAGGAATAAACAAACGCGTTAACAGTCGTATTTAGGGATTAATTGGACTCCTTTATTAACCCAAACACTACTATGCCAAAATGCACTGATATTTCCAAACAGTTTGGATCACGCTTAGACGCTTTATAACTCAGCCTCTGATAAGCAACCAAACTGTTTGACACCAACAGTATTTTCTTCTGTCATAACGTCCATCTGAGACATAAACAGCACAGAGGAGTGTTTATAAGTAAAACCTCTCCATTACGACCACTAAATTGTGTCAAATATTAATCTTTAAGACAAGTGACTGCTTAAAGCAATGTGAACGTGAAACAGAAAGCTCCTAGCTTTAAGCTGTCATCTGCCCTATATACGGACAATTAGCCTTCATTTTAGTGGCCGTAATAGAGAGGTTCTACTGTATACGATGTTACAATTCATTTCAGTTTGGTCCGTAAATAAAGTAAGCGATATTCAATATTTTCTTTCTCTGTAAATGCTATATGAAAGAATTAGTATGGTTGTTTCACATAATGTTTATGGTTTACATATATTTAAGTGTGTCATATACATTTTACCCCATAATACTGCTATATACATGTACTGCTATATAAATTAATATGTGCTTTGTGCAACTTTATGCCGGATAAAGGTTATGTTATGTTATGTATACGATGTTACAGTGACAGTTGTTGGGGCAATACATTCATGTTTTTGTAACGAATCATTATTCAACAAAGAGCTTATTTTGACATTTTCGTAAGAGGATGTCATCTGTAAACAGTCGAGCCTCTTTACAGTGGAGAAGACGTTATTATTTCCCAATAAACGGGTTTATGCTAAAACTATGGTGTCTATTGCAAAATGTTTGGAGCCAGATCAGACGCCGGATAACCTATCGTCTGATCAAGTTCCAAACTGTTTGTCACTAAGATATAAATAAGATTCAGAATTTTCAAAAGGCTGTCATTTCTTTTTCATTTATAAGTGTCTTGCGATTGAGTTTGTTTACGTTTAAACGGGAAAGAATAACGTCTTCTCCATTGTATATACAGTTGGGAAAACGTTATTCTTTCCTAATAAACGCGTTTACGCTGCAACTATTATTTCCAATGCAAACAGTTTGGAGCAAGATCAGACGCCGGGTAACCCGGCGTCTGATCAGGCTCCAAACTGTTTGCCACTCATATTAAAATGAATGATTAAAATTATCAAAATGTTGTCATTTTCTCCATTTTTGTGTGCTGCGTTTGCGTTTCGTTTGCGTTGAAAAAGAATAATGTCTTCTCCATTGTATACCGATGCTCGACTGTTGACGCACAATAGTGGAGCGGCTAACATCAACATTTCACCAAAATACTTCACTTGTGGAGCAAGCATGAAATTTGGCACACATGTTTGTCAGACCATACTTTTTCAAAAATCATCGTTGGCCATCGCGATTTCCGCCATTTTCAAAATGGCTGCCGCTAAAACAAAATGGCGGACATTTCATACTCTCTAGCGTCACATATTTCCGAAAGGTTGTCATATTTATTATTGTTTAGCCGTTTATGAATATAGTTTGACATGCATAAGCTTTATACAAGATATTTTTATTTCCCCGCAAATGTCAAGGTCATTTAGAGGTCAATTAAAGGTCAAATAGACCGAAGTTTTACATTTGCAATAATTTTGGAACTAAAATGTGATAGAAATTTCATAATTGGCATGTGTACCCAACTCAAGAAGCTCTTCAACTCCATGCGGATAGGGTCATGTTCAACAATTTAAAGGTCAAATATGCTGAAATTTACATTGGCCATTATTTGGAAGCTACGTGTGATAGAGACGTCATATTTGGTATTATTACACAACTCTAGAAGCTGTTGCAATCAGAACAGGTTTATGTCAGGCAAAGGTATGGGTCATTTATAGGTCATGGTCACATCAGGGGGCTTAGTGTTATATTAACATATCTTGTTATCATTATCATTAAGTTGTGAGCTTCACAAAAGAGTAGGTTGTATACACTACCGTGGCACAGCTGTGCACTTTGTTGCCGTTAAACTCGGTATGGGGTTCAGTGATAGCTTTGTTTTATTTCAAAAGTCTTCAAAATACAGCACGATCTGCCCCATACAAGATCATGTCGTATCTGAATTGACCGTAAGCAACACTGCTATAGATACCGACTTAATAGCACTTTGCAACAATGAAGAAGCGGACACATTAATGTTTCTGCACGCACAACATGCAGCATTGCATGGGTGGTCAAGTCAGTTAACAGCGCCCTTTCTTATAAGACGTTGCTATAGGTGTGGTTGTGTTTGATTAATTTCATTTGGACCAGCTTATGATGAAATTTGGTAAAAAGGAGAGATTTGCGATGGATACCAATTCATTCGATTGTTAGATCTCTAGGTCCTAGATCGAAAGCATTGGCATTCATTCATGCATTCAGAGGGTGTGATACCGTGTCAATCATTTGCTGCAAAGGAAAGACCAGCATCTTAGCAGGTCTGGTTTTCCATTGCTTAAGCTCTACTTATTTTTGTAAGATAATGAAATCGGCGTACTTGAAGAATTTGTTGTCAATATGTACGGTCGTTTCAGCCGTACCAGTTAAGTAAAAGAGGCTCGTCTTGACCCTTTTGCTTGTAAACAACTTCCACATAATGGTATCCCTCCCTCAAATGCTGCTCTTGCTGAGCATATCAAAATATCTGTCTTACAAGCAGGACATAATTTGGGGCAATCGCTATGCAAGTCGCAAGCTTTACCGTTGCCTTTTAGTTTGGAAAAGATAGCGAAGTTTCTGTATTGTTGAGGTATTTTTTTAACAAAATTTGGAATCTTTATTATTATTGCGGCTTTATTATTTAAAATAAGTTTATGAAACTTTCTGTCAAATAACATCAGACAAGTATAAACACACTACATAGTTTTAAATGTACATAATTATATATAATATAGAACATATAGCTAATACTAAACGCGTACTGAAAATGTTATAAAAATGAATCTATTTAGTGAAACCTCAAAATCATTGTTTTATATTAAAGTATCAAATTGTGTTTAAGATATTACCTCACAAATACACAAAAAGGTCCAGTGCCCTGGAGTAGGGTCATGTAGGTTCATGTTGTGACTTATTGAGTTATGTGATCTTATCGTGCGTTTTACCATCGTGTAGGCTAAATATTGCTCTTTATTATTTACATTCACCCTGTAAAGTCTTTATGTAATCCTATTAAAAATTTGCGGTACATCTGCCGATGAACCTACACTTCGGAACTGGTTTTAACCAGTTCGGATTTCGCCCGTGCTATTCGTGGACTTCTTCAAATAGACTGCATCGGGCACTTAACACTAAGCTCCCATTGGTCGACGGTCATATGACACTAGCGGAGTGATACAGACCCATAGGTCGTTGCCATCGCGTTGCTATGTGTGTAAATGGGTTAAGAAAACAACCGCGACCTGTATTTTTAGAATGTGCTTTGGCAATAGATATTCAAGTTGCACTGTTATTTGTTTGCCTTGTAAGTCTTTTCCATTCACAGAGAGAAAGTTTACTGGAAAAAATCCTGAATTTTTAATACAGTTAGAGTACATGTAGTTGGGACTACTTTCTCACCATATTTAGAAACTGGAATGGCTATTACATCGACATTACATCTATCAAACCTCTTTGACCGGTATATGATAAATTCTTATACAGAAAAACAAATCTGGCCAATAAACACATTAAATTGACAAGACAGAAAATATAAATATAAATATAAGGAATGAACAACATCTCTTTGCCGCTCATGACGGTATGACTACATTAGCTTCGGGGGGTAAATTTAACGAAAACGCACTTCGGGCGTTTACGCAATTTACCCCCTGCGAAGCTAATGTAGTCATACCGTCATGAACGTCAAAAATATGTTGTTTATTCCTGATATGTAACTCATGAATTTTGCACGTATTCTATTGAAATTATTGATCTAGTATATTACTTTTTGAAACACCCTCGTATTTCAAAATAAAATAGAATTGTTGCAACTGACCAAAAAACACCCAAATGAAAAATCTCGGCGGCCATTTTTAAATGGCAAATTAAGGGCATGCGCACTGCACATATACATAATTATATATATAGTCATAGCCTGACGGGTATTTAGTGGTTTTAGTAAAGAAATTTAGAGATGCTAATGACATTTGAAAAAAATCACAGGTACACATCATGTAAAATGACGCAATTTTGAAACCCGTGGCGGCCATCTTGAAAATGGCAAAAGTCCGATTGGCCAACGATATTTCCTATTCAGTTACAAGATAAGCAACCAGCATGCCAAATTTGGTGCTTGTCTCCGCAAGTGAACTATTTTACCAGCTATCCGCTCCACTACAAGAATGTCCTGTTGAACCGTGTTCGGGCTACAATGGAGAAAATGTTCTGCGTCCATGGGTTAACAAATCTAAACACAAATGCAATGTATATCAATGTAGAAATCGGGTTACCCGGCGTCTGATCATGCTTCAAAATGATTGCAAAGCAACTTTTATTATGTCAAATTAATGAACAAGAAGTCAATATCGATAAACAAAAGTTTGACTTTCAATTGATACTCATGTAACTGGGCTATAGAACATGAGAGCCTATATATGCGTATATTTACTACATGTATATAACGCTCTCAATTAATAAACTCTTCAACTAGGACAACTAGAGGGAGCAAGACGTTATTCTTTCTAATTTAAGAAGAATGTCATTCCCTTGATGACAAACGTAGGTACATATATCAAAGTAAATGCTGTAAAACAGAAGAAAATAGTTCTATCTTAATTTCAACAACAAAAATCAAGAATAAAGAAAAAAAAGAAAATCCATATCTTCTCCCCATCATGTGACATGATCCTACCAATTGTTTTCTATATACTTTATGGGTATTGGAAAAATATAAAAGTGTCATGTTTATGCAGAATACGCATGCTTGAAGTAGCCACCTGTCTTCAATTCTAGAAACAGGCTATGGAGTAAAAGGTTAAATCAAAACTGAACGCAAGCGAAATGAATAAAATATAAAATATTTACAATCAATTTCAATCTGAGTTACGAACAGTTTGGAACCTGATTAGACGCTGGATTATATGGCGTCTGATTAGTACCAACTGTTTAAAAACGTTTTGTTTAAGCACACCTGCTTTAAAATTAAGGGAAAGAATAACGTCTTCTGAATGTTAACTATATTGGGTCCAAGGTTATGAAGAATTTGAGTTATGTCTGAGATCGTTTTCAAGCAGTTGATTGGTCAGATTTGAACTTAGACTTCAGCACGACTTCAGACTCAACTCAAAAGTTTTCTCACCTGGGAACGGGTCTCTAGATAAAAGGGAATAAACTAAACAGTTCCAAAAGTTTGGTCTGCATAACACCATTTGGTGTGATTACCCATTTGGCTATTCATTTTTATCGTCTCAAACTCACACAATTTGATAGAGACCTAAAGATTTTCGATAAAAATCCTCTTATCTGGAGCACTGGGTAAGATACATAAATCTATGGGGTTAATTTAGAAACTTGATATTTAACCATAACTCTTTGGATACCTTTTGCATGGTTAGCCATTCGTCATTCGAAAATTCTTCACTTGTCATATAGTGTCAAGTCTAGACAAAGAACCACATATCCATAGTTAGCCCTTGGCCATTTTTATAACTGTCCTCATGACGTCTTTGACAACTTAACTACAACTAAGTAAGTGTTATAACATGAGCTTAGCGCGATCATTATGACAATAAGAATGTAGAGCGGAGAAGGCGTTATTCTTTACCGTTTAACCCATTACCCCATAAATACGCATTTTTACGCCTTTTATTTATTCAACCACTGAAGAAAAGAGTTCAAATTTACACAGTCAAGAATATGTATCATAAGAAATATTTTCTTTATTCCAGCAGATATTAGCTTAAAGCAGGCTGGAAGTAAAGCAGAATGTGCCTTAAGGCACATTCTGCTTTACTTTCAACCTGCTTTAAGTGGTCAACTATTTTATTACTAGAAACAGGCTATGAGGTATTGGGTTGTATACATGTAACAAGCCCTCTAAACGCAAATGCAGTATAATAAAACGCTAAAAATGACAACCGTCTGAAAATGTTTTGTAATTAGAATAGCAAACAGTTTTGAGCCTGATCAGACGCCGGGTTACCCGGCGTCTGATCTGGCTCAAAACTGTTTGTTATCATCGAGACATAGGATTTTAGTAAATAATAAATGTCTAAGCCACTGTTTGCCTTCTCTTGTTACAAATGTGACTCCATCTTTTCTACAATGATACAGTGTAGTTCTAAGACTTTATGCGCACTGTTTCTTTTTCGACTCTTAACGCAAAGGGCAATACACATTTAAATGTAGAAATACGACAGGTTAGGAAACAGTTTACGCCGGATTTCTTAAAATCTAAATGACAAACGGTTTAGAGCCTAATCAAACGT
Source organism: Gari tellinella (assembly GCA_922989275.2). NCBI lineage: Eukaryota > Metazoa > Mollusca > Bivalvia > Cardiida > Psammobiidae > Gari > Gari tellinella. The sequence continues at coordinate 87,212,994 of OV277860.1, forward strand.
CCAGTTGCAGTTTTTGATACAAGTTAATTCTTCATGCAGTTTAAAAACAAGATACAAGAAGATTTATTTAACGTCGGACAATCATACATAAGCTAATGAAGACCAATAATTTTAAGAATTCTGACATTCCAACATTGGTGAAATAGGATTTATATTTGCAATTAGACCACAAATATCCTTTCTATATGTCTAGAGTGATGTGTATCATGTAAAGTTCAGAATGCAATATCAAAATATAATGCACAGCAGAAAAGGTTTTCAAAACTAAACAAAAACATTTGAGAGATAAGTGGCATTTATGTTTGCGCGCTTTTAATGTACTGCTGCTGTTAAGGAATGTCAATTTTGAACAGCCTTACACATGTATATATTACTCAAATTTTTCAACTTTAATTTGAAATTTGTATAATACATGTATTATGCTTATTTTGCTCAGTGTTTGTACTTGTAATCGCTTTCAGCAACTGATAAAATTCAATACGTACTTATACAAAATTAACCATGTTATTCGATATATCAATAATTTTTCTCAATTCAATTAAAATTCTAGATAATCAATCATTAGAAAACAATTAATAATAAAAAGTATTCTAACGTTACGCTGTGATAACTACTTAATAGTCTCTTATAATTCTTATTTGAATGGCATGGTTAATGTTGTTTTTATGATAAATGTATATATGTATATGAACCATGATGAGACTGAAATAAAGATATTATATACGAGCCATTATCTCTATATCAATACATGTTATAATTTACAGTACGACGCGCGATTAATTTTAATTATATATTAGTACAGTTAAACCTCTCTAAAGGTCTTATTGATTTTGAACATTTAAATCAGATGACAGCTTAAAGCAAGGTGAACTTTAAACAGAGAGCTGAGCTTTCTGTTTTTCGTTCACCTTTGCATAAACAGTCCCCTGTCGGAAACACCTTATAAATTCATATAACTTAGTGATCGAAATAGAGAGGTTTCACTGTATAACAAATCTGTTACGTCACATACGTGCTCCTTACTCAAGTTTGGTGTGTTTACTTATCTTTCTCTGCTAAAAGGTAAATATAATAAATAAAGCAAAAACAAAATCAGTTGTTGTTATTGTTTTGGACAAAAGGCTGTCTTCCAAATATCTGAAATAATTTTCAATTCCGTATTGCTGTGGAGTACTATATCGGGGTTCCAGATAAGAGGGGGTAAAATTAACAAATCCAATATTTTCTCAGTCATTTCTACACCAAATCATATGGTGTTACTACTCATTAGAATCGTCTCTAAGAGACTGTTCTAATGAGTAGTAACACCATATGGTTTAAGACAGAAATAAAGAGCTCTGCTATTTGCGTGTCAAACAGTATCGATCCAGATGAAACACCAACATAGTTGGCATCTCCTCTGGGTCCAACATTTATAAAAACAAGTATCAATATAAAATTACTTGTATGCCACATGTATTAAAGCGACTCGCAATCAGATGGTGCATTAAAAATAGTAATTTGTAAATATGTGTCAAACGCTTATATAAATGGTAAAGAATTAGTTTAGGATAAGAAATTCTGTTTAAAAAAATGTATTTCAATAAAAAAAAATATTGGTCTCTGGTGGGATTCGAACCCGGGGCCCGACATTGGCGGACAGAAGGCAAAATAGGGGAAACCGCTTAGACCAATGGACCACGGAACTATCCGTTTATCTTGGATCGATTTAACGTAGTTCAATGTGTAGCGATCGAAAGTGCATACAACTTCGTAATTCGGCTCGTGTTTATGTCTGAGCCCGTGTAGAGAAGCAACAACAACAACTATACCGTCTACTAGTCGGTATAGAAAAACGATGGAAAATATCTAAAAATCTAAGATTCGGTGACGATTCTTGAGACTTTTTTTGGACTGATCATATTTTTTTAATGTCAGAAGCCAAATAATGCCACAAATTTGCTTTTATTTGAGTATTTTATTTTATTTTGACAAGTACACCATCCGGTTGCGAGTCCCTTTAACAGGAGAAATGTTAATATTTGCGGCTTCACTCTAGGGAGAAGTTCGATAAACAATTGTTTTGAAATTCATCAATCATTAACTATTTCATATCGTTATTCAGTTTTTTTTAGGTTTCAATCTTTGAAACCATCTATAGCCAGTGTCGAGTTTTCCTAAAACTTTTACTCTGTTACTCTTTAACGTTTCTATCAAGATGACACATTGAGTCTGTTGAGTATGCAGTAAACAGCGCTGCTTCCTCTGTACATATTAGTTGACAAATTAGCTGAAACCAATAGATCAATATTTTCTGTACAAAACTTGTCATAATGAATTGGATAGTTAAGGACACTTTTCTCCCATAATGAATCTAAATATCAAATTTATATACAGAGAAGAACACGTTATTCTCCTTATATTAGCTTGTTAGCCGAAGCAATTATTTTCAATGCAAATAGCCTGGAGCCTGGCCAGATGCTGGACAACCCGGTGCCAGGTGAGGCTAAAAGCTATTTGCCGATGAGTTCAAAATAATAATAATAATAATAATAATAAAATAATTTAATAATGAATAACAGAAATATGTAGCCATAACCGGATTTGGTATTGTATGTATATTTTGTATATTATATGTATGTATGCTCATGGACTATTAAGTCTATTGCAGAAATAAACTATCTATCTATCTATATAGTAGGCGTCGAGTTTGCAAAACTTTTACTCAGTCTGCATCCGCTCAAGAAAGCAATACTCAATAATAGCGTAGGATATTATCAGTTCCTTAATAACGAAAAATAGACAATTTTAAGAACTGTATTAGGAGAAAAAGTGGAACGCTTTAAAATGATGAACTTCTACTGGAAAACAAGAAATATCTTTAAACAAGAAATATCTTTAAAAAAGATATTCAGCGGAATGGGTGGTGGAATTCATGCTGTAGATGGGTGTGCAACATTGTATGAAATTGGGGGTTTTCAAAGAATTGTAATATCTTGGATTGAAAAGCAAAAAATACACATTCAAGGATAACTATAACTCTGACTAAAAAACTATAAATGTACAGAAATGCAAAACAATAATATAACCCATATCCTAGCTACTAGTAGGAGATCCTCAGATTAAACTACTGTTCTATATATCAAACTTCATTCATGGGGAGTTTCTTGAAACAAACTATAACTAAATAAACTGTGCATGCCCTTACAGAACAACAGTTCTATAACACCTCACTCTTGTGAATAAATGATGAAACAACACAATGGTGTTTAACTCACTTGAGGCCATTTATTATATTGCTATCAATGTATGGTAAATTTGAACAAATAGAAATTGGTAGTAAATCATTATTTAACAAAACACCTAGCTGCCACTGTCTATCTTTAAAGAGACATCTGCTATCATATCTTAAGATAGAAAGCATGATGTCATCAGCTCAGTATTACACACTGCCTGTGTCTCTTTATCAGTGCATAAACCACAGCCAGGCTACAGTTACAGGGCTCCAGATAAGAGGGGAGTAAACAGAACAAATCTAACATTTTCTCACTCAATTCAGCACCAAACCCTATGGTGTTACCACTCATTTTTATCGTCTCGAAGAGACAATTCAAATGAGTAGGACAACATAGGGTTTAATGCACAAATAAAGTTTTTAAGTTTTGAAATAATTCTCTTTTCTGGAGCCCTGGCTACTATCCAATCAGACAATTCAGTTTCAACAGGTGCTCTTAATTCTAAATTTCTGATCAAATATGATTGGTTGAAATGTTTGTCTAAATAAAAATGTAGGTCTAAATAGATAATAGTCAGCTCCGCTGAAAAAAGATATTCAGCGGAATGAGTGGTTGAACTAATGCTATAAATGGGTGTTCAAAATTGAATGAAATTGAGGTGTTCAAAGAATTGTAACATCTTGGATTGAAAAGCAAAAAAAAAGTATACAAAAAAAAGTGACAATGGAAACAGTAACTTTTATTTAAAATGCAAAACTATCATGTACAGAAATGCAAAACAAAACAATAATTTAACTTATATCCTAGCTACTGGTAGGAGATCCTTACATTGATCTATTGTTTTATTTATCAAACTTCATTCATAGAGTTTCTTGAAACAAACTATAACTAAATAAACTACTGTGTACAGTATGCTGTAGATTCTCTTACACTTCACTCTTGTAAATAATGATGAAACAACACTATTGTGTTTAACTCACTTAAGGCCATTTATTATATTGCTATTAATGTATGGTAAATATGTACAAATATATAGTTAACAATTAAAACAAATTTGTAGTAAACAATACCAAACACCTAGCTTCCTCTGTATATCTATAAAAAGATTTCAGTTGTCATATCTTAAAATAGAAGCATGATTGCATCAGCACAGTGTAGTAAATTGCAGTCTGTGTCTCTTAATTTTACACTCACACTTCCTATCTGGTAAAACTCTAATTGTGCATTGACCAGCCTACAGGGCTCCAGATAAGAGGGACTAAACTGAACAAATCACATTTTCTCACTCATTTCAGCACCAAACCCCATGGTGTTACTACTCATTTTGATCGTCTCGAAGAGACGAATCAAATGAGTAGTGACACCATAGGGTTTAATGCAGAAATAAAGATTTTGAGTTTTGAAATACACCCCTTATCTGGAGCCCTGGTTACTATCCAATCAGACAATTCAGTTTTCAACAGGTGCTCTTGATTCTAAATTTCTGATCAAATATGATTGGTTGAATATGTATGTATGTCTAAATAAAAACAATTCAGCTCCGCTGAAAAAACATTACAGTCTGTAGTAAATATGATGATCATAAAATTAGTATAATCTACTTTGACTTTCCAAAATGTGTACGAATAACTTTGCAATCCAGGAAAGTGGCGTTAGGTTTCTAACCTAGGCAAGTAGCGAACTATGTGTGAGCATGGTACAGTGGAGAAAAACGTTATTCTTTCCCAATAAAAGCGTTTACGCTCAAACGATTATTTCCCATGCAAACAGTTACTCGGCCTCTGATCAGTCTCCAAGCTGTTTGCCACTCATAAAAAAATTGATGCAATAATTAAAAATGTCAAAAAATGGTAATTCCACCATTTTAGCGATTTGCCTTTGCGTTTCGTTTGCGTTTAAACGGGAAAGAATAACGTTTTCTCCACTGTATCAATGAATGGTCAATCGCTCAACGTAGAGTATCGATATCGTTCGGTATTGAACGATCCAATTAGGACGTAGTATCTTAACTTCTGATTAAATAAATGGGTCCCTTTGCGAATAAATATATATCTTAACCGAACGTTTAAGACGACCCGGTTGCAGACACCGACAGGCAGGGATGTGGGAAAGACTGTCCATGACTCATTCATCAGGATATGATAATGGCTGACTTTCTGTGAAATGTAAATACATGAAATGGCGTTTCTATGAGGGAAATGGGGAATACCGTTACCACGGAATACCGTTACCACCATCCACTGCAGTTACAGTAAAACCTTGCTATTACGACCACTAAAACGAAGGAAAATTGATTGTATAACATGGAGGTAACAGCTCAAAGCAAGGTGTCAGTGAAACAGAAAGGAGCTTTCTGTTTCACTGTCACCTTGCTTTAAGCGGTCACCTATCGTAAACACCCTAATAATCAACATAAATTAGTGGTCGTAATAGAGAGGTTTTACTGTATTTCTCAAGGTAAATGGGCTAAAGTAACATCGTAATGCGTGCCAAATAGTTCTCGGCGTCTGATCAGGGCTCAAGGTATTTGCAACGGCCATCCTAACAACGACTCCCACCTTACAACGACCCTTTCCGCAGTTCCCTAAACAGGGCAATTATGTCTAGATAACCTGGTAGAATTAATATAATGACGAGTGACAAACGCGTTCTCTGGTCTTGATTCAAGCTGTTTGCAAATGTAAGACAAGTCTCAATTTTCCCTCCCTAAAACGACTCTGTCCGATTAACAAACACAATATGTGCCTCCCATTGGGTGTCTTTCTTGAGAGGGAGAACTGTAACCATTGTAGTCGAGGTAAGACAGTAAATGTTAAGAAGAATAGCAGTGAGGGTAAATAAATATTAACGTTTAGCACGCTTAGTTATTACTATGTCATCTATAAGCTTAGTCGTCTTCAACATTTCTAAGATTTGATACACTTGCAGGACTTCAGATAAGAGTTAGTAATGATTAACAAGTCCAGCGTTTTCTCAGTTATTTCTACACCAAATCCTATGGGGTTACTACTCATTAGAATCATCTCTTCGAGGCGGTACTATTTAGTACGCCATAAGATTTATTCATAAGGAAAGATTTTAGTGGGTTTTTTTAATACTCTCCAAACCTTGAGCTCTGCACATGTATAATTTTTTATATACTAGTACGTGTATATATGCATTTGATTTTCAGATACTATCGCCAGAGTTGCAAACAATTTGGATACATGAGTAAATCAATATCTGATTTGGATCCAAACTGTTTATAAGTTCCACAAATTCTCCTGTGGCGTACAGAAGTTGAATCAATATTAACCATTTAACTCTCATTGACGCCTAAACCCTTTAACTCATAGCCTGGTTCTAGTTTTGAAGACAGGTGACCACTTAAAGCAGGTTGAAAGTAAAGCAGAATGTGCCTTAAGGCACATTCTGCTTTACTTTCAGCCTTCTTTAAGCTAAAATCTGCTAGGCTATATGAAATATTTGTAATGGTAATTGTTCATGAGGGTATAAACTGGAACTATTTTCTTCAGCGGAGGAATAAATTAAATACGCTAAAAGTCGCTTCTATTGGGGAAAGGGTTAAAGCGCGTTTGCAAACAGTTTGGGTCCTGATCCAAACTGACATTCTTTTTTAAATATCTACATTCATACTGCCTTAAATTTAACTTTGAAACGATATTGCAGACAACAATATTGAAGCAGACGACATTGAAACGGTGAAGGGGTAAAATTCTCACTATTAGAGTAAAACATCAATTAGGCCTTCAAATGTCAGTTAATTAAATACATTCTGAGGTCACAATATGGGTTAATCCATTCACCGCCATAATAGTGTCTGATTTAACACTTCGGTCAGTATCATTGTTTCCAATGCTGGATTTTAGACAGAATGGCTAACGACATTTATTATTAAGTTTCGAACAGGGTGGTTCCTGATAAGACATAGAGTCACGCGACGCCTGATCAGGAGCTAAACTCTTTATAAAGTAGACTATTGTTGATCATGGCGGTCAAAGAGTTATGATAATATTTACATAACTTTTTCTAAGCGTTACCTTTGATCACAAATAATAAACGACAGTTATATAGCTTTACAACTTTCCTTCGTGTTACATTTCAAATGGGCAAAGCCAAGTTCCAATTGAGGGTAGTCCATAATTGACTACTTTTCCTTAATCATGAAAGTTTTATACATGAAATGAATGACAAACAGCGAAGACCCTGATCCTCTGATCTAGATCTCCATTATATTTGCATATAACAAGTTTGCTCTTCACATGTACGTTGTTTGAAAATGACGCATGTATACAATTAAGACGCTTTTATTTCTCTTTACACCGAAATTAAGCGCAAAAGCATTGCGACATAACGTAGAAAATAACAACATGTCGACAATTCTGACTGTTCATGTTTATCTAAGTGGCAAATAGTAGATACCCGGCGTCTATTCCTGCTCAAAACTGTTTGCGATAGAAATAGTATTTTTAGCGTAAAAGTGTTTATTTGAGAAATAATAACGTCTTCTCCACTTTTTTTCAAAGAGTAAAACCATTATACAGTGGAAAATCGGGTTTATTAAAACGAAACTGATCACAATGGCAATGAAATAAAACGATAAAAATGACAGCGTTACGCGGCGTCTGATCAGGATTCAAAATGTTTGACACTCGTTTTGATCTTTATTCAGTGTTACTGCCTTATTTTTTCACTATGAAACGATATTGCAGACAACAAAATTGAAGCAGACGACATTGAAACGATGAAGGGGTAAAAATGGCAATGAAAGGGTTAACACGCGCGCAGTGCTCAACGTGCTCCATCATTAACCCCGTCACTGCGTACCACGTCTGCAATTGTTATTATTGAGTTGAGTTGAGTTGAGTTGAGTTACAGTGGAGAATCTTTTATTCTTTCCAATAAACGCGTTTTACGCTAAAACTATTATTTGCAGTGCAAACAGTGTTTGGAGCCAGATCAGACGCCGGGTAACCCGGCGTCTGATCAGGCTCCAAACTGTTTGCCACCAAGATAAACAAGAATTATCAGAATTGTCCAAAACATTGTACTTTTCTAAGTTTTAGTGCTTTGCGTTTGCGTACGTTTGCGTTTAAACGGGAAAGAATAACAGATTCTCCACTGTATTTGGCAAACATTTTTGATTCTGGTTAGACGCCGTTACTGTTTTACACGTTATTTGATATTTTTAAATCAGAAAATCTAACATTTAGATTTGAGAAATACTAAGCAGACGACAATTGTTTAAAGCTAATGACGTCATGCCAGTGAATGGGTTAATAACCTACACACATGAATGTTCAGCCGGGTTTATGATTGACGGGTGTGTGCGAGTTGTCAAATATCTTAACCACGTTCACTGTCGTGAGGTCATATGCTTTGAGACATTGTCGTCTGTTTTTGTTTCTCAAATCTAAAATTAAGTACATGTAAATCAAAAACAGTCATAGTTATATAACGTCATGATTGTCAAACAGTTTGGATAATGAGCAGACGCCACGATACGCTGATAACTTGCTCTTTTTGTCATAAACTGTAAATGTATAGTACTGGAACCGGATATCCACATTTTGAAAATACAGTAGAACCTCTCTATTACGACCACTAAAAAGAAGGCTAATTGTCAGTATAAAAGACAGGTGACAGCTTAAAGCAATGTGAAAGTGAAACAGAAAGCTCAAAACGTAAGCTGCTGAAGAAGACTGTGCCATTTGTCAGTTTGTATGATAATTGAGGGGGGAGGTGGAGTGGAATTGTTAACTAGTTGTTTATCATTTGAAAATTCATTGCTGTTCATTAACTTTTATTCAATATCTTTGTGATAATTGCGAGCCACATGAATCTGTTATTCTTTCCCGTTTAAACGCAAACGTACGAAAAAGCACTAAAACGTAGAAAAGAACAACTTTTGGACAATTCTGATATTTCATGTTTATCTTGGTGGCAAACAGTTTGGAGTCTGATCAGACGCCGGGTTACCCGCCGTCTGATCTGGCTCCAAACTGTGTGCACTGCAAATAATAGTTTTAGCGTAAACGCGTTTATTGGGAAAGAATAACACATTCTCCACTGTGTCAATAAGAAAATTAAAAGTGTCATTTGGATACAGAAAAAGAATGTCAGAATGTCAGTAAAAGAAAATATTGGTGAAAAATATAGAGTAGATCTACGTGTTTAGATATGGTGCTCTGATGTCAAACACTCTATATTGTAATAGACGTTTCTTTTTGTGTCTGGTATTAACAACTAACATTGGTCATTTGTAGCATATGAAACGTAATCTTGGGAGGGATGTAATTGACATTAGAAGAACGTGAGGCCCAACCCTCTTGCTGGTGCACTAGGAGTGTCTTTTATTTAACTTGTTTGCAGTCGAACCCCTATAACCCGAATAATAATTACAAAGATGTTCGTGTCACTAGTTGAAATATGCACCTTGATTAATCCACCTTTCTGTACAGTAAGTGAACAGCGGGCTATTTTTTGTTTGTTTTACTTATCGCCGTTCCTACATGAGACAGCACCTGTCACAAATATAGCATGCTGTTACAGGGCTTCATGGATGAGACTAGTACCTTGATAAACACGCATTGAAACTTTGGTATTGTTTATTCATTTATTGTTTTTTTTATTTCGTTCTTATTTCATTTGGTGTTTTTTGTTGTACATCCGAAATCTGCTAATTGTAAAAATAAATCTAATTGTGTTCACATCTCAGCCAATATGAAAATTCCAGAGCTCTAGGTATCATCATAAGGTGCCTTTTTCAAATATAAATTCCTTAGTGTCGCCATTAAACCCTATGTTGTGACCAATCATTACAAATATAATGATTTGTCACAGAAAATAGTTTGGTGGGCACATAAAGATGAACTTGTTAGCATTAAGTGAGCAATATTCTGTTTGGTTCTTGTTTATCTGTAACCATGGAATTCGCATTTCAGGGCTGTCATTTCTCCGCATTTTTCCTAAGTCTTCGGATTTTTTCCTAGCAGATGGTAGCTTCAAACAGGCTGAAAGTAAAGCAGAATGTGCATTAATGCGCATTCTGCTTTACTTTCAACCTGTTTGAGGTAGCCATGTGGCTTCAAAACAAGAAACAGATTATGGGGTAAAGGTACGATTAAAAAAATTGCGTCAAAAAAAATTGAAAATTTGAAATCTTAGAATTTTTATGATCAACTTATGGTAGCCTTGGCATTTAAAAACTGTCATATCAACAAATGTAGTGTGAATCTTTTCAATGCCAGCTGCAACTTTTAAATACACAATTAAAGAGGCATTAACCTATATCTAGTTCTACTGACACGATTACCTGGATATTTATCTGTTTCTAGCACTCACTGCGTGTTTCCTACATCAGTCTGAAGGAACGGCAAAACCTTATCAGCCACAACACAAGCCAACTACGAGCGGGTAGCCTGGATGTAGCCAGGGCTCCAGATAAGAGGGAGTAAACTGCACAAATCCAACATTTTTTCACTTATTCAACACCGAATCCTATGGTATTACAACTCATTATAATCGTCTCAAAGAGACGATTCTAACTAGTAGTGATACCATAGGGTTTAAAATAGAAATAAAGATCTTAGTTTTTGAAATACCCCCCTTATCTGGAGCCCTGTGTAGCGTTTTTACAGAAATGCTATACCCTATATAAAAGTAACAGTACATGTATATATATACTTGAGTATATTTCGAATCGAAATTTACAAACTTGATGTTAAGGCTACTAGCAAAAGGAAATATTAGTGTCAGTATTGTTTAAACGTACAGCTGACAAGAATATTTGCTAATTGCTCAATTTTTTTTTTATATTTATCATTGTTAAATACCTTCTCCGCACTTGTGTTATATATGTATGTATTTTGTAAATTGTCATGTCATACTGTCAGTCATGTGCATATTTGTTTGTGTATTTTCCTCATGGAACTACTATGAATAAACTTATCAAACTTTATATAAACAAATGGATAATATGCAGGGCTCCAGCTATTGCAGATAAGGAGAGTATTTCAAAAAATATTATTTTTTTATTTTTGCTTTAAACCCTATGGTGTCACTACTCATTAGAATCGTCTCTAAGAGACTATTCTAATGAGTAGTTACATTATAGGATTTGGTGCCCACATTGGGAGAAAATGTTGGTTTTGCTCGTTTATTCACTCTTATCTCCATGGAGCCTAGATATGGTCTAAAAAATCTGTATCCTAGAAATAGATACACCTGTTAATCATAGGAATGCAGAGAACTCTTTCCTCGAGTCATCAACCCATCCAACTGAGATGTTGGAGTAAGTGAGGTCATGGCTTTGTTTGATTGAACAGCATTACGTGCATATTCTCTATTATTTAGCTACAATGAAATCAGTTACATTCAACTGTTTTAACCCTTTCACTGCCAATATTTTCGTGAGATGTTTACCATTTCATTGTCATCTGCTTCAAGTTTGTTGTCTGAAATGTCGTTTCAAAGTTAAAGAATAAGGCAGTATGACTGAAGACATTTCAAAACGAGTGTCAAACAATTTGGTACCTGATCAGACGCCGCATCACGCGGCGTCTGATCAGGTTCCAAACTGTTTGCAAACGCACTCACTATTAAGCGTCATTGAGAGTGAATGGGTCAAGCAGGTAGCAGAAATGTTTTGTGCTTAACTTTATCGTGCTATAATATCCCCCTGTAAGCAGATGGACGTCGCGATATGACTCGATTACGACGTGAAATCATAACCAAGCCAAATCCATAAGCTGCCACTTCTGTAGATCTATATCATACGACGGACAGCTGCGGAAATATTGCTAGCAGCAGGACTCCAGAAAAGAGATAGTAAACTTAAGTTCTCCAACATATTCTCTTGCATGTCCGCATGCACCAAACCCGAAAAGACGCTTCTAATAAGTAGTTACACCTCAGAGCTCCTGCATTAGTTTAAGCCATTGGTCCACACGAGTATACGCATCTTTACTGACCTAAACGTCTGTAACTTGTTCCTCCACTAAAGAAATTAGTTCCATTTTATACAATTACCAAAGTGCAATATAAGATGCTAGTAGATTGAAGCAGGAACGTAGATTATATCTAATCTACGTTCCTGATTGAAGCAGGAAGAAAGTAAAGCAGAATGTGCTTTACCCTTTCACTCTTATAAAGCTCATTTGCAAACAGTTTTGATCCTGATCTGATGCCACTTGTTTTGAAATTACGAAGAAGGGGTAAAAATCTCACGATAAATTTGATCATGAAAGGATTAATGCGTTCTACGAAATGAAACAATAACAGGTTACAGAAAATGTTGACAATTTATGACAACCTGGGTGACAAGGTGGAGTCTGGTCATCAGACTTCGGGGTTCTCGACGACTGATCTGGCTCCACACTGCAGGTGCAGTGGAGAAAACGTTATTCTTTCCCGTTTCAACGCAAACGAAACGCAAATGCAGTGCAATAAAATGGAGAAAATGACAACTTTTTGACAATTTTGAATGTAGATTTCAGCCTGGAGGCAAACAGTTTAGAGCCTGATCAGACGCCGGGTTACCCGGCGTCTGATCTGGCTCAAAACTGTTAGCATTGCAAATAAAATAGTTAGCATTACAAACGCGGTTTTTGATAAAGAATAACTTTTTCTCCACTGTAACATACATAACACTTTTAGCGCAAGAACGTTTATTTGGGAAGAATACACGGCTTTCCTACTGTATAATGTGTTATAAGTCACTGTCACTCATAATCGCCATCGAAATATGTTTGCGAAAAATACTTGAAGATGAAGAATAGCGTAATAAAGGAAACTTTTCCGTTAACCCATTATCCTATGTAGCCTGCAGTTAGCTCTGAATTGAAGCAAGTTGAAATACGTGCCTTAATATGCGCACTCTGCTTTATTTTCAGTCTACTTTAAGCAATCAATTAATACGGAAAAGAAACCGTCGTGGCTGTATTTATAAAAAGGAAATATGTTCTTCATTACTTAATAAATTTCAGACGTAACACATGCCTGTCTATGGGGTAATGGGTTAAAGAGGTTAATGGGTTAATAAGCAACCAGCGACATCCTGATGGCATCATCATTCACTTCCAAAAAACATGCTCCTACCTGATTCAAGTTCTGTTCAACGTAGATCTCTATACAAAAACCGGCACAACCAAATGTATGTGATAAAAGACAGCTCTTATCTCATATGTATAAATTCCAAGGAAAATGTACACAATATTCATAACAGTGTGAGATTTATTCAAGAGATTCTACACATGTTGGTGATAACCACAGACATAACACAGCTCCATCTCACAGCGCGCATGAATCAGTTTGGTGTTCACATAGCGTAAAGGTAACTGGTAGAAGCGGCCCGCGAGAGGCGCCGCATGGGGGCTTGGGAATAGATAAAACCTTCCCATGCTAAGTGGAATAATTTTGTTATTTGCGCACAGCTTGAATCCTGATCAGACCTCACACTCGATATTTGATATTATTTCAGTCAAAACAAATCATTAGAAAGTAATAAGTGATGTCATGTTGTAGACAACAATTCAAAGATCAAGTTAGTATAGGAATAATGTCAAGGAAAACTGGCTCTTTAAAATATTTCTAAGATCTGGTAAAGTTTTCACCATATTTTATTAACAACTATATTTGAGCTAGATCAAACATAAACAGAACTGAACCGAATAAGAAACAAACGCCTTACGCAAGTCAGTGCAAGGAACATAACGAAACAAGTGTTATTATTGTCAAAAGTTGGTTACGTCATCACTAAGTAGATGAACCAGAACAGATTAACGAACGATAAGCACGGATGCTGCTTATCTCGCGACACGGACATTAAATATTTGTTTTACATATTTTCTGCTTCGATATCGTTTGCTTAATATGTTTGCCTTCTGCTTTTAATGATTTGAAATTTAGATGTGGGGTATTTTGACTACATGCGCAGTGAGATGTCTTATCTGGATCTAAAGTGAACGTGCGCTCGAGGCAATGTGGGTTTGAAGCAGGGCTGCAATAAGTTGATCATAAAAATCCTTAAAAATCCTTTTCAGACGCAATATTTACTAATCGTACTTTTACAACATATTCTGTTTCTTGTTTTGAAGCCATATGACTGCCTCAAACAGGTTGAAAGTAAAGCAGAATGCGCCTTAAGGCGCATTCTGCTTTACTTTCAGCCTGTTTGAAGCTACCTTCACCTAGGAAAAAAATCCGAAGACTTAGGAAAATTCCGGAGAAATGGCAGCCCTGTTGAAGTATGAAAAATACTAGAGCTGAATGTGTTTTATCAACATATAATCTGCATCAGACAGATCGGAATATTTTGTTCATTTCAGACAAAAGTTTCTTTTAAACCTTTTCTTTGCCAGGCTAATTAACAATAGCATGATAAATAAATGATAACAATTATGCAACCAGTTTGAATCCAGATCAAACGCCGTGGCGTCTGAGCAGGATCCAAACTGTTTCACACTCGTGTCAATATTACTTATGATAAAAACGCTTAAAATTCCAAAATTTAAAAATAAATTAAAGATTCAGCGACTGCGTTAGACGGGGTTTACGCCATAATGGCAGCGAACAGATAAACCCAGTCATCCCCCTTGTACAGCAGAGAAAACGTAACTCTTTCCCAAAAAACCGCGTTTACGCTAAAACTATGATATCCACTGCAAACAGTTTTGAGCCAGATCAGACGCCGGATAACCCGGCGTCTGATCAGGCTCCAAACTGTTTGCCACTTAGATTAAAAAACAACAATTAGACATGTCAAAAATGGTAATTTCCTACATTTTAGCGATTTGCGTTTTCTGTACTGTAATAACTGAACTCTTTGATTTTACTTATTCCAACAGTTACATGGTTGTGGGGGAAACAATAGGAATCTCTACTGTAAGTTGGAACACGTCGCCGATTGTTGCAAATCAGCGGGATTCAATGTGTTAATGATTAGAAATGAAGAATTTAGTCGCTAGTCACACTTGTGATTTCTATTTATCTCTTGCATCGGAAATCGTATGAAGTAGTATTTATGCAAAGTTAAATGCTATAGCCTGTATAACCTATAAATAGTAAATGTTACCTCTACATTATAAAGTTCCAAAAGGGTTAATTGGGAGTCAACTGGTGGGTTACTATAAGTTAGTTTTTCTTATTTTAAAGGTACATGTATTTGTTTTAGAGGGAATGTATGATTTGGCTTTTTGTAAAGATTCTACTACTATTTCATTGTTTACATTAAAGTATTTAAACTGTTAAGTGGCTACTTCTTTTCAGTTGTATATTTGCCAATTGTCAAAATGTATTAATGTTTGCTTAAGCGCTTAATGCCTACCCGCGTCCATCATATCATTTATGATGACACACACTAGCTACCAATGTGATACAGCGCTCCCTCCCTACAACGGCCCTCCAAACAACAACCCCCTCCTTACAACGACGCTTGCCGCTCGTTCCCCAAACAGGACAATGTTGTCCAACCTATTCACGGCTGTAATGCCGTCTGCTCAAACTGGTCGTCTGCTGTTTGGCAGAAAAAAACGTAATGACGAGTGACAAACAGCTTGAATCCAGATCAGACGCCGCGGTACGCGGCGTCTGATCTGGATTCAAGCTGTTTTCAAATGTAAGCCAATTTCCCTCCATATAACGACTCCCTCCGTATAACGCACATAATTTTGGTCTCCTATTGGGTGTCGTTGTAGAGAGGGGCACTGTAAATCATATTTTTCTTTGGTTTGTCACTTTTTTGTGCCTTTTTCTTGCTACAGAGTCCAGCACTGATTTATCATGTTTTCCCCTCATTACAGTGCAATATACATGTACAGGAAAAACTCTCTATTACGACCACTAAACTGTGTAAATTTATCATTATTACATTTTTAAGACAGGTGACGGCTAAAAGCAATGTGACAGTAAAACAGAAAGCTCATGTATGAGCTTTCTGTTTGTCTGTCACATTGCTTTAAGATGTAACCTGTTTTTGATACAATCAATTGGTCATCTTTTTAGTGGCCGTAATAGAGAGGTTTTACTGTATTGCATAGTAACAAATAGTGTAGACCCTGAAACTAAAACTGGTGTACTTGATTAAACGTATGTTTTTACAGAGTTGTATGTATTATTCAATATGATAATTAGAGGACTCGTTAGGATCCCTATGATTTGAGTCTACACTGTTTGCATTTGACAAGTGTACTCTTTAAAGGTACACCGTAAATGTAATTCACATGTTTCTCTCGTCGCTAATGTTAAATGAGTGCACGGAATATATCATATTTTAACAGGTGAATCTTAAATGTGCGCCCCTGTCTGGGGCCTCTATCAATAGTGACTGCATGTCACCGTAAGACAATGACAATTACGCCAATCCGTCATCCGCCTGTCACGTCACTAATTAACATAAGTTAACAGCGATGAAGACGTTATTCTTTTCCAATAAACACGTTTATGCTAAAAAAATATTGTGTCCATTGGAAACATTTTGGAGCCAGATCAGGCTCCAAACTGTTTGCCACGCAGCCCTAAACACGTCGTAAGAAGTTTGGAAACGTTATTTGCTAAATTTTATTGAATTGCGTTTGCCTTTAATTTCGCTTTAAAAACGGGAACGAGTCACGTGTTCTTCACTGTAAACTTGTACTGTATACTGACTATACTCAGTATTGTATTAACCAGTCCCTCATTGAAGTAGCATGGATAGCTCTAGCGACAGGTTATCAAATTATTCGGGAGATTTTTACCTCTTCACCCTTTCATTGTCGTTTGCTTTTATTTTGTAGTATGCAATCTTATTTGAAAGTTAAAAAAAAAAAGGAAGTTTGACTGAAGATATTTCAAAACGAGTGCCAAACAGTTTGGAACCTGACCAGACGCCGCGTTACGCGGCGTCTGGTCAGGATCCAAACTGTTTGCAGGATTGAAAGTGAAAGGGTTAATGTAGCATAAAAGTAATGAAGAAAGGTCATGTAATAGGAGTTTTCTGTATTATTTAAATCCTGCAATAAGCAAACAAACGAATAACAAGAGCTGTCGGAGAACAGTAAAGCTCGCCTAACTAAACCTTTCTTAAATAGGTAACTATCAATAATAAAAGTGTATCATCAGTACATTGATATTCAAGCCACAGGGAACCTCCATTCCAAATATCAGCTTATAAATGCAAATATGTCATGTAGTATAAGTGCATTCCAACACTTACTCCATAACTAACTTTGAAATTTCAGTCCCAAAACTCTAAGTCCACAACAGGTAAAATTTTGACTAAATTTAAACTTTGTTTTAAATTCTAATTACGAAACATCAATGCTCAACCCACAGGTCACCTCCATTCCAAATATCAGCTTCCTAATACAAATAGTTCATGTAGTATTAGTGCATTACAACACTAACCCCAAACTTTTAACCATGAGAAATCAGCCGAAAAACCTAAGTCCACAAAAGGTGAAATTTTGACTACATTTAATTTTTGTTAAATTTTAACTACACAACATCAATGTTCAACCCACAGAGCACCTCCATTCCAAATATCAGCTTCCTAATGCAAATATTTCATGTAGTGTTAGTGCATTACAACACTTACCCCAAAACTTTAATCATGAACCCCCCCCCCCCCCCCCCCCTTCTCCGAATAGGCGAGCTAAAAATGGCTGTCTATTAGTCCGGCAGAGAAATGAGGATTTGGAGGTCCACCTAGAAATGGCGTCCTAAGTTTTTTTCTTGATTGATATTGATAGTTCAAAGCATTGTCATTCAGAATTGACCGGGTGCCACCTTGGCACCCTTGAGCATTTTGATATATTTCCGGTTTACCCCACCCACCATTTTTAACTCATTTCCACGAAATTGGGCCTTTTATACTATACCCCGGCATCGAATACCGGGTAAATTCCTTGAAAGTTTAAGTATTATATCAATGAAACTTAAAACATAGAAACGCCTTAATGTGAGTAGCATGTTGCATTTCAGTTTGATAACTTTGACCTTTGCCCTTGACCTCTGTGACTTTTGTAAATTGTTTTGCGTTTTATAGGTCAATTTTGGACTATGTGCACTTCAACGAGTAAAACTAGTTACAATAGTAAATTACTAACATTGACCTTTAACCTTGACCTCTGTGGCCTAGATATTTTTTTCTTTTTGGTCAGTGTTGGACTAAGTACCAGCAGCTAGGGTCACGTAACTGTACATGCTTTTGTGCGTCAAACTATTTCATTCTTAGCACATAGTTTTGGTGGTATACACTTACTCAACAGCTTAGTTGCTGATGATGGTAGTTTGATGGCAGACAATGGCTTAGCCTTTATATTTGCTGATGCCTTGAAAGAGTGTAGTATATAGTGAAATGCTGCCTTAAAGTTCTGATTCAGGTCATGTTAACTAGCAATGGCAGATGTGGAATGGCTTACCTGAAAGCCGAAGAGCTGTGCTCAGAATATTTTTGAAAATTAAGATTTGATGAGGCATGGACAAGGTATATAAAAGTGAATATGTCATATGTTCATTGAAATCCCCTTTATGTGCCATGGGCATGTGGCCAATTGCATAATTAAGATTATGATTAAGCAGAAATACTCATAGGCTTTAGAATTCACATGCACAATCAGTTGCAAGCAAACCTTGATATCATGGTGGCTCACAGGGATGATCCTGAAACTGACTTTGAGGGGCACAAAGGAGACGGAAAATAGAAAACAACCCAAAAGGACACGGAAGGCACAATAAGACAAGAGGACCATGATGGCCATAAAATCTCTCATTTGAATTGAATCGGGTAGTTTTATCTTTAAGTTTCATCAATAATCAAAATCTTCCTAAAACTTAAAGACTTACTTAACTGGTGAACGTTTGGAAAAATATATATTCAAATTTGTAGACACTAGAGCGCAAACGTTGTTAAAGTCTTTTCGAGACTATCTGAGTGCATCAAGGATGAATAACTCTTGACAAAGGTGTTCTATTGCATCCAAACTTTAACTTATGGAAGAACTTACAGTTATATGCTCTGTGAGCAAGTCAGTTTAAAGTGCATTTAATACAGTGGAGAATCTGTTATTCCTTCCCAATAAACGCGTTTACGCTAAAACTATTATTTGCGTCTGATCAGGCTCCAAACTGTTTGCCACCAAGATAAACAAGAATTATCAGAATTGTCCAACAGTTGTTCTTTTCTACGTTTTAGTGCTTTACGTTTGCGTACGTTTGCGTTTAAACGGGAAAGAATAACAGATTCTCCACTGTACATTGTAGTTGCTAGATTGATAAAGAAATTGATAAAGATAGCGTTTTCAACAGTGTTACTGAAGAAATGGAATCAGATGATGTGCATAACAGCTAGAAACCAGGCTAGGGACTGCTAATAGAATTGGACAAACAAGATATCAGAGAAGAAATCACCATGACCAAACGAATGTGATGGTAGGTCAAATCATGTGAAATCTACTCAATAATCTTCGAAAGTCTTCAAGCTAGCAGCCATGAGGTTGATATCGGAGATGTTCTGTCCCATTAATTGACACCTTTTCCAACAGCACTGTTTGGTGATCATAATGATGTGACAGTTACAAAATTTGATAAAGCAATTAAAAAAAATCCAGATAGCAGTTTTTGACACACAAATGGGACCAGTATACTGTCACCATAGACGGATCGATATTATTAAGGTTTTATGACATACCCCACAAAAGGCTCTGTGCAGAACATTTAGAACATTTAAGTTGGAGGAAAACAATGTTGACCTATATATACAGCACTTACATTTCTATAAGTGTACGAGAACAACAGGTTAAAATCGATTACTATCAGTTGCAAGCTAACAGCATATTACCAATCAAAGCGCTGAAGGCGCTGAAAGACTGGCGACGTACTAAGAGAAAGCATTTGTGTTCAGCTGTACAATTCTATGGTGTGTACAGTGGTAAAACTATATGTTTAAGTCTCTGACAAGTATGGTTAGTTCAATGTTAAGCTAATTTTATGCTGGTGGTTGCTAAAAAGAGAATTTTGAAGACAAGTGGAAACTTAAAGTAAGACGAAAGTAAAACAGAAACATACATGGGCTTTCTGTTTTGGTTTTATTTCACTTGCTGCCAAACACTTGTTTATGGCTCTTTATCAGGATAAATTAGAATCATGAAATTTCTATGAGGAATAATTTGAATGAAAGTGAACTTAGTAAAACACTTATGCATCTTTACACCTACTATGAATAATAAAGGAGGCAATTATAAACAATGATAGTTCAAATATAGCTATATACTCATAATCATTTGTCTGTGAAACAATTGTAATAACTATTTAAGTGAATTTGTAATAAAGGGTGATGTTTCATTCGTAAGTACATGTACACGTATCTAAAATCAAATTTAAATAATTGTTACAACAAAATTATAAAGATTGGATGAAAACTATTGGAGTTAGAGAGCAACCAATGGTAATTTCTGGTAATTCAAGGTGCATAATCTAGACATCTTATGCGACATAGGTAGTTATCGAACTTGGCCAGGAGTGTACATATTACACAAATGGATCGCTATCTGATCCCCATGATCGCCAAGGTCGCCGTCGGTTTACTCCCTCCACAAAAATCCGACCGGAACGCCGTTAGATCGTTAATTGATCGCCTAAGTCGCCATCAGAGCGCTACCTGATCGCCAAGATCCTAACTGGAGCGCCACCACGATCCAACAAAGCAAATTAGTAGATACTTTGCGCTCCGTGGCGATCTGATAATGATTCTCTGTATCTTAAAATACCCGATAGTATTTTCTATCAATAGATCCAAATTGCATGCTGTAACTCGACGTCTCATCCGGATCCAAACTGTTATACACAATGATGGTACCGAAAAGTGCGTAAATATAATGGCGTTCAACAGTGATTTTGATGTACATTAGAACATCTATAGTAGCTATAAAATGGAGAAAAAAAACCACCCAGAGATGTCTAAAGACTTTTGGCAGTACGAACGTAATGCAGAAAGCTGTTATAGGAACTGTCTACATTACGATACTACTGCATTAAGGGGATACATGTCAAAAAGAAAGCAGATATGTATATAGCTATTTGCCTAAACATCTGCTGCCGAATCTAAAACGAATAAGTGCGGCAGAGCGCCACATGTCTTCGTAGGATATGTTCCAATTTAGATCAAGTCCATCGGTCATCGACATCGCTATCGGATCTCTTTTGAGCACCATAGATTGCATTGGTCGCCATCGGAGCGCCAATAGAGCGCATTAGATCCCACCTTAGTCGCCTTTGAGCGTCAACTAAGCGCAATCCGATCATACAAGGTCGCAACATATTTTATGACTTGGGAGGCGACCAATGACCATGAAGTCGCTATCGGATCTTACAGATCGCTAACGGATCGCCGTCGGAGCGTCATCTGATCGCAATCGGATCATCAATAAATCTTAACACCGTCAACCCTATCGACGATTTTTACTCGTTATTTACTGACAGTATATGTATTAAAAGTACAATTATCGTATGTTGACAGTGCAGACCCCGATCAGAGGGCTCCTAAAAGAGTCATCTGAACAGGATATGCGCCGTTTATGGATATGATCATATAATACCATTGCTTTAACATATTTACTTACTCGCGACTAGTAGATCTATAGATATCTACTAACACTGTACCTATGAGCAGTATACTTCTCGTATGCTAACGGCGAATACCCAAATCTGAGACCCAGCTCTCCAAGCAGGATCTGCACCGTTTATGGATACGATTTAATATCGTAGTTATTTAACAAATTCAACCCTATCGACGAGTATATTCGTCACCTACTAACAATGCACGAACGAAAAGTACAATTGTCGTATGCTAGCCGTGCAGATTCAATTCAGAGGGTTCCTAGAGGATGTAATCATGTATATTTCTTGCTTAAAACATTTAACTATATTGACCAGTAAATATATCTACTAGCACGTACGGTACCTATGGAAGGTACACTTGTCGTATGCTAACAGTGCAGAGTCAAATCTGAGGGCTACTAAAGGAATCCTCCGATCAGGATCTGCACCGTTTGTGGATAGGATTATTTAAATCGTACTTGCTTAACACACTCAACCCTATCGACGAGTATATTCATCATTTTCTAATGCTTATGTTTATGCTATTTGCAACCAGTTCGTGGCATCTGATCAGGATTCCAACTGTTCGACACTTCTTACAAAAAAGTCATTATAACTTTAGTCAAATTTAGCAAAAAGTTAACTCTGCGAAATAGATTTGCATTATTTGAATTATCTCATTTGTTGCCTTACCGGGATTACCCCGAGTACATAGGTTATTTTCCAACAGTTTGGGTACTCAGACGCCGCGCATACCGGCTTCTGATCACAATACAAACTGCTTGATGCTCATTGTTTCAGTCAAGATACTTAAAGTTGAACGTTGAGAAGTAAATGCGTCTACGACTTTAAAAATAAAAAAAAGTTTGCTATGCGACGATTCTTTCTACTACACTGGATACCGATTGGAAACAGATCTATACGTTAAGTTAATCCTCTTAATTACCAATATGTCGTCTGCTTTAATCCAGGGTCTACGTAAACCAAAAAAAGTTTCTTTTATGTGTTTTTGATATCAGTTAAAGTTTGGATCTTGATCAGAAGCTGTGTTACGCGTTTGATGAGAATCAAAACTGTTGGCCAATACCCAATGCACCTTAGGTAAGGCAGTGAAGTGGTTAATGTAACTAACTGTTACAACAACAGGTCAAAGAGCAAAACAATAACAACTTAAATGCAATCAAACAATTAGCCATGTGTCAATCACAGGCAGCACACTTTGGCGGCACACTTCACACATTTGCACAGAATTGATGTCTGCTTTTATTCTCGATGATCCTTTTCACGTGCTATAGTACTTTCTCTTATCTAATTTCTTTCTAATCAACGTCCGATTAAAGTAAAATTTAAATCTACATCAATTTTAAAAACTTCAGTACCTTAGGTGCATATTTTATATTGGGGGCGAAACTACCAGGGTTGGAAACGACCAGGGTGGAACTGGTTTGGGCGCGAACCGTCTAAGTTGCGAACTTGTTTGGGGGCGAAACGACCCGGAATCATGCGAGCTGAGTACAGTGAAACCTCTTTACTACGACTACTAAAAAAGACAGCCGATTAATTGTAAACAACTCAGGTGACAGCTTAAAGCAAGGTAACACTACAACAAAAGCCGTAAAGGTGTTTCTGTTTGTTTAAAGGCCAACTTGCTGTAAGCCGTCACATTTTTAAACAACCTATAAATAACACAATTTTGTGGTCCTAATATAGAGGGGGTTCACTGTATAATAAGCGTGAAAACAAAATACTTTATGCCATCTGTTAACCTGAGTTTCACTGTGAATATTTCCACGGGATATTGTCAATACAGCCGTAATCGCTGTTATAATATGAAGTGTTTTGTATATTTAAGGTTTATTGCGAAAATGTTAGCAAAACACTTCAATAATAATATGTTGAAACGGATTTTCCACTGCACTATTTAGACCAGATTACACACCAGCGATCGCACGGTGTCCTGAAGTGTAGAAATTACCAGGGGCGGATTAACGACCCCATTTATCTAGTCATTACTGAATTCATCGGTATCAAGTGTATGTTTCAGTTAAATATTGCTACAGATAATTTCTTACATCGAAGCTTATCATCTTCATAATAAAAACCCAAACGTTTGATCAGATGTTAAGTTCTGGATCTTAGACAAACTATCGCAGCCCTTAACGATGTGTATGTGGATACACCTATGGCGCATTTATCTCAGAATGTTAAGGTTGCTTCGCCAGATTCGAGCACTGATTTGGAAGTACGGTTACTTAAGACTAGCGACAAGTCGCCAGTCTAAAAACAGTTTATCTTACTGTCACTGAAAAAAGCTGATAATCTCTTACATTCTAGATACTGAGACTTTTCAAATTGAGCACACACAAATTAACAAGCAAGTGATAATAAGTAAAAATGAAACACAAGGTTAAAAAAGCCGATGTATTATGTCAGAAAGAAAACATTTGAAAGCAACATATGAAGAGATAGACAACATGATTGTGTAGTAGGTATTCTCATGCATAAGAAATTATTCGAATCCTAAGCTGTCAGTCATATAATAAAACAAGAAGGGCGAATAAAATGTTAATCAAATCTATTATAGATATTGCATGTGGCAAACATATGGACATTACTGAGGACATTCTTCCTGCACATACCCTCTCGGGATGTAACACAGTTGCAGACAGCTTTGGAATAGGAACGTGAACTGCTGCAAGGAAATAATTGTGGTCCAACTGTGTGTTTTAACTTATCGGTTGACTTGATTTCTTTATTGAAACTTACATTTCACAAGCAATAGTATTTCCCCGAGTTCATATCTGAAACACGGGTTCAAGTATAGACTACACAGCTTAGCGATGAAACATCAGCAAAAATCTGCTACCTTGATTAAGGCATTTATGAGAGGAAACAAAATACCTGAAATTGACCCAACAGCCTTTGGCTGGAGGAAGGATAAACAGATAACATCTTCACAGCCA
Organism: Gari tellinella; assembly: GCA_922989275.2. NCBI lineage: Eukaryota > Metazoa > Mollusca > Bivalvia > Cardiida > Psammobiidae > Gari > Gari tellinella. The sequence continues at coordinate 87,237,745 of OV277860.1, forward strand.
GCGACTTGGACCGGAAACCTTGTCATAACGTTTTGGCTTTGAAATATAGGTATTTTCGAAGTAACACGAGTTCGAAGTATCGAGTTACGACTGTATTCACACAAACATTATGTTCAATATAATAGAGAATAAAATATTTAACATGTATTGTAAGGTGTAGAGTGGGATGGATCTCCGACCCACATACACCCATTCACGGAGATAATAAAATATTGAACTGAAAAAAACCAAAACAAAAACCTTGTCATAACGCTATAGTTAATTTGTAAACAGAGCAATGTGTGACTGTTAAGGTACGCTCGTAGCATGCCCTGTAGAACGTAAATATTGATATGTAACAGCATGCATGGACGAGTTGGGTTTTAGGGTGCTGCAACACAGAATAGATCATATAGCGCCGATAAAAGATGAGAGGTGATGAGAAGATGAGATGATGATGATTTCAGAAAGATGATTTCGACTAGTCTCATTCATTGCGAATCAGCGCATGGGAACAAAATCAGCGATCTGACTTCCTTTTAGTTATTGACAGCGGGCATTATCTCGGTCAATAGAAATAGTCCTATGACAATTAAACCCCAGAACCCCGATCAGGTAGGAAGTCTCTTGGGTTAAATGTAAAAGCGCTCTTGTGAACAAATACCAGGTGTTCAAAAAGAACCAGTCAAGAAACAGCTGTTTATTTTGACTTTTGAACATTTTGAATATTTTAAGCATTTCTATTGCAATGTTGGCCACTTTCTTGATTACGAAAGTGCTCGAAGGTGAAAAGATGTCCCCCAAAGTATTTCAATAATGAGTACCATTCTGTCAATAATAAGTATCATTCTGGTAAGGTCAAACCATTTAAAAATAAGAAATAATAATTGTTGTTGTTTTGACTTATTTTGATTTAAAGCATTTCGGTCAACGCTTTGGTCACCATCTCGAATATATGGAAATGCTCAAGGGTGACAAGATGTCATCCACGTACAGTTCCATAAGAAGTATCATGTTTTCAATAATAAGCATCACCATCTTAAATATACGGAAATACTCAAGGATGAAAAGATGTTACCCATTACATTTCATCAATAAGTATCATAAATCTAATTGTAATTATAATTACGTTGATATCGAGTCAATTATGAATATAAAATGTATGATTGTTGATTTTTCGACATTATTTGCTAAACAAAATTTTAATCACTATTTTGGCCGCCATCTTAAATATCCGGAAACGCTCAATGATAAAAAGATGTCAGCCGTAACATTTCAGTAATTAGTTTGATTATTTCAATAACGAATATCATAATGGTGAGATCAAATCAATCAATAAAAAGAAATTATGAAAGCTGATTTGTTGACCATTTTGTTTTAAAGCATTTATGTAGCCATTTTAGCCTCTATTTTGAATATACAGATGTGCTCAAAGGTGACAAGATGTCATCCGTAACAGTTCAATAATATGTATCATCATTTCAGTACAAACTTTCTTGATGGTGGAGTCAAATAAAGTTAGAAAACAAAACTATGAATGCTGAAGTTTAGAGTAGATTTTAACGCATTTGGATAGCCATAGAAGCCGCCATTTGAATAAACGGAAATGCTGAAGGGTGACAAGATGTCACTCGTAACATTATTAAAACATAAATTGCCCATGTAATTAATAACTCTGATTATGGTGAGGTCAAATCAGTTTAAAAAGAGAAACAATGATTGCTGCTTTTTGGACTATTGTCTCGGTAGCCATTTTGGCCGCCATCTTGAATATACAATAACAGAAATGCTCAAGGGTGACAAGATGTCATCCGTAACAGATCAATAATATGTATCATCAGTTCAGTAATATCTATCATTTTGGTGGGGTCAAATCAGTTAAGAAAACCAAACCATGAATGCTGAAGTTTAGAGTAGTTTGTTTCAACACATATATGTAGCCATTTTAGCCGCCATTTTGAATATACTGAAATGCCAAAGAGTGACAAGATGTCACCCGTAATATTTTGAAAACATTTAACGTCTTTTGAATAATAACTATCATTATGGTGAGGTCAAATCAATTAAAAAAAGGGAAAATGAATGCTGATTTGTATGCTATTTTGTTTAAAAGCCTTTCGGCAGGCATTTTGGCCGCCATCTTGAATAAACGAAAATGCTCAAGGGTGACAAAGTGGCACCCGGTGGTTTTTCAATAAGTAACATATGCTGAAGTAGAATCAGTCGAGAAAAAAACTTAGGACGGCATTTCCAGGTCAAGTCAACTCTCTGCCGGACTATATCGAGTGATCGCGAAACCATTACCATGCTGAAATGTCGTCTGTTTCAAATATATCGTCTTCAAATAAGATGAAAATTAGTTTGAATGGTTGATGATGTAAACAAATGTTGAATATGAGTGACAAACAGTTTAGATCCAGATTAGACTCCGCGTTACGCAAATGTTGCCCCGTCGCGCTTCGCATGATAATATTTACTCCATCGCTCTTAGCATGATAAGGGTTAACCCCTTTAATGATCAAATTTAAAGTGAGACTTTTTACCGCTTCACAACCATATTGTCGTCAGTTGCAATATCGTTGCCTGCAATATCGTTTCAAGGTTCGATTTAAGTCAGTATAACTGACGTAATTTCAAAACAAGTGGCAAAAGATTTGATCCTGACGCGGCGTCTGATCAGGATCAAAACTGTTTGCAAATATGATTTGTGGCGTCATTGAGAGTGAAAGGGATAATGCAAGAGTGGCATATACTACCAAACCTTGCCATAACGACCGCTCAAAGGAAGGTACATTGTCGGTGTCAAACAGGCTGAAAACCAAATAGTGTATTCTGCAAAAAAGGAAAGAAAATACGCAAGATTAAAACATAAGTATGTAATAGTATCGTGCATATTGCAGTGAAAACCTATGATCGGTATAAAATCATATACAAGAAAAATAACTAAATCACAGGGTTTTTTGTTGTTGTTGTTTTTGTTTTGTTTTGTTTTGTTTTTGGGGGGGTGGGGTGCTGTTGTTTTTACAGCCCATCCTCCGTTTGTACTTATACGTAGCTCTATAACAAAAGTTTCTTGATCGTGTAACAAGACAGGATTAGATGGAACCATCAGAAATAAGATATATTTCAAAATGTTGACTTACGGCCATATTTTTCGTATGATGTTTCGTAATGCGGACCCCTGCATTTTTCAAGTGTGTAATCAGTCTCTAGATCGATGCGTCAGTTCGCCAGAGTAGCATCTTTCTTCACAGGACGAATACTATTTGATTTTATTAATTGGTTGGTTGATTGATTGATTGATTGATTGATTGATAATTTAACATCGCAGTCACATCGCGACTCCCGACTAATTCCAGGCGGGGATTATAGGGGCCTTCCCCAGATGCTCTAATGTGTAAGGAATAACAAGCGCTATTTCAGGCACAGGGACCCGGCACGAGTGATTTTTTTAGAGAAAACATTGTCAAAAGGTATATATAGAGACAAGGGGTACAACTTATTGTTAGTATATTCTCACCCTATCTCGACAAAAGCGGTCATATCACGAATAATAATTGATGAAACGACACCCTTTTTGCATTTCTGTCTAGCTAATATAATACCCATCCATAAAAACATAACATGAAACCAACTGTAAGGATGCACTTTCAACAGTAATTGCATTTACTCACAGAAATCAACGACTTTTGGAAAACGGGACAGGTGTTCGTTCACTGCTAACACAGCATTGACCACTACTGTATGCTTGTTTTGGCGGTAATCGAGTGTTACAGTCATTGACAACTACTGTGCGCTTGTTTAGGCGGTAATATCGAGCATGACAGTCATACAGTTCCATAAATATACAGCTTTGACACCGATCAAAGATGATTTCTTCCCAAATCATTGCCGTACCAAAAAAGCCTACATGTACAAGAAGAGCTTTACTGCCGATGAAAACATGCAGATTTGTTGTTGGTATTGCAATGGTTTGATTATAAATCAGCGTTGATCGGTGTAAAAAATGGATATCCATGGAACTGTATGACTGTCATGTTCGATATTACCGCATATACAAGCACACAGTAGTGGTCAATGCGGTTTCAGCTGTGAACGAACACCTGTCCCGTTTTCCAAAAGTCGTTGATTTCTGTGAGTAAATGCAATTACTTTTGAAAGTGCATGCTTCCAGTTGGTTTTATGTTATGTTTTTATGGAAGGGTATTATATAAGCTAGACAGAAGTGCAAAAAGGGTGTCGTTTCATCAATTATTATTTATGATATGCCCGGTTTTGTCGAGATAGGGTGAGAATGTACTAACAATCAGTTGTACCCCTTGTCTCTATATATACCTTTTGAAAAAAATTTCTCTCAAAAATCAATCGTGCCGGGTCCCTGTGATTTCAGGCACAAGATAATATCCGGATGGAACCATCAACCTACCGAAATTCAACTGGAATGTTAAATATAGCGTTTTCATGAATCTGTTTCATGAATCTCATGATACAATGTGTAGTGATCTGGATCCAAACTGTTTGCAACTGTAATCACTGTCAAAAATGAATTAAGTAAAAGTAGGGGAAGTAACTGTAATACCACCAGATAATAAATATCTATTAAAAGTTGTCTCTCTTAATAACTGAACTCATCAAGGCAATAGTAGTTCATATACTAGAAAAGTCAGTTGACACCTTTAATGCGTGTTTGCAAACAGTTTGGGTCTTGATCAGACTCCGCAGTTAACATCTTCTAGATATAGTAAAATGCAAAGTGAAGTTTGGCATGTATGTGGACTGTTGCATGAAGAAGTACTTCAGAATCCTTTTGTCATTTTTACTATTTGAGCAAAAATGTAAAATATGTAAATACATGTAATATAAATAGCACTTATAAAGGACCTGACCTAAATAATATACGTTCAAAATATTATGGAATTCTGGCGAGTTGTTTCAGAGAAGAAATTGTTTTTATAGGTTACCTGGATAAGTCTACCTAAAACTGATAATCCCGGTGCGAGTACATTTTTGGCAAGAGGTTATGATCTGAAAAATCGTGGAAGAGGACAATAACGCAAAGCTGCACTGTCAAATGTAAAAGGTCAGGGGCCCGTTTCATAAAGAATCTTAAGCTTAACTTATCTTAATAGAACAGAACAGAACAATTCCTTTATTACTCAGATTACATACATGTAATAACGTGAGGAATATTAACATAGGTACAAAATATTTTCTGGTAAGTGCACACGAATGGTCATGCAGTAAGAATAGAGGTCGTCTTATTGAAACAAAAGTAATGGTTAATAAGACAATTGGCGGAGAACCATAAGAGAACCATAAGGCAAAGCTTTATGCCAAATATCAAACGTCTGGACTTTATTTTTTTAGAGAAGAAGATTTTTAGTAAAACTGATAAGCCCCGGAGCGGGGCCATTTTTGAGTCGGATGTCATGATTTGAACACTTTTGGTAGAAGACTATTAAGGCAGAGCTAAACATGTCAAATATAAAAGGTTTGGGTGTGACAGTTTCTGGGGAGAAGATTTGTAAAAGTTTTATCCTATACAAGTCTATTTAAAACTGATGTGATTGAGGTCAAATGTCAATATCAAGAGCACAATGACCCTTAAATGATACGAGACACCACACCATCCAAGGATGTACTCGCACTCCTGTTTTGGGATCATTAGCTGAGGTTTGTTATAGGAAACATGATGAGACACGAGCTACATGTAACAACATATACTGTTCAACCAGTATGTGTCCCAGCTGTGCTGTCGGTGCATAAATAAGTTTGTCTTGAATGTTTAACTCTTTAAACCCTACAGCCCTCTGTAGGGGTTACTGATTACATATGCAAACAGTGTAGACCATGATCAGAGGGCTCCTATAGGAGTCCTCTGATCAGGGTCTGCACTGTTTGATAATTTCGTTGTTTTTGTTGTCATACCAACAAGTTAACAGTATACGGGTTCAAAATACCTGTAATAGAAGCGTCCAAAAGGATTATAACTACCCATAAGAGAAAATTCGGGTTAAAAGGGTCCAGACATGAGACAGTGAAGATCAAATGAGAACCACAGCAACCATTTTATTCAGGTTTCCCAAAAGCAAATTAGGACTGACTTAATGGATGTATATCATTGGGGCTGATTGTGTTTCAGAAAATTAGAAAAGTGGAAAGATGTTATTCTTTCCGACTAAACGCGTGTGCTCACACTCCAAATTTGGAATCACTAGATAAACATTAATGACTACTTCAAACAGTATTGAACCAGGTTACCCGGCGTCTGATCAAGCTCGAAACAATTTCCAACTCGGTTTAAAAAACAATTGGTCAACGCACATGAATTTCAATAACAATTCATATTAGACATTTTTATTGCACTGCGTCTGTATTTACTTTGTAATAAAATGTGCGCGACATTGATGAGACAAAAGCTATTCACTGAAAATCGAACACACTTTTCGGTCCCAAATTTACTGTCCTTGTTCTTATATAGAAAAGAAATCCCAAAATTGTTTGACACAATTTCAATAAGTCACCAGTAAACTCAGATTTACAAACACAGGACAATAGCGTCAGAAAATGTAAGATCCTGCCCCAAGCAAATCCACCCCTGAAACCCAAATTTCCCCAGGTTAACCCATTTACGCCCATTGGATTCTTCCATGTTTTATATATTGGATTAGTCCATTTTTTATCAAAGGGATGTCTTGTCAAAAAAATTATTTTCCTTTTGTTTTATATTGAAATTCCTATCAGCAAACAGTGTAGAATCTGATCAGACGCCGCATGATGCGGCGTCTGATCAGAGCCTACACTGTTCGCCTATGTCCCATATATGGGATCGTGGGCACACATGGGTTAAAGGTATAACACACTCACATGTTTGGCACTTTTATGGGTAATCATTTCCAATGAAAGTGGATAAAAAATGACTGGTCTGATCTTAAAAGCTGTGAATTACGTGCACGGTAAACACTTGTAGTAGCTGATTGAGCAACAATGTTCTGTTTTCGGCAAATGGCATCTTTATTGAAGTAGCGATAAGAGCTTTTTGTACGGATATTTACGATTAAGATTTACAAGAAAACAGATACAGGGACAGAGTGGCATTAAATTATCAAAAATCTATAACGTAAAAAAATAAAAGTAGATAAAAGCATCTCTCTACAGGTGGTAATATTTAAATAAAGATAAATGTAATAGCAAGCATGTTTTATGCATTTATTTTACATTTTTCATAATACCGTCTGTAAAAAGTTGACTAAACATTTTTTTTAATATGAAAACGGTAATAACGTTATAATGCCTTTAGAAACAGATGATTACTTGGAATTGATTAGGTGAAATACTTGTTACGGCTTTTATGCAATGTGATTTCATACCATTTTGAATTATATACTGCCATACTTTATGTATTTACGTATATTTAAGAAACTTCCATTTAATACGGGAAACCTCCGTAAACCGAACTTAGAAAAAATATCTACAAAAATCCACATTTCTATACTACAAAAGAGCCGTGTCATGACAAAACCTGTCTTATTGTCTTGTAAACAGCGTAGATCAATGCCAGACAACTTGTCAAAAACGCGGTGACTTATCTCGGTCTATACTGTTTGACACCCACATATGCGTCTTAATATTTTATGTAGCTGTATTGTATACCGGTATACGGTATTCGGCAGTGTAGACCAAACTTAGATATAGAGCCTTTGGTGATAACGGTGCTTGATCTATGGAATGCCGGTCACGACATGCCAATTGCTAAATGCTAATTGCTGCTTTGCCAGTTGCTAAATGTCAAAACATCCAAAATAGCTTACTTGTCTGAAATTTTCAGATCAAACTACAGCACCAGGCTTCACCAGATGATGTCCTGAGACATTGCCGTGGAGGTAAAGTGAAATATTGTAGCATGTTTTCCTTTACAATAGATGCCGACTATCTTCTAATACATGTATAGAATTATTCAACAACTGGCAAGTGGCATATTGGCAATTGGCAAATTAGCATTACAGAACTAGCAAGTGACATATTAGCATTTAGCAAAGGGCAAATTAGCAATTGGCAAACAAGCATTTAGCATTTAGCAATTGACATAATTGGTCAAAAGGGCAAACACAGTATTGTGGGTTTATTGTTTACACTCATGACCACCATTTTATCGATTAGACGGTGTTACAGTACAAATTTGACCCCCAAAACAACACTCTCCAGTTAAAAGAAATTAGATTAATGAAAAATGGCAATTAGCATTAGGAAACTGGCAAGTGGCATATTGGCAAGCGTTTAGCAAATTGCATATTAGCATTTGGCAAACAAGCATTTAGCATTTAGCAATTGACATGTCGCGACCGGCATTCCATATTGATCTACATATACAATAATTCATTGCAATAAGGCAGGTTTTGTCATGGTACGGCTCAAATGTGTTTTTGAAATCTGCATCATTCAGAGAGGCTCAAACATTGAATTAATGGACATACGCAAACTGGTGTGCATCGCCTCGTTTCATAATATCAATTTCAGTTTCAGTATTTATTTTCAGCTCAAACATGCTTAGCATGTTTATCGCCATAAACAACATGTATACATAAGTAAGAAAGGTATACAATTATACATATACACAATTATTGAATAAAGTATATAAAACATGCAGTTAATATGTTCAGTCTATACTAGGTTTGTATCAGTATATAATTATACATATATGTTGTATCATTGTAGTAAACTAAGTGAAAGCGTTCAATACCTGTGGAAAATATACTACTCAAAGTTTGTTAAGCACCAAGAGTAAAATCACCATAGATACCAATGCATTGATCCTAAAATATCTCATCACATAGCTTCCAACATTTATTTCGATTTCTTCAAAATTTGGAAATGTTTTATCAAATGGTTTACTTTACAGAATCTGATAACATTTACCCTTATTCAGGTTCTGTGGGCGAAACCCGAGAAATTTATCAAAATGTGAAAGTTCTGAGATTTCACCGAAAATTTCAAATCCATTGAATTCTACATTTTAATGTTCTTAGAGATCTTACAATTGGTAAAAATTGAACATTGAAAGGTAAACATTTACCAACGAAAGGCCTCTCTAAGAACATTACATTGTTCAATTCAATGGATTTGAGAATTTTGGTGAATTATCAGAAATTTCACATTTTGATATTTTCCTCGGGTTTCGCCTACAGGACCTGAACAATTGGAATATTTTTAGAATCTGTCAACTAAACCTTTGGCCAAAGCATCTCCAAATTTGGAAGAAATCGAACAAGAATATTGGAAGTTATGTGATGAGAAGTGATATGGTCAATGCATTGGTACCTATTGAGATTTTACCCTTGGTACTTAGCAAGTTTTGAGTAGTATATATGGTGGAGAGGCTAACCCACTCACACAGCCACGGTATACGTGTAACAAGGGGAATAAATATCGAGTAGCTGTTCTACCCCGTCCAAGACTCTTCGTTTTCGGCACATTGATATAACTGAGATAACCAAAATACTGAACGTACTGATGTAGCATTTGTTTGTAGGTTTGTTAAATGCAGGAAATTACAGGCCGGCCAGTCCCCCATCAGTATTTTGCAAAGTAATGGAGAAAATAGTCAGCAACCACATCATGGAACACATGACCATAAACAATCTCTTCATGGTTAAGCAATACGGTTTTATTGCTGGGAGATCCATGGCGCCCCAACTGTTAAATGTTATGGACAAGTGGACACAAGCAATGGACAATGGAGACGGGATCGACTGTGTATACATGGATTTCCAGAAGATATTTGACACAGACCCACACAATACAGTTTACAGTTTGTTTGTTACTCTCGGTACATGTTAAAATTGTAACATGAGGTTCAAAAGCACAATAAACAAAACATAATGACCAGGCTGCGTGGGATGAAATAAGGGTTATCCATTAATATTTAGCATGCTAATTAAACATTATCGCAAAATATACTAGCAAAGTGTCAAACAGTTTTTATTCTAATGAGACATCCAGTTACTCGACGTCTTATCCTAATCTAAACTGCTTGCAAAGGTTATCACAAAGTCACTCATAGCATGCCAAAGGTCAAAAAGACGCATCGAAAACTAACATATCATAAACTACGAATTGAAAAAAACAATAATTATGTTCGTATATTGCAATAAATTAAAGCATGATAATCATACTAAAGCAAATGACATCACATGTACATCAGTGAAAGAGTTAGAACGAATGCTGAAGAGGTACAGTACAACTTGTATTAAACGTAAATTAACAGATCCACTGGTTCCTAAAATATAACTGACATCTGACAGCTCATTGCAGAGCATAGGCATGCAGAAAGTTTTAAGAGATTTCGGCATCTCCCTAGTGTTTTTGTTTTTTAAATTTAAGATTTGGATTTATTTTAGTTCTCTTTCCCTACAACTGCCCAGTCTGAATAACGACTACCTCTTTACATGCTCGCCGCTGTTCCCCCAAAAAGACATTTGTGTCTAAAGCTTTCATTGCTTGAAAATGGTCGTCGGTTGTTTTTACTCAAAACATGGACATTTTGACAGAAGAAATATATAATGACGAGAGACAAACAGCTTGAATCCAGATCAGACGTCGCGTAACGCGGCGTCTGATCTAGATTCAAACTGTTTGCAAAGTTAACACAGACTCAATTGTCCCTCCCTATAACAACTCCCTCACAACAACAAATGCAGACTTGATCTCCATTGTTCAGTACCATTGTACAGTAACCTTTTATAACATAACAGACGGTGTGAGCGTTGAATAACACCCGTTGTTTAAATGTCATATATAACTAGTTATATAACTATGCAAATGAGGTACGCCACGACGTCGTTTACTTGTGACGTCGTTAAAATGCGTTCTATGCGCGTTCGATTTCCAACGTCTTCATTCCACCATGTATCAACACTCATGTAATATCCTATATTTAACTGCAGAGTTGGAAGTTTTAGTATTTTTTCTGTTTTTTGTACTACATGTACTAAGAACTAAGACTGATTTCAATTATTTCTCTAATGAACCAATAGGAATAGTAATTAAGGGCTTTTAAGCTTAGTGTGTAACTTTCTGGTGTTGATACCTCTCCAACCATAACATTGCTTTACCGTGTGACCTAGACTTTGATTGTTGACCCTCTAAGTAAAACATATAAAAAAAACCTTAATTTTGGCAATAACTATTGAACTATTGTATATATCTAGCCCTGTGTCACTTGACACATGACTTGCATGTATGGAGATTTTTTCCGCCATTCTAACATTTTGCAGTAACTGACCGTGTCCGGTGGAGAGGTGTGGTGGCGGCCCTATGTCTCAGGAGGGATGTACAGGAGTAAAGAAGAATTTTCAATTGGGATCAGACGTTTTTGACAAGAAGGATTATATAAAGTTTTTTTCAATGGTTGCCATGGCAACCACAATTTCAATTGGATGACCTATATTTGAAGAAATCTGAAAGAGTACCCTACAATGAACAATCCTATGATGTTTTGATAAAATTGGCCCAGTGGTTCCCAAAAGGATGATCTTTAGCGAAAATATTGACGACAGACGAATGGACGACGACGGACACAGGGCGATCACAATAACTCACCTTGGCACTTTGTGCCAGGTAAGCTAAAAGTGAGACGTCTCGTGCGATTTGGCTGACTATCAAACTTGGTCAAAATGATACTCCAACCAATATTTTCAGAAATTTGGTGAAGATTGGATATAAAATATTGGAGTTCGAGATCGGAAAAAGTTCAAACTGACAATTTCTAGTAAATCAAGGGGCATATAAACCTGACATTATTTTGCGATTTAGCTGATTATTACTCTTGGCAAAGATATTACACCTATAAACAGTTTCAGCAAGTTTGTATCAGGTCGAATAACAAGAGTTGTCAGAGAGACAACAAAGCTCGCCTACGGCACCTTTAGAAACTTAAAAGCACACTCAAGGTCACCGAGGTCAACCTTTTTGCCTGTATGGAAAGATCTTGTCCATACACACATGCAAATTAAATATGAAAGTAACCCCTCAAGGGACATAGGAACTATAAGCGTTTTTTAAACCTAAACGCAGATTTCAAAACCTAAACCCGGGGCCTAAGTTCAAGGTCACTTGGCCAATTTATTGGCCTGCATGGTATGATCTTGTCCATATACACATGCATGCCAAATATGAAAGAAATATGTCAATGGATATATGAGTTATAGAAATTTTGAGAAACCTAAACGCAGATTTCGAAACCTAAACGCGGGTCCTAAGTTCAGGGTCAAGGTCACTGGGGTCAAACTTTTTGCATGAAAGGAAAGATCTTGTCCATATACACATGCACACTGAATATGAAAGAATATCTCAATGGACATAGAAGTTATAGAAATTTTGAGAAACCTAAACGCAGATTTCGAAACCTAAAGGTGAGTCCTAAGTTCAAGGTCAATGTCACTTGAGTCAAGCTTTTTGCATGCAAGGAAAGATCTTGTCCATATACACATTGAATATGAAAGGAATATCTCAATGGATATAGGAGTTATTGAAGTTTTGAGAAAGCTAAACACAGATTTCGAAACCGAAATGCAGGCCCTTAGTTCAAGGTCAAGGTCACAGGGGTCCAAATTGTTCTGTGCATGGACAAAATGTCCATATACACACACATACCAACTATGAAAGCAATACCTCAAGGGACATAGAAGCTATAGACATTGTTTTTATTTTAAATTGTTTATGCCGTTCGAAACCTAAACGTTGGCCCTTAGTTCAAGGTCAAGGTCACAGGGGTCCATTTTTTCCTGTGCATGGAAAGGTCTTGTACAAATGCACACACATACCATCTATGAAAGCAATACCTCAAAGGCATAGAAGTTATAGGCATTTTTGAAACCTAAACACAGATTTCGAAACCTAAACGCGGGGCTTTAGTTCAAGGTCAAGGGGTCTAAATTTTTCTGTGCATGAGAAGGTCTTGTCCATATGCACATACATGTACATACTAACTATGAAAGCAATACCTCAAGGGACATAGAAGTTATAGGCATTCTCTTAAAATTGTTTACGCCGTTCGAAACCTAAACGCGGCCCTAAGATCAAGGTCAAGGGGGTCCAAATTTTTCTGTCCATGGAAATGTCTTGTCCATATGCACACACATACCAACTATGAAAGCAATACCTAAAGGGACATAGAAGTTATAGGCATTTTTCGAACCTAAACAGATTTTGAAACCTAAACATGAGCCCTAAGTTCAAGGTCAATGTCACAGGGGTCCTAATTTTTCTGTGCATGGTAAGGTCTTGTCCATATGCACACATACCAACTATGAAAGCAATACCTCAAGGGACATAGACGTTATAGGCATTTTTCCAAACCTAAACACAGATTTCCAAACCTAAACATGGGCCCTAACTTCAAGGTCAAGGGGGTCCAAAATTTTCTGTGCATGGAAAGGTCTTGTTCATAAGGCCTTGTCCATATGCACACACATACCAACTATGAAAGCAATACCTCAAGGGACATAGAACTTATAGGCATTTTTCGAAACCTAAACACAGATTTCAAAACCTAAACATGGGCCCTAAGTTCAAGGTCAATGTCATAGGGGTCCAACTTTTTCTGTGCATGGGAAGGTCTTGTCCATATGCACACACATACCAACTATGAAAGCAATACCTCAAGGGACATAGAGCTTATAGACATTTTTTTTAAATTGTTTACGCCGTTCAAACCTAAACGCGGGCCCTAAGTTCAAGGTCAAGGTCACAGGGGTCCAATTTTTTCTGTGCATGGAAAGGTCCTGTCCATATGCACACACATACCAACTATGAACGCAATACCTAAAGGGACATAGAAGTTATAGACATTTTTATAAAATTGTTTACACTGTTCACGACGACGCCAACGAAGACGACGACTACACCGGGGGTGCTGCAATAGCTCGTCTTCTACTATGTACAGGCGAGCTAAGAACTATTTGAGTTAGAGAGCAGACAAGGCTGAAACAGCCACTTTTTAACAATTCAAGGACCATAACTCTGACATGCCTTATGCGATCTGGGTAGTTATCTTGACCAAGATTTTAATTAATATACTGTTTCAGCAACTTGGCAAAGAACAGATGTTGGAGTGAGAGAGCCAACAAAAAGTGTGACTGATTGATGGACAGATAGACAGACAGATGGACAGGATGATTACTATAGGGAACTCATCCCATGGCCAGGACCTCAATATTTAGCTGGTTCAGGTTTATCTGAATTTGAAGTCACTCCAAATGCTTACTTCCTAACCTTGAAAACAAAATACAAACAACACTGTGGTTGTGAGAATGTTTAAATTCTTGTCTGATATTTTCAATTAATTTAAGTGCTTGGTATGACTTGGTCAAGGATTTAACTCACACTATAACCTCACAATAGACCTCTCAGCATTCTGTATACCAAGCTTATGAAGCAGTCTCAGTTTGGGGAATAGGCAACAAAAAAGAAGAAACAATGACCATAATATCCGTCCAAAAACAACATATGCTTTATTGGTATTTTGACTTGGTCCACATACAACAAGCATCATACAAAGTATCACGTGTCAACAGTGTAGAGAGAGACATATGTGCTTGGTGAGAGCTAGGACAGTGTATACAGTATGACATACAGTAAAACCTCTCTATTACCAACAGCACAAACAAGGCTTATAGCATGTATGAAAGACAAGTGGCAGCTTAAAGCAAGGTGACAGTAAAACAGAAAGCTCCTTTAGGAGCTTTCTATTTAATTTCACCATGCTGTAATCAGCCATCTGCCTTAAACACCAATTTACACTATTAAGTGGTCGTATAAGAGAAGTTTTACCGTAGTATCCCTGGTGAGAGGTACAGTCCAATGTGATCAGCAGAGAAGTTTTACCGTAGTATCCCTGGTGAGAGGTACAGTCCAATGTGATCAGCAGTCAGTCTTTATCCCAGAAGATGATAGCAGCTTATAGCAGGCTTACAGTAAAGCAGAATGCACCTAAATGTGCATTCTACTTTACTTTCAACCTGCTTTAAGAGGTCACTTATCTTCAATATTAGAAACAAGCTATTAGGTAATCGGTTAAGATAGGTTCAACTGCACATTATATCTGCTGTTGTAAATAATGCAGTTTATTCCGACAGGTGTTATTCCTACTGACTGCTTATCAAAGGCTGTACTGCTTATACAGATACTTTTCAATCACAAAACATAATGTCACCTTTCTATTGGTCCAACTTGTTGCACGTTTTAATTGCTACTTTAACATGTTACTTCATTCTAAAATAAATAATTACTTTTACAATAAAACTCAGCAAATATGACCTTATTGATGGCATTAATGGGACTTTACTGTACTACATGTATCTATTTTAGCCTATAGCGTTTGATCAGATAGCATGGTAATTAAGTAGTCATTGGTAGCTCAATTAGTATCAGTCCCAAGTGTAAACTGTGATCTTATATTAATTTTGCATTTAATAAAACATTAATATATTGAATCAATGTTCTAAGTTTCTTTTATTGTATGTGTATCACTTTCTCCCCTACTAACTGAAAAGAAACTAAGGTGGTTAAATTTTCTTTTAAATATAAACATTTTATATAACAAAAGAGCATTAAAGCTCTTTTTCCAAAAAAAAACAACAATGTAAAACAACTACAACCTAGGAATTCCATGAAAAATGAGATTTTCCTAAATACAGTTAAGCATCTCTATTACGACCACTAAACTATGTTAATTACTAAGTGCTTATGACAGGTGACTGCTTACAGCAAGGTGACAGTTAAACATAAAGCTCCTTTAGGAGCTTTCTGTTTTACTGTCACTTTGCTTTAAGCTGTCATCTGTTTTTTAAACAATCAATTAGCATTCATTTAGTGGCCGTAATAGAGGGGTTCTACTGTATATAATACACCCAATCACACTAGCTATCTACTCCCAAAGTTTCATCACAATCTTGCTAATAGTAAAACTATGATTATTTTAGCAAATAGTTTGGATCCAGATGAGACACCAAATAATTTCTGAACTGGCATGGCATCAATATCAAAACTGTTTGACACAAGGACCCTATTTCATCAATAAATATTTTAATATTTTAGAACAGAAGCAGATGACTGTTGTTGCATTTACACAATTCAGCATCATAAGCGTTTAATCTCACAGTGAAGCTAACCCTTTCACTCTCAATGACGTCATAAAGCACATTTGCAAACAGTTTTGATCCTGATCAGATGCCGTGTAACACGGCATCTGATCAGGATCAAAACTGTTTGACACCTGTTTTGAAATTTCATCAGTTATACTGCCTTAAACTTTACTTTGAAACCATATTGCAGACAACAATATTGAAGCAGACGACAATATGGCGGTGAAGGGGTAAAAACCTCACAATAAATTTGATCATGAAAGGGTTAAAAAAAACAAGCGGAACAAAGTATCATATGCCACATGTATATCAACAGTTAATATGAAATGTTTTTCCATTTGTATGCTCATGTGAAGGAAAAACTCAACAACAGGGTCATAATGGGCGAGACATCAATTCAAGAACTGTGAAGGAGTAACAATAGTTTTGCACCAAGTTCTAGAATTATTAGCCTACCTTTTTGGATCCAGATCAGATTTCAAGCAAGTCGCCATCTGATCAGGAACAAGGCTGTTTGCTATTTGGATCTTCTTCTGGAAACAAAGAGCAATAAGATCTATTTCAGTCATTCAGTTGACAACATTTTGAGCAGATGACATAACAACCCAGTCAAGTTAACTTGTGTTTAGCTGTCACTGATTTTAACCCATTACTCAATAACCCGTTTCTAGTTTTGAAGACAGGTGACCACTTAAAACAGGGGTTGAAAGTAAAGCAAAATGTGCATTAAGGTGCATTCTGCTTTGCTTTCAACCTGCTTTAAGCAGTCAACATGTATTCAAATCTAGAAACAAGCTGGGGTAAATGGTTAAAGGCTGATAAGTAACCTACTCTCGAGTGGAGACTTAATCCATTACCCCCCAAAAAATAATAAGCCTTTTAACGCCTTTAATTTAGTCTGCCACTTAAGAAAATCATTCAAATTCATAGAGTCATAAATATGTATCAAAATTAATATTTAATATATTCTAGCAGATGATAGCTTAAAGCAGCTAAGGTGCATTCTGCTTTACTTTCAACCTGCTTTACTTAGTCACCTGTTTTCAAAACTAGAAACAGGCCATGGGGTAATGGGTTAATACAAGTTTAACTGTACCATGAAAATCGTTTGTAAATAATGAAAGCTTGATCCATTGCTAACAATTACACCACATATAAACGACACACAGAAAATAAATTGCACTCTAGCCTAAACATAATATCTAGCAGTTCAACACAGGTTTTGCTCTTGGTAAAAATCTTATCTTACAGTCTCTGGAAATAACAGTTGTCAAGGGTACAAGAATCTGAACAAAATATCAACAGGTTTCAAGAACCTGCTATACAACAGAATAAATGCTTCTTCACAAGAACCAGTGGTCGAGACTGATTTTAAAAGTGATATTGATTGATAATAATGAACCCAACCTCAAATAAGACTCTTGACAGTCAGCCAAGCAGCTGTGTTTGTTTCATTTGCCAAGGAGCATCATGGTGGTATATACTCAGAGCTCCAGATAAAGGGAGTATTACAAAAACTACAACCTTTATTTATGCATTAAACCCTATTGTGTCACAACTCATTAGAATCAGTAAAACCTCTCTATTACGGCCACTAAATTTTGTTGATTATTGGGTGTTTAATTATAAGGCAGGTGACTGCTTTAAGCAAGGTGACAGTGAAACAGAAAGTTCCCTATAGGAGCTTTCTGTTTCATAATCACCTTGCTTTAAGCTGTCACCTGTCTTTTATGCAACTAATTATCCTTCGTTTTAGTGGTTGTAATAGAGAGGTTTTACTGTAGTGACATGCCAATGAGCCTGGCCCAGATGAAACAGAATGGTGCAAAGTGGATCCAGATGGTGTCAAACGCTAACATATTTGTGTTTTGTCAGTAGAATTAATTGATTATAGACACAAAACAGTTTGAATTATGAAATAATCCATATTTGATAAAATGTTATCAAATCTCCAAATTTTGATAAATGTGTCATGTTCCAATCTAATGGGGAAATGGTAAGCACAACCCTATTAAAAATTTTAGGCACAAACACAGCTGATTTCATGGAGTAATTCTTGTCTTACTTGTTTGCTTGTACATCTAATAACAATTGTGTAACAGATATAGTAAATGCAAGTATCTGACTACCTCAGCTGTTACCTCACAATATCAGGCCCCACGGGAATTGGAATGTTTGAAGAGTGTAAAATACTTATACAATGTCTTGTAGAGACATACACAAAGTCAACATAATAACATTATGTGAGATAACGAAATGACATGAAACTTACTCTACAATGTCTCAATTGCGCAGGGGTCAAAGATTCTAAAATTTGTCACTCATACTGTATAAAATACAATGGAGGCAATCCAAAAACTGCAATTGCCCTGCACATTAGACAAAGAAAGGAAAAAGTATGCAAGATGAGCGGTCGATTGGAATTTTTTATCCCTGTTGCAGTTCACAAATGTAAGGACACTGAATGAAGTTTGTGTTTCTGTGTTTAAAGCAGGTGACTGCTTAAAGCGAAATGAAAGTAAATCTGAAAGCTACTATCAGAGCTTTCTGCTTTACTGTCATCAGGCTTTAAAACTGTTAGCCGTTTTTAATGCTATAGTTAGTCTTTTTTTTAACCCTTTTACCATATATCCTGTTTCTAATTTAATATGTAATAACTTAAAGCAGGTTATAAATAAAGCAGAATGCCACCTAAGGCACATTCTGCTTTACCTGCTTAAAGCTTCAATTGGGAAAGATACTGGAAACGCCTTCTGTGCTTTATGTTCTGGACTTCCTAGATGGCGACTACTAAATGATTATAGATATATAAGGCGTATTAACGGACTAATGGGTTCAGCTTTTTATCACTACATGTGACTACAGTTGAAATTTAAAACAGTTTAGATCAACAAAGGGTTTGGTGGAGACTGAAAATATATGCAAGTCAATTTATGCTTTTACCTAGTTTATATTTGCCACAGGATGCTGTGCCATAAATTAGCCTACCATTTTCAATTACCATACAATTTTGTAGGACCTCTATATGGATTTTTTATGGAAATTGTGCAATTGCTGAGAAGTCTTGACATGGAAATCATATGGAGTATGTAAGTCTTCCTTGTGGCAGGCAAAGTGGTGCAATGACCCAGCAAACACTGTGTCATTTCACATCTTGTCTACAAGATATGATCCTATGCTTATAAAGTGTTTGAGTTGAGTCTTAGATTGTTCTCAAGCTTTTGATTGGTCAGATTTTAGCATACGCTCAAATCTTAACCAATCAAAAGCTTGAGAGCAAACTCAGCATCAACGCACATGCTTAATAACCATGGTCTTATGATTTTTCAACTTTTTATAACTTATTGTTTGAAAAACTTGTAGAGACAGCGGAGCTTGTAAATTGTACTATGCACTTACAGCCATGCACAAAAAGAAAAGTATATATGGGCAACTAAAGGACTCAGTAAATTCACCACAGGCCAAATATATAAATGTGCCTTTAGCAGGGATAAGTTTAACAACTAGAGTTATCCAAAACAGTTAAAGCTTTTAGACTGCATACAATACAAAAAATTCAAACTCAACAACGACAATAAAACATGAGACTAAACTTTCACATATACAAATATCTTTCATGCAAAATAATCGGTTTTTGATGCAAGTTTTTTTTGTCTAAATAAATAGCTATGAACAATACAATGTCTAGCTGTAGTTTATAAAACCATCAAATAAAATTTTCTCCTAAAGGTCAACATTCTCATTTAGATACACCGAGCCTTCTTTGAAGAAATTTTGAAGAAACTTTGCTAGCAATTTTCTTCAGGTAATCTGATCCCCCATTTTTGCTCCATTCTGTTTCAAATTCCCGCCCAAGTATTTCTGCACCCTTCTTTTTGGAGAGTCCAGTTTCCTCCAAGCTCAGCTCGCACATCTGTAGATCATCGCAGCCTGAAATGGTGAAGAATGGAATGGTATCAGAATCCAAAATAAGACCAGTACTGCGTATGCCAACTTCACCCATTACCTCGTCAATACGCCTTTCTACACCTTTAATTTATTCCTCTTATGAAGATAATAGTTCCACTTCATACAGTTGTGAATATGCATCATAAGAATAATGTTTTACATCCTAGCAGATCGTAGCTTTAAGCAGGCTGAAAATAAAGCAGAATGTGATTTCAGGTGCATTCTGCTTTGCTTTTAACCTATAACATTGGCAAATAAAATAAGGAAAATTTCACCCAGGAGAGATTGTTCAGACTCATGTTGGACAGATCCTGTAAGAAAACCATGCAGACCCTGATCTGACAGCTCCTTAAGGAGCTAGCTCCTCAGCTGTGATCTGCGTCTATACTGTTTTAAATAACATAAATATACACAATCATACAGCATGAGTCAATGAGTAGTCACAACATAGCTTTCAGTTGAGACACAGAACTTAATGAGAAAAAGAAGAAAATTATTTGTTTTATTTAATCTAAACTGGAGTCTGGATATGACTGAAAAAACATATTTTTGCAGCTTTATCAACATCCTTATAACAGGTTGCTATTTAAAACAAACTGAACAAGACTGTGTTCAGTAAAGGCTTATGCCTTCGTGGCATCCTTGACAATATATTCTGAATATTTTCAAAGTTCAAATTAGGTCAAGGTCTAGGTCAAATTGAGGCTGGATAACATGGGTGAATTGGTAATGGTCCAAGGCAACAACTGTTATACTATAAGTATCAAAAGCATTGTAGTCAATAGCGTTGACGCTAGACTAAACGGTAAAATCTAGTTTACCAAGAAATACTGTAGCCAATTTTAAATAGTCCAAATTAGGTCAAGGTCAAAATCAAGTTTGGGTAATTTGGGTGGATTGGTATTAAAGCATTGTAGTCAGTTGTGTTGATTCTAAATGAAACAGTAAAATCTAGTTAAATAGGCTATTTACAATATTCTAAGTCGAAATTAGGTCAAGGTCAAAATCAAGATTGGGTAATTTGGGTGGATTGGTAGTGGTCCAAGGCAACAACTGTATAAGTATTAAAGCATAGTTGATGATAGATGAAATGGTAAAATCTAGTTAACCCAGAAATATTTAGACCATTTACAATATTTTAAGTCCATATTAGGTCATGGTCAAAATCAAGGTTGGTTGATATTTGTGGATAGGGAATGGTCCAAGGCAACAACTGTATAAATATCCAAGTATTTGATTAAGCGGTGTTGACGCTAGATTTTGATTTGATTTGTTTTGATTTTACGTCGCTTTCAACAGTATTTCAGTCATATCGGGACGTCCAGCTAATTGTAGGTGGAGGAAGACCCCAGAAGTCCTTTATGCACTGTTTCAGGCACAAATCGGCAACTGGGTAGAACTGTATAAGTATCCAAGTATTTGATTAAGCGGTGTTGACGCTAGACAAAACGGTAAGATCTAGTTAACATGTTACAGACAGACAGATAGGACAATCATTACAATTATGCCTCTGCATCTACAGATGCCGAGAGCATAAAAAGTAAAGTAGAAATCTCCCTAAGATAGATTTTCTCAGTCTACTGAAATATAAAAGAGCTGAACATTGAAAAAATCTTCACAGAAATGTGAACCCTATTCCTGCTGGATATTCATATATACATGTAATACTCTTCCCACTTTGAATATCCTTTCATCTATAAAATTGGCTTAAAAACCAGGAAATTTGTCAATAGGAATAACTGCATACCCAAATCAGACAGATCTTATATGAAAACAGTCCAGACCATGATCAGACAGCTTCTTTAGGAGCTGTCTGATCTGTTCTATTTTGGTTTCCATATAACTCAGAGTGATTTGATTAACTATGTCTAATCGGAGTTAACATTGTTTTCAAAAAGCATCAACATACACCAATAGCAGGAGGAGGGTTAAAGCCCATTACCCCATCAATACACTTTTTACGACTTAAGTTTATTCCTCCTCTGAAGAAAATAGCTCCAAATTTGTACAGTCAAAAGTATGTACCATAAGAAATATTTCCAGTATCTTTGAAAATTGTAACTTAAAGCAGGTTGAAAGTAAAGCAGAATGCACTTTAAGGTGCATTCTGCTTTACTTTCAACTTGCAGAAACAGACTATGGTGTAATGGGTTAAAAGAGCACAAAATAGAGCACCATATTCCATACCTGACACCATGAGGACTGCAGGCTTGTCTGGGTATAGTTCCATCTGTCTGGCAATCCACTTGCCATCAAAGTGGGCGTACCACATGCCGTGCTTCTTCTGAGTTCCGTCTTCCTCACGGTACTCATCAGCCGGTCTCGCAAACGGAATACGGAAAAATCTCTGTATGCCGTTCTGCTCAGGCTGTCTGGCAGGTAAAGCTGGTGGTGCACTTTCAGCTGAAATATACAAGGTTAAAATTCATTGACCTTATAGAAACATAGGTCTAAACTGCCTATACAAACCTCTGTTAACACATTCAACCTTAGTGACAAGTTCCGTTGTCATTTACAAACAGTATACCTGCAAAGTGTACACCTGTCCTATGCAAACAGTGAAGATCCTGATCAGAGGGATGCAGTTTAAACAAAAGTAAAGTAAAATAATAAGAGCTTTCTGCTTTAATTTCTATCATCATGCTGTACCCCATACGCCATAGCCTTTTTCTAATATTGAAGACAGTGAACCACTTAAAGCAGAAAGCATGTTCTGCTTTACATTAAGCCTGCTTTAAGCTATCATCAATATAGAATATATTTCTTATGAATAACTGTATAAATTGGACCTGATTTCTTCAGTGTAGGGATAAACTAAAGGCATACAATTGTGTATCCATGCAGCAAAGGGTTAACTCTTTGAACCCTGGTCACGCATATAAGCGTTCTTTGCAAACATTGTAACTGTGAGGAGTACACTTGTCCTGTGCAAACAGTGAAGACCCAGATCAGAGGGCTCCGAAAGGAGCCCTCTGATCAGGGTCTTCACTGTTTGTCTTAATGCCAAACATTGACAAAAACAACTCTTAAAAGTCAGAAATGAACTAGACAAGAATGGAAACTGGAATTGTCTATTTAAAGTTTCAGGGAGGAAAGGGTTAAGCAGCCTACAAGTGCTATATTGTAAATTTATAATTCTATTTAAGTTTGGTATGGTTGACATGCTGACCAATGGCTATGAAGGAAAGGGTTAACCAATGAGAAGGCTTTACCTTCATGCTCCACGTCATCTGGAGCTCTCTGGTCAGAGGTCTTGTCCCCACGTTTCTTGTTCTTGGATTTCCAGGCATGGTACACCTTCAGGCGGCGGTGGAACTCAACACGACACGCATCCAACAACTCCATGTCTGCAATATAGTACAAACAATAGATTTACATCTGAAGTAACGGGCGTATTTCAAATAAGAAGTGAACGAAATTCCATACATTCTATTAAACATCCAGATTTAAAAATTGTAAATTCTCAATGTCTCTACCAAATCCAATGTTATGCCTAATCATAAGAATACTGTTATTTAATCCATTACCCCATAAATACGCCTTTTTATGCCTTTCATTTATTCCTCCACAGAGCAAAATTGTTCCACTTTATACAGTCATGAACATATTTTATATCTGTTTTCAAACTAGAAACTGGCTATGGGGTAATGTGTTAAACAAGAGACCCAGAGGGTCACATTTCGCTCACCTGAGGACACTGTACCATAGAATCTGACTGGGCAAGACAACATTTTGATATAGCTATGACCCAGGTGCCATAATTTGATCTTGGTAGAGGACCACAATGCGAAGCTACATGTCAGATATTAACGATCTGGGCCTTACGGTTTAAGAGAAGAAGATTTTTAAAGGTTTTCCTATAAAAACTGATAAGCCCCTGGGTGGGGCCAATTTTGGCAGGGGGGTCATAATTTGAACACACTTGGTAGAGAACCACAAGGCAAAGCTATATGTCAAATATTAAGAATCTGGGCCTTACAATTTCAGAGTAGAAGATTTTTAAAGGTTTTCCTATATAAGTCTATGTAAAACTGATAAGCCCCGGGGCGGGGCCAAATTTGATCAACGGTTCATAATTTTAACAATCTTGGTAGAGTACCATAGGGCAAAGCTACATGTCAAATATAAATGATCTGGCCTTACGGTTTCAGAGAAGAAGATTTTTAAAGGTTTTCCTATGAAAAACTAATGGGCCCGAGGGCGTGGCAATTTTTTGGCCCGGGGTCATAGTTTGAACAATCTTGGTAGAGGACCACAAGGCAAAGCTATATGTCAAATATTAAAGATCTAGGCCATACAGTTTAAGAGAAGAAGATTTTTAAAGGTTTTTCTATATAAGTCTATGTAAAACTGATAAGCCCCGGGGCGGGGCCAATTTTGACCCAGGGGTTATAATTTGAACAACTTTGGTAGAGGACTTTAAGGCAAAGCTACATGTCAAATATAAATGATCTAGGCCTTACAGTTTCAGAGAAAAGGATTTTTAAAGGTTTTCCTATGAAAAACTGATAAGCCCGAGGGCGGGGCCATTTTTGGCCCGGGGTCATAATTTGAACAATCTTGGTAGAGGACCACAAGGCAAAGCTATATGTAAAATATTAAAGATCTGGGCCTTACAGTTTCAGAGAAGAAGATTTTTAAAGGTTTTCCTATATAAGTCTATGTAAAACTGATAAGCCCCGGGGCGGGGTCAATTTTGACCCGGGGGTCATAATTTGAACAATCTTGGTAGAGGACCATAATTATGGCAAAGCTATATGTCAAATATTAATGATCTAGGCCATACAGTTTCTGAGGAGAAGATTTTTAAAGGTTTTCCTAAGAAAAACTGATTTTTGGCCCCAGGGTCAAACTTTGAACAATCTTGGTAGAAGATCATTAGGTAATGAAACATACCAAATATCAAAGGTCTGGGCCTTCCGGTTTCTGAGAAGAAGATTTTTTAAGATTTTCTTATGCATTAAAAGTTGTCTATAGGGTCATGTTAGAAAATCTGGTCCCACAGCAAGGGGAATAACTCTAGCCAAAATCTTTGAACAAGATTTCGTTCCCCTTGTCACTGATGCTTCTGACAAAGTTTGGTTGAAATCGGTTCAGTGGTTTCTGAGGAGATGTTGTTTGAAAATGTGAACGGACGACGTACGACGGACGCCAGATGGAATGGTATCACAATAGCTCATCCTGAGCCTTCGGCTCAAGTGAGCTAAAAAGCAGTTGCTGTCAAATTTAAAGCTCATGCAGTAATGACCTGTGTTAATACGCCATGCTGCATGCACTTACCACAAGAAGTGTTGATAGCGTCCCGGAGTTCAGCATACTTCCATTTGGACAGGTCGAACTTCTGACCAGCCATAGCACTTCTCTTGGCCATAACAGCCTCTGACCTGATTAAATATAGTAAACATTATGTGAATTTTACATTTCATGCCAAACAAATGGATAAAGGCAAGTTTACCTTTAAGTTTTCCTCAACATTTGGGCTTAAAGGCAAATCAATCTTTTCAATGGTTGAGTTTAAGATGAAAGAGAGCTTAAAGCAAAAGGAAAGCAGAAAGAATAGTAGGTGGCTATTAATATAGGGTTAAGACAAATGGCAGATGAACGTTTAACTCTTTGCATGCTAGCCGCGAATATATCTGCCACAGTGATTACCTTTGCAAACAGTTTGGATCCAGATGAGACGCCGTATAACAGTTGGCATCTCATCAGGATCCATAATGTTTGCCATTCTAACCCTGAATTTAAAAGAAATTTTGAGAATGCTAATTTTAGAACTGTAGCAGATGACAATTGATGCAGATGGAAAAAAATTACCCAGCATGCAAAGAGTTAATGAAGTACCGGAGAGAGGGTTTTTTGAGAACTTTCTGCATCAAATTTTCACATTTATCTGCCATAATGTCTATAGACCTTCCATTGCTAAAATTTTACCAAGCATTTTCTTTAGCAGTTTCATCACTTGTTAACCCTTAGCCCGCCAAATAAATTGATGTCTGCTATATTTCTCGTCTGCTTCAAGTTTCAAAGTGCTTCAAAGTTGCTCAAAATTGCTGAAAATGTTGTCCGAGTGTCAAACAGCTTGGATCCGGATGAGACGCCGAGTTACTCGGCGTCTCATCCGGATCCAAGCTGTTTGCATATGGAGCTATAGTCGTGACTGGCAGGCTAAGGGTTAAAATATCTTGTCTGCAACAAATCTAAAAATGGTTTTAATTGGATCTTCTTTATATTCACAGAAACTGGATCCACATGACAAACATTTTTGGTCCTGATCATGTCCCAAGGTAAGTGATGCCTGATCAGGATACACACTGTTTGCAAAGGTATATTTTACAGGTTTTCAATGTTGATATGTTTCATCCATCAAGCATATTACCAAGTACAACGTTTATATAGTTTCACTATGAGAGAAAAAAGAACCTCAGGTCATTAGAAAAAAGTACAGCAGAACCTCTGTATTACGACCACTTAATTATACTAAATATCATGTATTTTAGGCATGCAGTCCTAATAGAGAGGTTCTACTGTATAATCCTAGAGCATACAATCTGATTAGGATTTACATGGTTTGTCACCATCTACTGGTCTTGCAATAGAAATGGCAGTGTGTTGCTGATCTGGGTCTTCACTGTTTGTCAAGTCTATAGACTCACTTTCCAGAAACACGTCATGAGTTATCAATCTTGAAATATAGCTCTATTCAATGTCTATAATTCTGTAAACATTTTAGCCCTTAACCCTATAGAAGAGACTTTTCATGTTTTCTTCCATGCCCTTTTAGCCCATTACACCATATTTTTCGCCTTTTTACGCTTTTAATTTATTTCTCCACTAAAGAAAATAGTTCAAATTTATACAATTATGAATTATGTATGGTAAGAAATATTTTCTATATTCAAACATAAGGCAGCTTAAAGCAGGCTGAAAGTAAGGCAGAATGCGCCTTAAGGCCCACTCTGCTGTACTTTCAACCTGCTATAACTGGTCACCTATTTTCAATATTAGAAACACGCTATGGGGTAATGGGTTAAAGAATCCTGACAGGTGGGTAATTGACCCAAGGCATTAAAGATAGTTTACCACGGAAATCAAGTTGAAGATAAAGCAGAATGTACCTTAAGGCACATTTTGCTTTACTTTCACCCTGTTTTAAGCTACAATCTGCTAGGATATAGAATATATTTTTTATGGAACATACTCATGACTGTGTTATAGTACTATTTTCTTCAATTTAGGAATAAATTAAATGTCTAATATGATAATGTATAACATTCAAGCACAGATACTCAAAATATTACATCGTGTACATTATGGTTTTAAAAAATTATTTTTTGTTTTTTTAACTTAGTTATGCTAAAACAAACAATGGTAACACATAATTATATATTCCCAGTTTACCACATCACTTTGTGGCAGGGCATCAATATTGTGAAAACAAAAGGTGTGTCTAGCTAGCTATATATATATACTCATATACTAACCAAAAATGTGTTAGTGTAAATGTAAAATAATGGCGTAACACTTTGCCTTGCACACCAAAATATCATGCATTTACAGTAAAACCTCTCTATTACAACCACTACACGTATGAGATTAAAAAAATCAAGTGTTATTAGGCAGGGGTTGCGTAAAGCAAGATGACAGTAAAGCAAAAAGCTTTCTGCTTTACTATCATCTTGCTTCAAGCTGCCACCTGTCTAAATATTATCAATAAGCCTACATTTCAGTGTGTATTAGAGAGATTTTACTGAATTCCATGGAACTGTGATACATAAAAAAGACGAGACTAACGTATTGTAATGAGAAATAATGTGACAACTTTGTGTTTCTGTTTACCCATTACTCCATAGATAAACACTTTATACGCATTTAACTTATTCCTCCACTGAAAAAGTAGTTCCAATATAAACAGTCATGAATATGTATCATTAGAAATATTTTTCATATTATAGCAGATGGTAGCTTAATGCAAGCTACAGGTCAAGCAGAATATGCCTTAAGGTGCATTCTGCTTTACTTTTAACCTGCTTTAAGTGGTCATCTATTTTCAATATTAGAAACAGTCTATGGAGTTGAATTTAAGTTTGACAGCTCCAGTGGAAAAACAACACCTTAGTCTCGTGTTTGCTTCATCATCAACGACAGACAATATTCGCCACCCTGCGAAAAAGTTGCTTATTTTTATCAGTATTTCTCAACTGTTTATTAGAATTAAAACTCTAAACAACATGCGTTGTACTTATGTTTGGTTTGAAGAGTTTGAGCAAAGAGCCGTAAAATGTTTTCTAGTCTCGAATTAAGCATGTGGTTCTTTGGTTCTTGTTGCTAGGTAATTTTAGATTGTATGTGCAAAATTAGAACCATGTTCACATTATATGGTTGCCATGGTAACAATAGATGAAAATTATGTAAAACTACACCGGATTAACGAACACCTTACATATACGATTAATAGTAAAATAAGAAATTGTCATTCTAAAGCTCTGTAACTTCATGGTCAGTCACACAGTTCTAAAATTTAATCGGTAAACTTGATTTCCCATAGACTCCCATGTTAATTTTAGCATTTATCGCATATGTCAGTAAACTTGAACATTAACAATTTCTTTAACTTTCTTTATTTTCCTTTTGAAAGCGCACTATTGTGCGGGAGACTATGTTTTTAAATAAAAACGTTCTTCAGTTCTAGTTATTTGTCCCATTTGTTACAAATAGCAACCAATTTAGTGGAACGAGTCGACTTTTTTCATTTATATTCTAAAGTTGCCTAGCAACAGATGTACTGGTCCGAACAGCAGAGAATAGATCTATATTTGAAAAGTCAACACCCTAACTGCCCTACACTGTTGTGTAATATTTTGTTTGACAATTGTGTGGTACACCAGTAATGGAAAAAATGTGTGGAAAAAATGCCAAAAATTTGTAGGGTGGCGAATAATTATTGTCCTATGACTGTATGTCTACCTGCAATTTCAAAATAAAACAACACTTTTGCACCAGTACATTTAAAGAAGTGGAACAGGGTAAAAATAAGAGATTATTCATGTTTGGCTCAAACTAAATGGGTGTTTTCAGTTACACATTGGTGTCTATTACCACAGACATGGGTGGGGGGTCTATGTTGTGAAAAAACTAAAATGTAATGATCTAATATGTGAATAGGCTCTTGGGTCTGTTTCATAAATCATAGTATCAAATAAAATGGCTTAATAAGATACTTTAAAACCATGCAAATATGTCACCTCAAAAAGGACTACTTGTTGAATAACATGGTAGTTTAAATCAGGATAAAAGTAAAGCAGAAACATTCTACAGGACCTAATTTCTGCTTTACTTGTTATTTAACCCTGTTTTAAACAGAGACCATAGTCATAAACACAGAAATAAATTAAACTTTGAGTAGTCCTCACAGCCTATTTCTAGTTTTGAACACAAGGGACCACTTAAAGCAGGTTGACGGTAGAGCAGAATGCACCTACATGTACATTGTGCTTTACTTTTACCCTGCTTTAAGCTACCATCTGCTAGAATATAGAGAGTATTTCTTAACTTCAAATGGACAATCCCAATTCACATGGAGTCTAGTCAATCGTTTACTTTTAAGGGTTGTCTATTCCTACAATATATTGCAAAATGACATTGAAGACCCTGATCAAAAGGGTCCTACAGGAGTAGGACAAGCATACTCTTAACATATAAACTGTGAAAAAGAAGTAAATATGTGGCAATAGGGATAAATGAGTTAGAATCTCTACTGTAAATTTTTACTGTAATCTTTTTGCTTAGAGAGTTTAGGAAATGGACCAAAGATCTACAGCACAACTGAAACTATAAAATAGCTTGCACTGTTTGAATCCAGATCATATGCTTAGTAGAATAACATCTGATCAGATTTCAACTACATGTACCTCAAACTTAAAATGTGATCACAATATAGCATGGCAAAGTGAGTACTGAATTCCATGTACCCTTTACTCCATAGGTACGAATTTCAACCTGTTTAACTTAATCCTCCACTAAAGAAAATAGTTCCGTCATGAACATACACCATTAGAAATGTTTTCTGTATCTTAGCAGATTGAAGCTTAATGCATGCTGAAAGTAAAGCAGAAGGCACATTCTGCTTTACATTCAACCTGCTTTAAGTGGTCACCTGTCTTCAAAACTAGAAACATACTATTGGGTAATGGATTAAACCATGTCTTAAAGGCATAGTAAAATGATATTCTGTGAGGATGGTGGATACATACAGACAAACTTGAGTTTGGCAACTACTTAGAATATGATGAGTTAACAGTCTTATAAAACACCTGGCAGCTTAATGCAGGATAAAAGTACAGCAGAAGGCTCTGATAGAAGAGTTCTACTTACTATTTTGTCTTGCATTACAAAAACAGTCACCATGAGAGTCCCATGGGGATTTCATAGAAGAGCAAGTTAACTTATTCACCCCTGGTAACTTTTAATGAACAAATCTAATTTCAAGATAAGTCTAGTCAATTTTTGACTATTTAGTGTTGTTTTCACAATATATTTCAAAGTGACAAACAGTGTAGACCCTGATCAGAGGACTCCTTAAGGAACCCTCTGATCAAGGTGTATACTGTTTGCATATGACAAGTGTAATCCTCACAGGTAGACTGATTGTAAATGATGAGATAATATACTTGTCGGTAGGGTTGAATGTGTTAAAGGGACTGACAATCAGGTTCAGTTAAACTTGGCATTTTTATATGAATATCGGATACTACTAAAACAATGAATTTTGATAAAAAGTTATTTTGGAAGGCTAATTCAAGCAAATATTTTCCCTTCAGACTCATGACACAAACCCTTGTCACATAACCAATTCAATTGAGAGTTACCCACAAATCTACTATGCTTAGGATTATTATACTGAAAAATGTGCAAAAATGAAATAATAAAGGTATCATTTTGAAATCCAGTAACTATGTGCTATACTGATTTCAGATTTTGTGATAGAAAAATCAAAACAAATTTGAGTTTTGTTATGTGTTTCAGGGTAAGGAATAATATCGATAATAAATTATTAATCAAATTTAAATGTCCTTTGCACAAAAACAGCAAATATATTTTTTTAAATTCTAAAATCAAACTCTTTGATTGCCAATTCACTATCTGGTTGTCAATTTGTTTCTAACACAAGTTTGTCTGTATCACATGGTCATGCATAGTTAGTTCACCTAGAAGAATTATTCACTGTCCCTGGATCACGGCCTTTTGTCACACCTGCTCTTTGCTGACTGAATTCAGAATATACTACACTCTCATTTCTAATACTGCAAGAAACAACCCTGACCTGTCTCCTTTCATACTTTGAAGGACAAAGTTGACTCTCAGACTTGCTGGATTAATCATTTTGGAAAAAAAACATGAGCTATATCTTAGCCATGCTACAGGATAGCTCCAGACAGAGGGGTAGTATTTCAAATACCCAAATCTTTATAATCTCCACCAAATGTTGTAACTACTCATTAGACTCATCTTGAGTAGCCACAACATATGGTTTTGTTAACCATTTTTCTCCATACAGGCACCTTTTTAGTGTTTAAATCTATTCCTACACTAAAGACGAGAAACCGCCAATGTCGGTATGGCCGGATTGTCTGCACTTTTGCTTTGCATATATATATATAATATAGTTACCCATGGCAGGTGATGATGACCTCACTACAACTGTACATGCTAAAATTGGTTGCTGTAGGACTAAAACTTTGTCTAAAACTGACACTTACAAAAATGTAAACCAAGATGCAAACCAAAAGGTTAACCAAGAATTCTCTAAGTCATTGGACTGTGAAATCTAGGTCACAGTGACCTAGTTACCCACGGCATGTGATGATGACCTCACTACAACTGTATATGCTAAATTTGGTTGCTGTAGGACTTAAACTTTGTCTAAAACTGACACTTACAAAAAGGTAAACCAAGATGCAAACGAAAAGGTTAACCAAGAATTCTCTAAGTCATTGGACCGTGAAATCTAGGTCACAGTGACCTAGTTACCCACTGCATGTGATGATGACCTCACTACAAGTGTACATGCCAAATTTGGTTGCTGTAGGACTAAAACTTTAACTAAAACTGACACTTACAAAAAGGTTAACCAAGAACTCTCTAAGTCATTGGACTGTGAAATCTAGGTCACAGTGACCTATTTACCCACGGCATGTGATGATGACCTCACTACAACTGTACATGCCAAATTTGGTTGCTGTAGGACTCAAGCTTTGGCTAAAACTGACACTAACAAAAAGGTAAATCAAAGCGCAACGAAAAGGTTAACCAAGAATTCTCTAAGTCATTGGACCGTGAAATCTAGGTCACAGTGACCTAGTTACCCACGGCATGTGATGATGACCTCACTACAACTGTACATGCCAAATTTGGTTGCTGTAGGACTTAATTTTTGTCTAAAACTGACACTTACAAAAAGGTAAACCAAGATGCAAACGAAAAGGTTAACCAAGAATTCTCTAAGTCATTGGACCGTGAAATCTAGGTCACAGTGACCTAGTTACCCACGGCATGTGATGATGACCTCACTACAACTGTACATGCCAAATTTGGTTGCTGTAGGACTTAAGCTTTGGCTAAAACTGACACTAACAAAAAGGTCAACCAAAGTGAGGACGGACGGACAGACAGACAAACGTAGGGACGTTCTCACAGTTGGACATTTGTTGGGTATATTTTTTGTTTAAAAGTACCCAACAGTACACTAAAATACCCAACAATAACAATAGGGCAATCACGGAATGAATGGAATCTATTGTTCTCCCTACCCAACAAAGGACCTTTCGTGCGCTCGTACGGACAGACGGCATTCGCCAAGCTATAGACCGCATTTTCAATCCGGCCAAAAATACATGTAGTTCCAGTTTATACAGTTATTAACATGTACTGTAGGAAATATTTTTTCTATATCCTAGCAGATAATATCTTAAAGCAGACTGAAAGCAAAACAGAATGCACCTTAAGGCACATTCTGATTTACTTTCAACCTGCTTTAAGGTGGTCACCTGTCTTCAAAACTAAAAACAGGCTATGGTATAAAGGGTTAAGGCATAAGGATTTCATATATTTATTTAAATGTTTAAAATTCGTAGTTTAATCCCCTCTAATCTGGACAGTACTGCTACATGCCAACAAGCAAATGACCTATGCAAAGGCTCATACACTCTTTTACACACACAAAATAAATCAAGGCTCCAGATCAGTAACAATTTCTCTTTTTTGTCTTCAAAAAATCCTATGTTGTGACCACTCATTAGAGTCACCACTTC
This sequence comes from Gari tellinella, assembly GCA_922989275.2. Lineage (NCBI taxonomy): Eukaryota > Metazoa > Mollusca > Bivalvia > Cardiida > Psammobiidae > Gari > Gari tellinella. Next base: position 87,271,121 of record OV277860.1, read on the forward strand.
AAGACGAGTCCAATGAATGGTCACAACATAGAATTTAGTGCTACAGTCAAACTTCGATATCTCGACTCGATAAAGTCAAACATACACGTATTTCAAAGTTAAAACGTGGCTAAGCCACGTTTTAACTTTGAAATAGGGGTATGTTTGACTAAACTGAGCATAAAATAATGCAATTAATGTGTCGAAATATCCGATAGTTCGAGTTAAGCAAGTTCAAGATATCGAAGTTGGACTGTATAATTATTTTTTAAATAACCCCCTTATCTGGAGCCCTGTAAATAATAATAATGATAATAATAATAATGAGGAACTGGACAAAAATGGTTAGACCTGAGTTAAGTCATGCTCCATTCCTCACTCACCAAGATGATATAGTCAGATAAAGACCTTTGACATGATTAAATAAACTGTAATCATAAACCAATGATTTAAACATACACAATCATCAGTATACAGAGCTCCAGATAAGGTGAGTTAAGTTCTAACATGAAACCCTACCCTCAGGGCTGCCATTTCTCCAGATTTTTCCGAAATTGTTACATTTTTATCGGAGCAGATGGAAGCTTTAAGTAAACGCGGTTGAAAAATAGAAAATTTGGAAATCTTAGGATTTTTCATGATCAAGTTATGGCAGCCCTGTGTTGTGACTTCCCATTAGATGATCTTATAACTTGTACCAACAAAGAGTTTGCTTGAGATATATTAATTTTAAATTATTTTTTTTTTTTTTAAATTTATAGTTTACTCTCTTACTAACTTTCTTATGTCTCATTAACCCATTTATACCCAGTGGATTCTTTCATGTTTATATATTGGATCAGTCCATTTTTTTTATCAAAGGGATGCATGGTCAAAAATTTTATTTTCATTTTGTTTTAAATTTTATTTTCATTTTGTTTTATATTGAAATTCCTATCAGCAAAACAGTGTAGAATCTGATCAGATGCCGCATTATGCGGCGTCTGATCAGAGTCTACACTGTTTGCCTATGTCCCATATATGGGATCATGGGTACAAATGGGTTAAAATCCACAATGTTGCTACTCTTCATAATCATCTCCAAGATCCTAACGAGTAGTTACAACATAGGGATTGGTGGAGAAAATATTGGGAATGTTCAGATTACTCACTCTTATCGGGAACCCTGCTTACACCATACAACTAGAAAAATCTTACCCTTGTTAACCTTATTTCCCTTCAATAGGAATTAATTTGTTTTAGATATATTTACAGTTTGCAAATTGAAAAGGAAGTTTACAATTTTGCAAATTAATATGAAGTTTTACAAACTAATGTGAAGTTTACAAATTAATGTGGCAAATAGTTTAACTTTGATAGCTTGATCAGAGGTCAAGGTATTTGACATCTGATCTTGATCCAAACTATCATGGAGAAAGGACAAATGGAGAAGTAACTTATACTCAAATCTGCATTTTCCCGAAAATGGTGTCGTCCGTTACCTGTATGTGCGATAACGCTTAATCGATCGATAATTCAACTGCACCGGTACGCCGATAGCGGGCTATCGCGTTTTTTATCGTGTTGAATGGTTACCTACTGTTAGTTTAAGTTACATAAAATCCTTAATTTTCACCCGATTTTCATTATAATGGTCTTAAAAGAAGGCTAAGATATTTATCTTTCACTTGTAAAAATAACAGATTTTATTTTTTAAAATTGATCCGTTTTATGGCGAGTTAAAGAGTGGTTTCCAAATGAATATGCCGATAAAAGGGAGCAAGCACTCGGGCATAAATATATCACGCCCCGTTACAAAACCTTTCATAAAACCCTCAATTTTCCACCGATTTTCAAAGAAATGGTCTTAAAGGAAAGCTTAGATATTTTTCTTTCAGTTGTAAAAATGCAAGTGTTTATTTTCGAAATCGACAAATTTTATGGCGAGTTAAAGAGCGATGGCCAAATGAAATAGTCGATAAACGAGAGCAGGCGATCGCGAAATATATACTACGTCCCGTTTCAAAAACTTGAATTTAATCCATAATTTTCGTCCGATATATATAATATATTTAAAAAAAAAAGGTCTTGGTATAAAGCCGTGACACTTATCTTTCGGTTGTTAAAATACCAGGGTTTTTCTTGAAGCGAAAAAAGTAATGATGACCTACAAAGGTTGCTGGCTAATGATATGACTAGACCAACTCGCGTAAGAAAAGAATTCCTTCCGTATAAAAACTTAAGCAAACTTCTAAACTTCTAAAAATGTGTTCATGCATTGTTACAATGTTCTACATGGAGGAAATATTTCCTTGGAAGCAAAAATAAAAATCCATTTTGTATGTAATGAGACATTTGAAAGGAGTGCGTGTCAAACGGCCAAAATCGAAAACGGCCAAAGTTGTAACTGTATTATTATGTCGTATGTGATCATTATTATTATTGAAAGGAAAATTAGAATTATTAACATATTACTTCAAAAAAAATGAATTTAGGGTTAGTTTTACAGCCAGACTAAAATATACATATTATCCGTCCCATTTCTATGAAAGAGGTAACAGTTTGCATTATCTTCAGAAATTAATTGCAAACATGATAACATGAGATCTCCGTTTCTTTCTGCTTTACTTATGTCTTATATAACGGAGTAAATTATAAAGCAGCCAATGCCTTAAGCAATCTATTTTACTGACTGCTTAACTCTTTGCCTGCTGATCGCAACTTTACTTTTTTTTTTGCAAACAACTTGGATCAAGATCAGATGCCGCGTAACACGGCGTCTGATCTGGATCCAGAATGTTTGACACTCGTCCTTAGCTTTATTTACTTACAAAATGTCTACCATATTACACATCACAAAGGAATGTGACACATTACGTAACCGTATACAGAACCCGCACCAAATTAGCAGGACAATTATCAGCGTCATAAAACTGTCCCAGCATGAAGTCCATGCTTCTTGAACATGCCGATTATCTATGAAGATGGACAGTCACACCAGCGGGTTGCTACTTTAATGAAAAAGATCAATGCTACCCGTGCGTGTAACTTGAACATGTGTTCTTGACTTCTGTAACCGCATGATGTTTATATATTATACAAATCACAAAAAATAAAGATAATAGAATTGAATTAAAAAAAACAAAAAAAACAACAACAAAAAAACAACATCAATGCACCTGGTTTGGTTGATGACTGGATTAACCCTCTCATTACTGAATACCAGTAACATGATGACTATTGCAATTGCAAACAGTTGTAATCCAGATCAGGCTCCAAAAATGTCGGATTCATAGAGTATGTCTCTTGAAATATAGTTTACCCCTTTTTCAAATTAAGCTCTTTATGACACACTTTACCTTTTCTCCGCATGAGGATCATCAGAGAGACAGACAGACATTCATACAGAAAGATGGAGACAGAAAAGAAGAAGCGAGAGACTGACAGACAGAGATAAGAGAAAAACAGACAGACAGAGAGACAGTCACAAAGAGAAACAGAGACATAAATACAGACAGTGGCAGAGAAATATAGACACACACAAACTTCGTAGGTAAACGAAAAAATACGTTTTTCTCTCGTTTTCAAAACCTCACTAAACTATCAATTTATAAGCTATCGCCTCAAATTTTGTACTACGCGTAAGATAATGGTCTAATAAAACATCTGTATTAAAATTTATAACGATAAGATGACATTAAAAGCATTTATATTAACACCAAACTTTGTAGGTAAACGAAAAAATACGTTTTTCTCTCATTTTCAAAACCTCACTAAACTAACAATTTATAAGCTATCGCCTCAAATTTTGTACTAGTCGTGAGATCATGGTTTAATAAAACATCTGTATTAAAATTTATAACGAAAAGATAGCATTAAAAGCATTTCTATTAACACCAAACTTTCGTAGGAAAAACGGAAAATACAGTACTGTACGTTTTCTCTCTCATTTTCACAAACTCACTAAACAAACAAATTATAAGCTATCGCCTCAAATTCTGTACTAGTCGTGAGATCATGGTCTAATAAAACATCTGTATTAAAATTTATAACGAAAAGATAACATTAAAAGCATTTCTATTAACACCAAACTTTCGGAAAAACGTTGTTTTCTAGCCGCCAGCGAGCGCAGCTGATTGAACGACACGATAAATCGCGAGCAGGCCGGATACTTCTCCATTTGTCCTTTCTCCATGAAACTATTAACAAAGGTAATAGTCAAATTGTTATGTTTTGCATCCTTTCACTGCCAAATTTGTTCCTTCCTCCAACCCTTTTTCAGACAAAATATCTACTAAAATTGGTTGTATGCCATTTTATGTAAAATTTAAATCACTGCAGTAATCATTGAGGAAATATTTACATAAGTGCAAAACTGTTTGGATACTGATTAGATGGGGTGTTCCATGGGATCTGATCTGGATTCAAACCGTTAGCCAATTAAGTCAACATTAAAAGTTTACTACCAATTGTACAAAAGATATTAATAGCTGGATGAATTTTACAAGTCACAAATCACATGACATTTAAACTGACCATATGGTCAGTTTAAATGTCATGTGATCTGTGACTTGTAAAATTCAGTCAATAAAGTAACAACTAGTGCAGTAGCAAATTAAACTGCTCTATTTGGGAATCAATGGGTACTATAATATTATATTAACTCCTTTCTCCCTAGAAGTGTGTTTAGGACAAACTTCACCTATTCCTCCACAAATGTGCCAAGTATTGCCTACACTCACTGATAATGTTAAAGAGAGGTGACAGCTTAAAGCAGGATAAAAGAAAACCTGATAGCTTTTATTGCTACTTTTTGCTTTACATTCACCTTGCTTAAACCAGCTACGTCTTTTAACAACTAAACTACAAGCTTTCTTTAGGGGTTCATGCCAGTTGACTTTTTAAGTGTTCACACACAGTAAAACCTCTCTATTACAACCACTAAAACAATGGCTAACTGATTGTATAAAAAACAGATGACAGCTTAAAGCAGAGTGGCAGTAACTCAGAAAGCTTCTAGAGGAGCTTTCTGTTTTACTGTCACTTTCCTTTAAGCAGTCACTTGTCATAAATACCTTATAATTAACACAATTTTGTCTCCATAATAGAAGGATTTTACTGTTTTCGTCATTGAAATGCCTTTTAACTATTTGCATGCTGGGTAATATTTTCGTCTGCAAATATTGTCTTCTGAAAATGTTCTAAAAATAGATGTTTCTCAGTTTATTTTCAAAACAGGGTCAGACTGTCAAACAGTTTGGATCCTGATGAGACTCTGTGTTGTGCTGGGTTTCATCTAGATCCAAACTGTTTGCAAATACAATCACTGTGGCAGATATACTCACACTAGCATGCAAAGAGTTAATGCTCATATTCTATCGTAAGTGGTGAATACTCAAATCTGGCTGAAAATAAATATGATATCTCCAAGATATCTGATTAACTTTCAGTTACTACTCTTATAAAACATTACTATACACTTGAGATCTTGTTGTAATAACAAGGGAGTAGACAGAGATTCAGACCATCAACCCACCTGGTTAGAGGTGGTAGAGTGACATCTTCAACTTGGTTCTGATCTTCTGCAGCTAGACGGAGGGCAATCTCACGATCCCTACGCTCCTGCTCAATGATAGCTTGTCTCTCAGCTTGTTCTGCAATTTCCTTGGATTTCAGCTGTCTTTCAAGCTCCTGCAGATAAATAACAAGAGCTTTTAGAGAACAGCAAAGCTCACATATTGCAAACATTTTTTAATTAAGTGCCTATCAGAGGAAAATGTGTCTTAACCCGTACTCTATAAATACGCCTTTTTACACCTCTATCCATTGAGGAAAATAATTCCACTTAATACAATCATGAATATGTACCATAAGAAATATTTTCTATATCCTAGCAGATTGTAATTTAAAGCAGTCTGAAAGTAAAGCAGAATGTGCCTTAATGGGAATTCTGCTTTACTTTCAACTTGCTTTAAGTGATCACCTGTTTTCAAAAACTTGAAAAATGCTATGGGGTAATGGGTTAAAACAAGAATTTCGTTCCCAACGATGGATGCTCCCCACAAAGAAAAAGCTCAAGGTATAGCATGTTTAGTAGGTGAACACAGTAACAAGTTTCATCAACTTACGATGTAACATTCAGGAGATATGCTTCGGACAAAAATGAATTTATTATGATAAAGGGAGGTAATTCAATATTTGGAGATGACAGAGTTATAATTCTTGTGTACTACCCTTCTTTTTGTCATCCGCTAACACAGAATCAAGGTTCAAGTTACAGTGCGGCAGAAAATTTGATTTTTTAAAAAAATTATGTAGAAAAAGGGAGATAATTCAATATTGGGAGATGGCAGAGTTATGGTTCTTGAGTACAGCACTCTTTCTGTCATCTCGTTTCACTGTATCAAGTTTCATCAACTTACAATGCAATGCTCAGGAGATATGCTCCAGAAAAAAAGAGATTTTTTTAAATAGAAAAGGGGAGATAATTAAATATTGGGAGATGACAGAATCATGGTTCTTGTGTACTACACCTCCTTATGTTATCACCTAAAACTGTATCAAGTTCCATTAACTTACGGTGTAGCAGTCAAGAGATATACTCCGGACAAAATTGTTTTGTATTTTTAGAAAAAGGGAGATAATTTAATATTGGGAGTTGACAGAGTTACCGTTCTTCTGTACTGCACTTCCTTGAGTCATCCTCTATCACTGTTACAAGTTTCATCAACTTTCAGTGTAACGGTCCAGAGATATGCTCCAGACAAAATTGATTTTTTTTTTATGAGAAAAAGGGAGATAATTCAAAATTGGGAGATGAGAGAGTTACGGTTCTTGTGTTCTGCACCTCCTCCTGTCATTCTCTATCACTGTATCAAGTTTCATCAACCTACGGTGTACCGTTCAAGAGATATGCTCCGGACAAAAAAGCGTGACGGAGATGGCAGAGTTATGGTTCTTGAGTACAGCACTCTTTCTGTCATCTCGTATCACTGTATCAAGTTTCGTCAACTTACAATGCAAAGGTCAGGAGATATGCTCCAGAAAAAAAGAGATTTGTTTAAATAGAAAAGGGGAGATAATTAAATCTTGGGAGATGACAGAATCATGGTTCTTGTGTACTACACCTCCTTATGTTATCACCTATCACTGTATCAAGTTCCATTAACTTACGGTGTAGCAGTCAAGAGATATACTCCGGACAAAATTGTTTTGTATTTTTAGAAAAAGGGAGATAATTCAATATTGGGAGTTGACAGAGTTACCGTTCTTCTGTACTGCACTTCCTTGAGTCATCCTCTATCACTGTTACAAGTTTCATCAACTTTCAGTGTAACGGTCCAGAGATATGCTCCAGACAAAATTGATTTTTTTTTTATGAGAAAAAGGGAGATAATTCAAAATTGGGAGATGAGAGAGTTACGGTTCTTGTGTTCTGCACCTCCTCCTGTCATTCTCTATCACTGTATCAAGTTTCATCAACCTACGGTGTACCGTTCAAGAGATATGCTCCGGACAAAAAAGCGTGACGGACGGACGGACGGACGTGCCACCGAATTGGGTTAGAGGGCCTTTTCTTTTGTTATTTTCTTTTGTTCGAATAACGGGCCACGGCCCCTTAGTGTATTGTTACGGAATGAACTCTATTGTCTTCTTTTGTTATGTTTACCGTTATCTGGCCCTCTAACCCACTTTAGTGGCGCGGACGGACGGAAACACGGACGGACGGACAAAGCGGCGACTATATGCTCCCCCCTAAAGGGGAGCATAATAAGTAAGCTAGAAATGAGCCATTGTTGGTGGATTGAGAATGGTCAAAGGTTAAAACTGTATATAATTAAGTATCCAAGCATTCAATTTAGCGGCTTTGATGCTAGAAGAAACGGTAAAGTCTGGTTAACCTCGTCTGCACAGACAGGACAATCAGTCAATCACTATATCACTTCTGCATCTGCAGATGCTGGGGGCATAAAAAGATGTTTAACTGATTGTATAAACAACAACTAACAGCTTAAAGCAAGGTGACAGTAAAACAGAAAGCTCCTAAAGAGACTTTCTGTTTTATTTTCACTTTGCTTTAAGCAATCACTTGCCTTAATCACCTAATAATTTACAGAATGCTGTGGCCGAATTAATGGTGTCTTTTTTACTGTACTAAGATATATGCAATCACTTAATAATCTACAAAATGCATTGGCCGAAATAAGGTATTTTTACTGTATTAAGATATATGCTTCAGGTCAAGAACAGTGAGTACCTACCTTCTGTTTTTTCTCCTCTGCTTCTTTCTTCTTTCTTTCCTCTTCTTCCTTCTTTCTCTTTGCTTCCATCTCTGCCTTACTGTAATCATAGTACATACATTTCAAGTTTAGGCTTTAGCTGATTGCTTAACCTTATGCACACTGTAAGCATATTAGTGGTTACTGTTACACATCTAATTTATTCCTCCACAAACAATTTTTTTTCCAAAATACAGTCATAACTATGTATCATAAGAAATATTTTCTATATACTAGCAGATAGTAGATTAAAGCAGGCTGAGAGAAAAGCAGAATGTGCCATAAGGCGGATTCTGCTTTACTTTCAACCGGATATAGGTGGTCACAGATCTTCAAAACTACAAACATCCTGTGGAGTAATGGGTTAACATTACAATATCACTGGGTAGAGTAGTAATAATACTTGGCCTTGATTCTTATCCATTCATATTGCACATTCTAAATACTTCTATCTTGGTGAGTAAAAATAGAGTTTAACCCCTTCAATATTAAATATCTGTATTGAATACCTTTGAAAACAGTTTAGATCCATTTAGTGTCCTTTAAAAAGATAGATTACTGCTTAACGCTTGACTAATAAATTAAGAAGCTTTCTCCACAACTTGCATTTTGTATAAAAGCATTTATCTGCAATTAAACCTTACTACATACTATATAGTACATAGATACACATTTTAATGCTGAAGAAAATAGTTCCAATTGAATACAGTTATGCACACGCACCATATAAATAATTTCTTTATCCTAGCAGATGGAAGCTGAAAGCAGGATGAAAGTAAAGCAGAATGCACCTTAAGTGATTTTTTTACATTTTATAAAGTTTGTTTCATAATGAAAAACAAATAAAAAATTAACTTTATTTATTTTACAGCAATTACGAATTAAGTTATTCCACTTTATACAAATCAGAGATATTGCACTCACAGTTTTCTGTCTTCTTCCTCCTGTTTCCTCCTCCTCTCCTCTTCTTCCTTTCTTTTTCTCTCTTTCTCCATCTCCTCTTGTATCTTCCTCAGTCTGTCTTGTTCCTCCTTGATCTTCTGTTGTTCCACCATCTTGTTCAGTTTATCGAGGTTAACATTCATCTTGTTGATGAGGTCCTGATGGGCTGCATTCATCTGTTCTCTGCTCATGTCTGTGGTCTGCAAGGTACAGTTAAACCTCTCTATTAAGACCACAAAATTATGTTAATTACTAGAGGGTTTACGATAGGTGACCGCTTAAAGAGAGGTAACCTTGCTTTAAGCTGTCACTTGTCTATTATACGATCAATTAGCATTCATTTTATTGGTTGTAATAGCAAGGTTTTACTGAACTACAGAAATATCAACACTCTAAATGACATTAAATGTTTGGCAGCTCTCTTAACCATTACACTTATAATGTATATCAGTGTTTAAGATTGGAAGTTACTTAAGAAAGAGGCAGTAAAACAGAAAGTGTCTTAACCCATTATCTGTTAAAGGTGAACTCTTTAATCAAGTGGAAAGTAAAGCAGAATGTGCCTGAAGGGCCTTAAGGCACATTCTGCTTTACTTCCAGCCTGGTCTGTATTATCTGCTAAGGTAAAGGAATTATTCCTTACACGAATATTCATGACTGTATATAGTGGAAATATTTGTTTTTTGGTGGAGAAATAAATTAAAGACATAAAAATGCATAATCATGGAGTAATGAGTTAAGGTGTAACGTCTCACCAAATCTATTTCAGGTAAAGAGCCCTAGCAAGAGAGCTTTTATTTCAAATGTTAATGACTTTAGTGTTGAGGCATACCTAAGCCATATTTTAATTTTGAAATATGTTTTACTTAAGAGAGTTCAAGTGTAATGAGATTCAACTGCTTAACATATTCAAGCCTAGCGACGAGTATACTCGTCAGTAACAAACAGTGTGCCTGAGAGGATAACATTTGTCCCATGCAAACAGATTAGACCCTGATCAAAGGGCTCCTTCAGGAGCCCTCTGATCAGGGTCTATATTGTTTTTAACATTTTGAAATATATTGTTAAAATCAACCCTAAAAAGTCAAAAATGGACTAGACTTATTTTGAAATAGGAATTGTCCATTAAAAGTTTCAGGGGTGATTGAGTTAAATTAACTGACAATTTACCCTTATCTTGCGTATAAGGCCTTCTAATGCAGCCTCCGTTTCTTTAACTTGCTTGGTGGCTGATTCCTTGTCTTGTTTCAGTTTAGACACTATTCCATTCATTGTCTCCAACTGAGCCTGTGTGGCTTTGACCTTGATGATTGCGGCAAATCTGTTAAAAATCACAGGATAAAACAACCATTGATACTTTATCTCTTTTATTGTCACATTTATCCCAAGATTTTTATCCCTTCACCACCATTTTGTCCTCTGCTTAAGTATCAATGTAAGATTTAAGGCAGTTTATCAGACTAAATTTCAAAACGAGTGTCAAACAGTTTGTATCCTGATCAGACTCTATGTCAGGCAGCATCTGATCAGGATCCAAACTTTGCAATAACACCTTTTGATGTAAAAGGGTTATTGAACAAAATTGACAGGATGTACTCTGCGTATTGATACCTATTTTACAAATACTTCTTTCCTGTTGAATTTCAACAAGAGTTAAATACAACTGTTATAAGGTATTTTTAGAGAAAAAACAAAAGAACTTATTGACAGAATCTATGGTACAAGTTTGTGGATGTTTCAGCCTTGATAACTAATATTCACTTAATTCAAACATATCCCTATTTCTACAGTTCAAATTTGATTACTTAAGGTACCTATATTTCAATCCCAAAAATGTGGCCTAGCCACATCTTAACTTTGAAGTACAGATAAGTTTGAGCAAACCCAGCCCAGTTATCAAGGTTTGACTGGGAGCTACTCACTTGGGTTTGAACTTTCTTGCAACACTCCACATCTTGATAGTCTTCTGTAGGGTCACAAGTCTCTCCTTCCTCCACAGAATCTTGTTCTTCACTGAAACAACACAAACTCTTTAACTACTTGCATACTAGCAGCCAAATCATGATTATATGTGCAGACAGTTTAGTCCTGTTTTGAAAAGGAATTTATACAAACCTATTTTTAGTACAATAGCAGACGACAGTTTTTGCAGACGAAAACATTATCCAGCATGCAAAGGGTTAAACACTGACAATAAGCCACATTTTTTTAAAGTGAGCGGCCAACCCACCTTTTCCTGTACATAGGAGTTTTACCATCTAACCTGTAAGTTAAGAACAAATAATCACAAAATTTGATCACTTACATTTTATAACAGACAATGTACACCATTGAGCCTTTTTCCATCGGGAGCATAGCAACCATTTCCTGACCTTGGCAACCAGCATGGCCAGATTTTCTGGGTCACTCTTCATGATCTGGTCAAACTCTGCAAACTTGCCTGGTCTGAAGAAGACCTTGGTCAGACCAAACTTGAAGTCATTGTCATCTAAACCTAGGGCTTTGAACAATGCCTGTTAAAACAAAGTAGACAATTATCACAAAGCTTAACCATCTTTCCAAAGTAAAGACCGAAAAGACATGGTAGCTTCAACAGCTTTTTCTCCTTTACCGTTCTATCACACCCAATGTTTTGACTTCTCATAAGAGTTGTCTCTTCTATACTTTCAAACTGCTTTACGCTGTCATCTGGAACAATGCTGGAAATGCCTTCAGTGTTTTATGTTCATAACTTCCAATGTACAGACTATTTCATTAGTTTAGAAATAACAAGGTGTAAAAAGTTGTATTTAACCCTTTACCCAATAACCCATTTGTAACATTAAATTAAGGTGATCGTTTAAAGCAGGTTGAAAGTAAAGTAGAATGTACCTTAAGGCACATTCTGCTTTACTTTCAGCCTTCTTTAAACTACATTCTGCTAGGCTATATAAAAATATTTGTTATGATAATTATTCATGAGGGTATAAACTGGAATTATTTTCTTCAGCGGAGGAACAAAATAAATACGCATCAAGTCGCTTCTAAGGGGGAAAGGGTTAAGGATTAATGAGTGTATCATAACAACAGTTTACTAGGTGTCTACAATTGTTTGCTAAATGTTTACTTCACTAATTTTCTCACCTTACAGAACAGCCTGGGGTCAAGTCTGGCAAGATCTGGGGGCAGATATTTCTTATACATGTTGTACAGCTCTGAGAACTGGGTCCTGGATGGAAACCCTTGCTGCATGAGGTCTAACACAGAGTTCATACCTGCAAAGAAATGTCATCACATAGTAAAGTCTTGACAGATGGAACTTGATAAGTTGTACTCAAAGTCTTACAATTCAACTTAGATGACCACAACTTGCTCATCTCATTGATCTTAGAAACTTCAAATGCATACCTGCGTAGTTCCAGTTCCCAATAATATCTAGTCCATTTTTTACTATTTAGGTATTGATTTTTTTGTTTTGTTTTTAAATATATCTCAATCAGGCCCTCTGTTCTAGGTTTATACTGTCTACACATGAAAGTGTACCTTTCACAGTTAAAGTATTTTGTAAAGTTTGAGTATTTGTCAAGAAATTTGAATGAATTTAAATACATATACATCAATCGCCAACAGTGTACATCTAGATCATCTGGGTCAGAGGGATGCAAATGTCTACTTCACAATGTTATAGCTCCATATAGACACAATATCACACCAAGTCACAAACAAGAGCCGTATACGGCCCTAAATCGTTCACCTGAGACCGTTGATGTAAATGTAACATATCTTGGAAAGGTGAGAAATTATGACAATATGAGTGTGCCAATTGCTGATTGGATGATGCTGAGTGCAGAATAGCTAAGCTTAGGGTACTGTAGTTTAAGAGAAGATTTTTTATGATTTTGTTTTTTGAAATTCTATTTTTAGCTCCTGTGACCTAGATATGCAACGGACCGGAACCATTTGAACAATATTGGTAAAGTATACCTCTAGAAGTTACACCATGCCAAATATCAAAGCTCTAGCTATATTAGTTTAGAGAAGAAGAGGTTTGACGATTTCACTTTATAACTCTATGTAAATTTGTGACCCCCCGGGGCGGGGTCATATTTGACCCAAGGGGCATAATTTGAACAATCTTGATAGAGGAACTGAAGATGATGCTTTGTGCAAAATATCTAAGCTCAGGGTACTGTAGTTTCAGAAAAGAAGATTTTTTAAAGTTTTTATTGAGAAAAAAAATCTATTTTTAGCTCCTGTGACCTAGATATGCAATGGACCGGAACCATTTGAACAATATTGGTAAAGTATCTCTAGAAGTTACACTATGCCAAATATTAAAGCTCTAGCCATATTAGTTTCAGAGAAGAAGAGGTTTGAAGATTTCACTTTATAACTCTATGTAAATTTGTGACCCCAGGGTGGGGTCATTTTTGACCCCAGAGACATAATTTGAACAATCTTGATAGAGGACCTGAAGATGATGCTTTGTGCAAAATATCTAAGCTCAGGGTACTGTGGTTTCAGAGAAAAAGATTTTTTAAGTTTTTTCTGAAAAAAATCTATTTTAAGCTCCTGTGACCTAGATATGCAACGGACCGGAACCATTTGAACAATATCGGTAAAGTACCTCTAGAAGTTACACCATGCCAAATATCAAAGCTCGAGCTATGTTAATTTCAGAGAAGAAGAGGTTTGAAGATTTCACTATATAACTCTTAAATTTGTGACCCCCGGGGTGGGGTCATTTTTGACCCCAGGGCCATAATTTGAACAATCTTGATAGAGGACCAGTCCTGTAGATGATGCTTTGTGCAAAATATCTAAGCTCAGGGTACTGTGGTTTCAGAGAAGAAGATTTTTTAAGTTTTTATTAAAACAATATATTTTTAGCTCCTGTGACCTAGATATGCAACAGACCTGAACCATTTGAACAACTTTTAAAGAGGACCATATAAGATTCATTCCTGCCAAGTTTGGTTAAAATCCATCCAGTAGTTTAGGAGGAGATGTAGTTTAAAGAAATTGTTGACGACGAACGAACGACGACGGACAGAGGACGATCAAAATAGCTCACCTTGGCACTACGTGCCAGGTGAGCTAAAAAACCAAAGATGTGGCCGACCAGCCATAATGTTGCATCACTCAGCTTTTAATTTCAAGCCTGAGTAATGGAGCTATTATTTTGAACGTTAACATCTATGGTGTGGTGCAGTCAACCCTGCAACCTTTCATTGCTGACGCTTAATGACAGTGCTAACTAGGCCAGTCCACCTGTATGTAAAACTGCCAAATGGTCATCTTACAATTATTAGGATACTTATAGTATTTCTAGTTTTAGAGTATCTACCTGCACACTCCAGCTGACTTAGAATGGAGGCGCCCTCAGCCAAGTGATCCTGCATCTTGCTGTTGGGTTTGATACACCTCACAAAGTTTGTACCCTGAAAATATCAATGTCAATCTTTAACACTCTCCTCTTCATAAACAACATAGAATGCCTCTACAAAGCCTTTCCTCTTCTGAAAAAGGGGCCGTTATTGGGTGTCTTCCAAATTGCAAAAAGCCTCTTTTTTTCCAGTTGTTGGTTAATGAGTTTCCCAAAACTACATGTACAATTTAATATTAATTTTCAGTTTTTACATCATTGGTTACACTTTATCCCTTAACTCCATAGCCTGTTAGGTTGAAAAAATATTTCTTCTGGTACACATTCATGACTGTATAAATTGTAACTATATGTTCATCAGTGGAGGAATAAATTAAAGGCATAAAAATTGTATATGTGGGGTAATGGGTTAAAATCAATGTTTGTCTTACCGTAGACCTCAGTTTCTCCATCAGCACGACCAGCTGTGCTCGGAACTTGTTGCCTACACTGATAAAGTTCAGTTTGCCTGTGGAGATCTCCACTGCCTCAAACATCTGCTTCAGGAGAGAGTTCTTGCTTTCTCTGATCAGGAACTCCAAGGACGCATGTAACGCATCATTGTTCTTCTCTATAAAGTGAGCCTGAAACAAAGGAAAACCACAGCTACAGTGGAGAAGACATTATTCTTTCCCATTTAAATGAAATAAAATGCATTTGTAATTAAATGTAGAAGATGAAATATTATTGATAAATTTTACAATGTTTTTAAAAAGAATGGCAAAAAAAATTGAAGCTTTAAATTTTTACATAGCATCAGACCTAGCTGCAAACTGTTTTCAATAGAAATAATTACAGTAATAACCTCTCTATTATGACAACTAAATTTTGTTAATTATTAGCGTGTTTATGATAGGTGATCCCTTAAAGCAAGGTGACAGTGAAACAGAAAGCTCCTTGCTTTAAGCTGCCACCTCTCTATTATACAATAAATTAATTAGCCTTCCTTTTGGTGGTCATAGTAGCAAGGTTTTACTGTATTTTTAGCACAAATTCATTTAGTGAGAAAGGATAACATCTTCCCCACTGTATGAAACATACTGATCAAAACTCTGATAGGGAGTCATGTTTAGTTTTGAAGATTAACTCTACATGTCTGCCATATTTATGGAATGGGTTATATACAATAACAGGGCTCAAGATAAGGGGAGGTGTTTTTTTTTAAAAAAAATCTATATTTCTGCATTAAACCCTATGGTGTCACAACTCATTAGAATCGTCTCAAAGAGACGATTCTAATGAGTAGTAACACCAAAGGATTTGGTGCTTAAATGAGTGAGAAAATGATGATATTGTTCAGTTCACTCCCTCTTATCTGAAGCCCTGCAATGGATAGGGAACGTACAGTATGGTAACAGACAGCTCCAGCAAAGTGACGAATCAGGAACCCCTCATCATCCCGAACATCTCGGTGACTCTTTAGCTTTGATTTTCTCGGTATCTGAAATATCATATAAGTTGTCACACATCTTTTTGATCCATTTTAACCCATTACCCCATAAATACGCCTTTTTACGCCTTTATATTATTCATCCACTGAAGAAAATAGTTCCAATTTATACATACATAAATATGTTTTATAAGAAAAAAATTATATATTCTAGCAGATGGTAGCTTAAAGTTGACTGAAAGTAAAGCAGAATGCGCCCTAAGGCACATTCTGCTTTACTTTCAACCTGCTTTAAGTAGTTACTTGTTTTCAAAACTAGAAACGGGCTATGGGAGAATTGGTTAAACTTGAGAAAATATTAATGTGAGTGGTCAAAAGGATCCAAGCTGTTTGCAAATATTAGCCAAGTTGTGGTTAGCATGATAAAGGGTAAATGTGAATTCTTGTTTTAATCTATCCTACTTATTGGTTTATCTCAATAAAAATACAGTTGAACTTCAATATCTCAATCTTGCTTAACTCGAACTATCTGATAGTTTGACACATGAACTGCATTATTTTATGCTCGGTTAAGTCGAACATACCCATATTTCAAAGTTAGAACCTGGCTAAGCCACGTTTTAACTTTGAAATACGGGTATGTTCGATTTAACCGAGTTCGAGATATCGAAGTTTGACTGTAACAGATTTTCAAAGCATACTTACACTGAGCCTGAAGTGGGTCTTGTTCCTGTTGTGTACCTCCATGGTGAAGTGGTCGGGCTTGGGCGTGGGCAACTTACTTTCCTCGTCCAGCAAGTCAAAGATGCCCTTAGCCTTGCCCTCGATCAACTCTACAAACAACAGACAGAGAATTCAAATACAAAGCAAAAAGGACTCATTAAACATTTACCCCATAAATACACATTTTTATAGCTCTAATCTATTTCTCCACTGAAAGAAACAGTTCCAATTTATACATTCATGGATATGCTACATGAGAAATATATTCATTATAAATCCAAGCAGATGATAGCATAAAGCAGGCTGAAAGTAAAGCAGTATGGGCCTTAAGCCGATTTTCTGCTTTACTTTCAACCTGCTTTAATAAGGTCACCGGTCTTCAAAAATTGAAACAGAATAATTATGAGGTATTAGATTAACCCATTACCCATAAGCTTGTTTAAGGTTTTGAATATAGTTGACCACTTAAAGCAGGTTAAAAGAAAAGCATGAATGCGCCTTCAGGAGCATTCTGCTTTACTTTTCAACCTGATTTAAGCTACCGTCTGCTAGAATCTAGAAAATATTTCTTATGATACATAATCATGACTGCATAAATTGGAACTATTTTCTTCTGTGGTGGAAGAACTTACAGGCGTAAAAATACGTATTTATAGGGTAATGGATTAATGGTACTATACACAGGAGGGAGCTCAACCCTTTGCCCAATAAACACATCTTTTCACTTCTAATTATTAGTCCCAAGTCGGGTAGTCTTGACTATTTCCAGTACCTTTACCGTTAGGAGCTTATAACAGACCTTAATGCATACCGGTATTCTAGTCTTTACTTTCTACCTGCTTAATCCATTACCCCATAAATATGCCTTTTTACGCCTTTAATTTATTCCTCCACTGAAGAAAATAGTTCCAATTTATACTGTTACAAATAAGAATCATAAGAAATATTTTCTATATTCTAGCAGATAATAGCTTAAAGCAGGCTGAAAGTAAAGCAGAATGTGCCTTAAGGCGCATTCTGCTTTACTTTCAACCTGCTTTAAGTGGTCACTAAAACTAGAAACAGGCTATGGGGTAATGGATTAAAAGGGGCCACCGGTCTTCAAAACTAATCTAGAGCTCTTTGCAAATGTTAGTTGTAGCCTTGCACTGGCTGCACATTATTCTTTCCCAATAAAAACATTCAGTGATTCAGATTGGAGATTCAAATGGGAAAGAATGTTGTTTTCTCTTCTCTTGTACAAACAATAAGCCCCAGGTTCCAGCTAATGACTACTGAAATTCTGAATGTAGCTACAGTAAAACCTCTCTAATACAACTACTAATTTGTGTTAACTATTAGGTGTTTTAAGACAGATGACTAAATAAAACAAATTGAAAGTAAACTTTCTGTTTTACTTCCACCTTTTGCTGCTATTGGTCTTTCAAACATCCAATTAGCCTTGTGTTTACTGTATAACTAACTTACCTATACAGTCAGAGTTGTCTGTCCATTTGATCTTCTTAACATTCAGACCTTCTTTCTCATACAACAATTGTTCCTGGTAGAAAAGTAATATATCAGAGGAACTCAATAACTCATCTTGATTTGCTTGTGTAAAGCCATATTTCTAGAGTTATTTCAATACAAATCCTATTTCTTTGAAAAACAGAAATAATCTAATTCCTTCTTTTTTTTATTTAGCCAGACCCAGTCAATGAGATTCAACATAAGATATAAATGAATGTTCAAATTTACACTTTGATCAAGACCTAAGTATAGTTTGAATTGACGTTAATTAGTATGAGAGTGAAAAAGAGAAAGTATACAGAGACTACATGAGCAAGTGAATGAAAGAAAATTTAGTGTAAATGAAAAATTGGACAAGATGATATATGTGATTGAGAGAACAAATGAGGGAGTAACTGATGCAGGGAATGAGAGAATAAATGAGAGTGACTGAGAGTACCTCCTTCAGGATTCTGTCGTTGAAGAACTGTTGCAGCTTCTCATTACAGTAGTTGATACAGAACTGCTCAAAACTGTTGATTTGGAAATACTCTGGAATAAGAAGTAACTATTCCTGTTATATTCATGTTTGAGATGCATTTTATGATGGTGAACATGTTTGAATGTTCAATAAGAATTCTGCACAATTAAATGTCTTGCCTGTCTCCGCATTGTCCAGCAGTCCACACAACTTAGACTTCAGGGGTCTGTTTCATAAAACTTCGTACAACAAATGTTGTTGTAAGTCAGATTATAAAAGTCTCAATTATTATTTATTTCTCCATCTAATACTGTCTTGTGACATCTCTTTGGAATCCTCCTGAGAAGACCAGTTGAAAGAGATGTCACAAGACAGGATTAAATAGAGAAATTTGAAATGAAATGTATTTTAAAGTTTTGACTTACGACCGTTTTTGTCGTATGAAGTTTTATGAAACAGGCCCCAGATAATCAAGGCTCCAGATAAGTGGGAGTCAACTAAACAAATCCAACATTTTCTCACTTATTTCAGAACCAAATCCTATGGTGTTACTACTGACATTAGAATTGTCTTGACAAAACAATTCTAATGAGTAGTTACACCAAAGGGTTTAATGCAGAAATAAAGATTTTCTTTTTTGAAATATTCCCCATATCTGGAGCTTTGAGATATCTGTGTAGCATTTTTAGTTGGTGAAACACTAACACTTAACTCTTTCCTCCCTGAAACTTTAAATGGACAATTCCAGTTTCAATTTTAGTCTAGACCATTTCTGACTTTTAAGGGTTTTTTGGTCAATATTTGGTATTATGACAAACAGTGAAGACCCTGATCAGAGGGCTCCTTTCAGAGCCCTCTGATCTGGGTCTTCATTGTTTGCATAGGACAGGACCTGGTGTACTATCCATATGAGCACTGTTTAAAGATGCCTTTATGCGGGACTAGGGTTCAAAGGGTTAAAGCAGCTTAGTTTTGCTTGAATCACTCCTGCATCCAGGTGAGACAATAAAACTTCTATATGCAAGATTAAAAGTAATGCTAAACACAAGATTGATCATTTCGAAAGTAAAATATGTGAACAGCTGAAACAAACATGCCAATCTCTATTCAAAAACATAATAACTGTTGGTCAATTTCTACAAGAATTCTTGCAGAATAGTCTCGATTGTCTCTGCTTAGCCTCTCAGTTCAGGGTTCAAGCTTATAAAGTTTTTCAGTTGAGTCTAAAGTCGTTCTCAAGCATCTGATTGGTCAGATTTGAGCCTAGGCTCAAATCTGACTATCAAATGCTTGAGAACACACTCAGACCAAACACTTTATAACCTTGGACCCAGACATTTAAACTTGATACAGCTGTACATGTACTCAAGATTTGGTTGGGGTAGCACTTATACCACTTAACAATAATTGAGCTAAAATGAAATCTTAATATTGGAGCCTAGTCAAAAGTTTGACAAGGACATTGTGGACGCCAGAAAAGTAATACCCAAGTCACGCTTTATCTCCTTCTTTGTGGCTAGGCAACAATGAAATACACTGTCAACGCAAAAGGAGTGACTAGACAAAGTCTATTGGCTTACCAAAACCTGCTATATCCAGCAGACCAATGAAAGAGGAGGAGGAGGAGAAAGGAATAGCCTTGTTCACTCTCTTCACAATATAGTCAAACAGTCTAGAGTAGACAGCCTTGGCTAGAGCATCACGGGCATTGGAGGCTTCAGCCACCTTCAGAGGTACCCTGAAAAACAAAACCAGACACATTTAAACACATGAAATAACCCTTCTTCTGCTAACAACAAATATTGGTGATTTTGAAAACAGTGTAGACCCAGATCAGACAGGTTCTAAAGGAGATGTTTGATCAGGGTCTCCACTATTTTTGTTATAGGATCAAGGTTGCAATCTCTTGATTTTGCGAACTCTTTGGATATTTATCCTAGCAGATGGCAGTAGCTTAAATTAAAGCAGGCTAAAAGAAAAGCAGAATGTGCCTTTAGGCACATTCTGCTTTACTTTCAACCTGATTTAAGAAATTGTATTTAAAAAAATTGGAACTTTGGGAATTTTAGGATTTTTCCTTGATTTAAGAAATTGTGTTTAAAAAAAATAGGAAATTTGCGAATTTTAGGATTTTTCCTGATTAGCTTATGGCAGCCCTGTAGGATGTGTCTGAAATGAGTCTGCATTCCGTCCTGTGGAAAAAGGTATCACAATAGTCAAAATCATAGTTATGATGATATATGTTCACACTGGGTAGAGTTTTATATATGAGTATTCAGTGGGGGGAGGATAAACATCTACAAGTACAACTGTTTCTGTACATTGAACTCATTTGAGACTAATTTATAGATACTCCTTAAGTGTCAATTAATATACTAGCTTCAATTAATATAGTTTAAAGTCAAATATGTTAATTACAGTTAAAACACTCTTGTTACGACTACTAAAATTAAGGCTATAACAATTGTATGAAAGACAGGTTGCACCTTTAAAGCAAGGTAACAGTAAAACAGAAAGCTCCTAAAGGAGCTTTCTGTTAGCTCCTAAAGGAGCTTTCTGTTTTATATTCACTTTACTTTAACCAGCCACCTGTCCTAAATACCTAATAATTAACATAACTGTGTGGTTATAATACAGAGGTATTACTGGGCCTGTTGCAACAGGCAAATAGTCAGTTATAAGCATGACCAAATTTCCAGACCCACTTTACAGGACAAAACTGTCTTTTCTCAAAATAAAATGTATGTTTTTCTTGAAAAATATTTAAATCTCAATACAATTGTTAAAAGATATCTATACTATTTTGAATTGAACTTCTTCTAATCTAATAAAGAAAATAACCAGACTGAAATATTGGATCTGTTTCATACTATAAGTATCTGTAACTGTTGTTGTCAAAATAAATTTCAAATAGTTATAAAGGAAATAATTTTATCAGAAACAAATGCATTCAGTTAAAATTAATTATTTTAGAGTTAAGACATAAGTTAGTACCACAAATTTTAAACATAACCAGTGATAAGAATTCTGCCGAGTTAAACCTTTCAACCCTAAATATCCCTTGTGGGTACTTATAATCCTTTTGGACTCTTCTAGTACAGGCATTTTTAACCAGTCTACTGTTGCATTTTTATATGACAACAAAAACGAATGAAAATACCAAATAGTGCAGACCCTAATCAGAGGGCTCCTATAGGAGCCCTCTGATTAGGTTCTACAATGTTTGCATATGTAATTAGTAATCTCTACAGAGAGCTGTAGAGTTGAAAGGCTTAAAATGTATTGATATAGCAAACATGAGACAGTTGTTGCAATGAGAAATAGTGTTACATGAAAACTTAACTTTAGAGCCAAAGCCAAATGTTTAACCCTTTACTCCACTGATACACATTTTTATGCACTTAATTTATAAATCCACTCAAGAAAATATCCAATTTTTACGGTCATGAAAAGGTATCATATGGAATATTTTCAATATCATAGCAGATGGTAGCTTAAAGTAGGCTGAAAGTAAAGCTGAATGTGCCTAAAGACACATTCTCAATCTGCTTTACTTTCAACCAGCTGTAAGTGGTCACATGTCTTCAAAATGTAGAAACATGCCATGAAGTGAAGGGTTAACACACTGCAAAAGTCTTTGACTGAAAACAAGACAGGTATTGCCATGAGAACTACACTTGAACCTCTATAAAAATCATATAACTCTAACTCACTTACAATGAACTTACCTGTATTTTAAAGTTAAAACATAGGCTAGCCATGCTTTAATTTTCAAATACTATTAGTTACACGGTATTTCGGCAGGGTGTACAGGCGAATCCAAAACCGTCATACAAGCCCGTATACCCTGCAAAAATGCCGTGTAACAAATTCATTTCCTGTCTACATCCAATACAAGAAAGAAAACTTGCATAATCTGACAAAGTTTTACTGTCTTGACCCTAAAGTTGACACTTGAAATTGACATCAGTACACTTCAAACTCACGCACTACTCGATGGTTGAGAACAAAACTTATACAGTTAAACTTCTACGATAACAGGAACTCGCATAAGTAGAATTTACCTGCATTCCTGCAGTTTAATGCCATTATTTCTAAACCGCATATGTCGAACATATTCCGTCTTTCAAGTGTAAAAGGGGCAAAGCCACAATTTAATTTTCAATTACTGATAAGTTCGACAGAAATGAATTCAATATAAGGCCCTATCGATGTTCAATTGTAGCTAACATGGTTATGTCATCACAATGGAATATGAACATTCTTAACATGTTCATTACCAGGATATTTCGAACGGATGGTGACCATATTTCTATGAGGACATTTACGTTTTATCAAACACTGTAACGATTAGTTATAACAAATGAACAGAAAAAATCAGTAAGAAACAAATGAACGCATAGGTCAGTGTCTAGGCCATATCGAGTTCTGTCTATTGGGGTTGATTTCAATATAAATATCTGAATCCAATGTCAATTTCATGATAGCCCAGTGACAAGTGGCGTTGTACTTTGCATTGTTCATTTTACGTTATCATGGTGATGACCTTGGTTGGGTAATCAGGGAAAACAAAGCAAGAAACTAGCATATTATCGATATCCGAGTTACATGTACGCATAATGATCGATTTAGGACAGTTTTTAATTAAGATTTCTTTTGATTGCTTGGAAAACAATTGCTTAATAAACAGAGAAAGAGAGATTGTTTATGCGAATCGAGCGAGGGGAAAAATCTAACTCGTCACGTGATCTGTACTACCCGAATAGATCAATGTGTACGATCTCGTACACATTGGTCACATGTGCAGGTTCAGCCTACCAAGAATTTATGATGACTGGAAATAAAGGTATGTGCAACTTAAGGATACCAAGTAATTGATATTCAATACAAGAGCCCCATGGGGCATATGTCGCTCACCTGAGAATAGCTGTACATCAAAATGGAGATAATGATTTATGTCCAGGACGGGGTCATTTTTTACCCGAGGGGCATAATTTGAACAATCTTAATAGAGGACCTGTAGATGATGCTATGTTCCAAATATCTAAGATCAGGGTACTAGGGTTCTAGACATGAAGATTTTTTTTAAGTTTCCATTGAAAAAATCTATTTTTAGCTCCTGTGACCTACATATGCAACAGACTGGAACCATTTGAACAAAATAGATAAAGGACATCTAGAAGTAACACCATGCCGAATATCAAAGCTCTGGCTATATTAGCTTCAGAAAAGAAGACGTTTGAAAACTGTGACCCCCGGGTGGGGCTAATTTTGACCCCAGGGGCATAATTTGTACAAACTTGATAGAGGACCTGTAGATGATATGCAATCGACCAGAACCATTTGAACCTTATTGGTATAGGACATCTAAAAGTGTCACCATGCCAGATATCAAAGCTCTGGCCATATTATTTTCAGAGGAGAAGACGTTGGAAAATTTCACTATATAACTCTATGTAAAACTGTGACCCCCGGGGCGGGGCCAATTTTGACCCCAGGGGCATAGTTTGTACAAACTTGATAGAGGACCTGTAGATGATGCTATGTGACAAATGTCTAAGATCTGGCCCTTGTAGTTTCAGACAAGAAGATTTTTTAAGATTTCCTTATTTTTTCACTTGGTTGCCATGGCAACCAGAGTTCTACATTGTTTTTAATTCTTTGAACAATTTTGAAACAACTTGACCCAAGGAACATGGTTGAAATCTTTTCAGCAATATATGAGGAGATGTCATTTGAAGCAATTGTTAAAGACAACAATGACTGTATAAAGTGAAATTATTTTCTTCTGTGGAAGAATAAATTAAAGACATAAAAAGGAATATGTATGCGTTAATAGGTTAATAAATATCATTATTTACATTTTCTAAATATAGGAAACTATATGTAAATGAGTGGCAAATTTGGATCCAGATTAGATGCAGCATTATGTGGCATCTGACCTGGATCCATACTGTTTATGGCCAAGAATTAATTGTGGACTGATAGACAGAAAGATAAACAAACAAACAAACAGACAGACCAAAAGTAATATGCCTTGAACTAAGTTGTGCTTGAGCATAAAATAGCAGACATCATAATTTCTGCTATGTATCTCAGTGACCTGAGTTCAGAGCTAGCTTTGGGTCAGTTATGCAATAAGAGACCGTCTCAGGGAGAACTGACTATTATCATGCTGAACTGTTGTCTGCTCCAAATGTTTGTATGTGAAATATGTAAAAAATAATAACTTATATTTTCTAAATATAAGAAAATATGTAAATGAGTGGCAAATAGTTTAGATCCAGATTAGATGCTGCATTATGTGGCATCTGACCTGGATCCAAACTGTTTGCAAATATAGGTGATTTAGTATAAGGGTGCTTGAAACCCTGCTTAAACCTTCAGTAAAACAGTATAACCTGAATAAAGCGGCAATGAATCCTGCATAAAGCGGCAATGAAAAAATCCCTATGGTGAATCCCTATGGTCAGTTTTAGTTTTGATATTAACAATTTTGAGAGAGAATCACCAGGAGATACTAAAAAACAAATATCAAAGCTGTGGGCCTAGCAGTTTTTTACAAGAAGATTGTTTAAAGTTTTTCACTTTTTTAAATAAATTACAATAAGTAGTCCACTTGAAAGTTTCATTTTAACAATTTCTGTAGAGAAGCATCCAAGGAACATCATGAGCAGTTTGAATCCGCCCTACAATCCCCGGGTTCAGAGGAGATGTCGTTTGAAGTAAAAGTGAACGGACAGACGGACAGACGGACAGACGGACGGACGGACGGACGGACAGACGGACAGACGGACAGACGGACAGACGTACTACGGACAATGAGCGGTCACAATAGCTCACCTTGAGCCTTCGGCTCAGGTGAGCTAAAAAGAAGAATTGGTTATTTCAAATTAAGTGAGTTCGATTTATGCGATGAAAACTTGAATTTGGAGATAAGTAAAACCTCTCTATTACAACGACTATTTTGTATTAATTATTAATAAGATTTTAGGATAAGTGACAACTTGAAGCAAGGTGAGGGTAAAACAGAAAGCTCCTTCAGGAGCTTTCTGTTTTACTGTCAACTGGCTTTAAGTTATCACCTGTCTTTTATACAATCATTTAGCCTTCGTTTTAGTGGTTGTAATAGAGAGGTTGTACTGTAAATCCAAATGTTTAACACACTGCCAAGGTCTTTGACTGAAAAACAATATGTTAGTCTTGCATATGCTCCATTTGGAGAGAGAAGAAATGAATAAAGTTCATTAGGTACCCAACAACAAAGTAAATCTGCGATTTCATCAGATTTTTTCTTGGTAAAATACTTACTAATAAGCTTTATGGTACCCATTACCCCATATATACACCTTTTTATGCCTTTTATTAATTTAATTCCTCCACTAAAGAAATTTGTTCCCCTTTATACCTTTATGACTATGTACCATATGAAAAAGTATCTATATCCTAGAGATGGTAATTTAAAGCAAGCTGAAAGTAAATCAGAATGTGCCTGCTTTACTTTCAACCTGCTTTAAGTAATCACCTGTCTTCAAAACTAATAACACTGGATGTGGGGTAATGGGTTTATGTGAAAGGTTCCTTTTCAGAAACATAAAGCAGCGAACTAGGCTAGACTCCATTACAAAATGAGGCAACAACACAAACTCCAACAAAACCTAGCACTACATTGTCTGAAACGAAAGTCACATCAAATGAAAGGAAATATTAACAAAAGCAGGGCTGCCATTTCTCCGGATTTTTCCTAAATCTTTGGATTTTTTTCAAGTACATGATAGCTTTAAGCAGGCTGAAAGTAAAGCAGAATGCGCCTTAAGGCGCATTCTGCTTTACTTCCAGCCTGCTTTAAGCAGCCACGTGTCAAAAAAACTAGAAACAGGCGATGGGGTAAAGGTACGGTTGGTAAAATCGCATTAAAAAATGCAAATTTGGAAATCTTAGGATTTTTGATGTCAACTTATGGTAGCGCTGCAAAAGCTCTGAAGTGCCATTTCAAATACAGTAAAACTTCTCTATTACAACACTGAAATGAGGCCTAATTGATTAAATAAACAGGTGACAGCTTTAAGCAAAGTGGAAGTAAAGCAGAACGCTCCGAAATAGCTTTCTGTTTACTTTCATCTTACTTTAAGCAGTCATTTATCACCAGATAAACATCTAATAGTTTGCACAATTAAAAGGCCATAATACGGAATTTTTATTATGTATCTTCCAACCTGGTGGAAAAAGATCTAGCATTATTAATTTAATGATTGTCAACATGTTTTGATAACTTAGATGGGAAGATTATAGAATTTGAGTTGTGTAGGGAGAATAACTAAATGTTGTTGTTGTGGGCACATGACGATTGTATAATAAACTCATAATTGGAAAACTGATATGTGTGTGGGTCTATTTGTTCTTTATAGAGCAGGGGCGAGGATAAACATCATATGCAAACTGTACAGACACAGATCAGAATGAAGTCTCAAAGAATCCCTCTGATGTTTGTCATACTTTTAAATATTTTCTTAACCCATAACCCCATAAATACGCCTTTTTACGCCTTAACATTATTCCTCCACTGAAGAATACAGCTGCTTTTTGTAAGTCATGAACACGTACCATAAGTAATATTTTCTATATCATATCAGATAATAACTTAAGCAGGCTGAAAGTAAAGCAGAATGTGCCTTATGGCGCAATCTGCTTTACTTTCAACCTACTTTAAGTGGCCAACTATCTTCAATACTAGAAACAGTTTATGGGGTAATGGGTTATAAAATGTCCAAGAGTTAATGTAAACTGGTCATTTGCCAGATATGGAACTAACATTTTCAAAATCTAGCAACTTGTATTCATATTTATAACTTTAACAGGAGGTGGTGTGGCTTAATTCAAAGGTCAATGTAGCTTGGAGTCACATGAAAAGGGATATCCTTAGACAGATTAACAAAATATGGAAGAGTTGAGTGCAGGTTGCAGATTTAAATGCCTTGTCTAGATTGCACAAACTGTTTATATCTATTGTCTTTACCACATTATGTCAACTACAATCAAATTAAGTTCTATGTGTTGAAAAGAAAACCTTTCCATTCACTTAAAATTATCAAAAATTTAAGGTATGTAACTCTTTCTACTCTGCCGTTCACAGTAACATCTTTAAGGTAGTATATACTTAAAATGCAGTCTACTAGTTAATTGAGGACCTGTAATGGTTGTGGACCAAAATCAGTAATCTACATGCAGGAATCAGCTATTCTCGTCAATCAACCAGTTCCGAACCACACTTAGCATGGTTTGGAACAAGTCAACAGTTGATGTGAAGCAAATGGTTGATCGCTGCATGTAGTGTTTCCTATATTGACTGACTCTGGCCAGATATAATTAGAGGTCCTCAACCTTAACTATCCAGATTGTAAAGACAATAGATGTGCTATAATGGCAGTGTAACCTATCAGAGGGAAGGATAGGCAGGAGGCATTTCTGGATTATATGCAGAGCTGCTGATTGGTTTGTCTTGAGACAGCCACATTGATATGCTTACATTATAACCTCCCCATGATCCTTATTGGCTAAAGCTCTGAAAACAACGGCATCACAAACAGTACAATATATGAACAACATACAACACCAGGGCTGCCATTTCTCCGGATTTTTCCGAAATCTTCAGATTTTTTTTCTAGTACATGGTAGCTTAAAGCAGACTGAAAGTAAAGCAGAATGCGCCTTATGGCGCATTCTGCTTTACTTCCAGCCTGCTTTAAGCAGCCACGTGTCAACAAAACTAGAAACAGGCGATGGGGAAAGGTATGATTCGTAAAATCGCACTTGAAAAATGCAAATTTGGAAATCTTAGGATTTTTTCTGTCAACTTATGGCAGCCCTGCAACACAGTCATAATGTATGAACAGTGAGGTAGAATAGTACAATATAAAGACAATCTTCTATTAAGTGAGTAACTAAATGAAGTCACATGGAAACATCTTGATGCAAATGACTGCTTAATGCAGGATAGAAATAATGCAGAAAGCTCCTTTAGCATTTTTTTTTATTCTTTGCATGCTAGTGGCGGAGTTGTGATTATCTATGCATACATTTAAGATCTTGATAAGATGCCACATACTGCTGCTTCTCAACAGGATCCAAATTGTTTGACACTCTGACCCTGTTTTCAAAGAAGTTTTGAAAAATCCATTTTGGATTTTTTAAGCAGATGACAATTGTTGCAGACACAAAAAAAATATTACCCAGCATGCGAAGTTGTGAGCAATTACAAGTATTAATTACTGCACAGTGGTTGCTCAAATACAAGATAGCCTATACATGTACTAACAAAACACTTAGACGCAATAAAATATATCCCTAACGGAAATTAGGCTAATAACAGATAGATCCTGGGTAATCATTTATGATAATAAAAATAAAATTTATACAATAGCAGTGTTGCACCCAGGACGCGCGATTGCGTGATTCCCCCCATTTCTTGAGCATTCGCGCATTTTGACAAAGGCAAGGGGCGATTAATCGCGCATTAAACTCATCAGAAAAAATCGTATTCGCTGAGCTGTTTTCAACTTTGAAATCGGCTGTAGCACCGCTTTTAGCTTCGACCCGGTAACCATTTCCGCTTAGAATAAAACGCGGCCGTTGTCTTCAGTCACGACTAAAACGACAGGCTCGATGCGGGTTTACTGAAGTAGTGTTAACTTAACGCCCGCATTATTGAAGGCAGGCGCGAGCTATGTCATTGTTTTAATCAAAACCCTATCGCTATTTATAACTCTGTTATTTATAGCGCTGTCATAGAAAGTTAAACTTTGTAAGTTACACGACATATCAAGAGGTCAAAAAGGCAAAATTAGTGAATATTTTACTGCTTTTGGCCCTTCGACTTCTAACCCAGGTACATATTCCCCCGAAATTACGCAAACAGACGAAATAGATCATATATCTAATAATAAAAGTAAACTTATGCCGGGGAACTCGAGCTTGGATCTATGGAATCCCCGACCGAGGGTGAAATACAATACAGTAGTGAATACATGGTCATGTAGACTAGTTTTAGGTGAATAAAGGTTATTAACCTTATTTTCAGTTTTTTTTATTTAGATCGCCCCTCTTTTTTACAATTCCCCCCATTTTTTCAGACGAGGGGGGAAAATCCCCCCTACTTTTGAAATCCTAGGTGCAACACTGAATAGTTTGTATGATAAAATGATAACAATTATGAAAACTGATAACATGTATATAACTATTCTGCAGAATTACATGTCTCGTCTAATACACAGGCATGAATATGTACATAAGGTACATTTTCTATATGCTAGCAGATGGTAGTTTAAATCAGGTTGAAAGTAAAGTAGAATATGCCTTAAGGCACATTCTGCTTTACTTTCAACCTGCTTTAAGTGGTCACATGTCTTTAAAATTAGACAGGCTAAGGGGAAAAAGGTTTAAATAAATCAATTCTTCTTCAAAAAGTTTGGATCTAGATCGATCAGACCCAACTGGATCCAAATTGTTTGACACTCACATCCAAAATATGCAAAACAGAGATTGAAAACAATAGCTTTACTAAGACATCAAACAACACTTTAAAATTACAAACTACATTGTAGCCAACACATTTTAAGAATGAGAAGACCCCTACTTGATTGCAGTCCCCTTGACTCCGCCCCTTGTTGCCTGCATCACCCTGGTAACCAGAGCTTCCCGTAGTTCATCTTTTTCCACGCCCATCAACACTGAGGCTATCTGTAGCGACTTCTCTGCATATCCGCTGATAGCACACCCACCTAGGGAAATATATAGCAGAGCTCCAGATAAGGAGAGTTTTTCAAAAACTAAAATATTTATTTCTGCATTAAACCATATGGTGTCACTACTCATTAGAATTGTCTCAAAGAGACAATTCTAATGAGTAGTAACAACATAGGATTTGGTGCTGAAATCAGTGAGAAAATGTTGGAATTGTTCATTTAACTACTCCTTATCTGGAGCTCTGTATAGGTTAGATTACATCTTTCTCTGGTGGGGATAATTACCCTTGGTAGTATGAAGATAAAAGTAAAGCAGAAAGCTCTTGGATATAGACATGTGGATTACAGAACTAAATTCAATCTACAAAAACAAAATGCCACAACCTTACATTAAGAATTGACCATTTCCTGCATAGCTACTCTTACAAGTTTTAAGACAAGTGGTTCCTTTATGCAGGATGAAAGTAAAACAGTAAGCACTTATAGGAGCCTTCTGCTTTACTGTAAGCCAGTTGAAAGCATCTACTGGTCATTAAACTGAAAAGAAGCATTGAGGGAAAGATATAAGCAAAAAGACACTCTTACTTTTGAACTGAACTATGATAACTAGCAAAATAAAAAGATTTTAGACTTGACCCATTACCTGCTAGCCTGTTTCAATTTTTCAACACATAAAGTAGGTTGAACGCAAAGCAGAATGCACCTAAAGGTTAATTTAGCTTTACTTTCAGCCTGCTTTAAGCTAAAATCTGCTAGGATAAAAAATAGTTCTTACAGTTACATATTCATGGCTGTATAAAGAGTAACTACATGTATTTCCTTCAGTGGGAGGAATGAAATAATTTCCTATTTATGGGGCAATGGGTTAAGCAAATATGAATATGGTAATACCACATACCTTTTGTGTCTTCATGGTTCTCCTCAAAGCCTATATTGCCCAGATGTAGTACAGAGGCAACAACTGTGTAGACTGAGAATCTCTCATCAGTTGACATACCCAGGTGGTTCATGGCGTCATCACACACCTGGAAGTCCCTCACATCATCTATGACTGGGTCATGTAGACTACCATTCTTCAGGAACTGTACAAAACAACACATCATACAATTAGCTCTGTCCTTCATAGAAACACATACATATACTCACATGGCTTTTTGTCACCATTTTAGAAGTTGGACCTACAGTAGAACCCCTCTATTACGACCACTAAATTGTGTTAATTATTAGGTGGTTACAACAGGTGACTGCTTAAATCAATGTGACAGTAAAACAGAAGGCTCCTTAAGGATGTTTCTGTTTTATTGTCATCTTGCTTACAGCTGTCACCTGTTTTTTATACAATTAATTAGCCTTCGATTTAGTGGTTGTAATAATAGGGTTTAACTGTATATAATACCCCTGGAATGTTCACCACAAATCACTGAAATTGGGAAAATTACATATAACATAAACTTAAACAGATTGTACTAATCAATTGGACTAATCAATGTTTGGTAACTTGCCTTACAAAGAAAGTACTCTTGTGTACCAGTCTTTACAAACCTTTCAGACTTTTGCCAGTTTTTGTCGATATTCTTTCATTTTTCCCCTAGCATTTGGGAATTGTTTTGCTGAAAATTAGGGGAAAAAGATACTTTTTGCCATTGGGATTATATATAAAAAAAAATAACAGTTATAGAGTCATCAAAAGATTTCAATTCAAAATCATTGACAGGTGGCTGTTTAATGCAGAACAATCTTTAAGTACTACAGAAAGTTTTCTGCAGTACCTTAATTTGCATTAAATTTCAACCTGTCTCCATATCATTTTAACCCTTTGAACCCTAGTCCCTCATACATGCGTCCTTTTCAAACAGTATACATGTTATAAGTGCACTTGTCCTTTGTAAACAGTGAATACCCAGATCAGAGGGCTCCTTAAGGAGCCCTCTGATATGGGTCTTCATTGTTTGTCAAAATGCAAAACATTGACAAAAACAACCCTTAAAAGTCAGAAATGGACTAGACTTAATTGAAAACTGAGATTGTCCATTTGAAGTTTCAGGGAGGAAAGAGTTAAACTAACATTTTAGCAACTTGAGGATGACAATAACAACACAGGGATATTGAAGAAGACTTGGTGTAAACATGCAGAAAGTAAGAACATGTAACATGCACAGTTATCAATGAAGCTCCCTTGAACAAAAATGTGTAATGTTGATTTCTTTTCACATGTCAAATAGAAATAAAAATTGTCAGAACTAAGTTGTGTAAACATTATAACAAACAGATATAGTAAAATCTCTGTATTAAGACCACTAAGTTGTGTAAATTATTAGGTGTTTAAGACAGGTGACTACTTATAGCAATGTGACATGAAAACAGAAAGCTTCCCAACCACCTCGATAGCTCAGTTAGCAGAGCATCAGCTTTCGAGGCGGGATGTCATGGGTTTGATTCAATGTTTTGTAACTTGCTTTACTTTCAACTTGCTTTAAGAAAGTTATACAGGTTTGATTGCAACACTGATCTCTCAACTGTGACTTTGCACTTTCGCATCTAATGAAACTATGATTTACCGGTATCTACCAGTATGTGTAGGGTCCAAGGTTATAAAACTTTTGAGTCCAGTCTGACATCATTCTCAAGCATTTGATTGGTCAGATGTGAGCCTAGGCTCACATCTGACCAATCAAATGTTTGAGAACTACTTCAGACTCAACTCTAAAGCTTTATAACCTTTGACCCAAAGCTCAGTTACTTTGGCTGCAATACTTACCATCTGACTCTTCCTTTCATTGCCAAGGGCTTTTTCATTTTCCTTGCGTACAAAATACTGGCTGTTGCCTTGTTTCAAGTACTATACAGCATGCAAAATGTAGAAAGTCATTAGAAACAACATATATACCACTAAATACAGATGGCAATTCACATTTATATCGAGGGTAACAGATATGAAGGAATTAACTTAACATTTACAACATATTCTCGATCATGTTTCCAGCAAACTTCATCTGAGCTCCAGATAAGAGTACAGTACATAATCACCTATTTCTAACAATTCCTCCATTATTCCCACACAGAACCCAATGTTGTGACTACTCAACAGAATCATCACTTTGGAACAATTCCATTGAGTAGTCACATCATAGGGTTCAGTGGAGCCATAAGAAAGTTAGTTTTTGAAATAATCACCTTATCTGGAGATATGACTATGTTATGACTATGTTATGACTACTTATTAGAAACATCTCTTCACATCTTTTCAAGATGGTTGTAATGAGCAGTCATAACAATGAGTTTGGTAATGACAAAGAGATGTTTAGTATTTGCATTACTCCCCTTATCTGGAAATACAATACACCACAAAATACACAGAGCAATTCATTGGGAAACTTGTTTACATATTGAGTATTCTGCTATATTAATTCTTACTGTACAGAAAGTTTAGTCAGGTGACTGCTTGATGAAGAAAATTAATAATGCAGAAAGTTCCTACAACATTTCATGTATTTCCATATTAACCCTTTACCCAATATCCTGTTTCTAGTATTGAAGATAGGTGACAACTTAAAGCAAGTTGAAAGTAAAACAGAATGTGCCTTAACCCTTTACCTCATAGCCTGTTTCTAGATTTGAAGGCAGGTGACCACTTAAAGCAGGTTGAAAGTAAAGCAGAATGCGCCCTAAGGCGCATTCTGCTTTACTTTCAACCTGCTTTAAGTCACTATTTGCTAATATATAAGTAATATTTCTAACTGTACATGTTCATGCCTGTATAATCTTGAACTATTTTCTTTGGCGGAGGGATAAATTCAAATGCGCTAAAAGGCGCTTCTATCAGGTAAAGGGTTAAGGCGCATTCTGCTTTACTTTCAGCCTACCATCTGCTAGAATATTGAAGATATTTCTCATAATACATATTCCTGACTGATTAAATTGGAACTATTTTTTTTAGTGGACTGGAGGAACAAATTATATGGGCTAAAAAGCTCTTCTATGAGGAAAAGGGTTAAGAGGTCACCTGTCAATATCTCATCCAGTAAATGGTCACAATATACCAGAATAAATGTACTTGATTTCCATTAAAACTGGAATTGAACTTTCAAAGAGTTTGGATCCAAATCAGATATCAAGTTTGTCAGCACCAGTACTTGTTCCAAGGTGAAATTCATGTTGATTTAAAGAGAGCAGAATAAACAACACTGCATAAAGAGTTACCACCATATGGAGCATGGGAGCACATACATTGGAGCAAATTTACAAGAAAACAGACCTACAGACAATGAAAACAGTAAAACCTCCCAATTATGACCACTAAAACAAAGGGTAACTAATTGTACAAAAGACAGGTGAGTGCTTAAACCAAGATGACAGTAAAACAGAAAGCTCCTTTAGGAGCTTTCTGTTTTACTGTCACCTTGATTGAAGAAGTCAACTGTTGTCAGCATCTCATAATCAAAATATAACAAGTGGTGGTAATGGAGAGTTTTTTTACTGTATAATCTAAAGCTAGGGTCAAAAGATCTGCTTTCTCATCACACAATTCATGGTTTACAAACAACATGGGGATAATGACAATTATTCGGGTATATAACCTTTGTACTGAATCAGTAATTAGATGCCAAATCTTACATCAAGGTGAAAAATTTATATGACTTACTTAATGAAGGTGAAATGGCATTTTAAATAGAACTTAATCTGCTTAGACTCTTTACTGAATGAGAAACAAAAGTGGTTTCAAAAAAAGAAGATTTGTATTTTGCTTTCACTTTAGCAATATCAGGAAAACCATTACCCCCCACTAGCATTCATGTTTTTAGGCTAGCAAAATTATTTAAAGAAATGTGGTAGAGGTTGCCAGTGGATAATTTGTATAAATTATTTTCAATTTCGACCAGTATTTTCAAAGAAGAAGATTAAGTTTTCACAATAAGCCATATCACAGGTAAATTCATCCCCACTCACTGGTGCCCATGTTGTTTGAGCTAAGAAGATTATTTGGATAAATCTGGAAAAGGGTCATCAAAGAATCATTTGTGTCAAACCATTTTTAAATCAGACCAAAGGTTTCCATTGGTTTTCAAGAAGAAAATCTTTCAAGAAAAAGTTGATGACAGTGGGCGGACGTACAACAGACGGATGGACAACAAATGCTGGATGATGGACACAGGGCGATCACACAAAACATAATAACCTTTCCTCTACTTAAAGTAACAACACTCAAATGCAAACAGTTTTGACCCAGATCAGACACAGAGTGACTAGTCTAAATGGAATCCAAACTGTTTGACACTCAATTCTCCATTACTCAATCTTGTATTAAACAGCCACTAAAAAGATGAAACAACCTGCTCTAATATAGCTGACATCTTAGTGCAGAAATAAAAAAAACAGATGGCTTCCTGCTTTATTTTTTCATGAATTAAGCAGATAGCCAGCCTCCTCATTCAGGGCTCCAAATAAGAGGGAGGAAACTGGACATTTTCTTGTACACTGTAAAACAAGTAACACATAGATGTTTGTATTTACAGCAAACTGGTCTGGTGGAGCTAGCTGGAGTTTGGTGTAGAGATCCTGTGGGGCACCGGCACACATTCGGTAGAAGATATGGTAGTTACGTTCCTCCTTGCTCTGCATACAGATACGGGACTTCTCCAATAGGTAATGGGAGATAAACCCTCCAGCAACCACAGACTGAAATGACAGAAGGAAAATGTCAAAATACCATTCAGTGTTTTTTTAGCTGAGTAAATGGTAAAACAGCTGCAAACAACATCTTAAATAATATAGTATAATTAGCTAATACATTGTACATCTTTCAAACAATTGCACTGATGGTTTAAAGTATCATCGAAAGAATTTGGTTCGGTGGGGGTCAAACAATCCTGATGAGACGCTGCCTTATACTTCTGTATACAAACTGTTTGCAGAGGTAATACTGTTTTGCTGTTAGCATGCAAAGAGTTAAACACTGAAACCATTTTAAAATCTTTTTGACTTTGCATCAACCCTCGGATGTTTAATGGGAGTTAAAAGGTATTTTCCTCACATGCTCTGTTATAAATCACTCTACCAAAGAATTTCATTTCAAAACAATCTTGATTCAAACTGACTGTGGCCCTTATTTCTGTAAAACTGAAAAAGACTAATCCTATTTCAGAATGTGACAATGTATTTAGCAGACAACATTTTTAGCAGAGAACAGATTTGATTTGATTTGTTTTGATTTTACGTCGCTTTCAACAGTATTTCAGTCATATCGCGACGTCCAGCTAATTATAGGTGGAGGAAGACCTTTATACACTGTTTCAGGCATAAATCGGCAACTGGGTAGAAAGCAGAGAACAGTTACTCAGTGTTGAGACTGTTGACATGGTTACCATCGACCATTCTATATCACATGACTCACCTTGTTGTCAAAGTGGATTTCTATGAACTTGCCAAATCTGGAACTGTTGTTGTTTCTCACGGTCTTGGCATTGCCAAACGCCTCCAACAGTGGGTTGGCTGAAACACAGAGGTTACAGTTGCAACAATCTGGGTCTTTCTTATAAACCTATTTCTTCATATATACATATTTTTATGCCTTGAAATTTATTCCTCCACTGTATAAAATTATAGTTACATTTCATAAAGTCATGACTATAGAAAATAAGAAATATATTCTATATTCTAGCAGATGGAAGCTTACAGCAGGCTGAAAGTCAAGCAGAATGTACCTTCAGACACATTCTGCTTGACGTTTAACCTACTTAAGTGGTCACTTATCTTAAATACTAGAAACAGGCTATTGGGTAAACTTTAAAGGGGTCATCTCTTCTAAATGCCCCTAATGAGATCAGGCCCAACGTTGGTCATGCTTGAGCGTAGTGCATCAGTTGACAACAATGGCCCATAGCTTTACCTAGAGTAGCATTATTAAACATCATTGACTCTATCTTATTAGGGGTGTACTACCTTACACCATTACCCCATAAATACACATTTTTTATGCCTTTAATTTGTTCCTCCACAAGAGAAAATAATTCCATTTAAAACAATTACTCAAATGTCAAAGAAAAAAATTCTATATTCTTACAGATAATACCTTAAAGCAGGCTGAAAGTAAAGCATAATGTGCCTTAAGGGGCATTCTGCTTTACGTTCAGCCTGCTTTAAGTGGTCACCAGTCTTCAAAACTTGCAATAGGCTATGGGGTGATGTGTTAAGAGTAGACTTACATTCTACTATTCTTTGTTCAATAGGTCCTGCCTGTGTTCCCCAGGTGTCTGTCAGGTATTTCAGGATGTATTTCGTGGACTCAGTCTTGCCAGCCCCAGATTCGCCAGACACCACTATAGACTGACTGGCCTTGGCTACCTTCATGTCTCTGTAAGCCTTGTCAGCTGCAATAGCAAGACATTGAGATTTGGTAAGAATAAAAGAATTTACAGTATTCCATCCCTACAACAGACCTTCGAACAACAACTCCCTCCTTACAACCACCCTTGTGGCTGTTCCCTCAACGGGACAAGTATGGCCAACCTATTCACAACTGCAATGTCGTCTGTTTAAAGTTACATAATGGATATTTGACAGAATTTTTTTAATGATGAGTGACAAACAGCTTGAATCAAGATCAGACGCTGCGTAACGCGGCTTCTGATATTGATTCAAGCTGTTTGCAAATGTCCCTCCCCTTAACGACTCCCTCTGCACAACACACACAATCATTGTCTCCTGTGGGGTGTCATTGTAGAGAGTGCTGTTCATACACATATAGCATTTACTGTATTGTAAACACAAACTGTTATCTCCTATTGCATACGTAATTACTTTTCCTGACCCAGGGAGAGGTGTGATTGGTGTGAACCCTCCGTCTACACACCTCTCCTCAGGTCAGGTGACCACACCAGGTCACGTGACCAGCACTAGTCGATCAGTCAGTGCGGACTAAGGAAGTGAGACACTTCCATAAGTTACACAGGTAATTTCAAAATCACTTTGAGTTATGGAAAACAAAATAAAACTTAGTGTTTGGTTGAGCCATAAAGGAGAAAAGTTGAAAATTAGTGGTTTATGCTCTTATCTGGAGCTATGAGTATACTAATACCTACATCAGTCACATACTGTTCATACACATACCGGTTTCTCTAGAGAGCATACACTGCTCCAGATAAGAGAGAATGAACTGAACAAATCCAACATATTTTCACTTAAACCAGCACCAAATCCTGTAGTGTGACCTTTCATTAGAATTGTCTCGAAGAGCCGATTCTAATGAGTAGTGACACTATAGGGCATAATGGAGAGACAACAACTTTTTAATTTTTGAACCACCCATTTATTTGGAGTTCTGATATTACACATATTGTTAGCATCTATTGTTGCATATACCTATTGTGTACCTGTACCTTAACCCATTACCCCATAAATACGCCTTTTAACACCTATCATTTATTCTTCGACTGTAGAAAATAGTTCCAATTTTCACTGTCATAAATAAGAAATATTTTCTATATTCTAGCAGATTATAGCTTAAAGCAGGCTAAAAGAAAAGCAGAAAGTGCCTTAAGGCACATTCTGCTTTACTTTCAACCATGGAGGAAGTATACCTGGAGAAGAATCATATACACAAATCTGCATTTTTCCGAAAATGTTGTCGTCCAATACCTGTATGCGCGATAACGCTTAATCGATCGATAATTCAACTGCACCGGTACGCCGATAGCGGGCTATCGCGTTTTTTATCGTGTTGAATGGTTACCTACTGTTAGTTTAAGTTACATAAAATCCTTAATTTTTACCCGATTTTCATTATAATGATCTTAAAAGAAGGCTAAGCTATTTATCTTTCACTTGTGAAAATAACATAATCTAATTTTTACATTGATCATTTTTATGGCGAGTTAAAGAGCGGTTACAAAATGAATTTGCCGATAAAAGGGAGCAAGCGCTCGCGCAAAAATATATCACGCCCTGTTACAAAACCTTTCATAAAATCCTCAATTTTAGGCCGATTTCCATAACAATGGTCTTAAAGGACAGCTAAGATATTTTTCTTTCAGTTGTAGAAAATGCCAGTGTTTATTTTTGAAATCAACAAATTTTATGGCGAGTTAAAGAGCGATTGCCAAATGAAATAGTCGATAAACGAGAGCAGGCGATCGCGAAATAAATACAACGTCCCGTTTCAAAAACTTGAATTTAATCCATAATTTTCGTCATATATATATATATATATATATATAAAAAGGTCTTGATATAAAGCCGTGACACTTATCTTTCGGTTGTAAAAATACCAGGGGTTTTCTTGAAGCGAAAAAAGTAATGATGACCTACAAAGGTAATAGACGTTTATTTAAGAATAAAATCATCAAGAAATTGTGGTTAAATAATGAACTAGGGCTATTCATCTGTAAACTACATGTCTTCCATATTACACATCACAAAGGAATGTGACACATTAGGTAACCGTACACAATTAGCAGGCCATTTATAAGCGTCATAAAACTCTCCCAGCATGAAGTCCATGCTTCTTGAACATGCCGATTATCTATGAAGTGCTTGTTAGGGAACTGGACACCAGGGGGTTTCCTCTTTAATAAAAAAGATCAATGCTACCCGTGCGTGTAACTTGAACATGTGTTTTTGACTTCTGTAACCGCATGATTTTTATATATTATACAAATCACAAAAAATAAAGATAATAGAATTGAATTGAAAAAAAGAAAAGAAAAAAAAGACCAACATCAATGCACCTGGTTTGGTTGATGACTGGATTAACCCTCTCATTACTGAATACCAGTAACATGATGACTATTGCAATTGCAAACAGTTGTAATCCAGACCAGGCTGCAAAAATGTCGGATTCATAGAGTATGTCTCTTGAAATATAGTTTACCCCTTTTTCAAATTAAGCTCTTTATGACACATTTTATCTTTTCTCCGCATGAGGATCATCAGAGAGAGAGACAGACAGACAGACAGACATTCATACAGAAAGATGGAGACAGAAAAGAAGAAGCGAGAGACTGACAGACAGAGATAAGAGAAAAACAGACAGACAGAGAGACAGACAAGAGGCAAACAGACAGTGGCAGAGAAATATAGACACACACAAGCTTCGTAGGTAAACGAAAAAATACGTTTTTCTCTCATTTTCAAAACCTCACTATACTAACAATTTATAAGCTATCGCCTCAAATTTTGTACTACGCGTAAGATCATGGTCTAATAAAACATCTGTATTAAAATTTATAACGAAAAGATGACATTAAAAGCATTTCTATTAACACCAAACTTCGTAGGTAAACGAAAAAATACGTTTTTCTCTCATTTTCAAAACCTCACTATACTAACAATTTATAAGCTATCGCCTCAAATTTTGTACTACGCGTAAGATCATTGTCTAATAAAACATCTGTATTAAAATTTATAATGAAAATATGACATTAAAAGCATTTCTATTAAACACCAAACTTCGTAGGTAAAGAAAAAATACGTTTTTCTCTCATTTTCAAAACCTCACTAAACTAACAATTTATAAGCTATCGCCTCAAATTTTGTACTACGCGTAAGATTATTGTCTAATAAAACATCTGTATTAAAATTTATAACGAAAAGATGACATTAAAAGCATTTCTATTAACACCTAACTTTCGGAAAAACGTTGTTTTCTAGCGGCCAGCGAGCGCCGCTGATTGACCGATTTTGGACGACAAGATAAATCGCGAGCCGGCCGGATACTTCTCCAGGGTATACTTCCTCCATGTTTCAACCTACTCTAAACAGTCAACTATCTTCAAAACTAGAAATAGGCTATGGGGTAATGGGTTAATCATACACAGTCTGTTAAAACCTCATGTATACAGTACTATACACATACCTATAGAATAGACATGGGGTGGCATGGTTCCTATTGACTTTCCCTTGTAAGACTTCCTAGTCTCTGAGGAATACAGGACTGGTATCACATAGTAGGGGTTCAAAGCTATCAGGATGTTTGCTGTAAATGTCTGAAATGGAAATGCTCAATTTTCAAATGAACTTACCACTAATCCATTTCCACGTAAATGACTAGTTAATGGTGATTGTCTGACATGAGAACCCTGGATATTGCCCCCCGCAACTGATTTTGTACGGGTTGACAGGAGCCCTCCCCCCCCCCCCCCCCCCCCCTTGCCTATTTTGATTTTGTGCTGACAGACATGAGCCTCCTGGTCAGTTTGCACCATTGGACAGGGGCTACTGTCTGCCTGCACAAACCTACCAGAAGCTCATTTCAGCCCACACAAATTGGCTGGTTTGGGAGAGGTTGTGACCGTCATGTCCAATTCCTATTTACATTAGCACTTTAGGCAATTGTCACAGTAGAGTTAACCTATTACCTCATACATATACCTTTTTACACCTTTAATTCATTTCTCCAATCAAGAAAATATTTCCAATTTATACAGTTATAAATATGTATGATAAAATCTTTTTTCTATATTCTAGCAAATAGTAGCTTAAAGCAGGCTGAAAGTAAAGCAGAATGCGACTTAAGGCACATTCTGCTTTACTTTCAACCTGCTTTAAGTGGTAAACTATTTTCAAAATTAGAAAAGGCTATTGGGTAAAGGATAAAGATAGCATTCAGTTTCATTTCAGTCCATGTTCAGCAGCTATCTAGTGAGTACATATCTTTAAACACTTTAACTTAATACACTACTCCATTAATACCCCTTTTTATGCCTTTAATTATTTCTACACTAAGGACAGTAGTACAGGACATGTATAAAACACACTGCATTTTCAGTATCTTTCCAGATAGTAGCTTAAAGCAGGTTGAAAGTATAGCGGTGCATTCTGCTTTATTTTCAACCTTCTTTAAGCATTCAGTTGTTTTGACAACTAGGAACAGGCTATATATGGGATAAAAGGTTGAAGATGCTATAAAGGAAAGATTTATCATAGACTTGACTCCCTGCTGAAGTAAGTCAATAATCTGCGAACTAGAATA
Organism: Gari tellinella; assembly: GCA_922989275.2. Classification (NCBI taxonomy): domain Eukaryota; kingdom Metazoa; phylum Mollusca; class Bivalvia; order Cardiida; family Psammobiidae; genus Gari; species Gari tellinella. Next base: position 87,313,492 of record OV277860.1, read on the forward strand.
TCCTCTTGCAATGTGACACATGTTGCCGTGGCAACAGACTTGCTCAGTATCATGTATTATACAGGTGCTATTCTGATGACAGTGCCCTTCATATTCTCATGGAAAGTATTTGTCTTTGATGTATGAGTGAAGAATCAATAAAGCTTCATATAGACTCAAACCTGTATTTAATTGCCTTACACGAAAGATGCAAGTAAAGTTTTAATCCCTTGCATATTGGTTATGAATTCAAAATCATTAGGAATTTTTGCACACATTTAAGATCCAGATCTGGCCTGATCTTGATCCAAACCCTTTGCCAATAAGATTTAATTTCTAAGTAAGATTGAAAACAATATCTTAACCCTTTACCCAATAGCCAGTTTTTAGTTTTAAAGACAGGTAACCACTTAAAGCAGATTGAAAGTGAAGCAGAATGCGCCTTAAGGCGCATTCTGCTTTACTTTCAACCTGCTTTAAGCTACCACTTGATAGAATAAAGAACATATTCCTTATCATTCATATTCAGGGTAATGGGTTAAAAACAGTCAGGTACCTTAATGTAGAACAAGTTTTTCCAATGCAGCTTTCTGCATTATTTCTATTCTGCGTTAACCAACCAACAGTTTATATAGCTCCAGTAATTTGCTTAAGGTAGCTGTTGATGATCGATACTGCAAGCGGATTTTTCTAATTAATTGTCGTGATTGATGATTTTTCCCCCAATTTTATAGCTGACGGATAAAAAGGGTACACATCCCATCAGAATATGCCAATTTACAAAAAATATTTTAATTTTTTACGATTTTATAAGAACATTTAAAAAAAAAATTAAACAACGATATCAAAGCCATCTTTATTTGTAACATGATTAAAATTACCCAAATTACTCTTTATAAACATATCTAGGGATCCGGGTCTCAGATTTTTAAAATACCGCTTCAAACCTTTGTTATGTAACATCAAAGATTTTTTACGGTTTAAAGTCGACCACTATTACGTAACGCTTTATAACGGACTACTGGAGCTACTTATACAATTGCTGAGACACGGTTCCCTCTGGGAGATAATACTCTTTCATCTGCTTCAAACCGCATGAAAATTGAACCCCAACTGCAAAAGTTAGGGGTGTTCAAAAATACCGCTTGCTTCAAATTATGTAATGCCGGAAACTCCAATTAACTGACTGATGTGTCAATTAGGCTCTCGTGACCACCGGGTATTCAACTAAGACCTTCTTTTTCAACAAATAACATGACCCAGCTTATGATCAACCGTTTCGTTAAACTCCGCCCCAAATTAACAAAGCCAATCATATAAAAATAATGATTTTAATACGGTAAAAGTCGTAAATCACCTCTGACAGCTTCGGAATAAACCACCTATCTAGTCACGTAATCTATGCAATTGAGGCACCCAGCGGGGTTTCTGACGCATGATTTACCGGTAAAATGACCGAGAAAGCAAGAGAGAATTTGGTAACTTGTAGAAAATACCTTTATCTATCAGGATTTGTAAAAAAGTATAAAACGACTATTTTACCATTTATTTCGTAAAACGCTAAACCAATTATGCAGGAATGTTCAATTGGAGCTTTATGCATTATTTCTATTCTACCCCAATCTCTTCACTGCCTAATATCCAGAGTACAATCTCAATTTGCAAACAGTTTGTATCCTGATTAGACACAGCATAACTCATTTACCCATTACAACATACATATGCCTTTTTATGCAACTTATTTATTGTGAAGAAAATAGTTCAATTTATACAGTCATGAATAATGTATTATAAGATATATCTTCTATATTCTAACAGATGGTAACTTATAGCAAGCTGAAAGTAAAGCAGAATGTGCCTCAAGGCGCATTCTGCTTAACTTTCAACCTACTTTAAGAGCTCATCTGTCTTAAAAACTAGAAACAGGCTATGGGGTAATGCATGAGTTAAAGGGTTAAGGAAATAATTACCCAAGTCAGACTGTTAAAAGCTATGAAGGAAATGGTTACCCCACAGTCAGACTGTAAAAACTTACATAGATCTTGTTTTTCATGTATCTGATTCTCAGGTTGTTGAGAAGTGTTGCCTCATTGAGGTACATAAGTCCACAGTTGTCGTCCACATCTTTGTTGTCATATTCCTCTGCAGGAAATGTACGATCATACATGGCTCGTAACGTCTGGAAGAGAAACATATAAATTACAACATAAAGCACAGCTAGGGCTCCAGATAAGAGGAAGTTAATTGAACAAATTCAATATTTTCTCATTTATTTCAGCACCAATTCTATGGTGTTACTACTAGTAAGAATCGTCTCTAAGAGGACGTCTAAGAGACGATTCTAATGAGTAGTAACACCATAGGGTTTGATGCAGAAATAAAGATTTTAGCTTTTGAAAAACTACTGTTATCTGGAGCCCTGAAAATTTTAGCATGCATCATAGCAGATTGTGGTCTAGCTGTTAAGGACTAGACTGGTAATACAAAGGTCACTGGTGCAAGCTCCAACTGCACCACTGTAACTAATCTAATGGTCCTTAGGTTTTTCCCATGAATCAGTGCTATACATTTGTATTCTGGTAAATTTCAGGGCTCAAGATAAGCAGATTGAGTCTTTCGCATACTTACTTCCTAATTTCTCCGAGTGTAACCATGTTATGACCATTCATTAGAATTCATAAGAGTACAGTCGAACTTCGATATCTTGAACTCTCAGATAGTTCCAAACATGAACTGCATTATTTCATGCTCTGTTAAGTCGAACATACCCATATTTCAAAGTTAAAACGTGGCTAAGCCACATTTTAACTTTGAAATACGGGTATGTTCGATTTAACGGAGTTGGAGATATCGAAGTTTTACTGTAATAACTAAATAGGGGTAGGAAGAGACAGTAAAGGAGAAATGTTGGAGCTGTTCAGTTTATCCTAGGGAGGCTTTCTGCTTTACTTTTTGATTTGCTTCTAGCAGGTGCATCTATATATTCAACACCATCAATAACTCTTCATTTGAGTGTCTTTATATAATGTTTGAAAAAGGTAAGTCTGTGGTAAGGAACTTATCAGTTCCATAGACCGAACTCTTGTAACTTACTGTTCCAGGAGCATCAAATGGCTCTATGGAGATGAACTCTGAGCCAATATCAGTGATTCGGCCCATCTTAAACCCATCTGTAGGGTGGGGCACCCAGACCTTCTTGCCCCCGTCCATGGCTGTGTAGTCGCCCTGGCCTAACTCTTATTCAGCTTGTCTGAAATAAAAGAAACAGAGACCTTAGTGAGACACAGAAGCAGGGCTGCCGGTTTTTTCCCAAATCTTCGGATTTTTTTTCCAGTTTGTAGTAGCTTAAAGCAGACTGAAAGTAAAGCAGAATGTGCCTTTAGGCGCATTCTGCTTTGCTTACAGCCTGCTTTAAGTAGTTACATGTCAACAAAAACTAGAAACAGGCTATAGGGTAAAGGTCAGATTCGTAAAATCGCACTTGAAAAATGCGAATTTGGAAATCTTAGGATTTTTATGTCAACTTATGCCAGCCCCGCAGAAACACCAGAAAGTTTTACTGTTTAAAGATTTCAAGTGTTTTATTTATTATTGACCATAGTTTTATTTTTATCATACGTATGTCAGGCGTAAAGTTATAATTAAAATTAGTTTTTACACTGTATACATGCACTTATCTCTTATTATATAGACTTGCTTGCATGCAATGGTTTGGGGTTTCTGATGAGCCCTGCATAGGACAGCCATCTGTATATAACAGCCAGTTTCAATATGTCCCAAGGTGGCTGTCTTATAAATGTTTGACTGTACTGGTAAATACTAGATATGTTTTCAGCAACCACTTCTCATCAAATCTGATTTGATTTGTTATGATTTTATGTTGATTTAATAGTATTAGTCTCATGCTCGTGTAAACTGTTTAACTTCCATTAAGTAAGAATATTTTTCAGTTTAATAATTAAATGCTTAATTGCTTTAAAAAAGTAAAGCAGAATGCGCCTCGAGGCGCATTCTGCTTTACTTTACTTTCCATCTGAATGGTACCTGTTTTCAAAACAAGAAACAGGCCGTGGGGTAAATGTTTAAACCAGGTGGCATTAACTCTTTGCATGTCGGGTAATTTTTTTGTCGTCTGCTGAATTTTCCCTTCACGGTTTTACCCAATAAGACTGTTTCTAGTCTTAAAGACAGGTGAACACTTACGGCAGGTTGAAAGTAGGGCCTAAAGCAGACAGCACATTCTGCATTGCTTTCAGCATTTAGTGCTTTAAACTCTAAGCTAGCATTTACTTAGCTGAGGATAAAGAAAATATTTCTTATGAACTAATATTCATGACGTTTACAAAGAGCAACTTAATTTAAGTTACTTCAGTATAGAGGAATAAATTTAAGCCATTTCTCAATTATGAATACACCTTTTTACACCTTCAATAAATGTATATTCCTCCACTGAAGAAAATTATACATTCCACTTTAAACTGTAATCATGAATCAATAATTGCACCAAAAGAAATATATTCTAAATAGTAGTAGATGCTAGCTGGCTTTAAGCAGACTGAAAGTAAAGCAAAATGTGCCTTAATTAATTTAAGCATTCTGCTTTACTTTCAATCTGCTTGAAGTGGTTGCATGTCTGCCTTCAAAATTAGTAATAGGCAATTGGGTAAAGGAGTAAAAAGGTATAAGGTTTAGTATACATCAGTCTTGGACTAGACATGATCCTAGCCACACCCTTCTGTGGCGAGGTCTGGCATTAAATCAAAGAGCTGCATTAATTACCATCATCCAATTACTAGAACAAAACTAAACTAACCTCTGACACAGCAATGTCTTAACTAATTCAAACAAAAACATATCCACTGACATTTAAATCTGGTAAACACAACACTACATTCTAAAATTTATTGCATGTGTAACGGAATACCTGCCAATGCTAAGAATAGCCTCCCATTTGAGCCACTGGCAGGAATCATTTGGAAGGCTAGCTGGTGTATATATATATAAATCCTTACCATAACGAAATACACACTATCAATCTTTAAATACACAGGATTTACATCTTACACAAAGTCCGTACTAAAAATGTATTACATGTATTCTCAATGCATGCTGTTTATGTACGGTAATAACTATTTGTTTTGAAAACTTCAATAAAATATGCCAGTTAGCAGTGGATGGTATTTATAAAGCTAGTTTTGACCAGGGAAAGGATAGAGGAAGCAGAAATCAATAATAGACCTTACACAGGTGTTTACAGGCAGTCTGGAGGAATGAAAATGCCTTCAGCTCTGATAACAGTAATTATGACCTCTAATTAATAACCAATTTCTATATAACAATTTGTGCAAAATCACTTAGATAGTCATAATCTGTACGAAAAATGCAATACAGTACATCTGTGTTTAAAGTAGGTGACTGCTTATAGTAAGATAAAAGAAAAGCAGAAAGCTCCAGAAGGGGCTAAATATTCTGCTTTGCATTTATCTTTCTTTAAGCTGCAACTGCAGTAAATATCATCACCAGTGAGTGCTGTCAAACATCTTTTATTTTTTAAGTGCAACTATCATTAACCATTACCCCATAAATACGCCTTTTGACACCTTTAATTTTAACCTCCACTGAAGAAAATAATCCCACTTTTAACAGTCAGGAATATGTTACATAAAAAATATTTCCATATTCCAGCAGATTAGAGCTTTATATAACGCAGGATGACAGTGAAGCAGGATGACCCATTCTACTTTACTTTTAACCTGTTTTAGTTGGTCACCTGTCTTCAATACTACAAACAGGCTATGGGGTAATGGGTTAAGACGAGGTCATAAACTAGCATCAAAAGGCTTGATCTTTTAATTTGGAAGCACTGGGGTAAAACATTCTAATAATAATTTGCTCTTGCGCAGAGGAAAGGTTAACAAACACCTAAATGTTAAAAATCTCACAGTTGTTCTTTAACCCATTTCCCTATATCCTATCATTTTTCTAGTTTTGAAAACTGGTGACCACTTAAAGCAGTTTGAAAGTAAAGCAGAATGTGTCTTAATGCACATTCTGCTTTACTTTCAGCCTGCTTTAAGCTATCATATGCTAGGATAAAGAATTAGAGGCACATAAAGGCATATTCATGGTGGAATGGGTTAAAGAGACAGGTGGCAACTTAATACAGGTTATTAACAGTTATGCAACTCTTTCATGGGCTTATTGCATTATTTAAGTCCTGCATTAACTCTTTCCTCCCTGAAACTTTAAATGATCAATTCCAATTTCGATTTTAGTCTAGTCCATTTCTGACTTCTAAGGGTTGTTTTTGTCAATGTCTGATCTGGGTCTTCACTGTTTGCATACGACACATGTACTATGCACATGTACACTGTTTGAAAAGGACGCCTATATGCGGGACTAGGGTTCAAAGAGTTAAGCAGTAAATCAATTGCTTTCAAATATACACATTTTCTGTTTACTGCATGCCGTGGTTCAATTATATATCCTGGGTTGCTACTGCTAGGAACTACCTGTTGCACTTGACTGCTTAGTTAACCCATTATCCCATAAATACACCTTTTTACACCTTAAATTTATTCTCTTGAAGAAGAAAATAGTTTCACTTTATTAAGTCATGAATAAGTACCATAAAAAAATGTTCTACATCCTACCAGATGGAAGCTAAAAGCAGGCAGGGAGTAAAGCAGAATGTGCCTTAACCCTTTAACCCATAGCCTGTTTCTAGTATTTAAGATATGTGATCTATTAAAGCAGGCTTAAAGTAAAGCAGAATGTGCCCTAGGGCACATTCTACTTTACTTTCAGCCTACTTTAAGTTAATATCTGCTGGTATATAGAATATATTTCTTATAGTACATATTCATGACAGTTTAAAATGGAACTATTTTCTTTGGCGGATGAATAAGATGTCGCTAAAAGTCGCTTATATAAGGGAAAGGGTTAAGGTGCATTCTGCTTTACTTTAGACCTGATTTTATAACTTAACTGTCACCAAAACTGCAACAAAACAGCGGCTAATAATGGAGTAAAGGGACAACAAAGAAAGTTCAATCAAGTTTGGCCTATAAATACAACTGGCTGAGTAAAACATATTTTTATTAATCTATTTACCCATAAATACGCCTTTAATTTATTCCTTGACTTAGGAAAATACATTGTCATTGTTATTTATATAGTAATTAATAAATGTGTATCAGAAGAAAAATTTTCTGTATATCTTATTTAGCAGATGCTTGCTTAAAGCATTAGCTGAAAATAAATCAGAATGCGCCTTAACGCCCATTCTGCTATACTTTAATATCAACCTGTTTTAAGTACACCTAGTCATCTGTTGTCAAAACAAGAAACAGGCTAAGGGGTAATGGGTTAATCATAGCATGTAATCAAGTTATTTTTTGCAAATACAATTAAAGAATCATGAGTGTAGAAGCTAAATTTGTCAATAAGATTCCAGATTACCTAATTAATATGCAGAGATTTTAGGTAGTTTATGGGCACATCATTGATCAATTGGATCAATACAACAGCTATATACATGTAGCTGCTACTCAGATATTAAGACAAACAAGTACAGAGTCAAACTATTTGTATGTTTGTCTGTAAAATAAGGACATTGGAAACTGTTTCAATCCTTTTTTCATTGCTATTTGAAGTGTTTGACAGGTGATTGTTGAAAGCAGGCTGGAAATAAAGTAGAAAGCTGTTTGCTTTACTTTCAATCTGCTGTATGCATAGCTCTACATGCCATGATATAGAAGAAATTCCCTATAGTTTTTAATCAGGATCATTGGTAGAACTGAATGCAAAGGCATTTCTATGATAAAAACATATAACGGTCACTGAGTTACTAAGAAGCATAATGGCAACATATCAACTTTTTGTAAGCAGAAAGCATCATATGCAGCCAACAGCAGGGAAATGAGTATATATACACCATTTTATGCACAAATAGCATCTCAGATAAAGGACTCACTTAATGGTGTTAATTTATTCATCCCTAAAACTTTTAATTGTCCAAATGAATTTATTTTAGATGTCTCTGTTTTACTTTCAGCCTGCTTTAACCAATTACCCAATAAATACGTTTTTATGCCTTTTATTTATTCCTTCACTGAAGAAAATAGTTCATATTCATTCAGCCAAGAATATGTACCAGAAGAAATATTTTCTAATAATTATCCTAGCAGATGGTAGCTTAAAGTAAAGCAGAATGTGAATTAAGGCACATTCTGCTTTACTTTCAACCTGCTTTAAGTGGTTAACTATCTTCAAAACTAGAGACAGGCCATGGGGTAATGAGTTAAATAACTTATTTCTTAATACTATATGTTTAATTACTATGAAGGAAAGGGTAATTTATATACTTAAACCAACAAAGCCTTAAACTGAGTATTTCTGTACAATCCACAAATAACCCTTGTTACGTTACATTAAAATTGAATATTCATATAAAACCATGTCCACAATATGCGACATCTTTACTATTACATGAGATAATAAAATACGGGAAACTTCTCTCAAGAAAGACTGCTGACTAACTCAGATCAAAGAAAACATTGTAGACCCTGATTGGACAGCTCCTTCAGGAGCTATCTGATCCTGGTCTACACTTTTTTTAAAAGATCTACTTGTGGTACTCAGCATTGTAGTTAACTACCTGCTTTAAGTTGTCACCTATTTTCAAAACTAGAAACAGGCTATGGGGTTACAAATTAAAGGGTTAAGAGTACAATTTATTTGAAATTCATGCAGTATTTCATCAAGATCGAAAGTTTGACTTTTAACTATCCAAACTGTTTGAAAATAATGTTGACGGTTTAACTGACATATACAATTTTAAAGCAAATATCACTTACTCAGAGCTTGAAAAGTTTAAAGCAAAATATTATATCACTTATGCAAAGCTGAGTGAAAAATTTATAATTAAACACAATGACTAAGAAAGGTCTCTCATATCCTTGTATGTGGTTGAATTTGATAATGTCCTGGCTGAATAAATCATTAAGAACACTATTTTACTTGTACACCGTACTATATTCAAGTAGTTTTTCATATAGTCAAAATACAAAATTAATGTAAGTTAAATCTTTATTTTATAATTATAAGCAGGTTGCAATTTTTAACCATTTGGTATCTTGCCAGTGAAGGGTTACAAGTTTGACATAATATATTCTCAAGTGCACTAGCTGGCTTGTTTTACCAAAGTGCATTAGTCATCCAACAATATCCTTTAGTAGCCAATGCATCCCTTTCCAAACAGTCCTCACTCCGTTGTTTTTAAAATGACCAGCTTAAATTGTCCCTCACAGGACTTATTTCCAAAATTAATTACAAGTATAACAAACAGTGTAGATCCTGATCAGGAACACTCTGCTGAAGGATCCCTCTGATAAGGGGCTATTCTGTTTGTAAATGTTGTGTACACTAGCTTCTGCCTTCTTTCTGGCCTATTTAAATAAGGATAAATTCCTCCAGGAAAGACTGCAGACTCATGTCAGAAGTATCCTACATGAAAAACAGAAGAGATCAGATCCTTATAAGAGCTGTTGGGGTCGACGCTGTTTCCAAAATCATGCGTAATTATATGAATAGCAGGACAACTCCAAAAATTGCAGTACAAGTAAGTGAACAATTAATATATGTTCTACACCACCTAATGTATATAGACTCAATCAACCATGGCCATATATTGTTCATCTCCCCTCTAGCTATTGACGTCATTATAATTCATGCATGATTGTGTATCTATATAGTTGTCTACATTATCCAACTGTAACTCTTTGCATTGCTAAAGGGAAAACAATGATTTCCTATGCACAAGCAAACAAGGATACAAAAAATTGACTAATAAACCTTTACTACAATACCTATTTCTAGTTTTGAGGACAGATTACCACTTAAAACAGGTTTAAAGTAAAGCAAAATGGGCTTTAAGGCAGAATTCACCTTAACCGATTACTCCATAAATAATGCATTTTATACATTTAATTTACTTCTCCACTGAGGAAAATAGTTCCAATTTATACAATTATGAATATTTATGATTATAATTTTTTTTCTATATTCTAGCAGATGGTTACAGAGCTTTAAAGCATGCTGCAAGTAAAGCAGAATGCCTATTCTGCTTTACTAACCTGTTTTTTAATATTTTCAAAACAAGAAACAGGATTGTGGGTAATGGGTTAAGGTGCATTCTGCTTTACTTTCAACCTGCTTTAAGTTGTCACATATCTTGAAAGCTTAAGAAAAGGATATGGGGTTATGAATTAAGCTGCATTCTGCTTTCAATACAACCTATAATACTTGTTTTGAATTGATGCTAACCAAAGGGGCCTGTACATATGTATCTTAAACCCATAGGTTCAGCAACCATTTAAGCACAATTTCATTATCATTTGTAAATAGTCTGGATCCAGATCAAAATGCCAAGTGACTAAAATTCTGAACAGGATCAAAACTGTTTGACACTAGTTTTGATAAATTGTCAGTCAAATTATTTATAAAATTTAAGAAGTTGATTGTTTTAATTTTAAAGAAGAAGAAATTTTACTGGGATAAAGGTAAATGAATATTAATTGCCATAGGTGAAATAAATAAACATGACGTAAATTTAAATCAGAGCTCCAGATAAGTGGAGTATTCAAAAGCTAAAATCATTATGTCTGCATTAAATCCTATAGTGTCACTACTCATTAGAATTGTCTCTTCGAGACGATTCTAATGAGTAGTTACACCATAGGATTTGGTGGTGAAATAAGAGAGAAAATGTTGGAATTGTTCAGTTTACGCCCTCTTATCTGGAGCCCTGTTTAAATGTGACTGTCATAATGAGGACTGAGGAGTGCTCTGACCCAACACTCATGCTGATTTATACATTAATTCGTAAAGCAGGTTTATTTTTTCAATTTTACAGTAAGTTTTTGTTATGTATAGATTTCATATTTTGTAATATTTTCGTTCGTTTGAAAAATCTGATTAACTATTAATAAGAGTTTCAAGAAACTAGTGAGTCAAATGATGATGGCTAAATTGAACCCATCCCTCCTGAAAAAGCCTAAAAGTGTAAATTGCATATATTGGGCTCTAGTGGTATAACTCATGGACTTTCCATCCTGGGGTTGTGAGTGCAAGACCTCACTGGACCAAGTCTGTTGGATAAGACTTTTAACCCTTTCCCCATAAATACGCCTCCTAAAGAATAGGGCATTGCCTAAGGTTCCTCTGTATCTGCTTCCTCTCTCTTGGATGTCCTCTTATCCACAAATTGCCTATATCTAACTGTGTTTAAGACAGATGACTGCTTAACCCTTTGAACCCTAGTCCCGCCTATAGGCGTCCAGCTCAAAAAGTGTACATGTGAATAGTACACTTGTCCTATGCAAACAGTGAAGACCCAGATCAGAGGGCTCCGAAAGGAGCCCTCTGATCAGGGTCTTCACTGTTTGTCATAATGTCAAACATTGACAAAAACAACCATTAAAGGCAGAAATGGACTAGACTTAAATGGAAACTGGAATTGTCCATTTAAAGTTTCAGGGAGGAAAGAGTTAAAACAAGATAAAAGTTAAAGCAGAAAGTTCATAAAAGATCTTTCTAATTTATTTTCATCTTGTTTTAACAAGTTTTACAATGACGAAAGGAAAATATTTTATCAAATCAGTTTCTTCAAACAAGGTCTTTAATTCATTCCTACCTTGGGAAAAAAGTTCTATTTAATGAATATGCTTTAAAGAAATATATTCTCTATCGATCCTAGCAGATTGTAACTTAAAGCAGGTTAAAAGCAAAGCAGAATGCAGCTTATTAGGAACATTCTGCTTTACTTTCAACTTGCTTGAAATTGGTGCATGACCACCTATCCTTAAAACTAGAAACAATCTATGCATGGGGGAAGGGGCTAAAACAGCTGCTTTATCTCCTTAATATCCTGAAATCACCATAAATCAGACCTATCAATCAGTATAGAAAGTTTATTTTTCAGTTGTTTAAATGCAATAAATATCAACAAACTATATTCTTATTAAGATTTTATGAAAACCTAAAAGCTGTGTCTGTTTTCAAGGTTTTACTTGGTTAAAGCAAGTGCTAGTAGTACTGCTACCCACTAAGAACTGCTTAGATCATGCTTCTATGATTTTAGTCCACAAATACATGACAGTATAGCCAGTCCCAGTTTACACTTGAAGTATTTGTATAAAGACAACAGCAAACACTGGTTTAAAGCCAAACATACAATGTTAAGCGAAATGTCAAACACCAAATAGTATGAGCTCCAGATGAGGCGAGTATTACAAATATTTATACCCATAGTGGCTCCTGCAAATCTTATGTTGTGAATTAATATGATTTTGATAATCTCAAAGAGTCCACTCCCATGAGATGTCACCTCATAGCCTATATGGTTGAGGCATGAAGAACAGCATGATTTTCATTGCCTCCTCTTATCTAAAGTCCTGAATAGAGTTCCTTATCCCTTACCTTACTAAATATTCAAATGGACTCATCCAGTTTCAGATAGAGCACCAGTTTACATTGACTCTCCGGGGATTTGTCCATAAAATATTTAAAAGTGTGGCAAACAGTGCAAACCCTGATCAGATATCTTCTGAAGGAGCATTCTGATCTGGATCTACACTGTTTACATAAGATGGATCTATTCAATCTGAGTTCAGAGTATCTGTAAGGTTGGAAGTGTACACTATCAAAGATTTGAAGCTCAAACAGGCTGGTCAAGGTTAATGGATCACTTTTAACACAGTTGAAGTTCAATCCTGCATATTTACCGGTAATTAACACTTCTCCTTCCAAATATTCATATCAAAAACCTATCATTTGAACTATAATTATCAGGCGCGTAGCTACCTGTACGCAAAAAACGCAACTGCATACACATTGTCCTCAAAAATAGAAAAAACTAGAGCTTGTTTTTGAGAAAAACACATGTCTCCCCCCCGGTACCCCGCCCCAGCACCCATAAGAGGAATAAATTCACCCCCTGGCAACCTCCACCCTGGCACCTATAAGAGGAATAAATTCATATGTCAAAATACTGACATTGTAATAATGTAAGCAATTTATTTTCAGATTAAAATTGTGTGTACACTTACTGTGTGACATGCATATTCTCGAGTTTTTGGCATTTTTAAGGAAGGAGTATAGTCAAATATCACAAGGTCATGTCCTTGTTAGTATCTTTATTGTTGCAGCCCATATGCCTATCTATATGACCATCCTCACATATAGCTGGTTCATATGTAAAAGTTTGAATGAAAACTCTTACATAGTATAGGAGGAGTTAGCTGCACAAGAATTTTTCGCTATATAAGGAAAAACTCCAAAGGGCCATAACTTCTGTCAAAATTGTTGGAGTCAAAATTCCAAACCACATGACCATCCTCACATATAGCTGGTACATGTGTAAAAGTTTGAAGTAAATCCCTCAAATAGTGTAGGAGAAGGAGTTAGCTGCACAAGATTTTTTCGCTATAATTACTCTATATAAGGAAAACTACAAAGGGCCATAACTTCTGTCAAAATTGTTGCAGCCAAAATCCAAACCACACGACCATCCTCACATATAGCTGGTACATGTGTAAAAGTTTGAAGTAAATCCCTCAAATAGTGTAGGAGGAGTTGGCTGCACAAGAATTTTTCGCTATATAAGGAAAAACTACAAAGGGCCATAACCTCTGTTAAAATTGTTGCAGCCAAAATTCCAAACCACATGACCATCCTCACATATAGCTGGTTCCTTTGTCAAAGTTTGATTAGTAAATCCCTCATATAGTGTAGGAGGAATTAGCTGCACAAGAATTTAACAGACAGACGGACAGACAGGAGGACAGACAGACAGACAGAAAGCACAACACCAATATGTCTCCCTCCCCTAAAGGGGGGAGACATAATTAAAATTCCAAACATGCAATAAAAATCGTAGGGGGTAGAGATCAAAGGCTGGAAGACAAGCTGTCAGAAAAAAAACATTATCCTAGAATCAATAATTTGTTATTTTGAGTCAAATTTTTACATAGTCTTTGAATGCGGGAAACGCCCTCAGAACGCACCAGAGACCATCTAGGATTAAAAATTTCCCGGGGAGCATGCCCCCGGACCCCTCTAGAGGGGGTAAAAATTATGTTATTGGAAGTCGAATTTTACATAAAGTTTAAAAAATGATGTTGGTATTTTTCTGTTTAACCCGTTTTGATTGGTCGAAATGCCCTCAGAACTCACAAAAGCCCATCTAGGAATATTTTTTTCAGAGGAGTCTTCCGCGTTCCTGGTAAGAGTGCATTCGCCAATTGAATTAGTTTTGCCCCTGACATCGACGTGTGCCCCCTCAATCACAGTTTGCTTCCTACGGGCCTGCTTTATCATGTTAATCAAAACGGATCGTAAATGCAAATGGTTCTGTTGCAGATCTGAATGTTACTGATTGTCGTTTTAAAATTAACATCCATGATTTCAGGAACGTACATTAGATCTATATACGTTCCTGATGATTTTGTCGTCAATGTCGTTTTTATTCACATTTTTGCACAGATTTATGTTATTTTATCACCTGTTTTGAATGCGGGAAACACCCTCAGAACGCACCAATAATCTAGACCATCTAGGAATGAAATTTTTCCGGGGAGCATGCATGCCCCCGGACCCCCCTAGTATAGGAGTGCGTACACTTCCTAATTGGTCTAGCTACACCCCTGATTATGGTTACAAAATATGAGAAATTTCCCCAGGCAAGAAAGCATTCATGCAGACACATGTCAGACAGAGCCTTAAGGAGCAGTTTGATCTAAGGTCTACAATGTTTTCAGGACAATTTCAACCCATTACTCTATAAGTACCCATTTTTATGCCTTTAATTATGCTTCTTCAGAAGAAATTAGTTTCCCTTCATTCAGTTGTAAATATGCAATTATGCACCATCAGAAATATTGTTTGTATTCTATCTCATGGTTTCTTAAAGCAGAATGCACCTTAAGGAGCATTCTGCTTTACTTTCAACCTGCTTTAAGTGGTCCCCTTTCTTCAAAACTTAAAACAGGCTTCCACCGACTTCTTCTCAGTATGTTGACGAAGGCTTTGCGATAAAGCCGAAATATTCGGTATGAACGTATTTGCTCTGGATCAATGGATTGAACTGAAGTTAAGGTTTCCAAGGGTTACTTGTAAATGGGTTAAAAACATTGAACACTCTAAATAGTCTTGTTTCAGCCCGTATTCAGAAGCTGCAATGATTGCACTGGTCACATTCCTAAGTTGTCAGTATAAGAATAAAAAGGTCCATTGCAAAAGTTTACATTTCAGATGCTTTGAAGAAAATACCTGAGTGAAATGCATTTACGGTAAGTATGCAACAGTGAAATCCTGTGTACAGTGGCAATTGGTAAAGTGATGAATTCTGTATGACATAAAAGTGGCAGCTTAAGAACTAATGAGTAAACTGAACAAATCAAACAGTTCCTCACACATTTCAGGACCAAATCCCATGATGTTTCTATACTACTCACTAGAATATTCTAATGAGTAGTGACACCATAGGGTTTAAAACAGAAACAAAGATTTTAGTTTTTGAAATACTCCCGTTATCTGGAGCCCTGGAGTAACTATGCACTGTAACATGGCATATGAAATGAAACAATCAACCTCATGTCCAGCTTATAATCAATAAGATTATTAACAATACAGCAAAAACTGATAATAATCTACTGTTTGCTAGATATCAACGATCTCCGACTCAGATCAATGCACGGACAAATATGATAACAATTTATATCACGCCCCTTAGTATAAAATACCAGCACACTTAATTTTCAATAATGTTATGATGCATACAATTGAATCATACGGCTCTTTTTGTTACTAGTAAACTTTGTTGCCAGCTAATGGACATTAGTGTCGCGCTGACACATTATATAAATATTAGATGACAGTTTGCGTGACATTCAAATTGTCAACCCGAGAAACAGCATGTCACCCCGAGGCGTAGCCGAGGGTGACATTCTTCTTTTCGAGGGTCGACAATTTGAATGTCACGCAAACTGACATCTAATATTTATTTTATTACACCGAGCTTATCAACCCTGGCTTTGGAATCGTTTTATTCGTCTTTTATAAAATGTGTTGTGAACGCCAATTTAGTGCGGACATGTACATAACGCGGGAAATGACGTCGCCGTCTTACGACGTCACATTGTTTATAATTATATTACAAGTGAACAAAGAAGAACGTTATGATAAGTAAATTGAAGAAACAGCGTCTTTACATTGTCTAGGTGGCAAATATCCTCTTCCGAAATTATGGCAAATCGTTAAGGAATGGACAAAAGGAAGCAACTTGTACAGAAAATGCCAAAAGTTGATTATAAGTTACCACTCTTTAAAACGTTCCAATGTATCCAATAGCGATTGGCATGTCAAGGCTGACAGTACGTTTTCAGACGTAGTAAAAAAGTAATGTCCTTTAGAATGACGTCACAAAAAGAATATCATAAAGAGTGACAGTATAGATGTAAAAGACATGCAAAATGTTAACTGTAGGTCTATGGGAATTTAACATTGTAACTCAAAGCGAGGTGTAATAAATAGTTATGTCTTGAATTTATTCCTCCACTGAAAAAAATGGTTCCTTTTTATACTTATAATAAATATTTTATAAATCTTAGCAGAATAGTAGCTTAAAGCAGGCTGAAAGTAAAGCAGAATGTTTCTTAAGGCACATTCTGCATTACTTTCAGCCTGCTATAACTAGTTACCTGTCTTCAAAACAGGCTGATGCAAAGGGGTTAAACCAAACAAAAAGAGATATAACTCTGTCCGAAATTATTGAACCAGAATCAAATTCAAACAAGACCTGCATATTATTATTATGTATCTAGTTTCCAAATTCAATTCAAAATGTCAATGCCTGACTTAGTTAATGAGCGAAAACAACAAATTGTCAGAAATTTTATACGCCCAAGGAGCATAAGTCTGTCAAAACTTATTTGTCCCAAACCAAATTAAAACTTGACCTGCATATTTCCATTATGTATCTATATACCAAATTTAAATTCAAAATGTCAATGCATGACTGAGATAATGAGCTGCAGCCACAAAGTGTCAGAAATTTTCTTAGTCCAAGGGGCATAACTGTTTAAACTTATTTTGCCGGAACCAAATTCAATTTCTATACAAAATGTCTATACATGACAGAGTTAATGAGTGGACACCACAAACTGTCAGAAATTTTTCTAAGTCCAAGGGCATTACTCTGTCACAACTTATAATATTCGACCGAGATAATAAGAGGAAACTCCAAAATTTCAGAATTTTTCTAAGTCCAAAGGGCACAACTCTGTCAAAACTTTATTTGGCTGGAACTATATCTTAACTCAACCTGCATATTGCCATGATTTATCTATATACCAAATCTGAGTTCAATATGTTCATCTATGGCAGAGATATCGAACTGAAACTAAATGATGACGGAATGACAGAAAGGTGGGGGCATAATAATTTTTTAACATTATTCTTATGAAGCAAACACAATTTCTCTGAATTATAAATACTAAAATAAACTGATAACCATGCAAGGCATACACTATTTATTCACTGAAAATGTCCAATCAGAATAACTTTTTTTTCAAATGTTTATTTACCTATTTCATAAACACACCGGGGGAACTACGTCACAGCGTAAGCAGATATTTCCCGATGACACGCAGCGGTTACATGCACTATTTTGAGCACTCGCAAATATAATTTTGTAAACAAAAGGTCAACACGTTGGCATTAATTTCGTCTCCGAGGGCGCAAGCGATAAATATACCCCGCCGATTAAAGGTAAATAAACATTTATGAAACATGCACATCGATGGGTGTGAAAATTTCAGACAATTGTTACCGATTGTATGTGATTATTGTTAAAATTATAGCAAGTTTACAAGCATGTTGACGTAAAAATTAGTTTAAGGCCTGTATTTTCGATGTTTACACATGCTCCCTCCTGATTTCCTGAGAAAAACACATGTAGTTGTTGTTGCATGGTTGCCAATAATAGGAAAACGGCTAGAAACGAAATTTCCACCTCCTATGTATCAAAGTTTAAATCTTTTAAAATGACACGGTAATTTCCCGATCACGATTTTAATGACACGGTTTTTTCTTGATAGCAGCACGGTTAATCCCGACGATGGAGGGCTCCTTCGATGAACAGGATATATCCGTGAAATATGCTCCAAGTCATTCAAATATTACTGTCTTATTAAAAAATGTATGGAACTCGACTTCTTTGCGATATCCTAATAATATTTTATTCAATTTAACTCAAAGGATGTTTTAAAAAACAAGTAATTATTTTTTGTGGTGTTCAGCTTGGATATGACAACGAATAAAAAAAAGTTTCCTATTGGCTTTCATTGTTACTTTTGTCCGCATCAGCAAAGAACATAACGTTACTAAAAGTGTACAAAACTTACAATGAATGTCTATCGGAAACATGTTTGTCTTTCAACCGATTCAGCTCAAATTTCACTTGTTTAAAACAACGAGGCTAGTTTAAGTTGAATCGGATGAGAACTTATTATGGCCGTAAATGTTTGGACCCTGGCGGGTCTAATATATTAAAACTATGTGAAACACATTTTAAAAAGTAATTTTACATATCAGTGCCTGAAACCTAAAAATGACAGTAAACGATATATCACTAAAACGACACCACCAAATGCAAGAGAGTCACAATAAGCATTCTATATTTTATATCATTTAAAATCAGTGTATTTTAAATGATATGAAGATAGTTATGTTGTTTCACAGAAAAATATCACCATAGATGTCTCTAGAAAACAGATATAAGATAAAACCTATAATTAGAATTTATCGGAATGGTCGAAAATTAAATAAAAAGCTGTTGAAAATTTAGATGGATATTATGAAACATGTGTATTCTAAGAATCATTGTAGATCTCAGACTTTGGCATGTCTTTAATTGTTTAAGTGTTTGATATACCGTTATATTTAGTTATAAGTTATAGTTACGGTCTATGTCTATTATAATAATAACAAGAAATATCTTCAAAAAAAGAGATTCCGTCGAAAGTAAAAGTTTATTTTGGGAGTGAACAGTATTCATTCTTTAAACATAATACAGGAATTATACACAAGTTCGCCCAGTGTTAGTCAGGTCAATGAACTCCTGTGACGACAAGCTAACTTTTGACGGGTGTCGTCCTCAGCGTCTCATGGCAATAGCCCTAAACAGGGAGGAAAATAAATTTTGTCTAATGCCTTAAACTCTCAGATTGAGTCACATTTACTAGTTAAAATCACACTAGTATTGCTAAAAGTCATTTTCAAAACAATTTCTGACCTCAAATTAAGCTTCAGGTTGCTATTCATCTAATTTAAACTTTTCAAAATACTCCAACAGAGGTTGTTTTTAGGCTGTTAGTACACGCTGTACACAAAGATGATACACACTGGATTTAAACCAGATTTAAATCTCTGGATTAAAAGTCAAATTAAGTGTTTTAAAGATTATTTTTGGTACCAGGTTGGTGTATTTGTGCAACCTGAATCTACTGGTAGTCTTACTTTTAAAAATAACGACTTACTTTTTGAGAAATTTGGTGCCGAACAAAATCCGTTGGGGTTTAATTAAATAGAGAACAGAATATATATCCTTTAATGCCGGTGTACTGTGAGGGCTGTCTAAAAGAGAGTCTAAAAATAGCTCGCTGTCTCTTACTGTACACAGAGTGGACTAGCCCAGTGTATAATTCCGTGCTTAAAATGTCTGTTCAAATTTGGTCAGCACAGGCTTGAACTACATGGAAAATGTTTTGGTGGTCTCTGATCTCCGCTGGGCGGACGTCTAAATCAGGTTGAATTTTCTGGGAAAAACTATTATAGGCTAGCAAACATTGAAACATTGACGCCCTGATGTACCATAGGCGTAATAAGAACATGGGGGAGGGACAGCCCCGTCCCCAATCCTGAAGAGGGGGGGGGGTGGGGGGGGGGGGGGGGGGGGGGGCAACTGTCAACATATGCTTTGGCCCTTCAATAATTGCTCCCGCATGGAAACGTTTTTTAAAAACCATATAAAATCGCCCTAAACATCAGACAAATAGTGGCTGAGAACGTGTATGTTCTCTATAGAGAATAATGTGTCCAATCATCACATCGGAAAGGAATAAGACAACAACATCACTCATTGGTTCAGTGACATCGTATCTGAATTGTTTAATGGTCTTCCATTCCCAGAAAAAAACATCGATTTATTTACAATATTTTACGTTATAGTCAGGAAACAACCGTGTCCGTAAAATTTTCATCGGGAAAATAACCGAGACGTCATCTTTACATAACCGCTGCGTGAACAGAAACTTTCAAACCTTTATTCTTTGTTATTTCTTTAAAATAAACCTTATTTAGAGAAGGTCTGATGTAGAATATTGAATATTAACGACATACACACGCTGTGGAACGAAAAAAATCGCAATTATTGTAGGTTTTATCATTTTGTATGGAAATTGAATCTTTTTCCGAATATTTAATTTTACCTCATGAAATCGTTGATATGCTTTAAAACTTGATGTAGGATTGGGTCTATAAAACATTGACAAAGAACGATTTAACGGGTGACAGTAATTTATGTACGTACAGGAAAGTTGCTTGCCATTTTCGAAGCGCACTTTCATTTCTCGACTTCATAATCCGAAATAACCGCGTCCGTATCGAACAATACCGTGTCTGTATCGGAAGAGTAACCGCTGCGTGTCATCGGGAAATATCTGCTTACGCTGTGACGTAGTTCCCCCGGTGTGATAAAGGGCATCACTTGTTCTATCCAATTATCTGAGATCTACTATCCTTATCAACTTGGGAAGCGTTCTTTTTGTTGATGATGATACAAACTGTCAAATCTTTCACCACCACCAGATGTGTGGTTCATGAACATACGTTGACATATATATTAGTAAATGGCTAAATGCTCATCATAACGATCTTTCAACTGTTGCAGACAGCTTATTGTTAACCATTGGGATAAACTTACAAACAAACTAGTTCATATAATTAGACTAATAAGTAGTATTATAACAATCAAAGGGTGATAATGTAATGTAATTAAAAGTTCATATGTAAAACTGTAACTGTTTTGACCAGGCCGTTTTGATTCTGGGTAGTTTTGACTCAGGGCCGTGTTGGTTTTGGGTCGTTTTGACCCGTCACCATTTCTCTCAATTCTGTTGACGCCAGTTTTCTTGTGCCAACAAATACACATCTGGAATGACTCTTTGTTACAGTGTGTAGGTTTACCATCACTTGTACGGCCTTGCTATACAAGCTCACTTTTATGACGATGTGGTAGAGTGCATGACAGTGAACCTGGCAACACAGGCTTGATCCCAGGTAGGAGCGGGTGTTTCTGTAAGCGCGCCAGGCTACATCTGGCACCCAACCTGGGGTATATACTCCAAGTTTGACCCCCAGTCGTTCTCATACCCACATAGAAATTGGGGACAAATTTCAAGTTGTGGAGGGGAGTATGTCACAGTGTGTAGGTTTACAATCACTTGTACAGCCTTGCTGTACAAGTGCACTTTTATGGTGATGCGGTAGAGTGCATAAGTGCACTTTTATGGTGATGCGGTAGAGTGCATGACTGCGAACCTGGCAGTGACCTGGGTTCGATCCCGGTTCGGAGCCCGGGTGTTTCTTTAAAAGTATGTCCGGATACATAATCTTAATTGGCATTGATCAACAGATCATTTCAACTACAGACAGATGTTTTAATACAGTATTATCCTTTTAGACCTATTGAGCAACAGTGCTTAAGCGTAAACTTTATAAGAATTAGAGCTATAAATAAAAATGTTTGGACACATTAAATTTAAAATACAATGATATTTAAAGACTTTTCCTCAGTCCATTGATGGACTACCCCCCCCCCCCCCCAATTGTCTCGATAGGTGTGAATTTAACTGTCAAAGCATGCAGCACATGCTATACCAATCTCAGTTTACCTGGTGAGGCCCAGATTATACTCATGTTCTAGTGAATTTCAATGGTTATTTCTAACCAAACAATCAAATATAAAGGTCGGGTCTTACATGAGAAGCTTCAATGGTTCAAAGCAGTATATTTCTCACATGGACCCAACCTACCTTTAGATTATTGTTCATTAAATTTAGATGTTTAGCATAATACAAAAATAAAAAATATAAGCCTTTTTTCCAAAATATAACAAGAGGGCCTGAAGGCCCTGATATCGCTCACCATTTGTAATGAAGCCTGATAGCTTTACCTTTGAATTTCACCGGTTTAATTCTAAATCCATTCAAGTTTGTCGACCTATTGTAGTATAGTAGAGTACATCAAAGGCAGATAACTAGTGCCTAAACAATACTGAAATGAAGCCTTTTTCTAGCATTTCAAAGTATATCAAGGGCAGGTAACTGTTGCCACAATGATTACATTTCAACAATAATTGCACTCCTTCCAGAATGTATAGCTACATCCTTTGTGTACAAGTATAATCAAAATCCATTGAAAACTGTAGTTGCAAGAGTGTAAATGCTGTAAAATATGGCATTTTCAGCAATTCAAAGGTAGATATCTCTTGATCTATTTGTCCAATTCCAACCATAATCACCCTTTTTCGTACTCGTATGGTCATATACAATCTGGGCAAGTTTGAGAGAACTTGGATAAATATTGTGGCCTCTAGAGTGTAAACACTGTTAAATATTATCATTTTCAGCAATTCAAAGGTAGATCACTTTTGATCTATTGATCAGATTACAACCATGATTGAACTCATCCAAAGTCTTATGGCAATATACAATCTGAGTAAGTTTGAGGAAGATTGGATAAAATTTTTTACCTCTAGAGTGTAAACATCGTTAAATATGGCATTTTCAGCAATTCAAAGGTAGATAACGCTCGACCTATAAGTCTGATTTCAACCATAATCAAACTCATTTGAACTCTTATAGTCATTTACAATCTGAGCAGGTTTGAGATAGATTGGATAAAAAGTGTGGCCTCTAGAGTGTAAACACTGTTAAATATGGCATTTTCAGCAATTCAAAGGTAAAAAACTCTTGATCTATTTGTCTGATTTCAACCATAATCAAACTCATCCAAACTCTTATGGTCATATACAATCTGGGCAAGTTTTAGAAAGATTGGATAAATACTGTGGCCTCTAGAGTGTAAACACTGTTAAATATGGCATTTTCAGCAGTTCAAAGGTAGATAACTCATGACCTATTTGTCCGATTTCAACCATAATCGAACTCATTCGAACTCTTATGGCAATATACCATCTGAGCAAGTTTGAGAAAGATTGGATAAATATTGTGGCCTCTAGAGTGTAAACACTAAAATTGTTGACGCCCGGACGACGCACGACGGACGACGGACAATCAAGGATTGCAATAGCTCACCCTGAGCTAGCTCAGGTGAGCTAAAAACGGAAAGACGGTTTAAATCTAGAGCAGCCATTCAACAAGACGACTGGTCAAGATTTAAACTGATGGATAGACTTTTCTTTAAATGCAAAAGAACTATTTAAAGTAGTCGTTTCCTAGTACTTTCAACCTATATTAGACCTCACTGACACACCCACTTTTGATATCATTTAAAACTTATATACATGTATGTATATTATTTGATGCTTTTGCTGTTCATGTAATTTAATTGAACCCAAGCAGTAATAAAATTGAGTTGAGTTGAGTTTGTCCACAATACCCATGCTTTTTGCAAGGAAATTGTCTGGCAAGGAGTTATGATCCAAAGGTCGTCAGGAGATGTCTTTAAAGCATTACTTACATTATAGTTTCACTTTGCTGAATTGTCTTTTATCTTTCTACAGTGGATATGTCCAACACGGTAAGCGGACATGAGCCCCCCTGGACACGAGCCCCCCGGCCGATTTTGCGCAGGCGGACATGAGCCCCCCAACTGTTTTGCGTGTGCGGACATGAGCCCCCCGACCCATCCTATGATACGAAACATGTTTTATTGTGTAAAAATGTAGATTTAAAACTTCAAAATGTGTTTATAAGCATTGTTTTGTCATTATTGCACTTTATATATTATGATTTTATCCCCAAATGTTTGAGAACTTTGATATGTTTGAGAATAATGAGATACAAACAACACCTTTAACTTACGATTATAAGGACAATGGATTCAATTAATCTATCAAACTATGATATCACGTTTCATAGGCGGTGTTTTTCAGTAAACAAGATGTCAATTAAACAATTAATTCCATGTACCATCAAAGTGTTACCGACTCATTTTAATTTTCCTACGAGGTATCATGATTAAACTGAAACAATTAATAATTGGCGAATTATTACTAACAAGCAAGGCAATATTTATAGCCGAAGAAAAATTTCATTGTTTGCAAAAAAATATTAACAAAAAACTACTTAATTATCTGTCCGACCAGGGGGGCTTAAGTTATGTCCGCACGCGCAAAACAGGCGGGGGGCTCGTGTCCACCCGCGCAAAATCGGCCGGGGGGCTCGTGTCGGGGGGGGGGGGGGGGGGGGCCTCATGTCCGTCAATCATCCAACACGTTTGGTAATTTTTAGCAAACACGTTGAATTCAAATCTGATACCACTTAATGAATTAGGGACGATGTGAACCACCGCCGATGTGAACCAGGACGATGTGAACCGGTTTTTGGGACGATGTGAACCGATTTTCAGGACGATGTGAACCTCCCTATTGGACGATGTGGACCTATATTTTTTCCCAAAATAAAACGACCCAAGTCTTTTTCTTTTTTCATTGTATTAAAAAATACTCCTTCAAAAGTGAAGAGTGTTCACATCCAAACGACCTAGATCCCAACCGCCCTGTTCAAAACGGCCCAGAATAAATTCACCCAAATCATAATAGTATTTTTATACCGGAGATTTTATATAATTATTGAAAAGAAAAATTTAACTTAACTTAACAAAAACAAATGAAAAAATGAAATAATTTTCAAATAGTTTGGTGCCAGATCAGACGCCAGTTAACCCGAAGTATGATTACGTTTTAAACTACTTGCCACTCACTTTAATATGTTATGTACAATAGTGCTATAAACTTGTCACTTTTGCCATTTTAAAGATTTATTTAGAGTGTACTTTCGAATAAAAACGTTTTCGCTAAACCCTTAATTCCATTGCAAACAGTTTGATGCCAGATCAGACGCCGGGTAACCTGACGTATGGTTAGGTTTTAAACTACTTGTCACTAACTTTTAAGAACTTTTCAAATAGTTTAAATACATTGCAAATAGGTCAATGAACATTAAAAAGTATACAAAATTTCAAATTGTTATAAATAAATCTGATAATTCATTTATAAAACTAAAAAAAAAAATAGGTTCACATCGTCTTATTGGGTGGTTCACATCGTCTGCTAAATCGGTTCACATCGGCGGTGGTTCACATCGTCCATATACCCCACTTAATTAATGTGGGGCCTGATCAGTCTCCAAACTATTTGTCACTCTGATTGATCAGCATTTAGAGTTCTACCTTCTTCTTCTTCTTCCTTTAAAGGGACTCGCAAGCGGATGGTGTACTTGTCAAAATAAAATAAAATACTCAAATAAAAGCAAATTTGTGGCATTATTTGGCTTCTGACATTAAAAAAATATGATCAGTCCAAAAAAAGTCTCAAGAATCGTCACCGAATCTTAGATTTTTAGATATTTTCCATCGTTTTTCTATACCGACTAGTAGACGGTATAGTTGTTGTTGTTGCTTCTCTACACGGGCTCAGACATAAACACGAGCCGAATTACTAAGTTGTATGCACTTTCGATGGCTACACATTGAAATATGTTAAATCGATCCGAGATAAACGGATAGTTCCGTGGTCCATTGGTCTAAGCGGTTTCCCCTATTTTGCCTTCTGTCCGCCAATGCCGGGCCCCGGGTTCGAATCCCACCAGAGACCAATATTTTTTTTTATTGAAATACATTTTTTTTAAACAGAATTTCTTATCCTAAACTAATTCTTTACCATTTATATAAGCGTTTGACACATATTTACAAATTACTATTTTTAATGCACCATCTGGTTGCGAGTCGCTTTAAGGTACAGGACTTCATAAACAAAAGAAACATTCAATTCAGGCGTCCAGTAGAAGACATTCTGGGCAGATTACATTTCATTAATAGAATAGTGAACTTGTGCCCTTTCTTTTTTCTAACAATAGCAGTTCATACGAGCTGGAGCAAGATTCTCCACCCATTGCCTGTTTGTTTACACATGTATCATCAAACGTTCTAATCTAAGCCATAACAATTAAAAAATATTCTTTTTCTAAATGAAATCGGAACAAAGAAGCTGAAATCAAAGCGTTACAAAGGCGTGATCTCATAACCTAAAATACACACCTGAATTGGGTTTTTATAAGGTGTCATATACAATTATCACTTCCTGTACATGAAAGAATGCCTAACTACACCTCCTCAACTGATTTCCCGTAACTTTTTATCAGTTCGTATCCAAATCACTGACTGACAACACAAACACAGAGATAAAGTACCTGAATGTCGGTTCCCAGCGTGTGGATGTTTATGTGTTGTCACAAATTGATGGAATGTTCTCTTTTCGACCAACCGGTGTTGCGTTGATCGACACCTGTTAAGCACGCAGGTGTGTCGCGGAAGGATCTATCAAATGAGAAAGTAGTTCCACACAACCGCTCTGGCTTTAATCTTATTGAATGCAAAAGTAACAATTTGTGCTAGTTTTTGGTCATGAAAAATATTTTTGTCCGATTTGGAATTTCAATCAACAAAGTCTTTCCATTTTTTCAAACATATATGAATTACCACTTGGTTCTATTTATAGATTGGTTCTAACATGCAAAGTGAAAGTGTCGAAATAATTGGGGGCGTACAAAATGACGTCATTTATTCTCGCCTTTTTTCCGGGTGCATTATTCAAGTGTTACTTTTATTGATTCAGGCATCTACAAATACGCGAGAGTCGATTTCATCGTGTACAGCGTGCTTGTTGATAGCAGGAACGTATAGTATCTATATATATATACAGTTGAACTTCGATATCTCGAACTCGGTTAAATCGAACATATTCGTATTTCAAAGTTAAAACGCGGCTTAGCAGCGTCTTAACTTTGTTCACCTGAGAGGCAATTCATGTTTCGAGATAACGGATAGTTCAGGGACATATATAACTTTACACGTTAGTTATATGGTCCATGGATGCCTGGATAGTTCGAGTTAAGCGAGGTCGAGATATCGAAGTTCGACTGTACTCTGTTCCTGTGACAGGAAAACCAGTAGGAGAGTCGAAGAAATAAATAACATCATCAGTGTAGCAAAGTTTCAAATTATTTCCAGCATACACTGTACGAACACATTTTTATCACCTCAAAAGTTCCTATTCCATCAATATTTTCCTTCTTCAAAAAGTATATATTCCTTTTATATCACATATAAACCCTTATATGACAGATATTCGCTTAAAACACTTTTAAAGTACAACAGAGTGCCACCCCATTTTTAAAAAAATAAATGTGTTTACTTTTAGTGCCTACTTGTCTTAAAACACTGAATTTTGTGAAAACAAGCTGTGAGGCAAATGGGTTAAGCGGCTATTCTCTGAAGAATCACATTATAGATACCTGAACCAAATGATGCCTGGATATTGAAATTGACTCTGGCTGGATGATTTCACATACATAGATATACAAATATGATCTAAAGACACCGTAAACAGTGTTTGAACAAATAGCAGAACGTTTTCATAATATGAAATAGCAAGCAGTGCCGAGCAAGACGAGACACTGCGTAACGCGGCACGTCACCAGGATCTTCACTGCTACAGGGCTTCCATAAGATTTCCAAATTTACATTTTTCAAGAGCGATTTTACGAATAGTACCTTTACCACTTAGCCTGTTTCTACCTTTGTTGACATGTGACTACTTAAATCAGGCTGGAAGTAAAGCAGAATGCGCCTTAAGGCGCATTCTGCTTTACTTTCAGCCTGCTTTAAGCTACCAGTAGTAGTAGTACCATGTACAAGAAATAAATCCGAAAGGAAAAATCCGGAGAAATGGCAGCCCTGCTGCTATTGTCAATACTTTAATAGGTACTATATATATAGGCTTTAATGGATTAATACTGACACATTTTACTTTAACCTACATTAAACAGATATATGTATTAAAAGTTGATAATTATCCAAAATTTAACAAAAAAACAAGACTTATTGAACTGTAAAAAGTGTGTAGACCGAACACCGTCGTCATTTCGGACTCTGTCTGAAATTTTGGCCGACACTGCTACATATTGTACAATAAAAACTCTCTAATGTCACGACCACTAAAACAAAAACTAAATGGTTGTATAAAAGACAGGTAATAGTTTAAAGCAAGATGACAATAAAGCAGAAAGCTCATCTAGGGACTATCTGGTCTACTGTCATCTTGCTTTAAGCAGTCACCAGTCTGAAAACCTAATGATTAACCAAATTAAGTTGTCTTTTAAAGAGAGATTTTACTGTATATAGCTCTAATAAATATACGACCACTTGTTGAAGTTAAATAAAGAGTATTTTGATTGAGACACGTGACTGTTAATTTGCTTGACAGTTCAGTGGTTAGAGAATTATCTAGAATAGAAAGCCAAAGGCCCTAGACTCGATTCCCAGTCGCACTGACACGCCCATCCCCATAATATTTATCATACGGTTACATTTGGCGCCCAACGTAAAAGCTTCATCGTGTAACTTAATAACTCAGTGGTAAGAGTGTTGGCATAGTTAGCCAAAAGCCAAATGTCATGGGTTTGAGTCTGGGTGAGTTTAACTTCTATTATTTTTTTCTTATAGTTCCTTCTATGGATGTGTTGCATGCTCCAAATAAGAGATAAATGAATAAGTCTCCTTCTTTATTTTATCTCCAAATTAAATGTTATGACTACTCATTATGACTACTCATTAGAATCGTTCCGATGAGTCGATTCTTATACATGTAAGCCACATTATATGATTTGGTCTAAAAGGGTCATTTTGCTTTACTTTTTAAACTCTCGCTTTATATTGAAACTGTGTTTACCATTCATTTATTCTAGAGATATACATGGTATATTGGTCTCTCGAGTTAGTACACAAGCCATGCTTATAAACAGAACAGAACAGAACATATCCTTTATTCACCCAGGTATTTGTAGTACAACATGGGTTTTTTAACAATTACATGTATACAAATTAACATGGTTCCGGTATGGTACGAAAAACAACAACAGCAATAACAAAAAGCAACGAAGAACTGAACGGATATTAAGCCTTGAGATTGTGTGATTTTGGGAAAAAGGGGGGGATTAATGTTTTCTGAAACGTTTGGAACCAGACAAGATGTTAAGAAGCTCAACATCTCATCGGATACCAAACACATCGCTGCGTTGCAGAGATTGTTATTACAATGCATAATTATACAAGTACATATTATTGTGTTGATGTAAATCATGTACGGCATTTGTAAATAAGCAACTAGTATAGATTATCCTATTGATCCCTAGTGACGCATATATGCGTCCTTTACCAAAAGTGTATATGTGAAGAGTACACTTGTCCTATGCAAACAGTGAAGCCCCCGATCAGCGGGCTCCTGCAGGAGCCATTTGATCGGGGTCTTCACTGGTTGACATTTGTAATATATTATAACAGTCATTAAGAGTCGAAAATGGACTAGCCTTTATTGCGATATGCGTCATTTGCAAGCAGCATACTTGAAAGTCATATGCAAACAGTGTATACCCTGATCAGAGGGCTCCTTAAGGAGTCCTCTGATCAGAGCCTGCACTGTTTGTTATTTTGAAAAATATTGTATAGGTCAACCCTAAAATTTTATTCAACTTTTAGAGACAGGTGTTAGGGTTACACTGCGGATAGATAGCTTATTAGTAGATATGTAAGTTAGGTTGATCATTTATACAATGAATAGTACTTTACAAGCATTTTTTTTTTTTTTGTAAAATACTCAGTAGTAGTCTGCAAACTCTACATAGATGCTATGTCAGCCTTGACAATTATATATTAGATTCAAGCAGACTTGTTGCTGTACATAGCAGATACGTACATATAGTAAATATTTTACTATTAGATAAAATTGGTAGTTGAAAATTATAAACTGTAAGTATAGACGATACAGTAGTACTTCTTTATGTAGCACTATTTCTCTAAGCCATCTGCTAGCTCGTGTGACAGCTTGGTGTAAGGAGAAGACAGTACAGACAGCTCCTTCAGGATCTGTCTGCATTTCCTTCGCCCCGCAACAAGCAGTCATCTGCATTGAATATCTAATTCAATATTAGCAAAGCAATGCTAGGTTTAACAAGTTTAGATTTACACGTTGGTTAAAATTTTGCCATAATTATTCTTACAAATGAACTAAGGTTTCTTTGGCTCTCTGTTGTGGTTGTGTTCATAGTGCGTTTGAAGTTGTGTTCTGTGTTTTGATTAGCGTTTAATTGAAATAATTCTTCTCTTTTTTGCTGAAAGTACGCCCATTCTAATAAAAAATGTTTTTCAGACCCTATAGACATTGTGTTACAGAGTGGGCATATTCTATTTTCGATAAAAGCTCCATCGTATCTTCCAGTTTCAATTGGTAATCGATTATTAGCAGTTCTAAATTTGAAAAGTTGTAAATATTCTGGTTTCTTTAAGTTTTTAAAGTAGCTTTCTATTTCCAGTTTGTTTTTAAAAGTTTTGTATATATGTCCCTTGTTTGAGTTTTCCATTTGTGCGTTCCAATGTTGAAGATTCTGATCGATTAGTGTTTGTTTTATTTGTTTATGGAGAGTAAGGTTATTAAGAAAGGGTTGGTGAGTCCATATATCTGATCGACCTGTTAAATTAAGTATCTCTTTTATTTTCTTTATCCATTTACTTTCTATATTCTGGTTGAGCATGTATTTATATATAGTGTGTGATATTTTTTCTTCTTTGCTGTTTACCAAACGGTTCCAAAATGAGATCATTCGAGTCTGAATTGTAATATTTATTGGGTGCCGACCAAGTTCGCCATATAACATGTATAGTGGGGTGCTTTTTCGTGCGTTGGTTAATTTTCGCATGAACACATTATGTACTTTTTCTAGCATATCTATGTTTTCAAAATCGAATATTTCGGAGCCATACGTGAGTATTGGAAGAACGGTGTGGTCAAACAATTTGATGACTAAGTCAGGAGCAAGACCTGCTTCATTTGCTTTAGCTAAGAGACTATATAAAGCCTTCTTTGCCTGTACAGCGACATGTTTCCGTGCATGAATGAAAGACCCGTTGCTTGAAAATGAGAGGCCGAGATAATGATATGTGTTTGTGATCTCTAAGTCAATGTCTCCCAGTTTGAAATTAAAATTTGTGTTATTTCTAGATCCAAATATAATTATTTTTGTTTTAGCTGTGTTAACTTTTAGTTTCCATGTATCGCAATATGATTTAAATGAATTCAACGCTCTTTGGAAGTCATCTTTACTATCCGATAATATTATTGTATCATCCGCATAAAGCAGTAACAAAAGTTTAAGCCATACAGTATCATCGGTTGGATATTTCAAACTTACGCCATTTATTTTATTAGATTCCAGGTACCCTTGTAAATCGTCTAGAAAAATTGAGAATAAAAGGGGGGATAAATTGTCACATTGTCTTACTCCTATTTCAGAGTTAAAGAAGTTTGAATAGTGCCCAGAATGATATACACAGGATTTTATATTTTGATACATGTTGAATATAATTTTGAATAGCTTACCATCGATAAGATTAGAGAGCTTTTGCCATAGGCCGAACCGCCACACTTTATCAAACGCTTGGCTAAAATCAATGAACGCACAAAATAATTTCTTTTTTCTTTTCTTCATGATTTCAATGAGCGAATGGAGCGAGAACAGATGGTCAGAGCAACAATAGTTTTTCCTGAACCCAGCTTGATTTTCATTTGGTATATTTTGTTTATCTAAGAATTCCGAAAGTCTATTATTTATAATTGAAGTAAACAATTTTCCTAGGCAGCTTATTAAAGTGATTGGACGAACATTAATTGGGTTAGTTGGATCTCCTTTGTTTTTATAGATCGGTATTATATAGCCTTCTAACCATGTTTTCGGAATATAGCCTGTATCTAGGACTGCACTAAAGAGTTTAATATATAGAGGATATTGAATGAGTGTGTGTTCAGTCGTGAATTTATTGAACGAGTTGGATAAAATCATATGTTGCGAGCCTTGGCGAGCAACATATCATTTTATCCAACGAGTTCAATAAATTCACGACAGAACACACACGAATTTGATATCCTATTTATCACATAAACACCAAAATGACACGAAAATCCGAACGGTCTTACTTTCACTTTTGCCCTCGGCTCTTAGCAAACGATTCGTCATAGGCGTTATTCGGTTAATTAATTAATTGTATTCATCCGTAATGAAAAACACCTATCAAACTAAAATAAAGAAAATCAACATCAATGTTCTGTGAAAAGACTTCTCTGATACCATATTCAATTTTAAATTAATATTTGATTTAAAAATTGTTGTAATTGACTAAAAATGATCAGTTGACATTTAGAATCTAGTTTCGTTTTCGAAATAACGTCGTTAGAGCAACATGACGTCATTATCATTGTAACGTCTGAATTTGAAAAACAGTCTGAATCACTGTTAATACTAAAGCTCTATGCAGCCTGATTTGCAGCCTGAGTTTGCGGGACTGCTCGGAATAATGTTTCTAGGACACTTGGGCCTGTTTCAATACCTAGTGGTGATCTAAGTTTGTCTAGATTCTCTTTACTGATTTACAGTCGGCGTAGTAGTACAGTATTTTGGTGATTCGAAAATTAGTATAAAATATATGCCCAGTGGGCCATACGATTTTTACGGCCCTCTATATTTTGCACGTT
This sequence comes from Gari tellinella, assembly GCA_922989275.2. NCBI lineage: Eukaryota > Metazoa > Mollusca > Bivalvia > Cardiida > Psammobiidae > Gari > Gari tellinella. Next base: position 87,346,418 of record OV277860.1, read on the forward strand.
TATGTGATAAATATTTTTATTAGTTTTGATTTTGTGCTTTTGATATATTCGTTAAGTATGTTGTCCGATGGGCTTGATGCTTTTCCATTGTTTAGTTTATTTATACATTTATTTATCACATAAACGTGCAAAATATAGAGGGCCGTAAAAATCGTATGGCCCACTGGGCATATATTTTATACTAATTTTCGAATCACCAAAATACTGTACTACTACGCCGACTGTAAATCAGTAAAGAGAATCTAGACAAATTTAGATCACCACTAGGTATTGAAACAGGCCCAAGTGTCCTAGCAACATTATTCCGAGCAGTCCCGCAAACTCAGGCTGCAAATCAGGCTGCATAGAGCTTTAGTATTAACAGTGATTCAGACTGTTTTTCAAATTCAGACGTTACAATGATAATGACGTCATGTTGCTCTAACGACGTTATTTCGAAAACGAAACTAGATTCTAAATGTCAACTGATCATTTTTAGTCAATTACAACAATTTTTAAATCAAATATTAATTTAAAATTGAATATGGTATCAGAGAAGTCTTTTCACAGAACATTGATGTTGATTTTCTTTATTTTAGTTTGATAGGTGTTTTTCATTACGGATGAATACAATTAATTAATTAACCGAATAACGCCTATGACGAATCGTTTCCTAAGAGCCGAGGGCAAAAGTGAAAGTAAGACCGTTCGGATTTTCGTGTCATTTTGGTGTTTATGTGATAAATAGGATATCAAATTCGTGTGTGTTCTGTCGTGAATTTATTGAACTCGTTGGATAAAATGATATGTTGCTCGCCAAGGCTCGCAACATATGATTTTATCCAACTCGTTCAATAAATTCACGACTGAACACACACTCATTCAATATCCTCTATTTATTTCTTGTTCGGTGAAATGTGAGTTAAGCTCAGCATTTTCATCATTAGTGATGCTGTTTATGTCAAATGCCTGTATGTTTTCGTCATTATTTACATTACGGAAATGCTCGTACATGTCTTCTAGCTGTGGTACTTTGTTTTCATCTTTTTTCTTATTTATCGAGTTCAAAAATTTCCAATATTGCTTTGGGCTTGTAGTACTCAAAACTCGAAGCCTATTAGATCGCTTGTGTTTGTAGTCATTTATATAATAGTTTATAGTGCGTTTGTACTCTTTACTAGCATTTTGTAGGTTTAATTTATTATCAATTGTCTTATTGTCTTTATATGTTTGCTTTGATCTGTGATAATTTTTCCGCGCAAGATTACATTTAGGGCCGAACCATGGTTTGTTTTTTGAAGAGTGTTTACTAAAATTACTTGTGTGTGAGTGTGTTTTATTTCTGAAAGACATTGTTGCAGATGATTGGAAAGTTTCTTGTATCATTTTCGTTGCTTGCTCAATTGTGGTGGAAGTGGGAGGGGTAGTAGTAAACATTGAAATCCTTCAAAGGCCTGCAATGTCTTTCTGCAAATCTGACCCCAACTCATGTTCAGATGGCATTTATTATATACCTATCGATGCTTTACAGAGATTTCTCAGTTAGATAAAGTTGATATTGTCACAGTTGATATCATCACTACATGTAGTGATTATATCATTTTTGTGACGTCACGTCATAATTAGTTTTGTGACGTCGCAGGTAAATAATCAATTTTGTGTGCGTGTTTTTTCTGTAAAAACTTCATTAAAATATATACAATATATAGAATAATCAATTCCTTTGAATAGATATGAAATATATATCACTTGAATGGATTGTTATCTGGTTAAAAAATTCGCCATGCGTACTCGTTTTTTTAAACAGATACAAATGTAACAACCCATTCTCGTGATATATTTTTCATATCAATCCAAAGAAATTGATTATCCTCTATGCTATATAAATGATATAATGAGCAATGGGTAAAAACAATAATGCCGGAGTAATACGGATAGTTTTACCAAGATCTAAAGTGGCATAGCATTATAACTCACAAAAGGGTCCAGATAATAATATTATGGAGTAAAAGAAATATTTTGTAATGAGGATCGAGTATTCGGCAGAACTGAGGCTCGAAATCGAAATCTCGAGTTTCATAGGCCAACGACCTCGCCACAAAATCTAGCTTCCGTAGTGCCCAAAGTCGCATTCTACTTTACTTTCAACCTTCTGTCAGCTATCTTCCATACTAGAAACAAGCTATTTTGTTGATGGGTTTAATCCCCTCTCAACTGAATCCCCCTCTAAACAACACTGTTGGTATCCCCACACAGGTTTAGAGGGGTTTCACTGTATGATAGGAAGAAATCACGAAACTGTTCATATTTAGTATGACTATGCATACATGATTTATTATATGATCATAAGCTACATCTACACGTATATTGTATTTCATTTTCATTCTCATCACAGACAAATATTTAAAATAGAAATAAATCTACATATAAAAATAAACCATTCCATTCAAAATGGTTGCACGACATTTTCATAATACCTCAACATATATAAAATATCCATAAGGTTTGACCTGTCAGTCCATCATCACTTTCCGTCAACTTTCGTTGGCACCATCGGAACTTTCCGTATACTTTATTTATAGATCAATGAAAACTTCAGGTAGTACACTCGTAGTGCTAGGGTCGTTGGTTCGATTCTAGGCACTGTTTTGTAAACGTCGGCTTCAGTTGTGTGTTGTTTTTTTTTCGATAATTATATATTTTACTTAACAAAGAGTGCTTTTTGCCAGAGAATGCTTTGCATAACGTAATGTTGCTACAGTGGAGAAAACGTTTTTTCTTTTCCAAATAACGCTTGTACGCTAAACTATTATTTCCATAGCAAACAGTTTGGAGCCAGATTAGACGCCTGGTAACTCGGCGTCTGACCAGGCTCCAAACTGTTTGCCACTCAGATCAACATGAATAGCAAATATTGTCGAAAATTGTCCTGCTGTATGATTTAATGCTATGCGTTTGCGTTTCATTTAAACGGGAGAGAATAACATTTTCAACACTGTATACGCACTTCTATATCCAAGTTTCCTGAGGCAAGTTCACTTTACTTTATTTTATGCAATTGCATGAATATCATGGTTTGTATGTGTCTACCATAAAAAAGTTATAAAAAAAGACAGATTAAGAAATATTACGAAATTAACTCTATCGGGTACCGAACCCATAACCCTTGCGTTGGTAGCGCAGACACATAACCACTGAGCTATTACCCACTGTACTTAAATTATCAGATAATATAATGAAATTCGATTCATCGTTGAATGGCTTATTTACTATACACTGTTTTGTTGTTTCCGGAAGATAAAAGTAGCTTACGGAAAAATACGGAATATTCATAAACAGAGAGTTCAAACCTTATCGACAATATATGAACAACTTCAAATGAACGCCGTCATGATGTCATGATCCGACCATTCAACTTAGTATCCTTGCTTTTCAACTGCTGTCATATTATTGTTAACCCCTTTCCTGTCAATGACGCCAAAACGGTCATTTGAAACCAGTTCGTATCCTGACCAGACGCCGCGTAGGATCAAAACTGTTTGCCACTTAGTCATATTACCAGTAACCACAAATGTAATTTTGAAATGACATTGACGACGACAACATCGAAGCAGACGACACTGTGGTGGTGAATGGGTAAAACCCTCATGATAAATTTGTCGATGAAAGGGTTCAGATAGATCGTACATATAGCACGATCGGTCAGGTGACAGTCCGTATGGAACCATGTTCTACGCTGGTCCGGTCTCATTAGGGGTGTACTACCTTACGGGGAAAAATGATTGAAGAATCTGGGGGCCGTTTTACTAAACTACTTACGCAAAATTTTTGCGTAAGTAAAAATCGTTTAACTCTTATTTTTCGATCATAAACGTTTGCAAAACAGCAACTAGCCAGATCAGAGGACGCGCTAAAAGCGCGTCCTCTGATCTGGCTATTAGCTGTTTGTAGCAAGTGATAATAAAAAATATAAATTAAAATTTAAAATTTTGACTTACGCAAATAATTTGCGTAAGTTGTTTAGTAAAACGGGCCCCAGGGCTATATTTAACGATAATTGATTGCATGATGTAGGAATGCAACCTCCTGTATAAAATTTCACATGTCATAAAGACAAGAGAAATGTATCATGTTGTTCATAGGGCGCTAATTGAGACAAAACCCCGATGAGAAATTCAAGTCTTTAAGTCTTCTTTCTGTTGTTGTTCCTTTTTCACAAACGGTGCTGTCATTTCTCCGGATTTTTCTTAAATCTTCGGATTTTTCCCCAGTTTGTATTAGCTTAAAACAGGCTGAAAGTAAAGCAGAATGCGCCTTTATGCGCATTCTGCTTTACTTACAGCCTGCTTTAAATAGTCGCATGTCACTAGAACAATACTAAATATGACACAGAAAGCTGCTACAGTGGAGAATCTGTTATTCTCTCCCAATAAACGCGTTTACGCTAAATCTATTATTTCCATTGCAAACAGTTTGGAGCCAGATCAGACGCCGGGTAACCCGGCGTCTGATCAGGCTCCAAACTGTTTGCCACCACGATAAACATGAATTATCAGAATTGTCAAAAAGTTGTACTTTTCTACGTTTTAGTGTTTTGCGTTTGCGTACGTTTGCGTTTAAACGGGAAAGAATTTTTTGTTAACAGATTCTCCACTGTAAAGGAGCTCTCTGATTTACTGTCATCTTGCTTTAAGCAGTCACCAGTCTTTAACACATACTAATTCACACACATTAGTGGTCGATATAGCCTTAAATCATTTTCACAAAGAGTGTTAAACCCATGGAATATCCTGACTGGAAATTAAGTTTAACTTATTCATCCCTGACACTTATAATGGAAAATTCCAATTGCAAAATAAGTATTGTTCATTTTTTACAATGTAGGATTGATTTTAACAATATATTTCAAATTGACAAACATTGTAAATCCTGATCAGAGGGCTCCTTAAGGAACCCTCTGATCAGGGTTTACATTGTTTGCATGGGACAAGTGTAATCTTCACAGGTACACTGTTTGTAAATGACGAGTACACTCGTCGCTAGGATTGAATGTGTTAAGAGTAACATGAACGAGTGTTGGAAATAACATCCACATTAATTTGAAAGTGACGCGGCTACGCAGCACGACGCATTACCCGCTACCTCTAGAATCGTCACCAATATGGGCCGAAACTCTCCGAGGGATAACCGATTGCCTGCGGACTCGTAAGTTACTCGTAAGTCAGTTTATTACAAATGCACGATGAGCTGCCGGGCCGGTCACCGGACATGTTCTCTCGAACTCACTGCGTTGAAGGTGAATAAGTCGCACGATACACACCTAACACAACATGCGGAATTGCCTCCCATGTCTTACAAAAATGTACATATCAATCGACGATAGTTGAACAATTAGCTCACGAGCAAAAGTCAAACTCTTTGTAGATAGGTCTTTCATCGGCTGGTGCTCTCAATCGCCTGTAAAACGAATACCCCAATGGATAGTGTTTCTGATAATCAGGAATTATTTTGATTTCATTTCCTGATACGTCCGTCCGTCTCCGTGGAAACAACCATTTCTCCCAGTCGTCGGCATCAGACGTAGACCTGTGTCCTCTACGTGTAGCCTTTTTATCACACATAGCCTTCATTCTCCTCATACCATGCACATCGTCCCAGTGCTCCTCCCAGAACTGTGCCTTCTCGTCATCAGTTGTGAGCTTCTCCAGTGTCTGCCTTAACTGTGCAGTGTCTTCACTGTCTTCTATCATTAACATCATATAGTTAAATTCGTCTAGACCGTCAAACATTCTCACGTTTTCAACTGACTCCCCTTGTCCCAACTGATGCCATCTTTTGATCAAGGGAACCAGCAGGAAAGGTCCGGGATATTCTTTCTCCACGTGTTCCCAGATTTCCTCAGGAGATCTTCCATCGGCCTGCATCTCACTCCACGTGGTTTTCAGGGCTTTAGTTGGTAAATTATTTGGCGGGCCCCCGCTTGAAGTATGGATCTCATCCCAAACTCTCGCCCAGTACTCAGGCGGTGATGTCTCCCCTTTCTTACGAGCCTGCTTGATGTCAATGTCTATCCCTGAAATGATAACATAAACTAATAAAATACTGCGACTACTATTGATACTCAACATCATTTACTTCCGGCAAGGTACTACTACATGTACACGTACTACTGCTACTACTACATGTACTACTCTACTAATATTATATGTACATGTACTACTATTAAAACCACCACCACCACATATCCCTTCCACCACTAGTACTTTTTCTACTACCCCTACTGCTATTACATGTACTATTATTACAGATGATGATCACACAAAACCCTTAAACGCAAGTGTCTCTTTAATGTAGGATTACAGAAATGCAGAAAGCTGAATAATTATATAATACAATGTACAATAACTTTCTGCATTAGGCTACTTTTGCCATGAGTTAGTTTCGAAGACGAGTAGTCACATCAGGGTGTTTGTGGAGCAGACTTAGATATTTTATAGTTAGAAATAGCATATATCTCGAGCCATATTTATAAACGTGTTGGTAATGCATGCCGCTCTATAACACTTACATGCACAAAAAGTTTGGATCCAGATCAGATGCCATGTAATGCGGCATATGATCAAAATCCAAAATGTTGACATTCATAAATGCTTTTCATTTTGTTGCTTAAAGTTCTCATCATTTTCTATAAATAAAAACAGACGGCAATTTTATGCAGACGATATTATAATTAACTCAACAACTGTGTTAAACAGGGGTATTACGTAACAATGGCAAAGAAATTGATAAATTACCTTCTTGAACATTGTCAAAAAACTTCAGCATTGGCCTTATGTCTCCTTTCTTTGTGTGTTGACACTTCTCCATCCAACTGAACTTGTTCACATTTCCATGTTTCACTACTTGTACATCACCCTCAGTGTCCAGTCTCTCTATATCACCAGCAGTGTCCTTCAAGCCTATGCCCCTCTCAAAGGAATCTTTAGAGTTCCCGACTTTCATGGCTGTTGATGACATACGCACCATCGTTAGTTGTGATATTATATACAGTTCAGTTAGACTAGTATCAGTTTAAGCAGTATGACTATTTAGATTTCAAGAAATTTATGCTACAGATATGAAAAGCGCGATACTGTATAACGTAACTTCAAGTTCTGTTTGTGAATATAACGTATGCTATCCTATGGTATTTATATTCGACTATTGTGATGATTTTTAATCATATGCTTTGAATATTATCAAATGAGTTAGGTACACGTAAATATCCGACAAAATTTCGTCAGATATACAATGTTTAGAGTTATTTTAAGCATTAAAGGGAGATAATCAAAGTAGGGTGACTCACCTGTGATCCACAGAAATTATGCACTTATCTTTCTTATTTATAACCCGCAGTTGCACAGCTTATTAATGTATTAATTCTACATGTTTCACGCTTTTAAAACCTCGTTTTCCTTATTTAAGAAATAGAAAATCAAGAATTTATTATCTTGTATCTGCATGAATTGTTTGGACAGTAGGTATGTTCTGAATAGTGACCCTGGTCTAGATCTGATGTAACTTTAGCCTACTATGTCATTTTTCTATTTACCTAAACTAGCCAGGTGGAAACGGGGCTTGTTTACATTCTATTTAACCCATTCATACCAAGTGGGTTCTTCCATTCTTATATAATTGATTAGTCCATTTTTAAGTAAGGGGTGCCTGGTCTAATTTTTCTTTACATCGAAATTCCTATCAGCTTACAGTGTAGAATTTGACAAGACGCCACATATTATTATCTGCATATTATTATCAACCGCATATTATTATATATATACACTACATGTATTTGCCTAAGTCCCTTTTATTGGACGTTAGGCACAAATAGGTTAACCATTACCCTGCGTACAGCGAATTACCTGGTATTTGCTTAACCAAGATCAGATAGCTTAAAGTGTAGTACAATTAATGCAATGCAGATATCCCCGAAAAGATCGCTCTGTCTTACCGTTGTCCTACATTAACCAGTCACCTGTATTTATAGGTCATGCATTCGTCCGAAATGTTTGATTGCTGAATAGATTTAGTACTATAAACTTTACAAAGGCCACCAATATGAAACCTTTCTATAAACCGGTACAATGTACATACTTGTATATACCTGTACGTTTATTTTGCAAATAGTGTTTTGCCAACCCTGATCAGAGCACTCGTTAATGCACCCTCTAATCAGGGTCAGCACATATTGTTTTTAAAACTATTTTTTACCTGAAAACAACCCTAAAATCAACTTTGAAAACTAGCCATTTTTCAAAAAGTGAAATAGTCCATATGAAAACAGAAATCAGCATAAAAATGTTAATGATCGCGGATAACGCCTCCCTGCGACGTATAGTTTATGTACGGTGTAATGTAGAGTTCTACTATTTTTAAAACGGCCAAATCAGTGTGTACTATTTTAGTTTAAAGGGACTCACAACCGGATGGTGTACTTGTCAAAATAAAATAAAATGCTCAAATAAAAGCAAATTTGTGGCATTATTTGGCTTCTGACATTAAAAAAATATGATCAGTCCTAAAAAAGTCTCAAGAATCGTCACCGAATCTTAGTTTTTTTTTAGATATTTTCCATCGTTTTTCTATAGCGTTAGTAGACGGTATAGTTGTTGTTGTTGCTTCTCTATACGGGCTCAGACATAAACCCGAGCCGAATAATGTACTATCAATCGCTACCAGTGAAGTACGTTAATTCGCTACCATATAGATAGAGAGCGCCAGTAGCCGCGTGGGTAAAGGCGTTTCCTTTTTTTTTCATGTTTGTCTCCGCATGGAGGGTCACGGGTTCGAATCCCACCAGAGCTTCTTTTTTTCTTTTTTTTTTGAAATGCATTTTTTAACAGAATTTATTATCCTAAACTAAATCGTACCCATTTATATAAGCATTTGACATATATTTACAAATTACTATTTTTAATGCTAAATCAGGTTGCGAGCCTCTTTAAAGCGCAAGTACATACATTTGAACCCCTCCAAACAGGACCCTCTTAATACCGGAATTCTCTCTAAACCGGACAAAAGCTTTGGTCTCGTTTCCAGCCCTTCCTTATCTTTACCCATTACACCATTAATACGCCTTTTTACGCCATTGGTTTATTCCTACTCTGACGAAACTGAGTAATTTATACATTCTAACAGATGATAGATCAAAGCATTCTGCTTTACTTTCAACCTGCTTTAAGTGGCCACCTATCTTCTATAATAGAAGCAAGCTATTTTGTAATGGGAGAAACCCCTCTAAACTGGAAATCCCTCTAAACCGGATTTTTTTGTCCCCAAACATGTCCGGTCTTGAAGGTTTCACTGTATTTACAATACAAAAGCTACATTTGTCCTACATTACGCAGCTACTCACTTTTAAGTCAAACAATGTAGCTTGGCACAATTGGTAGTTGTTTAGATATATGCATGTATGTAAGCGCTCCCTCTCCACAACGCCAGCCGATGAGAGACAAAAAATAAGGGCGTTAGTCGGAGAGAGTTGCTATAGGGAGGGAAACTGGCTAACATTTGCAAACACCTTGACTCAAGATCAGACGCCGCGTGACGCGGCGTCTGATCTGGAATCAAGTTGTTTGTCACTAGTGATTAAGGTTTTTTTTGGTCAAACTGTCCATTATATAACTTTGAGAAAAATAGCAGACGCCAGTTTTAAGCAGCAGGTATTGCAGCAGTAAAAGCGATAGGCATAACTGTCCTGTTTAGCGAACTGCGACACGGGTCGTTGTGAGGAGGGAATCGTAATTGGGAGGGCCGTTTAGGGAGGGAGCACTGTATTTATTATTTATATAATCCCTTTATGGACCTTTAGTCACTCATATGTGCAACCTTTGCAAAAAATGACCATGTAAAGAGTACCTGTCCGTGTCCTATTCAAACAGTGAAGACCTAGATCAGAAAGCTCATGAAGGAGCTCTGATTAGGGAATGCACTGTTTGTCATATTGCAATGCTTTTGCAGATACTAACCCTAAATATATGTCGTCAAAATCAACTGGACTAAATTAGAAACTGGTTTTGTTCACTTAAATGTTCAGGGAGAAAATATTTAAATCACATGTAACATTAAATGCTGACCAAGGACGCTTTAAAAGATGTCAATTCACTGTTACATAAGGTATCAAAATTAAAACCCAGCTTTTGAATCTCTGGTTGTTAGCATTTCGTATCCAGTACAGTGCACTGAGTGCAGCCAAAATATTGCACAATTGTGACAAATAATTATTGCTTTGACAACAGCCTGTATCTACACTGTTTGTAATGTTTAAAGGGTATGTTTGCACATGCCTGCCCTGGCCAATAATCATATCACTATCACTATTCCGATGATAGAAGAACCTTGATAGCTGGAATTCATTATAGTCGTGAATGCTATTCGCGACTTGCCATATATTTGCAAACAACTTGGATCCAGATCAGATGTTTGATCTGGACCCAATTTGTGTGACACTCATATTTATATCTTCTCAAGTTAAAAAAAATCATTTTTGGCAGACAATATATGTTAAGCAGACGACAATGCAGCACTATAAGGGTTTAAAAAGTGGTTTAACTGTTTTGCACATGGCATGCGTAAGTTCTTACAGTACTCCCTCTCTACTACAACGGCCCTCCGAACAACGGTTCCCTCCTTACAACGACCATTGCCACTGTTCGCTGTAATTATGACCAACCTTTTCAAGACTGCGATATAGTCTACTTAAAATTGTCGTCTGCTATTGTTTCGCAAATTCAGTGATACATTTTGACAGAAACAACATAATGACGAGTGGCAAACAGATTGAATCCAGATCAGACGCCGCGTTACGCGGCGTCTGACCTGGATTTATGCTGTTTGCAATTGTAAGCCAATTTCCCTCCCTACAAAGACTCCCTCCGAACAATGCACATATGTTTTTTGTCTCTCATTTGGTGTCGTTGTAGAGAGGGAGCGCTGTTTATACAGTAGAAGGTTATTACGAAGAGGGCAAATGTTCCATAATGCGTTTCTGTGGAGGAAAGTATTACAAACCAGTCCGTGTTTTCATAACATAGAAAGAACATATATAGGTTAGCATTAACATTTGAGTCTTCTCTGTTTGCATAGGACAAGTGTACTTTTCACAGATACACTATTTGCAGAGAACGCCTAAATGCCTGCCTATTGTTTATATAGAGAGTGTTATTTTCTTGCTAATTGTTTTTGATTGTTCATATTGATCATGTTATTGTTGTTAATTAGATCTATATGATTTGTAAGAAATGCTTCTTTGAGGGCCTCGCGGTAGTGAGTTACCCTCGTAAAATAAAGTCGTTCATTCATTCATTCGTTCAACGTGTTAGATTTTAACTGATAGTTAAAAGCCAAAATGCAATTACAAATCAAACCCAGAGGCAATGTTCAAGTTAATTGACATTCAATAAACTTACAGTAACACTTATGTCTATGTCTATATCATACGAAACTGCTGTCAACATTGACAATTAGATCTACCGTTTCGACGCTTGTGGTGAAGCAGAAAAAGGGAAAAGGAAAATGGAAAGATAGAAACAGATAGCAGATGATAGTAGAATATTTGTTTCGACTGCTTTCCGTCCATCATTATTATACTACTTGAGAGAGATGGCTTGGTTATACACTATAGTGCTCAACAGTCTGTGCGTTATCAGCCTACTAGGTAAGTCTCTGCAGTTTGATTTTTATAAGAATCGATTCAATATGCTAAAACATGTAGTCACATACGCACCTTTTCTGGGGTTTCCTTTTCATAAGCCACTTAACTTCTTCAACCCCCCCCCCCCCCCGAGTAAAATGGCTATTTGCAAACAGTTTGGACCCTGCGTGGTCAGACGCCGCGTTACGCGGCGTCTTATCAAGATCAAAACTGTTTGACTGTCATTTGCCGTTTTGTCTCTTGACACTAATCTTTAATCTCAACTATTACATTGGATAAAAATGAAGCATTTAACAGGACAGAGTGTAGCTTTCCGGTTATTCCATGCTCAGACTCTGATCATGCACCTCCTTCTGTCTGACCTGGCTCCAATCTGTCAGCAATGTGCACCTAACGCGCAGGCCGTGCCCCTGAACATATCTCCAATTCCCAATACTTTATAAGTGTAACAGATATATTTTAACATCATTATTAAATATGACAAAGTCATCAGAAACAATTGCGATACTCTGTAGCAGTTCCCGAAATGTACACAGTGGAGAAAACGTTATTTTTTCCCATTAAAACGCAAATGTATTGCAAGAAAATATAGATAAGGGCAAGTTCAGTCTGACAATTTTGACTACCGGTATTTCATTCCGATTTTCAACCAGTTTGGAGCCAGATCTCTGCATGCAATGGGAATAATAGTTGTAGCGTAAACGCGTTTATAAGAAAAAATAACATCTGCCCCACTGAACCACGACAATCCCACACATTTACATATTCAATACAGTAGAACCTCTCTATTATGACCACTAAAAGAAGGCTAATTGTCTGTATTAAAAGAACAGGTGGCAGCTTAAAGAAATGAGAAAGTGCAACAGAAAGCTCCTGAAGGAACTTTCTGTTTCACTTTCACATTGCTTTAAGCAGTCACCTGTCTTAAGCGACTAATATTTGACACAATTTAGTGGTTGTAATAGAGAGGTTCTACTGTATATGTTATCATTGAATACGACTACCATCATTATATACCCATATCCTGATGCAGTAGAAAAGACGTTAATCTTTCCTGTGTAAACTAAACGTTTAATGTTTAGATTTTATATATAGGTATTCACGAACTATGGTCTAAGCAACCATATAAAGTAACTACAGTGTATGTTGATGCAGAGTATAAAACGCAAATGTAACCGCCCCTTAGGAAACTGCATGCTCTTTAATATATATACTCAAATACAAAAGAAATTGTGCATACCTACAGCCTTTATATCGCATAAATAAGACCTCGGATCTGCTTCAAATGTTGTATAATGCATGCCCATCACCAGTAAATGGAATAAAATGAAAAAAACGTTGACTTTTGTGAGAAAAATGAAATGAACAACAAAAATGTGAATTGCATGTTAGATACACGTAGAGTAAATGCATGTAGTAAAAGCGAATTGTCCAAAACATAGCGTGAACCATTAATCACCGTTCCATTTGCGATAAAAACACACAATAACACGTGCATTGTTATAAGGAAACTTGTTTAGCGTATATATCAAAACAATTAACGTTCTAAAAAGTGACATAGACGTCACTTTCAAAAGCTTGTCTGTATTATTCTTAGCGTGGTACTTGCCTTTGAACTTAATGCACTAAACAAGGTAAGATTCATTACATTAAGCAAAAGTAACTGCCAAATATTTATAACAATTCAACGAAAAGCTTCAAAATTACGCCTTTTCCCGTGGAGGTTTAGGGTTTTCGTGAAATCCCTGAATTTTCAGTTATGATTACACGTTATCCCTGTTACATATACATGTATACTAACACGATAAAGAAACTGTACATTTGGTTTGGGGACTTTTGTTTACAATTTGTTTGAGGGACCTTTGTTATACTTACACGTACATACCATAGACAAATTTGGTATCAAACTGCGCAAAAATGTATTGGCTTGCCGCTTTTAACGAGAGTGTATTTTGAAATGTGATTTGATAATTTGCAGATCAAAATTTTGTATGAGAATTACAATTGTGTGAAAAGTCAAAGTTGCAAGTGTACAGTTTCTTTATCGTGTTAGTATATATAGTTCAGATAAAAAACAGTTGGTTGCTTACATCAGAGTGCAGGTAAAGCTAAGGCTCATACGGGAAGGCAATGTTATGCATGCCTTCTCTCCATCTTACACACATATACCATGGGCATTTCACAATAGCTTCATACATGCCTTTCTGCAATACCTTTATCCTGCATTAAGTGGTCTTTAAATATCAAAAGACTGCCTTATTCAGGGATCTTTATCCCATTACCCCATAGCCCGTTTTAGTTTCGAAAGTAGGTGACTACTTAAAGCAGGTTGAAAGTAAATCAGAATGCGCCTTAATGGTTTCAGTCTGCTTTATACAAAACGAATGCGCTATCTAAGGCGCTTCTGTGGGGGAGAAAGGGTTAAATACTGGTTTATCTGTATATGTACAGCGTTCCCTCCCTACAACGGCCCTCCCAACAACGATTCCCTCCTTACAACGACCATTGTTGCAGTTCCCAAAACAAGACGACATTTTCACTGCTGCAATACCGTCTGCTTAAAATTGTTGTCTGCTGTTTTTCTCAAAGTTACATAATGGACATTTTGACAGATAAATCTTTATGACGAGTGGCAAACAGCTTGAATCCGGATCAGACGCCGCTCGACGCGGCATCTGATCTGGATTTAAGCTATTTGCAAATGTAAGCCCGTTTCCAATCCTAAAACGATTCCCTCCGAACAGCGCACACACTTTTGGTCTCCCATTGGGTTTTGTTGTAGAGAGGGAGCGCTGTAATTGTTAAATTATTATTGTTTTTTCTTCAGGATTTTGTTCAGGGGTTGAGAGAATTTACAACGGTGAAGTAGCTAAGCCCAATGCCTACCCATGGGCGGTGTACCTGGGTTACAGAATAAATAACTCAAGTTTACAGTACTACTGCGGTGGAAGCCTCGTAGCCAAAAGGTTTGTCCTCACTGCTGCCCACTGCTACATCAACCCAAACTATGTTAGTGTATCTACAGCATTCTACCTCGGAGATCATAACCGAACCTTGGTTGAGGGAACAGAGAAAACGATCGGCATCATCGGATGGGCTCTTCACCCAGACTGGGACAGAACAGACCCTCGTATACCAAATGACATTGCTTTAGTTTATCTAAGTGAGGCAGTAAATTTCACCGCGGAAACTTCCCCTATTGACATACTCAGAAGCCCTAAATACCATGATAGACTAGATGCGACGGGAAGAACTGGTACTGTAGCAGGATGGGGGTATAATAAGTATGACACTGGCTGGGCTCTAGCTGACGTCCTGCAGACCCTCAGTATAAGGTTTCTTAGTGACCAAGTCTGTGCCGGAAGACGGTATAGCACACCCCCTGGCTCGTTTTGCTATGAAGCGGCCAAGGAAGTCTGTGCAGGTTCGTGCAATGGCGACAGTGGTTCGGGCATCTTTGCAAGACGAAAGGGTGCCAATGTTCTAGTCGGGGTTGTCTCCCATGGTAAATCGGCTACGTTTGACGGGTGTGCTTCAGGCGTCAAAGGTGGCGCTAAGGTCGCAGATTTTCACGAATGGATCGACTCATACCTCCAGAATCCTTTATACCAAACATGACTTAAATATCACTGATAGACGGTCAAACTTGTGTTTAGTCGAAATTCATGCATGTACCATTGATACCTCTAACCCCTGCACTGCCATGATATCTTCAATTTGAAACACTTGGCGTCTTCTTTTTCTTTTTTCTTTTTTTATCTCAAATTTGATTTTTATGGGGTGGGGTGGATTAAAGGAAAGAAATACGCGGCGTCTGATCAGGATTCAACTCGGGGTAAGGGAGTGAAGTGATTAAAGACAGGTGACTTTTTTTTTCATAACAAAAGGTGATGCAGAAAGCATTCTTAATGGAGACTTCTGCATTACTTTGTCCTTCACTTTAATTTTCTACACGTACTTGTTAAAACTGTCCATTTTTATATTTAAACAAACAGTTTGGACCCAGATGAGACGCCGGGTAACTCGACGTTTCATTGGGACCCAAACTGTGTTGCGCTTTGTTGGTATGCTCTTTTAAAAAGAACTGACAAAGGCAATAGTTTCTAAGAATCACGGCAGACAACAAAGGATACAGACAAAAAGGCTTGCAGATGAAGATAATCCGTTATCACCATTTGAATAGAACACTTGGATATTGCAATGAACACTTCCTGTGCACTTTCTGGATGATTTTAATACAGATATAATAAGAGTGAACTTAACCCCCTCACTGCCTTACCCCGAGTACAACGGTTAGTTGCTAACAGTTTGAATCCTGATTAGAGGCTGCGTAATGCGGTGTCTAATCAGGATTCAAACTGTTTGACACTCATTTCAATATTTCTTAAGTAAAAAAACCTAAACCTTGAATTTGAGAAATCAAAGCAGACGACACTTTGTGTTAACTTGATGACGTCATGTCAGTGAAGGGGTTAAGACACTGCAGTGTTTTCCCATACAGTATAGAACATCTGATATGAAATAGCAAACAGAGCAGACTCTGATGAGGCACTGCGTAACGCGGCAATCTGTGAAGGTCTACAATTGTGTTCTGTAGACAATGTTCAATGTGTTAATGAAATGACGTTGCCAGGGTTTAGCAGTAGATGATAAATGATAGTATATATACAGCGCTCCCTCTCTACAACGGCCCTCCCAACAACGATTCTCTCCTTACAACGACACTCGCCGTAATTCCCTTAACTGGATAGTTAAGTCTAACTATTTTACTGCTGCAATATCGTCTGCTTAAGATTGCCGTCTGCTGATTTCTCTAACAGTCACATATAAGTGGAGATTTTGATAGAATACATATATTGACAAGTGATAAACAGCTTGAATCCTGATCAGACGCCGCGTTACGCGGCGTCTGATTTGAACTCAAGCTGTTTGCAAATGTAAGCAAAGTCTGAATTGTCCCTCTCTATAACGACTCCCTCCGAACAACACACATAATATTTGTCTCCCATTTGATATCGTTGTAGAGAGGGAACACTGTAGTCACTTGGGCCAACTATGTTTTGCTACGACAACGTCATATGAGTATCATAATATTATATTGCTTTTCTACGAAGGCAACTTTTTCGCAGAAAATATTTTCAAGTGTATTACTGGCTTCTTTGGAGACAATTTGTCTAATAGATAGATAGTTTATTGATACAAAAGGCCCATCAGTACAGGTATACTCAAAACTATAAATACATCTAAACGTCAATGGTAGATGGTAAAGGTTTTACGTTTGCAAATAAAGAGAGGAAAATGAAGCAAATTTTTATTTTGTAATTTCGAATGTTATAACTAGGCGTTTGCAACGAAAAATAATTTTTAAAGCAGATTTTATGATTTGAAGTCATTTATCAGTCCAAAATAGTTATACGTTTTCATTTTAGCTTACTGATGCTGCTAATGCTCACACCTTATACCCGTATAAGTTGTCGTAACAAAGCATTTGATAATATTTGTACGTAGTTGGTCCCACGTGATAGTGATGTTAATAACTAAAATATCTACAGTTCGTGCTTGGTTGAATATTGGTTGAATATCCGTACTTTTTGTAAATTTCGATTAGGTGTAGCTCCAATTCGAATTGAAACTGGCCGTTATGAGGGTCTTCGTGAGGAACGTAGAGTTTGCCCATTTTGTATTAATAGTACTGTAGAAAATGAAATACATGTGATTTTGAACTGTCATGTTTACAATGATTTAAGAGAAGAGTTGTATACAAAAGCAAGTACTTTTAATCCAGATTTCTTAGACCTAGATGATTTTAATAAATATGTGTTTCTATTTTCCAACACTAACATGATAAGAGATTGTGCCAAAACCTGATTTAACATTTTACAGAGGCGACAGTTTTTAATATGTAAATAATCTTAGTTCAATTCGATTAGATAATAATCATTTCATTTTGATCTTTCTGTTTTATTAACAGATGTTAATTTTTGAACATCGGAATATTTTATCTTGCTTTGGTTGACTATTCTTAGTTTTTCTTTATTCTCCTTTTTGCACGGCTTTAATATGTTAAAGCATTATTATAAATTGTAACATACTATTCATTTGTGTCATACTGTGATGTTATAAATATCTGTGTTATACATGACATGTTATGTCATTTATATCATCTCTTATAATTCCTTTAAGGAATGGCTTTGCGCTATTTTTAAGATTATATTGTATATGTTCTTATATGTATTGAATGTGCATTGATGAGATGTAAATAAAGATTCTATCTACTTTATACACTTTCAGGCATATAAAGTGTTTTTTTTAAAAGGTGTTCTGATTCCTTTCCCTACTATTGCAAACTCTTATTGTTTCTATTAATCTTGTGAAAATGGATTTGTAAGAAATTAAATACATAGTAAATATAGCCTAACACATGTATACCTATTTCTAGTTACAATGGAGAAGATGTTATTCTTCTCCGTTTAAACGAAAAAGAAACGCAAATGTATTTGAAACTAAAATATAGAAAATCACAATTTTTTTTGTAATTTGTAACGATTTATTTTAAGCTGAGTGATAATGGTCTGGAGTCAAATCACGCGCGTTGTTACCCGGCGTCTGATTTGCTCCAAAAAGTTTGCAATAGAAATGATAGTTTTAAAGGGACTCGCAACCGGATGGTGTACTTGTCAAAATAAAATAAAATACTCAAATAAAAGCAAATTTGTGGCATTATTTGGCTTCTGACATTAAAAAAATATGATCAGTCCAAAAAAAGTCTCAAGAATCGTCACCGAATCTTAGATTTTTAGATATTTTCCATCGTTTTTCTATACCGACTAGTAGACGGTATAGTTGTTGTTGTTGCTTCTCTACACGGGCTCAGACATAAACACGAGCCGAATTACGAAGTTGTATGCACTTTCGATCGATACACATTGAAATACGTTAAATCGATCCGAGATAAACGGATAGTTCCGTGGTCCATTGGTCTAAGCGGTTTCCCCCTATTTTGCCTTCTGTCCGCCAATGCCGGGCCCCGGGTTCGAATCCCACCAGAGACCAATATTTTTTTTTATTGAAATACATTTTTTTTTAAACAGAATTTCTTATCCTAAACTAATTCTTTACCATTTATATAAGCGTTTGACACATATTTACAAATTACTATTTTTAATGCACCATCTGGTTGCGAGTCGCTTTAAGTAAACTTGTTTATTTATCTTCTCTTTGCACTAAGTTAAAATACAGGCGTATATCTCGGTGTTTTTATCCAAATGCCGTCACAATACAACATCGCCGTCAACGGTTATCAATGACGTACTTTTGGCAAAACTCGAATCGCATTTCCGCTTCCGGTTGTTAAAACAAGTTGAGTACAGAAACTGTCACATTTAGAAGAAAATCCACTGTGCAGTTACTAAAACAGAGATTTTTCAAAAATAAAGAAACGAAGAAAGAATTAGTTCTAACATATTAATGTTCATTTGATGCTGATTGTAATTGCATTTGTACATATCATTAAAACGTTGAAATAGTGATCGTAACTTGATTGTTGTTTTTTTTATGTTGAAAAGTGTCCTGCATGCAAATTGTCAGTGATTTTTTGACGTTCATCTTTTTTAATGTCATTTTATAGTAACTCTACACAAACATATAGCGCAATTAATTTTTTTATTAAACGGTCAATTTTCTAAGCTTATATAATATCATTGTACTTGCCGTGCGTTGAAAAGTCTTAGTTTTATGAATGTTTTAACAAGGTTGATTTTTGTCACACTTTACGCAAATTCAATTTAATACGTTACAGTAACGTAGTAAATTTGGGTAAATCCACGGGGCAGTTACAAAAACAGATTTTTCAAAAATAATGAAACGGAGTAAGAATTATTTTCTACCATATTAATGTTTTTTGATGCCGATAGTAATTGCATATGAACATATCATTAAAATGTTGAAATAGTTAACTTGATTGTTGTTTACTTCAGGTTGAAAAATGTCACACATGCCATTTTTCAGTGATTTTTTGACGTTCATCTTTTAATGTCATTATATTTTACACCTGCATAGGCCATTAACATGTGAAAGACACATACGAACTCTAGCTACAACTACTGAAAATTGAGTTGAAATTGAACAAATCTGTGGAAAGTTTTAAAGTAAGAAAGTGATAGAGTCGATGCATTGGTTCCTATGG
Organism: Gari tellinella; assembly: GCA_922989275.2. Lineage (NCBI taxonomy): Eukaryota > Metazoa > Mollusca > Bivalvia > Cardiida > Psammobiidae > Gari > Gari tellinella. The sequence continues at coordinate 87,366,274 of OV277860.1, forward strand.
AGAGAGAGAGAGTCAAACTACTGAGTACATGTACATATTCACCGCTCGCACCATAGGTAATGTTATAAACTTAATTAATTGTTTGGACATATTAAGAAAGACCAATTCTCTGGGCATCTGACGTTTGTTCTTACAAAACAATCGCCGAAATCATACTCTGTAGTAGTCAATTCTAAACATAAGTAGGAAAGATGAAAGAACAGCCCTTCCCTAACTTAAGTATAAAAGTGATAAAAATGCTTTAAAGAACAACTGTAATTTTGTTTAACAAGAAAGAAATCACTAAGTATGGTCAATTTGGCCGGTTTGCGTTTGAATTTGATAATACATTGTACATTTTCTATTATAAAGGTCGTTGGTAAAAGGTTATTGGTCTTTAAGCCTTTCGCCGTCAATGTGACGTATTTTACCCTGTCTCACGCAGTCGGTCGTTGACATTGATCATCTGCTTAGATTTGTCGTTGTTTTTATTTATGGAGTTTTGAATTTTAAACGTTTTTATCTCAAGGAACATTGACACAAGTGTCAAACAGTTTGTATCCTGTTCAGACGGCGAGTAATGCGGTGTCTGATTTGGATCCCAACCGTTTGCATATGTAAGTGTTATAGAGGGTAGTATTTATACATAGAACGAATGTGTTAAGTTCAGCACTCAAATGAGTATCGATGAGTTGCAGTCCAAACATGAAGAGATTGACAGTTTCAGGGTTCAAGGTTGATAGCTCACGAATTAAATATATTTGAGTAACTCGATGTCTCAAATGGTTCTAAACTGTTAAGCTCTCTGCTGCTATTTTCTGGAAGATAAATGAACTCTGGGGATTTTTGCTCTTGACACGTTTTGCAGACGACAATTAAAACATGCCTAAAGGCTAACGCAGCAGTACTAGTAATTGTTAACCCTTTCGTCAAAGTTGTCGGTGTTCAATTATAGCATTCATCGCTACATTGTCGTCTGCTTCAATAATAGTGTCTTTAATATTGTTACAATGTTAGATTTAAAGCTGTATGACTGACGTTAATTCTAAGCGAGTGTCAAACAGTATGGGTCCTGTTCAGACGCTGTGTCTGATCAGGATCCAAAACTGTTTTTGCAAATGCGCCTTTTGGCGTCATTTACAGTGAAAAGGTTACCACATTCACCGCTCTTGCCATAACCTATGAATCTGCCAATACTATAGATCCAGATCAACCACCGACTCATTCGGCGTTTGATTTGGATCCATACTGTTTCCCTACTTGTACATTTAATCAACAACTCGTAAGTCAAAACTTTAAAAACCAAAACTAAAATTGACATAAAATTGTGGACGACAAAATGATAATATGGCTGTGAAATTTGGCCTAAATAGTAAATTGCTCGAGGGACTATGAACGTGCTTGGACAGTCTAGGCTATCAGTGAAGGAACAGTGACATACACGATGGTTTCGGCAGTTTATAACGCTCTATTCATGGTTCTCGTTCTAGGTAAGCATTGTTCAGACCTTGCGCTTTCATTATCCAGTAATGTATGCATGCTAACTCTTCGCATGTTATTGACACAGGCATGATTACCATTGCAAACAATTTGGATCCAAATGAGACACCTAGAGTGGATAAGACGTTATTCTATCACGGTTAAACGCAAAAGAAACACAAACGCACTCCATTCAAATTGAGACAAGTGCAACGTTTTAACAATTCTGAGTACTCATTTTAATTGAATGGCAGCCAGTTTGGAGCCATGTCACATACCGGGGTACCCGGCATTTGACTCCAAACTGTTTGCTATGGAAATTATAGATTTAGCATAAAATGTGTTTATTAGAAAATAATATTTTACGTCTTCTCCACCTTAATTGGTGTAAACAGACATACTTAGCATTCAATAGGCGTAAGCATATTATTATGCACATGCATTATGTACATCTATATGTTAAACATGTTAGAAAGAAAATGAGCAACCTGCCTTATTGCATTGTAACATTGTACAGACCAAACACCGTTGTCATCACAGGCTCTGCTTCTGAGTTTTCTATACTGCTAAATACCGGTTATTATACAGCTACATTAAATGCTTTAGATTCATGTGGTTGTGCAACAGTGTAGATCAAAACCAGCCGCCGCGTTTTTACCGCGACGGCCGGCCTTGATATACACTACATGTACTTGCAATGCAATATGGCAGGTTTTCTCATGACATGACTCAAATCTATATGCGAACTGAGTGTGTAGCAATCCGATCTGTGGAGGTTAAGGAGAATATAGATCTAACTCTATTATTTCAACTAAGTACAAACACAGTGGAATTAAACGACTTGTGTAAGTAACAGTACGTGTATTTTGAACATTCTGACGATTTGATTTTATCTGAGTGGCATTCATACGAAGTTTTGATTTCTACCTCGTTATAAAAATGGTTTCATATTAACAAAATATGGAGTAGATCTATGCCTTACATAACAAAAACCATGGATAAACAAAGTCTTACTATTTTCGGCCCAGTTAGTGATTCATCTCTAATCATCCTATATACAGTCGAAACCCGATACTTCGAACTCGCGTTAGTTCGAACATACCCATATTTCAAAGTTAAAAACGTGGCTTAGCCACGTTTTAACTTTGAAATACGGATATGTTCGACTTAATCGAGGTCGATTTATCGAAATTGGACTAATGAAATACTGGTAAGGTGGAGGAATTCGAAGTAAAGTGTTTCGGCTGTATATATAATTAATATTATATAAGGGTATCGTATAATGTATTGGTTATTTAAAATGTTACTGTACACAAGTTACTCCCGAGTATTTACCTACATGTATTCATGCGTATCTGTCAGTGTTACAGAAAGTGCACATGTGAACAGTAAACTTGTCCTATGCAAACAGTGCAGACAAAGATCAGAGGGATCGGGTCTGTAAGGAGCCCTCTGGTCAGGGCCTGCACTGTTTGTCATTTTGCAATGTTTTTGTTACAAAACAAACTAGAAACCCTAAAAAGTCATAATGGACCATATTCTTAATTTGAAATTTGGATTGTCCATTTAAAGTTTCACAGGTGAATGAGTTAAGTATACATTAAATATTTTTAATACCATCGCTGCAGCAAGAACGCAAGGCATTGAACGTCTTTGGACGATTTTCAAAAGTGCGCTGTGTTTGCCTAAAAAAGTAGGTTAAACACTTTCGCTTAATAGATCTAAATATTTGCGAATTTCCATATTCTTTTCTATAGTTCTTTCGAATAGTTTGTGTCTCCAGAACTTAACATAATTATTATTCCTTTTAAATGATTCACCACTATTATACCACTTTTGACTGGAGAAAAAAGGTTGTTTGATAGAAATTATTGGAGGAATTGTTTTTGTTTTCAGGACTAACATGTTCTGGAGAGGAAAAGATCTATAACGGCGAAGACTCCAAGCCTCATGCTTACCCATGGTCGGTGCTGTTATTATTCCCTACCTACGGAAGCATTGTTAAATTCTGCGGTGGCGCTCTCATCTCCAGGCGGTATGTCCTAACCATTGCTGGCTGTGACGTTACTCCCGGTGACGACGTAGCTCTGATCGGTGCACATAATATATCCGCACAAGAGGGAACGGAATCGATCATCGGTATCAGACGATTTATTCGTCACCCTGAGTATAACAGTTCTTCAGAAAATAATAACATTGCTTTAATTCAACTCAGTAAGGCGGTGAATATTACAAAAGAAATCGCACCTGTAGACTTACTGAGAAGCCTTAAATTCCACAACAAGCTAGCAGCAACGGAGAAGCGTTGTACTATAGCTGGTTGGGGCGTGAACAGGTCTAGTAGGGGATGGTGGATCTCCTCAGTCCTGCAGTCTCTACGTGTCAAGGTGGTAGATGACCAAACCTGTGTCAACAGAGGCAACCATGTGTTAGAAGGGTCGTTTTGCTATGAGGCGGCGGATGTCCTCTGCTCAGCCGCCTGTCATGGCGACCACGGGACAGGGATCGTTACTAAACGCAAGGGCTCACATGTGCTCGTTGGGCTCCATTCTTATCGAATGAACAAATACGACGGGTGCACAACAGGTGTGAAAGGCGCAGTTAAGATTGCTCATTTCTACAAATGGATTGATTCTTACATATCATAATATACAGATAAAATGTTGTGACCCGTCTTTTGATAAATATGATAAGGACTTTTGTTGAAAATTTGCATTGTTATATTCGTGTACATTATTATGGTAAAACAATCATGTGACAATGTGTATCATATATCGATCGATAAGAATCGAAATACTCAATCAAACATGTACTTAATTTATACATTTAATTTTCTGTAAATATCTTTAATCTAAGGAAAGAATAAATGAATAAAGTTTTTTTTAAATCGGGTGTTAATCCTTTTCCTTACCGTATGCAGTAAAGCCTCTCTATTACGACCATTAAATAAAGTGTGTTGATTGTTAGGAATTAAGAGTAAATGACTGCTTAAAGCAAGGTGAAAGTATTTAACAAAACGCTCCTTTAGGAGCTGTCTGTTTTACTTTCACATTGCTTTAAGCTGTCGTATATCTTTTATAAACCAATTAACCTTCAATTTAAATATATAGAGAGAGAAGAGAGAGAAATTGTTTATTATAGTGACATGTGATATTTACATAACAAAATACAAATTATCAACAGTAAACACATATAACCACCCGGCCCCATGGGCCTATATATCACCTTAATAATATAAACATACAAATTACAGTAAAAGTTCAAAGTGTTAGTTAATATGAAACGTTGATCAGTTTTTATTATTAAATCTTGCAACAGCTTAAACGTTTGATATAAATTGACTCAAATAAATTGATTCAATCTTGCAACAGTTTAAACGTTTGTTATAAATTGTCAAGTATATACACATATATATATATATAAATTAGAGAAATATATAAACAGACATCTACAAACGACCATTCGTAGCACTGGATCAAAAAGGATTTGATTCGCAGAATAAGAATGGTTTTAAGATATGGTTGAGATATAATTTACTCTTACAGTGCTGCAATGTTCTAACTAAATATATATATTCCCGAGCGCTTTCGACGGTTACGTCTTCATCAGGGGATATGCAATAATGCAATGAAATTGTTTTAGTTTTAAAATAAGTCAGATGCTTTCATAAAATGTCGTTGTACACAATGACTCTCTGTGCTGAACGCTTTAGAACAAGTTTGCTCTTTTAAAAAGATACTTTTAGGTAGTTAATGATGGATGGATGAGTATGGTTTTGCGACGATGATAAATGAGGGACGATGAGATTATTATTATAATACGAGATTTTTATGAGATGAGATGAGACAATGACGACTTCAGGTCATCCAATACCCGAAACCATCACCATCCCACTCCATCATCCCTCATCAATGATTCCAGGTCATTTAATAGCCGAAACCTTCACCATCTCATCTCATCATTCTGTGATTGCTGAACGCTAGTCCTTTCAAAAATACTTTCAGGTATTGAATGATGGATGGATGAGTAAGCTTTTATGGCACTGCGACATAATAGGTCATATAGCGCCGATGATAAATGAGGGACGATGAGATGAGACGATGACGACCCAGGTCATTCAATACCTGAAACCATCAATGACTTAAGGTCATCCAATAGCCGAAATCATCACTATATTATCCCATCATCCCTCATCAATGACTCACTTTGATTGCTGAACGATTTGAAACAAGATAACTTTTTTTTTAACAAAATACTTTAAGGTATATAATGATGGATGGATGAGTTTGGTTTTACGGCACTGCAACACAATAGGTCATATAGCGCCGATGATAAATGAGGGACGATGAGATGAGACGACGACGACCTCAGGTCATCCAATACACGAAATCATCACCATCCCACCCCATCACCCTTCATCAATGATTACAGGTCATTGAATAGCCGAAACCATCATCATCTCATTTCATCAAAGACTCTCTGTGATTGCTGAACGCTTTGAATGACAACAAAAGTTAACAGGTGTCGAATGAAGTCATTATTGTTTGATGAAAGTGAATAGAGATATTGATCTCCTTTGTGGTATGAATGATGGATGGATTATCCATTCACCTTCATCAAACAATAATAGCCAGTTAAATTACTTAGTGTCCTTTGTTGTTACCGTATGGCTGTAGTGTGTTCAGACGTCTAATCCAGTACATTTCTCGGCTCTTTCGATCTTTATCACACCAACGTTGGTCTGATTCAATGACACAAAGTTCGATGTCACTGAAAGAGTATATACATGTATATAAATGGGTAAGAAAGGAGATAAAGTGCAGTAGGGGAGGAGACTGACGCTCTTAAATCTTTAGACCCTATTGTAGAGTGAATCTTGTCTTACTAAGTATTCCTGTAACAAAAACTTTACTGTTTTACGGGTATACTCAGTAGGAAGAATTTTCAATTTATCCGTTTTAGAGCGCTGTATGAATCGTTCATTTGTTATTACGTTGCCAAATATCTGCTTTCGTACTTCCTTATACTATGGGCAGCAACACAGAAAATGCAGCTCATTTTCAATAGAGTTATTCTCACAAAATTTACAAATTATGTCCTCTATAGGTTCATTGATATAACGTCCGGTATCAACTCGCAAAGGCAGTATTCCACATATATTGTTCGTAATAGAGAGGTTTGACTGAACATTGTTGCTTTCGGATACGAATGTGGACACCTGTAAGACATTTGCTGAAGGGACTGTTTATTAGGAATTAAGATAATTATGCACTATTTTTATATATGATCTATCGTGACATTAGTCTGCACATTTTCCTGGTGACAAAATGTCCTTATCTTAATAGCCATGTCATAGTTCAGATGACAAATGCTCAAAGTGGGTGGAGTTTTATATATAACATAACATAACCTTTATTCGGTATAAAGTTGCTCAAAACACATATAAAGCCGTTTCTGTATACAACAGCACAATGTACAACGACAAAACATGTGATGTGTATGACAAATTTGAATATATGTGAACCACACACATTATGTGAAGCAACTATAGATCTGAATTATTCTGTTATCATATGGATATGCAGGGGGTAAACGTGTTAACAGTTTTCACTCGATGTATAATTTGTAGTTCTACTTATTCAAATCCAAGTGAAAGAAGGCGACAATAACATGCAACTATGTTATATTGCCATATTAAATATTTCCGGATATCATGTATGGCGTTATTTGATGGGACTTAAATACGAATGGTATTTGAAAAGTCCTGATAATTGAGCGATAACTTTGCATTGCTTGGTCTGATGTTGTAAAAGATAACATTTTCTAAAAGATCAACCTTTCAGCGAGACATTCATAGTAAGTTTGTTATTATAAATTTAAGAATTTTAGTTTTATTGGTATTCAAACAAGATATGGTTTTAGGTATTGACTGAAAATCCTCTTGAATACGCGAGGACACTGCGTTGAATTGGAAGCTCTGGCTGATTTAAACTAGTTTGATATTAATTTAACATGTTTAACAGTCTTTTTGAATAACATTTAGCTATTACAACAACGTTCAGTAATTATTGAATAACAGCAATATATACATCCTAACTAGAAAACCAAGTAACCACTGATACCCCCTACATGAATCTGAACATAACTATCTATTTTGACTATCAGCTACTCTAAACGAGTTGATTTTTCTAGATTTTAATGTGTATTTTCATTCGTTGGTCCTTATAAATTTAATTTATGTGATTTTTGGTTTTGGCAGCAAAAAGTTTTATTCAACCAATGGTTTTAGAAAGTGGTTGGGGAACCGGTTTACCCCTTTATATGTCACAAAATGTCAATATTTGTAACTATAGTGAAATGTATTTTTCTGATTTTGAATTAAGAAAATATATGATTATATTAGTTTTACAAAATAGTGTTTCGATGATGTGGCGTCATAGACTGGTCACGTGGAAATACTATTTAAACTACTGTACTCTTCAAAGTATGAATATTTCAGAATTCGTGGTAAGTGTGAATAATGGCAAGATATGAATGGACAATATGGCTACATGATTTATATTCTCCTGTAAAACGTCAATCAGTAATCAAGCGTATTTCCGCTATCATGGTTATTTTCGGGAGTACTTGGGACGAGGCACATACAGTGGAGAATCTGTTATTCTTTTCCGTTTAAACGCAAACGTACGCAAACGCAAAGCACTAAAACGTAGAAAAGTACAACTTTTGGACAATTCTGATAATTCATGTTTATCTTGGTGGCAAACAGTTTGGAGCCTGATCAGACGCCGGGTTACCCGGCGTCTGATCTTGCTCCAAACTGTTTGCACTGCAAATAATAGTTTTAGCGTAAACGCGTTTATTGGGAAAGAATAACGTTTTCTCCACTGTACCAAGAACAACATTAGCTATTTAAATGGTCGGAACCTTATTGTTCTTTAACCATTAGATACATGAGTATATGATATATGATATATCTAAATTCCAAACGATTAAAATGATTAACGTTATTTACATTAATGCTATCCCCTTCAAGTGCTAATATGACTCATTCCCAATGGGGAACTATACATACATGTATAATGGCATATAGGGGAATATCAAATTCTTCGATAATAATTCAATGGTTTGTTCCCACTCGAAAAAGGCTGTATCTTTCAGAATACGTGCACTTCAATAAAATCAAACCAACCAATGTAAAGTTATCGCTCAATTATCAGGACTTTTGAAATGCCCATCGTAAAGTTAGAAATAAATAATGATTATGGCAAATACATTCGTTTCTCTTTCTTATCTAACCCATTGTCCCATAATACGTTTTTAATCTCTTTCCAAACAGTGCAGACCGAGATCACACAGATACCTCAGGGGCTATCTGATCTGGGTGTTTGTTGTTTTCGTATGCTGTATTCTAGATAAGAAATTGTTCGAAAACGTGCTTAAAGTATACCGATTGATACAAATGGAAGGGGCGTTAAAATAAAAATACAACACCGTGGGAAAGGGTTAAATAGCACGAAAAAACATTGAAAACAAACAAATTATAACGTTTTAAATGGCCTCTCATTTTTTTTATAAGTAACCTTAACGTATTTCAGGAAGTCTTCAAATATATATTACAGTACATGTATACATGTATAACAAACCCTGATCAAAGGGCTCCTAAAGTTCTGACAGAGTTTGACATGTAGCATTTTCGGCAACCAGGAGGAAGCTCAATATTAGTGAGAATCTGGTCACGGTCAAACAACAGCTGTATGACAAAGTTTGTAGCTCAGTGCCTATAATAGTCCAACTTGAACGTACGCCTTTTGAGTATCTCCCTGGTATTAGTCAAAATGAGAGTGTCATCGGACGTCTACATCTACATCACCTAAGGCCGGTAATGCCTACTAGGGCATGCCAGCTTAGTCAACTGGCAGAAAAGGGAGACCATCTTCTTCTTCTCTTAACATACTTCTCTCCATCAAGAATGATGGTTTTAGAAGGCGCTCTGTCATAAATTATTATTTACAAAAAAAAATAAATAAAAAAATGTGGAAGTGTTTAAAGATACAGTGAATTGATGACTAGTAAAAGCAATATAGTTTAGATGAAATCTACTTTAACGGGTATGGTAACAATTGTCTTAAAGTCAATTGAACTGTTGGTGCCATTTGGGCTGTGATTGGTAGTAAGTTTCATTATGGAATACTTCTAGGATAAAAATAGAATTTATAAGCATCTTTAAATGAAATGATTGGTCGAAAACTCTATGGTGTATAAAATCTTGTTCTGGTGCCAGTTGGTATAAGGAAATTTGTTCCTGGATCAGTGTTTACACTCTAGACCACACACTTTATCCAATCTTTCTCAAACTAGCTCAGCTAATATATGACCAAACAGTCTCAGATGAGTTTGAATATGGTTGACATCGGACCAATATGTCAAGACTTAGTTAGCTGCCCTTGATGTGTTGAACATGCAATATCTAACAGTGTTTACACTCTAGCAACTACACATTTTAATGAATCGTACTTGTGCAAAATGTATATAGCTACAAGAACAGTGCAATTACTGCTGAAATATGATAATTGTGGCAAGTGTATTCTGTCACTGGATTTCTTAGAAATGCCAGAAAAGGCTTCATTTCAGTATTGATTATGCTCTAGTGTCAACCAATTATGATTGGATTGTGATAAAACTTTGTAAAGTTATATACGGCTTTAATTTTCCATTGAGTTTAAATATTGATGAAATCGATTGATTTGGTCAAGAGTTATCTGTCCTTAGATTGTTGAAAATGCCATATTTGATGTAGTGTTTGCACACTAGCAACTACAGGTTTCAATGGATTTTTATATACTGGCATACAACCTATATAAGTATGAGTTCTTGAAGATATACATTTATTGTTGAAATAAGGATTTTTTGTCAAGAATTACTGCCTTTGATGTACTCACCTATACCAACATATTTTGTATTCCAATATTGTTTACACTCTAGAGTAAACAAATTTTAATGAGTTTAGATTAAGCTTGTTTAGATTATGAGTGAAGCTCAAAGATAAACCTATCAGGCTTCATTACAACAGGTTAGCGGTATCAGGGCCTTCAATGCCCTCTTATTTATTATTAAATTTAAGGTTAAGCTTTAACAATATATCACAGAATAACACTGCACCCCGAAACTAACTCTCTCCTGAAATATCAAATTGACAATTTCAATTGAGACTCGCCCACTTTCACTTTATTTAGGGTTGTTTTATATAATTCATTACAAAATGTCAAACAATGCAGAACCTGAGCGTTTAGGAGCCCTCTGATCAGGGTCCATAGGTTCAGTATACACTGTAAAATAACTATATATAACAGTGTATACACTTTTTGTACAGAACAAGTTTTCCCGTCACTACTATACTATTAACATATTCAATTTATTATAAAGGTCCATTTATTCACTGTATCAGCGCAGGTCGTGATAAGCGAATTAATTTACAAACCCTCTGATCTGGGTCACCATTGTTAGTACAGGACAAGAATTCTGGTCACTAATACACTGTAATTAACTTACTGTATATTTCAAACTTAAATCATTCTCCCTTAAAACACTATAAAAATGTTTTGTGACAATACTTTATATAAAGGCAGACAGTGTAGACCTTAGTCTAATACTCTTGAATGAGCCTTCTAATCTTGGTCCACACAGTTTAAACATTACAAGTTTAACAGTCACTGGTAGACCCTGAGCATCAAGCATTTTCAAACTTATCACATTCTTACCCTGTACATCCATTGGAAAATTCTAATTTCTAAATACAGACTGTGATATAAGTCAATTAATTTTTAGACTGTCGGCACGACAGGGTTTTGAAGTGTATAAGCTATTTTCCAGGGTAATGCTTCTTGAGACTTGCAAGGTTAACTATTTCAGATAAATGCGCCAGATGCGTATCCACACACACACAATATTGAGTGGAGCAATATAGTGGTTAGGATCTACATGTAGAAACACCATTTACATTTGGACTTTTACTCACATATTATTTTTTAGACGAATTTGGAAGTTATTTACTGAAAAAAACCACTAAAACACGCATAGCGTTTGCAGAATGCGTATTTGATTCGGTAAAGGAATTGCTGATCCGCCCTTGAGCTTATTACAAGCTGGCGCGCATAATTCTGGTAAGTAAGCGGGTGTAGGCTTACACAGTGAAAAATAGTGCGCGTGATAAAAGTTTTAAAGCAATATTTCAAGAAAATTCTTGCAGTTTTTGCTAATTTCTTTGTAGTAAAACCTAATTACTTCAATAAAGCAGTGAGTGTTGCCTTACACAGTATAGCCCGTGTTAAAATACCAAAAGCAAATCAAGATTATGTGAGATCAACACCTGTTTATTTCACGCTGGTACCCTAATCGACCTAGGGTCTGTTAATAAAGCCTGGTACCAGATACCCCCTGCACATGTCAATCCTTAGGCTGCGGTGATGTCGTCTGCTTCGAAATTGTCGTCTGCAAAGTTTGTTTTAATTTAGATTTATAAATGTTTAAGTAAAGAAACCTAATGAAGAGTGTCATGTTTAACAGTTTGGATCCAGACCAGACACCTCGTAACGCGGTGTCGGATCTGGATCTAAACTGTTTGCGAAAATCAATATAGTCGCGACCAGCAGGCAGAGGCAGAATAATTCCGTGCTTCAGTACATTGACTCTCGTGCGATTTTACAGTTTGGATTCAGATAAAATATTAACCTTCTGCACGTTACGGGCGATTTCGTGATTATTACTGCAAATAGTTTGGATCCAGTTCAGGTCGTGATATGAACTGTTTGACACTCGGTGCGATTTTACAGTTCGGATCCAGATGAATATTTTCCTTCTGCACGTTACGGGCGAATTCATGATAATGGCTGCAAATAGTTTGGACCCAGACTAGATCGTGATACGATGAGTTTGGTACTGGGTGCGATTTTAGTTTGGATCCAGATGAATATTAAGTTTTATTAACCTTCTGCACGTTACGGGCGATTTCGTGACTATTGATGCAAATAGTTTGGATCCAGTTCAGATCGTGATACGAACTGTTTGACACTAGGTGCGATTTTAGTTTGGATCCAGAAGAATATTAACCTTCTGCACGTTACGGGCAATTTCGTGATTATTGCCACAAACAGTTTGGATCCAGATCAGATCGTGATACGAACTGTTTGACACTCGGTGCGATTTTACAGTTTGGATCCAAATGACTACACGCTACGAGCGAATTCATGATTATTGCTGCAAATAGTTTGGATCCAGATCATATCGTGATACGTAACGTTTGACGAATCGGGTGCGATTTATAAAGATATAAAAAACCTCATGGAATTGTTGAAGACGCAAAGTTTGCAGACGACAATTACATATCAAGCAGCTAGAGGGCTAACCCAGAGGGGGAGGGTCGAATCTAACGCTGTGAGAATTTGTGATCCGACCCCATTTCAATATGTATATATGGAAATAAAATATGTTTAAAATAACCCATGCAATTGGCAAAAGTGATTATTTGTAAAAACATTTTTTTTGTGCAAATATTTTAGATCGAGATTAGATCTGGAACAACTGCTTTACACTCGGATGCTATTCTATGTTGATATGAAATGCATTACAATCCACTAAGACGAAATTTGCACACGAAACTTTCATACTTGATCAAGGAGAAGGCTAACTCAAATTGGAAGTATGATTATTGATGGAAATAATTTGAATCAAGACGATTATTAACCTTTAATATATACACGATACCGCGAATTCATTATTACTGTTGCAAACAGTTTGCATCCAGGTGAGATCTGGATCAACTGTTTGACACTCTGCATGCTATTTCATGATGAAGTACAATGCATAAAAATCACTCGTGTAGAAACATTAACTTTTAATTGCATCATGTATATAAGTCAGTTCTTAAATTAACACTTCTGCATTTATTTGTTTTTTAATTATCAAATACTTATCGAGTATTAGTTACAGACTGTAAAGATTGCAATGGGTGTCATTATGATATATACTAAACTCGCGGCAATACATTTTTTTATACATCAAAGTGTTAGCAGTGTGAACCAAGACCTCGCGTAACGCTGGGTCTAATCAATATCCAAACTGTTCGACATATTTTAGATCAGACAATGTCATTATGACATTCCATACATTACATTAAATTGTTGTTTTGACAGTTTGCAACAAGTACATGTTTTACTCAGCGGGTACAAGATACAAGATTTATTTAACGTCGGATACAATATAACAGTAAACATTAGCTGTAACAGCCTTATTCCGACAAACACAAGTATAATATAAACAAGAGTAAAAGGCTGTAAAAAGTAGAACTGTAAAAGAAAGGGTTTACATATACAGTGGATGCAAGCTAGGACTACAAACTATCAAAGGGAATCGCAACCGGATGGTGTACTTGTCAAAATAAAATAAAATACTCAAATAAAAGCACATCTGTGGCATACTTTTTTAGATATTTTCCATCGTTTTTCTATAGCGTTAGCTAACGGTATAGTTGTTGTTGTTGCTTATCTACACGGGCTCAGACATACACCCGAGCCGAATAAAGTACTATCGATCGCTACCAGTGAAGTACGTTAATTCGCTACCATATAGATAGAGAGGCCCAGTTGCCGCGTGGATAAAGGCGTTTCCCTTTTTGTCATGTTTGTCTCCGCATGGAGGGTCACGGGTTCGAATCCCACCAGAGCTTCTTTTTTTTTTTTGAAATGCGTTTTTTTAACAGAATTTATTATCCTAAACTAAATCTTACCCATTTATATAAGCATTTGACATATATTTACAAATTACTATTTTTAATGCTAAATCCGGTTGCGAGCCTCTTTAAGGTTGTTTCGTTTTGTTTTCCAGGGCTGCCATTTCTCCGGTTTCCCCTAAATCTCCGGATGTTGCCCCAGTACATGGTAGCTTAAAGCAGGCTGAAAGCAAAGCAGACTGCGCCCTAAGGCGCATTCTGCTTTACTTACAGTCTGCTTTAAGTAGTCACATGTCAACAAATTAAGGAAAAGGCTATGGGGGTAAAGGTACGATTCGTAAAATCGTACTTGAAAAATTCAAATTTGGAAATCTTGGGATTTTTGATTTTTTATGTCAACTTATGGCAGCCCTGGAACTAGGAGCTTTGATTCATTAGTCTCTGCACGGTAAGTATAGTAATAATTGATCAGACACTAAATCATCGAGAATCAGAATCAACTTTGGAACTAATTTAAATAATACGTCCACTCAATGATAGGTCACATTTGAAGAGAAGTTGTTGCTTAATGAAGGCAACAGTAATCATCAATACTTGAAACAGACAATGGAGTAAAGGGTTAAATGACCGCTTAACACAAATTTTAAAGAACAGAACATCTTTAATACGCTCAGGCATGCAAGCAGCATTTGATGAGGTATGAATAGTATAGCATGTACATATAATATCACGTGACAACAGTGAAACTAATATTCGTATTGTATCAGCCTGAAAATGGAGTGAACATTCTAAGGGTTTAAGCGGGGGCTGGGTCTATTTACGTGCACTGTCGAAACCTTCGAAATATTATAGGCATGCATTATATTTAGCTTAAATCAGACTGACGGTGAAGCATACTAAAGTGTACATTGTATTATGAGGTCACCTCTCTCCAAAAAAAACACACTTAGTACGAGGTGATGATCAGTTAAACAATAGACGTTTTAGAATATAAAAACGTTCAGTGTTTGCTGTTACGAATAAAAAGCTCCATTTCCCACATTTTACAACAACATTCAAAACTTTTCATAATGTTGAACAATTTAAAAACATTTACGACGTCGCGGAAGAGAATGATATAAGTTAAATTGAGCATCGGCGACTCGAAGGAAAATAATTGATTGTCGACCATCTAGCGATAATCGGTACACACCTAATTTTTATACTATATAGATATAATAATAGTATATTGTTTTACGAGAAGAAATTGCCTTCATCTTAAAACTCTCCTGGTTTGTAACAGACCAAGTTTTCCAATCGTAATCTGACTAAGAATAGGTTAAATGTTG
This sequence comes from Gari tellinella, assembly GCA_922989275.2. Lineage (NCBI taxonomy): Eukaryota > Metazoa > Mollusca > Bivalvia > Cardiida > Psammobiidae > Gari > Gari tellinella. The sequence continues at coordinate 87,381,787 of OV277860.1, forward strand.
TTGTTTTTGCTAGTTGTTAATGTTTAATTGAATGCACTTGCAATTGGAAAGGAATAAAGGACATTTTTGCCCATTGCTTTTTTACTTACAGTGAAGAAGGCGTTATTATTTACCGTTCAAATGTTACAGAAATGCACACGCAACACACTAAATGACAACTTTTAGACAATCCTGAATATCCATTTAAATCTGAATGGCAAACAGTTTATAGCCTGATTACACACCGGGTTACACAGCGTCTCCAACCTGTTTGCAATGGAAATAATAATTTAGAGCAATTTTTAGGTTTTTTTTACACGTTTATTGAAAAGAATGACGTTTAATACACTGCACATATCCCCTTATGTAGCTGGTTTGAGATTATGGTGAAACAGATTGATAGACTTCGCTGGCTGGCTTGATAGCTCAGTGTGTAGAGTGCTGGCATAGTAAGCCAAAGGCACTAGATTAAAGTCCCAGTTGAGTCACAACTTTTTCACCATGTTACATTTTGCGCACGAAGTAAACAAAACCGTTATTCTTCATTACGGGAATTTGCATGGAATTATCTCAGAACGTTTAATAAATAGAATGGTACAACTGGAAGCAGGTGTTCTTTTATCATACCGACAGTCTTCCAGCGCCTTCAGCGCTTTGATTTACTATTAACTAGCGGTTCTTTTTACAAACAGGGCAAATGCTTTTAAAAACAATTTGTTCAGCAATGGATATAGATTGTAAAATAACTAGCAGTGCAGACCCCAAACAGAGAGCCCGAAACATGTAAGGATCCTCGGTCCTCTTTTGCTGTTTACTAGCGGTAGGCCTAAAACACGAAATGGAAATATTTTGGCGAAATGGACGAAATGGAAATTTTGATGGCGAAAGGTGGCAGTAATTTAAAACCGATTTTTCACACTTGAGAATAGATATATCTCTATATATGAAGAATATTTCCATTTCGCCGTGGCGAAATGGAAATTTATGTTTTGGAAATCAGTTATATTAGTATATAACAAAGTCTTAAATCAAGATTGATTGTTTCAGTATATATTGAAACTAGTTTTAAGACAGGTTGCAATGACAAAAACCCGATTTTTAATACTTGAGGGTAGATATGGCTCTATATATGAAGAATATTTCCATTTTGCCATGGCGAAATGAAAATTTATTTTTCGGAAATCAGATATATGAACATAGAATAAAGTTTAAAATCTTTTTTTTCTTTTTCAGTATATATAGATACTATTTTTAAGACGGGTTGGAACGATTATAATCGATTTTTCATACTTGAGAGTAGATTTAGCTCTATATTATGAAGAATATTTCCATTCCGCCATGGCGAAATGGAAATTTATTTTGTAAGAAATCAGTTATATAAGAATCAATTAACTTTTTAAATCAAAATTACTATTTCATAATATATAGAAACTAGTTTGAAGACGGGTGGGGTGATTTATAATCGGGTTTTCATACTTGACAGTAGATATAGCTCTATATATGAAGATTTTTCCATTCCGTCATGGCGAAATGGAAACTTATTGGTAGGATTGGTTTATATTAGCATAGAATGAAGTTTTAAATCAAGACGTATTGGAAGTGCACCGTATTTACCAAACATTAAAGGCTTCCCAAGATAATGCAAAATTCAAACAAGAAAATAAAACAAAAACACCTTTTAACACATTAATTGAATTATTTCATGTTCGATTAAGTCGAACATACCCGTAGCTCAAAGTTAAGCCACGTTTTAAATTTGAACTCCGGGTATGTCCGACATAACCGAGTTAGATACAATCAAAAATTAGAATCACTTAGTATACGTGTGCAGTTAACACCTCTCTATTATGGCCACTTAATTGTTTTAACTGTTTGGTGTTTACGACAGGTGACTGCTAAAGCAAGATACAATAAAAGATAAAAGATAAAGCTCCTTTATGATATTTCTGTTTTACCGTTACCTTGCTTTCAGCTGTCACTTGTCTTTTATTTACATGTATGTATAATCAATTGGCATTCGTTTCATTGATCATAATAGAGAGGCTTTACTTTATATCTAAAATCAAACTTCGCATGAAACATGAGAGGCGAACACTAATATTTCTATTTATTATGTATAATAATATAGTAAAATATTACCTCATGCAACCTTACTGTATAAATGTGATAGCATGTACATGTATATGATATCAACCCCTTCACTGTGTGTAACTAAACTTTACATGCAGCTTTCAGAAAACCAAGACGCCGAGAAATTTATTATATGCCTGTGACATACTCGCAGTGAGGTGGTTAAACACCGTTCGTTTTGCAATGTGATTTAATAATGTACATACCTGTAGCTCTAGATAGGGATAATGTGTTGTAGCTACTGATTAAAATTGTCTGGATCCATGAATACGTTGGAGAAGACGGTATAATTTTCCAATAAACGCGTTTACCACTGAGATACAGATAAATAGTCACACTTTTTTTTTAAAAACTGTATTTTCATAATTTTAATGCGATTGTGTTTAGACGGAAAATAATAACGCATTCTCCAACGCTCATTTAACTGTTCCGCAAAGTTCCAAAAGATAACGACAAAATCATACAGACTAGCTTAACATTTCATTATACAGTAAAACCTTTCAATTATGACCACATAAAAAGCTAAGTGATTGCAATCGCATGTGCGAGCTATAAGCTATAAGACAGAATTCTCCGTTAAGAAGTCACCTGTCTTAAACGCCGGAAAATTAACACAATCTTGTGATCGTAATAGGGATGTCTTACTGTATATGTGTATATATGTATCCTGATATCATGTATCTACTGTATATAATTATTTGGTTGGCTATAATGTTTCATGCAATACGTGATTGATTGATTGATTGATTGTTTACTAAAATCAATCAAACAGGCATTAACAACAAGAAACAAATGGATCTAATCCAAAAAAAATAAAATTATATATATATATATAATAATATATAATGTCGGCGTAATATATGATTTAAAAAAAAAAAGATGATGTATTAGCCTTTTTAAAACAATTTTATTGTCTTAAACATTGCGCTACGCGTTTCACCATATCATAATGCGCAATATAATATTTTGTGACGTCATGACGTCGTTGTTAGGTTGTCGACGTCGTTCCTTTCTGTTGACGTACATCTGTTTTCTTAATCATGAATACAGCTTTTCCCGGTAGTTTCCGACATAACGCAGACATTACTTATTATATATACATGTACAATGTATATAGTAACTGATCGCTTTCATTTTCATGCAACTATAAATTGTTTCTGTTGGAATTTAGAGATAGCTTTTTCTCGATTCAATTCAATACATACCGTTTTCCTTTCCATTGCGCAAAGTAAATATTCTTTACGCAATGAAAAGAAAAAAGTAATTCTCTTCCGCGTATCTTATAACTAGTTTCTATAGTTATATTCTATGTATACTGAAACAATAAATCTTGATGTAAAACTTTATTCTATGCTATAATAACTGATTTCCTTAAAATAAATGTCCATTTCGCCATGGCGGAATGAAAATATTCTTCGTATATAGAGATTTATCTACTCTCAAGTATGAAAAATCGGCTTTCAATCACTGCCACATGTCTTATAGTTTATGTCTTTATAAACTGAAACAATAAATATTGATTCAAAACTTTATTATATAGAGCGGGTGCACCAATTACCGAACACCTACGCAAGATTTTTTACTGTTCGGTAATACGTCCATTATTTCAGCACATTTGTAAAACCATCTAACAGGTAACGTCTCTCGGTCCGTTTGCTATGCTTGCGGTCTTAAAACATGTAGTAATAGAACAGATATAGTGAGTTGAATGAGCGGTGTCAGTGAACCTTATTCCGAACAATGGTTTTAGTTCCGAACATAATGGTTCCTTATTCCGAACAAAGATTCGGTTTTTAAAAAAAAGTGGCTAATCTTCTTATTCTAACAATGATTTTATTATCAGATGTCTGCGAATACATGGCTATGAAATGGTAGTAACACAAACTAGGGAAAACACACGTAAATGCACATTGTAAGGTGCACGTGAATGAAAGGAAAATTAATGAAAACATTTTGATGAATATACAATCTGGCTTATCGGCTTGTAAACACATGTTTAACGTGTTCATTCAACTGAATATGATACATATGACCACAACAGTACTTGCATTTGACTGGCAATTCATCTATTCCACTGTTAAGTTCCCCTATACAGTATACACGTACTTCAAGTGGAATCGTCGGAAACAGTTTGTACACCGTATGTACTCTTGGGACTTTTCTTCTCACTTAAAGCATTGTGAGAATGTGAGGGTGCTACTTGCTTATCATCATCGCTGTCTGACTTCTCTAATTCGTCAAGTATTTGCTCATCTCTGGTTCCAGATAAGGGGAGTATTTAAAAAAATAAAATCTTCATTCTGCAATAATTTTATGGTGTCACTACTCATCAGAATTGCCTTTTCGAGAGACGATAATAATGAGTAGGATTTGGGGTTGAAATTATTGAGGAAATGTTGAATTTCTTCAGTTTACTCCTTCATATCTTGAGCTATGTCCTACATGTAGTATCAATGAATTATTCATTTTGACGTCACAAAGAGTGGTGTTACTTGACCATATTGACGATCAATGTCATTGACATCGTCACCATGACTCCAATGTTTATATATAATCCTACTAATGATATTATCAAACCGCTTGAGGTAAAATAAAGCAGATCAATCATGTCATTATAAAGCATAAACCTTTTGTTCAGCAATAACGAAATATTGAGCCTAGTTACATATAAAAACGAATTCATATGTTAGCGTATGCTAGATCTACTTCTAAGTTCATATTTATAATAGCATATCAATCTGAGTTGAAAATTTATCTAGATCTACCATATTGCTGAATAATTTCTTAACTGACACAAGTGGCTGTGCATGCTTTTCACTTAGAACCCCAATTTGAATTCACTTAGTTAACCCCAATTTGAATTCTCTTTGGCTATAGATTATTTCTCTGTTCATGGTAGATCTAGATATATTCATAAAGATAGTGAGATATAGTGGCGATCTAGATCTAAATCTTATCAAAGCAAGTGTGTTAAAATAAATAGATAAATGTTCGGAATTAGATCCATAATCAAAGTTTATGTGCTTAATTCCGAACATGCTTCACCTCCTACATGTGACGTCACTGGTTTGAATAAAAACATTTCAATAACATATTTCATGTCTATAAAGCCTGGAAATGCGAAAATATCCAGTACAAAACGTATATAAATCATCGAAATTCCTTATGTACGAAAATCGATAAAATAAAAATTGCGTAATTTCCCTTAACTTCATACAGTTGATTTGAGAAAAAGAGGAAAACATCAAATCCACTGACAGGTGGTATTCAAGATGACGTTGAAAATTAATATAATTGTTATGACGTCATGAAATTATGTCACAATGCCTGTCAACGCGCTCTACTTATAAACAATAGACATTTGATTTTTTTGTACGGTATAAGGTACTGTTCGGAATTAGGTGCACCCGCTCTACTAGTATAACCGATTTCCTAAAAATAAAATTCCATTTCGCCATGGCGGAATGGAAATATTCTTCATATATAAAGACATATCTACTCTCGAGAATTTAAAATCGGTTTTGAATTACTGCTTGCTGTCTTAAACTAGTATCTATATATACAGAAACAATAAAATTTAAATTAAAACTTTATTCTATGCTTATATTTCTGATTTCCGAAAAATAAATTTCCATTTCGCCATGGCGAAATGGAAATATTCTTTATATATAGAGCTATATCTACCCTCAAGTATTAAAAATCGGGTTTTTGTCATTGCAACCTGTCTCAAAACTAGTTTCAATATATACTGAAACAATCAATCTTGATTTAAAACTTTGTTATATACTAATATAACTGATTTCCAAAACATAAAATTCCATTTCGCCGTGGCGAAATGGAAATATTCTTCATATATAGAGATATCTACTCTCAAGTGTGAAAAATCGGTTTTAAATTACTGCCACCTGTCTAAAACTAGTATCTATATAAACAGAAACAATAAAATTTGAATTAAAACTTAATTCTATGCTTTTATATCTGATTTCCGAAAAATAAATTTCCATTTCGCCATCAAAATTTCCATTTCGTCCATTTCGCCAAAATATTTCCATTTCGTGTTTTAGGCCAACCCGTTTACTAGCTATATGGCCGTGTTTTATTCTTGACCCTTTCTTCTGCAACTGTCAACATCCGGTGTATAGCCGAACACATGGGCAATAAATAGCGACATTTCAAGTAAAACTTTCATCGTTCATGTAATGCTTTAGATCATTTTGATGTTCTTATTGAAAAAGCCATAAGTATCAACACACGTAGGACCATATATAAAATGCTTGAGAATCGTACTACAAGCTTCTATAGTTATTTGTTACTGTATTCGACCCATCCGCTTATAACCTCCAACGTAAAAACAAACTTCTTGATACCAACTACTCTCAGAAAGGTTTCCTTGCCTACCTGTGCATGATCCTTGTAGCCACATCAAATGACATACAAACCAACCCAGGGCCCATTACAAATGAGAGCACAGTGTATCCCTGCGGAACATGTGACCAGCCAGTCACTTGGGACCACAGGGCTGTCGTATGTGATACATGCGATCAGTGGTATCACATCAGTTGCCAGGATGTACACAGTGGCACATACAGCTTACTGAACGAAGACAGCGCAATCCGTTGGGACTGCCTCATTTGTAACAACCCAAACTATAGCCTGGTCTGCCATGACTCGCATTCAACATACTGCTCTGAAAATCCATTTAGCGTCCTGTCAATCAGTGACACCAGCCTGCCAAGTCCAGCTCAAACTAAAAATATCAAACCTGTTCATTCCTCCACACCTATGAAGAAAAACGACTGCAATACTAAGCACACCAAGTCTAAATCAAATAAACATACACCACTCAGAATTTTAAACATATATTGCCAGTCAATCAAAAAGAAAAGAGAACGTACTGAAAATATCATAGACAGTGTCAAACCTGACATAATTATTATGACCGAAACCTGGCTTGACCCATCAGTCACGGATAGTCAAATACTCCCAGATAACTTCAAAATCTGGAGAAATGACAGATCCTATGGAAAAGGTGGTGGAGTACTCATTGCCATTAAGGACACTTATCTGTCCACGGACGTTCCAGAGCTCCAAACCGATTGTGAGATAGTTTGGGCCAAGATACAACTGGTAGGCTGCAAGACACTCTATATCTGTTCCTACTACAACCCCAAAACAGCGGATGAAAACAGTATCGCTGGGTTTGGTGAATCTGTCAGTAGAATGGCAAGCTTGAAAGACTCTGTCATATTGATCGGCGGAGATTTCAACTTGCCTGGCTGGGACTGGAAAACAAAAACACTTAAGCCAAACTGCTCCCACAGCAAAAATCACTACAAGCTGATTGACATTTTGGACGATCATGGCCTCTGCCAAATGGTTGACCAGCCAACCAGAAATCAGAACATTCTTGATCTCATCATCACTAATCTCCCCAGCAAGATCATAAGAACAGACACCATCCCAGGCATATCAGACCATGACGCGGTCTATACAGAAATAGACATAAACCCTGTGTCTCATAAACAGGTCCCTAGAAACATTCCACTTTACAAACAAGCACGATGGGAAAGTATGAAATCAGACCTCCAGGAACTTGACAAGGAAATCAAACAGTTGGCAGCTGACAGAAATGAAGTCAACACTTTATGGCTGAAGTTTTCATCTGTTTTACAGAGTAGTATCAAAAACCATATTCCACACAAACTAGCCAAACCCAAAGACTCTTTTCCCTGGATAACAAGTGAAATAAAACATATGATTAGGAGACGTGATAGACTCTATAAACAAAAGAAGAAATCAAATGACTCAAGTCACATTCAGAAATACAAAAAGGCCAAGCAGGAGGTGCAGAAAAAGCTAAGACAGGCTTACTGGGCATACATTGAGGATATCATTACGGCCAAACCAGAAGAGAATAAGGACCGTCCTTGCACAAAGCGGTTCTGGACATACATAAAGCACAAAAAGAAAGATAACTCATCAATAACAGGGCTCAAAGATAAAGGTAAACTACAAACAGATCCAAAACTAAAAGCAGATATTTTGAACAAACAATTCCAATCAGTCTTCTCCGAAAGTAACCCCATCAGCAAAACCGACTTAGAAAATCACGGTTATGTCAGTGACAGCCACTATTCCATAGCACCAGATATCAATATAACTGTAAAAGGCGTCCAGAATCTTCTTCAGTCCTTAAACCCATATAAAGCAGGTGGCCCAGATGGTATCCAACCAAAAATACTGAAAGAACTTGCTGAATACATTGCTCCAATACTAACTACCATATTTAGAGCTTCATATGACACAAGTACACTGCCAAACCAATGGAAAACTGCCCTGGTTCAGCCTATCTTTAAGAAAGGTAACAGATACAATGCAATCAACTACCGCCCAATATCATTAACCTGTATAAGCTGTAAATTAATGGAACATATAATCACAAGCCACATTATGTACCATGGAGAAACCAAAAACATCCTTTACCCTCTACAACACGGATTTAGAAAAGGCCGCTCTTGTGAGACACAATTACTCGAATTCACCACCGACATCACAAACAACCTGACACTAGGCAAACAGACAGACGTCCTTGTCATGGATTTTTCCAAGGCGTTTGATAAAGTCTCCCACAGTCTCCTCACGCACAAACTCAACCACTACGGCATACAAGGAAAGACTAACCACTGGATCCAGGCCTTCTTGTCTGGTCGTTCGCAATCAGTTGTTGTTGATGGCCACACCTCTGAACCCGTCCCTGTTCGCTCCGGTGTCCCTCAAGGCTCAGTCCTGGGCCATCACTCTTTCTGTATTACATTAACGACATACCAGAGGGCTTGCATTCATGTGTCCGTCTGTTTGCTGATGACACAATAGCTTACCTAACCGTGTTTAGCGACGCTGACTGCCAGAAAATCCAGCAGGACCTAGACCAGCTAGCAACATGGGAACACAAATGGAAGATGGAATTCCACCCAGACAAATGCAACGTGCTAACAATCTCAAAGAAAAGAAAACCTATCATTCACCAATATCTGCTACACAACGAAATTCTTAAACATGCTGAATCCATTAAATATCTTGGAGTTACTTTAAACCATCGTCTAGACTGGGGAGAACACATCTCTAAAATAACAAATAAAGCAAATAATACATTAAGCTTCCTCAGAAGAAACATCTACATTGGATCAACCAAAGCGAAAGAAACGGCATACACCACAATTGTCAGACCTAATGTTGAATATGCTAGCTGTGTCTGGGATCCCTATGAAAAAGGAGACATCCAAAGACTGGAAATGGTCCAGCGAAGGGGAGCGCGATTTGTAAAAAACAACTATCACAACCGCTCAAGCGTCTTAAACATGATCAATGACTTGAAATGGAAATCTCTCCAAGACCGTCGGCGTGACTCTCGACTAACCATGCTTTACAAGATAAACAACAACATCGTAGCTATTGACAAATCCGACCATCTTCATAAACCATCAAGAACATCCTCAAAGTCACACAACCACACCTTCCAAATTCCATACAGTTCCACTACATACAGTCTGCAGTCCTTCTTCCCCCGCACAATTCGGGAATGGAACAAGCTTCCACCAGACATAGTTTCAGCTGGCGCAGTTGATGCCTTCAAGGCTCAACTAGCCGCCCACTCCTTCTAATTCTTCTTCCAGTTTTTAACTTTTTATCTTACACTGTACATACTTTCACCTTTCACTTTTGACTTTCCTTCTCGCGCAACCCTGTCAGAATATTCAGTTAGTTGAATGTGGACAGTATTGGAAGAAGAAGAAGAAGAGGTGTCTGTCGTGTGTTGCCCTTAGGTAGATTTCTTTCTCTTTCTTTCTCTATATACTGCTACATGCCCCTTTCGGGTATTACGAGCAGGGGCACTTTTTAGGTGCACCAATGGGACTGTACCCGGCCGGTCACTTTATCCTGACACTGACGAACCAGTTGTAATGCTAACCCGAAATCCTGAGCGCCAAGGAGGGAAGCCATTACTACCAATTTTTAAGTCTTTGGTTTGACCCGGCCGGGGATTGAACCCACAACCTCCCGCACTGCAAGCAGACGCTCTACCACTAAGCAACGCAGCCGGTGGATCTAATACAGTAATAAATAACTATTGAAGCTTGTACCTTTTACCGGTGGACTTTAAAACAAAATCTGTTTAGATAGTAGATGTCTTTTTATAAATTCTGTCCATGGTACCAAGATGTTTCTTTATTGTGTTTCCGAACTTTCGCTGCATTATGTGCAAATTGCAATTAATTAATTATTGGTATTTATTTCACAGAAAACCATGGACTCTGATTCTGAACCTGTAGATGATGTTTTGAAAATAAATGAACATGAGGTGAGGAAAACAAATTTTATGCATGAAACAAACTAAACATAATTTTTTTTATAGTTTATTGCCATATTGTAACAGTATTGATGCTGAATACAGTTCTGTGTGGACTTTAGTCTTACTAGTGTTAGAGATATGTCATCACAGCTTACATATTTATTGCTCTCCCTAAGGTCGGGCGAGCATAATATTTAGTTCGCAGTGGCTATGTTTACGACGAGTCGTAAACATAACCGAGATTCTATTTTTACGTCAATTTTTTTTTCCGGTCACGCATGCGCACATGTTAATGTTTTTGACTTAGTAAAACCGTCGTAAAAATAAAAGCGATCGTCTTAACTTTAAGTATTGACTAACTTTGACGAAAAAGTTTAAAGATTCATAACTTCATTTCGAATGTAGTGTTCTTAGATTATTTTGTTCTAACTTTACCAACTAGAAAAGCATAAATTACATGCCTTTAATTTGTTGACTGTGAAGGAGAAGGCTGAACATGCTGACGGAATCTCTGATATATAAAAAAAAACCATTCCGACACGGAATTGAGTTAAATCATGGAAAAGTCAGTGTATAATTCTGTGGTTAAATCAAGACATAAGAAAACCGAAATACTAAAACACTGATCATCGCGGTGCGATGTGCATATAAGTTATAGCAAGTGCCCGTGATTGACAGCTGATTGTAAACAAATGCCTCCCATAATCCGATAATTGGCCTGTTATCGAACGCCGCTTGCCTAGGGTGAAATTATTTTGTATGACTGTTGTGTTTGGATCGACTTATTTGCGATATCGTAACTGTATTAATGCCGAATATTTAGACCTTTGTCTCGAGTTACGGTGTAGCATCGACTGAGAACGATGACGATGTCACGGTAGTTTGAAGTGATTAAATAGGCGAAAGTAAAGTATGCCACAGACATCCGTGTATCTATATATATATATCTGGTTAGGTAGAATGATACAGAAGCATTCTGGTTCTCTTTCCGAATGCTTATTTTATGCATCAATATGTCAGGAAAAAGATATGTTGACCAACGCAAAATGGGTTACCCTCATCGCAATTAAATTGGTTATTTTTACTCCACTGTCAAGAACATTCCGTGAACAAGTTAATTACTAACTATCTCATACACAGTCAACAATGGCGTGAAAATGCATTTCTACTTGGTAACTTCTTTTTAAAAAGTAATCTTAGAACACAACAGTTGTAAGGAAGTTGCGAATGTTTAAAATTTTTGCTCGAAAAAGCCCATTCTTATTGTTATGACGATCGCGATTATTATTTTTACGGCAGTGTTTATACTATGACAAAATATGTAATATGTGCGCTTATAGTAACGACGCTCGTGCACGGAATTATACAAAAGTGTATAATTCTGTGGCTCGTGGTTATCTTTACGACGGTTGTTATTTTTACGTCAGGTTTTTTTCCTACTTATTATCCTTCAAAACCATTACTTATAGTTACGACGATCATGGAATTATCTTTACGACGGTTGTTATTTTTACGTCAGTGTTTGAAGTTCGACCAAAAATTAAGATGTGCGCATGCGCGATCGGAAATTTTTTTGACGTAAAAATAGAATCTCAGTTATGTTTACGATTCGTCGTAAACATAGCCACTGCGTATTTAGTTGTCTCTTTCTCAGTCCATATTTCTGTCTACTTGATACTGGCTGTCCAATTCTTTCGGTAGTGACTAGGGGTACGTGACCGTACCTCTAATATTTGAAATTAGCGGTACGGTCACGTACCCCTAGCGAGCCCTGTGAGGGTTGACTAGGGGTATGTGAGTCATTTAAACTATGTAGCAACATATTAATTTGCCTGCAGATACGTTTTATTGATGCTAATATTAATAATCTCTCATTTCTACCTTATCTTGTGGATATTTAATGGAGAAAAACAAAGAAACTTCGACAAATATTCCCCACCCAACTTATTCTCACCGGCATCGATGAGAATAGATGTATTCCGCATACATGTATTGGGTTAATTATCGACAGATACGCCCGATATCTGAAAATCGGTGACCAATGTTAAGTTTTTTTCTTAAAATTTTGATTCAATGGTAACTTAATTAATACAATAAGCTTGTAAGAAACTACTGCTGATGTGCCTTCCTAATTTAGCGATGAATATAAAGTGGTAGACCTAAGAAAATAAAAAATATCGAAGCTTCGGCTCCAATCAAGTATCGAAACATGTAAGTTTGCCGGTACCCACGTTTGCTGGTTAATGACCTACACAAATCAACTCTTAAACACGTTTGATAACTGATCGCAATTAAACAGTGCATTTATTCTAAACAAGGCTGGTATTGGATATTTATACATGTTTGTAAAAATGTGTGAAAGTTCTTTATTCATAGGTATAGTTTTCGCTGCCGTGAAAAAAATGCCGATTGGAAATTATTTTTGGATTATTTTTTTTTGCTTTTCTGCATTAAACAGTCAGAATAGAAGGTTGAAATGAGATATTATTAACATTAGCATCGTTATTAACGTATCTGCAGACACAATAAAGTGTTGCTATACAGTGTTATGGACTCACGTACCCCTAGTCAACCCTCACAGGGCTCGCTAGGGGTACGTGACCGTACCGCTAATTTCAAATATTAGAGGTACGGTCACGTACCCCTAGTCACTACCAATTCTTTCCTTTCGTCAATCCATCTGTCACACTTACAGACCCCGTTGTAGTCTAAATCAATGAAACTTGATACTTTATTAAGGGTCCCAGGGAGAGATGGATGCCTTATAAATAGTAATTGCCTTGTCCATCCGTCCGTACTTCCGTCAGTCTGTCACTTTTTTGTTCGCTTTCTAACTTGAATATAGTTTTTATCCGATCTTCACCAAACACACTGAAAATTTTAATTGGTATAAAATCTAGATCCAGAACTACCTAAATTGCCTAATGCATGTCAGAGATATCGTCCTGGAATTATTAGAAAATGTCTGTTTCAGCCTTGTCCGCTCTCTAACTCAAACTTTTTTAAGGGTTCTTCACCAAAGTTGCTGAAAAATGTTAATTGGTCTAAAATTTAGGTTGCACAAATCCCGTTGGAATTATCCCCCTTGACCTATTAAAAAATGGCTGTTTCTGCCTTGTCCACTTTCTAACTCGAAGAGATTTTATTGGATCTTCACCAAACTTGCTGAAAACGTTTATTGGTATAAAACCTAGGTCATGTTCAATAACTACCCGAATTGCACAAGGCATGTTGGGAGTTTTTGCCCTTGAATAATTGAAAAAAGGCTGTCTTTACTCTTAGCTTTGACGTCTCCTCTTTAACTCAAGCAGTTTTTAACTCACCTGGCACAAAGTGCCAAGGTGAGCTATTTTGATTGTGCTATGTCCGTCGTCAGTCCATCGTCAACAATTTCTTTAAACGACATCTCCTCCTAAACTACTGGATGGATTTTTACCAAACTTGGTAGAAATTATCCTTATATGGTCCTCTTTGTAAGTTGTTCAAATATTTCCAGTCCCTTGCATATCTAGGTCACAGGAGCTAAAAATAGATTGTTTCAATAAAAACTTAAAAAATCTTCTTCTCTGAAACCACAGTACCCTGAGCTTAGATTTTGGCACAAAGCATCATCTACAGGTCCTCTATCAAGATTGTAAAAGTTATGTCACTGGGGTAAAAAATGACCCCGCCGAGGGGTCACAACTTTACATAGAGTGAAATCTTCAAACCTCTTCTTCTCTGAAACTAATATAGCTAGAGCTTTGATACTTGGCATGGTATAACTTCGAGAGGTACCTTACCAATATTGTTCAAAAAGTTCCGGTCCATTGCATATCTAGGTCACAGGAGCTAAAAAAAGATTTTTTCAATAAAAACTTAAAGAAATCTTCTTTGTCTGAAACCACAGTACTCTGAGCTTAGATATTTTGCATAAAGCATCATCTTCAGGTCCTCTACCAAGCTTGTTCAAATTATGGGTAAAAAATGACCCCGCCCGGGGGTCATAAATTTACATAGAGTTTTATGGTGCAATCTTCAAACCTCTTCTTCTCTGAAACTAATATGGGTAGAGCTTTAATATTTCACATAGTGTAACTTCTAGAAGTACTTTACCAATACAGCGTTTTTTTTCACCCAATTGGGAACGGGTCCGGTTCCCCTCAGATTGGGAATTTTTCTTGTCAGATTGGGAATTTTTCTTGTCGTGTAAACTTCAAATTGGGAAAAAAACAAGTCGTGAAATCATATGATGACAAAAAAGAAATTGGGATGTTTATTTTATAATATATGTAGGCCTATATTGATCTAACTTATCAAGTAGCAATTATGCAGTTCATATCAACAGGCAATGCTAACACTAGTAACAGAAATTCCCTTTTTTTCACTGAAAATACTATTTTTACCATATTGCCAGGTCCCTTCTTTGAATTGGGAACGGGTCCTGTTCCAATTGGGAACGGGTCCTTTCCCGGGTACCGTCCAAAGAAGGAAAAAAGTGCTGCAATATTTTTCAAATGGTTCCGGTCCCTTGCATATCTAGGTCACAAGAGCTAAAAATATTTATTTTTTTCAATTAAAACTTAAAAAATCTTCTTGTCTGAAACCACAGTACCCTGAGCTTAGATATTTGGCACAAAGCATCATCTATAGGTCCTCTTTCAAGATTGTTTAAATTATGTCCCTGGGGTAAAAAATGACCCCGTCCAAGGGTCACAAATTTACATAGAGTTATATAGTGAAATCTACAAACCTCTTCTTCTCTGAAACTAATAAGCTAGAGCTTTGATATTTGGCATGGTGTAACTTCTAAGGGTACCTTACCAATATTGTTCAAATGGTTCCGGTCCTTTGCATATCTAGGTCACAGGAGCTAAAAATAGATTTTTCCAATAAAAACTTTAAAAATTCTTCTCTCAAACCACAATACCCTGAGCTTAGATATTTTTCACAAAGCATCATCTTCAGGTCCTCTATCAAGATTGTTCAAAATGACCCCGCCCCGGGGGTCACACATTTACATAGTTATGTAGTGAAATCTTCAAACCTCTTCTCTAAAACTAATATGGATAGAGCTTTGATATTTGGCATGGTGTAACTTCTAGATGTACTTTACCAATATTGTTCAAATTGTTTCGAACTGTTGCATATCTAGGTCACAGGAGCAAAAAATAGATTTTTTTTCCAATAAGAACTTAAAAATTCTTCTTGTCTGAAACCACAGTACCCTGAGCTTAGATATTTTGCACTCAGCATCATCCAATCAGCAATTGGCACAATCCTATTGTCATAATTTCTCAGCTTTTCAAGATATGTTACATTTACATCAATGATTCCAGGTGAGCGATTTAGGGCCGTATAAGGCTCTTGTTATTTGATCTTACCAAATTTTCTGAAAATGATTATTTGTGTAAAATCTAGGTCACTTTCGATAACTACCCAAATCACACAAGGAATTTTGGAGTTATCACTCTTGAATTATAGAAAATTGCATGTTTTAGCCTAATTGTTTTGCTCTCGTACTCAAACAGTTGTAAAATTGGATCTTCACCATATTTGCAGAATATGTTGATTTGTATAAAATCTTGGTCCTGTTCAATAAATACCAAAAACGCCACAGGCATGTTGCAATTATTAAAATGTTGCTACTTCACCCTTGTTTTAAGCCCTGTCAATGCTGTTACTGGAACAGTTTGCATCCTATTTAAGCCAAATTTAGGACAAATTCACAATGTTTGTATGTGTTACATCTTGGCCATGTTAGTAATAAGTTATGAAATAAATGACCACTCCTTATCTCCTTTTTGTCTAGAAGGATTTTCACTCAACTTTATATAAAAAAAATCAACAGTGATATTATTAATTATTATATGCGGAAATTTTCAGTTTCTCCATTTGACTCCTTTTTTTTCAGCCCTTTCTGACTGGGTCAGTATTCTTGTTTTTTTGTTGTTGTTTTTTTGGGGGGGGGGGGGGGGCATCCATCGTTTCCAGAGATACATGTATTCAATTTCTTCACTTTTATCCGGAACCAAGATCTCAATATGATTATCTCTCAATTTTACTGAAAAATGTTTATATGTTACTTTAGCCCATTACTCCATAGCCTTTTTGTGCGCCTGGTATTGACAGATGTGGGGGGCATATAGTAATCATCCTGTGCGACTGTCCATCTGTCCGTAACAGGGTTAAGTAGATTTTACCGTTTCGTCTAGCATCAACACCTCCTACCCAAATGCTTGGATATTTATACAGTTGTTGCCTTGGACCATTCCCTACCCACCAATATCACCAAGCTTTGATTGTGGCCTTGACCTTGACCTAATTCGGACTTAAATAGGCTATTCTTTGGTTAACTAGATTTTACTGTTTCGTCTAGCATCAACACAACTGAGTACTACAATGCTTTGATACTTATACAGTTGTTGCATTGGACCATTCCCTATCCACCAATATCACCAACTTTGATTTTGACCTTGACCTAAATTGAACTTAAAATATTTTAAATGGGCTCTTTCTCAAGTTAACTAGTTTTTACCGTTTCGTCTAGCATCAACGCTGTTAACTACAATGCTTCAATACTTATACAGTTATTGCCTTGGACCATGACCAACTTACCAATAATACCCAAACTCAGTTTGACCCTGACCTTGACCTAATTTGGACTTAAAAAATATTCAGAATTTATTGTCAAGGATGCCACTGGGGGCTTAAGCAATTATTAAACACACAAGTCTTGTTCTAGTATTGAATATAAGTAACCACATAAAACACATTGAAAGTAAAGCAGAAAGCTCCTTTAGGTGCATTCTTCTTTACTTTTAGCCTGCTTTAAGCTACAACCTGCTATGATATGGAATACATTTTTAAGGGTGCATTTTCATTACTGTTTAAAGTCGAATTATTTTCTTGTGGGGGAATAAAGAGAAGGCGTAAAAAATGTGTATTTATGGGGTTATGGGTTAAGAAGTACATGTATTGTTATTTTACAGGGTACCATAGATGAGAGAAAACACAACAAGCTTCTGGATGCTATTTCTTCCCTGGATGGAAATAAAAGGTTTGCATTGCCCATGTACTTTTTGACCCCTAAGTAACTCATGTGGATTATTAAGTTCCTTTGTGGATATTTTTTGTTACCAAACAGTTAACCAGTCTTCTTTGAACTCTGGGTAGTTAAATAAATACTGGTCTAAATTAGAAAACTGCAGACCCTGATCAGAGGGCTCCTATGCAGCGCCTCATCTGGATCCAAACTGTTTGCAAAAGTATTCACTGCTGAACATATCTGCTACTTTTAACTTTTATATTTCAATTAATTTTAATTATTAGTTGCTAAGCTGTAATGTAGAACAATCATCAATGTGAATATGGTTTTGACAAATCTATTCAAAGGATTTTTGCGTGTTGTCTAGTTTGTATAATTACTCTTTTGCTATAAGCGCATAAATTGACACTCTGAAGAAGCTGTCTGATCAAGGTCTGCACTGTTAGCTTTTTAGCTCACCTGAGCTAGCTCAGGGTGAGCTTTTGCAATCCTTGAATGTCCGTCGTGCGTCGACAACAATTTTAGTGTTTTACACTCTAGAGGCCACAATATTTATCCAATCTTTCTCAAACTTGCTCACATACCATAAGAGTTTGGATGAGTTCGATTATGGTTGAAATCGGAGTAATAGGTCAAGAGTTATCTACCTTTGAATTGCTGAAAATGTCATATTTAACAGTGTTTACACTCTAGAGGCCACAATATTTATCCAATCTTTCTCAAACTTGTTCAGATTGTATAATACCATAGGACTTCGGATGAGTTTGATTACAATTGAAATCGGGCCAATAAGTCAAGAGTTATCTACCTTTGAATTGCTGAAAATGCCATATTTAACAGTGTTTACACTCTATAGGCCACAATTTTTATCTAATCTTTCTCAAACTTACTCAGATTGTTTATGACTATAAGAGTTCATATAAGTACGATTATGGTTGAAATTGGGACAATAAGCCAAGAGTTATCTACCTTTGAATTGCTGAAAATGCCATATTTAAGGGTGTTTACACTCTAGAGGTCACATTTTGTATCCAATCTTTCTCAAAATTGCTCAGATTGTATATGACCATAAGAGTTAGAACAAGTGAAATTATGGTTGAAATCAGAGTAATAGGTCAAGAGTTATCTACCTTTGAATTGCTGAAAATGTCATATTTAACAGTGTTTACACTCTAGAGGCCACAATATTTATCCAATCTTTCTCAAACTTGCTCAGATTGTATAATACCATAGGACTTCAGATGAGTTTGATTACGATTGAAATCAGGCCAATAGGTCAAGAGTTATCTACCGTTGAATTGCTGAAAATGCCATATTTAACAGTGTTTACACTCTATAGGCCACAATTTTTATCTAATCTTTCTCAAACTTACTCAGATTGTTTATGACTATAAGAGTTCATATAAGCACGATTATGGTTGAAATTGGGACAATATGCCAATAGTTATCTACCTTTGAATTGCTGAAAATGCCATATTGAAGGGTGTTTACCTTCTAGAGGTCACATTTTTTATCCAATCTTTCTCAAACTTGCTCAGATTGTATATGACCATAAGAGTTAGAGCAAGTGAAATTATGGTTGAAATCAGACATATAGGTCAAGAGTTATCTGCCCTTGAATTGCTAAAAGTTACACTCTTGCAACTACAGGTTTCAATGGATTTTGATTATACTTGCACACAAAGTATATAGCTACAAGTTCTTGAAGGAGCGCAATAATTTAATTGTTGAAAACTGAAAATTGTGGCAATAGTTATCTGCCCTCAATATACTTTGAAATGCTAGAAAAGGCTTCATTTCAGTATTGTTTAGGCTCTTAAGTTACCTGCCCTTGATGTACTCTACTATACTAGAATTATGAGGTTGTATTCCAAAAGATTTTACATGCTATACTACAAATTTGAATGGCTTTAGAAAAAAAACGGTGAAACAGAAAGGTAAAGCTATCAGGCTTCATTACAACAGGTGAGCGATATCAGGGCCTTCAGGCCCTCTTGTTAATTTCTGTCTGGTGTGAGTCTTAACTCTTTCTTGGTGCAAATTTCACTTTTTAGCTCACCTGAGCCGAAGGCTCAAGGTGAGCTGTTGTGATCGTCTGTCTGTCCGTCTGTCCGTCCGTCAGTTCAAATTTACTTCAAACGAAGTATTAACTTGTTCAGGGTGTTCCTTGGATGTTTCTCTACAGAAATTGTTAAAATGAAATTCAAATGTGGACTACTTATTGAAATTTATTAAAAAAAGTGAAAAACTTTAAACAAGTTTTTTGTCAAAAACCACTATTCCCACACCTTAGATATTTGGTGTATAGTATCTTGTACTAGACCACTTTTAAAAACTCTAGGGCCAAATTTGACTCAACCTTAGCCATATCCAGTGCCACTTGATGCAAGTCTGACAGTTTTTTTTTTATTTTAAACTATTTGCCACTCATTTACATAGTTTCTTATATTTAGAAAATGTAAGTTATGATTTTTTACATATTTCACACACAAACATTTGGAGCAGACAACAGTTCAACATGATAATAGCAATTTGTCCTAGAGACCGGCTGCTATTGCATAACTGACCCATAGCTAGCTCTGAACTCAGGTCACTGAGATACACAACAGAAATGATGATGTCTGGTGCATTTTTATGCCCAGTCACAACTTAGTTCGAGGCATATTGTTTTTGGTCTGTCTGTTTGTTTGTTTGTGTTTTGTTTGTTTGTTTGTCTTTCTATTTATCAGTCCACAATTAATTCTTGGCCATAAACAGTATGGATCCAGGTCAGATGCCACATAATGCTGCATCTAATCTGGATCCAAACTATTTGCCACTCATTTACATAGTTTCTTATATTTAGAAAATGAAAATTATGATATTTATTAACCCATTACCCCATGCATATTACTTTTTAAGCCTTTAATTTATTCTTCCACAGAAGAAAATAATTTCACTTTATACAGTCATTGTTGTCGTTAACAATTGCTTCAAATGACATCTCCTCATATACCGCTGAACAGATTTCAACCAAACTTTACAGGAATGTTCCTTGGGTCAAGTTCTTTCAAAATTGTTCAAAGAATTAAAAACAATGTAGAACTCTGGTTGCCATGGCAACCAAAGTGAAAAAATAAGGAAATCTTAAAAAATCTTCTTGTCTGAAACTACAAGGGCCAGAGCTTAGATATTTGGCACATAACATCATCTACAGGTCCTCTATCAAGTTTGTAAAACTATGCCCCTGGGGTCAAAGTTTTACATAGAGTTATATAGTGAAATTTTCAAACGTCTTCTCCTCTGAAACTAATATGGCCAGAGCTTTGATATTTGGCATGGTGATACTTCTAGATGTCTTATACCAATAATGTTCAAATGGTTCTGGTCGGTTGCATATCATCTACAGGTCCTCTATCAAGTTTGTACAAATTATGCCCCTGGGGTCAAAATTGGCCCCACCCCGGGGGTCCCAGTTTTCACACGTCTTCTTTTCTGAAGCTAATATGGCCAGAGCTTTGATATTCGGCATGGTGTTACTTCTAGATGTCCTTTATTTATTTTGTTCAAATGGTTCCAGTCTGTTGCATATGTAGGTCACAGGAGCTAAAAATAGATTTTTTCAATGGAAATTTAAAAAAATCTTTTTGTCTAGAACCCTAGTACCCTGATCTTAGATATTTGGAACATAGCATCATCTACAGGTCCTCTATCAAGATTGTTCAAATTCGGGTAAAAAATGACCCCGTCCTGGACATAAATCATTATCTCCATTTTGATGTACAGCTATTCTCAGGTGAGCGAAATATGCCCCATGGGGCTCTTGTTTTATTAGCTCACCTGAGCTAGCTCAGGGTGAGCTATTGCAATCCTTGAATGTCCGGCGTCAACAATTTTAGTGTTTACACTCTAGAGGCCACAATATTTATCCAATATTTCTCAAACTTGCTCAGATGGTATATTGCCATAAGAGTTCGGATGAGTTTGATTATGGTTGAAATCGGACAAATAGGTCATGAGTTATCTACCTTTGAACTGCTAAAAATGCCATATTTAACAGTGTTTACACTCTAGAGGCCACAGTATTTATCCAATCTATCTAAAACTTGCCCAGATTGTATATGACCATAAGAGTTCGGATGAGTTTGATTAGGGTTGAAATCAGACAAATAGATCAAGAGTTATTAACCTTTGAATTGCTGAAAATGCCATATTTAACAGTGTTTACACTCTAGAGGCCACAATTTTTATCCAATCTATCTCAAACCTGCTCAGATTGTAAATGACTATAAGAGTTCAGATGAGTTTGATTATGGTTGAAATCAGACTTATAGGTTGAGAGTAATCTACCTTTGAATTGCTGAAAATGTCATATTTAAGGGTGTTTACACTCTAGAGGCCACACTTTTTATCCAACCTATCTCAAACTTGCTCAGATTGTATAAGACTAGTAGAGTTCAGATGAGTTCAATTATTGTTGAAATCGGACCAATAGGTTGAGAGTTATCTACCTTTGAATTGCTGAAAATGCCATATTTAAGGATGTTTACACTCTAGAGGTCACAAATTTTATCCAATCTTTCTCAAACTTACTCAGATTGTATATTGCCATAAGACTTTAGATGAGTTCAATTATGGTTGTAATCTGATCAATAGGTCAAAAGTTATCTACCTTTGAATTGCTGAAAATGATAATATTTAACAGTGTTTACGCTCTAGAGGCCACAATATTTATCCAAGCTCTCTCAAACTTGCCCAGATTGTATATGACCATAAGAGTTCGAAAAAGGGTGATTATGGTTGGAATCGGACAAATAGATCAAGAGATATCTACCTTTGAATTGCTGAAAATGCCATATTTTACAGCGTTTACACTCTTGCAACTACAGTTTTCAATGGATTTTGATTATACTTGTACACAAAGGATGTAGCTATACGTTCTGGAAGGAGTGCACTTATTGTTGAAATGTAATCATTGTGGCATTAGTTACCTGCCCTTGATATACAATGTACTTTGAAATGCTAGAAAAAGGCTTCATTTCAGTACTGTTTAGGCACTAGTTATCTGCCTTTGATGTACTCTACTATACTACAGTAGGTCGACAAACTTGAGTGGATTAAGAATAAAACGGGTGAAATTCAAAGGTAAAGCTATCAGGCTTCATTACAAATGGTGAGCGATATCAGGGCCTTCAGGCCCTCTTCTTAGCCAATGTAATAGTTCAGGTGATAGCTGTTCTCAGTGGGTTGAGTTTTGTTTATAAATATTCAGCAACGGCACATTTTGCTTTACTTTTAGCCTGCTTTAAGCCACCATCTGCTAGAATATAACACTATTTTTAGCTCACCTGAGCTAGCTCAGGGTGAGCTTTTGCAATACTTGAATGTCCGGCGTGCGTCGTCCGTCGTCAACAATTTTAATGTTTACACTCTAGAGGCCACAATATTTATCAAATCTTTCTCAAACTTGCTCAGATTGTTTTTTACCATAAGAGTTCAGATGAGTTCGATTTTGGTTGAAATCAGACTAATAGGTTGAGAGTAATCTACCTTTGAATTGCTGAAAATGTCATATTTAAGGGTGTTTACACTCTAGAGGCCACAATTTTTATCCAACCTATCTCAAACTTGCTCAGATTGTATAAGACCATTAGAGTTCAGATGAGTTCGATTATTGTTGAAATCGGACTAATAGGTTGAGAGTTATCTACCTTTGAATTGCTGAAAATGCCATATTTAAGGATGTTTACACTCTAGAGGCCACAATTTTTATCCAACCTATCTCAAACTTGCTCAGATTGTATAAGACCATAAGAGTTCAGATGAGTTTGATTTTGGTTGAAATCAGACTAATAGGTCGAGAGTTATCTACCTTTGAATTGCTGAAAATGCCATATTTAAGGGTGTTTACACTCCAGAGGTCACAATTTTATCCAATCTATCTCAAACTTGCTCAGATTGTATATGACCATAAGAGTTCAGATGAGTTCGATTATTGTTGAAATCGGACCAATAGGTTGAGAGTTATCTACCTTTGAATTGCTGAAAATGCCATATTTAAGGATGTTTACACTCTAGAGGCCACAATTTTTATCCAGTCTTTTTCAAACTTGCTCAGATTGTATATGACCATAAGATTTCAAATAAGTGTAATTATGGTTGAAATCGGGCCAATAGGTCAAGAGTTGTCTGCCCTTGAATTGCTGAAAATGCCATATCGAACAACGTTTACACTCTTGCAACTACAGTTTTCAATGGATTTTGATTTTACTTGCACACAAAGTATATACCTATAAGTGCTCAAAGGAGTGCAATTGTTGTTGAAATCTAATCATTGTGGCAATAGTTATCTGCCCTTGATATACTTTGAAATGATAGAAGAGGCTTCATTTCAGTATTGTTTAGGCTCTAGTTATCTGCCCTTGATGTACTCTACTATACTAGAATTATGAGGTTGTATTCCAAAATTGTTTACATGCTATACTACAAATTTGAATGGATTTAGATTAAAACAGATGAAACAGAAAGGTAAAGCTATCAAGCTTCAGTATAACAGGTGAGCGATATCAGGGCCTTCAGGCCCTCTTGTTTATTATACATATTCATGATTCTATAAATTGGAATATTGTCTATGGTGAAAGGGTAAAATTATAGTGTAAAAAGGTATGTTATAATTTATTGGGTAAATGGGTTAAAGACAATTGACTGCTTTATACTGTAGAAAAGAAAACAAATTTCTTCTTTATGAGCATTCTGCTTTATTTTTGTTGTGCACAAGCTACCATCTGTCCTTGAAAGCCATATGTTACTGCAAACAAAGGATGCTAAAATTGATAGCTGTTGAGTATATATAAACAAAAAAGATGTGTATATATGCTAGACCTACAAGTAGGCTACAACAGACTTCAAGTATATGAAGAATAAAGTCGTCTTGTTTATTTCCGTTGACATGTATATAATTTGCAAATAAATGTATTGTACTGCAGTAAAACCCCTCAATTACAACCACGGCTATTTGATTGCATGAACGACAGATTACAGCATATAGCAAGATAAAAGTAAAACAAAAGCTCATAAAGGAGCTCTCTGTTTTACTTTCACCTTGCTTTAAGCAGTAACCTGTCTTTAACACCAAATAATTAACCAAATCTAGTAGTCATAAAAGAGAGGTTTTACTGTTAATACTGTATTGCTGTTTTGTTTTATTGTACAGGCACAAGTTAACACAGAGGACTGTGTTTTCCAATGAGATCTCAGAGTTTAACTTCGGCACCAGTAAAGGTTAGTGAAAATGAAAAATCAAATTGGATTTCTCACATGTATGGAAATAGAAGCAATGCCCTTTCAGAGAGGAAAATAGCGACATAAAGTTAGGAATGTATTCCAGTGTTTAACCAATTACTCCATAAATACACATTTTTGCACCTTTTTTTTATTCCTCCACTGAAGAAAATAGCTCTTATTTATACAGTTAAGAATATGCACAATCAGAAATATATTCTATTTCCTAGCATAACGTTAACTAGAGATATAACCGTGTCTGTAAGATACATATGATGCCCCCTAGTTGATAATGAGGGGGAAGAAAAGTTTAAGTTCAGCCACTTGTAGTTCTTTGAAAAATTGGAACATACATAACAATCCTGACAATATGCACACTTCTCTAACCTGCATTAAGCAATCACTTGTCTATAAATGACTGACTATTAATTATTGAAAATGGTTGCAAAACCTCTCTTAACTGAAAATTGGTTTTGGTCCTGAAATGTTTTTGGAGGCAGGGCTGTCATTTCTCCAGATTTTTCCCGAAATCTTCGGATATTTATCCTAGCAGATGGTAGCTTAAAGCAGACTGAAAGTTAAGCAGAATGCACCTTAAGGTGCATTATGCTTTAGTTTCAACCTGCTTTAAGTAATGGTGCTTAAAAAATAGAAAATTTGGAAATCTTAGGGTATTTCAAAATCACCTTATGGCAGCCCTGTGGAGGTACTACTACATATCTATATTGTTTGTTTTCAGATAATTTCAGTAAGGTCCAGTTACATGAGCTGGTCGGTACACTGAAGGAGAGTGGTAGTCATGGGGAATTGAAGAAACAACTGAGCACTGTCAACAGGAAACGTCAAGTGGTGGCTGTACCCCTGCCCAAACATGAGAAAGAGAAGGTAAAATACTCACCTTTACCATGTCCCTTAGAGAGCCTGGAACCATAGGTGATTTGATATATAAGATACCGTAGCTTGAAATAAGGAGCATATGTGAAATATTCACTTGCTGGTTCCAATGTTATAAAGTGATAAAACACCAGGGGCCCGTTTCATAAAACTTTGTACCATAAATTTTGTCGTAAGTCAGATTATAAATGTCTCAATTATTATTTATTTCTCCATCTAATTCTGTCTTGTGACAACTCTTTGAAATCGTCTTGAAAGACGATTCCAAAGAGATATTACAAGACAGGATAAAAGATCATTCATTCTTATAGACACATCCACATCACAAGTTTCTGTTCTATATCATTACTTCTAATTGAAACTAATATGTTCCTGCCACTTTAATAATTAAAATGCAGCAGTAGAATTCTCTTGTAGTCTACTTTAGTGTGCTTAAACTCTTTGGGTCCTAAAAATGATACTGTTGCATGAAAAGCCTTTCTATGAAGGACAATGTTACTTTATGTTTTAACATCAATATAATTTACAGATTGACAGGAGCGCAGCCTATGAGAGCACAACAGTAGACTTGTCAAAATGGGACCCAGTTGTCCGTAGTAACAGGCAGGTGAGTGTAAAGTATAAATTCTCAAGGTAGACTATTGTGATAATCCTGCTTTCAGTGCCTTCGATCATCTATTCAGTTGCACTTTTTATGCCCCCACATCCATGGATAAAGTGATTGTCCAGAAACTATGTGCTTTGTTTCTGTAAACACTAAAAGACTTTCATTTTTATGCAATCTTTATAAATTTTATTTATCCTAAAAAACCTTGTCACACCTGGTTGCAACTTTTTCTCAATGAATTTCATGCAATTATTTAAAGTGTGAGATATATAACTATACCTTGAATGAGTTCCACATTGAAGGTCAAGGTCGCTCAGTGGAATTGACCAGCAAGAGAGTGTGTGAACGGAATTGTATCAGTGTTAAGCAATGTTTAACTTTTTAGCTGATCTGAGCTCAAGGTGCTCAATTGTGATGGTTTTGTGTCTTCTTTAGTGTCATCATTAATTTCTTCATATGACATCTCCTATACTGCTAGACTAATTTCAATCAAACTTTACAAGAATGTTTTCTCAGTGATGGTCTTTAAAATGTGTTCAAATAGTAGGATTCTATGCAGAATTCTGGTTACTATGACAAACAAAAGGAAACATTTGGAAAAGTTTAAAAAATCTTTAATTCTTTCATCGGTTAGCCCAAAGCTGGCAGAAAATTCATAAACAAACAAACTGTACATGTTTTTTTTTAAATTCTTTTCAGGCTGATCAGTTACAGTTTCCTCTACAGAAGTCCAATGTTAAGCTGGTGAGCTCTGAGCAGTTTGTAAAGAGATTTCAGGTATATATGCATATCATCATGAATCTTGATTCAGTTTAAGTTGTACAATTTTCCCATCTTAAAACTTGTAAAACAGCATAAATATGTGAATCAGGTCAACTTGAAATCTCCTCTGTTAACCTGTTACCACATAAATGCGCCTTTAGACGCCTCTTATTTATCACTCCACTGAAGAAAATTGTTCCTATTTATACAGTTGTGAATATTTAAAATTAGAAATAATTTCTATATTCTTACAGCTGGTAGCTTAAAGCAGGCTGAAAGTTAAGCAGAATGTGCCTTAAGGCACATTCTGCTTTACTTTCAACCTGCTTTAAGTGGTCACCTGGTCTTAGAGGTGAAACAAAGACATATTTATGGAGTAATAGTTATGAGCTAAATATTTCTATCAAGGGCTCAAGACATGACTGTGTAAACTAAAACTTTCAAGTTATTCTCCTGAATGCCTCCCTGAAACCCTATGTTTTAAATACCTACCCAAATTGTTTTCTATAGGTGTTTAGAATGAGTAGTCACATCATAGGGTTTGGTGGATAGGGACAAAGATTTGAGTATTTAAAATACTCATCTTATCTGGAGCTCTATTTTTGAATTGTATTTATCTGAAAGATTATTTTGATGTTTTGTATTTTATTGTTTTCATAACTTCAGCCACGGACTCCGCTGGAGGTTCAGGTAGCAGCGTTGTTACAGGGCAGTGACAATGTGATACAGGACAAGCAACAGGAACTGACCCCAGCTGAACAGAGGGCACTAAGGGCC
Source organism: Gari tellinella (assembly GCA_922989275.2). Lineage (NCBI taxonomy): Eukaryota > Metazoa > Mollusca > Bivalvia > Cardiida > Psammobiidae > Gari > Gari tellinella. The sequence continues at coordinate 87,409,573 of OV277860.1, forward strand.
ATGGACCTGCAGGAGGTATAGCTGCCCACTTATTGTGCAGTAAAACTTGTCTATTACGGCCACTAAAACAGGGGCTAATTGATTGTATAAAAGACAGGTGACAGCTTAAAGCAAGGTGACAGTAAAACAGAAAGCTCCCAAAGGAGCTTTCTGTTATACTGTGACCTTGCTATAAGCAGTCACGTGTTGAAAACATCTTTTAATCAATACAATTATGTGGTCGTAATAGAGAGGTTTTACTGTATTTGGCAATACAGGATCTCTTTTACGCTTTCAACACGGAGTATCTGTAGTTGGCTAAAATGGTATCTGCTAAATTTCTAAAAATTGGGTTGATCAAAGGTCTAAGATTCAGGGTCCAAGGTTATAAGCCTCAGGATCTGCACTGTTTGCCATATTAAATACACCCTTTTACACCTTTAACTTATTCCTCCACAGACGAAAACTGTTTTGCTCTATAAAGTCATGGATATGAAACATAACACATAATTCCTATACTCTTACATATAGCTTAAAGGAGGCTGAAAGTAAAGCAGAATGTGCCTTATGGCGCATTCTGCTTTTTAGCTCACCTGAGCTAGCTCAGGGTGAGCTTTTGCAATCCTTGAATGTCCGGCGTCCAGCGTCAACAATTTTAGTGTTTACACTCTAAAGGTCACAATATTTATCCAATCTTTCTCAAACTTGCTCAGATGGTATATTGCCATAAGAGTTCGGATGAGTTCGATTATGGTTGATATCGGACAAATAGGTCATGAGTTATCTACCTTTGAATTGCTGAAAATGCCATATTTAATGGTGTTTACACTCTAGAGGCCACAGTATTTATCCAATCTTTCTAAAACTTGCCCAGATGGTATATGACCATAAGAGTTCGGATGAGTTCGATTATGGTTGATATCGGACAAATAGGTCATGAGTTATCTACCTTTGAATTGCTGAAAATGCAATATTTAACGGTGTTTACACTCTAGAGGCCACAGTATTTATCCAATCTTTCTAAAACTTGCCCAGATGGTATATGACCATAAGAGTTCGGATGAGTTCGATTTTGGTTGAAATTGGACAAACAGATCAAAAGTTATCTACCTTTGAATTGCTGAAAATGCCATATTTAACGGTGTTTACACTCTAGAGGCCACAGTATTTATCCAATCTTTCTAAAACTTGCCCAGATTGTATATGACTATAAGAGTTCGGATGAGTTCGCTTTTGGTTGAAATCGGACAAATAGATCGAGAGTTATTTACCTTTGAATTGCTGAAAATGCCATATTTAACAGTGTTTACACAATTTTAATCCAATCTATCTCAAACCTGCTCAGATTGTAAATGACTATAAGAGTTCAGATGAGTTCGATTATGGTTGAAATCAGACTAATAGTTGGAGAGTTATCTACCTTTGAATTGCTGAAAATGCCATATTTAACGATATTTACACTCTAGAGGTCACACATTTTATCCAATCTTTCTCAAACTTACTCAGATTGTATATTACCATAAGACTCGGATGAGTTCAATTATGGTTGTGATCGGATCAATAGGTCAAAAGTTATCTACCTTTGAATTGCTGAAAATGATATATTTAACAGTGTTTACGCTCTAGAGGCCACAATATTTATCCAAGCTCTCTCAAACTTGCCCATATTGTATATGGCTGTAGAGGTTCATATGAGATTGATTATGGCTGGAATCAGACAAATAGATCAAGAGATATCGACCTTTGAATTGCTGAAAATGCCATATTTTACAGCGTTTACTCTCTTGCAACTAGTTTTCAATGGATTTTGATTATACTTGTACACAAAGGATGTCGCTATATGTTCTGGAAGGAGTGCAATTATTGTTGAAATGTAATCATTGTTGCAATAGTTACCTGCCCTTGATATACTTTGAAATGCTAGAAAAAAGCTTCATTTCAGTATTGTTTAGGCTCTAGTTATCTGCCTTTGATGTACTCTTCTATACTACAGTAGGTCGACAAACTTGAATGGATTTAGAATAAAACGGGTGAAATTCAAAGGTAAAGCTATCAGGCTTCATTACAAATGGTGAGCGATATCAGGGCCTTCAGGCCCTCTTGTTATCCAATCTATCTCAAACATGCTCAGATTGTATATAACCATAAGAGTTAAGATGAGTTGGATTTTGGTTGAAATCAGACTAATAGGTTGAGAGTTATCTACCTTTGAAATGCTGAAATTGTCATATTTAAGGGTGTTTACTCTCCAGGGGTCACAATTTTTATCCAATCTATCTCAAACCTGCTCAGATTGTATATGACCATAAGAGTTTGATTGAGTTCGATTATGATTGAAATCGGACGAATAGGTTGAGAGTTATCTACCTTTGAATTGCTGAAAATGTCATATTTAAGGGTGTTTACACTCTAGAGGCCACAATTTTTATCTAATCTCTTTCAAACTTGCTCAGATTGTATATGACCATAAGAGTTCAAATAAGTGTGATTATGGTTGAAATCAGACCTATAGGTCAAGAGTTGTCTGCCCTTGAATTGCTGAAAAATGCCATATCGAACAGCGTTTACACTCTTGCAACTACAGTTTTGAATGGATTTTGATTTTACTTGCACACAAAGTATATACCTATAAGTTCTCAAAGGAGTGAAATTATTGTTGAAATCAATCATTGTAGCAATAGTTAATTGCCCTTGATATACTTTGAAATGCTAGAAAAGGCTTCCTTTCAGTATTGTTTAGGCTCTAGTTATCTGCCCTTGATGTAGTCTACCATACTAGTATTATGAGGTTGTATTCCAAAATTGTTTACATGCTATACTACAAATTTGAATGGATTTAAACTAAAACTGATGAAACAGTAAGATAAAGCTATCAAGCTTCAGTACAACAGGTGAGCGATATCAGGGCCTTCAGGCCCTCTTGTCTTTCAATCTGCCTGAAGGGGTCACATGTCTTCAAAACTAGGTATAGGCTATGGGGTAATGGGCTAATGAATATGAGGAGGATTAGCTAGAAGTGTCTTGTGTAGAAAACGAATAAAACCAACTCATTGTTGTTACAGGCAAGGGAGAGACGTAATGAGCTGTGTCGACACCGAGCCCTGCTGTCCTACAAGGAGGCTAAAGCTAAAAGACAAGGAAAGATAAAAAGCAAGAAGTGAGCTACACATTTTAGATGTTATTAAATGGTTAAAATTTCTGATTCAACCGAGGCCCTTTTAAAGGCCTGAGTACAGTAAAAACCTTTCTATTACGACCACTAAAAGGAAAGCTTATTGATTGTATAAAAGACAGGTGACAGCTTAAAGCACGGTGGCAGTAAAACAGAAAGCTCCTGTAGGAGCTTTCTGTTTTACTGTCACATTGCTTTAAGCAGTCACGTGTTGTAAACAGCGAAAAATTAACACAATTTAGTGGTTGTAAAAGAGAGGTTTTACTGTACAGTAAAACCTTTTATCACATAAAACCGAATCTGGGAGTGTTATAAAGCCATTCAATAAACTATAGTGAAATATCAATATTTGGGCTCCGGCCCTACCTGTTCGTCTACGAGCGCTGCATGGCGCTGGGCGCCAAATGACGTCATTTGCCATGGCGTTACTGTAAACAACATCAAGTTTTGGCGGAAAATACATATGACGGAGAGACAAAAAACTACGGATTCAGTTCACTTAAAAGGGTTTTAAAGTGTTTATGTGATAAATAGGATCTAACATTCGTGCTCATTATTTATCATTCTTAATAAACTCGTTGACTAAAACAAATGTAACGCTCGCCAAGGCTCGCGTCATATTGTTTTAGTCAACTGGTTTATTAAAAATGATAATTAATGAGCACTCATGTAAGATCCTCTATTTATAAAGACCAATAAATGAGGTTAAGGTTTAAGTGTTTAAGGCAGGTGACTGCTTAACTCTTTGAACCCTTGTCAAACATATATATATCCTTTTAAACAGTGTACCTGTGAAGAGTATACTTGTCCTAAGCAAATGTTGAAACCCCAGGTTAGAAGAGCTCTGATCAAGGTCTGCTCTATTTGTTATTGCAGTACATTGACCAATAAAAACCCTAAATAGTCAAAAATGGACTAGAAATAGGAATTGTCCATTGAGGTTTCAGGGAGGAAAGGGTAAAAGCAAGATGAAAGAATAGCAGAAAGCTCCTATATCTGCTGTACCTTTATGTCAATTTAAGCTGTCACCTGTCTATTTATCAGTGGACGCAATAGAAGAATTTTAGCAGTGTACAGTCACCTTTCACAGTTTGTTATATTTTATTCCTCAAAGAGGATTTATTTATTTCTCTTGCTTCTACACTATTTAAATAACAAGTAATCTTTCTTACATCTTGACAGGGGGGCATCTCAGAGCAGGCTGAGAGTAAAGCAGAAAGCTGCTCCTTTATGTGATCGTGTGATTTATAACACAAGAGAAAGTCAGTATTTGACACCATACGTCTGTTGTAAACGGGGATATATTATGGTATGGTATGGCATTGTCCAGCTGCCATGGGGGTTGTTCACATGACAACTAATAAGTATTAAATGGGTTAATACAGAAGTTCACTGCACTACATGTATTTGGTTATCAGCACATGTACCACTGACCTTTATCATTGTAGGTATCATCGGATCTTGAAGAAAGAGAGACTGAAGAAGGAGAGTAAGGAAATAGATGAGATGAAGACAAATGATCCTGAAGGCTACATGGAGAAGATGAAGGAGATAGAGAGTGCCCGCATACAGGAGAGACTAACCTTGAAACACAGGGGCGGCAGCAAGTTTGCCCGCCGACAGATGCTGTACGCCAAGTACAATGACAAGGTATCTTTAGAACAATGCTGAATAGATCTTAACCTTTAACCTGGGAATAGTGTATATTTATGCTTTTTTGAAAACAGTGTAGATTCGGATCAGACAGCTCCTAGAGGAGCTGTCTGATCAGGGTCTCAACTGTTTCCAGTAGAATCTTTCTGTACTCTCTTCCTGGGAAAATTTTTCTGTGTTTTATAAGCCAATACATTAGTTTACCCTTTGATTGATATGCCAAGTACAATTACAACTCAACTCAACTCAATTTTATTGGCAATCGGCAACATATAAGAGCCATTACAATGTATCTTCAGAATGATTCTGGCTCAATCTTAAGGGGTTACAATCAACAATGCACCCATTTTCATAGAGCCACAATAATTATGATATTATAATGCAACTTAATTTAACCCGTTACCCTGTAGCTTGTTTCTAGTTTTAAAGACGTCACCACTTATAAAAAGCAGGTTTAAAACAAAAGCAGAATGCTCCTTAAGCAGCAGTCTGCTTTACTTCAACCTGCTGAAACTACCATCTGTAAAGACACTGAAAATGCCTTCTGTGTTTAATGTTTTTTTATGGTGGGGACTGCTACTGCTTTCCTTTGTGTAGAAATATTTAGAAGCATAAAACGGAATGTTCATGGAGTAATCGGTTAATAGTTAATAGTGGTGTTTACCTTTCTCACATTTATGCTGCTATAACTCATTCAACTCTAGCAGCAAGTATACATGTCATTTGAGAAATAATGTATTTCATTCTGTGTGAGAATACTTTTCCTTGGTAAATAGTGAAGACTCAGTTTAGAAGCCTCTTAACAGTTCTACTGTCTGATCAAGGTCTGCACTATTTGTTATTTTTGAATATATGGCAAAAACAACAATTGTGAAATGTCAAAATTGGAATAGACTGGCATAGTGGACCTGAAATTTCAGGGGTGAATGAGTTAACCCATTAGCCAATAAATACACCTTTTTACACCTCAATTTTATTCTTCCACTGAAGAAAATAGTTCCAATTAAAACAGTTATGAAAATGTATCATATGAAATAGAATGTATATTATGCTAGTAGATAGAAGCTTAAAGCAGGCTGAAAGTAAAACAAAATGCGCCTTAAGGCGCATTCTGCTTTACTTCCAACCGGCTTAGGTGGTCATCTATCTTCAAAAACAAAAACAGACCATGGGATAATTGGTTAAAGTTTTGCTTTATCATTTTATAGGCAAGAGACCAGGTTCAGGAAATGTTGCAGTTGAGCCGAGAAATAACCAAGAAGTCAGAAGTTGAGAGTGATGTAGAGGACAAGCCATCAGATGATGATCTAGATATTGACAATGTAGCTGGAATGTCATCTAGAACAACCAGTGCTAGCAATTATTCTTATAAGGGAGACAATCCATGGATGGCTAGGCCGCAACCTGTTCAGTTTACTTCCCCTGATTTAAAGGTTGTGAATTCTGATGCAAAAGAAAAGGATGAAAACGATGATGAAAATTCTGACTATATAAATGATTTAGATGAGGACATTGCAGATACTAATGTAGTCAAGAAGTCTACTGAACTGCAAAATATTGATGATATATTTGGTAAGATGGATAAAATCAATAAGAAGAAAAAGAAAACAAAAGTAGATTCTGCAAAAAAGAAAAAAGAAAAGGCAAAACAGTTTCAGGATGAAGAAGCAGGTTCAACGGATGAAATGGGGAAAGAAAGTAAGCAAGTCGCTGCTGCCAGTGATGATGATGATGATGAAGGTCTTATAAGTGAAGAACTTCAACGTAAAAGAACCATAGAAGACATGGATGAAATGCTAGAGGAGACTGAAGGGACATCTCCAGCCAAGAAAGCAAAGTTGAAAGCAAAGAAAAGAAAATCTAAAGCTGACAAGTCGGGACAAAAGAAACAACAAAAGCCAGCTGAGGTTTCCGTGGATCCTAAGAAGCTGTTTACACTGGAAACAAGGCTACAGCAGAGTGGCCCAGGCCCAGATATCATAGGTTTGTTGTACTCTTTAACTCATTGAGTCCTAGCGACGCATATATGCGTCATTTACCAAACGTGTACCTGTGAAGGGTACACCTATCCTATGCAAACAGTGAAGTCCCTGATCAGAGGGCTCCTGCAGGAGCCCTCTGATCAGGGACTACACTGTTTGTCATTTTGCAATTTATTACAAAAAACAACCCTAAATAGTCTAAAATTGACCAGCCTTTATTGCAAACTGGAATTATCCATTGGAAGTTTCAGGGGATAATGAGTTAAATAGATACAAACAGACAGTATAGACTCTAATCAGAGAGCTCCTTAACTCTTTAAACCCTTGTCATGCATATATGTGTCATTTGCAAACAGCATAAATGTAAGGAGTACACTTGTCCTACATGCAAACAGTGGAGCCCAGTAGTGCGTTCAAGTACCTTATCGGAAAACAATAACGATAACCGATGCAAACAACCCTCATTGTACGACATCTAACGTTCCCCAATACTCTCCGATAATAACTCATTGTGCCACCATGTTGAACTACTTTTCAAGGGTACGAGCGATTTATGTACGAATCGGAAAATGTACTAATCAACTGAAATGCATCAATTTTACCGCATATAAAAATAAGATTTAGCTGCTTAGTCTGCTTTGTTTGATACATTAAGTATCGGGAAATGTTGGTTTATTGATAAGAAATTAACTCGGGACTGTTCGCTCTTTTTTGTAAACTCATTTGGTAGCCATTTTGTTTTCCTTGTTGGTATTGGCTAACTACCTCTGAGGCCGTTCGCGCCTTTCGCAATCAATATCGTGCAAACAGTCCGTTTTAGTTAAATTGTTACGTTTTTTATGCAATCGATACGGTAACTGAACGCGCTACTGATCAGAGGAGCCCTCTGATTTCTACACTGTTTGTCATTTTAACATATACTGTAGAAATAATTCCCTAAAAAGTAAAATAGACTTGATTAAAGTTGAAAATAAAATTGTCCCTTTGAGTTTTCATGGAGGAAAGGGTTATTACACTTGAATCAGACTCCATGTTTTGTGGCATCTTGGTCAGGCTCAAAACTGTTTGAAAAATCAAGACACTCAGTTCCAGAAGTCCCAGAAGTTCAGGTTACAATTTACAATTCCATTTCATTATAACAATTTCAGATGAGGATGATGATGATATGGATGCAGACACACAGCAGAGAATGACTATAGCCCAGGCCTTTGCTGATGATGATGTTATTGACGAGTTTGCCACAGAGAAGAAAGCTGTAGAAGAGAGAGACAAGCCAAAAGACATTGACCTCTTCTTGCCAGGATGGGGAAGCTGGGGAGGAACTGGATTGACTCCACCCAAAAGAAAAAAGAAAAGGTCAGTATTTTATTAAGAGCTTCTTTTCCTTAGTTGTATATTTTTAACTATAAAAACAATTTGAATTGTAGGTCGCACAGGCTCCTCAACTTAATTGCCAGACATTAATATTCATGTATAGTTTAGAGTTCAGGTGACAGCTTAAAAGGACCTTTCTGCTTCTGTTTATCTTGCTTTAACCCTTTACCCCATAGCCTGTTTCTAGTTTTGAAGACAGGTGACCACTTAAAGCAGGTTGAAAGTAAAGCAGAATGTGCCTTAAGGCACATTCTGCTTTACTTTCAGCCTGCTTTAAGCCAAAATCTGCAAGGCTATATGAAATATTTGTAATGGTAATTGCTCATGAGGGTATAAACTGGAACTATTTTCTTCAGCGGAGGAATAAATAAAATACGCTAAAAGTCACTTATATGGGGGAAAGGGTTAAGCACTATTCTAATCTAAGCACAGATGGATATAGGCAATATTGCACTATTACCTATGGAGGAAGTGTTAATGTTTGTAATGTATTCTAGATTCACAATAAAGGCAAAGCCAACAGGACCAAGGAGAGACGTGGGGTTAGGACATGTGATCATCAACGAAAACAAGTCTGAAGCAGTTAAAAAACATCAGGTAAATTGTTACTTCAGTCACTGTATAACCATAATCCCTGTATAGGACATCAGCAAACAGTGAAGACCCACCTCAGATAGCTCCTTAACCCTTTACCTGTTCCAAGTTTTGAAGACAGGTGACCCCATAAAACAAGTTGAAAGTAAAGTAGAATATGTCTAAATCACATTCTGCTTTACTTTCAGTCTACTATAAGCTCTCATCTGCTAGGGTATAGAAAATAATTAATACGGAAAAAAGGCTTGCCTTTTTTCCGTTCTTAAGTAATGCGTGATAAAATCAAAGGTATTCCAATTCTATTCAATCACTGACAGACTTTGAAAAGTGTTTGATTTGCGCGTGAATAATTTCCTCAAAACTAGGCAACTACAAAACATGGGGGCTGACATCTTTGATGATGATGTCACGGCTTTTACAAAGAGTTGTGCGTGACGTTTCGGAATTCCCGATTTCGGTGATATTTTTAAACCAGTTTAAGAATGAATAACCCACAACACTCACTTGTACTGATTTCCTCCAAAATGGCAAAATTTCAAACAGTTCAATTCATACCCTTTAACGCTAAAAATGAACGTTATTTGCAAAAAAGCTACTTCTCAATCGAACCGATAAAAATAACGGATTTACCAACACGTCATCAATATAAATAATGACGTCATTATTGGTGGTCATATGACTTCCAAAAATAGTTTCAGATTGCATTATAATACAGGACTGCCATCTAATAACTTGGTTGAAATGAAAAAACCTAAGATTTCCAAATATGCATTTTTCAAGCACGATTTTACGAATCGTACCTTTACCCAATAGCCGATTTCTAGTTTTGTTGGCATGTGACTACTTAAAGCAGACTGGAAGTAAAGCAGAATGCGCCTAATGGCGCATTCTGCTTTACTTTCAGCGTGCTTTAAGCTACCATAACCTGGGGAAAAATCCGGAAATTTAGGAAAAATCCAGAGAAATGGCAGCCCTGATAATATAGCTGTACGGAGGAGTTTTAACTTTTAACATTGTATACACTTATATATCTATTTGATTATTGGGTAACAACATATAGATCTTGTCCCAAACAATTTAGGTTTATAATAAAAGTTCGAGTCGGTTGTGTAATCCAGATCTCAGTCACGAGAGGCGTAGCCTCGAGTGTGATCTGGAATACACAACGAACTGATACAAGAGCGCTGATCACACACTGGAGATAGATCTATTCCGTTTTCATTAGTACAATTTTGCTTTTTTCCGTCCATAGGCAAAGCCTAAAAACATATTATGGTACATGTTCATGACTGTTTAAATTGGAACTGTTTTTATTGGTAGGGAAATAAATTGAATGCTCTAAAAGGGGCTTCTATCGGGGGAAAAGGTTATGGAGTTTTCTTATCTGGGTCCATGGTTATAAAGTGTTTAAGATGAGTGACTTTACTCAAACACTTCAAGCATGGGGCCAGCGTCTGCACATGTTATGTATTTTCCAACAGTCGATCTTGAACAATATCACCTACCAATCAGTCAAATTTTCTCTAGGATGCATTTAGTCTATCTCGGAATTAAATGAAATGAAAAAGTCTTTAAATAAAAAAAGGTTGTTGATAGTATTCAAAATGTGCCTCCTAAATGTAACGTTTATAGTGCTTGGACAGAATATATACAACCTTTGCGATCAGTGCAGATTGGGTTCCTACAGAAGCCCTCTGATCAAGGTCTGTACTGATTGTCATAAGTTTATATATCTTGGAGATAAACGCCTCAGGTTATATTAAAGGTTTGGAGATAAACTCCTGGAGGGCCAGTATAAACTGGTCCTAGATCAGAAAATGTTTGACTATATAAAGAATGCTCAAGATATGGGTTCAGTATAAAGCCATTTTAACCTTAAAATTTTGTTGAAGGCTTTAACAAGATGAAAGTAAAGCGTTTTGCTTACTTGTATCTGCAACTTGTATACCACCAAGGAATATTCATTTTTAACCAGATTTGAAAAGAAAAAAATAATTCTGGCTATAAGACTAATGGTGATGTCGCTGGGCAGGCGGCATCAAACTTTGGTTTCTACGGTAACTCCAACCTTTTTTTTTATCGGATCTTCATCAGATTTGCTTAAAATGTTTATTGGTTTAAAATCTTGGTCAAGTTATCTATCCAAATTGTTTGAGTCGTGTCAGAGTTATGGTCCTTAAATTATAAGAAATTGGCTGTTTCAGCATTGTTGGCTCTCTAACTCAAATAGTTTTTTTCCTTTCTTGTACAAGCGTTGCTGAAATGTTTATAGGTGTAAAATGTTGGCCAAGTTTGATAATCATTTAAAGTGCACAAGGCATGTTAGGATTATGCCTCTTGAATTACCAAGTTTTAGCCTTGTCTGCTCTCTAGGTTTCATCCTCTTAACTAAGTTTTCTGAAAATTTTTGTGAGTTTGTATGGGATAGATGACGGTGACTCTTGTGCAGGTTTGATAATCAGCTAAATGACACAAGATGTACATGTATCAGGATTATGCCCTTTGAAATACTCAAAGTTGTCAATTTTAGCCTTGACCATTCTTTAACTCTAAGTTTTCATTCAACCTTGTACAAAATAGCTGACATTGTTTATAGGTGTAAAATCTTGGCATAATTTGACATCCAGCTAAATTGTGTAATGCATGTCGGGATTATGCCCCTTGTAGTTATAGGTTTTAGTTGATCTTATACTCAAATAGTTTTCATCCAACCTTAAACAAATTTACTGAAAATGTTAATATGTTTAAAATCTTAGCCAAATTTGATTCGTGATTACCATCTAAATTGCATAAGGTATGCCATGATTATGCCCCTTCAATTACTAAAAAATATGCCATTTTAGCCCTGTTCACTCTGTAACTCAAACAGTTTTCATCCAATATTAGCCAAATACTCTCGACAATGTTTACATTTATTAAATTTTGGTCATACTGTTAATATGGTCTTCACTATTGAGTGCCTCTTTAATGATACTATGTGCTGAACTTGTATAGTTTCCTCTATGTGCTTCACTCCTGATTTTGCGAGGCCTTTCTGAAGTGATCTAGTTTTACTTAGCCTTATCAAGAAATGTCCACTTTTTCAAAATCCATCATACACTGACAGCTATTACTTTGATACATACCGGTATTCTTTATATTTTCATGTTCATTCTTTTCCTTATTATTTTGTATATGAAAATTGAAAATCTTGTTTAGATGGCATTGCCATATTTTGTTGATGCTTATGTGGAGGATTAACCAGATCTTTAATGGATACTGCTGTGTGTTTCAGGTCAGTGAAATACCATTCCCATATGTGAATGCTGTCCAGTTTGAGCAGAGTATCAGAGCCCCAGTCGGACAGACCTGGAATCCCGAGACAGCCTTCCAGCAACTTGTCAAGCCAAAGATTACAACCCAGATGGGAGCAGTCATAGCCCCTATTGACAAGGCTGAGGTCTTCAAAAACCAGAAAACTAAGAAGGCAGTTGCACAGGCTAATGAGAACAGTAAAGAAGAGAAAGGGAAACGAAAGAAAAACAACAAAAAGACAGTATCAAACAACAATCAACATAAACAGAAAGTGCAGAGGAAAAGGGGTGGTAATGGTGTTGGACAGAAAAAAAAGTAAATTGCAGTAACACCTCTATTATGCAGGGCTCCAGATAAGGGGAGTCTCGAAGAGACAATTCTAATGAGTAGTAACACCATAGGATTTGGTGCTGTATGAGTGAGAAAAGGTTGGATTTGTTCAGAATACTCCCTCTTATCTGGAGCCCTGATTATGTTCTCAAAATTGTGTTAATTATTAAGGGTTTACAACAGGTTACTGCTTAAATAAGGTGACGGTAAAACAGAAATCTTTTTAGGAGCTTTCTGTTTTACTGTCACCTTGCTATAAGCTGTTGCCTGTCTTTCATATAATTAATAAGCCAACTATACAATCACAAAGCCTTTGATTTAGCGGTGATTAATAGAGAGGTTTTTACTGTACAAGTGAATTTATTATAAACCAGGGCTGCAGATAAGACCTCGAAGCAGTAACAGAGTTTACTGCTTCGAGATAAGACCAAGTATTTTAAGTATCAACAACCTTATGTCTTTACTAAATTAATCATATGATTAGACTGCTCATTATACCCCCACCACTAGTGGTGGGGGCTATATAGGAAACGCCTTGTCCGTCCGTCCGTCCTTCCGTATGTCGGTCGGTCCGTATGTCGGTCCATCGCATTTTTCCGGGACATTTGCCTTTTTCCTGAAAACTGTTTATGATACAATCTTCAAACTTGGTATACATTATCAATGTTATTTGGGGACACTTATTAGTAGGTTTCATAACTCTTGCACCCAATTTGACAGAATTATGCCCCTTTTTAACTTGATTTTTTTGTCTCTTAATTGAGAATTTTTTCTTTGAATATGCCATTTTCTTGCAAACTATTCATGATATTGTCTTCAAACTTAGTACACATTATAAGTGTTGTATTGTGAGACTTTTCATCAAGTTTAACAACTCTTGCACAAAATTTGACAGAATTATGCCCCTTCATAACTTGAAATTTTGTACCTTAATATGCATTTATTCTTTGGACATGTCATTTCCTTGAAAACTATTTATGACATTGTCTTCAAACTTGGTACACATTATAAGTGTGATGTTTTCAGACTCTACTTGAAGTTACATAACTCTTGCCAACAAATGACAGAATTATGCCCCTTTTTAACTTGAAATTTTCTTCTATTTTCTTGCAACTTGTCTTTAAACTTGGTACACATTATTAGTGTTGTACTGTGAGACTTTTCTTCAAGTGTGACAACTCTTGCATAAAATTATACAGAATTATGCCCCTTTTCAACTTGAAATTTAGTTCCTTAATATGCATGTATTATTCTTTCTACATGTCATTGTGCTGTTTGTGACAGGTCAAGGTCAGTTGGAGTGGGGGTATTTATCACCTTTAGTGATAGCAGTTCTAGTTATAATTGTCTCTTCAATTCATGAAAATCATGAACTGAGAGTAATAAAAAGGAAATTTGACATAGGATTTGGTCGAGACATATAGGAAAAAAATTAACAATAAGTTCATATGTAAACTGTTATCTAGAGCCCTGATAGATGAAATAAAGTACAATTATGTAAGTATTGTTTTTGTTTTTTCACTTCCGTTTTGTTATTCTGATAAGCAAGTCTTTGTTAGTTTTGTAATGTGCACTGAGGCCAGTGGTATACCCTGGGGGTTACCCATCCCGGTACTTATCACTTTTGCTTAACCTCGCAACCCATACAAACAGTACTTATCACTTTTGCTAAACCTCGCAACCTATACAAACTCTCTACAATTTTAATATAAAAGCCAGCTTCCACATTTAAACTGTAGAAGTATTTATATATGCTCCATTTCCGTCACATTTCTCCCCTCTCTCTTTTGACTTCACCCTGAAGTAATCCCCTGCTCACATGGCAATCCTGAGGGCAGATTCAATAATACGCTAATACCACCAGTGTTCAGAGACATTCCAAGTTCCTGTGATGGGGGAGGAGTGTTAAACTAGATCGCTTAAAATAATGCAGTAAAACCAAATCAATATGCAATTGATATAAAACTGCAGGATATATAATACATGGTATACCAGACTTTTGGCCAGATCTAGTTTAAATGAATTAGATCTACTGGGTGTATATACACTGAAAAATGAAACTTAGTAATTTGGCTAAACGCCTATTTTTACAAACCATGTATTCAATGGCGTTGTACATCGAGATAGAATCAAAGCAGTTAAGAAATAGTGAAAATAATTATAAAATAAAAAGTAAAAAAATAAATAAAATGATGTTCATAATAAGAGAAGATATAATAATTATGTCATACAGCGCCAACGAATGACGAGGGACGATGAGATGAGATTGTGATGATTTCAGGATTATTATTTCATGGGGATGGTTGCAGGAAGATGATTTTGGCCAATCCTATTTGCTGCAAAACAACGCATTGGACCAAAACAGGATGGTAATTTTAGGACAATGATTTCGATCAATCTCATTGGCTACGAAAAAGCGCATTGGGTCAAACCCACCGAGTAAGAATATCTGAGCTGGGGTTTTTCGGCACTGCGACACCGAAAAGGCCATATAGCGCCGATGAATTGCCAGGGACGATGAGAGGAAAAGAAAATGATTCAGGTAGATGATTTTTGGACAATGATTTTTGGTCAATCTCATTCGCTGTTTAAGCAGCACACGAGATCCAAACCACCGTGGAGAATTATTTGCGCTATGTTCGTCGGTACTGCGACAAAGAACAGGTCATATAGCGCCGAGGAATGATAAGGGACGATGAGATGAAATGATGATGATTTCAGGATGATGATTTCCCTCAAACAAACTAAAACACCCTATTACAATTACAGAATAGCATGAAACGTTATAATTATTAAAACATGGTATATACAATCCAGAAAGCATAAAACTATTTTCATAAAAAATAAGGATATGATACACTTAAATTAATTATACTTCACATAAATCAGTTAAGACACACAGGCGGTTACTAAGTTTCTTTAAAACAATGAATAAAAGTGACTAAAATAATGTGTTTTAAGCTTTTTCTTAAACAAACCTACATTGTCTGCGTGTTTTATCTCGCTTGGGAGCTCATTCCAAAGTTTTGGGCCAACTGTCCCAAAACTCCTATCACAGAATGTCTTTCTCTTATTGAAAGGCACACTGTACATTTCACGAGCTTTGTCTGCTGATCTCAGATTGCGTGATGGTGTAGGCCTAATAATGAGAATAATTAACTCCCTGACCCCTGAAACTTAAATGGACAATCCCAATTTCCAGTCTAGTATAATCCATTTTTGGCTCACCTGAGCATGTAGTGCTTGATGAGCTATTGTAATCGTGCTGTGTTGTCATGTTTCTTGCATCCATGAACCTTTTGCTTGTGAACACACTAGGGGGCCAAACTTTTGGTCCAATCTTTATCAAACTTGGTAAGAATGATCAACTTGACAAAATCTAGGTCAAGTTGAATATGGATCATGAGGGTCAAAAAGAGGGTCACTGGGTCAAATCTAAGAAAAACTGGTGAAAAGCCTAGTAGCCACAATTTTAGCAAACTTTTGTCAGAATGACATCTTGACAAAATCTAGGTTAAGTTTGAATGGTCATGTAGGGTCAAAAGTAATGTGACGGAAATGGACGGTATATAAACACTTCTACAGTCTGACTGTGGAAGCCGGCTTTTATAGCCAGATTGTCTAAGCGTTTGTCTCGGTTGCGAAGTTAAGCAACGTCCTGTGCGGTTAGTACCTGGATGGGTGATCGACAGGCTTTACCGTCGGCCCGGTACACGTTACAGTAGTTCACTAGGTCAAATCTTAGGAAAAGCTTGTGAACACTCTTGTAGAAACAATTTTCGATAAATATTTATCGAAGTTGGTCAGAATCACCATTTTTACATCATCTAGGTCAAGCTTGAATATTGGTCAAAAAGTAGGACACTAGGTCAAATCTTAGGAAAATCTTGTGAACAAGGTCGAAGCCACACTTTTAGTCAAATCTTTATCATAATTGGTCAGAATGATCCTCTTGACAACATCTTAGTCAAGTTCGAAAATGATTTATGTGGGAACAAAAAGTAGGTCAGTAGGTCAAATCTTAGAAAAAGCATGTAAACATTTAATAAGTACAGTTTTTGCCAAGTCTTTATCAATCTTGGTCAGAATAATCATAATGAAAAAATTTAGGTCAGTTTCGAATATGGGTCATGTGGAGTCAAAAAGTAGATCATGAGGTTAAATCTTAGAAAAGCTTGTGAACACTCAAGTAGCCACAATTTTAGCTCATTCTTTATCAAACTTGGTCCAAATGACCATCCTGAAAACATCAGGGCCAGGTTTGAATATGGATCATGTTGGGTCAAAAAGTAGGTTCAATTCAATTCAATTCAAATTTTATTGTGATAAAGGCCTCCGGCCCAAACACATATATACACCAATAAATATACAGTATGAGCATGAAAGTGTCATAATCAGGTAAACAACTAACGGAGAAGTATCATAAACTGGTTGTAGTATATAATTTCTAATGATATATTGTCTTTATGAAATCTAAATAGTACAATTCTTATTACAATGTAATTTATTACTCCAGATAGCAATTTTTCTACGTTTCAAAAAGTTATGTATAATTACATGCTTAAGTTGCTACTAGCTTAGCAGTCACTAAATTTCACTACATTGACCTTTAGGTATTGTTTGTAATAAACATTTTTCTGGCATTTAGGCAATGATATATATATGTTGCTAAATTTTTTATAACTGTTTCATTTTTACTCGCTAACAAAATCTTAAAATGCTGTTGGTTGGCCAATCTGTAATACTTTTTAGGAATGTATTTTTCCCTTATTTCCTGGTATAATGGACAAATCAAAACAAAGTGATATTCGTCCTCTATGCAAGTTGTGCAAAACGGACATAGTCTTTGGTTCCTTTCCATTCCTAAATATCTACCCTTTTCAATCATTAGCTCATGAGAGGAACATCTAAAAGAAGCAAGTGAGAACCTAAACTTTCGAATATCAAGGTAATTAAGGTATGGTTCAAATTCAAAACTTGATTTAAATTGTGTATATGTTGTTAATTTAGAACTATTATTGCAAATATCATTCCAATTTTGTATATACTGATCCCTTAGTCGTTGGGTGAACTCGTTAAGGAAAAGAGATTCATTTATAACCGTCTGGTTTTCCCAGACATAACCAAAACCGTTTTCATACAATATTTGTCTTACTTTAGACACCCAGTTATTTTTACCTGAATCATCAAGCATTTTAAGCATGTTATAACATTTACGAACATACCTGTTATCAGGTAGATGTATAATACGCAACCAATATTTAATGCATCGTTTTGATGAAGCAATAAACATTGGGAAACGTCCCCAATCACCCATAATGGCAACATTGCAAGTTCTCAAAGGAACATTTGCAAAACGTTTACATGCATATTGATGAACCTGTTCAATACACGAATATTGTTCAAATCCCCAAAGTTCTGAACCATATAATAGGATATTAGCAATTTTAACATCAAACAATTTAAAATATGTTTTATAAGACATTGGTAAATAATCATACAAATAAGAAAGTAGTGCAACTAAAGCTCTTTTACCTTTCATTCCCATTGCTTCAGCCATTTTGTAAAGGGACATTTTGGATGTAAAGTAAATTCCTACATATGTAAAATTATTAACAATTAACAAAGGTTCCTTTTTGTAATACCATTTTTCATATTTTGACAGAATACCACCCCTTTTAAAAACCATGACTTTTGTCTTCTCCATGTTAACATTTATTTTGTTCTGTTCACAAAATGATTCTAAAATGTTCAATTTCTTTTGAAGTTCAAATACTGTATCTCCTAGTAGTGCAACATCATCTGCAAACATTAGTAGGAATACCTGTATAGTATCAGGATGCAGTTGTATCCCTTTACAATCACTATTCTCAATCAATACATTTAATTCATTGATAAATAAGGAAAAAAGTATGGGGCTCAAATTACAACCTTGTCTTAAGCCAATAGGACATTCAAAATCATTACTTACCTCATTCTTTATTCTTATGCATGCTTTGACACTACTATATAAAGATGTTACTGATTTGTATAAATTACCCTTGATTCCGTTTTTCTGTATAATATCAAATAATTTACCTCTGTTCACTGAATCAAATGCCTTTTTAAAATCATATAATTGTCTACCTTTTTTACATAAAAAATTACTTATGATAGACTGAAGGACAAATGCATTGTCAATGGTAGAGTATCCAGCTCTAAATCCTGCTTGTGACTCTGCAAGTTTTTCATGAGCATTTACATAGAAAGTTAACCTTTTATTGATAACACTTAAATAAATTTTACTAATAATATCTATTAATGCTATTCCTCTATAATTGTCAGGAATATTACATGGACCTTTCTTATGTACAGGGACTAATACAAACCTAGACCATGATTTCGGGAAAACTCCAGCCTTAAAAATTCTATTGAATAGTTTCAATAAAAAGGGCATAATTAAATTAATGCCATAAACAATCTGTTTTGCCACCATAGGACCTGACGAAGATTTATTTACATTTATTTCCTTGACAGCGTTCTCTATTTCATCAATTGTTATGTCACCATTAAATAAAACTTCTTCAATCTCAGTAAGCTCTGTAGCATTTTGGCCATACACATTTTCTTCAATATCTGGAACGCCCATGTCAAAATCATTATTAAAAAGTGCAAAGAAATGGTCAAACCATTTATCCATTTTAATATTCTTAGTTTCATTTTCTTGTTTACCCGTCAGCCCTTTGATCTCTTTCCAGAAGACCTTTTGGTTTGTAACTGTATTTTCAATTTTTTGCAACTTTTGTCTATGATACATGTATTTGGCTTTTTTTGCACATGTAACTTTGTTGAATATTTGTTTACTGGTCAAATAGTTTGATAAATCATTTTGAGATTTAGTTTTCCTAAACACCCTCAACAGATTATTGCGTTTCTTTTTAAGTAGTAAACATTCTTGATCAAACCATTCACTTGTTTTTCTTAAGTTTTTACGTACTGGTTTAACTATTTTCTGAAATGGTTCAGAACAGGATAAAATGAGTTTTTCAAAGACTTCTATCAAGTTATCAATACTAGTACTTTCATCATTTAACAGCCCTTCAAAAAAGTCAAAATCACCATTTAATATCGTGTCTGCTAATATAGACCTGTACAATTCATCATCCTTTGAATCTGTTGAAAATACATATTTAGTGTTAGTAATATTAGTATTAGTAATAACATCACCATTGTCATTGTATTCGTCTCTTGTGGAGTGACAATTCAGGGTTAATTGTAGTGGTAGGTGTTTAAGTAGTCCATTGTTATCAATTCTAAAATTCACAACGTAATCTAATAATGCTGCTGAACAAATAATATAATCAATAACACTACACCCATTTACATCTATATAAGTAAAATCACCAATGTTGGCATCTTCTCCCAAACGACTATTTACAATGTACAATTCATATGTTTTTATAAAATCAATCAAATTTCTACCAAGTCTGTTAATTGTCTTTTCAGTTGAAACTCTAGGTATAGTCATTTTGGCAGCAAAAATATCATTAAACTCATGTAACTCAGGTACATTGGTAAAATTACTGTCATCAAAATCTTGCAGTTCACCAGTCCTAGCATTAAAATCTCCACACAAGATTATATTTATATCACTTGTTAACACATTGTTCTGTATAAGTTCATTCTCTAGTAACTCTAGCACTGGATGATTAATCCTAGAGTAGAGTGGGGACCCACAAGGAGGTACATATATACAGGCAATTACAACATGTTTACTCTGGCCAGCTAATGGAAATTTTTGAAAATCTAGCAGCACTCCAAATTCAAAATTACTACAAATGCGAGTGGGAAATAGTTGCAGATTATTTTTGATAAATATGATCACACCTGCCATATTTCTCCCTCCTTTCTCAGATTTAAATGAGTGGCACATATAAATTGTATATTCCTTAAACACATTATTTAGAGTAACTATGTCATCTAGCCAAGTTTCCACCAAACATATAACATCATATTGCTTTATATAGTTAATGAAATCATTATCATTTAATTTGTTTTTTAGACCTTCAACGTTCCAGTATAATATTGTCAAATTGTTCTTATGACTCTCGCTTTGTGTCGAGCTTTGGCCATTATCCTATGCAGATTTATTATTAGACTGAGAAGCATTGGAGGCAAGATCATCATGATTTGTGTCAACACTCATATCTACTCTATTTTCACCTTGCTGATTCAGTGACTCTCTCACTACAGATGAGTAGAGTTTATCACCGGTTCTTGCTGCTCGCTTGTATACCCTTTCTCCATTTCTTGGGCATTATAATGCTGTTTAATCTCATTAAATTTACCATTTTTGAAATAACCCTTTATGCCCCTGTCATTTTTATACTTTAGAGTTTCCCTTTGCCGAGATGTTAAATCATTTGAAATTCTAATACCCCTTTCTCTTAATTTGTCACGAACAGCAAATACCCTCAGTTTATCTGTAAAACTTTTGAATTTCACCATGATCATTCTACCTCCCCCAGAGTTTGCCTTGCCCAAACGTCTAGCACTCTCAATACATGAACTGTCACACCTTATTTCTGACTCCATAGCACTGAAAAGATTTTCTGTTATAAGGGTTTTAGTCTTGGAATTATCTCGTTAGTCTCCTCTACGATGCCAAAAACACGCAAATTATTCTTACAAATGTCATTCTCAAGGCGGTCAATTTTATCTTCTAACTTAGATATTTGGTCATAATTGTGACCGGCTTTCATATCTACGGCATCTATATCAGATTGCAGCGTTTCCTGATGGTAACTAGAGTTCTGAGCAAATGTTTCTAACTCGGCTAGCCTTTTGTCATGTTCTGTACATTTGTTTTCAATGTGTCCCATTGTAGATTTTAAATTTGTAATATCATGCTTAACAATTCTTAGATCATTCTTGACTGCAATTACATCATTTCTCACAAGATTAATTTCTTCTGTCATTTTATCTGCGGAACTAGCTATAGCCATTAGTATCATTTGTGTTTCGGGTGATGGGTCGGGATTCCCCCCAGTAGCGCTCCAGGTCCAGGGTTAATTAAGTTCCACATCCGATGATAAAAGGATCAGTCTTACCAAGTACGACTGATACACTAGTCGTTCTGTTGGTAATAAGGTTTGGCAAGTGACAGTACTGTAAGCATCACATGATACACTCTGGTCAATAGGTCAAATCTTAGAAAAGGCTTGTGAGCACTCAAATTGCCACAATTGTAGCCCAATCTTTATCAAGCATGATAAGAATTACCATCTTGACAAAATCTAGACCAAGGTAGATTTGTTCTGTTAGTTAACTTTTGTTTCTGCTATCTATGGGCTAATTGGACACCCCAGAGAGAGGGAAGCGGATACAGAGAACCAGAGCGTGATGCCCTGCTCTTATTATAGATGGAGTTCTCTGGTTCTCTTAGATGCACAGTGTAAAGCACTGATACATTGGACCTCGGTTGATAAAGTCTCATCCGAAGGATTTGATCCGGCTAGGGATCAAACTCATGACCCCTGATGTCGTAATCAAGAATGTTACCCATTGACTATGTCCGCCGTTGCAAAGGTAGAACATGGGTCATGTGTTTAATAAGTAGGTCATTAGGTCAAATCTTAGACAAAGCTTGTAAACCCTCTAGAAGTCACAATTTGGCCAAGAAAAGGTTTTCTAAGGGTCAAGGTAAAGGTTACTGACTCCTGAAAACTGTATGCCACACTTGACAATCCTAAAATTTGAAACTTTATAATTTAGTTAAACGTCTATTTTTACAAATCATGCATTCAATGACGTTGTACATCGAGATAGAATAAAAAAAATTAAAATAATTATAAAATAAAAGTAAAAAATAAATAAAACGATAACAATCCTAAGATGTAACCAAAGATGATTTTTGACATTCCTAGGTGATACAAGAGATATGGCCCAGACATGTGTTTCCAAAAATCAAAGGTCAGGGGTCAAGGTCAGACTCCTGAAACTACATGTATGTTGTACTCAACAATCCTAAGTAAAGATTATACAAAGATAAAATTTGATGTTCCCAGGTGATATAGTACATGTATATGAGATATGGCCCGGACAAGATTATTCCAATAATCAAGGTCAAGGTCACAGACTCCTGAAAGTTGTATACTGCACTCAAATCCAAAGATGAAACCTGGTATTCTTAGGGGATATAGCATAAGAGTTCAAGGTCACAGACTCCTGAAAACTGTATGCCACACTCAACAATCCTAAGATGTATTCCTAGGTGATATATATCATCATCAGGGCTTTCAAAGACAATATTACAAGGCACAGTTCAGGGAGGAAGAAAGAGAGGCAGACAAAGAAAGCGATGGGAAGATCGCATTACAGAGTGGACAGATTTAAGTCTTAAGGAAACGTTGCGAATGGCAGAAAACAGAGGGGAATGGAGAAAGCTGGTTTTTAATAAATCTATGGTGCCCCAATTGTCGTACATGACTATGTGATAGGTGAAGGTGATATGAGAGATAAGGCCTAGACAAGGTTTTCCAAAAACCAAAGGTCAGAGGTCAAGGTAAAGGTTGCAGACTCTTGAAACTATGCTGCACTCAACAATCCTAAGCTTTATCTTAAGATGAAATTTGGTGCTCCTATGTAATATAGTATGAGAGATAATGGCCACAACAATAATTTTTAATGATCAAGGTCAGAGGTCAATGTCAAGGACACAGACTCTTGAAAATCGCATGCCTCACTAAACAATCCTAAGATGTATCCAAAGATGAAAATTGGTGTTCTTAGGTGATATAGTAGATCTATTCAAGATGTGTCACAAGCATGGTTTTCCGATGATAAAGGTCAGATCGAGTTCAAGGTCACAGACTCCTGAATACTGTATACCAAACTTGACAATCCTAAGATGTAAACAAAGATGAAATTTGGTATTCCTAGGTCATATAAGAGATATGGCCCAGACATGGGTTTCCAAAAATCAAAGGTCAGGGGTCAAGGTCACAGACTTCTGAAACTATGTTGCACTCAACAATCCTAAGTAAATATGTATACAAAGATAAAATTTGATGTTCCTAGGTGATGTAGTGCATGTATATGAGATATGACTCGGACAAGGTTTTCCAATAATCAAGGTCAAGGTCACAGACTCCTGAAAGTTACATGTATGCTGAACTCAAAAATCCTCAGATGTATCCAAAGATAAATGTTGGTGTTTTTAGTTGATATAGTATAAGAGATATGGACCATAGAAGGTTTTCTAATAATCAAGGTCAGATTTCAAGGTCACAGACTCCTGAAAACTGTATGTCACACACACATTCAGGACTAAGATAAATCCAAAGATGAACTTTTGTGTTTTTAGGTGATATTCTTTAAGAGATATGGCCAAGGCAAGCCTTTCTAATGATCCAAGTTAGAGGTCAAGGTCACAGACTCCTTAAAAGCAATCGCAGGCTGTATTTTCATAAAAGCTATTTTCATAAAAGCCATATTAAATAACGCTGCTGTCTGGAAACCAAATTTTGATGACGTCTGACTACCTACCTGTCAACATTGGCATTCTAATAGATATCTAGATCTAGCCAGAATGTTTTCAGAGAAAAGAAAATCTGGTAAAAAAATGAAATGGCTAAAATTCTAGGATGAAAACAAGAGCGTGTCCCAGTTACACGAATGCCCCCGATGATACAGGGAGGGGAATCCAGACTATCAAACGTAAAAGTTAGAGAGCTGAAACTGTAGTGGAGCGCCATTTTGAGGACTTCAAGGGCCATTACTCCAAAGGGCCTAGCATAAATTGGTGCCGCTGGTTATCCAAATTGGTCTCCATTTTATGTCAACAAACATTTCAGAAAGTTTGGTGATGATCAGATGAAAAGCAATGTGTTTGTGAAACACAAATGCCCCCAGCCACAATCATGTTCTGTAATGTAATGCTTATTTGCAAAAGTAGGTCAAAAGTCATGGTCGTAGGGAAAATGAAACATTGGCATGGTTGGAGAAGTCTTAACACAAGAAACATGTAAAGTATGGAAGCTCTAGGCCTACTGGTTCAAATGTTATAGGCGTATAAAGATTTATACAAATAAAGGTCAAAGGTCAAGGTCACAAGGGCAAAAACGTAGGTATGGTTGGAAAGGTCTTGACACAAGAAATATATAAACAAAATATGAAAGCCGTAGGCCTACTGGTGCAAATGTTATAGCCATTTAAAGATTTCAATAAAAGTAGGTCAAATGTCAAGGTCACAAGGTCAAAAAGTTTTGTATGGTTAGAAAGGGAAAACACATGTCAAGTATAAAAGGCCAAGGTGCAAAAATGCAAAAGTTATATCCAAGGTTAAGGTTTTTGGTTAAAGTTTGATTAAATAGGTCAAAGATCGAGGTCAAGGTCACATGGTCAAAGATGTTGGTATGGTTGGAAAGGTCTTGACACAAGAAATATACATACAAAATATTAAAGCCCTGGGCCAACTGGTGCAAATGTTATAGCCATTTAAAGATATTTACAAAAGTAGGTCAAATGTTAAGGTCACAAGGTCAAAAACTTTTGTATGGTTGGAAAGGTCTTGCCATGAAGAATACACATGCCAAGTATAAAAGGCCCAGCTAGGTTCAAAAATGCAAAAGTTATAGCCAATGTTAAGGTTTTTGATTAAAGTTTTATTAAATAGGTCAAAGGTCAAGGTCAAGGTCACATGGTCAAAGATACTGGTATGGTAGGAAAGGTCTTGACACAAAACATATACATACAAAATATTAAAGCCCTATGCTAACTGGTGCAAATGTTATAGCAATTTAAAGATTTTTACAAAAGAAGGTCAAATGTCAAGGTCAAGGTCAAAAAGTTTTGTATGGTTGGAAAGGTCTTGCCATGAGGAATACACATGCCAAGTATAAAATGCCCAGGTGCAAAAATGCAAAAGTTATAGCCAAGGTTAAGGTTTTTGGTTAAAGTTTGATTAAATAGGTCAAAGGTAAAGGTGAAGGTCGCAAGGTCAAAGATGTTGGTATGGTTGGAAAGGTCTTGACACAAGAAATATACATACAAAATATGAAAGCCCTGGGCCAACTGGTGCAAATGTTAAAGCCATTTAAAGATTTTTACAAGTAGGTCAAATGTCAAGGTCAAGGTCACAAGGTCAAAAAGTTTTATATGGTTGGCAAGGTCTTGCCATGAGGAATACACATGACAAGTATAAAAGGCCGATGTTCAAAAATGCAAAAGTTAATAGCCAAGGTTAAGGTTTTTGGTTAAAGTTTGATTAAATAGGTCAACGGTGAAGGTCAAGGTCACATGGTCAAAGATGTTGGTATGGTTGGAAAGGTCTTGACACAAGAAATATACATACAAAATATGAAAGCCCTGGGCCAACTGGTGCAAATGTTATAGCCATTTTAATATTTTTACAAAAGTAGGTCAAATGTCAAGGTCAAGGTCACAAGGTCAAAAAGTTTTGTATGGTTGGAAAGGTCTTGATACAGGGAAGACACATGCCAAGTATATAAGGCCTAGGTACAAAAATGCAAGAGTTATAGCCAAGGTTAAGGTTTTTGGCACAGACAGACGTACGGACGGACAGACAAACCAACAGACATGACAAAAACTATATGCCCCCGAATCGTAGATTCTGGGGGCATAAAAATAGGATAAATTGCAGGACTTATGGTTTATAGTGGTAGATGATGCTGACAGACATTGAAGTGATTCAAGTCCAGAACCAGCACTACGTCTGATGGGAAAAAAATATCTTATAAGAATTTTATCAAGTAGATCTACAGTAGCTGTAGCGGTATAAGTTTCAAGTTTATTTATAAACTGGGATAATGTGAATCTAATGATAATGTATTTATTTCATATTCACCGTAATAGTTTCGTTTATAACGGGGTTTGTGATTGGTCGTCGCTATGTCATGTGATGTCAACACTGGTCCAGAATGAATGCTGGGGTTTTTAACATGTCATTCCTTGAAAGCTGAAGTAAAGAACTGAAAGAATGGATTTCGCGTACTTATTTCAGGTGTCAAGCTATGGAAGGTATTGACAAAGTTTCACGAAAGGTAGGCAATATTTATCTTTTTATTTCCAACGCCAAAAAGTGTCGATAAATATGTGTCAAATGGAGGAATGTTCAAAGTTAAAAACTTATGAAACTCGACAGCCCTACCATTTTCACTGTGTACGATCGTTGCACATGCATAAAAGTGCAGTTATTTAAAGTTAATTTTATTTCGGCCTTTTTGTTTTTTCATATCTTTTCCAAGGTACTGGTGAAATTCAGGTAAAGGACTTTAACCCAATACCCCACAACCAGTTTCTATTTTTGAAGACATTGTGACCACTTAGATCAGGTTGAAAGTAAAGCAGAATGCACCTTAAGGATAATTCTGCTTTACTTTCAGCCAGTTTTAAAAGCTATAATCTGCTAGAATATTGAAAGTATTTCTTCAGATGTATGTTTATTGCTGCATAAATTGGAACAATTCTGTTCACTAGAGGAATAACTTAAAGACATAAAAAGGCATATATGGGGTAATGGGTTAAATGTTTACTCTTTAGGAGGTTTATCGATAATTGGACTGCCAGTAAATTATCTTAATAATCTTACCTCTCTATTACAACCATTAAAGAGAAGGCAGTGGCTAGGAGTACGGACCCGTACCCCTAGACTCGGAGGCTAGGAGTACGGATCCGTACTCCTAGCCTCAGATGATGGGTTTAGGCTAGGAGTACGGCACTCCGAAAAAATATTAGAATACTTACATTATCAAACTATTAACCTGAAATGTAAACTTTCTTCCATGTGAGGGGTTATTTAAAGTTTTTGCTTTCCGTAGCGAGGATCTATCGGCTTTTTTTGCGAAGGATATGACTAAGTCAGAAAGAATAAGAGAGCTGGTGTTTATCGTTGTCGGCCACTAGTGTAGCCACACTACCGGTATATCGTTATATATTCGACTATATAACTAAGCTTGCCATATAACAAATGCATGTATGGCAACAGTAAAAATTTGATCTCTCTATTACGAGAAATAGAGAAGGAAATAGAATGTTTAAATTTAAAAAAAAATAATTGTAGATTAGAATCTACTGGCGGTTGCAAGGTAAGAAAAGCAATTAAAAACTTTCTATATTATTTCACCATGCATTAAGCATTCACTTGTCACATGATAATTTTATTATTCTTTCTGATGCGTGTCTTCCACATATTCACTCTTCTATCTGTCTGTCTGCCTGTCCTTCTGTATGTCTAGAATAGAAATAAATAACTTTGGGCCACGTTAACTAGGCGCCTGCCCGTGAAGTGGCCTGCATGAATTATGACATTTGTTAATTCATACTGTAACTGAACGCCTAGTTGTATATAGTTGTAAATCTGCATGTCATAATTGTTTTACTTTTGTTTACGTGCATTTGTTATTTGCTTTTCCGCTCCTTTTGCCTAAAACTTATCATTACCAATTTACCATTATTATCTAGGTTCCGACCTCGATTAGCTAGTGGCCGACAATGATAAACACCAGCTCTTTTATTCTTTCTGACTTAGTCATATCCTTCGCAAAAAAAGCTGATAGATCCTCGCTACGGAAAGCAAAAACTTTAAATAATCGCTCACATTGAAGAAAGTTTACATTTCAGGTTAATAGTTTGATAATGTAAGTATTCTAATACTTTTTCCGTAGTGCCGTACTCCTAGCATAAACCCATCATCTGAGACTAGGAGTACGGATCCGTACTCCTAGCCTCCGAGTCTAGGGGTACGGGTCCGTACTCCTAGCCACTGCCTAAAGAGAAGGCTAATTGGTTCCATAAAAGACAGGTGACAGCTTAAAGCAAGGTTAACTAAAACAGAAAGCTCCTTTAGGAACTTTCTGTTTCATATTCACCTTGCTTTAACCCATTACCCCATAAATTTGCCTTTTTACGCCTTTAATTTATTCCTCCACTTAAGAAAATAGTTTTAACTTATACAGCTCTATGAATTTGTTTTGAAAGAAATCTATTCTATATTCTAGCAAATGGTAGCTTAAAGCAGGCTGAAAGTAAAGCAGAAGTGCCTTAAGGCACATTCTGCTTTACTTTTAACCTGCTTTAAGTTGTCATCTGTCTTCAAAACTAGAAACAGGTTATGGGGTAATGGGTTTAGCAGTAACCTTCCTTAAACAATATAATAAACAAGGGCCACTATGGCCCTAAATCGCTCACCTGGTACACCATTGCAAACTTGACCTATAGTGACCTAGATTATGACTGGACATGTATACCCACTATCAACCTCTAGAGTGTAAACAAGATTTTCCAATGATTTGACCTAGTGACCTAGTTTTTGACCGGACATGACCAATATTCAAACTTGACCTAGATATCAATGAGACAAACATTCTGACCAAATTTCACCAAGATCCAATGAGATTTGTAGCCTCTAGAGTGTTAACAAGGTTTTTCTATGATTTGACCTAGTGACCTTGTTTTTGACCGGACATGACCCACATTCGAACTTGACCTAGATATTAATGAGACAAACATCCTGACCGGGTTTCATCAATATCCAATGAGATTTGTAGCCTCTAGAGTGTTAACAAGGTTTTTATATGATTTGACCTAGTGACCAAGTTTTTGACCGGACATGACCCACATTCAAACATGACCTAGATATCAATGAGACAAACATTCTGACTAAGTTTCATCAAGATCCAATGAGATTTGTAGCCTCAAGAGTGTTACTAAGGTTTTTCTATGATTTGACCTAGTGACCTAGTTTTTGACCGGACATGACCCACATTCAAACTTGACCTAGATATCAATGAGACAAACATTCTGACAAAGTTTCATCAAGATCCAATGAGATTTTTAGCCTCAAGAGTGTTCACAAGGGTTTTCTATGATTTGACCTAGTGACCTAGGTTTTGACCGTACATGACCCACATTCGAACTTGACCTAGATATCAATGAGGCAAACATTTTGACTAAATTTCATAAAGATCCATTGAGATTTGTAGCCTCTAGAGTGTTAACAAGGTTTTTATATGATTTGACCTAGTGACCTAGTTTTTGACCGGACATGACCCACATTCAAACTTGACCTAGATATCAATGAGACAAACATTCTGACAAAGTTTCATCAAGATCCAATGAGATTTTTAGCCTCAAGAGTGTTCACAAGGGTTTTCTATGATTTGACCTAGTGACCTAGTTTTTGACCGGACATGACCCACATTCGAACTTGACCTAGATATCAATGAGACAAACATTCTGACCAAGTTTCATCAAGATCAAATGAGATTTGTTGCCTCAAGAGTATTCACAAGGTTTTTCTATGATTTGACCTAGCCACCTAGTTTTTGACCGGACATGACCCACATTCGAACTTGACATAGATTTTATCAAAACAAACATTGTCATAAACTTTCATGAAGATCCAGTGAAATTTGTGGTAGCTAGAGTGTTCACGAGCAATTGTGGACGGACGACAGACGACGGACGACGGACATCCAGCGATCCTAAAAGCTCACCTTGGCACTTCGTGCCAGGTGAGCTAACAAAATTTAGTGGTGGTAATAGAGAGGTTTCACTGTAACTCTTATCTTAACCTTTATGCATATTCTGCTTTACATCAAGCCTGCATGCATACAATCTGTTAGGATAAAGAAAATATTTCTTATGGTACATATTCACAATCACTTATGTCAATGTTCTACTACTACTTTGTTTCAATACACTGTAGATTGACAGTTATGTTTCGATATTCATGTTAAATTTGATATTGTTTTGACTCTTTGGGATACTCACTATAGGTAGAAGCAGACAGATCAAACTTAGATTTGATTTGTTATGACTTTACGTTCCTTTAAATAGTATTTCAGTCATATCATGATGTCCAGCTAATTACAGGTGGAGGAAGACCCCAGAAGCCTTTTATGCACTGTTTCAGGCACAAATCAGCAACTGGGTAGAACCACCGACCTGGAAGGCTTCCTAACATGAAAAATCTGAATGCACAGACTGGGATATGAACCCACAGCAATGAGGAGCTTAATGATATAAGTCACAGTGACTATGACCACTAGGCCACGGAGGCCCGTAAGGTGTAAGCGGTCCAAATAGTTCAGACTGGAGATCACTTGCCCTTTAAGTGAGGGGTCCTGGATTCGAGTGCAGTCTAATTGCTTCATTAGAGAGTAATAATAATAATAATAACGACTTTATTTACTGAGGCTACACATTTAGGTTTCGTCTTAGTGATTATGAAAACATCTTCTCTTGGCAGAGACTTAATCACTACCCCAAGTCAACAGGCATCACAAAGAAAGATTGCTTGGTTAGGAACTTAGAGTAGAGAGGATGCTCTTGTTTTATTTATGAAATGAACCGTAACAATCCACTTTTTTGTGTTTCAGGTAATAACTTCATGAATAATGGATAATTGATTCAGTGTCTCAAGCAATGTCCAATGGAAGTAAATCCCTTGTATTTAGAATAAATGATCATGGACAAGGACCAGAACTTGTCCGTCAGGTCTTTTTGGAGAGGGGATGGTTGGAATATGATGAGGACACACAGCATGAATCAGACTGGAATATCTGGTGGCGTACTTCAAGGTTTCGTCTTAGTGATTATGAAAACATCTTCTCTTGGCAGAGACTTAATCACTACCCCAAGTCAACAGGCATCACAAAGAAAGATTGCTTGGTTAGGAACTTAAGACGAATGAGAGGTGTTCATGGTGCAGGAGTTTATAACTTTAGTCCACTTTCTTTCAACCTTCCAAATGATTACACTAGGTATGTGGCAGAGTATGGGAAACAGAAGGCTAAGATTGATCCCAAACAATTTGCATGGATATGCAAACCAGCAGATATGTCAAGAGGCCGAGGAATATTTCTATTTAGGGATATCTCCGAGCTGCAATATGACTGTAATGCTGTAGTCCAGCAGTACATCGCTAACCCCATGTTGATAGGCGGATACAAATTTGATATTAGGATATATGTAGCTGTTCCATCCTTTCATCCACTTACAGTGTATATTTTCCAGGAAGGGCTTGTAAGGTTTAGCACAGAGAAATTTGATCTTACATGCCTTAACAATGTGTTTGCCCATCTAACAAACACTTCCATCAATAAACACAGTCCTTCTTATACCACCGACAAGGAAAGAATTGGCCCAGGCTGCAAATGGACGCTAACACAGCTTAGGTACTATCTACATCAAAACAATATAGACGACTCTCTGCTTTGGACTAGAATAGTCAACATTGTTACACTTACATTACTTATTCAAGCTCCCCAGGTGCCAAAGGAGAAAAATTGTTATGAGTTATATGGCTTTGACATTCTTGTGGATGAAAACTTAAAACCATGGTTGCTTGAAGTCAACTTCAGTCCTGCCTTGAACACAGACAGCCAGCCTGATGTATTGGTCAAGAAGCCAATGCTTCATGATTTAATGGACATGATGAATTTCAAGGAAGGTGACTCTGATAGGGGTGGTGTTGACAAAAGACATAATGCTGGAAATGGCACAGCGAGAGGGCGCATGACATCAGGGCGTAAAGGTATAGGAGAACCTTTTGATAGAAATCAGACATCTAGTAGACTTAGTCAGCGGGGTAGCATACAGCGAATAAACTCAACTATTTCATCCGTGTATAAAAGTGTAGAACCACCTGTGTTAGAACACACTCTATCTTTCATTCAACAAGATAATCCATCTGTACAAAAACAGGAGGAAAAGTTGTGTTTTGGATTGCCTCTTATCCATCCTTCTGATGATGAGAAAAATGACAGTGATAGTGACTCTGGAAGATTGAGCCCAAAGAGTGAGAATAATGACCCAGATCTAGTTTTGCCTTTTGCTGGCAAATATACTTCAACGTCAACTACATTGACATCACTTGATAAATATAATTCATTTGAGCGCAGTGGATTATCATCTGGGGTGAAAAAGAGTGAATCTGTGCAATCCTTGAACCAGAGGTGTGAGAAAGCCTCATTACAAAGCTATGGTAACTCCGACAGTGCTTATTCAAGTTTTTCTGATAATTCAGACAAAGTCCCAGTTGTAAGCTCTAACAGCAAAAGCAAAATTTTCAGTAGCCGGCAAAAAAGCTTTTCTCTGCAAACTGAAGTTTTAACAGAAACCCCAAGAAATGCCTTTCAGATTAAGTCACTGAGACCAACAGAGAATTCCAGGTCGCTCAAGAAGGTAGCAAATCGTGGAACAACTCCAGTGCATCCACCTAGTAGTCGTCTTGGTTACAGACCCCAGAACTCTGAAAGAAGTGTTTCTAGAAGTGTATCAAGAAGTGTTTCTAGAAGTTTTGATCGTGCACCATCTAGAAATGTTTTTCAACGCTCCCAGTCAAGATTTGGTAATGCTACATCAAGGACTGAGTTAGAATTAAGTCAGCAAAATCGTTCACAGGGTGTTACATCCAGGATGTCTACTGTTCCAAAGGCAAGAGAAAAAGAGCTCATTGATTTAGGACTAACAGGAACAACAAAGAAACCAAGTCCTACTCCGAAGTCTAAGGTTAGGTCTAGGTCAATGTCAGTATTGAGTAAACCTAAAGGTCCACCACCAATTGTAGGTAACTTTTTTCTAGTCTTTCCCTTCAATGAGGGAACATTAAAAGCTGCCAACACTACCCTGGATCCACATGTTGTTATCAAAGAAAGTCAGAAACTAGTAAAAGACTTGAAAATAGAGCTGGATAAAAGTCAAGATGGGGATAGAAGCATAGGAGGCTTACTGCCATATGGGGCTCCCCAAACTGCCGAAAGACTCTGGGCTCCTGTGAAACCTCCACCTGAAGAAGACTGATTTTCTGCTGGTAAGTATTATGGTTTACCTTTATTTGACCTTAACCCATTACCCCATAAATACACCTTTTTATGCCTTTAATTTATTCCTCCACTGAAGAAAATAGATAAAATTTTAACAGTCAAGAATATGCAATATAAGTAATATTTTCTATATGCTAATAGATGATAGCTTAAAGCAGGCTGGAAGTAAACCAGAATGCGCCCTAATGCGCATTCTGCTTTACCTTCAACCTGCTTTAAGTAGTCACCTGTTTTCAAAAGTAGAAACAAGCTATGGGGTAATGGGTTAACCCATAAGGACTTTGACCTTTACAAAATTGTGTATAGAACTGAATACCTGGTAAATTTTTAAAGGTCCCTATGCCTTAACCTCTTACTCCATAGATATGCATTTTTATGTTTTAATTTATTCATTCACTCAAGAAAAGTGTTCCAATATAATACAGCCATGAAAATGTATCACAAGAAATATCTTATACATGTATATTCTAATGTATATTCTAGCAGATGATAGCTTAAAGCAGGCTGAAAGTAAAGCAAAATGCATTATAAGGTGAATTTTGCTATACTTTTAACCTGCTTGGAAGTGGTCATTCATGGCCTCAAGCAAAAAATAGGCTATGGAGTAAAGAGTTAAACTATCTCTGATGCTTAATAGTCATATACAGTAAAACTTCTCTATTATTACCAATGAATTGTGTAAATTATTAGGTGTTTATGACAGGTGACTGATTAAAGCAATATGACAGTTAAACCGAGTTTACTGTCACCTTGCTCAAAGCTGTCACCTGCCTTTTTGCAGTCGATTAGCCTTCCTTTTGGTGGTAAACAAAATTACTATTTCCAACAAATGTTAGAACCGAAAAGCACCTCACAGTCTTGAATCAAACCTTATTAGGACATATTTAATGAAACAATTTAAACTATTAACTCATTGAGTGCTGAATAAAGTTGTATGCTCAAAATGTACTCTGCTTTATTTAGATTTTTATGCCCCCAGAATCTAGGATTCGGGGGCATATAGTTTTTGTCATGTCTGTCCGTCCGTCCGTCCAGGAGGCACATTATGGGGTCATTAACCTGGCAGTTTGGGTCTGTCTGTGTCAAAAACCTTAACCTTGGCTATAACTCTCACATTTTTTAACCTGGGCCTTTTATACTTGGCATGTGTCTTCCCTGTATCAAGACCTTTCCAACCATACAAAAGATTTTGACCTTGTGACCTTGACCTTGGCATTTGACCTACTTTGTAAAAATCTTTAAATGGCAATAACATCTACACCAGTTGGCCCAGAGCTTTCATATTTTATATGTATATTTCTTGTGTCAAGATCTTTCCAACCATACCAACATATATGACCATGTGACCTTCACCTTCACCTTTGACCTATTTATTCAAACTTTAACCAAAAACCTTAACCTTGGCTATAACTTTTGCATTTTTGCACCTGGGCCTTTTATACTTGGCATGTGTATTCCTCATGGCAAGACCTTTCCAACCATACAATACTTTTTGACCTTGTGACCTTGACCTTGATATTTGACCTACTTTTGTGAAAATCTTTAAATGGCTATTACATTTGCACCAGTCGGCCCAGGGCTTTCATATTCTGTATGTATATTTCTTGTGTCAAGACCCTTCCAACCATACCAACATCTTGGACCATGTGACCTTGACCTCGACCTTTGACCTATTTAATCAAACTTTAACCAAAAACCTTAACCTTGGCTATAACTTTTGCATTTTTGCACCTGGGCCTTTTATACTTGGCATGTGTATTCCTCATGGCAAGACCTTTCCAACCATACACAACTTTTTGACCTTGTGACCTTGACCTTGACATTTGACCAACTTTTGTAAAATTCTTTAAATTGCTATTACATTTGCACCAGTTGGCCCAGGACTTTCATATTTTGTATGTGTATTTCTTGTGTCAAGACCTTTCCATCCATGCAAAACATTTTGACCTTGTGACCTTTGACCTTGACATTTGACCTACTTTTGTTAAAATCTTTAAATGGCTATAACATTTGCACCAGTTGGCCCAGGGCTTTCATATTTTGTATGTACATTTCTTGTGTCAAGACCTTACCAACCATACCAATATCTTTGACCATGTGACCTTGACCTCGACCTTTGACCTATTTAATCAAACTTTAACCAAAAATCTTAACCTTGGCTATAACTTTTGCATTTTTGCACCTGGGCCTTTTATACTTGGCATGTCACGTGATGTGTTTTCCCTGTGGCAAGACCTTTCTAGCCATACAAAACATTTTGACCATGTGACCTTGACATTTGACCTATTTTTGTTGAAATCTTTAAATGGCTATAACATTTGCACCAGTAGGCCTACCACTTTCATATTTTGTTTATGTTTCTTGTGACAAGACCTTTTTTTGCACTTGTGACCTTGACCTTTGACCTTCTTTTGTATAAATCTTTATACGCCTATAACATTTGAACCAATAGGCCTAGACCTTCCATACTTTGTATGGTTCTTGTGTTAAGACTTCTCCAACCATGGCAATGCTTCATTTACCCTACGACCATGACTTTTGACCTACTTTTGCAAATAAGCATTACATTACAGAACATGACGCTGCCTGGGGGCATTTGTGTTTCACAAACACATTGCTTTTCATCTAATCTTCACCAAACTTTCTAAAAATGTTTGTTGACATAAAATGGAGACAAATTTGGATAATCAGCGGCGCCAATTTATGCTAGGCCCTTTGGAGTAATGGCTCTTGAATTCCTCAAAATGGAGCTCCACGACAGTTTCAGCTCTTTAACTCGTACATTTTACACTTGACAGTCCGGATTCCCCT
Organism: Gari tellinella; assembly: GCA_922989275.2. Taxonomy (NCBI): domain Eukaryota; kingdom Metazoa; phylum Mollusca; class Bivalvia; order Cardiida; family Psammobiidae; genus Gari; species Gari tellinella. Next base: position 87,445,590 of record OV277860.1, read on the forward strand.
CCCTGTATCATCGGGGGCATTCGTGTAACTGGGACACGCTCTTGTTCTTCTCTAGATTTTCACATGTATACTATAGTAAACTGACACTGTTTGAACCTTGATCAAATACTCAGACTTGTCATGTAATCAAGACCAAATCATTTGCAAAGATCAAAGCACTCAGTTTTGACACACTTAAAACGGTTAAAATCATGCATGTATGCATTTCCTTTCAAATAATTTCAAGCTACCAGAACAGCTATTGAACTTGCATTTAAGTAAAAAAAAAACTACCGTCACAGCTCACACATTGAAATATTCTACACATATTGGATTAAATCAGCTTTCGTAGTTTAAATTTTAATCTTATTGGCAGGCATTAATCCTTCAATGTCTTTTTGGCTACTTTTCTATATGTATCAATAAGCAGAACCTGTTATTACAACCCATTCAGGGAAGGTTTATTTTCCGTATTTAAGACAGAGGACTACTTAAAGCAAGATGAAAGTAAAGCAGAAAGCTCCTGTAGGAGCTTTCTGCTTTACTTTCATCTTACTTTAAGGCATTACCTGTATTTAAAGGCGTACCAGAGTGTTTGTTTGAGTGGTTGTAATTTGGTGGCTTGTCTGTAGTATTATAACAGTGTGGGTATGGGTGACTGGGTTGGCCAAACATTGGCCTACAAACCTACCGAGAATTAGCATGCTTACCCTTCTTATGCTGAATTTTTAAAACTTTAGCGGACTCGCCAATTTTCAGATACATGCGTATACGAATAGTTTTGCATTAACTGACGAGGTCGTGTATAATACTGTTATGTTCAAGAGGTTTTGTTGAAACCCAAAACACATATTGTTATATCAAACCATGCTATAATTGAAGTAATTGAAGTAGATGTTCATGTTTTAGAATCAAATTATAGATATACGAATCTAGAAAAATTGCATAGCGTTCGAAAATTCATGTCAACTTTTTTCATAAGCAAAATGAGAAATTTTATTTTTTTAAAAAATGAGATTTAAAACAGCTGAGCCTTTTAATTGTAATGAAATCTTATTTATATTAAAATTCAGACATAATAAAACTGATATATTTTAAAAACAAAATATAGAAATTTTACTTTTAAAAAAGTTACATTTTTAGGTAGACAGGTTAATAAGTAAAGTCTGAAAAGTGCTATGTTCTAGTGACCTTGAGGAGGGGTCATTTAGATAAGTATTGTGATTTATCCCGTAATGTGATCTAATAGTGCATTATACCATTATGTAGGTGAGAAATTGCCCTTTCCAACGATATATCACACATGCATATTACAATTATAATATCAAAGTAATTAATGGAGTTGCATTAATTATGAAACACCCCTCGTAATTATATTCAATTAAAGCAGGTTGAAAGTAAAGCAGAATGTGAATTAAGCCGTATTCTGCTTTACTTTCAGCCTGCTTTAAGTTTTCATCTGTTAGGATATAGGAACTTTTTCTCATGTTGCCACATTGATTGATTGATTTTATTTTGGCAATAATGGCATAACATGGCTAATGCATACACATATAATGAAAACCATAACAAATATTTGCATACACATGCCATTCATACTGCTATATACAATGTAACAAATTACATAAAACTATTTTGTTCAATGGAAGAATTAATTAAATGCATAAAAAGGTGTATCTATGGAGTAGAGGGTTGAACACAGAAAACAAGATTTGCTGCGTAGAGGTACCAGTCGGTTACAGTTAATTACTGTTACCTATCAGTTAGCTAAGATTAATGGCTATGAAAGGGTCCCCTTGAATAATATTTGGACATTTTAGTGCAAGCAAACCCATTACTGTTAATCACAATGCACACTGTTGGTTCATAAAACACCTGTTATGGATACATACTTTGTATTCAATATGCCAATCAATTTGTACTGTTACACTTGTGTTCAATCAGCCACTCTTTACAGATGCATGATTTTCTCCGATAGACTGAGATGCAGAATGAAAGTATTAGCTCTGCTGGATGAAAGTATTAGCTCTCTGTTACATGAAAGTAAGCTCTATGCTCTTTTGTCCAGCATAATTGTAGCAGGATACGTGTACTAGAGACTAATAAATCATGGTCTATAGTGTCTTAAGTTTGAATACTTGAAGTTTGACTGTTTGAACATGCTTAAATGCACAATTAAGATATAAGCATTCAACACTGCTATCAGGTTGTCCAATCACCAAGTCACTAAACCTTGAGTTGGTCTTGTCTTAAATAAACCAATAAAACACCTACTGCTACTGAATATATACAGTCAAACTTGCATTAACCCATTACCCCATAAATACGCCTTTATACGCCATGAATTTATTCCTTCACGGAAGAAAATAGTTCCAATTTATATAGTTATGAAAATGTTCTATAAGAACTATTTTCTATATTTTAGCAGGTGGAGACTTCAAGCAGTATGAAAGTAAAGCAGAATGCACCTTAAATGCCCATTCCGCTTTACTTTCCACCTGCTTTAAGTGGTTACCTATCTTCAAAACTTAATATAGAAACTGGCCATGGGGTAATGGGTTAAGTGACTTTTTACTAAAAATAAACATGATGAACATATTTAATCTTTACCTCAGGTCAGCTTAATAATGCAAGTCAGAAGTAATGCAGAAAGCACCTTGGATCTACATTACTGTTTATCCTGCATTCAGCAGTTGCCTGTCTAGAACGCATTACTCCATTAAGCCTGTTTCTAGTACTAAAAACAGGTGACCTGAAAGCACTCTGGTTGAGAGTATACTGCCTAATGTGCCTTAAGGCACATTCTGCTAAAAATTACTTCCAGCCTGATTTAAGATACCATCTGTTAGGACATAGAAAATATTTCAGATTATTTCTTATTATGTATTCATATTCATAACTGTAAAAATTCTTCAGTGGAGGAATAAATTAAATGTGCTTAAAGACGCTTGTATAGGGGAAAGGATTAAAGATCATATTGCTTCTTTCTTTGTTGATTACCTAATGCAATTGTGTCCTGTCAACAGTCTTTAATGCAGACAGCAGCTTAAGGGGCAAATTAAGAGCAGGAGTTTTGTGGCTGTCCTACGGCTGCCTTGGGACCTCTAAAATTACTCAACAGTTGTCCTGTGCATTATTGGATCACCTGTCTTTAGATAATAATTCCACACTATTTAATGCAGCAGTCACGTATTATACAGCGTTGACTATTTTCCTTGAATGTAAATGAGCATGTCATAATAATCGTTAGACTGTACAAAATATCAGGGGGGACTTTTTGGTCTTAATGAAATATAACATTTATTATACTGCTTAATTATCAATGATTATACTTCAAAGTTTTTGGAGATTGACTTTTGCCCTATTCCCTGTTCTTTCATGAAAGCATAGGATTTTCTCTGTAACCTGTAATTTAATTCCTTATTATAAATCAAAAATATTTTTTTTCTTTTTTTTAAAAAAAATAACACATACCTATTGGGTCATAGCTAGATGAGTCATGCTATGACATGTGTCCATCTGAGGACAACCTTTCTGAGCTGCTACTAAAGCTTTCTGTTTTATTTTCAACTTGCTTTAGAAAATACTTGAATGAAATCTTTTACTACAATAGTATGTTCTTCTTAAAATTGTTGCTTTACTTTCAATCTGCTTTTAAGTAGTCACCTGTTTTCAAAACTAGAAACAAGTTATGCATGCCAGGGTAAAGGGTAACAAAGCAGATTGAAAGTGAAGCAAAATGTGCCTTTCAGCCAGTGCTTAAAACTAACAACTGCTAGAATAGAGCAATTATTTCTTATTGTGCACATTTAATTATGACTAAAATTCGAACTATTCTCTTCAGTGAAGGAATAAACCAAAAACATAAAAAGGCACATTTATTAGTTAATTTAGTAATGGATTAAATACAGACCATGCATCTTCTGCTGAATGGTGTCAATAAGAATTTTTCTGTAAATTATAGGCCTATGTATGAATTTCATTCTGAATTGGATATTTAATCTGACATCTAATCTTGAAAATTATTTATTTGGTTTACATAACTGACAGTAGATTAGGTTTGAATCATTTTGATTGCTTTGAACCTTTCATCTGCCATACAAATCAGACCTTTTTTGAAAGTATTCAATTTTTACAAATTGTCTTTTTGAAAAGCGCTGTAATCTATATACAACTTTTTGTATATCCGATAATGATTATTCTCATCACTAGTGTATCAATAGAACATTCTGGGTGACAGGATTGGCATTATTATCAGAATCCAAACTGATTGCAAGGTATAGTGGTTCATGGTTTAGTGGATAGCATGGAAAGGGTTTCAGACCTGTTTGAATGACTGTAGCTAGGGGCAATCTCCAAATAGCAATAACATGCATAATATTATACTAAATAAAGTACAAACTATGACAAACTAATGTAAACATATTATAAGCACTAGCTGACATCTACTGAACATTTAATTCATATAAAAAAATACAGTTCCTTTTGGATGGGATGACACTTTAACAAAGAAAATGTTTAAAGCAAGATTGAGCTCTTAAAGAAGCTTTTTGCATTATACCTGTCCTGCATACACCCTTGTTTTCTTTTTAGCTCACCTGAGCTAGCTCAGGGTGAGCTTTTGCAATTCTTGAATGTCCGTTGTGGGTCGTTCGTCGTCAACAATTTTAGTGTTTACACTCTAAGGTCCACAATATTTATCCAATCTTTCTCAAACTTGCTCAGATTGTATATGACCATAAGAGTTCGGATGAGTTTGATTATGGTGGAAATCAAACCAATAGGTCAAGAGTTATCTACCTTTGAATTGCTGAAAATGCCATATTTAACAGTGTTTATTCTCTAGAGGCCACAATATTTATTCAATCTTTCTCAAACTTCCCCAGATTGAATATGACCATAAGAGTTTGAATGAGTTTGATTATGGTGGAAATCAGACCAATAGGTCAAGAGTTATTCACTTTTGAATTGCTGAAAATGTCATATTTAACAGTGTTTACACTCTAGAGGCTACACATTTTATCCAATATATCTCAATCTTGCTCAGATTGTATAATTATTACCATAAGAGTTCGGATGAGTTCGATTATGGTTGCAATCAGACTAATAGGTGGAGAGTTATCTACCTTTGAATTGCTGAAAATGCCATATTTAACAGTGTTTACAATCTAGAGGCCACAATTTTTATCCATTCTTTCTCAAACTTGCTCAGATTGTATATAACCATAAGATTTCAAATGAGTTCGAATATAGTTGAAATCGGACGAAAAGGTTGAGAGTTATCTACCTTTGAATTGCTGAAAATGCCATATAATATATAACTGTATTTATACTTTAGAGGCCACAATTTTGATCCAATCTTACTCAAACTTGCTCAGAATGTATATGACCATAAGAATTTGAATAAGTGTGATTAAGGTTGAAATCGGACCAATAGGTCAAGAGTTATCTTCCCTTGAATTGCTGAAAATGCCATATCTACCAGCGTTTACACTCTAGCTTGCAACTACAGTTTTCAATGGATTTTGATTATACTTGAACACAAAGTATATAACTATAAGTTCTTGAAGAAGAGCTATAACTGTTGAAATCTAATCTTTTTGACAATAGTTATCTGGCTTTGATATACTTTGAAATGCTAGAAAATGCTTCATTTCAGTATTGTTCAGGCTCTAGTCATCTGCCCATGATGTACTCTACTATACTCCAAAATTGTTTACATGCTATACTACAAATTTGAATGGATTTAGATTGAAATGGGTGGAACAGAAAGGTAAAGCTATCATGCTTCAGTACAACAGGTGAGCGATATCAGGGCCTTCAGGCCTTCTTGTATATATTGTTTTCAGTGTTTGAATTAAGCAGACCAAAGGTAAAGAAAACATATGCCTTTTAACCCTCTACCCCATAGCCTGGAGTTTCTAGTTTTTTAGACAGATGACAATTAAAGGCAGGTTGAACTTAGTAAAGCAGAATTAATGTGTTTTTAAGGCACATTCTACTTTACATTCAGCCTGCGAAGCTATCATCTGCTAGAATACAAATGTCATGTAAAGTAAGTATTTCCTATGGTGCATATTATTCATGACTGTACAAATTGGAAATATTTTGTATGGTGGATGAATCAATTAAAGGTATAAAAAGACATAATTTTGGACTATGGAGTAATTGGTTAAGCAACCACATTTCAGGGTATTGGAACCATTTTACATGGATCTTTATCTGGACACAATGTATGAGCTGATTAAGATTATGCTAATTATCCCCTTGTCAGCATTGAGTAGCATGCATTTAGGATGTGTTGAGCATGCATGCCAAAGTACTTGAATGGGCAAGTTTTATCCTTTATCAAATGCTTTTCCTATTCCTTCTGGAAATGCCATTTTATGCATATATACCTTTTTCTATTGAACAAGTATATTTGGAAACATCCTGACATCATACTGTAATCCTGATAGACGATTGCTTTACCCATTACTCCACATGCTTTTTTACACCTTTAAAAATGTTTTCCTCCACTGAAGAAACAATTCCACTTTGTACAGTCATGAAAAGAAATAAGATAAGATAATGAAACAGTTTTCTATATCCTAGCAGATGGTAGCTTAAAGTAAATTGAAAGTAAAGCACATGGTTCCTTAATTTTATATACACATTCCATTTTATGTTCAACCTGCTCCAAATGGTTATCTGTCTTCAAAACTAGACACATGATATGCAGCTGTCTCCCTTAACTCATTGTGCCCTAGTGACGCATATATGCGTCCTTCACCAAAAGTGTACATGTAAAGAGTACACATGTCTAATGCAAACAGTGATGCCTCTGCTTAGAGGGCTCCTGCAGGAGCCCTCTAATCAGGGACTTCACTGTTTGCCAGTTTGCTATACAATGTATATCATAAGAAACAACCCTTAATAGTCTAAAATGGACCAGCCTTAATTGTAAACTGGAATTGTTCATTGGAAGTTTCAGGGGATAATGAGTTAAATCATAGCAGAGTTTTACTGTATCTTAACCTTTTACACCATGCTTTTAAATGCCTTTACATATTCTTCATTGAAAGGCATACCTTAAATGCTTCTTTAATGTTTAAAGAATTGTAGGAAATTAGTACTATGGGTAACTGACAGAACGCTATTTAAAACAAGAAAGCATGAGGCTCTAAGTAAATCAGAAATTACCACTACATGTAATTCTGCTTTATTTTCAGCATGCTTTAAGCAGCCACCTGTCATAAACACTAAAACAAATATATCTCGAAAGGCTAGAGACATATTACATTATTAATTTTGTTTTAAGGTCATTAATAAAACAGGCTCTAATGCCCTTGCTCTTAAAGATTTAACTAGTATTGATCCCCTTTAGAAATTTGCATACTCACACATGTCCAGTATATTTTAAGTATATGATTTAGGTAAGTGAACATACAGGCGAACTTCGATATCTCAAACTGGCTTCGAATTATTCGATATATCAAAACATGAATTAGTCTTATTTCAAGCTCGGTTTAGGTGAACATACCTGTGTTTCAAAGTTAAAACGCGGCTAAGTCGGGGTTTTAACTTTGAAATACGGGTATGTTCGACTTAATTGTGTTCGAGATATCGAAGTTCGAATGTACTTGAAACAGACAATATTCAAAAGTATGGCAAACAGTGCAGACTCTGGTCTGAGGCTGAAGGACTCTAGCTCTCTGATATAAGTAGGTCTTCACTGTTTGCTAAAGATCTTTAAACTTGTTTCTCACAAAGCAAGGGTTAGATAGTTTGTTGTAAAGAAGTACGTGTATGTTTAATTGGTGGGGGGGGGGGGGGGGGGGGACAGTTTGTTTGAGGTAGGATTTGTAAAAAAGAATTACATTGTATTTCTTTCTTCTGTCTGGTCTCATAAAAAAGTGGCATTAATCTTGTATGAGTGTACTGCCAAATTATGGAGTGTATTTGCACAATGCTCTGTATTTGTCTTTCTGTCTGCAAATCAATGGTTTAGCTTAGTCATATGAGTGAAAGCCTGTCTGTTCATAGCTCCCTGATAAGGGTGGATTGGTGAATTAGGAATTTTCAACAACTTCTTTATAAAGAATCCACCAAACTGTATGTTGGGACAACTTATAAGGATTGTATCTTCAATGAGTGGTTACAACATTGGTTTTGGCGGAGACATAAAGATCTTGCAACAGAACACAATGTACTCTTATCAGGTATAGGGATGATTAATGGATGTCCTGAATTTGGTCCACTTCCTAAGAACTCAGATGATATTTTTAAAGGGCATAGTTCTAAAGTATGGGTTTCAAACAATTTCTTCCTCATTGTCATCTCCAAACCCATTGTTTTACTATGCATTAGAACCATGATATCTTCAAGACAATTCTAATGAGTGCTTACAACATTATATTAATAAGACTTTATTAGAGATATACTATTAGATTTTGATATTAACCCATTACCCCATATCTTGTTTCTAGTTTTGAAATAAGGTGACCACTTTAAAGCAGGTTGAAAGTAAAGCAGAATGTGCCTTAAGGCACATTCTGCTTCACTTTCAGCCTGCTTTAAGCTAACATCTACTAAAATATAGAAAATATGTTTCTATTGTACATGTTTATGACTATTAATTCCAACTATTTTTTTCAGTGGAGAAAAAAATTAAAGGCGTAAAAAGGCTTATTTATGGGGTAATGGGTTAAGATATCTTGAAGTACAGTAGGCCTGTAATTTAATGAGAAGTCTTGATATCAGTGCATTCCTTAACTCTCTACCCCATATTGCCTGTTTCTTGTTTTGAGGACAATTGACTGCTTTAAAAGCTGGGTGAAAGTTGAAGGAAGAATGTACCTTAAGGTGCATTCTGCTTTACTTTCAGTCTGCTTTAACCCATTACCCCATAGCCTGTTTCTAGTTTTGAAAATAGGTGACCACTTAAAGCATGTTGAAAGTAAAGCAGAATGCGTCTTAAAGCGCCTTCTTCTATACTTTCAGCCTGTTTATAGATGCCATCTGATAGTGATAGGATGTGAAAAATATTTCTATGGTGCATATTCATTGCAACTAGATAAATTGAAACTATTTTCTCCAGTGGACATGTAAATTAAGGGGCGTGAAAAGGCATATTTAAGGTATAATGGGTTAAGCTACCATCTGCTAGGATAAAGGAAATATTTCATATGTGGCATATTCTTGTATTTTCACTCATTTATTCATTCATTCAGTAGGGGAATTAATTCAATACTTACAAATGTGTATCTATTGAGTAAAGGGTTTAACTCATTACCCCATAGCCTGTTTCTAGTTTTGATAAAAGATTACCACTTAAAGCAGGTTGAAAGTAAAGCAGAATGTGCCTTAAGGTGCATTCTGCTTTACTTTCAGTCTGCTTTAAGCGACTTACTACTAGGATATGAAAATTATTTCTTGTGATAAACACTCATTACTGTATAAATTAGAACTATTTTCTTCAGTGGATGAATAAATTAAAGGTGTAAAAAGACATATTTATGGGGTAATGGGTTAAGGACTCTTGATAAGAGGACATAAATTAAATTGCTGACATTTTGTCTTGTATATATGAACTAAAGCCCATGTTGTGACTACCGTTAATCATACTAATGAGTAAGTCACAATAAAGGTATGGGTGGAGAAATAAAGATCTAAGTCTTAAGAAATACTCCCTGTAGATTGGAAAACACCTAGGTGCTTTACTTTCATCTTGCTTTAAATTGCTACCTGTACAGGTTACTTATAACAACAGGAAAGAATATTCATAATTGTGATGTTTAAATATATTAAATTATTATTATTATTATATACCATATTTATATAGCACTTTTTTCATATATAATCATACGTTCAAAAGTGCTTTACAATTATAAAAACACAAATAAAACATGAAATGAGAGTAACAATTAAAATAAACATTTCATAAGACTACCTATATACAGTTTAAAGCATAATCATTGCGTTATAAAAATAATTAATTAAATAAATAAATCATTAAAACAGGCATAACTACATTTAAAGATGGCATATTGGCAGTTATATAAAACAAATATAATTCTGTCTAGTCAGGAATAAAAATATATTTCTACATATGCACAGTCAATATGACATTTATTGTCCATGTATTTGCACGAAGAAGTGTGTTTTCAGTGTCCTTTTAAAAGTTTCTAGAGATTCAGAGTCTCTGATACATTCAGGCAAAGCATTCCAAAGTTTGGGAGCAGCAACTGAAAAGCTCCTGTCTCCGGACATGACTTTGTTACTTCTTGGCACAATGAGTCTAATGGCATTGTTCTGAGATCTCAGGCTTCTTGCTGGCATGTATACGTGTACAAGACGTCTGATATATACAGGGCATAGACCATGCAAAGCTTTATATGTCAGCACAAGTATCTTAAACTGAACTCTAAATTGAATAGGTAGCCAATGCAGCTCCTTGAGGACAGGGGTGATATGACTATGGCGAGCAGTCTTACTAATAAGTCGAGCAGCTGTGTTTTGAACCTGTTGTAGTTTGCTCAAGATTGTCTGTGGAACCCCATGTAGGAGAGAATTACAGTAATCCAGACGTGAGGTTACTAAAGAGTGCACGAGTGACTTTGTGGCATCAGAGGTTAGGAACTTTCTTATGTGACCTATTTGTCTAAGTTGCATATAACAAGACCTGCAGACTGAGTTAATATGCTGCTCCATGGTCATTTTTGAGTCTAACCAGGCACCCAGATTTCTAACACAGTTTGATGGTCTTATGTTTGCACCCCCAACATTTATAGAAATATCAGAAGTGTATCCACGAATGTTGTTTGTGGAAAACAGTATGACTTCGGTTTTGTCAGCATTGAGTTTAAGCATGTTTTCATGCATCCATGACACAATTTGGTTGAGACAACCTTCGATACGATTCAAGGCATCCCTTACTGTCAAACTATCAGTTGGTCTGAACGAAATGTACAGTTGGGAGTCATCCGCATAGAAATGGTGATTCAGTCCATGGCTACGACATATAGCACCAACCGGCTTTGTGTACATCGTGTAACTTTTGGGACCTAGAACAGACCCCTGTGGCACACTGTATTGCATTAGCACAGGTTCTGAAAGGTGACCATCGATACACACGGTTTGGTGACGGTCATTTAGGTATGAGTTCATCCATTTAAGCGGATTTCCTGTAACTCCAAAGTGATGTTCCAGGCGAGAAAGAAGAATATTGTGGTCAATTGTGTCAAATGCTGCTGATAGGTCAAGTAGAACCAATACTGTGACATTGCCCTGGTCTAATGACCGGAGGATGTCGTTCTGTACTTTCAGAAGTGCGGTTTCTGTAGAGTGAAACTTGCGGTATGCAGATTGATGTTCTTCATGAAGATTGTTTAATGTTAAATGTTGCTCTAAGCGCGTGTCAACTACCTTCTCGAGAATCTTTGATACAAATGGTAGGTTGGACACTGGTCTATAATTCTTTAAAATGTTTTGATCAAGGCCTGGCTTTTTCAGAAGAGGTCTGATACGTGCACTTTTGAAAGACGCTGGAACTTGTGCAGATTCTAGCGAAGTATTAATTATTCCTGTTAAAATTGGAAGTAGTTCATCCAGACACAGTTTCAAAAGCCACGTCGGTATTGGATCCAGTTCACAGGATTTATTTGGAGATCTCTGTATGATCCGTTTAACTTCATCCTGTGTAACAGGGATAAAATGATCCAAACAGTTCACTGTTGAAGGTAAATCTGGCTCAGTACACAATGAATTCAAAACTGGTTGCGTCTGTGTAGTCATTTCAGTTCTTATGTCTTTAATTTTATTGATGAAGAAGTCGCTAAATTCTTGAGCTAATTCATTTGAGGGTTTGCTTGAAGGTAGAACAACTTCATTCGTGTTGCCCAACAGATTTTTAGTAATTTTGAATAGGTTCTTCTGATCTTGACCACATGACTCAATTTTGTCTGAATAATAGTCAACTCTAGCATGTTTCAATAATTTATTCACAATGGCACACTGATGTCTGTAAATGCCATGGTCAACTGTTAGCTTGGATGTTTGCCATTTGCGTTCTAGCTTTCGTTTTAAGTGTTTTGCCTTATGCAGTTCCTCAGTGTACCACTCGCAAGAAGGCCTCAAAACTATAGTCTTCGTCCGCATAGGTGCATGTTTATCAACAAGCAAGGCAAGTTTATCTGTATATGTGTTAAGAAGTGTGGAATAATAGGTAGAGGCAGTCTAAAAGTGTTCTTTTGAGGAAAGGATAAAGCAAAACTAGTGACTCTGTGCTACCAAACTTCTACTCCCAGACCTCAAGAGTATTCTGTTAACCCTTTCCCCCATAGAAGCGACTTTTAGCGTATTTAATTTATTCCTACGCTGAAGAAAATAGTTCCAGTTTATACCCTCATGAACAATTACCTTTACAAATATTTTATATAGCCTAATAGATTTTAGCTTAAAGCAGGCTGAAAGTAAAGCAGAATGTGCCTTAAGGCACATTCTGCTTTCCTTTCAACCTACTTTAAGTGGTCACCTGTCACCAAAACTAGAAACAGGCTATGAGGTAAAGGGTTAACTAGTAGTATTTGAATGCTAAATGATCTTCCTGTGATATTTCATCAGCTTCCGGTCTTGCCAAAATTGGACCTGTGTGGGACCTGGTTGAGAGAGCCAAACTATTTGCAAATGTTATCATTTTTTATTTTAGAATTCACTGCTAATGTGCAGAGAGTTAATAATCATTACATTTACATTTAATCATTATTGAATATTCAAAGTTCTGTTCTACAGATCGAATTATACTGATAAGCGATCATTTTATTATTGTGCAGTTATAAAGTACACAAAACCTCATTTGAAATTCTATATGCTGCAATGAAAACATGTCACTGTTTAGTGTTTAACCCTTTAATTGGTAAATATAATTAATGTTTAAGACATTTTCAAACAGTATTATAGATCTGGATCAGGTGCTCAGTAATTTGCTATCAGATCTACACGCAGTTTGCCAGTAAATATTTACATGTAAAATTAAACAAGAAAAATTATACTTGCAGAACAAAAAAGACATTCTTTACATTTTGGGCAGATGCCTTTTTCGTTATTAACTTTTCAAAAGCTTAATCATGGTTTACGATTTACCCTTTGTACAGTGACACATTTACACAGCTATACTGATCATAGATGTAAGTCCAGTACAGTGAAACCCCTCTAAACCGGAACCTCTGAATACCGGAATCCTCTCTAAACCGGACAAAAGCTTTGGTCCGGTTTCCAATCCTTTTTTATTTTTACCCATTACACCATCAACACGCCTTATCGCGTCTTTAATTTTTTCTTTCACTGAAGAAAATGATTTGTACACTCTAGCAGATGTCAGCTTAAAGCAGGTTGAAAGTAAAGCAGAATGCGCCTTAAGGCGCATTCTGCTTTACTTTCAACCTGCTTTAAGTGGTCAGCTATTGTCCATACTAGAAACAAGTTAAAACCCCTCTAAACCGGAAACCCCTATAAACCGGACATTTTTGCTATCCCCACACTTGTCCGGTTTAGAGGGGTTTCACTGTATATTAAAACTTGAAATAGCTGTATGCAGAATCAATATAACTGAGACATTTACCGTAAGGGAGCTTTCTGCATTACGGGTACACTTTTTCTTCATTAACCTTACACAGGTTTATAGAGATTTCTTTGGCTTTTTGATTGATTTTTTGTCATGAACATAAGCATTTGACTGTTTGTTTTAACACCTGAGTATACAATAGGTCATGAGGCCACTCTGCCAATCATAGTATAAGTATAGTATGATTATTAGAGCATTAGATCAAAACTGTCACAGTGTTTCTTGATTAACCCTTTGCATGCTGGGTATTTTTTTTGTCTGTAACTGTTGTTGTCTGCTACTGTTCTAATTTATTGCTATGTTAGAGGACTATAACTTTCCAAAGTAGAGATAATTAGTGGCCTAAAAGTACTTTATCTTCTTGTGTGAAACCACAGTATCCTGATCTTAGATCTTTTAATTTCAAGGCACAAACCATCATGTACATGTCCTCTATCAAGATTGTTCAAATTATGCCCCTGGGGTATAACATAACCCAGTCAGGGATCACAGTAATAAAATGTACATAGAGTTATATAGTAATTTAAATCTTCAAACATCTTCACTGAAACTAATATGGTCAGATCTTTGATATTTGGCATTAAAAAGTTTAATTTCTAGAGTTGGTTTACCAATAATGTTGAAATGGTTCCATTCTGTTGAATATCTGGGTCACATGAGCTAAAAATAGATTGTTTAAATGAATAGTCTTCCTGTCTATGCAAATAACGTTCAAAGTGATGAGCTGAGATATTTGACAAAACACTTCATTTGCAAGTCTATCAGAAAGATAATAAATGTGGAAATTCTGTCATTGGTAAAAAATGATCCCACCCCAGGGGTTATATGACCCTGGTCTGGGTTTTCCCTGTTGAGCGATTTACTTTGAAGGCCTGCATGGGCCTCTTGTTAGTTTTCTCAAGTGAATGGAGGGCTTGAAAACTGATTTGACTGCAGATTGAAATAATGTAAATAAATTTCCACTATTTTCTTCTTTAGATCTGCAAAGAGACAATTCTAATGAGTTGTTACATTACACATAATTTGGCTGGGACATGTAAGGATGTCAGCATTTTTCCCCACCATTACCCAATAAATACAATTTTTTACACCTTTAATTTATTAATCCGCTGATGAAAATAGTTCCAATTTTTACAGTCATGCATATTCATCATAAGATATTTTGTATATTCTAGCAGATTGGTAGCTTAATACAGACTGAAAGTAAAGCAGAATGTGCCTTTAAAGGGACTCGCAACCGGATGGTGTACTGTACTTGTCAAAATAAAATAAAATACTCAAATAAAAGCAAATTTGTGGCATTATTTGGCTTCTGACATTAAAAAATATGATCAGTCAAAAAAAAGTCTCAAGAATCGTCACCGAATCTTAGTTTTTTTTAGATATTTTCCATCGTTTTTCTATAGCGTTAGCTAACGGTAAAGTTGTTGTTGTTGCTTCTCTACACGGGCTCAGACATAAACCCAAGCCGAATAAAGTACCATCAATCGCTACCGGTGAAGTACGTTAATTCGCTACTTAATATATAGAGAGCGCTGTTAACCGAGGGGATAAAGGCGTTTCCTCATTTTTCATGTTTGTCTCTGCATGGTGGGTATTGGGTTTGAATCCCACCAGAGCTTCTTCTTTTTTTTTTTTTTTAAATGCATTTTTTAATAGAATTTATTATCCTAAACTAAATCTTAACCTTTTATATAAGCATTTGACATAATTATATTTACAAATTACTATTTTTAATGCTAAATCCGGTTGCGAGCCCCTTTAAAAGGCACACAGACTGCTTTACTTTCAACCTGCTTTAAGTAGTTTCCTGGCGTCAATATTAGAAACATGCTATAGGGTAAAGGGTTAACTTGAGCATTGGAAATTTTCAAAAGCTGTTGCAAATTGGTTCCTAGTAAAGTGCAAGAGTACCATTAGATATTTAATTATCCTCTTAAATTATCCCACCCATATCTTGTTCATCACTAATTAATTAGTATTTTTATAGAAATGTACCTTCAAAAATGCATTAAAATTTATATTTAGCTTAATCTGTTTGGCAGTCATTCAAATGAAGTTGCTGAGGCATTATTTACAAAACAGTTGTCAGCTTGCTTAAGTAGAATAAAAGTAATATTTAATGCAGTTTGTTTAAACTTATAATTGAAAATTAATAATGTCTCCACAGTATAGATAAGTATCACAGACAATGCTGAATAAGCCGTGAAACTTTCTGATCTGGATCTTAACTGTTTGCAAAAGACTATTTAATAAATATTCTCTGCAGAGTATATAATGAAGGGATTATTCCAGGTGCAGAAATTACAGAAATATTAGACTTTCCAGCAAGGTTGCAGCTTAAAGAGACTGAACACCAAAAATACAGTCGAATATCTCGAACTTGCTTAAGTCGAACTATCTGATTTGCCGACACATAAATTGCATTATTTCTTGCTTGGTTGTGTGGAACATACCCGTATTTCAAAGTTAAAACTTGGCTTAGCCACGTTTTAACTTTGAAATACGGGTATGTTAGACCTAACCAAGTTCGAGATATCGAAGTTCAACTGTATTTTTAAAAATAAAAGAAAGTACTCCAATAAAAGAAAATTTGTAGCATTACCATGCATGAGGTATTATCATTAACATCAACTTGAGTTTAGATGCAGAGACCATTTAAAGCATGCATCAATTGTTCTATGCCAAATAGAGGATTCACTATAATTAAATATTAAAATGCCATCAAATGCAGCAAATTTTATTTAGACCAGCAGATTCTGATCCAAATAGGCATGGGAAATAGGGCAAGAGTTAGGTCTAAAGTTCTACATGTTTAAAAAAAAAGATATTTCTTGTGTGAGCTAACACATTAAGATAGTTCAGATGATAGAAGTTCAGAGTGGTCAGAGTTTTATATCTGAATATTCAGTGGGAGAAGGCCAGGCTAACATCTCTTCATTGAATTATTTATTTCTTCAAACAGCTTAAATCCAAATTGGATCCTGAGTCATTAATTAAGGGCCTGATTTAATCAATCGTGTTGTTATTTCGATAGCATTTAAAGAAAATTATATACAGAACACAACAATTTTGAAGAACCTTAAATTAAATGTTCTTCATTATTGAACAAGTGAACATAGTTATAATGTTTGTTCTTTTTTTATTGGTGGAACATGTTATGTCAATACTTTCTTCACTTTCTTTGCTGAAATTTCAAAAACCACTTTTCTATCTTTTTAAATACATGATTATATGACCAGTTTTACTTTTGAGGAATATAATGTCCCCAAAAACATTGTAATGTATATTAACCTATTACCTCATAGACTGTTTGTTGTTTTGAAATCAGGTGACCACTTAAAGCAGGTTGAAAGTAAAGCAGAATGCGCCTTAAGGCGCATTCTGCTTTACTTTCAGCCTGCTTTAAGCTACCATTTACTAGAATATATATTATATTTCTGATGTAGCATATTCATTATAATTTAAATTTGAACTTTTTTCTTCAGTGGAGGAATAAGTTATAGGCGTAAAAAGTCGTATTTATGGGGTAAAGGGTTAAACAGTCATAACGATATCTTTCACAAAAGGTTATTTCTTATAATGAGGAATACCTAAAGGTGGGAAAAGGTGTTTCTATGCGGCAAAACAATATACCCCATTACCCCATTAATACACCTTTTTAACGCCTTTCATTTATTCGTGCACTGAAGAAAATAGTTCCGATTTACACAGTCAAGAATATATGTAACAGAAGAAATATTTTCTATATTCTAGCAGATTTTAGCTTAAGGTAGCAGCTTACGATCGATACTGCAAGCGGATTTTTCTAATTTATTGTCGTGTGATTTTTAAAATACCGCTTCAAACCTTTGTTATGTAACATTAAAGTTTTTTTTACGGTTTAAAGTCGACCACTATTACGTAACGCTTTATAACGGACCACTGGAGCTACTTATAAAATTTCTGAGACACGGTTCGCTCGAGGAGATAATATACCCTTTCATCTGCTTCAAACCGCACGAAAATCGAACCCCAACTGCGAAAAATACCGCTTGCTTCAAATTATAGATTCAACTAAGACCTTCTTTTCAACAAATAACATGACCCAGCTTATCATCAACCATTTGGTTAAACGAACTCCGCCCCAAATTAACAAAGCCAATCATATAAAAATAACGATTTTAATACGGTAAAAGTCGTAAATCACCTCTGACAGCTTCGGAATAAACCACCTATCTAGTCACGTAATCTACGCAATTGAGGCACACAACGGGGATTCTGACGCGTGATTTACCGCTTAAATGACCGAGAAAGCGTTTGTTTAAGCAAGAGAAAATTTGGTAACTTGTAGAAAATACCTTTATCTATCAGGACTTGTAAAAAAGTATAAAATGACTATTTTACCAATCATTTCGTAGAACGCTACCTTAAAGCAGGCTGGAAGTAAAGCAGAATGTGCCTTTATGTATACTCTGCTTTACTTTCAACCTGCTTTAAGTGGTCACTTCTCTTCAAAACTAGAAACAGGCTATGTGGTAATGGGTTAAGAGTACAAAATGTATTCTGTTTGCTTTGGAGTTCAGTTCAATTAAGGTAATTTGTATTCTGTGGTACAGGTAGGCTGGGTACACATGGAGAGGAAGTTATATTTGTCTTTGTAAACAGAGCTGGTAAAAATGCTAAAAGGTTTGACACACAGTTACAATAGGACTGGAAGTCACAGGAGTGGAAGTATGGCAACACTGGACAGACAGTGAAACTGCTGAATGACCAGGTTGTTATGTGTGCATACTGCATATTGATTATGATGTCTATCAGAGAGAAGTTGCAATGAAACCTGTGTTGAATGACTTCCATGGACAAAACTTAGATCTTTAATCCATTACCCCATAGCTTGTTTCTAATTTTGTAGATAGCTGACCTCTTAAAACAGGCTTTAAGTTAAGTAGAATGGTCTTAATTTAAGGTGCATTTTGCTTTACTTTCAGCCTATTTTAAGCTACAATCTGCTAGAATAAAGAAAATATTTCAAATGGTACATAATTATAAAGTGGAACTATATTTTTCATTGAATGAATAAATTAAGGCATAAAATGGAGAGTATTTATTGGGTTATGGGTTGAATATATTTGACTGTCTTTAAACACTTTACCTCAAAGTTTGAAAGTACAACATGTTTCTCAACATTCTGCATAACTTTGGCTGACATGCATTAATATATGGACTGTTCATGCAAAACATTTAATGTACATGTATTTCGAAGTTAAAATTTGGCATTGCCAGGTTTTTACTTGAATTATCGAGGTTTAACTGTTCTTTGAAGGATTTAAGGGATAAACACTGCATGAAAACATTAGCTATATGAGGCCGATTGGCCTTCAGAATTTATTACCTGTAAATTCATAGCTCATGTTAGACTGTTTCTATGTTAATCTGACATTGCTTCCAGAATAACACATCAGAACTCTTATTCCCCTGTACTGAATTGTGTCTGTTTGTTGGTTCATTCAATATTTATTTCTACTACTTTGTTCCCTACTTTTGCATGTCCCTTTGTGATTGAGGCCTCAGGTCGTAATGGGATAGCTAAAAACAAATCAGTTTTTGTAACACTTGTTCTTGTGTTATTTAGCACCACTTCTTGAAGTACTTTGAGGAGAGTTCTGTATTACAACACCAGGTAACTGCTTACTGCAGGATAAGCATTATGCTTTCTGAAGTTCTACATAATGTTTTTTATGTATTTTGCTCAAGGTGAACTATTAGGATTATACTGTATGCATGTCTGTCATCTGTCCATTGTCCACATTTGTTTTGTTAACCCTTAGCCCGCCAAATAAATTGTCGTCTGCAATATTTCTCGTCTGCTTCAAGTTTCAAAGTGCTTCAAAGTTGCTCAAAATTGCTGAAAATGTTGTCCGAGTGTCAAACAGCTTGGATCCGGATGAGACGCCGAGTTACTCGGCGTCTCATCCGGATCCAAGCTGTTTGCATATGGAGCTATAGTCGTGATTGGCAGGCTAAGGGTTAACACTCTAGCACTCTGGGTTAAATTAGATTTTGTATCTAGATGTTTTCAAACTAATGTGTTAAATGACCACAAAATATCAGTCATTAATGCAGATGGCAACTTAACCCTTTCACCAATAGAAGCGCCTTTTGCGGATTCAGTTTATTCCTCTGCTGAAGAAAATAGCTCCAATTTATACAGTCATGAAAATGTATCATAAGGTATATTTTCTTTATTCTAGTAAGTGATAGCTTAAAGCAGTTTGAAAATGAATCAGAATGCGCCTTCAGTGCCTTCAAGGCGCATTCTGCTTTACTTTCATTCCGCTTTAAGAGGCTACCTGTTTTCAAAACTAAAAAATGTCTATTGGGTAAATGGT
Organism: Gari tellinella; assembly: GCA_922989275.2. Taxonomy (NCBI): domain Eukaryota; kingdom Metazoa; phylum Mollusca; class Bivalvia; order Cardiida; family Psammobiidae; genus Gari; species Gari tellinella. Next base: position 87,465,543 of record OV277860.1, read on the forward strand.
TAATGCCCTATAAAAAAAAGGCAGAAAGCTTCTGCATTAGGTTAGCCACCTGTCTTTAGAGTGAATTGTGCTAATCTTTAAGGAGCATGTGGCTGCTCAACAAAATTCAAGCAGGATCAATGGTTTGTTTGTGATACATTCATTGTAAAATATCAAAGGAAATGATCAATAATTAACACCTACTAAACTGTACTGACATTCAAAGTCCTCTAACATTTCTTTTTCAGGCTGAGTCCAATAACAGCATGAGGCACCTGGAAGAGCCTGGAACCACAAACAACCTCTGATGTTGTTGCCCAGCACACCAAAGTAAACAGTTGCAGAGAGAAACAAACACTCCCCACATTGTCATGAAATAGTGCTTAACCCTAATCTTGCTGAACAAGTTGTCTGTTTATCAAAATACAGTAAACCTCTCTAATACCAGGGCTCCAGATAAGGGGAGTATTTCAAAAACTAAAATCTTTATTTCTGCATTAAACCCTATGGTGACACTACTCATAAGAATTGTCTCGAAGAGACGATTCTAATGAGTAGTAACACCATATGATTTGGTGTTAAAATGAGTGAGAAAATGTTGGATTTGTTCCGTTCACTCCCTCTTATCTGGAGCCATGAAAACGACCTCTAAATTATGTTGATTCATTAGGTTGTTAGAGCATGTGGCTGTTTAAAAGCAAGGTGACAGTTAAACAGAAAGCTCCTTTAGGAGCTTTCTGTTTTACTTTCACCTTGCTTTAAACTGTCACCTGACTAATTTGTCATTAATTAGCCTTCGTATTAGAGCCGTGATACTGTATATAAAAGACACTTTAACCTGTCCTTCATAGCTTATGGCATTGTTTAACCCATTACCCCATAAATACACCCTTTTATGTTTTTAATTTATTCCTCCACTGTAGAAAACAGTTCACTTATAAATTTATGAATATGTACCAGAAGAAATACCGGTATGTCCTATATTGTGAGCAGATGGTTGTTTAAAACCGGCTGATAGTATAGCAGAATGACTGCCTTAATGTGCTTTCCGCTTTACCTTCGCTAAGGATTACAATGTCACAGAAAAACAATGTCAGTGGCAAAGAGTTTTGATCCAGATGAGATGCCAAATTACTTGGCATCTCTTCTCAGGATCCAAGCTGTAGGTTGGCAAAATATATATTGCCCAATCTCAATATCTTTAACTCGCTTAACATATTACCTTATAGAAGCGCCTTTTAGCTCATTCTGTCTGATCCTCCGCAAAAGAAAATAATTCCAATCTATACAGTCATGAATATGTATCAGAAGAAATATTTCTTAATTCTAGCAGGTGGTAACTTTGAACAGACTGAAAGTAAAGCAGTATGCACCTTAAGCTTTAAGCTACCATCTGCTAGAATATAAATTATACAGAAAATATTTCTTATGATAATATTCATGACTGTATGAATTAAAACTATTTTCTGCATTAAAGCAGTGAAAATGAGTATCCATGGAGTAATGGGTTAAGCATGTTTGAGATATTGAGTTTGCATGGACTCACGGTGCATGTTTTCAAATGTAAATATAAACATTGTTTGAGCTTCCACACAGACCTACCTCTTCTAAATATTTCTGCCATTCCAATTTTGTGTGAGTAAACTGTTGAATATAACATACAGGCAAAATTCATAATTAGAACTCCCTTAACTCTTTCCTCCCTGAAACTTTAAATAGAAAATTCCAGTTTCCATTTAAGTCTAGTCCATTTCTGGCTTTTAAGGGTTGTTTTTGTCAATTTTGACATTACTGACAAACAGTGAAGACCCTGATCAGAGGGCTCCTTTCGGAGCCCTCTGATCTGGGTCTTCACTGTTTGCATAGGACAAGTGTACTATTCACATGTACACTGTTTGAAAAGGACGCCTATATGCGGGACTAGGGTTCAAAGGGTTAAGTCAATATTGTCTCTATTTCAAACTAAATATGGCTTATAGCCACATTTTACCTTTGAATTACGGGTTAGTTTGACTTAAGCAAGATCCAGTAATTGATTCAACCAATGAAATATGTTAAAGATCGACTTTATAAAGCGAGTATGAAGTATCAAGTTTCAACTTTCTGAGCTTGGTATTCTGTATAAAGTTTCAACTTTCAGCTGGTATTTTGAATTAAGTTTCAACTTTCTGAGCTTTGTATTTTGTATCAAGTTTCAACTTTTTGAGCTTGGTATTTTGTATCAAGTTTCAAGTTTCTGAGCTTGGTATTCTGTATCAAGTTTCAACTTTCTGAGCTTGGTATTCTGTAACAAGTTTCAACTTTCTGAGCTTGGTATTCTATATCAAGTTTCAACTTTCTGAGCTTGGTATTCTGTATCAAATTTCAACTTTCTGAGCTTGGTATTCTGTATCAAGTCAGCGTTTTTTTTCACCCAATTGGGAACGGGACGGTACCCCTCAGATTGGGAATTTTTCTTGTCGGGTAAACTTCAAATTGGGAAAAAAGAGTTGTAAAATGATGACAAAAAAGAAATTGGGAAGTTTATTTTATTATATATGTAGGCCTATATTGATCTAACTTATCAAGTTGCAATTATGCCGTTCATATCAATAGGCAATGCTAACATTAGTAACAAAAATTCTCTGTTTTTTTCACTGAAAATGATATTTTTACCATACTGCCAGGTCCCTTCTTTGAATTGGGAACGGGTCCTGTTCCAATTGGGAACGGGTCCTGCTCCAATTGGGAACGGGATCTTTCCCGGGTACCGTCCAAAGAAGGTAAAAAAACGCTGCAAGTTTCAACTTTTTGAGCTTGGTATTCTGTATCAAGTTTCAACTTTCTGAGCTTGGTATTCTGTATCAAGTTTCAACTTTCTGAGCTTGGTATTCTGTATCAAGTTTCAACTTTCTGAGCTTGGTATTCTGTATCAAGTTTCAACTTTCTGAGCTTGGTATTCTGTATCAAGTTTCAACTTTCTGAGCTTGGTATTCAGTGTATCAAGTTTCAACTTTCTGAGCTTGGTATTCTGCTGTGATGAACACACAAAAGAAGTACATGTTTTTGTTTGAGACAAGTGGCTTTTCAACAAAGCTTGTTATCAGAGTGCTGAAAGTAAAATAGAAAGCTCCTTTTAGGAGATTTCTGCATTTCTTTTAGACTGTTTTAAACCTTTTTATGCTGATTTTTCATTTCTTACTATATATTCAACTTTTAGGAAATGACCAGTCAATGTTGATTCTAAGTAGTCTTAAAAATTATTCCAGAAATGTTGAAGTTATATGGTTATGACTGTTAAAGCAGGATGAAAGTAAAGCAGACATCATTCAGGAGCTTCAACTTTACTTTCATTATTCATTGAATTGTCACCTGTCTTTTAATACCATCATGAAGTCTGTTCTGAGTGGAGTCCTTAAATATAACAGTCTTCATGAACAGGTCTTAAGAATTAGGTCCTATTGATAGCCTTTGTCTGATGGGTCTTTATGGCAAAGTTTTACTGCTTTATCCAAGAACATGCTGCTGGTGGAATGATTGTACTTTTATATATGACCTTAGTATTAATTGATTGTGATGTATGGATTTTTCATGGTGCTCTTAAATTGTGCTGTCTTAAACCTTTAGCATGTTTTGGTTGAATTTGTGGATCTGGATGATACTCAGAATAAATCAATGTCTCAATTGGATCCAAACTGTTTTACCAAGTATTGATGTTTCCTAAAAACTTAGATATAGCAATACAATTGAAATTAAGGACTGTCCAAGGAACAATGAAATATGCAGAGAACAATTTTGTAGCATGCTGCGGTAGTAAACTTGTGTATGAGTATTATCAAACAGTGTAGAGCCAGGCTAACCATCTTCTGTTGTAGATCTTTGATGAGAGTCTGCTTTTGTTTAGCACAATTAAACTTTATTCATAATACATGTACAGGAAACCAGTATAATTATGTATATTTTTGAAACAGTGTAGACCCTGATCAGAGGGCTCCTTCAGGGTCTACACTGTTTCTTTTGTATTGTATTTCTAAAATATTTTTTTCTAAAAAGAGCCCTTAAAATCAAGACAAACTGGTCTTTTTAGCTCACCTGAGCTAGCTCAGGGTGAGCTTTTGCAATACTTGAATGTCCGGCGTGCGTCGTTCGTCGTCAACAATTTTAGTGTTTACACTCTAGAGGCCACAATATTTATCCAATCTTTCTCAAAATTGCTCAAATTGTAAATTACCATAAGAGTTCGGATGAGTTGGATTATGGATGAAATCGGATTAATAGGTCAAGAGTAATCTACCTTTGAATTGCTGAAAATGCC